>OZ022509.1:11872930-13337532 GCA_963989385.1 Ctena decussata
AAGTTCTATTATAGAGCTATTAGTCTAACTAGAAGTTAATGAGTCCCATTGAATTCACAAATCGACGTTACGAGTTGTTATGTAAAAATTGACGGGACTACTTTCAAGGTTCCCCTCTTCATATAAATGTAAGTAGACTGGGAACCAAGTTTTATTCTGGCCTGTTTACATCGCGGAATAATTATGTACAAAGTAGTTAGGTATTTTGTCTACATATATTAGAAGTTTAGGACCTGATGCATATATTTATATAAAAGACGATAACAGATATTTCTAGACTAATATACACAGTGGAAGGAAAGTAAACGACAATTATTTGAGCGTATGTGTATTTCGATTGGAAGAGTACTTCGGTCAAAGCTGACGAAGTATATCCGTATTTTCCTAGTGAACATCGTTACGAGAATTGAACAACACCGTTATCGCCATATTCAATCGACTTTGATAACGCTAAATTATTAATGATCAAAAATAATAATTCAGTCCATGAAAGATGAATTTAATTGTTGAATTTTTAGCTCGCATAACAAAATTTAAGCCGTGACCTAGATGTTCGAGACATCACCGTATCAAAACGAAAGAACGAATCTCAATACAAAATCCAATACAAGACTGTACACTCGTAATTCTCACTGGCTTTAACTACAATGTTTAGTTCGTGAATTTACTGAAATTCAAACAGATTTGTCAGCCTTAAAAAAAATCGAAACCCAAGGATTTGTCAATGTAAGCGGAAGTAAATGTCACCAATACTTCGGTTTGAGCTGAGTCTTCGAAGATAATCCAGACAGACTCAGTTACATTATTTTTTTTCTTTTGTTTAATATATTATTAGAAATGTATACCTAATATTGTTTTCGTATTTACAGGCATAGTTACTATATTGTACCGTTTGAAACAAGAGTAAAAGCTCTTTCAGTATGAAACTATAAGTTGAAATCCACCCACACTTGGTTCAAAAGTTCATAACTTACAGGATGGGGAACAAGGTAGTGATGAACACCCACAGATAAAGGTCTCATCTGGCCAAACTAGCCACACTTTTGACTCATCCTGATGGTGAAAGAGTTGTTTTGAGGTACGCGGGATGTTCAGAAAGTTCTGATCGTGATGTCATATTTTGATAAGCATCATAAATACAGAACTTCTGATAGCGAAACTTTATAAAGCTGTAATATGTCAGGACAACTGTGCAAACGCGGCGTATATTTTCTAAAGGACATATTTTTGAACGTCTCTGAAAGAGGTTTACCCTACAGCCACTGCAAATTTTACTTTAGAAGGTCATAGTTCACATGTAAGCAGTCTTTATTATTTTTCGTCATGGCTACCTAAACACAAACCCTAGGCAACCGTGTCCTGTAAATATCGTAGAAATTATATTTAATCTAGGTTCCATACTGCCCCTTGAATTTGGATTATCTGCATTTTATGTGGTAGCAAATTCCCCCTGTCTGCTACACTCATCATTTTTTGAAACGAAAACAAATGCCTTAGCATTCAAAATCTTGTCAGGAAAACCTTTTGCATGGCCCAATTTGAAATTGTCAAATAATTAAAATTAATGTAAAAAACGAAGTTGTCACAGGCTTAGAAAATGACGGTGACGTCGATTTCAATAACGTCATTAGAACTGCGCATTTTTTGCAAGAAATGAATTGAAAACGTTCGCTACCCCTCTTAATTTTAAATGGATATTGACGGTAACGACTGACAAACAGCTGTCAAAAATTCATTTGGTATTTACGATGATTTTTTACTTGAATGACACACTGAAAATAAATTCACATATGACTTTAACCCAGTGGTATGACTGGGGCCTAATAAAACGCGTTGTACCTCAATAAGAAAATGTATCTTTGTATAGTGTTTGGTATCACTGTGAAGGCAAAATGTAGTGCTTTCAATACATGCAAAGCAATTGCCCCCAGCATGCCGCTAAACAAAATTATTCGACGAGAATCAGAACTTTCTGAACAACCCTCGTATATTCGAGAGACAACTCACTTAACACCGGCATAACACCTATGAACACTGGTCTGATTCCTACCTGCATAGAGATGCATCCTGCACTACCTAGAAACTTATCGATGAATACCGGTCTGCTCAGACACACTCACTGCACTACCTAGAAACATGACAGTGAACACCGGCCTGATTCCTTATCTTACCTGCTTTGACACACTCACTGCATTACCTAGAACTATTTGGATAAACACTTGTCTGAAACCGATCTTCTCAGACAAACTGACCCTACTACTTAGAAAGATACTGATGAACACCGGTCTAATAACTTCACTGTCCTACCTTAAAACATGTTGATGAACATCGGTCTGTTTCCTACCTGCTTAGACAAATTCACCGCATTACCTAGAAACATGTCGATGAACACCAGTCATCGGAATGTTTCTAGGTAGTGCAGCGAATTGTCTAAAGAGGTAAAATAAAGACTGGTGTTCATTGACATGTTTCTTGGTAGTGAAGTGATCATGTCTAAGCAAGTAGGAATCAAACCGATGTTCTTCGACAAGTTTCAAGATAGCGGAGTGATTGTGTTGGAGCAGGTCGGCATCAGACAAGTGTTCTTCAAAATGATTCAAGGAAGTGCGGTGGGTGTATCCGAGCAAGTATGTATCAGACATATTAATTGACTGATTCCTACCGGCTTTGACAAAAGTAAAAAGTATGCAAAGACCAGGAATTGAAACAATCAAAATCCAAATCCAGCCCTCAAATCAAACTCAGCGTACTACCTGGAAACATGTTGATGAGCACCAGTCATTGACATGTTTCTAAGTTGTGCAGTGAATTGTCTATTAGGGACCGGGCAATATTTATTGGGGGCGTGGGGCCGGTGCAAAATGGCATGGGGCGGGCACTTTTTTTACTCACTTCCATGCATGGGGCGGATACATTTTTTATTCACTTTAATGCATGGGGCGGATACTTTTTTTATGGTTCTTTGGCCATGGGGCGGACACTTTTTTATCCCTTTATTCTGAAAATCCTAAAATAGTGCAAAACCTGTAAAGTACATTTTTGAACTATTTGAAGACTACCACAATGTACTTTTTAGACTAGGATGTTGATAATTACTAGATCTACTCTTCAGGCCTGAAAAGAAGTTGTGTGCTTCAGGTGAACCCAACCGTGGCTGATTTTTTGCCTCTGACTCTACTATTTTTAAGCATACCACTGTAGGTTGGCCTTAGCAATACAATTCAGGGCTTCTGCAGATGCATTGCAATTTGTGGTACAATTTTGGCCCATGTCAACATGCGCTCCATTTTCCTCCAACTGTAAGCCTCCATCAGTCTTCACTTTGCTATTTCTGATGGAACAGCCCCCCCTGTCCTGGATGGGCCTAGGGCTGATCTAGAGTAAAAAATTATGGGGAGCAAATTCTTGGGTGGGTAGCAAATTCCCTTATTAACTAATGGAGTGGGCAGTGGGGGATAAGAGATTGAGGGTGATCTGATATGTGATTGTCCCATATTTTTGCGGCCCTCATGTGTAATTGAGGTTTCCTGGGTTACATAGAGTTATGGTCTCAGAGAGGACCGTAGCTTAACTCTGTTGGGAGGGAGGTAGGCAGGGTAAAAATTCCTTTTGGGGCCTAGAACTGTGGAATTTGTTTTAAACCTTATCTTGTTTCAGTTGGTTCCAAAATATATTACATAATTAAAGTTTTAAGGGTCTTTATGTTCTTGGGAATTTTGTTAGTGTTCCAATATCTTGGGAAATGGAGAATATTATTAGTGGACAAAGGGACTGTAGCTGATTTCTTATTCTTATTGTGGATTCTTGGGAAGGGAAGGCTATTTCCTTTGACTGTTTCTAGGGAGCAAATTGGTTGAACCTTATAATGATTTAGTTAGTTTTTTAGGTAACTAAGCCTGAGTGTGATATTAAGGAGGTTGGATACACATTAATTTTTTGGGAAAAGGAGAATATTATTAATGGGCAAGAAAACCGTAGCTTCTCTCTTATTGCGGGTTGTTAGAAGGGAGGGCGGTTTCTTTTGGCTGTTTCTAGGGAGCAAATGTGTTGAACCTTATATTGGTTCAGTTGGTTTCCAGGCAACTAGGCCTGGATGTGAGATTAAGGAGGTTGGATACACATTAATTTTAGCCCTTATTGTCAATAGACAAACGTTATTTATATGACGGTAGGGAAAGTCGAATTGTGGTCATACAGATAGGTTCTGGGGCTACTACTAGGTTGGCAGTTTTGTCACGAGCATTGTAATTAGTAGGGCTTTAATGTGGATCCAGGAATTTTGGGAACTAGGTTGGGTAGGTGATTAGCAATGAGGGCTCGAATTAAAGAAAATTTGGGGGATTTTTTTCCTTACTGTATTGGAATCCATCAATATCCTGGCGATGATATTGGTTTTGTCCAGGTATTCCAAGACTGCCATTTGTATTGTATTTGCGTGTTCTTTGGGGGGGGGGGGGTGCGGGGTGAGACAGGAACAGTCTCTGAGGTCTATTGTGTGAAGATTAAAGGTTCTAAACAGGACAAGATCTTGCAAGTATCTGCAAAAAGAATTGATTTTTTATGTTTGTAAGGAGATCAAGCCATTGCATGTAGCTAAATTTAACTCACCAGATTACCCTTAGCTGAAGTCCATTTAAGTGGATTGGATAAAAGAGTTAGTAGAGATTTTACAATTGACAGTGATGTTTTATGTATCATCTTAATGTAGTTTTAAGTTCTAAAAGTATTGAACCCCATGGGGCCTGAAGCTTTTTTGCTGTCTCTGAGCCATGGGGCCAATACTTTTTTATTGTCATCTGCCATGGTGCAAACACATTTTTTTCTTCATCTCCAGCCATGGAGCACTTACTTCTTTTAAGCTGGGTTTCTCATTTGCATCGGCCCCATGCCCCCAATAAATATTGCCCGGTCTCTAAAGAGGTAAAATTCAGACGGGTGTACATCAACATGTTTCTTGGTAGTGAAGTGATCATGCCTAACCAAGTAGGAATCAGACCGGTGTTCATCAATATGTTTCTAGGTAGTGGGGTGATAATGTTTGAGCAGGCTGCTATCAGACAAGGATTCTTCAAAATGTTTCTAGGCAGTGCGGTTGGCAGTGCGGTTAGTGTATCTGAGCAGGTACACATCAGACATATATTTATTATTAATTGATATGTTTAGAGGGAGTGCGGTGTAGTTATTTGACTGGTCTTCATCGATGTGTTTCCAGGTGGTGAGAAGAATGTGTCTGAGTGGGTAGATATTAGACAAATGTTCAACCAAATGGTTCTAGGTAGTGCAGTGAATGTATTCAAGCCGGTAAAAATCAGACTGATGTTCATTGACATGTTTCTAGATATCATAAAATCGAAAAAGTGATATCATAAAATATGTAGGATTGAGTGATATCACAAAATCCAATTAGTGATACCACAAAATAGATTAAGTGATATCACGAAATTGATTTTTTGATATCACACGATCACAGCTATTTTGTGATATCACTAATTCGATTTTGTATATCACAAAATCTATTTAGTGATGTCAGATTCGATTTTGTAATATCACTTAATCGATTTTGTGATATCACTATATCTTATCGAGCTTGTGATCAGTAATTCGTTCCTAACTAGTGATATCAAGAAATCGATATTACAAAATTGATTTTGCGATTTCTTTAAATCAATGTAGTAAACATAACACATCCTTTATTACACTCAGGTCAGTCAGTGAAAGCACATAATAGTTAGTGAATTCAGAAAATAATATGTGATATCACATACTTGAAATAGTTGTATCACAAAATCAACATTGTGATATCACAAATTCGATTTTGTTGAACGAATAAGTGATATCACAAACTCAGATTACTGATATCGCTAAATCAAATATGTGATATCACAAAAATCGAATTTGTGATATAGAAAAATCATATCCACTTTACTTTTTGTTATCTCCAAATCTGTTTAGTGATGTCTATGGCAAACCATTTTACTAATTATAATGCACGGTAGATATCTTATATAGTAAATTAGATATCTAATATGCCAATTAAGATATTCAATATAACATATAAGATATCTTATATTACATATAAGATATCTTATATCCTCTATAAGATATCTGATACAGGATATATCTAATTTAGAAAATATAAGATGACTCATATCTTATATAAGACATATTATATATAAGATAACTTATATAGCATGTAAGATATCTTATATAATAAATCAGATATCTGATATATTAGATAACTTGTATAATAAAGCAGATATCTCATATCGTATATAGGATATCTTATATCTGATATCGATAACTGATTTACAAAATAGGATATGTTATATGTTATATAAGATATCTTAAATGCTATATCAGATATCTTATATATTGTGTTGTGTCTTATGGAAAAGTCAGATAAGATATCTTATATACCTATACTAGATATCTTATAAAGTATCTAAGACATCTTATATGACATATAAGAAATCTTCTGGAGGATATAAGATATCTTATTTGGGATATGAGATATCTTATTTAACTTAACATTTAAGATATCTTACATAATATATTAGATATCTGATACATATGATATCTTAAATGCTATCTAAGACATCTTATATAGAATATATTTGATATAGTTCATGGGATATTTGATATATTACATTGGATAAGCTATCTCATATCCTATATAAGATATCTTGTATCCTATATCAGATATCTTATATAAGATATCAGATATCTGATATAAGATATGAGATATCTCTTATGTTATATTAGATATATAATATGTAATATTAGATATCTAATATATTATATAAATTTATTTATTATATAAGATATCTTATAAAATAAAACATATAAATTTATTTATTATATAAAATTCTTATATATAAGATTTCTTATAAAATGAATAAGATATCTTACATATTACATTAGATATCTGATATAATAAAAGTGCTATCTAATTTCCATAGTAAATAGTAAAATGGTTTTCCATAGGTACCACTAAATCGACTGTGATATAACAAATTTCATTTGTAATGTCTTAAATTCATTCGTATTCAATGATATCACTTAATCATTTTTGTGTAATCACAAAGTCGACTTGTGATTCACTAAATCGAATAAGTGATATCACATAATAATTGGTGATATCACTAACTAATATGATATCACATATTTGAAATAGAGATATCACGAAATCGATATATTGATATCGCAACCTGTTTTCTCATAACACTTGATAAGTGGAAGAATCTGATCAGTTAGCGTATATGTGTAGACTGATTTGTGTATTCACTATATGCGATTGACTTAAGGTCCCTTTGCACGCAACAATGATCAGCACATTCACATACGTCATTGTTTTTTTAGTGAAATTATTTGGTTCAGATTTTAAATACTTAAAACCAATTAATTGTTGTTTCTATTGCAACTAACATAAATCTCATTTCACCTTATTTTATCACTCATTTAGTTTGTACTACCAATTCCGGAATTCAGAATTCGAAATTGTGAAATAAGAGAGGTAAATTGGCTATCGTAGGACATCGATACTTTTCGATTTTTATTGCCTTCCTTTAATTGAAAATAAAAATGCTGTCTTAGGTCCATATAGTTCAATTTTTTAGCTGCACTAAGGTTTTTTGCAGATCTTTTAGTCTACATTAAACACGGTCAATAGTGTTCTGATTTACATGACCATGCATCATTCTTTAATAGTATATAGAGAAAATGAACAAAAGGTTACTCAGTTTTCTTTTATTTTATTCATTTATTTTTTTCTTAAAATGCAAGCCTAAAGTCAAAAATTGTGTTAGCCTAGTATTCTGCACTAGCTTAATTACAAATCTTCTGATCAAAGATCTGTTAGTGTGGTCATTTTTAACAAAATTAATACATCCAAAAACTTTTTTTTTTGCGTGATTATATCGAAGTAAGGAAATTTGTTTGGGTCGAAAACAACACGGAAGAAGCCTCATCAGTGGTCGGCTGGTTGACTTCAATGAGATTCAAGTTTCATTTCAACAATCATTGTGACATTTACTTCTAACCTGCATAAACTGAGAAGTAAAATCAAACGCCCAATATAACATGACATTTCATGTTATAGTTTTTCTTGTTATTATTGAACATTGCCCATGTGGTTTGCTGGCAACTTAAAGTTTCCATAGACTTATAATGGGAAAAATGTAAATTAGCATTTATTTCTGTGTTACAGTGGATATTTTGACAAAAGTTTTACAGAAATGTTCTTAAGAAGCAGACTTCAAAATTCTGTCATATTGTACAATTTGCCTTAGAGTTACTTATCCCTGAGTGCTGAGGATGAATGGACTCAGGTGAGCTACAGGACCAATGGTCCTCTGGTGTAATTTTCAGGAGATATACCCATTTGTATTATGCAAATAGTGTAGAGCCTGATCAGACGCCGAGTTCTGCGGCGTCTGATCTGGTTCTGCACTGTTTCCCTACATCTTATTTATCAGATGACATCGCTGTTATACAATGGATATATGTCGTGTCATAAAAATCGTATGACCACACATGTAATAACACTTTGGCGCGTAACGTCATTGACAACAATGTCCATAACAACAATGCGTTTTCCTATTGAAATAATGTTCAGTTTGTATTTTACACCCATGGTCATTTCATATGAAATTTATGAAACTAGCCTTCGGTCATTTCATATGAAATTTATGAAACTCGCCGAAGATCCTGTATTTATGGAATTCTAGACATTAATCTAGACGTTAAGTACACCGCATGTTAAGTTCATTGCAAGGTTGCGTGTTGCAGAGAACATGATAGCTTTACTGTGTGTCCTCGCATAAACTTTAAACTTAAGTAAGCACAAGTACGTCCTTGGGAACAAATAAGACCTGATTTGAAATAAGTTAACATACAAGAGGCACTCACTATCTGCATCTTATATGTCAATGTGTGCCTTATCAGAGTCATATATATGATAAACAACACAGACCAAGTACGTTTGATTAAAGTAGTACCATGGCCGAAATTTCATATTGCATAACATTTAAAGATAAAACAGAACTCCGAACTCAATGTAGGTAAATAACCAAATTGAATATTATTTGGTTCGCGGTAAATCAACAGCAAACATAAAGACGCGTGAAAGCCGTTTCACGTTTCTTAAAACCTGTATATCGAATAGTTCTCAGACTTTTGCTGTATTTAGTTGTGTTTGAATCGAAATAAATTTCACTTCCCGTGACTGATCGAGATAATTACCGTCTGTGGTCGGGCTCGTCGGAGTTCAACTGGTGATTTTCTTTTGCTCCAGTGTCCCTGTGTCTGTTTTCATGTAAAATCCTCGTTTATCATATGAGCCGCGACACGAGAAAACCAACAATGTGGTTGTGCGCCCAGCGCAGACTCAGATCAGCCTGGGCATCCGCCTAGTCCGCTAAGACTCTTCGCTAAGCGCTTAAAGGGTAGCTAAGGGTCTAAGCTACCTCCATGCGGACAGCTAAGACTCTGATCAGACTGGGCGGATGCCCAGGCTGATCTGAGTCTGCGCTGGGCGCACAACCACATTGTTGGTTTTCACGTGTCACGGCTCATATGACGTCGCATCTGAGAGTGTAATAAAGCCCTGCATTAAAGTCGATAATCACGTAGTGGATTAAATGGGCAAATTACGTCTTAACGTTATGACGTCGCGCACGGTATTGGGGAACAAAACGTAACGTCAAACTGTCAAGCGGCTACTTTTTCCGCCTTATGAGAATGATAACCGCGGGGGTTGACTGTGTCATACCGAGTGTAGTGAAACAAAACCAAACATGCAACGGAAACAAAAGAAACCCTGTCCGATCCTTTAAACATGCTGTAAGGACGACATCAGTGAGAATTTATTTACCGTTTTGCTTACGTATTCACTTGCTTTTTCAGTATAGGACGGATTTATTTGCATTTATGAACACGATATGAACTGAGTTTGTTGTACAAATTCTATCGGAAGCTGCAAATATAAACCACACTATATCCCTGCATGGTAGCTTTTAGCCGTTTCACGATAATTTATTTCGTTATACTATACTATCCTTTGTTTTGGTGTCGAACGAATTATATCTCTTGCGCCACCTTTCCCGTTTCTTTTCTTTCTGGTAATCATCTTGCCAGGAGAAAGATTTTTTTGCTGGTGAAATATCATATACATGTATTTATATATTTATTGGCTTCAAACTTTGAGAAAATTTTTCTCCGATTGCAAGAGAAAATATTGGTGTAAAGTCAAGCCTGCCTTATTAAGCAAGTACCCAAGGGAGGTGCAAAAACCGCTTGCTTGCGACAGGTGCTTGCTTAATACAGGTCAATTTGTAAAGAAAATGGTATTTTTAGGAATTAAATTTTTGCCTTTTATTACAGTTATTTGCTTCACAGGGCTGACCTGAAAATTGTCAGACAGCCGCTTATAACTATAAGGTTTCATATGCATGTAACGTTTGAATTTCTTTATTTGACGCCGCGTTACAAAATTTAAGACCGATGTAAATGCGCATAACAGTTTTAATTTCAAGAGTATTTAATCCCAATTTAGCAGATAATACAAACAGACAATGTACATTTTGGTAATTTGCTTTTCGCACAGATTGCTGTAAGTATTTTGTCCAAATCAGCTTAATAACATAGATAGGTGTAAGAGTTTGGTGTCAAATTTGAAATTTGTTACAAAAATTAAGACCGCGGATTTTTTAATTTCTTTCCGTGTCTGTAGAGAAAAAGTAATTATTCTTATATGACTCATAAGTGATGCATAAGTACATTTGAATCATATACAAGTATTTTAAAAATTTGTTTATTCCGATACAATAAATACTCTCCGAAGTAACTAGCCCTGCAATTTTGACGTTAATTTGAGCGTGAGTTACACTTTTTTACTTTTAACAATAAATACTTAAGATGACGATTGTTGAAGAATAAACAATAAAATGAATATGGAGTTAATCTAGAAAATTTCCTCTTTTTCGTAAGCAAATTTCCACAAAAAATCACTTCGACATTTCTGTGAAGCATTCCTTCGAGTATGCCCACCATGCCGACTTTGTTACAAAGTTACACGCGTTTTAGCGCAAAAACCAACCGTTTTGCGCCCGCATTAGGATTTACATCGTCTCAAAAGCAACTATTATTGACCCGAAAATAAATCAAATACCAACTGACGATTTCAAAACAGTTTATGGCATAAAATACGAAAAAGCATTGCTTCCGTAGGGCCCATTTCATATCTGTCCGTGAATGTGCCCCAATACCGTGCGCGACGTCTATGCGTTGACGTCCATAAAAAACGTCGTGTTTTCTAATGACGAAATCGGGACGTTTTAGTGCAAAATTTGCTAAAAAAATGCGATTTTAGTGTTACATGATAACATAATCTTGCATTCGTGCTCCTGTATTATTGAATTCATTAAAGTCGTCGGGGAAAATCAATAAGATGCCTCACATCCTATCTTTTTTTTCCCAACTCGTTTAATAAATCCAATAATACATGAGCACTCGTGTAAGGTACTCTATCTTCAATCTATCATAGTATTATTACTTGATTTAGTGTTTTTTGTTCAGTGATGATTAAGTTATTCAGTAGAGGGCCGCCACGCGGAACGAACTAAACGTCGCATGAATTACGATGGAAACTAGGGTGAGGGCCGGGTCGTCGTAAACCCGGTTTAAGCCCTATCTTACCTAGTAAGAACCTTGATGGTGCTTCTGTTTTGTTTTATCTATGTTATTGTTTGCTGTTTTGGCGTATTAGTAGACGTCAAAACATCATTTTGCTTTGATACGCCAGCTTTATGACTACCTACATTGGAAAGAGTTATTCATATTGTTTTCCGCTCGTACATGTATTGACTTGCAACTAATGTTGTTTTCATACTGGTGGCAGGGTTAACTATAAAATCTGAACTATTAACACAGCCGCCATGTGTACTCCAATTCTTGTGTTACTCACGATAAGGCATAGGGGAGAGTCGGGCAACTTCGGACAGCAGGTTAATTCGGACAGTGACATTGTTTCCTTTATATTTCAGCTGTTTGGAATTAAAACAAAATTAACTGGGCAAACAGTGAAAGTCCTGATGAGACGGCAGATATATGTAACTAAAATAAGACAATGTTATCCGATTCATATGCATTCATTAGTACAAAATTTATAGCTATCCAAAGTTTCAGGAGTCTTGCTATAACTCTGTCACTTATTATCTATTTGTTGTGGCCAGTTTCAGGAGTCTTGCTATAACTCTGCCACTTATTATTTATTTGTTGTGGCCAGTTTCAGGAGTCTTGCTATAACTCTGCCACTTATTATTTATTTGTTGTTTTTTTTTTATTTATTTTTCCCCTTATATTTGTATGATTTTAAAGCAAAATTTAGGCACAATTAGCTTTATACATATATGAGTCGAATGGCATTTTTATATTTGGGGTAACTATTTGCAGGAACCTGAGTTTTAAATTTCCAGGTTGGAATGGACTGGACCGCTGGCGCGTCGCCGTAAAACGAAATTTTCGACCATAAAACCTACGATTTTTCTCCCCTGATGACAATTTTGAGTACAGTTATCCCCTAAGTCTGTGGTGCAATAATCGAACACCAATACAACAAACATACATTGTAAATGACTTTACCCGTCTGTTCTCTACTCTCCAAGGAACCCCTTAAGATTTTTATTTGACTTTACTGCAGCTGGTGTTGTGCCGTGTGGCGGCCGTAAAACGTCTCCCCGTACACCATCGATAGTGCAGATTATATTTTATTTTTGTCTTTTGAGATCGGAGGATATATTCTGAGAAATAAGAAATTTTGATAGATTTAGACACTTTTTGTAAATCAACGCATTTTAATCATTTGGACTTCTTTTGACACCTATCAGTCTTTCAATCGATTTAGAAATAAAGAAAGAAATTACAGTATGCTTTTCTCTGGCTTTCACAGATATGTCAGGTTCACTGATGAGGCTTGAATAGCCGACACTTCAAAGTATGGACCATGCTTCTTCTTTCGAATGTGTTCTCTGCTCTCGAAGAAGGAACTCTTAAAGATCTTAATTTAAGAGGAAGACCTTTTTGATTCGCATATATTAAATTATTTATAACTCAGATGATCCAAGTATGTCTTTATATCTAACTGGAATTTCGATGAACACGCTTGAAAATTATTTGAGCCGCGACACCACAAAACCAAAAATGTGGTTGTGCGCCCAGCGCAGACTCAGATCAGCCTGGGCATCCGCCCAGTCTGATCAGAGTCTTCGCTGACCGCATGGGGGTAGTTTAGACTCTTAGCTGCCCTCTAAGCATTTAGCGAATAGTCTGGTCGGACTGGACGGATGCCCAGGCTGATCTGAGTATGCACTGGGCGCACAACCACATTGCTGGTTTTCTCGTGTCGCGGCTCATTTCTGCAAGTCTTGTCTCTCCTACTGAATAGCATAAATGAGCCGCGACAGGAGAAAACCAACAAAGTGGTTCTGCACCCAGCGCAGCCTCAGATCAGCCTGGGCATCCGTACAGATTCATCAGACTCTTCGCTAAGCGCTTAATAGGTAGTTAAGAGTCAAAGCTATCTCCGTGCGGATGCCCACTTTGTTGGTTTTCTCGTATCGAGGCTCAGATTATGTGTGTTTAGAACATGGACCATTTTCTCATACACAGCTTCTATTTTTGGCAGTTTTACCCTCTTTCCTCAACTTTCTGAATATGTGTATTATGGGGTCTTCAGCTTAAACACATAAGCTTGATAGTAAGTTCAGTGACACAATCCTTCGGCACAATCTAAATTAAACTGTTTCATTAATACACAGATTATTTCAGCCAAATTCTAAATTAAAAAGTAAATATAGCGTGTTTCCACATGGACCAGACTTTTTTCCCGTTTTCATTTTTGATTTGACTGTATAACGGAAGGTATATACTATCCTAATATCTTCAAAACTCAAAGTAACTTTTATCAATTCAAACGAACATCACAGAAATAAGTATACTACTCTAAATGCGTCCGAAGCGTATGCATTCCTTATCTTATATTTCATTATAGTCTGAACTACTTAATAGTTCTGTTTAGTGGCAACGTCCGCCATATACGCATGATAGTCGGCGGTTAATATAGGATCATATTTATCTGATCCATCTAGACTTTTAACTACGTAATCATCATCAGTATCTAAGAAGAATACTGCCGCTTGTCTACCAACCCATCTGCCACTTTCTTCTTTCGGTTTAAGAATTCTGTGAATGGGCGCTGTAAGCCTGTCCGATGTCCATCGCTGAAGCAGTAGTCCAACTATCACAAGAACTGTGCCTGGTATAGGTGAAGCAGGTACGAATTCACCTTGTGGAATTTTCACTTCCAACCCACCAACGCTATCTTGGAAGTCGAAGGTCATTATGCCCCAGTCAGTATGTTCGCCTATCCTTACTTGATCTGGTACTTCAATGTGGTCAGACTGGATCGGTGGGTAGTATATTGTTCTAAGTGTTGACCCGTTTCCCGTCCGTCCGACTTTCTCGTGAGCATTTCTCATAAAGTCTTTTGGTAAACCCAGACCTACGGAAAGAACATCACAGAATCGAAACATAAGTTGTGTATTAGCTGCAAACAATTGCTTACTTAGCATTTCGAATTTATCCACGGGTGGCCACGCGCCTTCGCTATCTGGCGAATAGTTGAAAGCTTCATGCAGGTCGCCAGCTGAGCGATCAGGATTCGGTTTCTCTCCCTCTAGGCGTACCCAGCCAAATCTATAATCGGGTCCCAAGGGATACTTTGCCTTAACTTCAGGTGACTTGTCAAAGAACTCACGTGACACTTCCATATACTGTTCCAAAAGCTCTTCATCTACTCCGTGATTTTTCAAATAGCAAAACCCATAAGTTTTGAAAGAGTTAACTATTTTGTCACCCATGTCCTTCAATTTGTCTAGGCTAACTGTTGAAGGATCTTTGACTTCAAGGCCATACTCCCGAAAATCAACGATAAATTCGTTTGACATCTTCTTTCTCTCGCGATGTATCCAAAAATCTTAGTACAAACTAAAACTATTTTAGACTGATGACCTACTTCAGTGAACGCTTCTTGTTTCTGACCTGTATAAACAGCTACTGTGAATAAATATAGTGTCTAATGCATGGTTGATAGCATGAATAGCAGGTTATTGCCTTAAACGCGAACGACTAAAGTCCCAGATCAGCTTACACTCCTTCGCAGTCGGTAAAAAACATCCGGAACATACTAAACAAACAGAAACAGCAGTAAGTAGGTAAAATCTCAGGAACTGACACATTTCAATCCGAGATCTCACCAAATACACCATGTGGGAAAAAGACAACACAAAATTGGTCACCACCAAATATATCATTAGCGGCAGCCAGGTGAACAGCCATTTCTCATGTCTAGCCATAACATCACAAACCATATATCAATAACAGGCACATGGACAAACACCATATAAAAAAGCAAGAAGAACCTAAAACAGAATTGCCGCCTTAGGACGGCCAGCAATGCAATAACTTGGTATGGGGTGCACTTAATCGGTTTGCGGTCGACCAACCCTCGCCCTTGGTTGCGCTTTGGTTCATCAGACATTTAGTCGTTCGGTTTGCGTGGAAGATGCCTAGCTCAAAAGTGTAATATCTCAGAAACATAGCAATTAAAATAACATACTTGAGGACTCACTGAAATTGCAACACTGAAATTCCGGAGCAGAAGAAACCTACCAGTAAACACCATGGTGGGCCGACCCAAGACGTCCCGAAACGGTTGTCAGGCGCAAACCGTCTGTTATACAATTATGTAAAGTTTAGATTGGTGCCTTCATAAAGCAGCCGGATTTTACTGAGTGTATAAAGAGCAGTTATAATGTGCGACGCTGCCATTTACTTCTACCGCCGGTTCAAGATGGCTTTCTCATCGCATATGTAGATGTTATCGTCTTTGGTTTCAGTTTTGTATGTCACAATATAACCCATAGACCTTACTAGGTTAATTCTGTGATTCGATTCGCCTTGACCTTCGAGATCTAGAGCACTTGTAAGTTATTTCAAATGAGAGACGACCTGACAAAACCAAAACAGGGGCATAAGTGAACAGCGAAAATTAGGATCTGGGCATCCGCCCAGTCTGATCAGAGTCTTTGCTGTCTGCATGGAGATAGCTTAGATCCTTAGCTACGTTTTAAGTGCTTGCAGATGTCCACGCTGATCTGAGTCTTCGCTGGGCGCACATGCCACTATGTTGGTTTATCGTGGCATGGCTTAAATAAAGAGTACATGTTAAACTGCGGAGTAGTCTATTCATGACCAGCAGAACTCTGTTTTCACAATGACTCTATATGAACTGTATGGCACGACCAGAGATTATATAATCTGCACAATAATGAAGACGGGGAGATGTTTTACGGCCGCCACACAGCACTCAACACCAGCTGAAGGTAGGTTAAATAAGCTACAAATCAAATAGTAAGCCATATGCAAAGAAATACACATGATCTATATATTGATCCCAGTTCTAAAATTACAATACACCGGCTCCGCACTAGGGGCCGTATTTATAAAATGACTTCAGTCGTTGTTATGCTGTTGCTAAGGCTGAATTTCTGTTAAAGAGACTCCCTGCAACTATGACATTTACTCTGGAGGAACAGTCTGAAAAAGTCTGTTCCTCCAGAGCAATTATAAAGTTGTAGAGAATCTCCTTAATAGAAAATTAGCCTTAGCAACATCATAGCAACGACCTAAGTGGTTCTATAAATACGGCCACAGAAGCATAACCAGTTTGGGGCTTATAATAGTTTTGTGCGTGCAGCCTCACACTATCTTCTGATGCAGCTCCAAAATTAAGTTGGTGTTTAATCGTGATTGAGACATTATTAGTATAGGGATCAAACATGGTCCCTCGAGAGAGGCCGAGGGCTGAGGTTTTTCACATCTACCGAGGGACTTGCAATGCACTGGGAAAAAAATGCTTAATCACTATTATTGCATAAATTCAGCTACAATGCAGTAAAAATAACGAAAATTTTGGCGCACTATTTTTCGGCCTCATCGCCATTGCCATGCTGATTCCAACACGCACTATGCATGTCTATAAAAAGAATCGTTTTAGACCATGGTCAGCTACCGTGAATTTTTTGCAACCTTTAGCAGCATTTCACAAGTCATAGTCATGTTCATCAAAGTTTTCACTCGATGTCGTCTGCACTTTCATTTTTACAATATCCGAATTTGTATAACTCTTCCGTTAAAGTCTTAAACGGATATCTTCAACTGCAGTCTTGCCGCTCGTCTGTACTGGCGGAGAATTGCCCTGCAACTTACATACGAAAAGTCGCTAAGGTGGTCATAATTATCGTGTGAAAACCCATGTAAATATATATGGTTTTGTGTTCGTT
Organism: Ctena decussata; assembly: GCA_963989385.1. Taxonomy (NCBI): domain Eukaryota; kingdom Metazoa; phylum Mollusca; class Bivalvia; order Lucinida; family Lucinidae; genus Ctena; species Ctena decussata. The sequence continues at coordinate 11,890,330 of OZ022509.1, forward strand.
AAAACATGCCTATTAGTAGCGTGTGACACCGATATTTATGCAATAATACGCAATAAAAACGGACAAAATGCTATAACTTTACCCTCAAATATTACATAGAGGTTTTGGCAAATTCATTAATCTTTGTCGGAACATTAAATCAAGTATCGCCGATAGTCCTGAAGGCGGAGGTATCTACTGAATTTTGGAACTACTCTCTGAAAACGATCATTTTTGTGTTGTTTAACTTTGAACTATTTAAAACTATTCGACGTGAATAGCCGAAACTTCGGAGTATAGCCCCTGTTCCTTCTTTTGAATGAGTTATCTGCTCTAAAAGGAACTCTTAAAGATTTTAATTTGACTTCACTGCAGCTGGTCTTGTGCCCCGTACAGCATCCATAGTGCAGATTGTATATTATTTTTGGCTTGCGGCCCATATAGATCGAAAAGCTCGTTCCGGTTTGAGACTGCTTTTTCCATGTACGAAAATTAAATCACAACAAACAGAAAACTCGTCTGATTTGTCTATTTTTATCTATGTCCGGTTTACTTCTTAACCTTACATCTCTTAAAAATACCAGATGGGAATTCTGTTCTATTTTTGGTAGTAGTTTTATAAATAGGCTGACCCAGTTCATTTTGACGTTTGCGTTCGAAAGAACAATTTTCTTTTACAATTACGTCGGCCCGCCCACATCTGTTACTATGAAATGATTTTTGTATCTTTGAACCTGTCTGAATTAACTTTGCTCAGTTATCATTTTTTAATTAAACAAAGTAAACACTTTTTATCAAGCACCATTGTTTCGGTTAATAACTATGCTAAATTTAGCCTGAGCGCATTCGGCATAAAATTGTACTCATATATTTGAGCATATGCAGAGCGATTTTGTCCGAATGCTATTTGTCATCCAGGTAACGCAGATAAATGGTCAGCACATGTTAATGGTTGGTGCTAGTACTAGTATAAGTTTTGATTTCAGACTATCACGGCTTACTCGGCTCTGATAGGAGCGCAAACTGAAGTCAGTTTGTTTACGCTATTCGAGTAATTGGGTGACTACATGGATTTAACCCCTGTTCACATAAACACATATGCCGAACGTGACCGGCTTTCATGCAACAAGTTAAGATTAGAAAAAAAAACATAAAGAACAACAGAATACCATTTAATTGTGCTTTGTAAAGTAAATTATTTTATTTGCCGATAAATTGGTCATTGTTTTAATTGTAGGAGTGAATTATTGTGTCTAGTAGCGGCTGGAAGCTTCTTTTTAAAGGCGAGAAACAATGTTTACCACGAACGCTTAGCACACAACAACAAGCTTTTCAAACAAGCTTTTTGTCTATATCATTCAGCGGCGTCGCGACAAATGCCTTAGGGCATCGCGTAATTTAACTACTCAGAGCAGCCTGCACACTTGAGCCGGTGCATCAGTACAGGCTGATCAGAGTCTTTCGTTTTCGGTATACGTATTTCCAATGATCCCAAAATCGTAAATGCTAATTGTGGGTGTATTGACCGGACAGCGCGTTTTAATGGGCTCATCTGTGTATCCATAAAAACCCTGTAAAAATAAGAAAAAATCAAGTTCAAATTTATTGTCTAAATGCAGCAAGCAGGTGCCTTTGAGGAACTATTTTTCCTCATCAGTCATCAGATTTACCAAATGAATGTATCCCTTCTATCTGTGTGGCTACCCAGCCAGCAAAATATATGGGACCCATATGGGCCCCATGTGGGTATTTATATGGGTCCTATATGGGCAAACCATATGGGACCAACATGGGTTTTGCAACCGGGCTCCATATGGGACCCACATGGGCAAGCCCATATGGGTGGCATGTGGGAGCCATACGGGCCCCATCCCAGATTTGGCCCATGTCCAGCCCACTTTTGTACTTCTATCACTGGTTTAACTCTGATACTTTTGTGTTACTGATTATTTCAATAGCTTCAACGAAGACGTAGAAGATGTCAAATGTGCAGAAATACACAAATGAAGTGTTACGACCTGGCGGAGGTAACAAAAAGATGGAAGTAAACCAGCAACAAGCCTGTTTTTAAACTTAACAAAATTTATTTACTTGTACATCAAAATAAAACAGTCATTAATTAATCAAGAGAATATGTAATTTAAGATACCTTATTTTAGTCTGAATATCCCTCAGAATTTAAAACACAAAGTCCTTTAATAATTTCTGATCCCAGAAAATAAAGTGTATATGAGCACATGAATATTTCCAATAGTCACAAAAGTAATCCAGTATGTTTAAATTCCAGTATAACTTATTTAACTATAGACTGGTGGAACTTACAAAGATGATTTTAAATGAAAATCTGACTTCTTTATATACTATCTAGGAACATTCCGGAACTAACCAAAAATAGATCTTACCAAAAAGTACTCAATTCTGACATAATTTCATACCAGAAGATTCTTAATGTTTACAACAGAAAGGTCTTATATTTTCTCAGTACTAAAAATAGTTATTCCAGAATGTTCTAAAGTACAATGTAAACAACTTGTTTATTTAAAACCTAGTAAACATCTAAAAACTGCAAAGTCATGGTAAAAGAAAATATTTACACCAAATTAAACACCATATTCATAACACTTCCCCTCTTCAAGGAAAAGAAAGTTTTATGAAATAAAGCTTTCTTTTGCCATATGACCAATTATGAAACAAAATTAAGTTTAATGCATATTCACTGTATATATATCAGTACTAATCCAGACATCATGTAGTAATAGCCAAATTTAGGCTCTTGAAAGTGCATCCGGGATAATATTATCTTTTCCTCTGATATGTCTGATGTCAAGATTGTACTCCTGCAACATGAGACTCCACCTGAGTAACCGCTGATTTTTGTTCTTCATTTTATGAATGAAGGTCAGTGGATTGTGATCACTGAAGACAACAATTGGTGTGGCTGAAGAAGATAAGTACACTTCAAATTGCTGAAGAGCAAGGATGAGAGATAAACACTCTTTTTCAATAGTAGAGTAATTTCTCTGATGTTTGTTGAACTTCTTAGAAAAGTAACAAACAGGGTGATCCACACCATCATTATCTTCCTGAACCAAAACACTGCCTGCACCAACGTCACTAGCATCTACCGCCATTTTAAATGCTTTGTTGAAGTCTGGTGCTAAGAGAACTGGAGCACTCTTAAGTATGGCCTTAAGCTTATCAAAGGACTTTTGACAGTCTTCATTCCAAATATATTTCTTTCCTTTACCTAGCAAATTTGTCAAGGGTTCTGCAATTACAGAGAAGTTATTACAGAACTTCCTATAATATCCTGCCATACCAAGAAAGCGCATCAGTTGTCTTTTGCATGTAGGTACAGGAAAATCCGAGATAGCCTCCACTTTAGCTTCTACAGGTTTAACCTGACCTTGACCCACAACATGTCCTAGAAATGTCAAATTTGCATGACAGAATTCACTTTTTGCTAAATTGATTGTCAATTTTGCATCACTAAGTCTTTGAAAGAATTCTCTGATAGTCTGTAGATGTAGTTTCCATTCATCGTTGAAGATGATTGCATCGTCGATATATGCTTTACAACCACCCAGATCAGATGTCAAGCTATTTATAAGTCTCTGAAACGTTGCTGGAGAGTTTTTCATACCAAAAGGCATAACCTTATACTGATAAAGTCCATCTGGTGTAATAAATGCTGAAATCTCCTTAGCTCTGTCTGTCAAAGGAATTTGCCAAAATCCTTTCAGAAGATCAAATTTAGTAACATATTTGGCTTGTCCAATTTGATCAATACAGTCATCAATACGTGGGATTGGAAATGTATCCGTTTTAGTCACAGAATTAACTTTTCGATAATCTGTACACATGCGAAAAGTTCCATCAGGTTTTGGCACCAAAATACAAGGAGAACTCCAGTCACTTTGACTTGGTTCTATAAAATCATTTTCCAGCAAATACTGAATTTCTTCCCTGAGATACTGTTGCTTCACAGGGTTCATTCGATAAGGATGTTGCTTCACAGGCTTTGCGCCATCAATGTCAACATCATGAAAGATTCTGTCAGTCCTGGTTGGAATGTCCGGAAATAAGTGCTCATATTCAAGAATTAACTGTTTCAGTTCAAGTCTCTTGACTGGATCCAGGTGTGACAGTTTCTGGTCGAGATCCTTTAAGATGTCAGAATTCTGGAGTTTTGATGATGAGGGATCAGATTTTATAAAGTTCTTATCCTCAGAGTCCATTTCAGATTGCTCTTGAGGGACAGAATTTACTACACTTATTGGTGAAACAACTGAATTATCCCTATCAATGTACTTTTTCAACATATTAATATGACATAACTGTTTATCCTTGCGCCTCCCAGGTGTGTTGATAATATAATTTACATCACTGAGCTTTTTGTCAACAGTGTAAGGGCCGTAATATCTGGCCTGCAAAGGTCTGCCAGGAATTGGCAAAAGAGCAAGTACCTTCTCTCCAGGTTTAAAATTTCTTTCCCTGGCATTTTCATCATAATGAAATTTCATTTTGTTTTGAGCTGATTTGAGATTGGACCGAGCAGCTTCACAGGCTTTTGACAATCTGTTATTGAAGTCAGAAACATATTGAAGCAAATTCAAAGAACTGTTATCATCAGAAAGAAATTTCTCTTTCAAAAGTTTCAGTGGTCCACGAACTGTGTGACCAAATACAAGCTCAAATGGGCTGAAACCAAGAGATTCTTGTACAGATTCCCTAGCAGCAAATAACAGCAAATGAATGCCTTCATCCCAATCCTTTTCAGTGTCAAAGCAGTAAGATCTGATCATGTTTTTCAGTGTTTGATGAAATCGTTCTAAGGCACCTTGACTTTCAGGATGATATGCTGATGACCGATATTGCTTAATGCCTAATTCATGCATCACTTGCTGAAATATTCCTGACATAAAATTAGATCCTTGATCTGACTGGACAGATTTAGGGAGACCTACAAATGTGAAAAACTTCACAAGAGCCTTAACTATGGTCTTTGTCTTGATATTCCTAAGTGGAATGGCTTCTGGGAAACGTGTGGAAGCACACATTATGGTCAAAAGATATTCACAACCTGACTTTGTTTTGGGTAAAGGACCTACACAATCAATAATTATTCTGCTAAAAGGTTCCTCAAATGCAGGAATTGGCTGCAAATGGGCTTTAGGGATAGTTTGATTAGGTTTTCCTACCATTTGACATGTATGGCAAGATTTGCAATGTTTAGAAACATCAGATTTTAACCCTGGCCAGTAGAAATGATTAAGAATCTTGTGATAGGTCTTGTTTACACCTAAATGACCTGACATGGGAGTTTCATGGGCCAAGTTTAAAATTTCAGGGCGATAAACCCTTGGAACCACAATTTGGTGGTTAACAGTCCACTCGTCTTCTGCTGAGACATCAGGAGGACGCCATTTTCTCATCAAAATGTCATTTTTGACATAATAGCAAACAGGAACCTGGGACATGTCATTTTCATCTAAAACCCTTTCAAATAAAGGTGAGATCTCAGGATCACTGTGTTGTTCTTTGCAAAGCTGTGACCTTGACAGAAGGTCATGACCTTTGTCATTTGAAAATGAAGAGGAGTGGTCTGAGTTGGACACAGATGAGTTGTGTGTAAAGTCTGTCGGCATGTCAGACAGGCTGGGTGAAAGAGATTTTGAAATCTCGTCATTAAAAGACTGACCTATTAAAGTATCAGTTAAATCAATATCCTGATTCCCATCATTCAACATGGCTTTCTTTGCCATAGCCCTAGTGACAGCACATGAAGGGTAAAGGTCAGGAATTTCCTGCTCAATGGGGTCAGGTGGTTGATCAACACAAGGAGTGTTGGTCAACAGTGGATTAACCACAACCTTATCTCCTGCTAGGTCATTGCCTAACAATAAGTGAACACCTTTAAAAGGTAATGAAGGTCTAATACCAACAGCCACTGGACCAGAAATTAAGTCTGAGGACAAATAAATGTTATGAAGCGGTACATTAATAAATCCACATTCTACTCCCTGAATAAGGACACTTGTCCCAGAAGAAGTCTTCTCAGAAAATGGCAGGGTATCTGCCAAAATAAGGGATTGAGAAGCTCCGGTATCTCGTAAGATAGTAATAGGGGTAGACTGGGCAAAGTCACAATTTAGTGACACAAAACCTTCTGATAAGAATGGTTCATAAATCTCCATAACAGAATCAGTCTCAGAAATTTTGGCCTGAATAGGAATTTGATCCTGAACACAAGACTGTGGTGTTGACCGTAAAGAGGTAAGACCTGTGGGTTTTGGGCCCTCTTGTTTTTCTCTCTTCCTCTTTAAAAGTAAACATTCAGAAATTATATGTCCTGTTTGCTTACAATAATTACAAATAGGCTGAGATAAGGGATTTTGACCTTTGTTTTCACCAGGGGGTTTTGGTTTTGGAGTATATGCAGGACTGGAATTGCCAGATGGATTACTGGGACTGAATTTTGGACCTGACTGAGGGAAAAAGGTCTTTTTAGGAAAAGGCTTGTGCACAAATGAAGTCTTATGAGTTAAAGCATAATCATCAGCCAAACGAGCTGCTGCCTCTAACGTTTCGACTTCCTTTTCATCTAAAAATGATTTGATGTCAGAATTAATGCACCTTTTAAATTCTTCAACAAGCATGAGCTGTCTCAGTTTACCATGATTAGAGCCTACTTTCTTTGATGAGCTCCATCTATCAAATAACTGCTCTTTTGTCCTAGCAAATTCAACATAAGTTTTGTCATTTTCTTTTCTACAGTTCCTAAATTTCTGCCTGTAAGCCTCAGGGACCAACTCATAAGCCTTAAGAATAAGTTCTTTTACTTTGTCATAATCTGAGCTCTGCTCAAGAGAAAGTTGAGTATAAATTTCGCGAGCCTTGCCGATCACAACGCTCTGAAGAAGCAAAATCCAATGCTCTTTTGGCCATTTCAAATTTTCAGCTTCTTTTTCAAAGTGAAGAAAATATTTATCAACTTCTTTTTCTTGAAATGGAGGAACGAGTCTGATGTGTTTAGTAACATCAAAAACCTTGGTTGAGTCCAAAGGCAAAGATTTTGATTTAGTCTTGTCTTGTATTTCAATTTCTTTCATTCTAATTTGAAATTGTCTTTCTCTCTCTTTTTCTTCTTTTTCATATTTCAATTTCTCCTTTTCAATTTCAATTCTTTCTTTTTCAAATTTTAATTTTTCCTTTTCTATTTCAATTCTTTCTTCTTTTTCTAATTTTTCTTTTTGCATTTCTCTTTCTTTTTCTTTTTCTCGTTCTTCCATTTCTAGCCTTAATTTTTCATGTTCTAATGTTTGTTTCTGCAACCTTTCTTCTCGTTCCAATGTTTCAAGCCTAATTCTTTCCTCACGCTCAGCTTTTTCAATCCTTACTCTTTCTGCATGCTCCAATCTTAATTTTTCTATTTCAATTTGTCTTTGAATTTCTAATTCTCTCATCTGCAAATCAGTTTGAGTGACGAGAATGTGAGAGGTTGCAGAGGAATCAAAAATTTCCTCATCAACAAAGAACTGAATCAAAATATTCTTAATTTCATGTTTTAACATGGATCTTTTGACCGAAGATAATTCATAATGAGCTGCAATATCCAATAAATCAGTCTTTTTGGCCAAGTTCAGCAGCTCCTGAGAAGGCGCAGCAATGAATTTATCAAGATCAAAAGACATGATAGCTTTTTGCTGGCTTTACTTATTTGAATAGCAATTGCTAAGTTGTTCGATGCACAAGAAATTTCAATCCCGGACTCGAGCCCCCAATTTGTTACGACCTGGCGGAGGTAACAAAAAGATGGAAGTAAACCAGCAACAAGCCTGTTTTTAAACTTAACAAAATTTATTTACTTGTACATCAAAATAAAACAGTCATTAATTAATCAAGAGAATATGTAATTTAAGATACCTTATTTTAGTCTGAATATCCCTCAGAATTTAAAACACAAAGTCCTTTAATAATTTCTGATCCCAGAAAATAAAGTGTATATGAGCACATGAATATTTCCAATAGTCACAAAAGTAATCCAGTATGTTTAAATTCCAGTATAACTTATTTAACTATAGACTGGTGGAACTTACAAAGATGATTTTAAATGAAAATCTGACTTCTTTATATACTATCTAGGAACATTCCGGAACTAACCAAAAATAGATCTTACCAAAAAGTACTCAATTCTGACATAATTTCATACCAGAAGATTCTTAATGTTTACAACAGAAAGGTCTTATATTTTCTCAGTACTAAAAATAGTTATTCCAGAATGTTCTAAAGTACAATGTAAACAACTTGTTTATTTAAAACCTAGTAAACATCTAAAAACTGCAAAGTCATGGTAAAAGAAAATATTTACACCAAATTAAACACCATATTCATAACATGAAGTATCCCATCATCGCTCACTGAGCGATTTGTGGGAAGTTTTTCGAGATGTTAAATCCATACTACATAGGTAAACTTATTGCAGGAAAATATTATTTCCAGTTGGTTTAGGAGCGGCTGTAGCGTAGTGGATAACACTCCAGACTACCAATCCAGGGGTTGCAAGTTCGATCCCCCGCTTCTCCGGTCTTTCGGATGAGACTTTAAACCGAGGTCCCGTCTCCATATGACCTCGTTGTTGGTGGGACGTTAAACCCGAGTTCACTCACTCACTCACTCCAGTAGGTTTAGAATTTTGATGGCACATTTGTAAGAGATAAGATGTAAATGACCAACAAAAGAGATGCAAATGGTGAAAGAAGTATTCAACTTGATTGAATTTATTTTCAGTTTTGTAATTGAATGAGTACATTGATTGTAATTAAAAGATTACTAGATATTTTTCAGGTAGAATGTGGGCAAAATGTGGGTTTGCCCATATGGGACCCGTTTGGTAATGATTTGAAATAAAGGTCCATAAATAACCACTTAAACTTTCTTGTAAAGAGAAACAGTATACATGAAAATCAAATAGCACCCTTTATATATATTTTCCTTTCACCACAACAAAATTGTATGTGTTTAGAAAAAAAGATAACCAATAATGGCCCTATGTGGGTCCCACATGGGCTAAATTTCCTATATGGGACCCACATTGGTCCTATTTGGGCATTATGCCAAGGTTCTGCCCATACGGGACCCATTTAGCCATGCTTGCTGGGTAATACGCACAGCTGAACATGTTATTTATATATGTGACAGTGTCTGACATTTTGAACCTTGTGGAGGTGCGACGTTTACGTCACGAAACGTCAGATGATAATTACGTCATAAATCACATAAAGTTAATTGTGTTTCCGCGCACTGACTAATAGCGTCAAAGCGTCAACCTGAAAAGAGTGATTCAACATTTGTAACGGCGTCCGAGTTTAATTTCCTTCATCTACGCTCTTTTAAGATTGTTCGAATTTTAGATCTTTGAAAAGTGATGCCATGAGCCCGAGTTATAACAGTTTATCCAGCTTGTATGTAAATTCACACTGGTCTGGCATTCATCACAGGCAACGAAGGCAACGTACTATAAAACTTGATTTTTTCGCATATCTCTTAGATTAATTTCAAACCATTATTCTTACGGACCCGGCAGTTCGTTATACCTCTTAGTCAGACCAGATTTTTGAAGAAATTCCTTCTAGTATAAATGCAGTGCTTGAATAAGTTTCTTTACCGATTCGTTGCATAGACGTTGTAGTCCAAAAATTGTTTTCAAGCATTTCTTGAATATGCATATGAATTCAGTAAAACTTTTGATTCCTATTTCAAGAGCCGGGGATCGGATGGTCCGTGAGACTATACTTCTGAAACAAACTTATCCTGATGAGCGGAAAAAATCAAGATTCATGTACGTTGTCTTCGTTACCTGTGTTGAATGCCAGACCAGTGTGAATTGTATCCAATCAGTGAAATGAAAACAATAAATGAGCCGCGACACGACAAAACCAACAATGTGGTTGTGCGCCCAGCGCAGACTCAGATCAGCCTGGGCATCCGCCCAGTCTGATCAGAGTCTCCACTGTCCGCATGGAGGTAGCCTAGACCCTTAGCTACCTTTTAAGCGCTTAGCTCAGAATCTGATTGGACTGGGTGGATGCCCTGGCTGATCTGAGTCTGAACTGGGCGCACAACCACATTGTTGGTTTTCTCGTGTCGCGGCTCAAATCAAGTTTGTGCGAATTTTGTTCGCTTTTGCAGTAATCCTTTGCGCGATTTCTTTGTGTTTCTCGAAATATATTCTGGAAGGACAAATAAATATGAAAATGTTAACTTAAAACAAAAATTTCCGATGGCTCAGAATGTCAGTGCCTGTCACAAATATGGTAACGCCAGTGAAAATTAATGCACTCGCATTGTAGCAGTAATGGCAGGAAACGGTGAAATGGACATAATTCAGCATAAAAAGCATTTCCTACTGACTATCGACACGTCCATGAAGTGCCCTGGAAACCTCTTATAGAGATGCAGGTATTAAAAGAGAAGAGTGGACAATTTTAGAAAACTCTTTGAGGCTGACTCTAAGGAACTCGTTGACAGCTTTGTGACAGTGGATGAGCGACTGGTCTGTCTCTCTCAGCCTGAACCGAACCAGCACTCGAAACAATAGAAACGTGCCACAACGTCCTTATCTGTCTGCAAGGAAGGTATAGTCTATGCCATCAGCATATAATGTGATCGTTTCAGTCCTATGGGGATTCATAAAATGTGTTTAGGGGCAAACGAAAAATAAGGGACTAATGATCAGTCTAGCATCTAATTACAGAAAGTCAAGATCCATCGCTAAGGCAAACCTGCCAAAAGCGTGCTGTCGCACCTTGACAGTACACCTGCTCACATAATTACGATGGTTTTGACTGCGCTGCATGGCTGTTGATTACTTGCACCTTTATCTGATAAAAAAAATTATGCCAGTGATTATGACGTCATTTCGATTGCAGAGGGGTTTTTTGACATGCAAGAAGAATCTTAGTATGCAGCTGGGATCTAGTCACTGCAGCATCGCTGGCCTACGATGCTGTAATGTTGGGAAATAAATGTAACAAGCAGTGTACGATAACAACTTCATATTTAGGCCAAGAGCTTTCCATTAAGTTCCCATAGTTCTCCTTTCTGTTGTCTTTAGCCGGCGTAGCGCAATCGATAGAACACCTGACTCATAAGTCAGAGGTCCTGGGTTCAATACCCGGTTTGGACACATACTTTCGTTTCCCTTTCCGCTGATTCAAGAAGGGCAGTTGTCAGTTACTGGCGAAAGTATGTGCACTTAGTACTGTTAGTACTAAGTGCACATACTTAGTACTAAGTGTACTTAGTACTAAGTGTACTAAGTATTTATTTATTATAGTATTTATTTATAAGTATTTTATTCATACTTAGTACTAAGTGTACTCAGTACTAAGTGTACTTAGTACTGTGCTTAGGAGGTCTAAGCCTGCCCAGGAATAGTGTGGTTAGGTTAACTGACCGCCCCGACATGACCATAGCTGTTTACCGTGGAGGTTAAGCAACAAATTATTCAATCAATCTGTTGTCTTTCACACCCTGTAAAAACGTGGCAAGCCTTTCCTTTTAAAAGGAAACTTTATTGTCCTTTGAGATCAAAGGATATGTTCTGAGAAATAAGAATTATTTGATTGGTTGTGACTTTTATTCTATATCATCACTTTTAATCATTTTGATCCCTTTTGATACTTATCAGTCTTTGAAGCGACTGTCTAAATGAAATTGAGAAATTCTCTGGCTTTTGTCACCAGCTATTGTCAGGGTCACTGTTGAAGCTTGAATAGCCGAAAATTCGGAGTATGGCCCACGTTCCTTTCTTTGAAAGTGTTCTCTGCACTTGAAGGAACTCTTTAAGCTTTTATTTCAATCTAACTCCGTCGAGTATTTATTATTGAACAATCAGTCTTATACAGTTCCCCTCCCCACACTTGCTGACGTTATCCGTGAGACAAGGCAGCAGCAAATAGAAGGGAGGCCATTTCAGATAGCAGTGAAATCCCTTTGAGATGTACCCATACAGTTTTAAAATAGGCAACTTATGTTTAAATGTTTTATCAGAAATATGACCATATTTATAATGTTATTACTTATTAATATATAGAGGATCTTACATGAGTGCTCATGTATTATTGAATTTATTAAACTCGTTGGGGAAAACCGATAAGATGCTCGGCAAAGCCTCGCATCTTATCTTTTTCCCCAACTCGTTTAATAAATTCAATAATACAGGAGCACGAATGCAAGATTCTTTTTATTATATGACACTAAAATCGCATTTTATTAGCAAATTTTGCATTAAATGGCACGATTTCGCCATTAGAAAACGCTACGTTTTATGGACGCCAACGCCTAGAACGTTACGACGTTATTTGCATATTTAATCCACTAGTGGATTATCGTTTTTAATGCATTGCTTTATTACAGTCTCAGATGCGACGTCATATGATAAAACACGTTTTCACTCTGACTTGCGAATAACTGTGGGCATGTTCGGCATAATTACTTGGCTGAACTCAAGCAGTACAGAGGCATTCATCGGCTATTCGAAGATATATCTTTCAATGATATATCTTCGAATTGTCCGAGGAATACTTGCTCAGTTTTACCTAAGTAGTTATTACGAACGGGCCTCAGAGTTCGTGTATTGCATATGCAGCTCTCGAAAATATTTTCTGCAGAGGAGTTTTGAATTAAATGTATCTGAAGTATTCTTTATACAAGTCAGTGTTCTTTATTTATATGTTTGAAAAGACATGCAACAAATGCTAATAATTTTAAGAAATAAAAATACATAACATTTGAATTTTCCTTATTCATTCGCTCAATCAGCCACATATTTATTTATTTATTTCTTAATAGCTCTGTCCGTCCTGTAATTAACATAGTCTCTGCTTGATATAGGCTCATATTTATTCGATCCATCTAGACATTCGACTACGTAATCATCATCAGGCTGTAGGAAGAAAATCACCGATTGTCTAACCGCCTTTCTGCGATATTCTTCTTTTGGAATGAGAATCCTGTGCACGGACCCTATCAGCGAATCTGCAGTCCAGTGCTGAAGCAGCATACTAACAGTCACAAGCACTGTGCCCGGAATAGGATCAGTGGGCACGAATTCTCCTTGTGGACTTTTCACCTCTAACCCGCCAACATTATCTTGGAAGTTGAATGATACTGTGCCCACGTCCGTATGTTCACCTAACCTTACTTGATCGTGTGCCACGATGCGGTCAGACTGAATGGGTGGGTAGTAAAGAGTTCTAGTTGCGGATGAATTTCCTCTGCGACCGATCAGTGTATGAGCATTTCTCATAAATTCTATTGGTAAACCCAGGCCTAGTGAGAGAACATCGCAGAAGCGATAGGCCAGCTCTTTTCCCGCTGTAAACAACGCCTTCGTTAATCGTTCAAAGTTTTCAACAGGGGGCCAAACATAGTCGTAAGTTGGAGAATAATTAAAAGCTTCATGTAGGTCACCAACAGAGCGATCCTCGTTCAGTTTCTCTCTTTCAAGTTGTAACCAGCCAAATCTATAATCACGCCCCATAGGATATTTTGCCTTATCTTCAACTGGCTTTTCGAAGAACATACGTGATGCTGTCATATACTCCTTCAACAATTCTTCATCTACTCCATGGTTCTTTATATAACAGAATCCAAATGTTTTGAAAGCATGAACGATACTGTCACCCAGTGCTTTTATTTTATCTTGACTCACTGTTGAAGAATCGACGACTTCTAGCCCATAATCCTGGAAGTCCACAACAAAATCGTTTGACATTATTTTATTCTTCAAGTTAATATTCAACTTTATCTCTCACGAGTTTTTCGACTAGATAGATTTGTTTTTAGTTTGGTTCAACAAAATGACCTTATTTCTAGATTGATAACACATTTAAAGCTGAACCTCTGTTTCACTTTGTTATGTAATCAGATAAATTGATACCCTCCGCTTTAATATGGGGTATAACTCTAAAACATTACTTATAACTTCCATATTTTCTCCAAAGAACCTGTTTAGCGGACAGAAATATAGCTCAAAAGGGATAATTCTTTCCTTTTATGAAAATCCTATGAGACAGGGGGGAATGCTTCAAAAGTAGAATGATTTCGCGTCAGATTGACAAAGAATATCGTGTTGTATAAGGTGGTGGTACTTTTTCTTTAACTTTGATACTTTTTTTTTTTTTTTTTTTTTTTTTTTTTTTGTAATCTGATACAAATGAATAAAAAAGCTCTAACCAAAAAATATCGTATTAAATTAATAGGATGGTTGAAAATATAGGCCGCAGTCTCCAGGATTTGTGATTGGCTTATACATACAAAAATCTATGCCTTAAGATTTTCACTGAGTCCGAACTTATGAGTTTGGGTTTTCTTTGAGGCTGCAACTAACCTGCAATTTTAAGCTGCATCAGGATAAATTCATTTAACCCTTAATGCTTCAAAAAGCAGACGACAAAATTTACGTCTGCAGAATTTCAAAAAATGTTTAGTCCAAGCGATATTATATTGAGAATTCGAACACTAGAGGGCAAACAGTGTAGATTCAGCTGAGGTGGCTCATGATGAGCCACCTCATCTGAATCTACACTGTTTGCAAATTTAAGTGTTTTTTTTTTTTTTAATTTTTGGCGCTTTAAGGGTTAAATTTAAAGCCCAGCTTCATGACACACCATCATTTATGTAATGATAATAATAATAATAAAGACTTTATTTTCGGTTGGTAACACATTCAGCTGCAAATTATTCTATATGCACAAACAAAAAGAACGAAAAACAAATTAAATTTATACAAAAAAAAACTTACTGAAACATGTTCACAAATTCACACAGAAAATAAAATTCATGAACAAATTATCCAAAAAATAAGCTAAATAGTCTTGCTATATACAAAAAGGTGACAACATTAAAAATAAGGCGGATCTTAGGGTTTCATCCATCTTATACATCGGCTATGAAAAGTGGATATATTATTAGCGACTTTGTTATACTCTGGTAAAACGTTCCAAATAAGTGTACCGGGGAAGCACTTGCTGTTTTTGAATAATTCTTTATTAAGCGTTAGAGCTGTAAAATTGTTGTTTGAGGAAGATTTGAATGCATTATGGTGCTTCTTGAACAAACATTTATAACATAATTGTTGCTTCCCTTAGATATAATCAATATTCTTTGCTTATTTTAATTTTCTACTTTTAATATCTTCAATTTCGTAGTTTCAAATAATTCAACAGGCCCTTTTTTTTAAGCCTGTAATTCTCAAAAGATTCCTTCGGAACGTATTTCCCCAAAACTATTACAGTGAGTGAGTGAAATCGGGTTTAAAAACGTCCCACCAACAACGAGGTCATATGGAGACGAGACCTCGGTTTAAATTCTCATTCGAAAGACCGGAGAAGCAGGGTATCGATCTTGCGAGCCCTGGATTCGTGGTCCGGAGTGTTATCCCCTACACTACAGCCGCTCCTCAAAAATGTTACAGAAGTCAAGATAAGGTTGAATGTCTGCTTTATAAAATTTAACCTTCTTTCCAACTGCTGAAAATTCCTTAATTTTTGACAGCAACCACAAATAAGATGAAACCGTTTTTGTGAGAAAATTCACATGATTAGACCAAATTTTATCACATGCTATCATTTGGTCACATTGTTTTGTGTATCTTACGGAACAAACTACACTTTGGAACAATTTTATGCAGCAGACCTTAAATTTGATTCTTAAAAAAACGTGTATAAGTGTCCATGATTATAGACTGTATCGCCAAATATTAGCTGCAGCTGTGAATTTAGCACAGAAACTATAAAATTACACTCTGAAAGTTACAATATAGTTATAGAGGCAATTAAGCGAGGCTGACTGTAAGCTTCAAGCATTAGCCCATAATAACGTGGAAAGTCGAAAATTACGGATTTAGCTGATATTTTGGGAAATTGATATAAACCATGCTTGTTTGTGTTTCACAAGTTTTTAGCGGTCAGCGTTCGGCCGTTTCCATGGTAACCAGGTTTCCATTTTGAAAATGTCAATATTAAGACCTTAATGTAAAATTCCCTCGCTAAAAATTGAACAACAACTATAATAATTATCCTATTCTGTTTTGTTTGTGTAGTTTGACAATACATAGATGTGTAATGAGATTACATAATATTAAATTAATATTATGTAATAAATGTTTTCTGTCCCATATTATCAACGGAAGAGCTTTTATTGGAAAAAAATAGACCCAATTTTGAGTGAAAAATACGGGTTCTATTCGCCTAATACCTAACAATGGCAGTCACGTTAGAAATTAAGGCCATACTTACATGATAAAGCAAGATTCGAAGTTTAAGAATGTCAAAAAAATAGGTGTAAACTCGCAAAGTTTCAAATTTTATTCATCTTTGAAATGTGTCAATGTTGTAAAATTGTAGCAAGGGAGTTAAGTCAATCTGGGATTATCTTACCTCCCTTGACGATTACAAATGTGCGAACACTACAGGTAGTATCAATGATCTTTCATAATAAAAGATAGCATCATTATAAGAATTAGATAACTGTCAACAATGCTCATTATGACCTTTCAGCTCTATGAAATTGGTCCTTTCACCAAGACTGCAGTTGCAAATATATTTGATGACAAGAGTTGTGCCTAGCAAAACGTCTGCAGAAATCACGCACTAGAAGAACGGAGTAAAAACATTTTATTTGCAGCAATACGTTTGCTTTTTCTTTATTTTATGTTGAAATTAATAAATTTACTAGTTTTTCTTGAATAAATTACTTCTTTGAAGTAGGTAAAACACAAAAACAGGCAGTTTCAGGACAGAAAGTGGTGTAGGCCTATTCGAGTACAGTGTCTATTCACCGGAGGATAGGCTGAAATGTTCTGTGACCTGTGATCATGATATTACATAGAACAGCCAAGAATTGGTGCGTGAACGACTTTACATCCTTTTAACAGTAGTTCAGTCATATATTGACGACTGGAGGAAAAATGCGTGAGTGTGTGTGGAGGGGGGGGGGGGTATGAAGGGCTGTGTGTGTGCAATGGAGACCTGTTGCCTATTGGCAGTTGGAAAGATTTACGTCTCCAGCGGGTCTCGAGCCCGGAATCACTGGACCAGCAGGCCAGAGCTTAACCTACTATGCTACCGGGGCTCCTGGAGCAGCCGAGAAAGTCTTGTAATTAAGGAAATCCTGATATGGTGCCATCTAAGTATACGTGTACACGAGTGATATATTCATCCCATCCACTTCCCTAATTTCATCCACTTTCTGTAGCTTTACGAGTGAAGCGCGGGCCTGCTAAGCTAGCAGTCCTTGTTCGAATCTCAGTCTCAATTTCTGAACGCAGAATTCCTTTATCATAAACGTGGTGTCATTGCACACAGTCTTTCAAAATCATCTATGACTTGCCGCATGACTAACGAAATGTTTAAAGGGCCATGAAAATACAAACATGCCATTAACCATCTTCATTTCACAGTCTGCCATCTAAATTTTAATTTTTGGTGCTATAAAAATGTTTATGCCCATTTTGTGATGAAATTACTATTGGTTTGGCATGTGATTACATTGAGTAAAATGATGCTCGATGCTTACAGTCAGCTATTCTTAACTCTCTCCGGCTTCGCCCTCGAGAATTTAAAATATTTTGCGATTTGCACTTCAACAGCATGTATCAACCAGCGATTACTCACTGGTAAAAAAAAATATCTTAACTAGTACTATATCATACATTTTTTCACATTTGTACACTCTTTCTCTTCCCAAAATGGTGATATCGCTAATGCATAATAAATTAGTTAGACTAGCGCTAGTCTGATAGTGAAAAGGTTACCGTTGATAGAAAAAAGAATTAACTTTTTTTTTCTTCTTTTTTCTGGCCAGTCTATAATACTTGAATCTGCTCCTTTTCTAATATATACATTAGAGAGAACTTAAAATTTTTTCGACCAAGCTTCGAATCAAAAGTTAGCAAATTTAGGCGCTCGGGGAAGAGATTTCTCATTTAGCTATGTATGTAAAAAATACATCATTGTAATCAGTGGAATAACAGCATAACATACGCTATAATAGACTCGCAAATGTTAATTTATACATGTTATTTAGGTCCAAAAACGAAGATTCGCGGAATTTGAATAAATTGTGTCAAGAAACTTATGGTTTATAGTTCTAAAGAATACTATGTGCTGAGATGGAAGAAACTTCTCATTGACGCATTTCTATAATTTTTATACCAGATTAAAGAGCTTGAAATGCTCTTTCGTGCTAGACGTTATAATTTAATGTCGGAAAATATATTAAATAAGAAAATGAAATTTATTTATGAGCTCCTTAAATTTCCCTATTAAACTGAGAACCGTATACACTATACAAGTAACTCCTTATCTCCTGCCTTCTCGAAGATAATCGGACAATCATGGCCCGTAACTATAACGGGAGTTCTTCCCTATGGCCAATACATGTGACTTATTAAGTTCAATTTAAAAGCTAAATGATAAAAATTTAATAACATAAAAAATCTAATAAGAAAAAAAGCGGTGAGAATCGAACTCACGGCCCCAAGATCATGAGTCGTGTGCTTTAGCTACTAGGCTATGGGGATTACTGAAATAAAAAGTTTAAATTGGAAAGACAAGACAAGATTACCGACTCTGCAAAGCTGTAATATTTTCGTTTCGAGATTGTGACCTCCTAGCTTTGATCAGTGAATAAATTTTGTAAGTAAGATTTAAAATTAGATTGACACTATCGCTTTTCATTCTCAGAACACAATTCAAATTCACAGTTTACCGTTTGTTTGAAGACATTATGAAATACGTACTAATAAGTCGTTCAAAAAGACTTACGTTTCTGAAGAACCCTCTCGGAGATTATCGGAAAACCCCGTAACTATAACGAGAATTCTTCCCTATGCCTGCAATGTGTGTCCCAGTAGTAAGAACTGCAGGATATTATAACTATTATACTGATCTCAAACTCTCAAAGGTAGACTTTGTGGTTAACCCAATCACGGTTGACAACTTTGCTGTCCTCTTTAATTGCACGCCGTCGGGTCGGGGCTCAGACTCTATGATAGCCCCTACATAAAGCTATATATTAGTTGCTTGGGGCCGGATGTTTGTCTGTTTCTTGGCCCACCGGAGTTCAACTGGTGGTCTTCCTTTGCTCCAGTACTCCAGTGGTGTTGCTGACGCCCCCAGGGATCTCCGGGTGTCTCAACACGTTTTGGCTGGCGAGTCCTCATCCTTGCTTCATCACGGTCTTTTCTTGATCTTAATTGTTGACCGTGATGACTCTCTGATGAGTTAGGGGACCTCCATACGAACCGAACTACCAACTAATTGTGTGCACCGCAGCGGAGGGTGAGGGTGAAGGTTTGGGCCCAGTAAAACCGGTTTAAACCCCCAGTAGTTATTACTGACCGTCCCAAGGCGGTACTTTTGTTGCGGTTGCATTTGTTTTATGTTCGGTGCTGTTTAATTTACTGTGTTCTCAGTTTAATCCTTCTATCATAAAAATAGAAAATAGGTAAAAATAATTGTTAAATGTTTTTCATATAATTTGCTTAGTCCGTTGTAACCCGTCTGTTGGTCTAAATTATTTAGTTCAATAAAGATAGCTGAGTTGCCATCTATTTGGGAAAGAGCTGCTGACTCGGCTTATCACTTGTAATTTATTGTTTGTTGGGATGTCTTTGTCAATCTTTCCCTTTGATGTTGGGGATAGGGTTTGGGATCTGATTCAGTCAGTTCCTGAAGTGTAGTTACTCTTTAAATTTGTAAATGTAAAAAATCGGTACTTTGTTGTCTACGGCCATATCACGTTGAACACCAATTCTCGTCCGATCACCGAAGTTAAGCAACGTCGATCCCAGATAGTATTTGGATGGGTGATCGTCTGGGAATACCGGGTGCTGCAGAGTTTTGTTTGCTTTTCTTGATTTATTCTGCTTTACACTATTTATTTTCTAGTTTATTTTTTTTTTCTTTGAAGTAGTTTTCCCACAACACATGTATTTCTAAGCTGTGCGAAGGAAAATACGTATCTGTCAACGTGAAAGAACTTTTGATATATTCTACCGTTAACCGTCTACTGTGCACTGTCTACTCGCTCTTCGTTTTGGAGAATGCTGAAAGTAGTGCACGCTGTTCGCGTTTTTCTGTATACTATTTACTGTCCAATGAAGTGTCTACTGTCTGTCTACTGCATCCTGGACACTTTTAGTGCGGCCTGTCTGCTACAACATAGACGTGGTGCAAGCACAGAGGCATGGGTACAAGGTCGCAGCATGTGCGCCTGTTTAAGCGCATCCGGACTCTACAATGATGTACCTTCAACCAAAGTGGAGTCGCACAAGCAGATGGAACCCACATAAGCACCATAGTAAGCTGCACTTTATGGGGGTTGAACCCTGGTGGCCCGTAGGAATAATAAATGCATGTCAAAATTTCCATGATGCGCTTACTTAAGCACACACGCAGACACATCTAATAATCTGTACATTTAAGTTCTGCAATAGTTAAAACAAATAAAAACCAGAGGACCAATGGTCCTGTAGCTCACCTGACATCTTCTGTCAACAGACACAATTTGTCATTTCGCTCATTTGTTACAAATTTAGTGTTTCCCCTAGCCCCTTTTAGCATGGCGCCGCGCCATGCCCCTTTTCCCCAGCGCCATGCCCTTTTTTTGCAGCGCCATGCCCTTTTTGCTCTAACTTTCACCTGCCAATAAGGAGATACACATGCGTATTCACAGTTCACTGCCTCAATTGTTTTGACAGTGTAAGTAAACACAACTGTTGGCATTAATCCTGTTATGGTCCACTCGCTAACTAACTGATCCGTGAAATTACCTGACAAATCAGCAGAATATCGTTACGGGAAAGATCAAATTGAGGCTTGTTGAAAGAAAAGGAGCCAATAGCCATGTTTCACAATTACACACATCAACATGCCCATTACGTTTAGAGACTTAATTTGTTTTAATATTTTTCTAGAAGTCTTTTTTTTAGATTCCTTTGGATTCATGGCCTGTATTTGGGAAACTGATTTGACCCATAGATGTGCAGACTGATCATTGTCTCCACTTGTTGCACACCCCGTAAGGCTTTTTTCCGATATGCGTACTATATATTGATTACATTCGAGACGTTTGATAAATTCTGGTGTAAAAATAATTACGCATATTATGCAAGTTTGATATTTCTGTCTTGTATATGCCGATTTTTGTGTCCAAAATAGAATTTGAACATGGTTATATATATTTTTAATAGTATTCAACATCTGAGTACCCTTAAACAAAACTCACTTGAGTGAAGAAGATAGACAGAGCTAACTGAAACAGATATGAATAGAAATTAAAGGGAGGCAATTCTGTGCCAGATTGTTTTTTTTTTTTTTTCAAATACAGAGGTAATGATAACCCTGGTCAGTAAGGACTATAAATAAATAAAGATAAATAAAAGGACAATAATGATAAATACATGTAATAAAATATAAATTGTATTAATAATTAGGATATTGAAATGTTTTAGGCAATTTATGTTTCTTGATATTTAGAAGGAAAAAAAAAAGAGTAGATTGACACAAAAAAAAAAAATACAGAGCAGATGCAATTTTTTTAATGTATTATCAGGCTCTATTTGCTTAGTTATATCCAGGCTCTATTCGCTTAGTATTAATCTCTGTAAGCTAATGTCCAATAAAACAAGGGTCTTTGAATGAAAGCATATACAGTGCAGCCCTTTTTTGAAAATTCACGAGCTAAAGTGCCCTTTTCTGAGAAAATTTACCATGCCCTTATTCATTTCTGGGGGAAACACTAAAATTTGAAACCAGTAGCTTAAAAGGTGTGCGTATTTTAATTTTAAAATCTCAGTGACCTTGAGCAAAGTTAAAAAATGACCTTGACCTTTGATGACCTTGTCTTCATGTATTCATTTAGTTAACCATATTTTCCAATTATTAGATCTAGGCTTAAAAATAATTCCATGAAATCAACTGTTTAAGCATTTTCCCATATAAAAGCATAACACCAAAGTTGACCTTGCCATAAATTAGATCAATGATTGATTGATTCTGTTGCTTAACGTCCACGGTAAACAACTGTGGTCATGTCGGGACGGTCAGTTAACCTAACCACACTATTCCTGGGCAGGCTTAGACCTCCTAAGCGGTTAACCAGTACAAAGTGCACATACAGGCCAATGCACCGTCATGATTGTACAAACTATGATGGGCTCAAGTCCTCAATGCTACATACCATGCCACGTGGTCATTGTGCCTTTGGTTCTGGAGAAGAAGATTTTTGAAGGAGTTTTACCATATATGGGCATGGTTTCCATCTTGGTCACGTGACCATGACCAGCTCAACAAACTTTGGTTCTTTTAACCCAGTGAAGCTCCGTATGAAATATAGCTTCAAACAGCCCAGTGGCTTCAGAGAAGATGTTTGAAAATGTTGAGAGGCAACAGAATCACAGTGACCTTGAACAAAGGCCAAAGAATGACCTTGACCTATAACAACATGATATCTTAATAGGCTCACTTAGTTAACCATAAATACCAAATATCATATCTTAGACTTGAAATCCACTGTTTAAGCATTTTCCAATGCATTAAAATTGACCTTGCCATAAATTAGGTCACACTCAATGCACAGTCCTGATTTGTATGAATTATGATGGGCCCATGTACCAAATGCTACATACCAAGTTTCAAGGTCATAGGCCTTTTGGTTCTGGAGAAAAAGATTTTAGAACGGGTTTTACCATATATGGACATGGCAGCCATCTTGGTAATGTTACCCAGATCCCGGGAACAAACTTTCGTTCCCCCATCCCACTAAGACTCCATATGAAATTTGGCTTCAATCGGCCCAGTGGTTTCAGAGGAGATGCTGTTTGAAAATCTTGACAACAGATGGACAGAGAGAAAGACCTTGACCTTTAGTGACATAATATCTTCATTTGTTCATTTAGTTGACCATGTATACCAAGTATTGTTCCTTAGACTTAAATAGTTTCTGAGAAATCCAATGTTTAAGCGGATTGTTCATTTAGTTGACCATAAATACCAAATATTCTACCTAAGACTTAAATAGTCTCTGAGAAATCCACTGTTTAAGCATGGTCCTATATAAAAGCCTAAGCTAGCGAAGTTGACCGTGTCATAAATTAGGTCAAGGTCATCGCAAGGTCATCATTTGTATAAATTATGATGGGCCCACATGCCCAATGCTACATACCAAATTTCAAGGTCATAGGCCTTTTGGTTCTGGAGAAAAAGGTTTTTGAAGGGTTTTTACCATATATAGGCATGGCGGCCATCTTGGTCATGTGGCCCAGACCCCGCGTACAAACTTTCGTTCCTCTATCCCATTATGACTCCATATGAAATTTGGCTTTAATCGGCCCAGTGGTTTCAGAGGAGAAGCTGTTTGAAAATCTTGACGAGGGATGGAAGGACCGAATGACCTTGACCTTTAGTGACGTAACATCTTCATTTGTTCATTTAGTTGATCATGTATACCAAGTATTGTACCTTAGACCTAAATAGTTTCTGAGAAAGCCACTGTTTAAGCGTTTTCCCATATAAAAGCCGTACATAACAAAGTTGACCATGTCATAAATTAAGTCAAGGACAACGCAAGGTCAATATTTGTACAAACAAACTATGATGGGCCCGCATCCCCGATGCTACATACCAAGTTTCAAGGTCATAGGCATTTTGGTTCTGGAGAAGAAGACTTTTGAAGGGTTTTTACCATATATGGGCATGGCCGCCATCTTGGTCATGTGACCCAGACCCGGCATATAACTTTCTTCCCCCCATTCCACTGAGACTCCATATGAGATTTGGCTTCAATCGGCCCAGTGGTTTCAGAGGAGAAGATGTTTGAAAATCTTGATGACGGATGGACGGACCAAATGACCTTGACCTTTAGTGACATAATTTCTTCATTTGTTCATTTAGTTGACCATATATACCAAATATTATACTTTAGACTTAAACAGTTTCTGAGAAATCCACTGTTTAGACGTATTCCCATATAAAATCCAAAGGTACCAAAGTTGACCATGTCATAAATTAGGTCAAGGTCAGCGCAAGGTCATCATTTGTATAAAATATGATGAACCCGCATGTCCAATGCTACATACCAAGTTTCAAGGTCATAGGCCTTTTGGTTCTGGAGAAGAAGATTTTTGAAGGGTTTTTACCATATATGAGCATGGCAACCATCTTGGTCATGTGACCCAGATGACCGGAACAAACTTTCGTTCCCCCATCCCACTGAGACTCCATATGAAATTTGGCTTTAATCGGCCCAGTGGTTTCAGAGGAGAAGCTGTTTGAAAATCTTGACCACGGAAGGACGGACCCAATGACCTTGACCTTTAGCGACATAATATCTTCATTTGTTTATTTAGTTGACCATGTATACCAAGTATTGTACCTTAGACCTAAATAGTTTCTGAGATATCCACTATTTAAGCGTTTTCCCATATAAAAGCCTAACGTACCAAAGTTGACCATGTCATAAATTAGGTCAAGGTCATCGCAAGGTCATCATGTGTACAAACTATGATGGGCCCGCATGCCCAATGCTACATACCAAGTTTCAAGGTCATAGGCCTTTTGGTTCTGGAGAAGATTTTTGAAGGGTTTTTACCATATATGGGCGTGGCGGCCATCTTGATCATGTGACCCAGATACCCGGAACAAACTTTCGTTCCCCCGACCTAGGTAGGCTCCATATGAAATTTGGCTTCAATCGGCCTAGTGGTTTCAGAGGAGAAGATGTTTGAAAATGTTGACGACGGACGACGGACGGACGACGGATGCCTGGCTATACTATAAGCTCCCCTATGAGCCTAAAGGCTCAGGTGAGCTAAAAAATACTAAATAAATTGAAACAGCAGTTATGACATTTTTTCTTGTCAATTTTAGTTTTGTATGATCGAAATGCAGAATTTATCATGTTTGGCCATATGCACAAATTTTGGCATTATTTCTTTTCCCTACCGAATTGCTTCCTTTGTCTGAAGATCGATGTTAATGAAACATGGACCTAGAATATTTAGTCGTGACTGTGGACAGACTTTTCTTCTCATACCTAATACAAAGCAGAAGACACGGATCAGATCATCACATTGATATATACTACCCAGCTGGCACACAACATTATAATGACGTCGCATTGACGTCAACGCAACCAGATGACATCGCGTCGACGTCATTCTGACGCCATGTGCCCGCTGGGAAATACTTTACAGCCCAGCAGGCAAAAGACGTCAAAGTGACGTAGTATTGACGTCGATGCGGCATGGTGGCGTCGCATCGATCCAATTTCGACATCATTACGACGTCATGTGCCTGCTGGGTGTCTTGTAATGCTGTTCAAACAATTTGCACCATTTTAATTTACCCCCTCTATTGGGTCACCTTAAAATTACTGTAATTATTCTAAAATTTGAACAGGTGCTAATACTAGCCGACATTTTGTCAAAAATACTGACAGTATATGGCGCATTACACATCTTGATCTGATTCTAAAGTAATTTCTCAGATACATCTATCCCAAAATATAGGAATACTGCGGCAATTGTTTGTTAATCTTGCAAATCTTGGGTTACATCATTGATAATCAAGGGTCAGTCATATTTGCACGTGCATTTTATGCTCATCTATAGTGTTTCAAGAACGTTATGAGCCTTGTCCGGTCAAAATATGTTTGACGCTATACGCAAACTGTGGTTATCAAGGTAAGTCTATGCAACTGCGTAGTCTGTCAGAGTAAGAGCAGTCACTTTTTGATTCCCAGAAAGCATACTAATTGCGCCTACCTTGTTCTGGTTGTGCTAGTGTACAGACTGATCTTGACATGTTTTTTTTTGTTTATACCATAAGGCTGATTTTATCACGACACGACTCAAATGGCCTGCGCAAGGAAAATTGTTTTTTAGCCCATACTATTTGCAGTGAAATATGTATGTATACGCAACCAGAAGGTACCAAGATATGACTACGCCCATGTGTAGTCTACCCTGTTCTGATTGCGCATGCTTCTAGTCTAGACACGCGTGATTTGCATATGGCATAAGACTGGTTTTACCAAGACACGAGGTATGCGCAAGGAAAAATGTGTTTCACCCCATCTTGATAAAAGTGAATGCAGTCCCATTAGTGTCATTTTTTTCGCACTCTTTACGGCGCTCCAGTGTAAGATGCATAAGATTGTTTATACATGTTGTGAACGCATAAATGGTACCACAGACTGGTCTGATTCTGCTCTTCCCATGTGGCAATTTTCGGAGGGTGCGGCTCTTGGGTAACATCATCGATAATCAAGATAATCAAGGGTCGGTCATATTTGCACGTGCATTTTATGCTCATCTCTTTTGTTGAACGTTATGAGCCTTGTCCGGTCAAAATATATTTGACGCTATAAGCAAACAGTGGGTACTAAAATAAGTCTACTCAACTGCGTAGTCTGTCGGAGTAAATGCAGTGCACCGTTTGATTCACAGAAGGCGAACTTATTGCGCTTACCCTGTTCTGATTGTGCTAGTGCATAGACTAGTCTGGACATAGGTGTTTTGCATATACCATGAGGCTCATTTTATCATGACAGGACTCAAATGGTCTGCGCAAGGAAAAATGTGTGTTCAGCCCATAATGTTTGCACTGAAATATGTTATTATACGCTACCAGGAGGTACCAAGATATGTCTACGCTCATGTGTAGTCTACCCTGTTCTGATTACGCATGTGCCTAGTCTAGACACGCGTGATTTGCGTATGGCATAAGACTGGTTTTATCACGACACGAGGTATGCGCAAGGAAAAATGTGTTTCACCTAATCTTGGTAAAAGCGAATGCAGTCCCATTCACAGACGCTTGGGCTTTGGACTTTGGCCAACAGAGCCACGATGAAATCTCAATTTATACAAGATATTAATCTTCAGTAAGCAAAACTGTGCATGCGCCTGGGAAACAATCCCGTTTTCTCTCCATAATCAGTACAAACCTGTTAGTATGTGGTGTCCTTAGATTCACCAGTCATTTATTTTTACAATGAGATGCATATCATTGCCTGAACTTGTCTTTACAAATTTATTCAAAACAATTAACTATCATGTGAAAAAATGCCCTTACACATAATTTCCCAGTCAATTTACATAAATGGTTCCCTGTTTCAATCTCTGTGCATGGAGACCTCTTACACACTAGGAACCATAATAGGAATTCCAGTCAGCTCTAAAATAAGAATAGCTCACCTGTGTACATAATCTACCTTGGTACCTGAATACTTATTTTACAGGTTTAAAAGCTGGGAGCCATTTATGTAATTATTAGGTAGATTACGTATATGTAAGGGCATTTTTTCATATGGTAGTGAATTGTTTTGAATAAATTGGTAAAGACTAGACAAGTTCATGCAATGACGTGCATCTCATTGTGAAGATAAATGACTGGTTAATCTGAGGATACCAAAACCTAACAGGTTTGTACTAATTATGGAGAGAAACCGCGATAGTTTCCTGGGCTCATGCACAGTTTCGCTCGCCAAAGATTAATATCTTGTATAAATTGAGACTTCATTGTGGCTCTAGGGCCTACTGGCCAAAGTCCAAATCCCAAGCGTCTGTGGTCCAATTAGTAGACTAGCGCTAGTCTGATAATGAAAAGGTTACCGTTAATATAGAAAAAGAATTAACTTTTTTTTCTTCTTTTTTTCTGGCCAGTCTATAAAACTCGAATCTGCTCCTTTTCTGATCATAGGAAGTCGAGCAATAAGTATAGACTGGCTGTAAGAATACAGTGGTAAGAACTGGGAAAATAGGATGGATGACTGATATAACTTCTTCGCCTAGTGGCTAGGCTATAAATAAGTGATTGGGGTTTCTTAGCAGCACTTTAAATTTGTTAATTAGAAAAAAATGAAAACCATAAGTGATACAGAAACCTAGTACTGAACTACTTCTAAACCATATCGATTCTAATGCACATTAGGAGGTGTATATCAGTTACATGCTTTTAGGGTTGTTTTGAACTGATTCAACACATTTTATACATTGTAACCATAGAAACAACATCTACAAATACGTTTCTACATTGTTATTTGCAAAGATGGAATATAACAAGTCTCATTATTCGTTTTTGTAGCAAATTCAATTTGGCAGAGTGGTAATTAAGGCAAAAAACTAGAAACTGTTGTTTTCTGTAAAATTAGAATCGCAAGAGGGAAGCCATTTGCACGTGCAATTATTCTTTAGTTAGTGAAAGTTTACAGTTAATTGTTTTTGTTATGAACTGTCCTTATGTTGATGTTTCAAGACATGTAAACAGTTTATTCAGGCAAGGCTGCCATTTTCAATAATCTTGATTTAAAGAAGTGCCATTTACACAAATTTGATTTTTTTCTCCGATCATATGTACTTTTAGTTGCCATGGTTTCAACAACGTGCAGTAACCGATGCTTTGAAGGTGCAAAGATTAACAATAACATTTAGTCCTAAGCACCATACTAGTCAAGTATTTCATACTTGCATCAGGAGAGATACATTTTCCCTTTGAAATTCTTGAAAATATGTAAAATTTGACCGGCCTAATAATGGTTGCCATGGCAACATTAATTGCTTAGATATCTCGAGAACCGTTTGACATATTTCCCTAATTTTTTCACCGCTCTCCATCTTTCGTCGAGAGCTTTAAACCACGACATTTTGAGCAAAATACAAAATTTTGAGTTTCCATCCAATGCTCGATGCTTACAGTCAGCTTCTCTTAAGCATTGGCGTTTCTAAAATATACAAACCTTTCACTTACTTATTTAAGTAGTTCGTAATTATTACCGTACAGCCCAAGCTTCTTCATGTTTGATCGCAACTTCTTTTAAATTGCAGGCATCCAGGATGGCAAACAAAATCTCGGACTAGTTCGAATTTGGGCCAGGTTGGATCATTCCTTTCAGAGTAACTTGCTCTTGAGCAATGAAATATTTCCCCACAGACTTATCATGGGAAAATGTTGTCCGGGCACTAGCTTCTTCAATTTAAATCGCAACTTCTTGTAACTTGCGGGCATCCAGAATGGCCAAAATATCTCTGACCAGTTCGAATTTGGGCTATGTTTGATGATTTTTTTTCAGAGTTACCTACCCTTGAGCGATAAAATATTTTCCCAACGACTTATAATGAGGAAAATGTTTTCCGGGTACTAGCTTCTACATTTTTGATAGCAACTTCTTGTAACTTGCAGGTATCCAGGACAGTCATAGAATCTCAGACCTGTTTGAATTTTGCCAGGTTGAATAAATCTTTTTAGAGTTAATTGCCCTGAACGTAAATAGATATAAGAAAAACCTTGTGTACACTCTAGAAGGCACAGTTTTGATCCACTCTTCATGAAACTTAATCAGAATTTATATCTCTATGACGTCTAGAACAACTTTGAAACTAGGTTATGTCAGGCTTAAAACATAAGGTCAAGAAGGAGATAGATACTGGGTCATGTCAGGTCAGAAACAAAGTCATTAGGTAAAATCTTAGAAAAACTTTGTGTACCCTCTAAAGGACATACGTTTGATCTAGTCTTCGTGAACTTTTGTCAGAATGTTTATTATTATAAAATCAAGGAGGAGATAGATACTAAGTCATGTCATGTCAGAAATTAGGTCACTAGGTCAACTCTTTAAAAAAATCTTGTGTACACTTTAGAGGGTACTATATTGATCTAATCTTCATGAAACTTTGTCAGACTTTTGTTAATCTCTATGAAATCTAGGTCAAGTTTGAAAGTAGGTCATGTTAGATCAAAAACTAGATCCCTAGGTTAAATCTAAGAAACACTTGTTTACACGATACAGGGCACAGTTTTGATCCAAATTTCATGAAACTTTGTCGAAATGTTTGGCACTACGAAATTTAGAAAAATAATTGAATACTTGGTCATGTTGGATCAGAAAGTAGGTCACTAGGTTTAATTTTAGAAAAACCTTGCGTACACTTTAGATGGCAAAGGTTTGATCCTATCTTCATGAAAATTGTCAGAATGTTTATCTTTATGACATCTAGAATAATTTGGAATTGGGCCACGCTTGGCCAAAAATAGGTCACTATATCAGATCTTAGAAAAACCGTGTGTACACCCTAGAGGGCACGGTGTTAATCCAGTCTTCATGGAACTTTGTAAGAACGTTTATCTCTATGAAATTCATGAGAAGACGGATACTGGGTCACGTCAGGTCAGAAACTAGGTCACTAGGACAAATCTTTGCAAAACCTTGTATACACTCTAGAGAGCTCAGTTTAATCCAATCTTCATGAAACTTTGTCAGAATGTTTATCTTAATGAAATATAGGACTAAATGTTTATCTCTGAAATGCAGGCCGAGATGGAAACTGGGTCAGTCGACTCTGAAAGTAAGTCAGGAGGTCAAATCTTGGGAAACCCTTGTGTACGCTCTACAGGGTGAAGACAAGTGACAAAATGTGTCTGTTGACAGTAAGCTCTCAGGTGAGCTACAGGACCTCTTGGTTTTATATGTTGTTTGTTAATATGTCTGTTATTGATATACTGTATGTGATGTTAAGGCTAGAAATGGGAAATGGCTGTTCATCTGGCTGCCGGTGAATGATGTATATTGTGGTGACTTATTTTGCGTTGTCTTTCTTTCCACATGGTGCATTTGGTGGGATCTGTGATTGAACTACAGTCAAACCTCGATAATTCGAAGTGGCAGAGACCTCACTATTTCATTCGAATTATCCGTAGTTCGAATTTTCGAATTCGGCCATTCCCGTTCATTTCCGTATTTCCGGAATTCGTTATTACGGAAGTTTTCAGACAGGCCGATATTTTATTTCTCTGTGCTTACTGACGTTCATGGATTTACAAATCAATGAAAACAAAACCAGAACGTAGAATAATTAATATTACATACCAACATCCATGATCATTTAATATCGCGAGACCACCCCTCGTGTTAGGTACATGTATAAGTGCCGAACATTTTCCTTGCTCTGCAAATCATATGTCTATGAAAACGCAGCGCCGGCGAAGGTCTAAGCCAGACTGAAGGAAACAAGCTAGTCGCTTAATAAGGCTGACTTGTTTTTATCTCGGACTTTACCGTACTTTCACTTTCCGTTTATGTTTCCGAGAACTGGGCTACTTTCGTTTTCAGAAAAAAAAAACCCGACTCAACCGTATGTCAGTTCCTGAGAATTTTCCTACATACTTCTGCTATTTCTGTTTTTTTTTTTTTAGTATTGTTCCGGATTTTTTACCGACTGCGCAGGAGTGTAACCTGATCTGGGACTTAAGTCGTTCGCGTTTGAGGCAATAACCTGCTATGCATGCCATCACCCATGCATTTTACACAATATTTATTCACAATAGCTGTTTACACAGGCCAGAAACAAAAAGCGTTTACTGAAGTCGGTTATCAGTCTAAAATAATTTTAGTTTTCACTAAGAGTTTTGGATACATTTTGAGAGAAAGATGTCAAACGAGTTTGTCGTTGATTTTCAGGAGTATGGCCTTGAAGTCGTAGATCATTCAACAGTGAGTCTAGATAAATTAAAGGATATGGGTGATAAAATTGTAAGCTCTCTCAAAACATACGAGTTTTGTTATTTGAAAAATCACGGAGTAGATGAGGAACTTTTGAAAGATTATATGGAAGTGTCACGTGAGTTCTTTGACAAGCCACCTGAGGTTAAGGCAAAGTATCCCTTGGGATCCGATTATAGAATTGGCTGGGTACGACTAGAGGGAGTGAAACCGAATGCCGATCGCTCAGCTGGCGACCTGCATGAAGCTTTCAACTATTCACCGTCTGTCGAAGGCGCGTGGCCACCCGTGGATAAATTCAAAATGCTAAGTCAGCAGTTGTTTGCAGCATATACAAAACTTGTGTTTTGATTCTGCGATATTCTTTCCGTACACTGCAAAAATAAACGGTAGATTTTACGGTAAAATAACTGGCAACCAGCTGCCAGTCCTTTTACCGTTATTGTTACGGGCGCCCGTAAAAATTGCAGGATTCATCAAGCAGAGTGGGACAGAAAAGAGCAGATGTCGTTTTGGTTTAGATTGCCCCTCAACAATACAAATTATTTTCGAGTGTGCCAAGTTAACATAAAACTTCCATTTCGTGAGTTCCAACAATTTCTTACAGGCAAAAACCGTAAAAATAACGGGAAAAGGACTGGCAGCCGGTTTCCAGTTATTCTACCGTAAAATCTACAGTATTTGTTTTACAGTGTAGGTCTTGGTTTACCAAAAGACTTTATGAGACATGCTCACGTGAAAGTCGGGCGGACGGGAAAACGGATCAACACTTCGAACAATATACTGCCCACCGATCCAGCCTAAGCATATCGAAGTACCACATCAAGTAAGGCTAGGCGAACATACAGACTGGTACAAAGCGACCCTCGACTTCCAAGATAGCGTTGGTGGGCTGGATATAAAATGACTATATCAACTTTTGTGCCAGGTTTGATTATCAAAAATGTTCTAACACCATAGCGCTAGGACTCTTGGGGG
The DNA here is from genome assembly GCA_963989385.1 of Ctena decussata. Taxonomy (NCBI): domain Eukaryota; kingdom Metazoa; phylum Mollusca; class Bivalvia; order Lucinida; family Lucinidae; genus Ctena; species Ctena decussata. The sequence continues at coordinate 11,922,856 of OZ022509.1, forward strand.
AGTTTAGCTTCCATTCTTTTGGATTATTTCGGCTTGTTGAGGCTTCTCGCTTCTCGCTGCATCAAACATTTCCTTACAGATTCCCTTGCATTGTCGTCTATCTCTAACGATGGGGGGTGGGGGGTGGGGAGGGGGCTGAGGTAGCTTGGCGGGAGACGCCTTTATTATGAGGGACTAGGCAGGCAGGTCTAACCTGATGCCTGCGGTTGCACTGTCTCACGGATTGCCGTATACGCGGTAATTTTCGCGCGTTCAAATTTTCGCGGTTAAGGGTCAAAAACTAAACAGTAATTTTCGCGATTTTTAATTTTCTCGGTTAGCAACATGCGCGATAAGCAAAACTACTCTTTTTTCACTTGAGCCTGTTCGTTCATTAACCGGCGGCAGGCTGCCGCAGGTTAATGAAAGAACTGACTCAAGTGAAAAGTACCAGCAATTACGGAAGCAAACAGAAACAAAGTAAATGAACACCGTGTCTACAAAACATACTCTGTAAGAAACAGAAAACTGTTTCGAGAATTTAATATTCCCGGTTTCTAAGTGACCGCGAATAACCGCGAAAAAAGGAACACCGCAAAAATTATCTTGTATACTTTATGTCAGTGAGCGATGTCCGTTCCTTGGCGACATTTTTCTGCTTCAAACTATTGAGGTTAAGCGACACAGAAGAAGTTAAATACAGAAGTGCACATCTGTTCGACTAAAATTGGTAAGTATTTCTCGTCTTAGCAAACTCTTTATTTGAGGAGAAGGCCTTCTGAAAAGGAGATTCGCCAACCTGGTGAGCAGCTCAGTATTGTTCCGTTTATTCGGTGCCTCATGTTACATTATGCCAAATTTGGCTCTAACAACTATTAATACAGTGCTTATATAGCATGGTGAAAGACGTAAGGAGAGAGCGCATGAACTTCTGAAAGTAAAGGGCAATATCAACAGAAACAAAACATTAAAATTAATGAACCGCGACACGACAAAACCAACAAAGTGGCTGTGCGCCCAGCGAAGGCTCAGCTCAGCCAGAGCATCCATCCCGTCTAATCAGAGTCTTTGATGTCCGCTTGGAGCTAGCTTAGACCCTTAGCTGTCCCAAAAGCGAAAGCGAAGACTCAGATCAGACTGGGCCGATGCCCAGGCTGAGTCTTCGCTGGGCGCAAGTGTCACTTTGTTGTGTTGTCGTGTCGCGGCTCAAACCAATTATGAAAACAGATCCTCCGTAATCAAGGAATAAGTCAGAGAAACCGCGGCTTCAGTTTATTTCAGTCTATTCATTGCAGTGCCAGAGAGCATGGACATTGTTGCATGAGTGCAACTGAGTGCATTGCACTCATCCAACAATGTCCATGCTCTCTAGGACTGGCTTCCACAAGAATCTATTATTCTATTATGCAAATATTGTAGACCCTGATCAGACGCTGTGTTTTGCGGCGTCTGATCTGGATCTGCACTGTTTACTTATCTCCTGTATATGGGACGCTAGGCATTTATGGGCCAAAGTTAGCGGGTACAATATCATGTTTTTCTCTCACTCATGTTTGCCTTTACAGTGATCTATTATAAGAATCAAGGCCCAGAGGTTAGATAACTTACATGCATTCTCAAACTCAAAATAAAGCACACTGATTGGCTGCTCCCGAGCACATTCTCAAACTCAAAATAAAGCACACTGATTGGCTGCTCCCGAGCATGTTCTCAAAATAAAGCACACTGATTGGCTGCTCCCGAGCACATGCTCGGGAGCAGCCAATCAGTGTGCTTTATTTTGAGTTTGAGAATGCGCTCAGAAGCAGCCAATCAGTGTGCTTTATTTTGAGTTTGAGATTATTCTAAAGTTGTATAACCTCGAACCCAGATTAAAATGTTCTCAAATACATCCAAACATACCCTCTTTATAAGATTAAAGAGCATGTTCAGGGGACGCAACTCTTTCATTTCCGTTTTTTGCCTACCTTATGAATTGGCACCAAGTCTTAAATAAACGACTTTTCTCCTCTAAAGTTTTTTTTCTTCAAGAGTAGGCTCCTTTTTGGTAGAACTTTCTAACTTTGGGTGGCATACACGAAGCCATCAAATATTAGTCTACCTTGGAAAAATTTGCGAAATCATTTAGATGCGCCCATACACCTAAAATAATAGACCATGTAGGACGAAGAACACATTAATGAGAAACAGAGAACCAAATGATTTAAGACTAAATTTTAGGTGTGAGAAAGTCAAACTTTCATATTGAGTGTATTTCAGTTAGTATCTCACTTATACGTCGAGAGGATCGTGGCATACAGTGGATGCCATGCTCCTCTCGAATTATAGGTAAGATGATGCAATGGATGTCTTACCATCGCAACTATGGAACAAGAGGTCCATGATGGACCTAAATCGCTCACCTGAGTTATGATGAAATAATATGGAAGATCATCTATTTGATGATGGTTCAATTGGAGCAGTATTGCACTTTCTTATCTACATTCTGACAAAGTTTCATGAAGATTGGATCAAAATTGTGCCCTCGAGAGTGTACACAATGTTTTTCTTAGATCTGACCTGGCGATCTAGTTTTTAATCAGACATTATTAAGTTTCAAACTTGGCCTACATTTCATGAAGATAAACATTCTGACAAAGTTTCATGAAGATTCAATACAAAATAAAGCCACAATTGTGTACACAAGGCTTTCTACGATTTGACCTAGTGACCTAGTTTTTGACCTGACAAGACCCAGATTCAAACTTGGCATAGATTTCATTAAGATAATCATTCTGACAAAGTTTCATGAAAATTGAACCAAAACTGTGCCCTCTGGAGTATCCACAATGTTTTTCTAAGGTTTGACCTAGTAACCTAGTTTTTAATCCAACATGACCCAGTTGCACCCTCGGTCTAGATTTGTTGGAGATAAACATTTTGACAAAGTTTCATGAAGATTGGAACAAAACTGTGCCCTCTAGAGCATTCACATGGGTTTTCTAAGATCTGACCTAGTGACCTACATTTTGACCTGACATGGCACAGTTTCAAATTTGGTCTATATTTCATAAGGATAAGCATTCTGACTAAGCATCATGAAGATTGGATCATAACTGTGCCCTCTAGCGTGTACACAATGTTTTTCTAAGATTTGACCTAGTGACCTAGTTTTTGACCCCACATGACTCAGTTTCAATCCTGGCCTAGATTGTATAAGGATAAACATTCTGACAAAGTTTCATGAAGATTGGACTTTAACTGTGCCCTCTGGAGTGTACACAAGGGTTTTCTAAGATTTGACCTAGTGACCTAGTTTTTGACTCCACATGACTCAGTTTCAGTCCTGGCCTAGATTGTATAAGGATAAACATTGTGACAAAGTTTCATGAAGATTGGATCATAACTTTGCCCTCTAGAGTGTATACAAGGTTTTTCTAAGATTTGACCTAGTGACCTAGTTTTTGACACCACATGACCCAGTTTCAGATTTATTCTAGATTTTATTAAAATAAACATTCTGACAAAGTTTCATGATGATTGGATCATGACTGTGCCCTCTGTGTCATTCTAAGATTTATTTCTATTTTTAGCTCTGGCGGCCATTTTGTTCAGCGGAGTGGAGCCGTTTAGCAATTTTAATTCAGGTTCATGAGTCAAACATTTCTGTGAAATTATTTTGAAATCGAGCCGTTGGTTTCAGAGGAGATGTCTTTTAAAGGTTTTTCTATTTTTAGATTTCTATTTTTAGCTCTGGCGACTATTTTGTTCAGCGGAGTGGAACCGTTTTAGCAATTTTGGTTCAGGGCAATGAGTCAAACATTTCTGTGAAATTTTTTATGAAATCAAGCCATTGGCTTCAGAGGAGATGTCGTTTAAAGGTTTTTTTCTATTTTTAGCTTTGGCGGCCATTTTGTTCAGCGGATCGGAACCATTTTAGCAATTTTGGTTCAGGGCTATAACAGAAACATTTGTGTGAAATTATTTTGAAATTGGCCCACTGGTCTAGGAGGAGATGTCGTTTGAAGAAAATGTTGACGACGGACGGACGGACAGACGGACGGACGACGGACGACGAACGACGGACAAATATCGATCACAATAGCTCACCTTGAGCACTTCGTGCTCAGGTGAGCTAATAACCAACTGTTGTGCTAAGCACCTTGGCAGAATATTGTTTTGATGAAGTCGCTGTGAAATCAATATGAAGTCTAAGCTGCTATGGTCACAGACCTATGAAGTCATCGGTATCGGAGCATGGCTTGCGGTGTATGCCATGCTCTGCCAAATTGTCAATAACATTACATACTGAATTTCTTTAAGCAGAAACTTCGAATTGTTTTCAAACAGAAACCTCAGATTGTTTGGGAACAAATAATTTTTCTCAAAAAAATAATTTAATTAGCAGAGTATCTTACATGAGAGCTCATGTATAATTGAATTTATTAAACGAGTTGGGGAAAAAGATAAAATGCGAGGCTCTGCCGAGCATCTGATCGGTTTCCCCCAACGAGTTGAATAAATTCAATAATACATGAGCACAAATGCATGATTCTATACATCATATGACGCTAAAATCATATTTATAGCAGATTGTGCACTAAAACGTCACGATTTGCATGGCTTTATAACACTCTCAGAAGCGACGTCATATGATAAATACATGTTTAGGTGGATGGCTTTACCTCCATATTCGTTCGCTTGATTTAAAAAGGAAAGCAGCTTATGTGACTTCCTGGGTTCGAGGTTATAAAACTTGAGAATGATCTCAAGCTCAAAATAATGTACACTGATTGGCTGCTTCGGAAGCAGCCAATCAGTGTGCTTTATTTTGAGGTCCATTTCTGTTCGATCATCTGAATGGCACGAAGTACATACAACTGTTCTTATTAGGAACTGGTACTAACCTCATTTTGGCAGATGAGGATCAGGTCTGTATGAGTTTTCATTGATTGTGACATAGCATAATTATCAAAATGTTACATATTAATATATATTTTTAATTAGGTCACTGACATGTACATATTTCACCAAATACATTAGGACAAAGATTAAGCACTTGATTACAGGGTAGATTAGCACATGTTTACGTCATTGTTGATGAAGAAACCCATGACGAAATTTTTTCACGTTTTACTTTAAAATTTCGTTATTCAGCATGCAGTCCTTCGAAATAAAGTGCACATAATGTGTAGTATTGAATACTTTCAGATGATCTTCCTGCTTTTACCAACGGTTTTACATTATTATTATTTTTTTTTTTTTTTTTTTTTTTGGTAAATGTGTGTGTTTAATCGCCCGTCGATATCCAAAATTGCAAAGGACTAGTTGTCTAGACCTCCGAAAATGTTGTTGTCGCTTCCAAAATGAAGAAGATTTTAATCAACAAACTTCTAAATCGCCAAGTGTAATAGTAGGGGAGACCGGAGCTAGTTGGTCCGCAGGGTAAGTTGGTCCACGGGCTTTCCTCTTAACTGAAAAAATAAGTTATGACGACAGTATATGATGCAACGGATTTCTTGATTACATCACACTTACTGAAATGAACGAGATGGCGATCGGAGAAGGCGTAGAAAATATTGAGCTGAAAAAAAATCGATTTTGTATCAAACTAGTAACTTTCTAGCAACTTTGTATCAAATTACACGCTTATTCTATACATCTTCTGATAGCTCACCACATTTGGTATTCAATCGCATATTTGCTATTTCTAAATTCACAGGCGTTTCCGTGAGTAATGAGCGAAGATTTACATTACGGTATGGTCAGGGTAAGTTGGTCCATCTGCGACGGGGTAAGTTGGTCCGTCTGAATCTGTCATTTTCCGAACGAAAAAGTATAGAATATATTAGAAAAAATGATTAGATACTAGTTATGCAATGCGAAAATAATACCAGCAAATGAATATTGACCTGAGCATTTGAAACAATACACGATTTTCGGACGAATAGCCCCGGTCTTTCCTACATGTTCCCCACTTTAAGGATTCTCTGGGCTTTTCTGACACAGTTAACACTACACAATAGCAAGTGGAAGAAATACTTTATCATTAGACTGAAATTTCGATATCCAGATAGGTGAATTGAAATAAAAACAAAGGAATGTATTATAATAAACAACACGATCCGATTCCACGAAACTCTAAAGATCATTTTCAAACGTTTACTTGGTTTAATCCTTTGATTGCCAGCGGACCACTTTTGGGCCACTGTATGATGTTTGCAATAAAACAGATGCGTCTTCGGCAAAAGTATACTCTTGCACAGAAATACAATATGTATTGTAAAATTACAATACACTTGTTCAGAAAAAAAGAGGATTATTACGAAAATTGATTTTTTCTTATTTATCGACCCCAAAAATAACATCAAATCGGCGTCAAAGCTTTTATGTGGATGAGGTATACAATCAGAGAAAACCATGTATGTACACTCTTTTAAATAGATTCGTCTTTATTGTTGTTTATTATGAAAATATATTTGTTTGGGAATTAAATTTATTTTCGTTCCAATTTACAACGTCGGTCCAACTGACCCTGCTATCCGGGCCAACTTACCCCGATAGCGGGGTAAGTTGGTCTAGCTGACCTCGCCTCGGAAAACGGGTATTTTTTTTTTATCGGAATCTGTAATTTTTCGAACAAAAACCTGTAGAATTTGTTAGAAAACTGATTTTACGACTGACGGAATGAGAAAATAATACCAGCAAATGAATATTCACCTCAGCTTTTGAAAAAAAAATGCAGATTTCGGACCAATAAGCCCCCGTCTCCCCTACACTTGTCTTGAAAAAACAATAATAACCACAAAACATCACATGTAACATGGATTTCCTGTATTTCTTACATGCAATTTTCGCTTATTGTTTTCCTTTATTGTGCATAACTTATCAAATCAGTGTTCATATGTTGTCTTAGCTCTATATGTAATATAGTTTCTGCTTAATACAGGTTCATATTTATCCGATCCGTCGAGACACTCGATTAGGCAATCGTCATCAGGCTGTAAGAATAAAATAGCCGCTTGTCTAACCGCCTTTCTGCGACTTTCGTCGTTCGGCACGAGAATCCTGTGAACGGATCCTATGAGTGAATCTGCAGTCCAGTGCTGAAGCAGTATACTCATAGTCACAAGCACTGTGCCTGGAATAGGGTCCACTGGTACGAATTCGCCTTGTGGATTTTTCACTTCCAGTCCACCAACCTTATCTTGGAAGTTAAAAGCCACTGTGCCCCAGTCGGTGTGTTCACCTAACCTTGCTTGATCTTGGGCCTTGATAAGATCTGGCTGGATCGGTGGATAGTAAAGGGTTCTAATTGCAGAAGAATTTCCCCTCTGTCCGATTAGTTTGTGGGCGTTTCGCATAAAGTCCATTGGTAAACCTAAGCCAAGAGAAAGTACATCACAAAATCGATAGGCAAGTTCTTTACCTGCCGCCATTAACTGCTTGTTTAGCATTTCAAAATTATCAACTGGTGGCCACTTGTCGTCGTACGTTGGTGAGTAGTTGAAACATTCATGTAGATCACCAGCGGAGCGATCTTTGTTTAGTTTCTCTGTTTCTAGTTGAACCCATCCAAATCGATAATCATGTCCCATTGGATATTTTGCCTTCAACTCGACTGGCTTTTCGAAGAATACACGCGATACTTTCATATATTCCTTCAAAAGGTCATCATCCACTCCGTGATTTTTTATATAACAGAAGCCATAAGTTTTGAAAGCATGCACGATTTTGTCACCCAATGCTTTTATTTTATCTTGACTCACTGTTGAAGGATCTACGACTTCTAGCCCGTAATCCTGAAAGTCAACGACAAATTCGTTTGACATGTTTGATTGTATTTTATATTAATATTTCTTTTATATAAAACATTCACAACCGTAGTTTCTCTCCAGAGGTAACAGAGTTTTATTCAGTTTGGTGTAGGGTCGAGTCGGGTAACTTCGGACAGCGGGTAAATTCGGACATACCATTACAAACAGTGAAAATCTAGATGAGACGGCTCATGATGAGCCGTCTCATCAGGACTTTCACTGTTTGCCCAGTTAATTTTGTTTTAATTCCAAACAACTGACATACAAAGGAAACAGTGTCACTGTCCGAATTTACCTACTGTCCGAATCTACCTGACTTGACCCTAATGAAAATGTAAAACATTTAAATTGATAACACATTTTAAGATAACCTTCTTTATCTCCGACTTGCATATATAGGTAAATTGATGCACCTTGAAGCAAAGCAACTTTACCATTAATTTGTTTTCCTCCCTTTCTTTCGGGGTTACTTTAAGGGTAGACCTCATTTTGCAAGAACAATGCAATCTATAGGAAGCAAACATATTTGTTAGTTGGTTGTTTCATGTTTAACGGCTCTTTAAGGCAGTACATCAGTCTATATCAAGCCATCTCCCAGAGAGCGGTAGAAAGAAAAGAGATTTGATAGAGGAAAGAAAAAAAAAGGTCGAAACAACCCCCATCCACACCTACTGCAAGCACAGCAGGTCCTTGCCCTAATATTATCCAAATTAGTATGACGTCCCGGCTCAGAAAGTTACGTAGCACCATCGCCCGAACACGACGACCCCGAAGCAAACAGGTCAAAAAAGTTGTTTGCATTGAAAGATAACCCAGCAGGCACATGACGTCAAAATAACGTCGTATTGATGCAACGCATCGACGTCAATATGACGTCATTACGACGTCGTGTGCATGCTGGGAAGCCAATAAACATGGTGGTGTCTCCATCTACCTTAAAGAGACCTTGACCGCTGCAATGAATTTTAATTTTGAAAGTGTGCAATCGCATACATAATGAGCCGTGACACGAGAAAACCACCAAAAGGTTGTGCGCCCAGCGCAGACACGGATCAGCCTGGGCAACCGCCCAGTTTGACCAGACTCTTCGTTAAGTGCCCAAAGGGTAGCTAAGGGTCTAAGCTACCTCCATGCGCACAGCGAAGACTCTGATCAGACTGGGCGGATGCCCAGGCTGATCTGAGTCTGCGCTGGGCGCACAACCACTTTGTTGGTTTTCTTGTGTTGCGGCTCAGTTATAGTTATTAAAGTTGAACCGCATCATATGACTACCAGCAATGTGGCAGTTTTATTATATGATATTCGGAGCGTCCTTATAGTTCACTCTGTGCCAATAGAGGCTTCAGCGTTGGCTGTAAGGCTTGCACCTGTTTCATAAATGGCTGATGGTGAAGGCTCTGATTAGAGCCTTTGCTTGCCACAAAGGACATATTGTTTGAAGTCACATGATTTCTATCTTTTGGAGGAAATAAGCTTATTTGTTCCTTTCGGAGGAATCAACTGACGGTGCAATGTTTGAAAAGCCGCCTCATATATGTCCGCCTGTAAACAATGTCCGGAGCGCATAATTTTACAATAACCAAACTGCTATCAATTGCATTTTTTTTTTTTGGGGGGGGGGGGGGGGGAGGTTGTTGTTGTTTTTTGTTGTTGTTTTTTTTTTTTTTTTTTTTTTGGGGGGGGGGGTGTTTTTTTTGCAGTATATTTTTTTTTAATTCTTATTTTATCATTATCATTATTATTATCATTATCATCATTATTATCATTTATTTTATTTTTATTATCATTATTATTATTATTATTATTATTATTATTATACTATGCAAAATATATTTAGCAATTTTTTATATTTTGCAATTTTTCTCATTACTGAAGTGCAACATTGAGCAAAATTAAATTGCATTGAAGGGAACCGTATTTGGGGCTTAAGATACCATGGGATTACAGAAGCCACCTATAAAAACGATATTGGGGAAAAGCGATAAGCACAGAAAGGGTCATTAGCCGAAATTCGCATCCATAGAAAAAAAACATAAACATGGCAAGCATGTGATTTTTTGCATGGTCTTTCTCATCATTTTCATGCTCAGTTTTCAAGTCAAAGCTATTGAACGTGTAAAAGATATGGTTAAGCTTAACAACGGACGAATCTTAGCATGCGCAATTGACGTTATAACGTTGTAATTCGGTCCAATGTGCAATGATTCACGGGTGCTATAGTTCAACGCAGAATCAAAACCCGAGAAAAACCAATAGGCTAGAATTAAAGGTCACGCCATGATTAATTTAACTGTGAAGTTTCTTCACTGAAGTGAAACGTAACTGTGAGAAAATGATGACGTTAGTCTGAGACTTTTGACTTATGCTTAGTAACCGTGAAGAATTTTCTTTCTGAATTGTTCACGTTATCACATTGGTAGATACCAAACAATCATACACTCGAAAGGGATTTAAGAATTACCGATTAGAACAACTTTTTAAGAAGATAACGTAACAACAAGGAAAAACGTCAAAGTTTCGAATTTTGTAAACCTCATAATCGTAGCATATTCAAATGTTTTAGAGTGTTTTCCTTTATTTTAACAGCAAACCGGCCGCCTCATTATAATTTTGGCTTTTGTACATGCTCAGAAATGGTCTTACAAACTGACGTCACGGTAGTTCAAACGCTACAATTGAACAATCTTGAATCTTTTACCTGCCAGACCATCTCGAATGATCGGCCTTTGTATCTTTATGCAGTAAAGTGACAATAAATTCCTATTCTGGTGGATCTGACACATACAGAAAATTGCTATATTTATTGTGCATAGTATATTATTATTATAATTATTAGCTGAAAAGAGCAAACAAGATGTTGTAAATGAGCGCGACTGTTCAAAGGGGCATAAAAATGTTGTAATTTATTTATTAGACAGATAAGGCCTTTGTGTTTGATTGAAATCAAGCATTTTGTTATGTTTCCATGTTCGGGTATAAAGGAATAGAACAATCGCTAATTGTGGTATTTTGACCCCTCACTAGCTCCATCACTCGATGAACATCGGAAAGAAGAAAAGACAACACCTAGACTACAGGAGTTCTTTCAAAAGTCCAAAAAGTAGCCAAACTGATTTTCATCTTCATCAGTGTATATCTTATAAAAATTTAATGCTTTTTCATACACGCTATCGCGTCTTAGACTTGGCAAAATTCATGCACCTTCACATTCAAACTAAAACAACAAAAGCGTTCGGTAGACAAACTTATAAACACTACAACACCACCTTGTTCCTTCCGCTCAATAAGGTAGTTGCTTGCAAAACAGTTTGCTTTTGAAAGCAGATCTTAAAGGTCGGCAACAGAAATGTTCCCATTTTGCACAGAATTTGGCAATGATGAACTAACTGCAAAAGGCGTAAAATTGGCTGAAGTTTATTGAAAAAAGCTTATGTTAAAAATCTCAGGTATTCTATCTGTTTTTGAAAAAGTAAGTACTGAATATCAAATGATCAAACCTGAACAAAAATGCAGTAAATTATATGATGGAGTAAAACCAGTGTATTTCACTCAATGAAACCTTGTCGACAAAGCTGTTTACCAGAGAGAAGCATCAGCTTACACATGAGCGCTGGTATTATTAATAGCAAAATGATGTTGCTTTTAGTTATTATTATTATTGTTTATCCCCTTGTTACGGTGCCCTTCTTCGTTAAACTTTAAAACATATTAGTAATGAGAGCAGTTCACTAGATCAGCCTGAAAATGTTTTATATCTGAAACAATATTGCGTTAGTATTATGCTACGATATTGTTCTAGAATACAGTGGTTTTACTCCATCATATTTGCCCCAACTAGGTAATCTTCTTATGTTCTATATGATAAATATACAGTCAAGGGACATAATTGTTCACCACTTTCAAAATGGCCGCCGTCAACAAAGAAATGATACGCTGAATTCAAACTGGAACTATGCTATTATCCTGTAATATTTTACATTGAAAGTTTGAAAGAAACACCTCTTTTCTATTAACTACATGCCACTTTCCTTAAATATTTTGCTGTTACTCTGGGAAAAATTAAAACTGCACATTTTCCAAGCAGGCTGAATTGGTTCTATTTGTTAAATTAGTGAGGTTGGCTTTCAGACATTAATTTCTTGTCTTCATTTTGTGACAAAGAATGTTTTTTGAGGAAATTTCATAGTTGTAGTATAAAAGAAAAATACTGGTATATTATTTAGTTCCTGGGCCTTGTGGGAATTTAAGGGCTATGTCATTTGTACAGAGGGGTCCCAGTTTTGATGACGGCTCTTTAATTTCAAATTACTTAGTTATGGCTAATTTTGAAGTTTGTTTGGTATTTTTTCATAATGTTGGGGCATTCATACTTTATTCCTGCTGAGCTAAATTTTTAAAAGCTTCAAAAACAAAGCGTCACAAAACAACAATATTGACTTACTGTCTACAGTGAGGCTTCTGCCAGTGATGGACACATAATTAATTGTCTCTCCACATCCCAGATTTGTAAGAAAATAAAACATAAAGTATCTCACAATCATTGATGGATCTCCATTCCCATCACTGTATGTCAATAATCCAGTAACCCTACTCCTTGTCCCATGCCACCCTCTTAATCATCCCACCTCCCCCAACCCCACCCACTTCATATGATCCTTATATTTTCTGACAACCCTTTGTCTTTTTTTCTTAATTATCTTTTTTATAAAAGCTGTACTTATACTTAATAACAACTTTCAGCATACCACTGAATTCTCCCGCAGTCGTCTTGCTCTTTATTTTCACTAAACTCAAATTTAGCTAGATCTATCTGCTTTGGATGTAAACAAAACTCTACCATCACAGTCTAGCTTCATTTATTCACAACTCAAGCGATATTTTTCCTTCAGCAGTCATGAAACTGTGGCTCCAGACATGCAAAATATGCTCACTAAGTTTTATAATATTTTGTCAGCTGTAAATTAACTAAACATTTCATTTTACAGCCCACCTGTCAAAATTATTGTGCTTGGTAGCCATGCTGTTTACCCATCATGCACTCTGTGTCCATGGTAATGACATCATCAAATAACCTTGTGATGTCATCATGAGGTAATAAGCAATTAAATCATATAACTTTCAATTATTGATTATCTGTGTATGACTAGCACAGAGTAAAACACACAAACTGTGTAAACCATATCTACCAATTTTCTTCTAGGGTGGTGAACAATTATGTCCTTTGACTGGATGTAAACAAAACTCTACCATCACAGTCTAGCTTCATTTATCCACAACTCAAGCGATATTTTTCCTTCAGCAGTCATGAAACTGTGGCTCCAGACATGCAAAATATGCTCACTAAGTTTTATAATATTTTGTCAGCTGTAAATTAACTAAACATTTCATTTTACAGCCCACCTGTCAAAATTATTGTGCTTGGTAGCCATGCTGTTTACCCATCATGCACTCTGTGTCCATGGTAATGACATTGGTTGGTTGGTTGATTTGATGCTTAACGTCCACGGTAAACAACTAAGGTCATGTCGGGACGGTCAGTTAACCTAACCACACTATTCCTGGGCAGGCTTAGACCTCCTAAGCGGTTAACCAGTACTAAGTGCACATACTTTCGCCAGTAACTGACAACTGCCCTTCTTGAATCAGCGGAAGGAGAAACGAAAGTATGTGGCCAGACCGGGATTCGAACCCAGGACCTCTGACTTACGAGTCAGGTGCCCTACCGATTGCGCTACCCGGCCCGGCTTGGTAATGACATCATCAAATAACCTTGTGATGTCATCATGAGGTAATAAGCAATTATATCATATAACTTTCAATTATTGATTATCTGTGTATGACTAGCACAGAGTAAAACACACACACTGTGTAAACCATATCTACCAATTTTCTTCTAGGGTGGTGAACAATTATGTCCTTTGACTGTATTTGTGCGCGGTAACATTCAAGTGAAGAGGTTTCTAAAACCCGCTTTTGTTGTATATCCTCATTCATTTCTAAACTTAGTATTGCTGGATATAACCACCAACAAGTACAGTTTATTTATTTAATGATGCAAGAAACGCCCTCCTTCTGACTGTATTCTTCGAAATACTCACGAAACATGTTTCTCTGGCCTTCCTATCGGTTACCGAGAAAGTAATTACCACAGTACAGTTACGTCACAATTTTACATGGTATGATATATGCATTCATTGTAACTTTAAACAGTTCCAGTCATTTGCACCAACAGTCCCCTACTCGCCAAACCCGCCCCCAGGGTTGGTAATTAATGGGCCATGACTTTTCCTTGAGCACAGCCCTGTAAAAGCCTCGCTCTGTGACAAGAGTTCTTGTCAAATCATCGCTGAAATGTAGTGTCTTTTTCAATGACATACTAATTAATGTTATACGGTTCTGAGTAAAAAGCTGAAAAACGCTGAAATAATTTTGGGGAACTAGCAGGGACAGTAACTTAAATGAACATTAAATAAACGTTGATTCAATGTTGATACAATACTGTGTGCTCAGAGGGATTCTGATATATTTAAGGATTTGGGGAGTAGAGGCAATAATCATAGGGAGCATGGCAAAATAATTTCAGGAAGCTAGGGAGATTTGTTCATTATTTCAGGGAGCATACCCCTCCCCCAAACCCCTCTACACACACACACACACACACACACACACACACACACACACACACACACACTGGGAGGTCCTTAGTATTATTATATTATGGCTATCCATTTAATATCCATTTGCAATATAAATGGCTAGGTGAGAATAATTTGCACGATTACCTGGCATATGTTATGCAGACAAGAGATACACAGGTTCAACTATAAATAAATAACCTTTCAAATAAAAAACATAAAAAAGCATATATTTTCGTTACACTGAAGTGAATATGATACTTTTCGTCTAACAAATAATAACTGAACGTAATTTGGAGGACAAACTGACACAGTTAATCATGTCCAACGCGTGTGTCGTGGATTTTCAGGATTATGGGCTCGAAGTTGCAGATCCTTCAACAGTGAGTCAAGATAAAATAAAAGCACTGGGTGACAAAATCGTCCATGCTTTCAAAACATATGGATTCTGTTATATCAAGAATCACGGAGTAGACAATGATCTTTTAAAGGAGTATATGGAAGTATCACGAGTGTTCTTTGAAAAACCAACTGAGTTGAAGGCAAAGTATCCCATGGGGCGGGATTTTAAATTTGGCTGGACACAACTTGAAAGGGTGACACTGAATGAAGATCGGTCAGCTGGAGACCTACATGAAGCTTTTAACTACCAACCATCCTATGACGATGCTTGGCCACCCGTAGAAAAATTCGAAAAGCTAACCAAGGAGGTATTTGCAGTTGGAAAAAAGCTCGCCTGTCGTTTCTGTGATGTGCTCTCTTTAGGCCTTGGTTTACCGATAGATTTTATGAGAAATGCCCACAAACTGATCGGTCAAAGGGGAAATCCTTCCCAAGCTAAAACTCTGTACTACCCACCGATACAGCCTGACCTCATCAAGGCACAAGATCAAGTAAGGTTAGGTGAACATATTGATTGGGGAACAGTGGCTTTTAACTTCCAAGACAATGTTGGTGGATTAGAAGTTAAAAACCCACAAGGAGACTTCGTACCAGCTGATCCTATTCCTGATGCGGTCCTTGTGACAGTCAGTATGATGCTACAACGGTGGACGTCGGATTCGCTCAAAGGATCCATGCACAGGATTCTTATTCCGAAGGACGGCGACATTCGCAGAAAATCGGCTAGACAATCAGTGATTTTCTTCCTACAACCTGACGACGATTACTTGGTCAAATGTCTGGATGGCTCGGATAAATATGAGCCTATATTACCCAGGGACTATTGGAATTATAGGGCTGACAAATCTATTAAGTAGATATGTTGCTCCTGGTCGACAAGACGTGAATTATGTTAACGATGTACATGTAGTTACTGTCGTTATCATTAATGAGCCGCGACACGAGAAAACCAACAATGTGGTTGTGCGCCCAGCGCAGACTCAGATCAGCCTGGGCATCCGCCCAGTCTGATCAGAGTCTTCGTTGTCCGCATGGTGGTAGCTTAGACACTTAGCTACCTTTTGAGCACTTAACGAAGAGTCTAGTCAAACTTGGCGGATACCTAGGCTGATCTGAGTCTGCGCTGGGCACACAACCACATTGTTGGTTTTCTCGTGTCGCGGCTCATTTTTTTTTCTCGTGAGTATGCTGGTCGTGCATTCTGGACAAAGTGTTAGCAAAATGGGACAGAAGACAATAGGAATTCATTGCAAAACACGTTGCATCAATAACATATAATCAAGAACTTATTCAGGCTATAATCAAGAACTTATTCATGCAATAACAAATCTTCGAGTTCTATATATATACTATGCAAAATATATTTAGCAAATTTTTATACTTCTCAATTTTTCTTATTACTAAAGTGAAACTTTGAGCGAAATTAAATTGCATTGAAAGAAACCGTATTTGGTGCTTAAGATACCATGGGATTACAGAGGCCATCCTTAAAAGCGATATGGGGAAAAGTGATAAGCGCGGAAGGGGTCATTAGCCGAAATTCGCACCCATTGAAAAGCAACATAAACATGGCAAGCATGTGTTTTTTTGTTTTTTTTGTACGGTCTTTCTCATCATTTTTATGCCCAGTTTTTTGTCAACGCTATTGAATGTGTAAAAGATAGGATTAAGCTTAACAACTGACGAATCTTAGCCTGCGAAATTGACGTTAAAACGTTATAATTCGGTCCAATGTGCACGGGTTTACGGCTGCCTCAGTTTAATGCAGAATCAAAACCCGAGAAAAAGCAATAGGCTAAAATTTAAAGTCACACCATGATTAATTTAACTGTGAAGTTTCTTCGTTGAAGTGTAGCGTAGCTGTGAGAAAATGATGACGTTAGTCTGGGCCTTTTATCTTATGCTCAGTAACCGGGAAGAATTTTCTTCCTGAATGGTTTACGTTATCATACCAAACAATCATTCAGTCGAAAGGGATTCAAGAAATACCGATTAGTAACAATTTTTTAAGACGATAACGTAAAAACAAGGGAAAACGTCAAATTTTGGAACTCTGTAAACCTCATACTCGTAGCACATTCAAGTGTTTTAGAGCGTTTTCCTTTATTTTAACAGCAAACCAGTCGCCTCATTATGGTTTTGGATTTTGTACATGATCAAAAATGTCCTTCAGATACAATGGTCTCAAAAACTGACGTCACGGTAGTTCAAACGCTACAACTGAGCAATCTTGAATCTTTTACCTGATAGTCTATCTCGAATGATCGGCCTTTGTATCTTTATGCAGTAAAGTGACAATAAAATCCTTATATGGTGGATCTGACACATACAAAAAATGCTATATTTATTGTGCATAGTATATATACAAATGATACTGAATACTTCTAAATTTCGTAGAATGGTGTATTGTCATGAAAGTACAAGCCGTTCGCCATCATTTTAAATTTTTAATGTTTACAGATACTCTTAACCCTTTGTTGACTAGTGGACTTGTTCCTCCTAATCAGTTGGATGAGTCCATTTCTAGTTTCAGGGGTTCCTGGTGGATGGTTTCGCGTTTATTGTATTTTGCACAGAAATTCCTGTAAGCAAACATTGTAGACCCTGGTCAGACGCCACGTTCTGTGGCGTGTGAAATGGGTCTGCACGGTTTGCGTAATACCCTAAAACGGGATTTAGTTTTACTTCAATGCAGCTGGTGCTTGTGCCGTCTGGCGGCCGTAAAACGTCTCCCCGTTCATCATCCATAGTGCAGATTTTATTTCATTTTTGTTCTTTGAGATCAGAGGATATATTCTGAGAAATCTGAAATTTTAGATTGGTTCAGACTCTTATTGAAGATCATCGTCTTTTGTATTTTATATTATTTGGACCCTTTTTGATACTAGTCAGTCTTTGAATCGACTGCCCTATTAAAATGAAGAAATTTCAGCATGCTTTTCTCTGGCTTTGGCGCCAGATAGTGTCAGGGTCACTAATGAGGCTTTCTCAGCCGTAACTACATAGTCTGCCCCATGTACTTTCTTCTTAATGTAACCTCTTCTCTCGAAGATTTTATTGAATCCTAAAAAGGGTTAAAGGTAGGTCCCTCTTACCTGGAAGTATCTGTCAACCTAATCATAAGGACTTGTTATGGAACAAAGAATTTGGTCCTATAACTTTGAGGCCCATATCATCACTTTCAGGAAATTCCTCCGCAATTAGAACTCTATTCTATTCAACAGTTCTGACCTCGGGGAGTTTCTTCTAACACCCTGATCAAGTTTACTCTGTCAAATGTCTGGATGGATCGGATGAAAACGGACCTATAACAAGCAGACGCAATTGTAATTACAGGGTTGACAAATCTGTTTTAATAGCTGTATGTGGGAGTCTGTGTCTGACTGGCAATAGGAATGACATTTAAGCGATGTAGTCTTTTAAATTCATAATTATCGGATGTTTTTTTCTATAGATTATGAAAGTCACGGCATAAACGACAAAATGTAGTCAAAATTATAAAGAAAAAATCCACAAAAGTCGAGGTAAATCCATGACAACAAATTTACGTAAAATGCATAATATGCCACGACACGACAAAACCAACAAAGTGGCATCTGCGCCCAACGAACACTCAGATCAGCCTGGGCAGCCACCCAGTCTGATCAAAGTCTTTTTTGTGCGCTTAAAGGGTCTAAGCTAGCTCCAAGCACAAAGCAAGGACTCAGATCAGACTGGGCGGGTTCCCAGGCTGACCTGAGTCTTCGCGAGACGCATATGCCACTTTGTTGGTTTTGTTGTGTCGCGGTTCAATTATAATCACGGGCTTTCTCATGCAATTTTGTACTGTTCATACACTATCCGTGCAGCTTAATATCTTCGATTTTTTGTACAAACAATGCTAATTCCTTTCAAATTTTGCGGTGATGGTATCATTTCTCTTATTTTATCTCTCTCTCTCTCTCTCTCTCTCTCTCTCTCTCTCTCTCTCTCTCTCTGGGAGAACCCCCGATCATGAAACTAAGCGTAACTACCCATACGCAAATACGCAGGTTCGTATTGAAATTTTGTCAAATTAACAAAATTTCAAATCGCACCTGCATACTTGATGATGCTTAAACTTTACAATATTTCAATAGTAACTTCACACACGATTAAATAGTATCATTGGGGCTAAACGCTTATATTGGTGAACTCAAGGGACATAAAACATAATTGTGCGTAACATGAAATTATTCCTAGTATCTCCCCTTATACAATGTATAGACTGAAATACTGTCTCAAATGGAGGAGTCCATTTGTCAATTAGTGGGTGTCTGGCTAAGTTTACATTTATCATTTCTATTCCATTTTAAGGAATATACACAACTGTCTTATGCAAGCAGTGTAGACCCTGATCAGACGCCGCGATTTGCGGCGTCTGATTTGGGTCTGCAGTGTTTGCATAAGTCTCATTTATGGGACGCTAGGCATTAATGTGTTACGGAAATGAGTCTCCAAATATCGAGAATCTTGTACGCAGTGTCATTGATCCGGTGAAATATTTTACTGACATTTAAAATAGTCATACTAATGATAATTAAGTAAATATGTTTGTGAGATAGACTATACGCGTAAGACTAAAGCACTGTCAAATAAAAATTGAAGTAGTTTTTTCTTTCTCATATTTTTTTCAAAGCACCGTGAGTTTCGAGTTCTAAAGTTGATATAAATTAAAGAAATAAAAACCGCGAATAATGTTCTAAAGTAAACATATTAAGAATGACTTCAAGAAAAGTAAACATGATATATTAAATTTTGTGAGACATTTCGTTTAGAAACTTTTGTAAGGTTGCTTAGAAAGATGTACGCAAATATATTTACTGTGACCTCAATCTTTACATCAAAATATCGTCAAAACATCATAAAAACGCTATCGTAACAACCCTTAACATTAGAGCTGATATGTCTGAGCAAATAGGGTAGTCTCTGATTAGTCTGTCAGACCAGGATCAACACAGTTTCCCATTCCATTATCAACTTTTGACACCGTTGCAGGATGTGGAAATCTTTAGAGCATGGATAAGGTATCCACATCCTCTCTCGATATCTCAAAGTCGAAGGCTATCTCCAAGTACTGATATTCAAAAGAAAATTTTCTGGTCCTAGAAAATTTACTTCGAGATACCAGTAGTTTGAGATAACAGGAGTTGAAATATAAAGAAAATAAGTCTAACAGAGGATTTGGTTCTGCGGCGTTCGATCTGGGTCAACAGTGTTTGCAAAGGTCCATTTTATTGGACGCATGTCATTTATGAAATAACTTAATCTAAAACCCTCACTTTGTGACAAATACATCTAAAAGGTGCCAACAGACTGACATTGAAATGGATGAGAAACAACAAGCTGAGAAAAGTAATTATTTTCCGATATTCTACTCCATTATATTTTGAGGCAAAATCCAACAGTTGTCTCAGGTTTGATAAATGAACCCGGAATTTTACACCCCTGGTTAACTATGTATATACAGGGGTTGTTACGAAACAAGAAAGAGATGCTACGGAACGAAATAGAGCATGTCGCTTTGTAACTATGATTCTTTTTCGTTTCGTAACAGCCCATGTTTTGTTACGAAACGAAAAAATGTCATAGTTATCAAACGACCTCATGACCAGGTCGTTTGGTAACTATGTCTCTTTTTCGTTTCGTAACAGCGTCATCAGGTAGTTTGGTAACTGTGGCTCTTTTTCGTTTCGTAACAGCCCATTTTTCGTTTCGTAACATCCTTTAAAACATAGTTAACCTGGTGTGTCTAATATCTATTGCTCCATGCTAAAACACTGAAACAAATGAACCGTAGTTTTTTTTCGATTTAATCTAAAATCGGCCTTAAAGCTCTGTGGGTACATCTCCATGTTTTATTGCCACTTTTACAAAGGGGACAGGCCCTGTTTCAGACCACCACGTACTGGTGGGGCACTGGATAAGTGGTGGAGCGGTTAGGTGCCGAGATGTATGTGTGTGGCGGGGGTGAGGGGAGGGCTTGAAAATATATAACATAATTAGGGATCAATTTTATGAGAAATTTTGCTAATGTCTTTTTTGCCTTGATATATATGTTGTGATATCTCATTCGCCTGGATCCGGGACTGGGGGAGATACTTTCCTGTCTTTCTGTTTGCTTATGTGGACATTAATAAATGCGGCAACGGCAACGGACTGACAATAAAATGTCTGAGAAACAATAATTTTGGAAAACATTTTTTTTCGATTTTCTAGTCCATTGAAACTGTCAGGCAAATTCCAACATATGTCTCAATTTTGATGACTAACCGGATTTTTTACATATTATTTGGTGCCGTAGCACTGAACAAACGAACAGATACTTTGAAACACAAGTGGCTTCAGCTCGAGGAATCTGACACCTATCCGACAATTTCTGCGCAATGCAATATGCTCACTACAACTTCAACGTGACTTTTTCTCGGCATTTTACACGTGGAAAAAATAATGAGACTTCATATGAACAAGATACAAGAGACTAATAAGGAAATGTCTCAGAAGTATAGAGTTTCTTTAACTTACTACCTGTTTATCAGTTCACTATCCTGTGAAAAAGGTTAGCAGAATAATATAAATGATATAAATAATTGGACAAACATGGGTACGCACTCAGTGTAGACCAAAACTATAGACTGATCAGTGTTTCCAGCCAGAGTTTTATATAAAAAACCCTGTCACATTCAGTGGACTTGACTAGTGCAGAGATGGAACAGTCTTTGAGAGTTAAGGTAAAGTCGGGTAAATTCGAACAGCAGGAAAATTCGGACATACCATTGCAAACAGTGAAAATCCAGATGAGACGGCTCATAATGAGCCGTCTCATCAGAATTTTCACTGTTTGCACAGTTATTTTTGTTTTAATTCAAAACAACTGAGATATAAAGGAAACAATGTCATCGTCCGAATTTACCCGCTGTCCGAATTTACCTGACTTAACCCTATTTCGCAGAATGAAGGTATATCTGCATCGGCCATTTTAACAAAAGATCCAAATTTTTATGCGTCTTCCTAGACGACAAAACCTGGCCAAAAAGGGTCCTACTCTTAAAGGAAAGAATTTGCTTCTCTTTTTATTTATTTATTTTTTTTTTGAAAGAATTGGTTACTGTCAGAGAGTGGTTTTTCCCCCTTCCCCTCCCCCCCCCCCCCCCCCCGGTAAAATGGCTATGGGGAGGACGACTATATAGTGAATTGTCCGGACCTCATAGAGCCACTTTTCTCCCATAGCCCTTTTTCCCCCACCGGGAAATCGGCTATCAGTGAATTTGGTATGGCTGTTGGTATTTTGCGGAACGGAACGAATCGGAATGGAATGGAACAGAGACATTTTACGGAATTAATCGCATAAGAAATGTATCAGTACTTAAGGGAGGTAATTAACGTGATTGATTAAAAAAATCAATATGCAAATTTAGAAACCATATTTTTATAATCTTAATCAATAATTACTAATTTAATGAACGAACAAGCTGCGATTTCTTCCCATCGCAGACACATACACATGCAAGCTTACAGGAAGATGTACGAATGGGTGCTTTGTCTAGTCATGTTTGATTTAGTAGGGAGTTTATTTCATTGAAAATCATAATCGGACGTGTTTCCCAATGGGAGTCGAGCCCACGACTCCTGCACGAAAGACGAACACTAGCCCAGGCACTCCGCTGTGCGCACGCACAGATGAACGCTTGTATCAACACAAAATTATACAAATTTATGCACAAAACCACGTACACTCGTATCCGTTTTTGGCTAACATGAAAAAGCAAAATGGCTACCCGTTTTCCCCAAAACGATAATAAGACAGACTGGTGGACACATGCATGCGGTTCTAGCATCTATTATCCATCGATATTTTACGGACAGATACCCTTTCTGTTTCAGTTATATACCTGACTATTATAGTTGGAGAAGGAGTAAATTCCACTATGTAGCGTGTTTTCCTGCAATCATGTTACCAGGGGGAAAATCCACTATAGAGGGGAAAAACGGCTATACAAAAACACGTATGGTAGATTTTCCCCGGGGAAAATTGCCTATATAGTCATATTTCCGGGGGAAATTCTACTATATAGCCATTTTTCCGGTGGGAAATTCCACTATGGAAAAGGGGGGGGGACTACTAGGGGGGAAAAGCTACCCTCGGACAGTCACCATTGAGAACAAAGGCAAAATGGTAATGGCAGAGTTGCTGTCCCTGCGTATATACGTATACACCTTTATATACTCCCCGCCAAAAGTTTAGCATAATGTCAAACAAACATAAAACAAGGTTATTTGGAGATAACAACAACAGATCCAACTTTCTGTGGAAGTTAATGCATTCTATCATAAACACCAATGATTAATCATAGTAAAACTAACAACTCTGATTTGAATTTGAGAAACAGGAGCAAAGACGTATATGTCCAAAAACACATTTTGGAAAGAAAGAAAAAACATCGTTGTATTGCGCTGTGAGTGACTTTTCGTTTTGTAATGCCAAATGTTATCATTAAAACAAAGCATTATTTTCTTTCCAAAATGTGAAGTTTTGAGGCTTTTATTTCTGAGCTCGCTTTGTGCAGTGCTTACTCAAATCAATTTAAATTTGGTGTTTTTACAATGCTTAAGCATTGATGTTGATGAAAGAATGCATTTATCCTCAAACTGAATGTTATGATTTCGAATAATCCTGGTACATTTACTTGGAAAATATGCTAGACTTTTGGCGAGGAGTATATGTTTTTATACTAGTGCACAGGTTTATTAGGGGTAAAATTGCTTCTGATCAATTATTTTGTCTGATCAAATATTTTTGTCAGTCAGCTTTGAAGAAAATACCCAAAAATAAACAGACCTAGGATCGCGTCTGAAATCGCTTGAAAATTTTGAAATTAGACTGTGCCATACGAAAACCTACTTTGAGGCATATGTGGGTGCAGCACTCTTTCTTTGGAACAGACGGACTTGATACCAGGATGCGACTTATGGATCCCTTCCCTCGAGTCTTCTGTGGTAATATCGTCACGGAAAATGGACGAAAACAGGAAACAAAATGCATACTTATATGAAAACTGAAGACTATTCGGGCATCCTCAGTTCGCTTTCTGAAGTTTACAAGGTTCATTTTATACGGGGCCTGAAACGGCACACGTGCGCAGGCTGGTCGGAATTTGCCCTTTGATTCAAGCGGTGGTTCAACAGTGTATACTCACTGGAATAGCTCTTGGAGAGGCTTAGTGTATATATGTTCAACCCTCGATATCTCAAAGTCAAATTTACTTGTGATATCTCACAGTGAATTTTCTGGTCCCCGAAAAAATAATTAGAGATACCAGGAGTTTGAGCTACAGTCGAAATGTAAAAAAAAAAAAAGGAAATGTGTCCAAACTGTTGTGTTTGGTATAAGCGGCCATTTTGAGATATCAGTGTTTGAGATAACGAAAGTCCACTATATAAGGAATAAAAAGGAGCCGCGACACGAGACAAAAGAAACAAAGTGGCATGTGCGCCTGGCGAAGACTCAGATCAGCTTGGGCATTCGCCCAGTCTGACCAAAGTCTTTGCTTTGCGCTTAAAAGGTAGCTAAGGGTCGCAGCAACCTCCACGCTGACGGCGAAGACTGATCAGACTGGGCGGATGCCCAGGCTGATCTGAGTCTTCGTTGGGGGCACATGCCATTTTGTTGGTTCTGTCGTGGCTCAAATCATAGATGCAGCTAGAAAAAAGATCGAGTCATTCTCTCAACCAGGTGACACCGTGTCATTCAAAAATGGATTTTTAATGCGTTACACAAAATTGTCCCACTAAAGTGTGTACCCATATCTGCTGTTTGCATGAAAGCCATGCACAGGAATTTCTGTTATCCAAATAATCAGATCAGACAAGATGCGAGTATCGTTCATCGGTGAGGGCAGATTTTCTCATAGTACGTCCTTGTATATTCAAAGGCACGTAGAAGCAAACAGAATGATTAAGTTTGAACATTTATTGATATCTTTCTATCAAATTCAATCATATTTTACATTAAAATAAAGTCAACACTGCATAAAATAACATTAACGAAGAAATGGTTCTCTACAGAACGTGAAAAGAACCTTTTGTCTTGAAAAATACGCAAATACGCAAACAGCCTACGCGTCTGCACAACAAGATATGAAGTTTCGCTCGTTGCCTTGTTGACTCCCAAGGATTCAAAGATCGTCATTCTAACTGGGAAGACCCTGATCAGAGTCTGGTCGGAGTCCCCTTGTCCGCAAACGCTCAGAGGTACATTATTAAGTGACTCACCCAATTTGTGCACGACATTATGAAGTAAACAACATTTGAATGTCTGAGCCCGAAGGATACCATTATCCCTGAAAATGAGCCCAAATATAAGAAAACCTGCTTAATGTCAAACTCGACTCACGGTAATTGCCGGAAATATACGAACACGAGTTGTCATTAACACTTAAAGTGCCGGAGACGAAAATTACTGAATTTGCAAACAGCGTAGATCCTACTGAGGCGGCTAATCATGAGCCGCTTCATTTAGATTTACACTGTTTGCCCTTTAGTCTTTGAATTCTCAATATGATATGGCTTGGATGAAACATATTTTTTTAAATTTTGCAGACGTAAATTTTGTCGTCTGCTTTTTGGTTCTTAAAGGGTTACGATGCTTCCATACACATACCTGTTTTTAGCTGCCACCTTTAAAAGGCGATCTAATCATAAAGGAAAGAATTAGCTTTTAGGCGAACAGATTGGTTCCTATATATAAGCGTAGACCCACTTTGAAACGGGAGGCCAAAAAAAAATAGTAGATCTGCTTCGATTTGAACATGCTGATTTTACCATATATTTGCTACTGAACAATGCATATTTTGCGAACATCGGAGACTCAGATCAGTCCCTGTAGATAGATATGAGATATGAAGCATCTTTGTTTTGCCTTAAAAATTTCTAAGAATCCGTATATTCACGCTGATCAGGCATTTATAGCAGGAAACGAAGGCAACGTACAGGCCAGCGAAAACGTCGACCTGTATAAATAGAGTTTTTTTTTCACAAATCATTTTCATTTTATTTCAAATCGCGGATGCGACGGCTGGTCTGAGCCTTTGCTGTGTGCATAGCTCTAAGCACCCTTTTTGCGCGAGTCAGTTCATATCATATGGTGATATATCTCTTTTTGTTCGAAAAACAACCCGCAAATTATTAAATGTACATCAAAGTGGTGATTAACCCTAATGACAAAGAAAACAGGATTGTAGATGTCTTTAAGGAGAATAAAGATTATGAAAATAAATTATTTAATAATGAAGCGTTTCTTCAGAGTTCTGAAAATATCCGTTTTCCCTGAATGAGGGTATTTCCGTTAACATTTTAAGCACCACAGACGAAAAATAGCTGAATTTGCAAACCACGTAGATCTTGATGAGGCGGCTAATGAGCCGCCGAATCTAGATCTACCTTGTTTGCCCTGTTATCTTTGAATTCTCAATATGATATACCTTGAATGAAATATTTTTTGAAAAATTGCAGACGAAAAGTTTACCGTCTGCTTTTTGGCGCTTAAACTTTAAAGGGATAAACTCCGATTTTCTTCAAGCAATATCAGAGTATCCTTTGGTGTGTTTCTTGCTTGAAGTTGCTTTTAAAGGATATGACTGTCCAGACTTTAGTTCATATAACATATTCATGCACTAGCGGAGAGGGCAGTGGTCCCAAAACCGTTGCCATGCATTGGCCGCGACTATTAAATAGCCAGATGCTGCTGTTTTTCCTGAACATCAGAAGTATCTTTCCAGTCTTATAAGTCTAATGTTTTCAGTTACGTAAAAGATAAATTACGAAACGTGTCAAAAGCATTAGGAAAATATCTGCTTAAACCCGTTCGGACTGATTTCCATTAAACTTTTATATGTACCTTGCATCCAAAGGATAAATTTTCACTGATCAAGAGGAGCGCCGGTAGTCAAGCGGTAGTCAAGTGCTTTACAAGTACGCTAGGCGACCTACATGTTTCCATAGGCCTCAGGTTCGACCCCCAGATAAGGTGTTTCGGGTGAGTCCTTGTCTCCGTATGGCCTGTTTTGGTGGAACGTTAAACGAGAGTTCACGTCCTCACTCACTCAAAATTATTTGAACCGAGACACGAGAAAACCAACAAAGTAGTTGTTCGCCCAGGGTAGACTCAGATCAGCCTGGGCATCCGCCTAGTCTGATCAGAGTCTTCGCTGCCCGCATGGACAGGACTTTGTTGGTTTTCTCGTGAAACGGTTCATTTATTCATGTAACAAATACAAGACTATCTTGGCAAACTAGCAAAGAACCGTTTCTCCCAAGTCCTTGGCTGCAGTGGCGCCATAACCATTTTTAAAAATAGCCAGATACTGGTGTTACCTGATACACAACCAATAATCTTTTATCTTGTGTATATGATATGTATCTGCAGCATCTGCAGACATTTTGAAATAGCACTACTTGAGTTAGTCTGGCTACAGACCCTTTGTTCAATATGTCCCATGGAAAGGAAAATAGAATCTGACCACCAGAGTAATATACAGATTCGAATGGAGCCAGGGTTCCAGGTTATAAAACTTGAGAATAATCTCAAACTCAAAATAAAGCACACCGATTTGCTGCTTCCAAGCTTATGCTCGGAAGCAGCCAATCAGTGTGCTTTATTTTGAGTTTGAGAATTTACTCAAGTTTATAACCTCTGGGTCATGCTATACTTGAGTATATGATATGGGCCTACAGTATCTGCGGACATTATGAAATAGCACATCTTGAGAACATGATATGGGTCTACAGTACCTGCAGACATTTTGAAAGAGCACTACTTGAGAATATGTTATGTATCTACAGTATCTGCAGACATTTTGAAAAAAGCAAAACTTGAGTATATGATAAGGGTCTACAGTATCTGTAGACATTTTGAAATAGTACAGCTTGAGTATATGATAAGGGTCTACAGTATCTGTAGACATTTTGAAATAGCACAGCTTGAGTATAAGATATGGGTCTACAGTATCTGCAGACATTTTGAAACAGCACAGCTTGAGTATGTGATATGGGTCTAAAGTATCTGCGGACATTTTGAAATAGCACAACTTGAGTACATGATATGGGTCTACAGTATCTGCAGACATTTTAGCTCACCTGAGCCGAAGGCTCAAAGGTGAGTTTATAGTATAGGCAGGCCTCCGTAGTCCGTCCGTCGTCCGTCCGTTCGTCCGTCCACCATTTTAAAAGGTCTTCTTCTCCAAAACCGCGGCCCGATCAAAGCCAAATGTTATATGGAGCCTCCATGGGTTGTGGGGAACGAAAGTTTGTTCGGGGTATCTGGGCCACATGACCAAGATGGCCGCCACGCCCATATATGGTAAAAACACTTAAAAAATCTTCTTCTCCAGAACCAAAAGGCCTATGACCTTGAAATTTGATATGTAGCATCGGGCATGCGGGTCCATCATAGTTTATACAAATGATGACCTTGCGATGACCTTGATCTAATTGAGGACATGGTCAACTTTGGGACGTTAGGCTTTTATATGGGGAAACGCTTAAATAGTGGATTTCTCAGAAACTATTGAAGTCTAAGGTACAATACTTGGTATAAATGGTCAACTAAATGAACAAATGAAGATATTATGTCACTTTTCAAGGTAATTCGGTCCGCCAAGTCTCAGTGGGATTGAGGAACGAAAGTTTATACGCGGGGTCTGGGTAACATGACCAAGATGACCGCCATGCCCATATGTGGTAAAAACCCTTCAAAAATCTTCTTCACCAGAACCAAAAGGCCTATGACCTTGAAACTGGGTATGTAATATCGGGCATGCGGGCCCATCAAAGTTTGTACAAATGATGACCATGCATTGACGTTGATCTAATTTATGACATGGTCAACTTTGAGAAGTTAGGCTTTTATATGGGGAAACGCTTAAATAGTGGATTTCTCAGAAAATCTTTAAGTCTACGGTACAATAGTTGGTATTCATGGTCAACTAAATGAACAAATGGAGATATTATGTCACTAAAGGTCAAGGTCATTCGGTCCGTCCATCCGTTGTCAAAATT
Source organism: Ctena decussata (assembly GCA_963989385.1). Classification (NCBI taxonomy): domain Eukaryota; kingdom Metazoa; phylum Mollusca; class Bivalvia; order Lucinida; family Lucinidae; genus Ctena; species Ctena decussata. The sequence continues at coordinate 11,951,741 of OZ022509.1, forward strand.
TTTAAACATTTTCTCCTCTGAAACCAGAAGGCCGATTGAAGCCAAATTTCATATGGAGTCTCAGTGGGATGGGGGAATGAATGTTTGTGCGCGGGGTCTGGGTCACATGACCAATATGGCCCCCATGCCCATATATGGTAAAAACACCTCAAAATCTCCTTCTCAAGAACCAAAAGCCTATGACCTTGAAACTTGGTATGTCGCATCGGGCATGCGGGCCCATCATAGTTTGTACAAATGATGACCTTGCGATGACCTTGATCTTATTGAGGACATGGTCAACTTTGGGACGTTAGGCTTTTATATGGGAAAACGCTTAAACAGTGGATTTCTCAGAAACTATTTAACACTGGTTGGGAGCGTACAGTACATGTGCACCGTTGTCCGATGTGTATAGTGGGCAAATCTTTGTCCGTTGTTATGACCTTCAGGGTGTGTTTGTGTGAAATGTGTTTTCTTTTATTATTTGGATGTAAACCACTTGGTAAGAGTGTTTTCTCTATTTATGTTTTCCATTATGGTCATCATTGGAGATGGCTAGATGTTGCTTTCTTTCCTCTAAATTCGTATTTTCATTTGCAAATCACTGGTGTTTGTAATCAGATCACGTCACGTGTAACCAGAAAATCGGCCGAGTTAGCGTTTTAATTCGAAAAAAATGTTAGTTAGTCCCTTTTTAAGATAGATTAATGATCTATTAAGAGATTTACCCATGATAAGTATCCTTTAAGTACGGGACCAATCCACAAGACAAGCAAAGCTGAGCATCCCCAAATTTTTCTGACTGTATGGGATGTCTCACTGACAATCGGTTGTACGACCCACGATACAGAATAGTGTTTGACCCCTCTTTTGTTTCCTTTGAAAATAATTGCCCTTACCTAGCATGATATCTAACAAGATTAATTAATCCTGAACCTAAATACACCATAAAATATTTCTAAAGAAAACACGGTTGTTTCATATAGAATTGATGGCAAAATTTGAAGAAATGGTACCGGCGCAGATTTCGAAATTGAAAGTAGAGTAGTGATTTTCTCAAATTAAATGTGAAAATAAAGCATATCATAACAATTTACAGAAAATTAAGGTGACATGTCGAAAACATCTGTATTAAGGCTTGTCGAGCAAGCTGTTCTACCTACACTCAATGATTTTAAAACACAAAAATAAACAATTTTGAAACTTACCCGACATATTTGGACAAAGATGCGTCCACTATACAGATCGGGACAACCGGTCACTTGTACTGTACGCTCCCACCCAGTGTTTAAGTCTGAGGTACAATATTTGGTATACTTGGTCAACTAAATGAACAAATGAAGATATTATGTCACTAAAGGTCAAGGTCATTCGGTCCGTCCATCCGTCGTCAAGATTTTCAAACATCTTCTCCTCTGAAACCACTGGGCCGATTAAAGCAAAATTTCACATGGAGTCTCAGTGGGATTGGGGAACGAAAGTTTATACGCGGGGTCTGGGTCACATGACCAAGCTGGCCGCCATGCGCTTATATGGTAAGAACCCTCCAAAAATCTTCTTCTCCAGAACCAAAAGGCCTATGACCTTGAAACTTGGTATGTAACATCAGGCATGCGGGCCCATCATAGTTTATACAAATGATGACCTTGCGATGACCTTGATCTAATGTATGACATGGTCAACTTTGGTACGTTAGGCTTTTATATGGGAAAACGCTTAAATAGTAGATTTCTCAGAAACTATTTAAGTCTAAGGTACAATACTTTATATACGTGGTCAACTAAATAAACAAATGAAGATATTATGTCACTAAAGGTCAAGGTCATTCGGTCCGTCCATCCGTCGTCAAGATTTTCAAACATCTTCTCCTCTGAAACCACTGGGCCGATTGAAGCCAAATTTCATATGGAGTCTCAGTGGGATGGGGGAATGTAAGATTATACGCATGGTCAGGGTCACATGACCAAGATGGCCCCCATGCCCATATATGGTACAACACTTCAAAAATCTTCTTCTCCAGAACCAAAAGGCTTATGACCTTGAAACTTGGTATGTAGCGTCGGGCATGCGCGCCCATCATAGTTTGTACAAATGATAACCTTGCGATGACCTTGACCTAATTTATGACATGGTCAACTTTGGTACGTTAGGCTTTTATATGGGAAAACGCTTAAACAATGGATTTCTCAGAAACTATTTAAGTCTAAGGTACAACACTTGATATACATGGTCAACTAAATGAACAAATGAAGATATTTTGTCACTAAAATTCAAGGTCATTCGGTCTGTCCATCCGTCGTCAAGATTTTCAAACATCTTCTCCTCTGAAACCACTGGTCCGATTGAAGCCAAATTTCATATGGAGTCTTAGTGGAATGGGGGAATGAAAGTTTGTACCCAGGGTCAGGGTCACATGACCAAGATGGCCCCCATGCCCATATATGGTACAACACTTCAAAAATCTTCTTCTCCAGAACCAAAAGGCCTATGACCTTGAAACTTGGTATGTAGCATTGGGCATGCGGGCTTATCAGAGTTTGTACAAATGATGACCTTGACCTAATTTATGACATGGTCAGCTCTGTACGTTGGGCTTTAATATGGGAAAACGCTTAAACAGTGGATTTCTCAGAAACTATTTAAATCTTAGGTACAATATTTGGTATACGTCGTCAACTAAATGAACAAATGAGGATATGTCACTAAAGGTCAAGGTCATTCGGTCCGTCCATCCGTCGTCAAGATTTTCATACATCTTCTCCTCTAAAACCACTGGGCCGTTTAAAGCCAAATTTCATATGGAGTCTCAGTGGGATTGGGGAACGAAAGTTTATACGCGGGGTCTGGGTCACATGACCAAGATGGCCCCCATGCCCATATATGGTAAAAACCCTTCAACAATCTTCTTCTCCAGAACCAAAAGGCCTATGACCTTGAAACTTGGTATGTAGCATCGGGCATGCGGGCCCATAATTGCTTGTACAAATGATGACCTTTCGATGACAGTGATCTAATTTGATACGTTAGGCTTTTATATGGGAAAACGCTTAAACAGTGGATTTCTCAGAAACTATTTAAGTCTAAGGTACAATATTTGGTATACATGGTCAACTAAATGAACAAATGAAGATATTATGTCACTTAAGGTCAAAGTCATTCGGTCCGTCCATCCGTCGTCAAGATTTTCAAACATCTTCTCCTCTGAAACCACAGGGCCGATTGGGCCCATCAAAAGGACCAGTCTCTATAAGGCCATTTTCTTGGCTAAAACCGATTTTCTGTAAACTTTGTATACTTTAACTGATATATATTGACTGTCTTATGGTGCAGTACCAGATTGTTTGGTTCACTGGTTTTTGCTGTATGCACGATTAAGTGGGTGGGGTAATTCCACCCCATTAAAAGTATAGTTACAAAAATGCTATTTATTCTATTCCAAGTTCATGCTTCAAAATGGTGGTTGCAATAGGAAAAGTACACTTCTGGACTTAAAAGATGATGATAATATTGTTCTGAAATTCATACCAGAATAGAGTTTATATTCGCTTGTAAGATGTACCCCAATTTCAGTATTTTTTGTTCTCCGACTTTACGAAAAACCACAACACGTTCACAGTTTTCAAGATTTTTAAAAAAATCTTTTGCTATTATTATGTTGATATAATAGTCATTGCAGGCATATGTCAGAATTTATTTTATGATCATTAATATGAGAGTTATTTCCTCACGAAATTTGATTTTGTCCCTTTTTAAAATATCAGCATGCATTTGTCATTCCATAGTACTCCAAACTCCATTTGGAAGTTAAATACACCTTTTGATGCAAATATTTGTTGATTTTTGTAGGCATTGGAGTTACTTTTGCATGCGACGATGTCATATTTTATGTAATTTTGAAAAAAGGATACCTCGCATCTGGAAAATTAACAAATTGCCAATGACTTACAAGCAGGGTTTGATTAGTTTTTGCAAACTCATTAAACTCATGCTAAATGCTTAAATTAAAGTCCTTATGGCCCATTCGTGTTTTTATACTGGTTATTATTCATCTTCTTCAGAATTGCCTGACATAATCCATGTATCAACAGCAGCATCTTTTACATAATCAATGTGCACCTTGCTCGGTTTGGCTCTACTGTTTTCTGTTTCGTTGCGGTAATATCCTAAATACCAAAGCACTGAAGCCACATGTGCACAACACCCAACGGTGCGAGCACCACTTCTGCGCCCACAATACCATCCAGTGATTGGGTTCAGCCCTTGAGTGTATTCAACCCACAAGTTATATGTTTTATTTGATGTATGACGAGAACGTATCTGTGCTTTGAGAACACCGTCATTTTCTTTGTGTGCCGTTATCTCATATGATCCCTTTTCGTCAAAGTGTTCATCCGTGTAGGATTTGGCCTGTTTAAGTTGGTATATTCCCATTGTCAGGTCCCTGAGTTCATCCTCAGTCAACTCTGGGAAATTGTCAAGCTTTGTGTCATCAATCTTTTTTCATATTACCCGTTTTTTTATCCCAACCTTTTCATAACCTTATCCTGCAGCTTATTTAGAGATTTTGCTAGAGCCATCATACGTCAGGCAATGACTTTGTCTGAGTCTGTGCTCATTACCAAAGGAGATCTAAATGCATTACACAAAGAGCATACTATTCTTACATAGTCTCCATCATATGGTATTTGGCTATTGGGCATTGTGTTGCTGAGGGCCTTCCACTTTTTAATCCTGCCATTGGCTGATTCAACAACCCATCTTACCTTTGTAACCATTGGGTGATGTGCACATGTGGCTTCAGTGCTTTGGTATTTAGGATATTACCGCAACAAAACAGAAAACAGTGAAGCCAAACCGAGCAAGATGCACATTGATTATGTAAAAGATGCTGCTGTTGACACATGGAGTACGTCTAGCGATTCTGAAGAAGATGAATAATAACCAGCGTAAAAACACGAATGGGCCATAAGGACTTTAATTTAAGCATTTAGCATGAGTTTAAAACTAAGCAAACCCTGCTTGTAAGTCATTGGCAATTTGTTAATTTTCCAGATGCGAGGTATCCTTTTTTTCAAAATTACATAGAATATGACATCGTCGCATGCAAAAGTAACTCCAATGCCTACAAAAATCAACAAATATTTGCATCAAAAGGTGTATTTAACTTCCAAATGGAGTTTGGAGTACTATGGAATGACAAATGCATGCTGATATTTTAAAAAGGGACAAAATCAAATTTCGTGAGGAAATGACTCTCATATTAATGATCATAAAATAAATTCTGACATATGCCTGCAATGACTATTATATCAACATGATAATAGCAAAAGATTTTTAAAAAATCTTGAAAACTGTGAACGTGTTGTGGTTTTTCGTAAAGTCGGAGAACAAAAAATACTGAAATTGGGGTACATCTTACAAGCGAATATAAACTCTATTCTGGTATGAATTTCAGAACAATATTATCATCATCTTTTAAGTCCAGAAGTGTACTTTTCCCATTGCAACCACCATTTTGAAGCAAGAACTTGGAATAGAATAAATAGCATTTTTGTAACTATACTTTTAATGGGGTGGAATTATCCCACCCACTTAAATCGTGCATACAGCAAAAACCAGTGAACCAAACAATCTGGTATTGCACCATAAGACAGTCAATACATATCAGTTAAAGAATACAAAGTTTAAAGAAAATCGGTTTTAGCCATGAAAATGGCCTTATAGAGACTGGTCAGTAGTAAAGGGCGTCACTATGGCCTCATCCGTCCGGAGACTAAGTCCACAGCCTGGGGGAGTCTCGGGCCGGGATGAGGCCATAGATGACACCGCTTTAGTAAGCTTGAAAAGGCTAGTTTGAAATAACTTAGTCTTTTTCAAGGGGAAAAGTCTATGTAAAAATGGCATAGGAGATGTCGTAAGAGGCCATACAGTAATATGCGTCTGCTATCAGTCTCTTGGTCCTGTATCTCAGGGCCTCACCATACCAGAGGCATAACTCTATAGCGTCAGTTGATGGTATGAGTTGCTGTGGCATACTCTTGTTCATTCTGTTCAATTTCTGAGGCTTTACAGTAATATGCGTCTGCTATGAGTCTCTTGGCCCTGTATCTCAGGGCCTCACTATACCAGAGGCATAACTCTATAGCGTAAGTACTTGTTCCTTGGGGATTATAAAATCTTGTATCTCAAGATTTTAATGTTCTGGACTGAAATTATATCTTACTAGCCTTCTAAAGCCTGACTACTACATTTGATGACGAGAAGATCTCTGCTCCCAGTGTGCTTGAACTTGTGGGTATCTAGTGGAAGGTCCACATATCCACATTGAAATTGTGGAACTGATGTGGATGTCAAGTGAACGTCCACATATCCACATTGAAATTGTGGAGCTGATGTGGATGTCAAGTGGAAGGTCCACATATCCACATTGAAATTGTGGAGCTGTTGTGGATGTCAAGTGGAAGGTCCACATATCCACATTGAAATTGTGGAGCTGATGTGGATGATGTGGACTTGATGTGTATGCAATGTGGAGGTTATGTGGATGATGTGGACTTGATGTGTATGCAATGTGGAGGTTATGTGGATGATGTGGATCCACAATGTGGAGTTTCCACATGTCCACATCTACACATTAGACAAATCGGCTTACCCTGTCCCATTTCTGACAGACTGACACAATGTATCTCAAAACCTCACTGTTACAATAATAAGAACTAGGAAGAAAAGAACAATTAACAATGTAGTAGTCAGGCTTTAGAAGGCTAGTAAGAAATAATTTCAGTCCAGAACATTAAAATCTTGAGATACAAGATTTTATAATCCCCAAGGAACAAGTACTTACGCTATAGAGTTATGCCTCTGGTATAGTGAGGCCCTGAGATACAGGGCCAAGAGACTCATAGCAGACGCATATTACTGTAAAGCCTCAGAAATTGAACAGAATGAACAAGAGTATGCCACAGCAACTCATACCATCAACTGACGCTATAGAGTTATGCCTCTGGTATGGTGAGGCCCTGAGATACAGGACCAAGAGACTGATAGCAGACGCATATTACTGTATGGCCTCTTACGACATCTCCTATGCCATTTTTACATAGACTTTTCCCCTTGAAAAAGACTAAGTTATTTCAAACTAGCCTTTTCAAGCTTACTTAAGCGGTGTCATCTATGGCCTCATCCCGGCCCGAGACTCCCCCAGGCTGTGGACTTAGTCTCCGGACGGATGAGGCCATAGTGACGCCCTTTACTACTCTGGTCCTTTATACAAATCAGGACTGTGCATTGAGTGTGACCTAATTTATGGCAAGGTCAATTCTGATGCATTGGAAAATGCTTAAACAGTGGATTTCTCAGAAACCATTTAAGTCTAAGATATGATATTTGGTATTTATGGTAAACTCAGTGAGCCTATGAAGATATTATGTTGTTAAAGGTCAAGGTCATTCTTTGGCCTTTGTTCAAGGTCACTGTGATTCTGTTGCCTGTCAACATTTTCAAACATCTTCTCTGAAACCACTGTGCTCTTTGAAGCTATATTTCATTCTGAGCTTCACTGGGTTAAAAGAACCAAAGTTTGTTGAGCTAGTCATGGTCACATGACCAAGATGGACACCATGCCCATATATGGTATAACTCCTTCAAAAATCTTCTTCTCCAGAACCAAAGGCACAATGACCTCGTGGCGTGGTATGTAGCATTGAGAACTCGGGCCCATCATAGTTTGTACAGTCATGATGGTGCATTGGCCTTGACCTAATTTATGGCAAGGTCAACTTTGGTATGTTATAAATGCTTTTATATGGGAAAATGCTTAAACAGTTGATTTCATGGAATTTTTTTAAGCCTAGATATAATAATTTGAAAATATGGCTAACTAAATGAATACACGACGACATAAGGTCATGTCAATGAGATTTTAAAATTAAAATATGCGCACCTTTTAAGTTACTGGTTTCAAATTTGTAACAAATGAGCGAAATGACAATTTGTGTCTGTTGACAGAAGGTGTCAGGTGAGCTACAGGACCATTGGTCCTCTGGTCAAATAGCACAGTTTGAGTACATGATATGGGTCTACAGTATCTGCAGACATTTTGAAATAGCGCAACTTGAGTATATGATATTTGTCTACAGTATCTGCAGACATTTTGAAATAGCACAGCTTGAGTGTATGATATGGGTCTACAGTATCTGCAGACATTCTGAAATAGCACAGTTTGAGTGTATGATATGGGTCTACATAATTTGTAGACACTTAGGCCCAATTTCACGTCGGCGAATTATTTCTTGGTGATTTAAACTGCGGTGGCGACTTCACTGAACTGTCTTTAAAACCACGGTTTAAATCGATTTCACGTGTGCAAAATCTACATGATTCAGCAAAACCATGATTTTGCCAAGCTGTTTTTTCTTTCGTGTGGAAAACATGAAAAATTTACTCACACAGGGGATCAGATCAACTTCAGAAGACACGACTATAGCGCAGCAAGATATCGCAGCAGAACTAGGGCTGCCTCAGAAGATATTATTCGTTGGCAGCGCAGGCTACCTAGCACCATTATGCATACATCAATCTTTGGTGCTCTTAGCTCTTGCCTTCTTCGGCACGCATTGGCTGAAGAGGCCCAGTGGGGGCCGCCTGTGCTCTCTATTTAATACTTAGATATCTCTTACAGGATGTCTGCAGCTACTGTGTCTCGCGGAAGGCATCAATAAATGGTTGGCCGTTGCCTACCGAAGTATTCCCAATATATTTTGCTATCAATCTGGTAATAGCGCGGCGGAAAAACGGCACTCCTGATAAAATCCGCTATTTGCAGCGCAGCTGAACTAGGGCTAGGTTAGTACACGTCATTCTTAGGTAGCATAGCTTAACTTCAGAAGACATTTAACCTTCAGAAGCGCAGCGAAACTAGTGCTACTTGTACTTCAGAAGTCACCAAATTCTTTTTCTCTGTCCTCATGCAAACATCTCCTTCTGAAGAAGCACTTTTTCAACTGCACTACTAAGGGTGGTTTCTTCTGAAGTAGCGCTAGTTCAGCTGCTCTACTAAATTGGGTGTCATCTGATATAGTACAGAACTAGTTCCGCTACACATACTTTATACCCTATAGTGCAAGAAAGCTACCTAAAGATAGCTAAGTTTGGAAGGGCATAATTCAGTCAAAATATTATTACTCTATCAAAAATTTTGCATTGTCATTATGTTCGTAACAAGCATGCAAACTTTGAAAAAAGATGCATTTAAAACTTGGAACGAGTTGATTACACAAACTTAAAAACCTAAAATATTAAAAAAAAATAATTCAAATTAATTTTATCTCAACCAAAACTCCACATGCTTATCTTCATTACGTTCACAACAAGTGTACATGGTTTGTAAAAGCTCCATTGAAAAACTGTGGAAGGAGTTGATTTTATACCGTAAAATGTTGCAAAAGGGCAGACAGGGACAAATCTTAATGCCTCCCTTCGCTCCCCGCCCACCACCCCGACTTGTCATAAAAAAGTAAAGCCTAAGCACAAAAATCAGAAGTGACACTTTAGAAATAATCCGTAACTGAGTGCCTTATAGCAACAACAAATACGTCCATCGGCATGATCTTATTTCCCCTGTTAAATTGTAGGTCTCCACCCGGTGCCTTATGAGCCTCTCGAGGTTTCGCAAGCCTGTCTTTGTGAAATAAAACTGTTCTACAAATTCTGTGCCATCGTAATATTCACAAAAGGGTCAAGTCTTTGAAAATGATTATTCGGGCTCTTTCAAACTTTAATGAGCCTTGACATGACAAAACCAACAAAGTGGCATGTGCGCCCAGCGAAGAGTCAGGTCAGCCCGGGTATCTGCTCAGTCTGATTAGAGTCTTGGCTGTGCACTTAAAGGATAGCTAAAGATCTTAGCTGGCTCCATGCGGACAGCGATGACTCTCTTCAGACTAGGCGAATGCCCAAGTAGACCTGAGTCTTCCGCTTGTTGCACATGCCACTTTGTTTATTTTGTCATGTTGTTGTTCGTTGTGCATCACAGATATCATTTATGTTAACAAAACCATCATAGTCATCCATTTTTCGCACAGAATCAAGGTTTGTCAGTTCTTAATCTTCCATTTTTCGTCGCTCAAAATCATCCGTAGTTTTAGTCACAATGAAAAATAATTTTTGCACGTGAAATTCATTCTTAAGATTATCTATGGAAATAATCAACCAACGGCCCTAATTCTCGGTTTATCGGCGACGTGAAATTGGGCCTTAGATGCAATAAAACGTGAGTATATGATCAAATATTATGGTTCTACATTTTCATTTTTCGCCTTTTAGCTCGCCTGAACGAAAGTTCAGGAGGAGCTATTGTTGTCACCCTAGCATCGGCGTCCGTGTCCGCGTAAGCGTCTACGTCCGCGTCCGCGTCCGGATTGGATGTTTTGTTTAAAGTTTTTTTTAAAATATCTCCATAACCCATGGATGGATTCTTTTGATTCTTGCACTGTAGTTAGATATTGGTCCAAAGTTTATTAAAGTATCATCCCCACTCCACTCAGTGGCCTTGATGTCAAGGTCAAGGACTTAAAAATTTTGAGATTTTTGGACTGAATGTTTTGGTTACAGATTTTTTAAAGCCCAATATCTTAACCCATGGATGGATTCTTTTGATACTTGCACTGTAGTTAGATATTAGTCCAAAGTTTTTCTAGGTTCTACCGCCACACCACTCAGTGACGCTGTTGTCAAGGTCATGGACTTAGAAAATTGTCTTTTTTACCGATTGGATGTTCTGGTTGAATTCTTTTAAAGACCCATATCTGCTGAACCCTTGGATTGATTCTTTTGATATTTGCGCTGTAGTAAGATATTAGTCCAAAGTTTTACAGAGTACTATCTTGGTTAAAGTTAATATCCATAATGGAGTCAGTTGATACTATTATTTGGACTGATGTGAGATAATGGTTTAGGGTTTCGATACACCTGCCTCCCCATACCCTCAAGTTCATGGACTTTGAAATTTCAGGTGGATGGGTTGTTTTGTTTTTTTTAATTTTAATTTAAGGCTTATTTCTGAGATAGCGTTTTGTTTATAAATTGTGTTGTCATTATGGACATGCTTGCCTGAAGTTTCACACCACCATAGCGACTATGCGATGGGCGAGCACCAATTCAGGCGAGCTATGCTGTCAGGCGACAGCTCTTGTTTCTGAAAGGTGTTCAGCTTTAATTTAAGAGAGAATTGACTCCTGAAGTCATAAATGTTGGTTTAAATAATATATTACATGTATTTTACATACAAATAGTGAAGAATTTGCATGTAAAGGATTCGCCGAATGCTGAAAACTTTACCAGATCATTTCCTTATCAGAGAAATTGCTCACCTGTCGAAAAAAAGTAGGGACCCATACTTGGAGAGTCCGAATATTTACCTCAAATACTTTGGAACTTCTGAAGGCTCTAGAGAAGATATAAGGAAATAATTCAGTTTGAAGACATACTCCAGTCTTTTATCTTATTCAGCTGCATTTTACATTAAAATTAAGTCAACATTGCATGACATGATAAAAGGACCATTTAAACGCGTAAAGTAAACAGCTTTTGACTGGCTCAACCCGCAGGAGACCAGTTTTAACTTTATGATCTGCCTTTAAAAATTAAAGAGAACACTTGCTTTATGCTTTGTGCAAATATTCGAGCCTGTTAACAAACACCAACTATGCAGTTCTGCATGGGTTTCAAAGCCCATATTATTTAACTTAAAAGAGATCTAAAAAAAATGGGACAACTGAGTCTTTATATGGTTGAAGAGTTTGGTTTTACAATGTAGTAATGCACAGGTCCGGATCCAGACCACCACGTACTGGTGGGGCTCTTGATAACTGGTTGGGCTGGAAGGTGCCGAGATGTATGTGTGTGCGTAGGTGGGGGAGCGGTAGGGGGAGGGAGGGGAGGGGGTTAAAATATGACATAATTAGGGATCAGTTTGATGAGAATTTTTTTTTTTTTTCTTTTTTTTTTTTTTTTTTTTTTTCTTTTTTGCCTTGACATATGTGTTGTGATATATGAGATGTCACAACGTATATTTTAATCTAACCACACGGATAAATGATCTCAAACTGCCATCAGATTCTCCCTATCATCTGAGGGCCTACATATTTTACATAACACAGAGGCCCAGATGGCAAGGCTGAAGCTCCAAAGTCCAGCCCTGGATCCGGGACTGAATGCGGGTAAATAATGCAGATGGACTGGCAAACAGTGTACTGCTTAAAGCTAGGGGTCGAGTCTGGTAACTTCGGACAGCGGGTAAATTCGTAAATACCATTGCATTGTAAACAGTGAAAATCCAGATGAGACGGCTCATGATGAGCCGTCTCATCAGGATTTTCACTGTTTGTCAGTTGATTTTGTTTTGATTCCAGACAACTGACATATCATTGTCCGAATTTACTGCCTGTCCAAATTTACCTGACTTGACCCTATCTGACCCAGTACTTACAATTTACGGTTGTTACAAAGCACTGTAGTGAACCCAAGAGTTGAGAGAACCCTGCATAGGCTTCGTGTCATAAATTTTAATTGCTTTGACTCCACCAGTTCTAGATTTTACTTCAAAGAACGTAACTGAGCCGCGACACGACAAACCCACCAAACTGGCTGTGCGCCCAGCGCAAACTCACATCAGCCTGGGCATCAGCCCAGTCTAACATAAGTCTTCCCTAAGTGCAACATGACAACATGACTGAGTGGAAAGCGAGACACGACAAAACAACGTGGTTGTGCGCCCAGCGCAGACTCAAATCAGCCTGGGCATCCGCCCAGTCTGATCAGAGTCTTCGTTGTCCGCATGGAGATAGATTAACCCCTTAGCTTCTCTTTAAGCGCTAAGCGAAGAGTCTGGCAGAGTTGGCGGATGCCCAAACTGATCAGAGTCTGCGCTGGGCGCACAACCACTGTGTTGGTTTTGTCATGTCGCGGCTCAAATAGTTCAAAAACACAGGGTATAATCGATTCCGCCAATTTTCGCTTCCTGCAGAGACTGTCCGTCATATTTGGCTTCCGCCGAGACTGTCCGCGAACTCTTGCTTCCTGCAGAGACTACTGTCCGCGTGATTCTGCTTCCTGCCGAGACTTCCGCGTGACCCTGCTTCCTGCCGAGTGCCTCGGCAGGAAGCAGAATCACGCGGACAGTCTCGGCAGGAAGCCATTCCTCGAGGACAGTAGTCTCTACAGGAAGCAAGAGTTCGCAGACAGTCTCGGCGGAAGCCAAATATGATGTACAGTCTCTGCAGGAAGCGAAAATTGGCGGAATCGATTATACCCTGTGAGAAAGGTGACTAGAAACTCCGGCATCTGCAAACTATCTGCTAATTACTATCATCAAATATAATAGTCAATTAGAAGCCAATTATCTGTCTGACTTCCTTTAACACATCGATATGTCAATAACTTATATAAATGCAAATTGATCATTCGCCTTCTGTGACTACGACGAACTTATACAACTAGGCTTCAAGTAGAAATGACGATCAACTGAAAAACATTTGTGGCGGGTGCGATTTGAGACAGAAGATGCTTTCCAGAAGAAGGAGCTTGTAATTTCTGTTCGATTCACGTCTTCTGAAAACAGAAGATGAAAACTTCTTCTGCTTCCATCAAATCGAACGGCTCACTTCTGGTTTTAGAAGCTCTTCTGCATCTTCCGAATTTTGAGCAGAAGCTGGAAGACGGAAGAGGTGTCACGTGATCGCGCATCACGGCTTCCGACTCACCCTTTCATTGATATAAGATAATTCAGCTGATAAATGTTATGTAAAAATATTTAAAAGTGGTTAGAAATGTGTTTAACTGGTTTGTGGTGTTTTGGGGTATGTGGTGGTTTCTGGTGTTTCAATGTTTCTAACGAAAACCCGATTAAAAGTAGAAAACAAAAAAATCATTTTCGGATAAAACACTCGAAACCATTAAAGCGATGCTATCAATGCTCTTTCTTGTCATAAGCCGTTGGGTAATGTGCCAATCGAGGGGGCAGCCATTACTATTTCCTCCAATCGGGACAGCTTTGTTCGATTTGTTTTCGTTCTTCCATCTTCTGCGCATCTTCTGTCACGTGGTTTTACGTCTTCTGTCACGTGATATTCTGCTTCCAGAAGTTCTAAATCGCACCCACCAATACTGTAATCTAAGAATAACGCTTACCTGAACCGCAACGTTAATCAACATTGAATCTGTGTTCAAAACAATATGCGCACCCCCCCCCCCCCCCCCCCCCTCACAATTTTGAGGTAATAAAAAGCTGGGCTGCATTTCAACACTCGCATTGGCCTTATTACAGATGCACCTTATTTCTTTGCACCCTGACTATAACACAAGAAAACTCTGAGCGGATGCACAGGCTGACCTAAGTCTTCTCAGTTCCAACTACTAGCCATAAGACACTTTTTCCGGAAACAAACCATAGACGTTTAATTATGATACAACATAATTGAGCCGCGACACGACAAAACCAACAATGTGGGGGTGCGCCCAGCGCAGACTCAGATCAGACTGGGCATGCGCCCAGTCTGATCAGAGTCTTCGCTGTCCGCATGGAGGTAGCTTAGACCCTCAGCTACCCTTTGAGCACTTAACGAAGAGTCTGGTCAAACTGGGCGGATGTCCAGGCTGATCTGAGTCTGCGCTGGGCGCACAGCCACTTTGTTGGTTTTCTCGTGTCGTGGCTCATATGTATTGGCTATGTAACTGCAACCTTGACGTGTGGCACTCGAGGTGTTTACTCTGTAACTACAAAGAAAAATAACAATTGAGCAGCGACACAAGAAAACCAACAAAGTGGTGGTGCAAACAACGCAGATTCAGATCAGCCTGGACATCCGCCCAGTCTGGTGAGTCTTCGCAGTGTGCTTAAAGGGTAGCTAAGGGTCTAAGCTACCTCCATGAAAAAAAAGGATGCCCAGGCTGATCTGAGTCTACGCTAGGTGCACAACCACTTTGTTGGTTTTCTCGTGTCGCGGCTCAATTGTTATACACCTCTGGCGACAGACTTTTAGTATAGGGATGAAGAATCTTTAATCATATATATGTATAAGTTATGAAACTATAACAGCGATTTGCATAGGGCGTGGGTCAATGCTTCTAGACCTGAGGCCGTATAAATAAAAAGACATAAGTGGTTGCTATGCTGTTGCTAAGGCGGAATTTCTATGAAGGAGATTCCCTACAACTTTGAAATTTGCTCTGGAGACACAGTCTGAAAATACGCCCCTGCAATGTGTGCCATCATCTCAGGGGTGTCTGATTTAGAATATTGTCATAATTTTTATTTTATTGTTTTAGGAGAAATGCATGTTTGTATTATGCAAATAGTGAAGACTCTGATCAGACGCCCTGTTTTTCTGTGCCCCTTTTATGCGACGCTGTGCAATAAACTCTTTAGTACGAAAAAGCAGACGACAAAATTTACGTCCGCAAATATTTAAAAAAAATGCCTTGTCCATTGAGAATTCAAAGACTAGAGGGCAAACAGTGTAGATCTAGACGAGGCGGCTTATTATGAGCCGCCTCATCAGAATCTACGCTGTTTGCAAATTTTGCTAATTTCGTCACAGGCACTGGGGCTTAAAGATTTAATAGGACAAAATATGGACTAAAATTCCAGGCTTCATATAGATTTTTTTTCATTTTTTAGAAAAAATGGGGGAGGGGGGGGGGGGAGAATTCCTGAATACTCTTTGTTATCTATTCATATAAATTATGTTGTATCTTCTGCTGTTAAATAACATTGCATTTTAGTTTTTTCTGCTATTATTTTCATTTAAAGCCTATTAACTATCTAGTAGTT
This sequence comes from Ctena decussata, assembly GCA_963989385.1. Taxonomy (NCBI): domain Eukaryota; kingdom Metazoa; phylum Mollusca; class Bivalvia; order Lucinida; family Lucinidae; genus Ctena; species Ctena decussata. The sequence continues at coordinate 11,967,552 of OZ022509.1, forward strand.
AGTATCTAGCTATCTGGCCAGTTTGCACTTTTTTGGCTTGCCGTTTCGGCGGCAAGCCAGTTTTCAAGTGGTTTAGTGATACCGAGTTATTTTCGAAAGAAACGATACGTCACACTTAGTCGGAAAATACCTGGAGAGTGTGTACTACGACGATTCTAGGGCCGCAATATTAAGCCAAAGAGATTGGAAAGCTCGTTCCGGTTTGAGACTGCATTCCTTCATTATTTTCTTCACAGACATAACAAACAAAGACCTCGTCCGATTTTGTCTATTTTTATCCATATCCGATTTATCTCATCTGCTAAAAATAACAAATGGACACTTAATTCTATTTTTGATAGTACATATACTTTTTTTTTAATATTTCCGTTAAAAGGCACGTTTTACTTTTACAAGTGCCTTGAACTTGGCCACATTTCTTTTGCTTTTTATAAACTGATTGCATTAAAAATGAAACTCTGAATTTAATGCAAAGTATTTGGCTTTGCATCCGAAGAAATATACCAAAACCTGTGTAAGAAACAGTGTTTATAGCGAGCACTCGCTTGCAGGCGCTACGCGCCTGCAATTCAAAGCTCCGAAGGAGCTTTGAAAGAGCGGGAGCTCTATGGTAGAAGATTGGTAAGGCATATTTTTACCTGTAAGATACATTACTTTCAATGGAATTTTTTTCGTTACGACACCCACGGAAGTTATAATTAGACTGGTTCGAATTGAAATTAATGAAAAAATAAGAAATACGGGGCATACAGTCTTCCTGTCGCTACGTTACGTAATGACGTCAAACGTTCCGTTTGAGAAAAACAAGATGGCGTCAACGTTAACCGCTGTTTGGATCACAAAATGCAAGGAGGCTGAGCGTTGGCTGAAATTAAAAGGAAATAAAGCGCCGTAGAAAAGGAACCGAAAAAGTATAGCCCGTTTTCCGAAGGGATAGATTACTAGGGGGAATTTTTTTTTTCTGACAGTTTTTCATCAGTTTGTGGACGGAGTTCGTAGCTGTGGAGTTACAATGCTTTTATTAGAAAGGACCTGGTATGATAAGGCCCATATTTAGCCTTTTTTTAAAAGTCCTATTTAGATAATAATTCGTAATCGTAGGAAAGTTCAAGCATTGAATGTAACAGCAAACACATTTGTTTTTAAAATCAACCAGTTCTTTCAAAAAATATGTTTATTTTTGTCTTGAACATACCTAAACCCAAGCGGATTCTGACGAAAATGATGAATTTGGTAGCCTTTGAGGCTTTCAAAATATATGAGCCTAGCCTCCAGCACATTTTATATTTTTTATTCAGACAAGGTTTTTATTACATGCCATGAAAACATTAAATGTGCTGGACACTGGGCTGTACCTATGTTTATTTAAAAATTAACTTTTTGCTTCAAAACTGGCAGTGTTTGGAACATTTTCCCTTTTTCCTCATCATAAAAATGCTCATACCTCCGCTCATAGGTAAAATAAACATATGTTGTGAGTATTCATTTTCTTAGTTAGAACACAAGGAATAGTTTGGTATACATTTCATTTTGATCTGTTGGAATTTTTTGGTTAGCGTCTCTGTATTTGCAAACGTGAGTGGGTGGGTACCTGGAGAGCCTTGTGTCGTGCACAGGTAATTAGCAGTGCTATCAAACGTATATGCATTTCATCAAAAGCCAATTTTTAGGGCTTTAAAAAGCTGTTGTAAATGACTTATGTCTTTAAAGGAAAATGTATTAAACTAAAATTTTCTGGCAGTTTTCCTTCATATTATTGAAACAACACAGGCATGTCAGAAATCATGTTATTCTGAGAATTAACAAAGATGAAACATATAGTTTCTGCTTGTTCCTATACGCACAATTAATAAGCAATAGAAACCATGCAATTTTAAGAGAATGGAATGGGGGGCCTTATCATATCAGGTCCTTTCATACGACAAAAAGCATTGTGAAATTGAATCCAGACTCTTACAATGAGAGGTCAGATCAGGGTCTACACTTCGATCACGCATTTTGCCAGAAACTTTAAAGTTAACATGGTAGCAGCCATAGAGAGGTTTTATCATACCACCCATACATTGTAAAGAGCGATGTGCTCGCCTATAGACAGTGCCTATTTTCATATTATATAGCAATAGCGCAAAACATTTGCTTTTCCAAAAATCATGCAGCGGCGTCGCGAAAAATAGGCCTTAGGGCATCGCATAATCTGACTGGTCTGAGCAGCCGGCACACTGTGCAGCACCGGTGCATTCATGGGATGTGATCAGTCTTTTTCGGCATATATATTCTTCATGATGATCCATGATAATGACATCTTTTATGCTGAGGATAGACTGATAAGACTGCGCTTATGCCGGTGTGGGCTGGTCTGTGTATCTGTCAAAACTGAAAGAGCAGAGTTCAAATTTATTGTTTAGATTTAGAAACAAGCGCTTTTGACGATTTTCTTCCCTTATCACATTAACTGAATTTTTTTTTTATTCCATCTATCTATGTATGTGGCTTGCTTATATGTAGAACTGACCGTGTTATGTATGTAAAAGTTGGTAATGTCGGTGAGTACTTAACGCTTACGCATTGCAACAGGCCTTTCCATGGCACAAAGCGATATATTATGTTCACATATTTAGCATCTGATAAATTTCCTTTTGGCCATCAACATGTTCATGAATAGCCTGAACAATGATACAGAAAAAGGGGACAATTCAGAATTGTTAACATTTGAAACTCAGAATTGTTAAAATTTGAAGCTGTTAGGGATTCGTTGACAGCTTTATGACAACGGAGGGGTTGGTTGGTTTGTGCGATGATGCTGGGCATAACTTCCAGTGCTGGGGCGTCCAACTGATTTGGATTATAGTAGAACAAGGGCCTACTGTGCTTGCAGTAGGTGCGGGTTGGGGTGTGTGGACATTTTTCTTGCTTTTATAACACTCTCTAATGTTGCCTTCTTAGTTCAGCTATACAAATGTACAGAGAAATATTTACACTCGTTGACGATTTCCTTAGATGAACCTATACTGGGCTGACGATGTTCATACATCCACGAACAATATAGGGATCAAACATGGTTTTTCATGCATTAACGTTTGCCAGGTCCCGAGGGAGATGTTGGAAACCGAGGCCGAAGGCCGAGGTTTTCAACATCTCCCGAGGGACCTGACAAATGTTAATGCATTGAAAACAAATGTTTGATCGCTGTTATTGCATAATTCAACGAATTATTCGTTAAAATTTGAGAAAAAACTTGGCACTCTATTTTGTCACCGTTTAACAGCCAACGCGCTGGTGCATCTGTTTACTAATATTCGTCTTCCGGGCCCGAGAGCATTCATTCTATTCAAAATGGCTGCCACCATCCTATTCAAACTCATTTCGGAAAAGTATCCAAGATGGTCGTTGTTGTTGATGCAAAATAGATGGTAAATTAATCAACTAAAAGCAGATACCTTGAGCAATAATTTCCATGCAGAACAAGCCTGATCCATTCATATACCATCCTGCAGTTCTTGATTACTGCAAGCTTAGGATGCATGTTTTCTTTAACACTTATTTACTCTCCATTTGATTTGGCATCGTAAGAATGAAGACAACATGGCTTTGAAAATCGTGTCGGTACTTTATGACGTAATAAGAGTACAAAGCATAATGACGTCATAAGAAAACATAGGTAGCACGCGACCAATTATTGTAAACTAACCGAAAAGGGAGAGGCAAGAGTGCATGGCGGTTTTTAGTGGCCCGGCACAAGCATAACGAAAGTTCTGTCATCGTGTTTCAACAGCGTGAGAAAACCATTGTTGAAACACGGCTTTTCGCCTGTTGATGCGCGGCTGTTAATACCTCTCGGCACTGCTTTTTATGCAATAACACACATTCATGCAATCTTACGCGTAAGCAACGTCACGGATAATTCAAATAGATGATTGGCCGACGTAACGTTTGATATATGTTATGTCTTGGTAACGGCTGCTTTACTCCATTACCAAACACGTTGGTTAATAACTGTTCTTCGTCCTTTGCTAGGCGTTAAATTAGTCAGAACTTTCACAAATGAGTAAACAAAATTGATGTAAAACATAGCATAAATATAAAAGATAAATTTCATTGGTCGGGAGTTCATGGAAATACGAACGCAATAGGTTCCGTGCTTTGTTGTTCCAAACAATAACAGCATGCATTTTCTTCTCAGAGTGTCAAAATTTTGTTCCAGTCACTGCCACTGATGCCACTTAAACCAAATAAATATTAATTTATTTCTTCTTTTGATGCCAAGTTCAGATGTGCCAAGATTCCATAGACATGGGTTTGAAACAGTCTTTCCTAAAATTTTTATTCAGACTAAATGTGACTCAACGCCGTAAAAAAAGACTTGAAATAGGTCCATATAGTTATTTTCCTTGAGACATGACTAACGGTCGGCCAAAATGTTGGAAAACTGTGTGTGTGTGTGTGTGTGTGTGTGTGTGTGTGTGTGTGTGTGTGTGTGTGTGTGTGAATATTTCCTCAATTTGTTTTTCAAATAAATTCTACACTTGTTTTTACCTTACACCCGTGGATAATGCCACCATTCAATGAGTTAGAAATTAAATACTTTGCTAAATAAAAGTAAGCAACGGAAAGTGCACTAACAATCGGGTTCACTTCAACTCATGAAAATTTTACTGTTTTAGTTGTGCAAGCCTTCCTTTTAAAAGGAAATTTTATTTGATTTCGTACCAAAACGCGGCTTAACGTCATGTTGTATTGCGTTTACTGCATTTTGAGACAGTGTTCACCCTTCCGCCATGCGAGCTCACGACTTGAGAGAATGACGTCAGAGGTCATGTGACATATGGAAATTTTGTTTGGTCCAATAGCACACCTTGCTAACTATGTTTTCAAGGAAATTACGAAACGAAAAAGAGCTGTTACGAAACGAAAAAGAGTCATAGACCAGGTCGTTTGATAACTATGACTCATTTTCATTTCGTAACAGCCCTTGTATGCACATGTACATAGTTAACCAGGGGCGAATAGTCCAAGCGTTGTTTCGCAAAGATGAAAAAATGTTGACAACAGTCGGTACTTTCCGTATCGTCTGTACCAATCAAAACGTGCAATCGTTCCTATCTTGCAATAATGGAAAGACAAAATAAACAAGGCATCGCGAGCGATACAATCCCCTCGCACTGGGCCATTCATCACACTGATGCCATCGCTGGATGGATATTCATAGCAACTGTGACCTTGGCCCTCACCACAGACCAGACCACTGAAATGGGAACTTGTCCAAGATATTTTCATACTTATCACTTGTGTGAAGTTATATTAAACTTGGTCTGTAGATGAGGGAGCCAGAGCAATGACAAAGTTTTTTTTTTGTTTTTTTTTTAAATAGCACTTGCGACCTTGACTTTGCCCCAGAATGCTGAAACGCGAACATATCTAGAATTTTGTTATGATAAACATTTGTCTGAAGTTAAATCAAAACTGGTCCATAAATAAAGGCGCTGGAGCGATGACAAAGTTTTTCTAAAAACAGACACTGTGACCTTGGCCTTGGCTCTATAATGCTGAAATGTAAAGTTGTCCAAGATACTGTCATGCCTAAACATTTGTGCGAAGTTAAATCAAAATCGGTCAATAAATGATGGCAGTAAAGCGATGACAAATTTTTTTATAAAAACAGCAACTGTGACCTTGACCTTGGCCCTCAAGCACTGAAACGCGAAGTTTTCTAGGCTATTGCCATACTTAAAAGTTGTATGAAGGTATATCAAAATCGGTCCATAAAAGAAGGCGTTAGAGCACTGACAACATTTTTCGAAAAATAGCCACTGCGACCTTGACCTTGGCCCTAGAACGCTGAAATGCCAACTTGTCCAAGATATGTCATACTAAACATTTGTGTGAAGTTGAATCAAAATCGGTCCATCAATGAAGGTGCTTGAGCGATGACAAACTTTTTCTAAAAATAACAGCTGTGACCTTGACCTTGGTCCGAGAACGCTGAAACGCAAACTTATCCAAGATATCGTCATACGAAGTTTGCTTTCAAATGCAATTAAAGGGTAACGGAATCCTACGAGGCTTGCCGAATGTGTAGAGTTATGCCCCTTATTTTAGTTATGTCCCTTTTCAAAAAATGAGATGAATATATTGTTAGCAAGATATCTCAAAATGTATTTGAGCTATGGCCTTGATATTTAAAACACTGAGCGGGTATGAGGAGTAGATTACCTGATTAACTGTTCGGAGGATTCCATAAAATGCTGATGGAGTTATGGCCCTTGTTTGAATTTGGTATTTTCCAACTTTTGAACCGCTTGGTCTAGGAAGCTGATTTTTGGTATAATAATAGTCCTTGATGAGATAAATATTTTATAAATATTTTAGTAAAGGTAAGGTAACTCTGCATTTATTAGTTATGGAGTTATTTCCCCTAATAATTAGTACTTATAAGCAGCTGCTGGGCTCAAGAGCCACTGTGCTGTTGTGTTTGAAATTTCATAATTGGGTTCCTCATGGAAAAATAACTGACACATAGTTTGGTATAACAGTAGTTCATGTAAGTAAGGATACGGTTACCTCTTTTCAGCCTCAGGGGCGGATCTAGAAATTTTGGACAGGGGGTGCAATAAAGCTAAGGGTCGGTGTGTGTTGGGGGGGGGGGGGGGGGGGGGGGGGGTTCAATTTGTGCAGTATGACCAATTTTTCTGAAATTCCCCGTGGAAATGAAATAATTTGGGCTAAAGAGTGGGTTCGTTTGAACCTCCGAATCCCCTCTGAATCCGCCACTGAGCCTCAGACATTCTGAAGTTTGACACCTTTAGTGGCAAGCATATGTCTGGGGGCATAGTGCTTCACAAACAATTTCTAGTTTGAAATAAAAATCACGTATGGTTCTGTTATCCTTCATTTTAGGGAAAACCGCGTAAGATTCCGTTACCCTTCATTTGACGGCAAACATAAGTCGTGAGAGTCAGCCATTAGGCCAGGGTCCGAGGTTATAAAACTTGAGTACAATCTCAACTCAACATAAAGCACACTGACTGGCTGCTTCCGAGCATAGCACATAAACTCAAAATAAAGCATACTTATTGGCTGCTTCCGAGCATGTGCTTGGAAGCAGCCAATCAGTGTGCTTTATTTGGAGTTTGGAAGTAGCAAATCAGTGTGCTTTATTTTGAGTTTGAGAATGTACTCAAGTTTTATAACCTCGGGGCCTGGAGGAGGCTCCTAAGAAAATCAGTATCGAAGGCTGTGCCTTTTACCAATAACAGAGACTTATATTCCTTAAAACCATATTAGTTGGGTGGGGTATTTATATGCTACATATAATAGTATGTTTTATACGTTACCTTTGACAAACTTTTCAATATACAATTTGAAGGCGGGTGTTATTCAGCATGTCCAGTATAATGTTGATAGGCTGTCACAATTTGCATGACATAAATACTTTTTTCGCGGCACAGCCGCGTATGATTTCAGTATTGTTCCATATTTTACCAGATCCCATTGGTTAAATAACGTGTATGTCAAAATTTAGCCAATAATATCAAAGGTCAATGAATATTTAATTTTCGTTTTTTTCCGTCGTACTGCACTGCGTGAATACTAGCACACTGTCAGATATTAATTCAAAACGTTTCTTATGTTTGTAATTTTACGATAGAAATTTTATCGAAAACAGACGCAGATATTCAAAACTATTTTTTTTTTCGTAGATCTACTTCACACAAATAAACAGTGCATCAAGTTGGTAACTGTTTTGAAATGGTTCAGTTTCAAGATTGACCGCGGTCCATTTTGGAATTCCAATTTGGACAGCCAAATTTTGAGATAGGTCATTGTCGCTACCCAGTGTAAAAATACGGTTGTGGGTGCCTACCGACATAGCTCACTTGAGTCATATTCATGAAAGTTATTGTCAACTCTTCACCTAGAGACATATTACAAAACACACTTCCATTTAATCTGCGCCGATTATGTTTTTTTTTTTGTTGTTGTTTTTTGTTGTTTTTTTTTTTTTAAGATTTTTCTTGTTTCTAATATATCTTACACAGCTTTTCATGCCTTATTGGATTCAACAAACCTATAATGTCAGATTTTTTCCCGTAAATATAATTATAATATAATAATATATAATTGCTGCTCGTTATTGTAAGGAATCGGATTTCTGTTGTCCACGAATTATGTTATGTTTATCATAACAATCGTAGATTGTATGAAATATCATACGAGCAGTCAAAAGTGCACGCAGACAGAAAAAACACTAAAATGAAATTAATTAAGAGGACACCAGATGTGACAGACACCGTCATGATTCTAAACACAAGGACAGACGTACATAAGCGAAGATTAGCCTAGTATGCCCTGGTAAATGTAGCAGGACTACAGAAGGGGGAGTCTGCAGGAGTTGATAATATACCAGCAGAACTTGTTCAAGCTGGCGGGGAGACCATGATTGATGTTTTAACAGATTTCTGTAAGAGGATCTGGAGAACGGGAGAATGGCCTATCCCATGGACTCAGTCGCTGATTATTACACTCCCTAAAAAGGGCAACCTACAGCTCTGCCAGAACTACAGAACCATCAGCCTCATCAGTCATTCAAGCGAAGTCATGCGTGAACAGGCTTAAACCACATGCTGAAGAGATATTCGCTGAAGAAGAGGCTGGGTTCCGAGCCGGAAGGAGCACCACAGAACAGATCTTCAACCTTAGAAGCATGTGTGAAAAATACCTCCAACATCAGTAGAATCTGTATCAAGCCTCATTGATTTCAAAAAAGCCTTTGACAGGGTATGGCATGCAGCCTTATGTGCCTCCATGCGGAAGTACAATATCAGTGCAAATCTACTTCGCACCATTGAACAGCTATACGACAAGGCTACAAGTGCAGTCATGATGAATGGCAGCACAGGAGAATGGTTCAGAACAACCGTCGGAGTAAGACAAGAATGTCTTCTGTCACCAACCCTCTTCAATATTTTCCTCGAACGGATCATGTCTGATGCTCTGGAAGGTTAGCATAGGCGACAGAAACATTACCAATCTGCGGTTTGCTGATGACATAGACGCTCTACCTGAGGAACAGCAGGAACGAGAATCCCTAGTTGAAAGCCTTGACAAAACCTGCACAAAGTATTAAATGGAAATCAGTGCTGAGAAGACCAAACTGATGACAAACAGTGCAGTTGGCATCCAGAAGGAGATCAAGGTAAAAGGGCAGAAGCTGGGTACTGTGACAAGCTTCAAATGCCTTGGAGCAGATCTCTCAGATGATGGCTCAAAACAGGAGGTTCTCTCAAGGACTGCACAAGCCACTTCAGCTCTTACCAAACTGAACCAATTTGGACAGATAACAACATATCTCTTGGTAAAACTTATGCGCTTCCTTGTCATTTCCATATTTCTGTATGCCTGTGAATCGTGGACCTTGACAGCGGAAATAGAGAAAAGAACGCAGGCCCTTGAGATAAGATGCTACCAAAGGTTACTGAAAATTACGTACAAGGACCATATAACCAATGAGGAGGTTCGCAGAAAGATCCAAGCAGCCATTGGAGACTATGATGAACTCCTTACGCTGGTCAAGAAACGGAAATTAAGGTGTTTTGGTCACGTTTCAAGGTCTTCTGGTTTAGCAAAGATGATTCTACAGGGCACAGTGAAAGGGAAAAGAAGAAGAGGTAGACAGAAAAAGAGATGGGAAGACTATATCAAAGAGTGGACAGGGATGGATTTTGCCAGTTTAACTAGGGCAGCTGAACACAGGACAAGGTGGAAGGGGATTGTTTCGAAGTCATCTGTGGTGCCCCAACGACCTAGTACGGTTATGGGATAGAATAGAATAGAATAGGATAGAATAGGAACGTCTATACTTATCAAATGGAGGAGTCCATTTGTCAATTAAGGGGGTGTCTGATTTAGTTTATTTTTTTATCATTTTTTATTTTTATTTTAAGGAGAAATACCCATATGTCTTATGCAAATAGTGTAGACCCTGATCAGACGCCGCGTATTGCGGCGTCTGATCTGGATCTGCACTGTTTGCCAATGTCCCATTTTTGGGGAGCTAGGCATAAACAGGTTAACCAGTCTGATTCAGATCAAGAGGATGCTCTTGTGCCTTGCCGCCGGACACCAAAATTATTGCCATCTCCATGGAGATGGCATCTATAGTGCTAGGCGTAGACCAAGCTTTTTGTGAAAGCTTTACTTGTTTATGTACAGTTATGGGGCTTCGGTATTTTGGGTATAATATGACACCAGCTGGAATCAACTACAGACGGCACCAAAGGTTTTCTTTTCTCCCTTCATTTAATATATAAGCCTTAAAGCGGCAAAACAAAATGGTTAAATTTGCAAATAGTGTAGATGCGTAGGTCGTGGCTCATTACGGACCGCCGCATCTGGATCTTGAATGTTTGCCCTCTAGTTTTTTATTTCCCAATTTGATATAGATGTAGCTTGGACGAAGCATGTTTTGAAATTTTGGAGGCATAAAGTTTGTCTTCATGGAGCTGATGGCAAACATGCATGTGTGCACTTGGTGTTGAACACACTTTCACACATGCAAAGGCAAAAATTCATACGCATCGTCGCAGCTGCGTCATAGAGCGGATGAAAAAAAAAAAAAAAAAAAAAAAAAGATTTATTGAGCATTTAGCAGTTTACAGATGTAATATCCATAAATGAGCCGCGACACGAGAAAACCAACAATGTGGTTGTGTGCCAAGTGCAGATTCAGATCAGCCTGGGCATCTACCTAGTCTGATTAGACTCTTCGCTTAGCGCTTAAAGAGTAGCTAAGGGTTTAAGTTACCTCCATGCGGACAGCGAAGACTCTGATCAGACTGGGCGGCTGCCCAGGCTGATCTGAGTCTGCGCTAGGCGCACAGCCACATTGTTGGTTTTGTCGTGTCGCGGCTCAAATACAAAATAGTTTACCGGTATTCTAGTTTTTGTAATCAACGAAAAAGGAAAGCCCGGTATATCCTAAGCCTAGCCTAGCGTCCCATAAATGGGACATATATAGGCAAACAGTGCAGACCCAGAACTTCCGTCATTTATTGCGATGGTTCAGTCATTATTTTTACCAGGAGACAACTTTAAGGTGAGTGACTGAAAAGCTGAACCCTAAGATTGATAAGCTGATCCCAAGGACGACTGAAGATGAAGCGCACAAACCTTGGTTAGGCTTCCCATAACACGTAATCTGATGGCTCTCGTGTCCACCTGAAAACGTAAAGTATATCCAATTTCACACCAACAGTGCATAATAAAAGAAACATGAAAAGTTCTGCTGATGAAATAAATTACAATGGTGTTGCCTCGGAAATAATCTGAAATAACAAGTCAAGTTAACACATGTAGGGGTAAAGCGTGGTGAAAAAGGTGAAATCGACAATATGTAGAACTTTCACCAGGAAAGTATGATGTATGCTGTAAAATAAAAGCTCTATTATATCTCTCCATAACAAAACATATACATGATATAATAGCGCTGAACCAATAATTTTTAAGGGCAATGATCTGTTTCCACAGGGAAAAGTCAGATTATAATCAAACTCTGCTTGAGCTTTGGCAAGAAGAATGAAAACAAAATGTAACTACCTTGATGATATCTTAGAAGTGTTGAAGGATATACAGAAAATATTTAGATCTACAAGATGAAAAGAAGAAGCCAGACGGTAAAGCTTTAACAACAACTAAAAGTGTATACCGTTTACGATCTAAATATTGGGACTTACAGGTCTAAGCAAACATGCAGACCCTGATCAGACTGCTCAAGGAGCAGTCTGATCAGGGTCTACACTGTTTGCCATCCCATCTTTTATCTTTCGGTCGTCGAGTGACTAGTGCATTGAAAAACAAAACAAAATCCGTTTTAGGACCATTACGGCAATTATTTTATGTGTCCCAATTTTTAGAAGTGCTCGGTACTGCATTTTCCTGAAATATTCAGACACAACAACTGATTCCGCAATAGACGATACCTCCCCCCCCTACCCCTTTCAAATTTTGACAAGTCCACTTCCCTCCATAAAACTTTGCAAACAGTGTAAATCCTGAGCAGACTGGGACTACAGTGTTTGCTCAGAGGCATCCTCCAATTATTCAGAGTTATTATACGTGATGGAATGCTTAACACCTGCGGCCAAGGTTTATGAATTGCTAATTATGTTTACACAATTACATAACCTTGAGCTTTTTGGACTTAATTACCAGAGACCTTCCCCAGGGGCATTTGCACCAAGTCTGGTCCAGTCTTGTCTAGTCTAGAATATCTCATAGCATTGCAAGGTCGCCGGAGCACCACGGACGAGTCTGTACCAACCTTTTTCTACCTGCTGCTGTCTTCGCTTTCTCTTGTTTTGCTGGCAAAGTGCAAAAAGGGAAGAATATAAATGAGCCACGTTATTTGATTTTCAACAATGAGGCGTTGGTGACAAGCAAAGACTCTGATCAGACTGCGCATAATGTGCAGTCTGATCAGAGCCTTCGCTTGTCACATCAGCCGTCTATGGAACTGGCCCAAGTCACACAGCCAACAGTGAGACCTTCATTGACCCTGTGTAAATGATATAAGGATGATCTGAATATCACATGTCAAAACTGCCACATTGTTGGAAGTCACATGATGTGACTCAAATGAGGATACCCAGGAAACTACAAAATAACGAAGCACAACCCACCCAATACTTCGAACGAAGGAGGACAAAACGGTGGATAACTGTCCAACACTGAGAAAGTGTAACAACAAAGGCTGTATGAAATACTGACAACATATACTATCTACTTTACCGATCTACTCTGTCCTGGTGGTTCTAATCTGTCACTTTCTCGTTGTAATGTGTCATTTTCTACCTGTACTGGTGACTGTAGTCTGCAATTTTCTCCTTCTGAACTTCTGGTTGTAATCTATCGCTTTCTCTCTCTGTACTGGTTGTTGTAATTTGTCACATTCTCCCGCTGTACTGGTGGTTGTAATTTTTCACTTTCTCCCTCTGTACTGGTAATTGTAATTTTTACTTCTCCCTCTGTACTAGTGATTGTAATTTGTCATTTTCTCCCTCTGTACTGCTGGTTGTAGTCTGTCACTTTCGCCCTCTGCACTGGTTGTTGTAATTTGACACTTTCTCCCTCTGTACTGGTGGCTGTAATCTGTCACTTTCTCCCTCTATACTGGTGGTTGTATTCTGTAAATTTTTCCCTCTGTACTGGTGGCTGAAATCTGTTACTTTTTCCTTCTGTCCTGGTGGCTGTTATCTGTCACTTTCTCCTTCTGTACTGTAGGTTGTAATCTGACACTTTCTCCTTCTAGACTCGTGGCTGTAACCCGTCACATCCTCCCTTTTTACTGGAAGTTGTAATCTGTCATTTTTTCCCTCTGTACTGGTGGTTGTAATCTGTCACTTTCTCCCTCTGTACTGGTGGTTGTAATGTGTCACTTTCTCCTGTGCTGGTGGATGTAGTCTGACACTTTCTCCTTCTGTGAAATTGGTTATAATCAGTCACTTTCTCCTTCTAGACTGGTGGTTGTAATATGTCACTTTCCCCTTCTGTCTTAGTCGCTGTACTCCTTCTGTACTGGTGGTTGTATTCTGTCACTTTCTCTTTCTGTTCTGATGGTTGTAATCTTCACTTTCTTCTGTACTGTGGTCGTAATTTGTCACATTCTCCTTCTGTGCTGGTGTTTATGACCCGTCACTTTCTTCCTCTGTACTGGTGGTTGTAATCTGTCACTTTCTCCCTCTGTACTGGTGGTTGTAATCTATCACTTTCTCCTTCTGTACTGGTGAATGTAATCTGTCACTTTCTCCCTCTGTACTGGTGGTAGTAATCTGTCACTTTCTTCTTCTGTACTGGTGAATGTAATCTGTCACTTAATCCTTCTGTACTGGCAATTGTAATCTGTCACTTTCTCCCTCTGTACTGGTGTTTGTAATCTGTCACTTTCTCCTTCTGTATTGGTGAATGTTATCTGTCACTTTCTCAATCTCTAGAGGTGGATGTAATCTATCACTTCCTTCGTCTGTCCTGGTGGTTGTAATCTGACGCTTTCTCCTTCTGTACTGGTGGATGTAATCTGATGCTTTCTCCTTCTGTACAGGTGGTTATAATCTGTCAACTTCTACGTCTTTCCGGGTGGTTGTAATTTGTCACTTTCTCCTTCTGTCCTGGTTGTTGTAATCTGACGCTTTCTCCCTCTGTACTGGTGGTTGTAATCTGTCACTTTCTCTCTCTGTACTGGTGGTTGTAATCTGTCCCTTTCTCCTTAATTGGTGGTTGTTACCTGTCAGATTCTCCTTCTGTGCTGGTGGTTGTAATCTGTCACTTTCTCCCTCTGTTCTGGTGGTTACAATCTGTCACCTTTTCCCTCTGTTCTGGTGGTGTAATCTGTAACTTTCTCTCTCTGTACTGGTGGTTGTAATCTCTCACTTTCATCCTCTACCCTGGTGGTTGTAATCTGTCCATTTCTCCTACCTTCCGGATGGTTATAATTTTTCCATATTCCCCTCTGTACTGGTGGTTGTGATCTGTCGATTTCTCCTTCTGTGCAGGTGGTTGTAATCTGTCAATCTCTCCGTCTGTACTGGTGGTTGTAATCTGTCATTTCTTCCATCTGTTCTGGTGGCTATAATCAGTCACTTTCTCCCTCTGTACTGGTGGCTGTGATCCGTCACTTTCTACCTCTGTAAAAGAGGTTGTAATCCGTCCATTTCTCCTTCTGTACTGGTGGTTGTAATCTGTCACTTATTCCTTCTGTACTGGTGGTTGTAATCTGTCACTTTCTCCAGTGCTGGTGGATGTAGTCTGACACTTTCTCCTTCTGTGAAATTGGTTATAATCAGTCACTTTCTCTTCTAGACTGGTGGTTGTATTCTGTCACTTTCCCCTCTATCTTAGTCTCTGTACTCCTTCTGTACTGGTGCTTGTAATCTGTCACTTTCTCTTTCTGTACTGATGGGTGTAATCTTCACTTTCTTCTTCTGTACTGGTGGTTGTAATCTGTCACTTTCTCCCTCTGTACTGGTGGTTGTAATCTGTCACTTTCACCCTCTGTTCTGGTGAACGTAATCTGTCACTTTCTCCCTCTGTACTGGTGGTTGTAATCTGTCACTTTCTCCCTCTGTACTGGTGGTTGTAATCTGTCACTTTCTTCTTCTGTACTGGTGAATGTAATCTGTCACTTTCTCCTTTTGTACTGGTGGTTGTAATCTGTCACTTTCTCCCTCTGTACTGGTGGTTGTGATCTGTCACTTTCTACTTCTGTACTGGTGAATGTAATCTGTCACTTTCTCCCTCTGAAGAGGTGGATGTAATCTATGACTTTCTTCGTCTGTCCAGGTGGTTGTAATCTGACGCTTTCTCCTTCTGTTTTGGTGGATATAATCTATCACTTTCGCCCTCTGCACTGATGGTTGTAATCTGACGCTTTCTCCTTCTGTACAGGTGGTTGTAATCTGTCCATTTCTACGTCTTTCCGGTTGGTTGTAATTTGTCACTTTCTCCTTCTGTCCTGGTTGTTGTAATCTGACGCTTTCTCCCTCTGTACTGGTGGTTGTAATCTGTCACTTTCTCCCTCTGTACTGGTGGTTGTAATCTGTCCCTTTCTCCTTTACTGGTGGCTGTTACCTGTCACATTCTCCTTCTGTGCTGGTGGTTGTAATAATGTCACTTTCTCCCTCTGTACTGGTGGTTACAATCTGTCACCTTTTCCCTCTGTTCTGGTGGTGTAATCTGTCACTCTCTCTCTCTGTACTGGTGGTTGTAATCTCTCACTTTCATTGTCTACCCTGGTGGTTGTAATCTGTCCATTTCTCCTACCTTCCGGATGGTTATAATTTTTCCATATTCCCCTCTGTACTGGTGGTTGTGATCTGTCGATTTCTCCTTCTGTGCAGGTGGTTGTAATCTGTCAATCTCTCCTTCTGTACTGGTGGTTGTAATCTGTCATTTCTTCCCTCTGTACTGGTGGCTATAATCAGTCACTTTCTCCCTCTGTACTGGTGGCTGTGATCCGTCACTTTCTACCTCTGTAAAAGTGGTTGTCTTCCGTCCATTTCTCCTTCTGTACTTGTGGTTGTAACATGTCACTTTATCCTTTTGTACTGGTGGTTGTAATCTGTCACTTTCTCCTTTTGTATTGGTGGTTGTAATCTGTATTTCCCCTCCTGTACTGGTGGTTGTAATCCGTCAACTTCTTCTTCTGTACTGGTGGTAGTAATCTCTCACTTTCTCCTTCGGTACAGGTGGTTGTTATTTGTCTCTTTCTCCTACTATCATGGTGGTTGTAATCTGTCACTCACTCCTTCACTACTGGTGGTTGTTAACTGTCACACTCTCCTTCTGTACTGGTGGATGTAATCTTTCACACTCTCCTTCTGTACTGGAGGTGGTAATCCGTCACTTTCCCCCATCTGTAAAAGTGGTTGTTACCCGTCAAGTTCTCCTTCTGCAAAGGTGGTTTAATCTGTCACTTTCTCCCTCTGTCCCGGTGGTTGTAATCTGTCACTTTCTTCTTCTGTACTGGTGGTTGTAATCTGTCACTTTCTCTTTTCTCTTCTGTACTGGTGGTTGTAATCTGTCACTTTCTCCTTCTGTACTGGTGGTTGTAATCTGTCACTTACTCCCTCCGTACTGGTTGTTGTAATCTGTCGCTTTCTGTTTCTTTCCGGGCGGGGGTGGGTTTAATATCTCTTTCTCCCTCTATACTGGTTGTGGTAATCTCTCACTTTCTCCCAGGGGGCGGGGTCGTAATCTCTCATTCTCTCCCTCTATTCACGTTATGGTAATCTGTCACTTTCACTTCTGTACTGGTGGTTGTAATCTGTCACTTTCTCTTCTGTACTGGTGGTTGTAATTTGTCACTTTCTCCCTCCGTCTCTGTGTTTGTAATCTGTCACTTTCTCCTTCCGTACTGGTGGATGTAATCTGTCACTTTCTGCCCCCGTACTAGTGGTTGTAATTTGCAACTTTCGCCTTCTGTACTGGTGGTTGTAATATGTCACTGTCTCCTTCTGTACTGGTGTTTTTATCTGTCACGTTCTCCTTCTGTACTGGTTGTTGTAATCTGTATTTTTTTCCCTTCTGTACTGGTGGTTGTTATCTGTCACTTTATGCTTCTGTACTGGAGGATGTAATCTATCACATTCTCCCTATGTACTGGTGGTTGTAATCTCTCATTTTCTCCCTATGTACTGGTGGTTGTAATCTGTTATTTTCTCCTTCTGTACTGGTGGTTGTAATCTGATACTTTCTCTCTTTGTACTGGCAGTAGTAATTTGTCATGACTGTATTTATCCATCAATTTCTCTGTATCCTAATGGATGCTTACTGTTTTAGTTTCTGTTTTCTAGTAGCTTTGTCAGCTGACTGCTGCATGGATTGTAAAAAATCGCCCACACAGAAATAAACTTACTAAGAATAGTTCAAGTTTCACACAGCTACATCAAAATAATCTGACGGCTACCAAGCAGTGTTCTGTTGCATAATTGGAAACAGCCGTCTTTGTAAACAACAAGCTCAAAAACAAGTTACTGCAGTAAACAGCAGAACAAGAGTGCATCTCAGCTTAATCAATAAATAAATAAAGAGAAATATGCCTTAAATATTATTGTATTGAAACTGCACTGCTACATAAACTTACTCGAGTATTCTAATTGCACAAGAATTCACTTGTTCAGGAGGCTCTGTGTGTGTGCGTGTGTGTGTGTGTGTGGGGGGGGGGGGGGGGGGAGGCGGGGGCGTAGGGATTGAGAGAGAAATGATGCCGTTTTCATGTTTCTGCCATGTTCGTAGTTGTCTCCCTTCCCAATGGGGTTTAATACTGTTAAAGTCTTAAAGAGTTTAACAGTATTAAACCCCATTGGGAAGGGAGATAACTTCGAGTGTAACAGTATTAAACCCCTTTGGGAAGGGAGACAACTACGAACATTGCAAGTCAGTTCTTTCAGAGATGCCCAGCATAGCTTACAATGGAGGTCAAACAAATTTATATGTAGCAATACATTTTACAGCTTACTCCGCTACGCTACAAGAAGGTCAAGATTTGCATCTTACGTATTTTCCTCACACCCGCCTTATGTTTATTGAGTTTTGATAAACATTATTAGAATTACAACCTTGATGTCATCTCTCATTTTTCATGAGTCATTTCCTTTGTCATCTTTGTCTGAACTTCCGATTCTTCCCAAGAAATTTAACACCTGATTCTTATTTATCCAGAGAAAACCAGGGAATTGCAATGTTATAAAGCAAATTTTTTAGTGCAAAGAGTTGACAAGAATTCCGCGGAATGCTATGTCGCACCTGCACTGCATTTCCACAGTAGCAGAGATCATGTTAAGAAGAAAGTGAAAGCAAAAAAAAAGAAAAATAAAAGAAAACGAAATAGTTTCAGGCATTATTCTGAGACAAATTTTGGCAAAATCCGCCCAATGGTTCTTAAGGTGTTTGTGCTATTTTCAGTAACTGTGTAACTGTGGATGGCAACCATGTTGGATGGCAAATTTGCCAAAAACCAAAATAGCTATATGCAATTATCATTCTGCCACAAAATGGGTCCAAATCCATTCAGGGGTTCCTGAAATATAGTCATTTTTTTATGTTTTTGCTATTTTTAGTAACGACAGTGGCGGCCATCTTGGATGGTACATTCCCATATATGTGGAAAAAAAAGAAAACTTCTTTCAAGAATCATTCTTATTAAATCTGAGCAAAATCCGCTCAGTGTTTATCGATTTATCGGCATTCAAGCAAAATTCACTCGTAAACGAAAAGTAGGTCACTGTGACCTAATTCTGCTACAGATTTTTTTTCATTTTCATAATTTTCAAAAAGAAGGTCCTATTGATGTTCCATGCAAAGTTTCAGCCAAATATAACTAGTGGTTCTAGAGAAAATGTTAATTATGTTGTTTTGCTATTTTTAGTAACAGGCGGCCATCTTGAATTCTCGACCAGGCTGAATTTCTGTAAACTAAAGTCGTGTAGTCTGATCATGCTCCATATAAAATTTGAGAACCATGGCTGCAGTGGTTTTGGAGAAATTAACTGTACAAATCTTAACGCCAGGGTTGACGTAAATGTGAACAGACTGACGGACGGATGATACATAATAGATAACGTACGAATCTAGACCTTTGGGTAGTTTTGTAAGAGAACCCCATATTATTGCAGAATTTCATAAGACTGATTTAGATGTGTGGGGTCATTCGAGAGAGGGGGCTGTCAGAGAGAAGCTTCCCCCCCCCCCCCCCCCCCCCCCCCCCCCCCCCCCCCCCCCCTAGTAGTCGCCCCCTCCGAATGCGAGTTTCTTTCCGACAAAAAAAACGCCGGCTAACAGATGCTAGAAACGCATGCATGAGTCCATCAGTCTGTCTTATTTTCGTGTTGGGGAAAACAGGTAGGCATTTTGCTTTTCGGCCAGCCAAAAACGGCTATGAGTGTACGTGGTTGTGCGCATAGATTTGTATAATTTGTGGTTGTGCAAGCGTTCATCTGTGCGTGCGCTCAGTGGAATGCCTGGACTAGTGTTCACCTTTCATTCAGGAGTCTTGGGCTCTCCAATCGGGACACAAGTCTGATCTAATACACTTCTGCTGAATCAAATATGACTGGACAGAGAACCCGTTCAGCTTCCTGTAACCTTGCATGCGTCTGTTTGTGTATGGATATCTGCGATGGGAAGAAATCACAACCAGCTCCTTACTTAGATAAGTAATTGATTGTTATAAAAAATATGGTCGGCCTTCCGCAAAATACCAATAGCCCTACCAGATCCTCTAATAGTCCATTTTCTGGTGGGGGGAAAAGGACTATGGGGGAAAGGTGGCTCTATGAGATGCAGACAATCCACTTTATAGTCGTTCTTCCTTTAGCCGTTTTTTCGGGGGAAAGGGGGAAAACCACTCTCTGACAGGGGCAACCCCTTTTTATAGCCGAATTTTTGAGGGCGTTGAGGGATTCTCTGGAATCTGAAATCTTTTTTAAGGTGTAGGGTAACACTTTCAGGGGTTGCTACTCTTCAAGGAGCAAACTCCCTCCTTTCAGCGTATATCCAATTTTGGAAGGTTTATGTCCCCATTAAGACAAAATAGTCATAAATGTTGCTTCCCTTTGTAACAATGGCAATTTAATCAATCAGGTTAAACTGGCAAGCCTTTCCTTTTAAAAGGAAATTTGACACTTGAATAGATCCAGAAAACAATGAGCAGCGTGATCAGGGGCCGTATTCATAAAACGACTTAAGTGGTTGCTATGGTGTTGCTAAGGCCGAGTTTCTAAGAAGGAGATTCCCTACAACTATGAAATTTGCTCTGGAGGAACAGTCTAAAAAGACTGTTCCTCCAGAGCAAATTTCATAGTCGTAGGGAGTCTCCTTCATAGAAAATTAGCCTTAGCAACAGCATATCAACGACTTAAGTTGTTTTATAAATACGGCCCCAGGTCTGTACTGTTTGACAATAAACCAAAAGTTTTATGATCTGTTCTCTGATAGACTGCTGCAAACTTCTGAAACTAGATTCCTGTCAGTAATGAAATGGAATTTTTGCAAACACATCAAAGGCATGATAGATCTACACTATAATCTGATTTTCTTTTACATATTTATCCAATTTTCCTGCAATTTCAGTTGAAAAGAACAGGGCCAAATCAACTTTATTCAATGTTAAATTTAAGCTCAAAAACTCATATACAGCGAAGTAAAGGCTTTTTTTTTTTGCTTCTCATACTATAATCCTTATAAACACCCCTGCCTCTTTTTCAAAAATGTTATATTAATTTGCATGAATTCATGTTTGCATCTCTGGATAAGACAGCTCTTTGAAATGGGGCTTACTCTTAAAGGAAAGAATTTGCTCCTACAGGAGCAAATTCTTTCCTTTAAGAGTTGACCCCTACTGAGAAGGGAGGCCAAAAAAGAGTTGCTTTCTCTGAAAGTTTACCCATCATATTTATATTGCTTATCATAGGTACCTTGGCAGTGACTCATTTACTACACTTTGGGCTCTAAATAACGCCCTTCCCCCTTTTCGAAAAATGCAACACCCCCAGGGCGTTTAATAGGATTAATATGGTAAGTTTCTCTCATTAGGGTGCAAAATCTTAAAAGAAATGCCAACAATGAAGTGGGAAACAAATTCTGCTTGGTAATAACTACCTTCCCTGAAACCCAGAGGGCAAATGACGTTGAAATGATGTCGGACCAACATAGGTCAGCACATCAACGTCAGTACGACGTCCTTTTGATGTCAAATGCCTATTGGAAAAGGTTCCCATTTACGTCATTGCAAGACTTAATTGGAACACCTCTCGGCCAATTCCGTGAAACTGATTCACGGAATTGGCTGAGCGTGCTCCGATTGTGCAAGACTGGCTGCAAATCTAGAGGGCATAAATAGGGTTCCGCTGAAGCTGGTGCCAGCGGGTTACGAAGGGCAGTGTTGCAACATTACATTTCTGAACAGACTCAGTTATACTGAGACTGCTGTTTTCATTTCTTTGATGTTTTATTTGCTTCCAGAGGATCTTTCTTCAGAATTCATATGAGCCGCGACATGAGAAAACCAACAAAGTGGTTGTGCGCCAAGCGCATACTCAGACAAGCCTGGGGAGCCACCCAGTCTGGTCAGACTTTTCACTAAGCGCTTTAAGTATAGCTAAGGGTCTAAGCTACCTCAATGCGGGCAGCGAAGACTCTGATCAGACTGGGTGTATGCCCAGGCTGATCTGAGTCTACACTGGGCGCACAACCACTTTGTTTGTTTTCTCATGTTGTGGCTCATTTTATGATTCAATCTCCAGCCATACTACAGACATATCTTCTGACAGGACAACACTACTGGGTTGGCCCAGTGTGGATTATAAATGTGTCCCAAAAAAGTGGATGGCATAATCTAAGTCTGCAAAATTTCAAAAAATAATTTAGTCTAAGCTGTATCATAATGAGAATTCAAAGACAAGAGGGCAAACAATGTAGATCCAGATGAGGCGGCTCATGATGAGCCACCTCATGTGGATCCACACTGTTTGCCACTTTTTTCTGTTTGGCACTTTAAGTGTAAACCAGAGGGCCAATGGCCCTATATCGCTCACCTGAGCACTGAGGTTATGTTGCAAAAACTAAGTTGCCACAGCAACAAAACAACATGCACAGCAGCAATAAAACACACCATTTATGTAGAGGATAATATCACAAACATTTATGCAAAAAAATAGCTTTATCCTCCCTTAATGGCTTCTGAGAAGAAGATCTTTGGCAAAAAAAAAAAAAAAAAAAATGAAAAAATTGAAAATTTGGCCCTTCAATTGCAACGGCAACCAATCAAAATCAGGTCTTTGGGCAAAATTCTTATAGCTGATAGAGGACTACTCTAGGAACATTTCTGTAAAGCTTTTGTCAAAATATCTGCCGTAACACAGAAATAAATACCAAATGTCCACTTTCCCCATTGTAAGTCTATGGAAACTTTAAGTTGCCATAGCAACCAGTTCACATGGGCAATGATAATATGAAATATACTTTAGGTAGAGGCTAATGTTATTAATATGTATGCAAAGTATCAGCTTCATCCTCCTCATGGCTTCACTTTCCCCATTATAAGTCAATGGAAACTATAAGTTGACATAGCAACCAAAGTTCTTATTGGGTTGGAAGAAAAGACAAAATTCATGTAGAGGCTTCTGTCATCAACATGTTTGCACAATATCAGCTTCATCCCCAATATGGCTTCTTAGCAGAAGATTTTTTCATTTTTTCTTTCGAAAATTTACCCTATATTTTGCGATGGCAACCAATCAAATTCAGCGATTTGGAGAAAATTCGTATGAAATATAGAGGACTATTCAAGAAACATTTCTGTAGAAAGAAAATCTAAATAAAAGCCGTGAGACAGCAAAAATTGCCAATTTCCATTTTCCCCATTATAAGTCAATGGAAACTCTTAGTTGCCATAGCAACCAAACTGCTGGAGTAATTGCCATGAAAAATAGTAATTCTATAGAGGCTAGTACTAAGATTCTATCTGTAAAGTTTGAGCTTTATTGGCCACACAGTTTATGCAAAGAAGATTATTTAATATTTTTCCTTTTTTAACTATTCGGTTGCAATGGCAACCAGAAAAATTGCCCAATTTGCATAAATTTAACAAGGCTGGTTAAAGACTACTCCAGGTACATTTCTATAAAAGTTTTGTCAAAATATCTGAAGTGGCATAGCAATAAATGCAAATTTTCAATTTTGCCATTATAAGTCAATGGCAACTTTAAGTTCCCATAGCAACCAAACTGCTGGAGCAATTGCCAAGAAAAACAGTACTTTTATAGAGGGCAGTGCCATGACCCTTTCTGTGAAGTTTGAGCTTTATTGGTTGCATAGTTTCTGAGGAGATGATTTTTGAATATTTTTTCTATTTTTGACCATTCGGTTGCCATGGCAACCAGCCAAATTGTGCAATTGACAAAAATTTCATGTGGTTGATGGAGGACTACTCAAGGAACATTTCTGTAAAAGTTTTGTCAAAATATCTGCAGTGACATAGCAATAAATGCAAATTTTCAATTTTGCCATTATAAGTCAATGGCAACTTTAAGTTCCCATAGCAACCAAACTGCTAGAGCAATTGCCAAGAAAAACAGTACTTTTATAGAGGGCAGTGCTAAGATCCTTTCTGTGAAGTTTGAGCTTTATTGGTTGCATAGTTTCTGAGGAGATGATTTTTGAATATTTTTTCTATTTTTAACCATTCGGTTGCCATGGCAACCAGCCAAATTGTACAATTGACAAAAATTTCATGTGGTTGATGGAGGACTACTCAAGAAACATTTCTGTAAAAGTTTTGTCAAAATATCTGCAGTGACATAGCAATAAATGCAAATTTTCAATTTTTCCCATACAAGTCAATGGAAACTTTAAGTTGCCATAGCAACCAAAGTTCTGAAGCAATTTGGATAAAAAACAGTATTATTGGTTCCCCCTGCCTATAGATGCTATATATGAAATTTAGTTACAATGGGCCTTGTAGTTTCAGAGGAGATGTCGTTTGAAAATGTTGACGGACGACGGACGACGTACGACGGACGACGGATGCCTGCCTATACTATAAGCTCACCTGTGAGCCTTCGGCTCAGGTGAGCTAATAAGCAGTCAGCAAGCAGACAATCTGTTTTGATATCCACAGTCAACTTACATTAACATTGCTCTAAAGGCTGTTGCAGGGAGCATTATACCAAAACATCAATTTCTTGAATATTCATCTCTCCCAGCAAGCTGACACACAAAGACATAATCATATTTCATAGTCTCAGTCTGTAACATATGCAGATAATTTATGACATTAGGCACTGTGAAATCTGCATCTTATAATCCTCTGAACCGGCCAGGCCTTTGAACACAATTTATATATTGAATAAGAGAGAGATTCTGAGAAAAGTATATACTGTAATATCAAACGTCAGTTGGTACCCAGCAGGCACACAAGGTTGAATCAACACTGATTCAGCCTTGATTCAACATCATGACATTGAATCAAGGTTGATTCAATGTCATGACATTGAATCAAGGTTGAATAAACCTTGATTTAACATCATGACATTGATTCAAGGTTGAATCAAGGTTGATTCAACCTTGGTAATGTTTCAAAATGGAGTCCTTGACAGTGTTTTATTTGAAAAAATTGACTCTTTTGGGGGTGTTCTTGACTTTTCAAACATCACAAACAGATAAATACTTGAAACCCAAAACAATGTCTTTTGTAGTATTAGTTGGTACATATAAGCTGGCTTGCTAATATGGGTCACTGGTTTCCTCAAACCCACAGAAGTAAGCTGATGGACTATGCTGTGAAAAAAAGGAAACTTCAGGAAGGCCAACGTTGGAATTATAAGGAAAGATTTTCCTTCTTTATGCTTGTATTGACTGCCTGCAAATCCCTCAAAAACCTGGCATAAGCTCCGCTTTATTCAGTTTGTGAGTCATTTGCCAGTGTTAACAAATTTATAAAATCCCAGAGGAAATTCATTCCAATAATAGACAAAAGAGACAATGTGACCTGTTTCATTCTGTATTTACATTATATTTACATCAAACCACCACAAGTATTTACAGGAATATATATGTACACTATTTACATCATGAAATGAAATGAATATTTACAAAAATAATCATGAACCAGTAAAATCACACAAACAGAGTCCAAGGTAAGGGCATAGTGGCCAGTATAGCTTTTCCAATATGCCATGTGGCATATTGTAAAAGCTAGACTGGCCACTGTGGCTAAGGAGGAGTTTGGATGATAATTCGAACATAATTTCTCTACATTCCATTTGGAAAACCATGTTATGGTGCCTCATCAGAACTGCCACAAGGATTCAGGGGCCACCATGTTTTGTCACTCCATAAAGAATGTGTTGTGGCACTCATAATATCAAACTCAGCAAAGGTGATTCTAATGAGAAGCCAAAACAAAAATTCTTAGATGGGGTTGGGTAAGAAGAAAATATTTCCGAGAAAAATCATCAAAAATACCTTTTACCTTGAACTCTGAGGAACACAAAAATCTGAGGCTCAGCACAGAAAAATACATAAGTTGGCTTGAATGAACTGCAAAGAATTTTAACCTGACTAGTCCACATAGATTGATACATGCACACCAAAGCAGTGTAGTCAAAATCTTTGCAATTTATTGTACCCTGACTACCTTAAAGTGCTTAAGCCTAAGGACACCTAAAAACCATTAATTTTCCAATTGTTCCAAATGAAAAATTATATTTTTATAGGTGCCCGAATAAGCACTTTATGGGGCAGAATGTTCATACACATACATGCTAATTGCAATACAAAATGGAACCTTAAGGTGTACTGATAGATCTCCATAATGGCTTGGCTGCCATTTTTCAAGGTAGACAACTTCAATAGAATAGTTGTTTCCCTTGGTAACTGTCTTCTCAAGAGGTCACTACTCTTTTCTCATTACATAGCTCATTTGTCAACTTTTGTATTTTTCTGTGATATGACTCTAAAACAAAGGAAGCTATCACAATACGGCAGCTGAGTTTGGCAGCTGAGTTAAAAAAAAATCTTGAAGAAGCATATTCTTGAAAACCTTCACTGATTATCATATTTACCAGAGCTCTAAATAAGAGGGGGTATTTGAGGATAATTGAAGGATAATTTTTTTCATTTCTCATTGAAACCATATGTTGTGACCCCTCATCTGAACCGTCTCATCGAGACGGTTCATATGAGGAGTCACAACCTATTTTTTTGTGCAGAATTAACAAACATTATCCCTAATTATCACTAAATACTCCCTCTTATCTAAAGCTCTGATTTACCCTAGATATTTGACACCTTTTCATGAATTTGAAATTCCATACTTCTCATAAACATCCCCTCTCATATAAATGCCACCTGGCCCCCACCCACAACCACTTAACATTTTAATTTTGAAGAAGTACAGCAGTTGGTGACACTCATTATCTCAAACACTGATACCTCAAAGTACCCTCTTTATCATAAAATACAGTTTGGACAAATTTCTTATTTTTTCTTTACACTTCACCTTCAAATATCTAAAACTACTGGTATCCCAAAGTAAATTTTCTGGGACCAGAAAATTTACTTCGAGATACCAGTAGTTTGAGATAGACTTCAACTTTGAGATATCGGGGAGTTGACTCTAATAACTGCAACTACAGTGAAGTTCAATCATAAAACAACAAAGTGATGAACACAATATTTATTTGAAGACAGATCCCTGTATTAACAAAAAACAATGGTAAACAATATTATTTCATTTGACATAGTAATAAAACATAAATGCAGCTAGAAGCAAAAATTTATGAGTAAAACAAAGAGCAGATCATGTGATGAGTTCCTGGTAAAATAAAATAGTTTGGCAGTACTGTATGCATGTGGTAAAGGGTTTGAATCTCTAGTTCCCACCACAGGGGTAAATATATGAGTATTAATTGCCAGCATGAAAAATTGGTAAATGCCAAACCCTTAATCAGCTAAACACCAAAACCATAAAATACCGGTAGTTAATTTTCCATTTTCCATTTTGGACAAATATTAGGGCACTTAAAAATAATATCCATTGGGAACAAATACCGGGACACCACAAACTAATAATTTTCCCATATGTCCCAAATGGATAAATACCATAGTTACTTCTAGTTATTCAAATATTTGTCCCAAATGGAAAATTTAGTTAGTTTTTGAGTGTCCCACTGTTTATTCAATATTTGTCTCAATTGGAAAATTACTTATTTTAGGTGCCACATTTGTTCCAAATTGAAACTTGCTTATTTTTATGAGTCACAAGGCTTATGTGCCTTACAGTAATGAGGCGCCTCCAAACATGTACATTTCATTTAAATGAAAATTTTGGTATCAAAATAGATTATAAACAGACCATAAGAGGACCACTTGTATTTCATAACAATGTAAAATGAACTGATTTGATTCAGTAGATTAAATGTACAACAAAAAGTTTTAAACTTAATAGCATTAGATCAAATAATAATCACCTACTGAGCTTATTTTCAACTTTTAATGCCTGTTTTGATCTGTAGAAGCTTTTATTTGATTTTTATGTAAACACCTGTTTATAGATCAATAGTCAATTATGCAAATATTAATTGAGACTTTATTATATTGACTTCAATTTTAATATTGACTTTATTTGTACAAAATTTGTAGTTGGTATCTTTGATGCCCAAAATAATATAAAGATGGGCTTTCAATGGCATTCTTTCTTATTTACTAGTGCACTTGCACTAAAGGGCCAACAGATGAAAATATTTGAATCTGCAAAAAGGGTAGATACAGATGAGGGCAGCTCATAATGAGCTGCCTCATCTGGATCTACACTGTTTGCCCTCTAGTCTTTGAATGCTGAATATGCTTTTCTTTTCTTTTTTTTTCTTTCATTTTCTTTAAATTCTACAGATGTTACTTCTTTTGTATGCTTCTTTTATTGCACTTTTAATAAGGGTTATGGCTGCCTGAGAGGGCTAACTGCAGAGCTTCAGATAAGAAGGGGTAACAGGGATAATTTAGGGATGATTTTCCTTATTTTTCCATTAAAACATACATTGTGACCCCTTATTAGAAACGTTTCGCCGAGACGGTTCTAATAAGGGGTCACAACATATGAGCCGCGACGCGAGAAAACCAACAATGTGGTTGTGCGCCCACCGCAGACTCAGATCAGCCTAGGCATCTGCCCAGTCTGATCAGAGTCTTCGCTGCCCGCATGAAGGTAGCTTGGACTCTTAGCTACCCTTTAAACGCTTAGCGAAGACTCTGCTCAGACTAGGCGTATGCCCAGGCTGATTGAGTCTGCGCTGGGCGCACAACCACATTGTTGGTTTTCACGCGTCGCGGCTCATATGTTTTCCATAAGAAGTAAGCAAACTTATCTCTGAATTATCCCTATTCTCCCTTTTTACCTGTAGCTCTGTCATTTATAAGTTTTTATGAAGAATGCTTAGCGCTGTGTGACACTTCGTCAAATGACACTTCATCTACTATGACACTTTGTCGAAAGTTTTTGTGGAATTACCAGTTTGTCGAAAAGTCACTTCATGGAATGCTTTTTCGTCGAATACGACACTTAGTCAAATTTTTCCCACACTCAGAGGGCCAAAATATCTCGTAGAATTGTTCAAGACTATGAAAACCATCTGATCTTGGAATATTTGAGCTGCTCAGTGATGACATTACCGGTATGCTAGATACTATAAATAAACCCAAATTAGCTTTTATAAAATGTGTACATATCGGTTGTTTTCAAAATCTCTCATCTCATTCATGAGCATTATGTTTCTTTATATTCAGGTTCAAATTCAGTAATCTCTGCCAGTGTCCGTAGCCTCACAGTCATATGATCCGTAGTCACATGATCAGCAGATACGATATGGCAGCTGGGTGAGCATAAAATATTTCATTGAAAGTATTCAACAAAACATACTTCGACGAAGTGGACATTCAGCAAAATGACACTTCGACAAAAAGTTTTTCGACAAAATGGTTCAGTAGACAAAGTGCCATTCGACGAAGTGTCGTATATCCATGCTCAGAAATGATTTGAACCAACCACACACCTTACCTACAGCACAATTACTGTTATCAATTTTCATGGAACATAATATCACAGTTTTGCATATCAAAAACTGTAAGAGCATAAATAAGATCAAATTTCAAAACCCAATTTACTTTTAAATCAAATTTTACAGTCTAATCAGAATTAAAATCAGACATTCAAATCCTTGTGGAAAACCATGGAAAAACATATAATCTTATATAGGTCACAGTATATTTTAAGACGCTGCTAAATCAGAAATTGGAGTACCCTAAAATGCTACAGCATTTGGGACACCTAAAACCATAAATTTTCCATTTGTCCCAAATGAAAATTAATGGTTTTAAGGTGTCCCAATATCTAAGCATATTCTGAACAGAAGCAAAATGTTAAACTTTCTTTTGTTGTTTACAAAAATAACTTATCTTAAAAAAAATGGAAAAGATGAGACATAACTGAAATCCTTATTATAAGACAGAATAGCCATGTAAATGTACCTAGCAGTCAAAAAGCAAGCAAAACATTTTCATCACTTGAAACTAATTGCAAAAAGTGACAAATATAATTTATCAGAGCTCTAGATAAGAGGGGTATTGGATGATAATTGAGGGATAATTTTTTTTATTTCTCATTGAAACCATATGTTGTGGCCACTCATCTGAACTGTCTCGTCGAGACGGTTCAGATGAGGGGTCACAACATATGTTTCTATGCAGAACTAACAAAAATTATCCCTAATTATCACCAAATACTCCCCCTTATCTAGAGCTCTGAAAATTTTATGCCATAACCTGGGTAAAATTGCCATCATGTATGAATTCATAAAACGCAGCTGGAATGGCAAACAGTTTAGGTCCTGCTCATACTGCTCCTTTAGCTTTAAGAGCAGTCTGATCTGGGCCTGCACTGTCTGCTCAAACCGTTCTCTCCCAATACCGCATTAAGAATTTTTATGGTATTTGCAGACTGTATAGCACCTTTTGCCATAGAGCAGATGATTTAAGGTGAAAGGGTATACCTCAAGAGTTTTTTCTCTGCCATTTTTACAAAGGGGAACAACTTCTGTGTCTTCCAGTTTGCTTTCCTAAATCAAGCAGCCCTTGGTTTCAACATAGCCACAAGCAAGGGCGTAGCTACCTATACGGCAAATACGCAAGTGCGTATTGAAATTTTGTCAAAATTGACAAAATTTCAAAACGCACCTGCATATTTGCATGCTGAATATTTATAAATTAGACAAGATTTCAATACCAATTACCAAAGTGGCTGAAATACTAGCTTTCCCTTCAAAAAGTAGAGAATAAACATGGTTGTGTTATGAAATTGACCCTAGTTACGCCCCTGACAAGAGGGTCTACTCTTAAAGTGAAAATTTGCTCCTTTAAGAGCTGACATCCATTTAAAAGGGACAAAAAAAGAAACGACAGTTTCTTCCCTTGAATGTGTAATACACATGAACCACGACCCGACAAAACCAACAATGTGGTTGTGCATCCAGCTAAGACTCAGATCAGCCTGGACCTCCGCCCAGCCTAATCAGTGTCCTCCCTAAGCGCTTAGGTAGGGTAGCTAAGTGTCTAAGCTAGTTCCATGCAGACAGCGAAGACTCTGATCAGACTGGGCGGATGCCCAGGCTGATCTGAGTCTGTGCTGGGGGCACAACCACATTGCTGGTTTTGTCGTGTCATGGCCCACATTCATTTGAAGCAAAACAGAAATAGTTTTCTAAAAAATGACTTCTATACAATATCACAACTATGAACATGTAATACTTTTGTGAGACATACAAGTTGATTTTTTTCTTATATAAAAATAAATATTTATATTGTATGATACAGCTTCAGATAGTGTGAGTTATTTTATGATAATTCCAGTGAACACAGGGTATAATCGATTCCGCTAATTTTCGCTTCCTGCAGAGACTGTACATCATATTTGGCTTCCGCTGAGACTGTCCGCAAACTCTTGCTTTCTGCAGGGACTACTGTCCTCGAACACTGGCTTCCTGCCGAGACTGTCCTCGTGACTCTGCTACCTGCTGAGAGCCTTGGCAGGAAGCAGAATCACGCGGACAGTCTCTGCAGGAAGCCATTTATCATGTACAGAAGTCTCGGCAGGAAGCAAGAGATCACGGACAGTCTCCGCAGAAGCCAAAATATGATGTACAGTCTCTGCAGGAAGCGAAAATTAGCGGAATCGATTATGCCTTGTGGTGAATGAGTTTTCATCATTTCTCCATTGAAACATATAGTGTAGTGCCTCATTATAAACAACGAACTACGCTGGTTCTAAAGATGCTGTCAATCAGTTCATGGAGAATCTTGCTGAATGCATACACAGCCATTTTTTCTCTTGTCTTTTTTTGCCATGTTTACAAGGGGAAACAACTTCTGTGTCTTACTGCAGCTTCAATGGACAACACAGCCCTCTGAAAATGGGCTCTACTCTTAAAGGAAAATCTCTGCTTCTACAGAACCAAATTTTTTCCTCTAACATACAGAGCCCTAGATAAGCGGGAGTATTTGGTGATAATTAGGGATATTAGGGATAATTTTTGTTAATTCTGGATAAAAATATATGTTGTGACCCCTTATCTGAACCGTCTCAACGAGACGGTTCAGATGAGGGGTCACAACATATGGTTTCAATGAGAAATAAAGAAAATTATCCCTCGATTATCCTAAAATACCCCTCCTATCTATAGCTCTGCAGATGTGATCTCTACTGAGAAGGGAGGCAAAAATGAAAATGGCAGAGTTGTCTTCCCTTGAAAGTGTATTCATTCACCTTAGCAGAAAGATATCAGCTGTGCTCCAGATAAGGTGAAATTTTGAGGATGATTCGGGGATATTTTTTTCCCTTATTTCTCAATGAAAACATACGCTGTAGCTCCTCAGTAGAACCCTCTCAGTGAAAACATTATGCTGTGACCCCTCCTTAGAACCATATTGGGAAAACCAGCTACATGTATAAAGAGGGGTCATAACAAATGTCTGTGTTGAAATATATGGAAGATTATCCCTAAATTATATCTATTATGCCTGATTAACCTCTACCAGTGTCTCTTATTATAAGACAAAGACAAGGGATAATTTAAGAATAATTTTCCATATTTCTCCATAAAAACATGTTATGACCGCTCATAAGAACCATCTCAGCGAGATGGTTCTGATGAGGGATCACAACATATATTTTTGTTGAGAAATAAAAAATTATCTCAGAATTATCCTCAAATTAATACTCCTTTTATCTGAGGCTCTAAACTCTACCCCTATTATCTGAAGCCTTATGAAGCTCTGCATTGGTAGACTAGAGAATGGCTTTTTCCATCTTCAGATTTGGACAAGTTCAGAGCCTCAGATAAGAAGGGGTTACAGGAATAATTCAAAGATAAATTTTCTTATTTCTCAACGAAAATGTATGTTGTGACCTCACATTAGAACCATCTTACCAAGACAAATCTTTAGAGGGGTCACAACGCATGTTTTCATAGAAAAATTATGAAAATAATCCCTAAATTATCCCTAATAGCCCTTCTTATCTGGAGGACTGAAGTCCATTTTTTGTCTTAATTATCCCGGACTGCACCGTACAGTTTTGAAACCAAACATACATTGTGACCCCTTACTAGAACTATGTCACAGAGGGGTCAAAACATAAGTTTTCATTGAGAAATAAGAAAAATTATCCATAAATTATATGAGCCACGACAAAACCAACAATGTGGTTGTGCTCCCAGCGCAGACTCAGATCAGCCTGGGCATCCGCCCAGTCTGATCAGAGTCTTCGCTGTCCGCACGGAGGTAGCCTAGACCCTTTGCTACCCTCTGAGCGCCAAGCAAAGAGTCAGAGCCAACTGGGTGGATGCTCAGGCTCATCTGAGTCTGCGCTGGGCGCACAACCACATTGTTGATTTTCTCACGCCGCGGCTCATATCTTTTACCCCTTCCTTTCTAGTCTGCTACAGTTGCCATTAATATTTCAGTCCAACCTATTTATAAGACATTCAATTAAATATGACAATAGAATTCTTTACATCGATTTCTCCTGCTTTTAAAGTACATTTTTGTTCTCAGATGAGATTCTTAATAACAGCAAATTCAATTTAACAGTCTAACATTTGGCAGCAGGGCTACTAAGAAGTCCTTCCCCACCATGCATACAACATCATAATGATATTGTATTCAAACTGGAGTCGTCCACATCATCACATCAAACTGGTGTCAAAACAACACCATTTCAACCTTGTGTAAATGTTGCAGTGTTGCAGTGCTCTAGAAAAGAAAGGGTAATAGGGATAATTTTGGGATAATTTTTGGGATAATTTTCATTATTTGGCCATAAAATCATAAGTTGTGACCTTTATTTAGAACCGTCTCAATGAGACAGTTCTAATGAGGGGTGGGTCACAACATATAATTTCATTGACAAATAAGAAAAATTATCCCAGAATTATCTCCTATTTCCCTTCTCTCTCTGAGCTCTGAACTGCTGGGTGTCTTACTGTTTTTCTACTAAATGCAGAGCCTCATGACTGTGATGTTTAAACTTCTTAAATGCCATCTTTCAAAGATAGGATCACAAGATCTCCAAACAAGCATGACAGATCCCAGTGCTCCAGATAAGAAGGGGTAACAGAGATAATTTAGGGATAATTATACATATTTCTCGACAAAAACATATTTTGTGACCCATCATTAGAACCGTCTTGTCGAGACGGTTCTAATAAGGGGTCACAACATATGTTTTCGTTGGGAAATAAGAAAAACTATCTTTGAATTATCCTCAATACCCCCTCTTATCTGGAGCTCTGACATCCTTATTACCGGTACATACATTTACAGGGAAGACACTGAACAGCCTCTACACTAATACGGTCCGGCTAGACTCTTCAATGTGTGTCCGAAGATCCCTTAAGGTCTACAGGTTGTGCATCTGGGCCCCGTTGTTCAAAATAAACAACATTGTTAGTTAAAGACTCGTTAAAATTTCAAACATTAAAACCTCAAATACATGTATGCCAATATATTTTGTTGAAAAAATGTGAGAAGCTTTTGCATTGCAAAAGCTTCTCAACCATTGTCAACAAAAAGTATCAGTGTATTTGGCTATAAGGTGGTAAAACACTTAACCATTTGACCTCTTAAGAAGCTTATAAGCCTAATGAACATGCTTTGAACAACTGGGCCTTGAACATTAACTGCTCTGAACAGACTAGACTAATGCACACTCTAGTCTAATTCATAGATAAGAGGGGAATCATGGATAATTTAAAGAACTCTTTTCTTACATCTGAACAAAAACATATGTTGTGACACCTCATTTGAACTGTCTTGCCAGGCAATTCTAATGAAAAAGCACACAATATATGAGCCGTGACGCAAGAAAACCAACAATGTGATTGTACGCACAATGTAGACTCAAATCAGCTTGGGCATCCGCTCAGTCTGATCAGAGGCTTCCCTTAAAACACTTAAAGGGTAGTTAAGGGTCTATGCTACCTCCCTGCGGACAGTGAAGACTCTGATCAGACTGGGCGGATGCCCAGGCTGATCTGAGTCTGCGCTGATTGTTGTTTTTCTCGTGTCGTGGGTCAATTATATTTTCAAAGAAATATGGAAACTTATCCCTAAATTATCCCTGTCACCCCTTCTTGTCTGTAACACTTATTTTCACACTCCATGAAGACCTTGACTTGCTAGGATGATTAAATGCATAGTTTTAAAAATTTGAGCCCTGTAGCAAGAAAATATTGTTTCCATTACAGGCTCTAGATAAGAGGGAGTATTTGGTGATAATTAGGGATAATTTTTGTTAATTCTGCATAAAAACATATGTTGTGACCCCTCATCTGAACCGTCTCGACGAGACGGTTCAGATGAGTGGTCACAACATATGGTTTCGATAAGAAATAAGAAAAATTATCCTTAATTATCATCAAATACTCCCTCTTATCTAGAGCTCTGCATTACTCATGATCTCAGGAGCTGCAGGTAGCTCCCAATTTTCAGGATGCAAAATATAAGAACCACAACAATGTGGTTGTGCGTCCAGCGCCCAGCACAGACTCAGGAGGGATGAGGGAAAACAAAATATTTTCCTCGTAAAAACATATTGTTGTTCCTCCTTATTATCAACTGGCAGGCAGGGTCATGGCAATTCAAGTATGTTTTATGCAGAATTATAAGGAAGTATCCCAGATTCTCAGCTTCCATGCACTGTCATTTACAGTAACTTTTAGAAAACTGACTGTTTATGTAATTGATAAATCCTTCCAGAGAGTGACGTCCCCCAAGAAGGTTATACCAATTATCTGTGCAGTCAATTTTCTAAGGCCATATTGATGACACCTTTGGAACAAAACCTGGGAATATTTCTTGTTACACGGCTCTATCAAATCTCATTTTGTCTTTAAAGAAACTGCCTAAACATTAAACTCTATATAGGAACAAAAGAGATATTCAAAACAACAGTATAGTCCACTGAACTGTTTTATCTTTAACTCTTTTAGCCCCAAAAAAAGCAGACCACAAAATTTACATCTGCAAAATTTCATCTTTTATTTCATAGCTATATCATATCAAGAATTTAAAGACTAGAGGGCAAACAATGTAGATCTAGATGGGCTTAGCAAAGAGTCTGATCAGACTGGGCAAATACCCAGGCTGATCTGAGTCTGCCCTGGGTGCACATAAACTTTGTTGAATTTCTCGTGTCGCGGTTCAAATGAGCCACATGCAAGGATGTGCTAAAAAAACACTTGCAATCCTTGCGAACTATCCGAAGTCTCCATTTTAAGTCTGTAGATTTCATATGTATACATGATGTGTACAAAGAGCCAAGGCTCTAATTAGACTGCATGGAAGTGCAAGCTGGTCTGCCCCTTTGCTGGTCGAAAATGCTATAAGCAGTGACCCTTTTAGCATGTCATGGTTCAATTATACCGTTATAGCCATACTACAATATATGAGCCACGACACCACAAAACCAACGTAGTGACATGTGCGCCCAGCGAAAACTCAGATCAGTCTGGGTTTATCCGCCCAGTCTGATCAGAGTCTTCACTGTCTGCCTGGAGCTAGCTTAGACCCTTAGCTACCCTTTAAGCGCAAACCAATAACTCTGATCAGACTGGGCAAATGCCCAGGCTGATCTGAGTTAATTACTCTGTTTAGACGATACCTGTTTCAATTCGGATCAGATTGCTCCGCAATAAGGTAATCCGAAGCAAACCCACTTGTCTGTTTAGACTATACCGTTTTCGATTTGGTGCAAATTACTTCGCAGTAAAGTAAATGCAGCATGCTCAAATGTTAACATGACCTAAACATGCCCGAGGTCAGTACAAAAATAAATTTTAATGCGGATTCGCTTTGGTTTGCTGTTTAGACACGACTTTTAATCCGAAGTAAAAGTTAATTCGGATTTGATCCAAGGTACTCTGTAGGATTAGTTTACTCCGAGTTAGTTTTTAATTCGAATTAGATTTGCTAGTGTAAACGGTTAATTCGAAGTGAATTCGGATTCAATTCGGATTAAAACTCTAGTCTAAACAGGGTATTTGTGTGGCGCAAAGCCAATGTTGGTTTTGTCGTGGCTCATATAGGCTTATGATAATCTACAAAAGCTTTTAACTTAATTTCAGTCCTTGTCACTCCAATATTTTGCTTTCCACATTCTGGCAGCCTGAATCCGGAACCCTGTAACTAAATGAGACAGCATCATATATCACTGTTCTATATTAAATAAATGATCCATCTTCAAACCGTTACTTAACAGCACATCCGTCAAAGGTATAATTATTTTGTTTTTGAATGGGCAGTGTTTACTTTCTCTGCAACCTCTGTATATTCCTAATTTTCTGTCTAGCTTCCTTTGTCCAGAATATAAGTACGTCTTTCACACAAATAATCCTGGAATTATTTCGGAGGAAAACATTGATTTCTTTCCTGTTTTGCTAAGTTTACATCCTTGGCATTCTCTGTGAGCTGTCGTTAATTACATTCGCCTAGCTGGTGCCGGATTGTTTACCAAGTCGCCTTTGTTCTGTTGTTGTCCTAAGGAAGTCCCCTGAGGCTAACAGCCACTAGATAGCATATCTACTGTGGAGTTTCGTTTTGAAGTCTGCTGTATTCCAATGTCAACTATCACAAAATGGGAGATTTGACAAAAAATTACCTTTCTTTACAAATCTTAAAATAGTTTGAAAGGGAGACAACCAATATATGAAAGGGAAATAAGTATTTTGCAAAAAGGGAGGCAATTAAGTAGCCTCCCATGCAAAATATATGTGCCATAATTATATTTGTAAAATTACTTCCCTTGCAATCTATTTCCTTCCCTTTAACAGCATTCGTTGCTAAGGGGAATGACTTACAATTATGTCCCATTGTTTACAGAGGCAGACTCACTTAACCCTTAAAGCGCCAAAAATTAAAATTGTTAAATTGGCAAACAGTGTAGATTCAGATGAGGTGGCTCATCTGAATTTACACTGTTAGCCCTCTAGTGTTCGAATTCTCAATATGATATCGCTTGGACAAAACATTTTTTGAAATTCTGCAGACGTAAATTTTGTCGTCTCCTTTTTGGCACATTAAGGGTTAAAAGATCTACTAACCTATTTACTTCCAATTTTCTGAATTGTTACGGCGGACAACTCACTTGCAAACCTTTTACCCTACTTCCTTTTACCTGAATTTCTAAGGGGGATAACTCATCTCCCGATGTTTATGGAGGCAGTCACTTAAAAGATCAACCAAACTTTTGAACACATATCTGAGACTTATATTATTGAGATTGGGCATAATTTGGGCAGTGTAGACCATCCTGCAGGGCTCCAGATCAGAAGGGGTAATAAGGATAATTTTGGGATAATTTTCTTCATTTTACCATTTAAAAATATTATGTGACCCCTCATTAGAACCATCTCACAGAGACAGTTCTAATGAGGGGTCACAATATATGTTTTTGTTGAGAAATAAGAACAAATTATCTCAGAATTATCCTTAATACCTTCCTTATCTGGCGCTCTGAGCTAAGGTCATAATCTGCCATGCTATTTCACTGCCATACACTGTAAAGTATATATCCAGCCATAGCCAGAAGTCATATTCTCCCAGCGAAAACCACTTGTTCCTGTCTCTCGTGAGTATGTCATATTGAGCATTGTACGATTCTCGGACGTGTAGTCACATGTTGCATTTGAAACCTGAAATGATATAAAAAAAAAGAATAATAATTTTTACATGAAATTTCTAATATTATTTTATCTTTAAACAGAGCTGGAAAATTCCGCTAGTCTGCCTCAATCATGCTGGAGGAAGTGAAAACTTAATTTGATAGCTTCTTAGGTTAACTATTGAATACTTACACATTTTT
Organism: Ctena decussata; assembly: GCA_963989385.1. NCBI lineage: Eukaryota > Metazoa > Mollusca > Bivalvia > Lucinida > Lucinidae > Ctena > Ctena decussata. The sequence continues at coordinate 12,006,007 of OZ022509.1, forward strand.
TATGCAAGAAAAGCAAATATTGAAGCCACAACGCCACGAAAACAACAAGGTGGCATGTTTGCCGAGTGAAGATTCAGATCAGTCTAGGTATCAGCTCAGTCTGACTTCCTCTGAGAGTCTTCACTGACGGCATGGAGGTTACGCTTCTACCCTCCTCAGACTGGCAGATGCCCAGGCTAATCTAAGTCTGTTCTGGGAGCTCATGCCACTTTGTTGGTTTTGATTTGTCGTGGCTCAATTTTAAAGAATTTTTCAGCTTAGTCAGGAGCCCCAATAGCTCAGTAGATTAAGCGCTGGTCTGCTGATCTAGTGGTCCCTCTGGCAGACATCTTTCCAACCATAAACAGGCTTCCATAATGTAAACAACCTTTCATTATCATTCTCCCTTAGTCCTGATATGACTGAAATACTGTTGAAAAGGACATAAAATTAAAACTCATTCATCCATCTATATAAACTCTGTATAAGGAGAATGGATAAAATTTCAGGGAAAGTAAATTCGTCATTTTCAATTTTGACTCCTTTCTCAATGGGGGTCAACTCTTAAAGACAGGATTTTGCTCCTCTAGGTTGCTTGGTTGATTTGATGCTTAACGTCCACGGTAAACAACTAAGGTCATGTCGGGATGGTCAGTTAACCTAACCACACTATTCCTGGGCAGGCTTAGACCTCCTAAGCGGTTAACCAGTACTAAGTGCACATACTTTCGCCAGTAACTGACAACTGCCCTTCTTGAATCAGCGGAAGGAGAAACGAAAGAATGTGGCCAGACCGGGATTCGAACCCAGGACCTCTGACTTACGAGTCAGGTGCCCTACTGATTGCGCTACCCGGTCCGGCTTTGCTCCTCTAGGAGCAAAATCCTTCCTTTAAGGGTAGACCCTACTTTAGAGGGGCTACTTTACCCAGGAAAGCAAACAGGAAGTCATGAAAGTTGTATCCCTTTGTCAAAATGGTGGAAAAACATGGAGGTGTGCCCACATTACAAAATTACCGTTTTGTTAGATACACAGCAGCAGTAATCTGGGCCTGGTTGTTCAAAGCATGGCAAGCTGAACAAAGTCGTCAGTCAAGGATTTGTTAAGTCTTATAGTACTCACAAAATCAATTGCAGTAATATTTTTTGTTGAAAAATTGTGAGGAGCTTTTGCCCTCACATTTTTTCAGCAAAAAGTGGCAGTCTTTATGTATGGTACATTTGAAAATATAATGTCTCGTTAACTAACGACATTGTTAGTTTCGAACAACAGTTACTGGGCCCAGGTCAAGGACCAAGCTCATGAATAATCTGTTAAGCCAACAACCAAGAAGGTTATTGTAACATAACAGTTAAGCGATTATGTCAGCCAACATAGAAATTAATCCTTAACGACTTGTCATATAACCGGCAAGTGTTTCAAATATACTGGACAAAAAAAGTTAAGGATCAAACATTAGACTGAAATTTTTATATTGAAAAAAGTAATTTTCAAAAAAACGTTTTCTTCTGTTGAATACATCTAACTATGCTGCACAAGACTGCATGGCACATATTGAAATCTGATCACGTGACACGCCAGCAGAAATGAATAAACAGGCATACCCCTAAAATCAAAGTGAAAACTGGCATTAATACAAAACTGAATGTCCATAATTTTTGACTTTATCCATGCCAAATCATTTTCAGTTCTCAGTGTGACCTCCAAGGGCCTGAATAACTGCATGACAGCCACTCAGTATGCTTCTGGTAAATTCCGAGAGGCCCATTTGGGGACCCGTTTGCCATTTTTCACGAAAGGCCTGAATTAGCTCTCCTTGAGTTTCAGGAAGCTTCTCGTCATCAGGATTGGTGGTGTAACATGTCCAAGGAGTGCTCAATCAGATTTAAAACTTGTGATTAAATTGACATGTCAATGTGAGCGATTGTTTATGTCGCTAGGTATTGGTCCACCACATTTGCCCTGTGATTCGATGATGTCATCGCCAAGAACTGCAGCAAACTGTCTCGTAATTGGATAAACTTGCCATTCCTAACTCGAGCACCAATCAGAGCGCCTCTGTCTGGCAAGCGCAAGTCCACACAGCTGCAAATCCAGATGCCGCACTATACCATCACCCTCCCTCCTCGAGACATCTCATATTCCTCAACACAATTTAATTCATATTCTACATGACCTGTACCTGGCAGGTGTCAAACCCTTCTCCCACCATCGTGAATATCTACATACAAATCTGGACTCATCTGTGAAAAGAACATGGGACCAATGACCCAGTCGCCAATTTGTGTCACTTTTTGCCGACTGTCGCCCCGCATTTCTATGGAATCATATCAATACTGGCCTCATTACCAGCATGCAAGTGCGCAAATTAAGTTGTGTAAAGTCTGTTTCAAATCGTTTTCGCTGAAATTGGCCGATTAAATCATTTAATGGACAAACACTGCGCGTCCTCACAATGTTATTGTGATGAACCAGTAGCTTGGGACGGAGACCATCGTCCGTATGAACAAGCCTAATCAATCGCAAGTTTTAAATCTGATTGAACATGCTTGACAGCTGTTACAAAACACCAATTCTAATCACCAGAGGCTTCAAGAAACTCCTGGAGAGCTAATTCAGGCCTTGACAAACGAGTCCCCAAATGAGCCTCTAGCGCTTTACCAAAAGAACACCGAGTACCTGTCATGCAGTTATTTAGACTCCCGGAGATATTGATGAGCACCGGCAATGGTTTTGCATGGATAAAGCCAAGAATCACGGACACTCAATTTTGTGGGAAGCCAATTTTCACTTCAGTTTTAGGGGTATATCTGTTTATTCATTTCTACTGGTGTGTCACGTGATCCGATTCCAATATTTTTCATGCAGTTCTGTACTGCTTTGACAGCTGTATTGAACAGAAGAAAATTATTTTTCTATAATTTATTTTTCATGATTTAAGCTTCTGTCAAATATTTGATCCCTAACTTTTTTTGTCCAGTATAGTATAGTCTACAGCATTTCGCCAGTTTATCTGCTACAAAGTAGCAGCTTCTACATAGGCTGATATGGAAGTTTGTCGAAGTAGTGTTTTTTGTGAGGTGGCCAAAAGTGGCTAAAATTTGAGTGGAAAGACATTAATTTTGGACTCAGATTTAATGTCTAACCAGAACATAAACGATTACGATATACATTGATGAGAGCGTTGGTTCAAAAGCCTCATCCGAAAGAGCTGAGTTTTTCATTATCACCCTCCCATCATCCTCATATGACTGAAATAACTATAGGAAAGAAAGTAAAATTGCAAGTCATTCATCCATCATACAGTTATCAAGCAAAACAAATCTTAAAACCTCAGGACTTTCTCGGTTTTTGCGAACTTTGTAAACTGAGAATATTTACAGTAACTTAATGACAAATCAATATTAGCGTATCTAATGAAAAAAGAGTTTTATACCGATTTTATTGCAAACTATATACGTTTATTTCTCAATAAACTGTATCTGCAGACAGATCAAAAAAGCATATTTCCCTGAATAAATATTTAATAACATCACCATCACAGGGTATAATCGATTCCGCTAATTTTCGCTTCCTGCAGAGTCTGTACATCATATTTGGCTTCCGCCGAGACTGTCCGCGAACTCTTGCTTTCTGCAGAGACTACTGTCCTCGTAAAATGGCTTCCTGCCAAGACTGTCCGCGTGATTCTGCTTCCTGCCGAGAGCCTCAGCAGGAAGCAGAATCATGCGTACAGTGTCGGCAGGAAGCCATTTATCATGTACAGATGTCTCAGCAGGAAGCAAGAGTTCGCGGACAGTCTCGGCAGAAGCCAAATATGACAGACAGTCTCTGCAGGAAGCGAAAATTGGTGGAATCGATTATACCCTGTGCTGAATAAATATTTAACTAACATCACCATGATTCAAGCAAAGTTGCAACATCATTCTGTCTAAGGCATAATACTCGCCTTGCAGAGCTCCAGATAAGAGGGGGTATTGAGGATAATTCATAGATATTTTTCTTATTTCTCAATGAAAACATATTTTGTGACCCCCTCATTAGAACCGTCTCTGTGAGACGGTTCTAATGAGGGGGTCACAAAATATTTTCTATGGAGAAATATGGAAAATTATCTCTAAATTATCTGTGTAACCCCTTCTTATCTTGAGCTCTGGAATTGTTTCTTTGTTTGCTGGAGGTTTCTCATTTTTAGTTGGTTGGTTGGTTGATTTGATGCTTAGAGTCCACGGTAAACAACTAAGGTCATGTCGGGACGGTCAACTAACCTAACCACACTATTCCTGGGCAGGCTTAGACCTCCTAAGCGGTTAACCAGTACTAAGTGCACATACTTTCCCCAGTAACTGACAACTGCCCTTCTTGAATCAGCGGAAGGAGAAACAAAAGTATGTGGCCAGACCGGGATTCGAACCCAGGACCTCTGACTTACGAGTCAGGTGCCCTACCGATTGCGCTACCCGGCCCGGCCCTCTCATTTTTAGCTATATTAACTCTTTCACTACCAAAAGGCAGACGACAAAATTTGCGTCTGCAAAAATTAAAAAAATGCCTTGTCCAACACTTTTTATATTGAAAATTCAAAGACTAGAGGGCAAACAGTGTAGCTAGATGAGGCAGATCATTATGAGTCACCTCATCAGGATCTACGCTGGTTGCAAATTTTGCTAATTGTGTCACTGGGGCTTAATCAGCCTATGTAGAAGCTGCTACTTTGTAGCAGATAAACTGGCGAAATGCTGTAGACTATACTATACTGGACAAAAAAAGTTAGGGATCAAATATTTGACAGAAGCTTAAATCATGAAAAATAAATTATAGAAAAATAATTTTCTTCTGTTCAATACAGCTGTCAAAGCAGTACAGATCTGAATAAACAGATATACCCCTAAAACTGAAGTGAAAATTGGCTTCCCACAAAATTGAGTGTCTGTGATTCTTGGCTTTAACTGGAACTTAAGTTTGGGTGTATAAGTTCGCGAATTTGTTATGCTTCCCAATTCTCCTAAAGAAGGAGCCCCGGTAGCTCAGTGGGTTAAGCGCTGGCCTATACTGAACTAGCGGTCGCGGGTTCGAGCCCCGCTGGAGGCGGAGCTCTTTCCATCGTAAACTGGGTTCCATTGCACACAGCCTTTCATTATCACAAGCCCATCGTCCTGATATGACTGAAATACTGTTGAAAAGGACGTAAAATCGCAAGTCATCCATCCATCCATCCTTTATAAAGAAACATCATCTCCATAAGTAATAAACGTATATGCATGGCTATACCTCCAGGCTTTTATACTATCTGTACAAAGGGGAACAAATTTTCTGAGATCCTGTTTGCTACCCTGAATGATAAAACCTTTCCAAAAGGGGGTCTATTCTTAGAGGAAAGAATTCTGATGTTTTGTCACAATGTTGTTCCTATACAAAATGACCAAGTTGAAAAAGGGGCATAACTCCTGAAAAAACAAGACAGATGGAGGAAATAAAATAAGGGTCTGCTTATTTTTCATGTTCATGAAGCATCAAAAAAATTCAAGTTCCTTAATCTCTTACCGTTCTTGACATTAAGTAAAGGTACCTTTGTACCATAGGCTTCAATGCAATAAGTCTAAAAAGGGGCATACAACTCAGTCAAAAATTGACTATTTTTTTCCCATAAGTTAATCAGGTCAGCTACACCTTCAGCAATGTCTTCCTGCAAAAAAATCATGATCCTAGCATCAGGGGTTCTTGAGATAATTTGCTAACAAGGTTCATTTATTATTAATTAGGCTTACAATGCACTAAGTCAAAAAAGGGGCATAACTCAGTCAAAAATTCACAATATTTCTTCAAAAGTTAATCAGTTCATCTACACCTTGGGCACTATCTTCCTGCAAAAAAATCATGATCCTAGCAAAAATTCAGGGGTTCTTGAGATATTTTGTTCACAAGGTTCCATAGGCTTACAATGCACAAAGTCAAATAAAATTTCCTTTTAAAAGGAAGGCTTGCACAGCTAAAACAGTGAAATTTTCATGAGTTGTTATTGAAGTGAACCCGATTGTTAGTGCACTTTCTGTTGCTTACTTTTATTTAGCAAAGTATTTAATTTCTAGCTTCTTGAATAGTGGCATTATCCACGGGTGTAAGGTAAAAACAAGTGTAGAATTTATTTGAAAAACAAATTGAGGAAATACACACACACACACACACACACACACACACACACACACACACACACACACACACACACACACACACACACAATAACAACAACAACAAAAAACAGTTTTCCAACGTTTTGGCCGGCCGTTTTAGGCATGCCTCAAGTTAAATAACTATATGGACCTATTTCAAGTCTTTTCTTTATGGCTGTTGAGTCACATTTAGTCTGAATCAAAATTTTAGGAAAGACTGTTTCAAATACATGTCTATGGAATCTTGGCACATCTGAACTTGGCATCAAAAGAAGAAATAAATTAATATTTACTGAAGTTTATTTTTGGTTTAAGTGGCATCAGTGGCAGTGACTGGAACAAAACTTTGACACTCTGAGAAGAAAGTGCATGCTGTTATTGTTTTGACAATAACTTGCTTTACACCATTTGAGAACAACAAAGCACGGAACCTATTGCGTTCGTATTTCCATGAACTCCCGACAAATGAAATTTATCTTTTATATTTATGCTATGTTTTTACATCAATTTTGTTTACTCATTCGTGAAGTTCTGACTAATTAAACGCCAAGCAAAGGACGAATAATAGTTACGTGTTTGGTAATGAAGTACAGCAGCCGTCACTATGACATGACGTATATCAATCGTTATGTCGGCCAATCATCTATTTGAACTATCCGTGACGTTGCTTACGCGTAAGATTGCATGTATGTGTGTTGTTCGTGGATGTATGAACATCGTCAGCCCAGTATAGGTTCATCTAAGGAAATCGTCGTTGAGTGTAAATATTTCTCTGTACATTTGTATAGCTGAACTAAAAAGGCAACATTAGAGAGTGTTATAAAAGTAAGAAAAATGTCCACACACCCCAACCCACACCTACCGCAAGCACAGTAGGCCCTTGTTCTACTATAATCCAAATAAGTAGGACGCCCCGGGACTGGAAGTTATACCCAGCATCATCGCACCAACCAACCAACCCCTCCCTTGTCATAAACCTGTCAATGAATCCCTAACAGTTTCAAATTTTAACAATTCCGAGTTTCAAATGTTAACAACTCTGAATCGTTCCCTTTTTCTGTATCATTGTTCAGGCTATTCATGAACATGTTGATGGCCAAAAGGGAATTTATCAGATGCTAAAAATGTGTACATAATATATTGTTGTAAGCCTACTTCGGTGATCCTTCATACCATCAAGAGGTCTTCCGAACATCGCCAGGCGATTCCCCGACGACAGACGGAAATCACCGGAGATAGGTCACGTGCGAGTTCCGCACGAGGGACTCGCTCTCACTCCACCACCAGCTCTTGACCTGAACAGACCTAGTCGTTCGTCGGGACCGGAGCGCTATAAAGGTGAGCACATGTTTAACAACTGGCGCTGCGTCATATAATTGGTAGCGCGGGTAAGTCCCAGTGCATTTTCCTTGCAATTTATCGTCTGACGCAGAATTTTTTTCTGTCATTTTTTGTTCTGCTTCAGACATTTTCCGTAGCCGAATTTTACATTCTGTGTCAGCGCCCAGAGTATCCTTTTTGACCCTGTATCCTTTATTTATGCTTAGTATTGTATATTTTGCGTAAATTATTTATTTTTCAGGGTATTTTTGTGATTTTTGAGAATTTCACCGTAAAATTTCTTTCGTCAAAACCACGTGCTTTTCGGTTTATTTGCGGCCATTGCGGTTCTTCTGAAATAAACCGGCAACAACTTCATTCTCAAATTTTGACAGTTTAAGGTGGTGATAATCACTGATTTGGGGCAAAGACAAAAATCTGCATAAAACACTCAAAATACCACTGATCTTTCCAAAACTTAGCATGTGCCTTCTTTATGTTGTTTCTCACAATTCAGACTCCCAAATTGCAGCATTTGTTAATGTTAAAAAGTGTTTTTATAAGAGAAGATCAAAGGGTAATTTTCTGCGCAATAATCTGAAAAAATAATATTGTTATTGAAAATATACTTAGTGCTGAGAGTTCCTTGTTGCATAATGGAGAGCGAGCTAGCAATTATTTTTTCAAACTCTTTCACACATTATCAGGCTGAGCAGATGAAAAAAGATGCGGTCTGTGTCCAAATTTTTTTGTCAAAACACAGAGGTGAAACAGGTGAGACTATTTTAACAAGGTTGAACAATTTTATCTACACACCAGTGATCATGTAAGTAATGTATTATTTATACTGTAGGTGTTACATAGGTATGCTTGCCTACCCTATATTTAATAAATGCATCCAGTGTACATTACCTTGTATATGTTGAACATTTGAGAAAAAAGCTACTGTTTTCATCTGGTCTACATTACAAATTGAGAAAGAGTTGGAATAAATAATTGCTAGCTCGCTCTTCATTATGCAATAATGCACCTTCAGTACTACGTAAATTTTCAATAACGATGTTAATTTTTTTGATTATTGCGCAGAAAACTACCCTTTGATCTTTCCTTTTAAAAACACTTTTTTAAGCAGCATGTACGTCTATTTTGTATTCTAAACTGTAAAGAAAAACAAAAATAAGAAGTCTACTAACTTTCAAGGAGGTACCTTAATTTTTTATGGTTTTATGCAGATTTTTACATTTACCATAAATCACCACCTTAAGAGTATTTCTCTATTTTCTGACATAGTTTCACAGTAAGATAATTGTACTTCCTTACAGTGAGGTTCTCTTTTCATTTGAATAAACTTCAAGAACATTGTTTCCCTTATTTTTCTTGTCATAATGAATATGTGCTCAGAGTCAATTAATGATTTGGCAACAGTTGCCAAAGTAGGCCCCTCTGAAAGAAATAAGAGGAATTCAGACAGCATGACTTATGCCGACTTAATGGAAGGCATCAAAATTGCCCTCAGAGAACAAGCTGAGGAATTGGACTTGTTTTTGTATGGAAGCCAGAATAATTTCAGTTCCTCAGTCAGTCTTCCTGACAGTGTAAAACAGGCTGAGGCAGAAAGGGAAGAATTCAAGAGATTTCCTCCTCCTTGCACTAAACAAATCCTGCCTGAGAAGCCAGACTTGTTAGTCAACTGTCCATCACGGGACAAGGCTGAGGTATATCAAGGGAATGATTATTTCATCCAACAGTTGGATGAAATTGGAAAAAAAGATGCCATCATGATCAACAGGACCCCTCTTACACAAACAAGTAGTGCAGAACCTTGTTCTGTTTCCCAACCAATAGCTCCAATTGAGTTCTATCAGCATGGAGACCCCCTTGAGCAGTTTACAACAGAATCCATCAAGAAACTGCCTTCTCTTCCTCAATGCAATGGTTTCTTCACGGGTAGGGGAGGAGGAGGATATAGTGCTACTGCTACCAGCATTCTGGTATTCAAAACCATTGATTTTAATTTCACTACTGCTATCAAAACCAGTCTCTTGAATGACCCCCCTGGTGGAAAATGCAACAAACCATCAGAGAACTCGTCCAGGGGTGATCCAAGGAACATAGACTGCTCTAAGATTTCACATTCTCAGTGTCCTTTGTCTCAATGTCTAAAGGGCCAGCCAGAGCAGGGCATTATATATGCAGTGCCCAACAATTTTACTGTGAATTCCAAATCTGATGGAATTGTCAGAAAGCGGAAGAAAACTAAATGGAAGGACCCTGGCCAGGGTCCAAACTTTATCTAATGAGACCCCAACTGCTTTGGCAGTCATTCTACTCTAACTTGTATGTTGTGTAGTAATGGCTGTCATCATTTTTGTTATACAGTCATTTTTACTCTAGCTTGTATGTTGTGTAAGGATGACTGTCATCATTTTTTCATTCAACAGTCATTTTTGCTCTAGCTTGTATGTTGTGTAAAAATGACTGTTATCATTATTCATTCAAGTCATTTTTGCTCTAGCTTGTATGTTGTGTAAAAATGACTATCATCATTATTCATTCAAGTCATTTTTGCTCTAGCTTGTAGTGTAAAAATGACTGTCATCATTATTCATTCAAGTCATTTTTGCTCTAGCTTGTATGTTGTGTAAAAATGACTGTCATCATTATTCAGTCAAGTCATTTTTGCTCTAGCTTGTAGTGTAAAAATGACTGTCATCATTATTCATTCAAGTCATTTTTGCTCTAGCTTGTAGTGTAAAAATGACTGTCATCATTATTCATTCAAGTCATTTTTGCTCTAGCTTGTATGTTGTGTAAAAATGACTGTCATCATTATTCATTCAAGTCATTTTTGCTCTAGCTTGTATGTTGTGTAAAAATGACTATCATTGTTTTTTACATCGTTTTTGAACCATTTTTCTGTTCTATGTACATTTCATGACTTCAGGATAGCTTGTATGTTTTCTGATAGCTCTGGCTGTGTACATGGAATAATTTTTATATGCTGCACACGTTATTATTGTAAGCGGCATTGCTTATAATGATTGCATGTGCTCTATTTTCAGAATTTTTAGTGAATGTGTCTGCAACCATGCTGGAATAGTTTGTACATTGTTCAGCTTTGCAGAAGCATTCACAATCTTAATCTGGTGCAGTTGTAGGCAGTGTTTGGGAATAGCTAGTATGTTGTCTACTCACTGTCTATAAATGTGGCAGGCCCATGTCAAAGTGATACTGTCATCTATGAAAAACTATGCCACTGTAAATCTTGTTTTGGAACTGATAGTAGAGGAAAAATGCCCATAATTTTTGTACTCAGTTATGTATTCACAATTTTGGTCTTGGTAATTATCCAGTATTTAAGGCATTAGCTAAATAGAATTTCTAATTCTAAGATTCTACTTCTAATATGATATCCAGGCTTAGTTTACATTGGTGACATTGTCAATATAATTGTATTGGTATTTTGCAATCGTTTGACGCCTGTACTAGCTTGTATGTTGTTCAGGTAATACACTGTGCGCAAAGTACCAATATCTTTTATCACAGGGTGGTCAATGTGCTTTGTTGATTGTTCTGTGAACTACTTCATATATCGAGTCCACAGGGGGACTACCTTGCTGATTCGAATAGCTTGTATGTTGTCGTGCAGTTAGGGTGCTCCAGCTATGGATTCTTTTTCGCGTCTGCCTGATTTCAGCATGTCTCTTGAAGAAAAAAATGTCTACTTGTGGCCTAGACACAAATAACTCGGAGACATGTCTAGGGGGTTCATATCATATGTCTTGGGTATGAACCCAGTCACTGCCTGCATAGACTGCCAGACCTCTGAGAGTTGTGGGAAACAAATGAATAGTTTCATGGATGGCATCAGATGATCAGTGGTGAGACATAAATTCGGGCATGGTTCCTGTTAGCATCTACCAGAAGCCATGCCTGGAGTCTTTCACTGCTCTTCTTGAATTAGTCGCCTCTGTGTATCTTTCATCCACATATCTCAGAGTCTCAGAACCCTTTTATCTATTCCACTATAAAAACAACAGGAATCAGAATCATTTAGTCATAGTTGATTCGGTTTTTTCATTATACTATTTATTCTATTATCCGGTTTATTTTCAGTGCATTTTCACATATTGTTTTGGTCCGCACTGTATTAAAGAACATTTATTTCCAGGTTAGTTTGTTTAGATATTTAACTTCTGCACTAAAGTCAGCGAGTCTTCAGAACCTGCAATGATAATGCGAATGGCCCTCTGTAATTTGTAGTCATACCCTTACCTGGCAGCATGCATGTAGTGAATATATCTTTGTATACATTCTATTTCATACAAAATACTTCTTTTCATTATTTCCTATTTTCTCATTTGGAAACGTTATCTAGGTGGCAAGTGTTCCACCAAAATAGATAAATTATTAGTGGCAGGTGTTCCACTAAGTAGTACTTATTTAGTAGTTTGCTAGTTGCATTGTAGGGCCTGGATATTTTTTACATAGAATAACCATAAATTTTAGATTCACAATAAGTTCTAGTAAGCATCAATTTCAACACAAGTTATTTCACTCCAAATTTACGATGGCATATAATTATTTAGGTACTTCATTTTAAGGGACCATTTCTTATAAACTAATATTCTACTTCTACATTTTAACATAAATTCTCACTACTATAACACCACTAACCGGCCACATAATTACTAAAATTCTAATACTAATATTTCACCACTCGTTGATCCAGTCTTCAAAGAAGGGGGAGAGTGTTGTGAGCCTACTTCGGTGATCCTTCATACCATCAAGAGGTCTTCCGAACATCGCCAGGCGATTCCCCGACGACAGACGGAAATCACCGGAGATAGGTCACGTGCCAGTTCCGCACGAGGGACTCGCTCTCACTCCACCACCAGCTCTTGACCTGAACAGACCTAGTCGTTCGTCAGGACCGGAGCGCTATAAAGGTGAGCACATGTTTAACAATATTGCTTTGCGCCATGGAAAGGCCTGTTGCAATGCGTAAGCGTTAAGTACTCTCCGACATTACCGACTTTTACATACATAACACGGTCAGTTCTACATACAAGCAATTAAGCCACACATTTATTGTAACGCGTATCTTGGATGCACACGGCGGAAATTCTGTTTACTTCCAGCATATTTATTTGTTTAACTGTCTGATTTTTTTCCCACATAGTAGACTTTTTTTCCAAAGTGTTTCCCATTTTCATCCTCACGGAGCATGTATAACGGTGCACAAAGTCGGTGCAGGGGGGGGGGGGGGGGGGGGGGGGGGGGGGGGGGTGGGGGGGTGCATTCTGTTTGGAAATTGGTTTCCACCACATGTTTCTCTGTACCTGACTGTGCCGCTTTTGGTAAATTCATGCGCCGTGTGGCTGAGGAGGGGGAAACCATTGATTCCAGTGTGTAGTTTTTAGGAAGTGACTGTACTCTGGCACCATGGATGCAGTGCTACGTAAGTGGAAAAAATATTCGATGTTCGCTGTATTTTTTTATTATTACTATTTTTTTTTTTTTTTTTGACCTCTGTGGAGCCTTTATCCGCGGTGATAAGATAAATCTATGAGTAATGCATGATTTACATAGTCTCTTATAATTCTGTACAAAATGGTTTGGTGTATTTTTATATGTCTGTATATAAACATGTATGTACTGTGATGTTGTACACCAAAATGAGACTTTAGACTATAAACTCTAGATAGATGGAATACATTTTTTCAGTTAATGTGATAAGAGAAGAAAATCGTCAAAAGCGCTTGTTTCTAAATCTAAACAATAAATTTGAACTCTGCTCTTTCAGTTTTTAAGGATACACATATCAGCCCACTCCGGCATAAGCGCAGTCTTATCAGTCTATCCTCAGCATGAAAGATGTCTGCATCATGGATCATCATGAAGAGTATTTATGCCGAAAAAGACTGATCAGATCCCATGAAGGCACCGACGCTGGACAGTGTGCCGGCTGCTCTGACCAGTCAGATTATGCGATGCCCTAAGGCCTATTTTTTCGCGACGCCGCTGCATGATTTTTGGAAAAGCTATGGCTTTGCGCTATTGCTATATATAAACACTGCAGTGCACACTCTCCAGGTATTTTCCGACTAAGTGTGACGTATCGTTTCTTCCGAAAATAACTCGGTATCACTAAACCACTTGAATACTGGCTTGCCGCCGAAACGGCAAGCCAAAAAGCGCCATAACTCGGTAAAAAATTCACAAATATTTTTCAAAAGTTAATCAGGTTATCTACACCTTGAGCAATGTCTTCCTGCATAATAATATGATCCTAGCATCAGGGGTTCTTGAGATATTTTGTTCACAAGGTTCCATAGACTAGATATTTTGTTCACAAGGTTCCATAGACTAAGTCAAAAAAGGGGCATAACTCTGGAAATATGGGACCAGGGGAGAAAAAAAACAAGAGGACCATTGGTCCTGTAGCTCACCTGAGTCCATTCAGCCTCAGTACTCTAGGGTAAGTTACTCTAAGGCAAATTGAACACATAGGTGGTATCATACCTGTGACCCTCAGGGTGGAAAATGAAAAAGACAAGAATCATCCAACCTGGCCCAAATTTGAACCGGTCCGATATTTTAAGGCTGTCCTAGATACCTGCAAGTTTGAAGAAGTTGCAGTCAAAACTAAAGACTGTGCTATGGCCCGGACAACATTTTCCCCATTATAAGTCTATGGGACCTTTTTGTTGCCATGGTAGCCACAGTTTGGAATCAAGATCCCACCCCAACAATGCTACATAGAAAATTTGATCAAGATTGGCATGCTACTTGAGCAAATATTAATGCTTAAAAGTGTGGACGTACGACGGACCAAGCCTATACTATAAGCTCAACTTGTGAGGCTTGGCTCAGGTGAGCTAGAAACAGCAACTGTGACCTTGACCTTAGAATGCTGAAACGCAAACTTGTACAAGATATTGTCATACTAAACATTTGTGTGAAGTTAAATCAAAATCGGTCAATAAATGAAGGCTCCAGACAAAGTTTTCTAAAACTAGCCACTGTGTCCTTGACCTTGACCCAAGAATGCTGAAACACAAACTTGTCCAAGATATTGCCATACTTATCACTTGTGTGAAGTTAAATTGAAATTGGTCCATAAATGAAAGCCCTAGAGCGATGACAAAGTTTTTCTATAAATAGCCACTGTGATCTTGACTTAGACCGTAGGACGCTGAAACGCGAGCTTGTTCAAGATATTGTCATACTTAACATTAGTGTGAAGTTCTAATCAAAATGGGTCCATAAATGAAGGCTCTAGAGCGATGACAAATTTTTTCTAAAAATAGCCACTGTGACCTTGACCTTAACCCAAGATATTGTCATACTAATCACTTGTGTGATATCCAATTGAATTCAGTCCACAAACTGATGTGCTACAGCGATGACAAAGTTTTTCTAAAAATAGCCACTGTGTCCTTCACCTTAACCCACAAATGCTGAAACGCGTTCTTGTCCAAGATATTGTCATACTCATCACTTGTGTGAAGTACAATTTAAATCTTTAAATGAAGGCACTAGAATGATGACGGAAAACATTTTCCCCATTATAAGTCTATGGGAAAATATTTTATCGCTCAAGGGCAAATAACTCTGAAAAGAATGATCCAGCCTGGCCCACATTCGAACTGGTCCGAGATGTTTTGACTGTCCTGGATACCTGCAAGTTTGAAGAAGTTGCGATCAAAAATGAAGAAGCTAGGGCCCGGACAACGTTTTCCCCATTATAAGTCTATGGGAAAATATTTTATCGCTCAAGGGCAAGTAACTCTGAAAAGAACGATCCAACCTGGCCCAAATTTGAACTGGTCTGAGATGTTTTAGATGTTCTGGATACCTGCAAGTTACAAGAAGTTGCGATCGAAAATGAAAAAGCTAGGTCCCGGACAACATTTTCCCCATTATAAGTCTATGGGAAAATATTTTATCACTCAAGGGCAAGTAACTCTAAAAAGAATGATCCAACCTGGCCCAAATTCGAACTGGTCCGAGATGTTTTGGCTGTCCTGGACACCTGCAAGTTTGAAGAAGTTGCGATCAAAAATGAAGAAGCTAGGGCCCGGACAACATTTTCCCCATTATAAGTCTATAGGAAAATATTTTATCACTCAAGGGCAAGTAACTCTAAAAAGAATGATCCAACCTGGCCCAAATTCGACCTGGTCCGAGATGTTTTGACTGTCCTGCCTATCTGCAAGTTTGAAGAAGTTGCGATCAAAAATGAAGAAGTGAGGGCCCGGACAACATTTTCCCCATTATAAGTCTATGGGACCTTTTTGTTGCCATGGTAACCACAGGTTTAAACCAATCTGTCCCAAAACTATATGCAATCAATCCCCCACCCCAACCATGCTACACATAAAATTTGATCAAGATTGGCCAGTTACTTTAGCAGATATTAATACTTAAAAGTGTGGACGGACGACAGCGGACGGAGGACGGACAACGGACGACGAACCAAGCCTATACTATAAGCTCACCTTGTGAGCCTTCGGCTCAGGTGAGCTAAAAATACATGATCACTTATTTTTCATGTACATGCCACATATAAAATTTCAAGATCCTAGCATTAGCCGTTCTTGGGTTTCTCAGCTGCCAAAATGCCGGATGGACAGACAGACAGACAGACAGATAGACAGATGGACAGGCCCAAACCAATATGCCCCCTCAACTTCTCCGAAGTTGGGGCATAATGACAAGGGTTGCTTCCCCTGAAAGTATCCCATGCATTCACCTTACATTTGTACATTTTTGTTGACCGCAAAAATCATGAACATTTATATACTGCGCTCATTTCATTTTTACAGTATGTGAACTACACATGGTCAGATAAGCCTGCGGAGCCCCTGTAGCTCAGTGGGTTAGCACTGGCCTGCTGATCTATTGGTCCCAAGTTTGACTCCTGGAGGCGAATTTTTTTTTCAATCCTCACTGCACACTGCCTTTCATTATAATCACCCTCCCATCGTCCTGAAATGACTGAAATACTGTTAAAACGGCGTAAAATCTCAAGTATCCATCCATCCATCAACCAGCCTACGCATATGCTTAGTTTATTTAATGATTCACCATGAGACAATAATCTAATCCCAGAGGTGAGCAGGCAAACAACACTTTTACAATGCAGGAAAACATTCCTATACAAATCAAATATGACAGTCACGCTTGTATAAAATGGTTATGTTATTCCTCTCATGGAGTTGTCAGATTTAAATATGTCTGAAGACTATCTTCTGAATCCCTCTTCACACTGGATAGGTGGTGATCAAAAACCCTTAAGCAGTCAACAAATGCGGATCAAAAACCATTAGAAACTGCATTTTCAATTGCAAATTGGCAACAATTTGCAATCAAAAATGCTAGTTGTTTCTAACGGCTTTTCATCCACGTTAATTGATTGTTAAGAGTGTGCAATGGTTAGAACTCTGCAATGGTTAGAACTTCCAATGTCGGATTATGAGGTCTGGGGTTCAAATGTTGCTCAAGGTCAGATTGCCTGAACCCAAACAGTGCTTCCTTACACTGAGCCCTTCATAATTTTCCTCCCATCATCCTGGCCCGACTGAAATACTGATGATCAAAATACATAAAACAGCCAAGTCATCCATCCATCATTTGAGCCGCAGCATGACAAAACCAACAAAGTGGCTGTAGGCCGAGCAGACTCAGATCAGCCTGGGCATCCATCCAGTCTGATCAGACTGTCTTCGTTGTTCGCACAGAGCTACCTTTATATATACTCTGTGCTACCCTTTAAGTGCACAGCAAAGACTCATATCAGACTGGGCAGATGCCTGGGCTGATCTGAGTCTTCATTGGCCACACAACCACTTTGTTGGTTTTGTCGTTTATTGGAAATATTTTGATGAAATACTGAGTGTGAATCCTGGGTGTGGTATGTATATTTTTAGGAAATTTAAGTAGGGGAGTTGGAGGGTGACTTAGGTGCAAATTGTTCTACATAAGAAAGTAAGGAAGTTATTACAGGAAAGAGGGTACTGGGATGAATTGGTAAAAATAACATCTCAACAGTATTTTAGTCATATCAACATGATGGTAGGATGAATATGAAAGCCTGTCAATGTACTGGGGTGAAGAATTCCACTGCCTGCATGTGCCCCAGACAAACAATTTGTTCTTTGACACATTAACATAACACAACAACATGTAGTGCGTGGTAATGTCCCGAAATCATAAATCATGACATTTTAATTACGCAGGAGTTGAATATAAACAATGATTTGCCGGAGGGATGAATTACCAACTACTTGTCCTTGATGAGACATAGAGACAAATATATCTCACACCTTGCCGTATCAGCTATGTCATGTGAAAATGTGGCTCAACACACACCCAGTAAACTATGTTTTCAAGGATGTTACGAAACGTAACAGCTCTTTTTCGTTTTGTAACAGCTCTTGTGTATGTAAACATATTTAACCACGGGTGAAACATTATTTGAGCCTTGGCACAACAAAACCAACAAAGTGGCATGTGTGCCCAGAAAAGACTCAGATCAGCCTGGGCATCCGCATGGAGTTAGTTTAGACCCTTAGCTACCCTATTAGCATGACATTGTGTGAGCTGTGTCATTCAAAAATGTAGCTCAATTAAAATATTTGAGCCACAACACGACACAACCAACCAAGATGTGTGTGTGCCATGCAAAGACTCAAATCAGCCTTGCAATGGCATCTGCCCTGTCTGACCAGACTCCGTGATTTCTGCTTAAAGGGTAGCTAAAGGTCTGCTGAGCTAGCTCCATGCCCACAGCTAGTAATATTTCCCTGGGTGCACATGCCAACTTCATTGGTTTTGTGCTACTGGCAGGCAGCTCAATTTCATTGGTTTCGTAGTGCTGGTAGCTCAGTTTTATTGGTTTAGTAAAACCAGAGGACCAATGGTCCTGTAGCTCACCTGCCACTTGGTCCTGGTATATATTTTAATGCTTTTATACATGTGTATAGCACCAGGGCAGGGGCAGATAACCCCCCTCCCTTGGGGATTAATGTTGAGTCCCAATTCTATATACCAAGCCACAAGGTCACTGGGCCTTTGGTTCTGGACAAAGATTTCTGAAGGGTTTTTATCATATATGGGCGTGGTGGCCACCATGTTCATGTGACCATGACCATCTGAACAAACTTTGATTCCTTTGACCCAGTATTAAAGCTCCATATGAAATACAATAATCATTTGTATACATACCAGTACCAAGTTCCAAGGTTATAGGCCTTTCGGTTCTCGAGAAAAAGATGTTTAAAGAGTTTTAACCATATATGGGCATGGTGGCCATCTTGGTCAAGTGACCAAGACCATCTGAACAAACTATGGTTCCTTTAAGCCGGTGAAGCTCCATATGCGACCATGTATACAACATATTGTACCTTAGACTTAAATAGATTCTGAGAAATCCACTGTTTAATTGTTTTTCCATATAAAAGCCTAACGTACCAAAGTTGACCATGCCATAAATTAGATCAAGGTCAAAGCAAGGTCATGATTTATATAAACAAGGATAAGCCGGCCTGCCCAATGCTACATACCAAGTTTCGTTCCCCCATCCTACTGAGACTCCTTATGAACTTGGGCTTCAATCGGCCCAGTGGTTTCAGAGGAGAAGATGTTTGAAAAACTTGACGACGGATGGTCCGACGGAATGACCTTGACCTTTAGTGACATAATATCTTCATCTGGTCATTTAGTCGACCATGTATACCAAGTATTGTACCTTAGACTTAAATAGTTTCTGAGAAATCCACTGTTTAAGAGTTTTCCCATATAAAAGCCTAACGTAATAAAGTTGACCATGCCGTAAATTAGGTCAAGGTCAATGCAAGGTCATGATTTGTACAAACTATGATGGGCCGGCATGCCCGATGCTACATACCAAGTTTCAAGGTCATAGGCCTTTTGGTTCTGGAGAAGAAGATTTTTGAAGGATTTTTACCATATATGGGCATGGCGGCCATCTTGGTCATGTGACCCAGACCCCGGGTAAAAGCTTTCGTTCCCCCATCCCACTGAGACTCCATATGAAGTTTGGCTTCAATCTGCCCAGTGGTTTCAGAGGAGAAGATGTTTAAAAATCTTGACGACGGATGGTCCGACAGAACGACCTTGACCTTAAGTGACATAATATCTTCATCTGGTCATTTAGTCGACCATGTGTACCAAGTATTGTACCTTAGACTTAAATAGTTTCTGAGAAATCCACTGTTTAAGCGTTTTCCCATATAAAAGCCTAACGTAAGAAAGTTGACCATGCCGTAAATTAGGTCAAGGTCAACGCAAGGTCATGATTTGTACAAACTATGATGGGCCCGCATGCCCGATGCTACATACCAAGTTTCAAGGTCATAGGCTTTTTGGTTCTGGAGAAGAAGATTTTTTAAGGGTTTTTACCATATATGGGCATGGCGGCCATCTTGGTCATGTGACCCAGACCCCGGGTAAAAACTTTCGTTCCCCCATCCCACTGAAACTCCATATGAAATTTGGCTTCAATCGGCCCAGTGGTTTCAGAGGAGAAGATGTTTGAAAAACTTGACGACGGATGGTCCGACGGAATGACCTTGACCTTTAGTGACATAATATCTTCATCAGGTCATTTAGTCGACCATGTATACCAAGTATTGTACCTTAGACTGAAATAGTTTCTGAGAAATCCACTGTTTAAGCGTTTTCCCATATAAAAGCCTAACATACCAAAGCTGACCATGTCGTAAATTAGGTCAAGGTCAACGCAAGGTCATGATTTGTACAAACTATGATGGACCCGCATGCCTGATGCTACATACCAAGTTTCAAGGTCATCGGCCTTTTGGTTCTGGAGAAGAAGATTTTTGAAGGGTTTTTACCATATATGGGCATGGCGGCCATCTTGGTCATGTGACCCAGATACCCGGAACAAACTTTCGTTCCCCCGACCTAGGTAGGCTCCATATGAAATATGGCTTCAATCGGCCCAGTGGTTTCAGAGGAGAAGATGTTTGAAAATGTTGACGGACGACGGACGGACGGACGAACGGACGACGGATGCCTGGCTATACTATAAGCTCACCTATGAGCCTAAAGGCTCAGGTGAGCTAAAAATGTAAACTTTATTTATTTTACATCGATTGCATTGAAAGCTCACACAAACTTATTTAAATACTCTCGATGGCACGGATGTTGGCGCGTTTGTGGTCCTATACTGGTAGAGGAAACCGGAGTACCCAGAGAAAACCACCGACCTCGGACGGGCGACCACTACCCTCCCACATGACGCCGCCAGGAATCGAACCCGGGCCGCAGAGGTGGAAAGCGAGTGCTCTATCCACTACGCTATCCAGGCCCCTACGCTATCTGGGCCCCTAAATCAGCCTTGGCATCTGCCCTGTCTGACCAGACTCCGTGATTTCTGCTTAAAGGGTAGCTAAAGGTCTACTGAGCTAGCTCCATGCCCACAGCTATATAGTAAGATTCCTAGTGCTGGTAGCTCAATTTTATTGGTTTTGTTGTGCTGGCCAATCAATTTTATTGGTTTGCAGAGCTGACAGCTCAATTTTATTTGGTTTTGTTGTGCTGGCAGCTCAATTTTATTGGTTTGCAGAGCTGACAGCTCAATTTTATTGGTTTTGTTGTGCTGGCAGCTCAATTTTATTGGTTTGCAGAGCTGACAGCTCAAATGTATTGGTTTTGTTGTGCTGGCAGCTCAATTTTATTGGTTTGCAGAGCTGACAGCTCAATTGTATAGGTTTTGTTGTGCTGGTAGCTCAATTTTATAGGTTTGTAGTGCTGGTAGCTCAATTTTATTGGTTTTGTACTCCAAAATCATTCCTGGGACTCCTAGAAAAAAAATCTTGAGTGTCCTCAGAGTCTCAGGGACTCTCATATTAAGGGTACTGCATGAGCAGAAGGTTATGAATTCTGGAGTCAGAAATGGTTGCAATTTTGGTTAGAGAACCAAATATTATTCACGGGCGTAACTAGAGGTAATTTCATTATACGCACAACCATGTTTTATTCTCTACTTCTTGAATAGAAAGCTAGTATTTCAGCCGCTTTGGCAATTGGTATTGAAATCTGGTCTAATTTATAAATTTTCAGCAAGCAAAAATGCAGGTGCGTTTTGAAATTTTGTCAATTTTGACAAAATTTCAATACGCACTTGCGTATTTGCCGTATAGGTAGCTTAACGCCCTTGTTATTAACTTATTTACAGAATAAAGCACAGAATACCTGTTTTCAAACACTTTAATATAATGTATATAATAATAACTAAGAAACAAAAATGAGGGTCCAAAGGACTCCTCTTATTCTGAACTGAGTAGAAACCCTGCACATTCAAGGGAAATTACTCTACCTTTTAAATTTTGCCTCCCTTTCCAACAGTTACTGTAGGGATCAACTCCTAAAGGAAAGAATTTGCTTCTCTACAAGCACATACTTTCCTTTTATAGTTTAAACAATATTTTATTAGCATAAATTACATACAAACAGCAATTGTTCTATTATAAACAACAAGTAATATATGCAAATGGGATTCAGAAAAACAGACTTATCTAAATCTGTATCCCAAAATACTTTCCTTTTAGAGTAGACCCCTTTTCTGAACGATCTATGTTGTTCAGGAAGGCAAACAGAAGCCATAAAAGTTGTTGCCTCGTGTAAAACTGGCAGAATGTTAGTGTACAATACGATTATCACAGGGTATAAACCAGTCCGCCAATTTTCGCTTCCTGCAGAGACTGTCCCTCATAATTGGCTGCTGCCGAGACTGTCAGTGATCTCTTGCTTCCAGCAGGGACTACCGTCCTCGAAAAATGGCTTCCTGCCGAGACTGTCCACATGACTATGCTTCCTGCCGAGAGCCTCGGCAGGAAGCAGAATCACACAAACAGTCTATGCAAGAAGCCATTTATCCTGTACAGAAGTCTCAGCAGGAAGCAACAGATCGCTGACAGTCTCGGGGAAGCCAAATATGACGGACAGTCTCTGCAGAATGCGACAATTGGCGGACTGGTTTATACCCTGTGATGATGTACCATGGACAGCTTTTTGTGAAAATGTGACTCAATTAGCACTGAAAGTCTCGTTTCCTGGCAATGGACAAGAAAGTGATAATTGTCCACTCAAAATGTCAGTTTCCTGATATCTGAGACAAACATGTTTACTGTTTTGTACAGTTGAAAAGCACTAACAGCCAAGCATACCATATTTCTTCCAACTATCACAACCCCCTCCTTAAAATTCCCCCCCCCCTACCCCACCTCTCACACCCCCACCTCCCTTGGGAACTGCAATTCAAAATTCCTATGAAAATGGAGTTGGTGATACAAAATCTGGGCAGCTGAGAGGGACAACGTGGGGTTGGAGGGAGGGCACCACCATGTGGATGTGGAGGCCAAGATTGTCTACGATGTGGGCCTAACAAGAGCTCAGAGCTCTAGATAAGAGGGGCATTTGATGATAATTAAGGATAATTTTTCTTATCTCTCATTATAACCATATGTTGTGACCCCTCATCTGAACCGTCTCATCAACACAGTTCAGATAAGGGGTCACAACATATGGTTTTATGCAGAAAAAAAATTATCCCTAATTATCACCAAATACTCCCTCTTATCTAGAGCTCTGGAGCTGCTGTTCCAGGAAGGAGAGCCTATCATGATTGATGCTGCTGTTTTAACCAACCATAAGGTTGGATGCAAGGTGCCCCATACTGCAGCCATGATGGATCCCTGTTCCGCTAAGGTGTGAGGATAACATCGCTATGAGATCACAGGGTATAATCGATTCCGCTAATTTTCCCTTCATGCAGAGACTATACATCATATTTGGCTTCCGCCGAGACTGTCCGTGATCTCTTGCTTCCTGCCAAGACTACTGTCCTCGTAAAATGGCTTCCTTCCAAGACTGTCCGCGTGATTCTGCTTCCTGCTGAGGCTTTCGGCAGGAAGAAGAGTCACACAGACAGTCTTGGCAGGAAGCAATTTTTCGAGGACAGTAGTCCCTGCAGGAAGCAAGAGTTCGCGGAAAGTCTCTGCAGAAGCCAAATATGAGGGACAGTCTCTGCAGGAAGCGAAAACTAGAGGAGGCACAGCGCTTATCAGAAGCAGGCTCCGCCAGCTGAAAAAACTGGTGGGGTGGAGGATGGGATAATGTCTGTGATGGATATCAGTAAAATACCAAAATTTCAACTAGTAAAATACCAAAATTTCAACTGAGTTATTTAGCTAAATCTTTAAGATGCAATTTTTAGTTTTTCCCCCTTTTTATAGGAAAAGCTCTGTGGTTACATACCACACAAAATGCTTTTGTTCACACTGACTATGAGCAAGCCTTAATATGACAATCAAATGTTTTTGATAACTATGAACTTATAAAACTGTCAAGTTTTTGCTGCATCACGAGAAAAAGTACTTAAAAGCATCTACAAAGCCTGATCAGGATCTTCATTTTTCAGATACAGATTTCTTACTTCTCGTATCTATAGATTTCTGTGGATCCTGAGATTGCTGACGCAAAAAGTGACAACTCAGATCAGACTGCACATACTTTTTGCCTATGCAACACGTTCCTTTATATGCGGCTAATTAATGCAGCTAATTAATATTCATAATAATGCATAGATCTGTTGTCTGATGTGTATATTAAACAGATGCTAAATATCAAAGCTATATTCAGAGCTCTATATAAGAGGGTTCGTTGAGACGGTTCAGATAAGAGGTCTCAACATATGTTTTTATCAAAAATTATCCCTAATTATCACCAAATACTCCCTCTTATCTAGGGCTCTGTATATTTATACTTAAAAAAGAACTGAAGGTGCAACTGCATGCCTGGGGGTACACCCCATGTTTAAATTACGCCATTTTTTAAAGGAAATGGATTAGGTTAGGGTCAAGGGTTAGGGTTATAGGCTTACTAACCCCTATTGCCGGGGATAAAGCATAAGCACTCAATCCTTCGCTTTGCAAAAACGCTAAAATATAAAAGATGGAACACTAATTAGAAGTATACTGAAAAACGAACTTGAATGATAAATTTGAAATATAAATCTGAAACCAGGAAATGAAAAGAAAAACTTTTATGTCAGTCTAGCATTTCAATTTAGTATAGTGTCTGTCATTATTAATACAGCAGAATCAGGAATAAAGGACCTTAAGCCATGTGTATACAAGAACTGCTCAAATCAGCCTGTGGTTCTGTGTAATTTCAGCTTTCAGTTGTGGACATCTCACTTTTACTTCCACTGAGAGGATTCAAGTAGCTTTTATGCCAACCGGGAAGACTGCGAACAGTCGGGGGACTTACTGTTATCCATCCGCACATTTCGGATGGTCAGCCAAAATCCTTACCTATTTCAAGTTCAGTATGTATGTCTATGCTTAAAACACTGGCCAAGTTCATAAAGTTCTATTCTTAGTCTGATCTTTGAAATGGGAGCTGGCAGAGGGAGGTGCTGTCTTGGGGTGGGGATAGGGGCCAGGAGTGGTGTGAGTGGGGTGGGGTACTGGTATTGGAACAAAGCTGATATTTTGAGGAAATTTCATTAGATATTGACCTCAGTTTCTTCAGCAATACAGTCATTTCTCAATATCTCAAACTCAAAGTTCCTGACAAAATACTGATACATCAAAGTAAATTTTCTGGTCCAAGAATATCTGTAGTTTGTAATAACAGGAGTTGAAATCTATATAAAATAGGAAATGTGGCAAAACAATTAGACTGAGGGAAATAAATTTAGCAATTTTTTACAAATCAGAGTATAATTCAGACTTTATTTAAAAAGTGAGAAATTGTATTGTTTCCATAGTGTAAGGTATCATTTTGGGTACCAGAAACCCAAAAATTAAGGTCGAAAGTTTATTTATAGAGCAGAATCGCGTCGCATTTGTACACAAGGGGTTTAACCTAAAAATGCCATAATTCTTTTATGCAACTCATCTTTTTTGAGGCTCTGTTTCATCTTCAAATCTAACACCAGAGCCAATTTGCGGCGGTGTAGACATTTGTGAACAAGGACACAGTGTTATGTGCTAAAAGATGATGTTACCATGACAAACGCAAATGTGCTTATGACGCCTTCAAAATTGGCATTCACAAAGCAGTTGAGACTGAGCAAAAGTCACCGTTAACAAATTGTTTCAAAATCTTAAACCAAACTGCAATGGCGTGGCTTCTAAATGACCAGAATACTTTCCAGCAATTTGTTGCTGTAAATTGGCGCTATTCTCGCAGGTTTAACCACACCAGATTCGACAGTTACGTCATTCTGACGTCAATTCCAAAACCATCAAAGATCCTCTTGACATCAGCAATATTGAACTTAAAGTTTTTCTTCTCTAAGTGCACATAAGGGTCATTCAATATCCACAGATTTTGTCAACTTCCGTCATAACGTAAACTTGACGCCTCCATTCAAATCTTGAAAGGTTCTGGTCGTTGCATTAAAACAAATGGATTACATGAGGTAATCTTTTTACATGATAGTGTTCCCCAAGTTGACAGTAATAAAGCGCAATAAGATTCGAGTCGAAACGTCAATTGATAACGTTTAAAATGGCGGTTGAATTTTTCGGCAAGTTAACGTCAAACTATCGTGCCCCATTGCCGGCTTCTTATGTGTTTATTTGCAAACCTATTTACCGTTTTCTTGTTCCAGGTTCCAGTTAAACCCTTTCAAAAGCATTTTGACAATTTTCTTTGTTTAATTGTTTGTCAGCCCGCGCAAAGAGTGAATTCATTTAAAGTGACGTCAAATGTGCGTTAAGACACCTTTTTCGTCCAAGTTTGATGTAATCGCAGTTTCCTAACTTAAACTATCTATATGCTATCAACAACATTGGAATACTATCCCCTAAAGAAAATTTCACAACTCTGGAAAAATTGCTAAATTTATTTCTCTCAGTATATATTCTTTGACATCAGAAGGTATTTTGAGATATCGCTGTTCGAGATATCTAGAGTTGACTGTACATCATACATTAGTGCAGTCCCTGGAGGAGCAGTCTGATCGGTATCAGTGTGGTCTGCTGTAGTATGCATACTTGCCTAATATTACTTAGCTTTACTATGTATACAGCATGAGTGAGATCATGACAATAAAGAGTTAATACCGTAATCAACCCATTTACCGCACATGCCCCTATAACCGCACACCAAGGCCATTTCCATAAAAACTGGGTAAGCCCACACTGCTATTAAAACCCAACAACTTACAATTACTGTTTAAACAGCGAACTCAATTAAGGCTTTCGTATCATTTTCTGTCCCTTGAAAAGTATAAACACATGGTATTTCCAGTCCTAATCCATGTTGCCTCTGTACAGTCACCCTGCATTTAATTCTTCTGAGTGTGCGGTTGGTTATAAGGCACATTTTTAATCACACCTTTTTGTTGCAATTTGGAAAAAGTTAAGCACACAGTGCGGTAAATGGGTTGATTACGGTAATTCTGCAATGAGGGTAACCTTATTTTAAACTGGAACTTGGCATACTCAATGCTCTTCTTTCCTGACACTGAACGATTTTGATAATTGAGATTTGAAATATTGGGTTAGCTAAAAAATTAATCATGGTAAAATATCTACAGGTAAATCTTCACCTTTAAACACAAAAGTCATCAATCTTAATTAGCAGATGTTGTTTATGTGTCTGTTTTCAGTAATTTCAGCTCTTTCGGTGCATTTAGGTTCAAATGTGACTGATCTGCTATATATTAATCCTATAATGTGCCTAAATTTTGCAACATCTAAATTAATTAATCTTCCATTTGGAACAAACCAAAAATTGATATACCCTAATGTGCTGAAGTATTGGGACACCGAAAATAATAAATTTTCCATTTGTCCCAAATGGAAGATTCATTATTTTTGGGTGCCCCAAATGGAAAATTCATTATTTTTGGGTGTCCCAATATATACACACATTACGGGTATTAAGTCCTGCAAAACTTGAGTACATTATGGTTTTGCTAAATAATGGGACAGAAGTGACTGAATGGACAATGTATACCTGATTTCTACCCCACCCCCCCCCCCCCCCCAACCCCGCCCCCCTGCCCCCATCCACCCAACCCCTACCTGATTTCATTATCAGATCAGTTGCTAGTCTACCCAGGAGGCTCAAGGGTATGAATCCTACCTCCTGTTACTGTTGCTGTGTACTCTCCAATTTGATTCAAAGATGAGAGTCACTTACGGTAATATCAGTTACTATACATGGCTGTTAAATATGTTGCATGCTTCATCTCTAACTATCTAAAGGCAGGTTTACAGAGCCACATAATGTTGCATGACAAATCAACCAATTTTTTTGCAAGCTGGTTTTGTTTAAATAATAAGACATGTAGTGTGTAACAGATTTGAGTCATGCAACATGTTTTTGGTGTTTACATGGTGACATGTTGCATGACACAAGTGTAATGCAACATTTGTCACCATGTAAACCCTCTTTAAGCATAACATTAATGGTCGCATGCCACATGTTTCGCTGTGTAAAGCAACCTCTAATATGTGCATGTCAGTTAAGTGCCTGTGTTTTATCGACAGGACTGAAGCCTGGAGGATTCACACAGTTGTTCAAATCTAACAACTTCATAAGTTAATGAGATGTTAAATTTATAAACATAATATACGTAAAAAAAAAATGATGATATTTTTTGCGGAAAAAATGTGAGGAGCTTTTGCAATGCAAAAGCTTCTCACAATTTTTTAGCAAAAAATATTACCACCATTGATTTTGTGTGTACAGTAATAAGACTTAACAAATCCGCCACTAACGACTTCATTAAGTTATAATGCTTGGAAGGACTGGGCCAAGGTTTACAAACAGAATGCATAATGTAGTGAAACATGGTGTTTGAAATAAAACAGATCTGTTTTAAAACATGATGCAGGTTGCTGTAAATCAGACAGACTGATGTGGGTTGATTTTGATAAAATCATATTATGAGATAATATGAAATATTGCATCTGGAATGGCGGATTAAAACACCAGTACCTGCCTTAAGTATGGCAGTTGAAAGAAGTACATATTGTATCAGATAACATCGTTTTGTGGATAAAATTCAGAAAAGATGGAAGTATGGATGACTTGCTATTTTACATCCTAAATTTCAACAGTACTCGTATCCGAGTAGTTCTCGTCATTTTTTTCTAACAGTTTCCTGTTTTCTCCCAAACAAGCAGGTTTTCTTTCAGTTTGCGGTAGTTATGTATTGTGTACCTAATAACTCTGGTTTCGACACACACGTCATGAATATATTTATAGAAACGAACCTCAGGGAGCGATCATTATTTGATATGCTATCACGCACAGACAACGTCACGTCCAGAAGCAGTTCTCGTCATGCTGCTTTTGAGCTAAATTTTAAAATAAATATAAAACCCATTTTGCTGTTGTTCCTATATAATGATTTTTGACATCTTATTCATGTCACAAACTCCGTTCGTATGCCGAATGCGCTCAATTTTTTTAATGAGGTCACAGCAGACGAAAACAAACACAAAACTGAGACGAAGAGTTTGTCTTGTTCATGAGGCTGCTGAAAACGATAAATGATGACTGGGTCAGGTTTGCTATTTTAATATTTTTGTGTTTTTCCTGCAATGTTGACTTACATTCGGAATTTGTTTGCAAAGTAGACACAATATTGGAAAACCTGACCCAATTAACAGAGGTCAGCACGTGGCTTGAACGTGCTCACGTGAATGCCCCTGACGTAATCACGCGACTTTGCGAATCCAAAAGAGAAAAAACGGCATTTATATATACACAGCTCGATATCTTGATGAGTTTTTGCACTAGTTTGACCAAATGTATCATAAACTTAGGATTAAGGCAGTTGAAGTGAAGAAAAAATATGCGAAAAACTCGTTTTACGCAGAATGACGAGAACTACTAGCTGACGAGATCTACTCGGATACGAGTATATCAGTTATGTCAGAAGATAGGAAAGCTGTGTGCAAAGTAGAACCCCATTTACAGCTGAAAAGATTTCCACCTCTGCAGGATGATGATAATCACGTTAGACTGCTAGCTTAACCCATTGCATTCTGGGTATTTTTTATTGTCTTCTGAAATTGTCGTCTGCATCAAAAATCAAGAATATTTTAACAATATTGGTCTAACTAACTCTTGTAGAAATGATGTCTAGGCAACAAACAGTTTGGATCTCAGATCAGGCTCCACATGGGGCCTGATCTGGATCCAAACTGTTTGCCCAGATACCCCTAAAGGGGTGTCCCAAATGGAATGGGTTAAACTGAGCTAACAGGGCTCCTAGCTCCCACATAGTTAAGAATTTTTTCAAGATTATCCCTGTTCTTGAAATATCTACTCATGTACAGTGGACTCGACAGTATCGGATCATCGACAGTATCGGATCACTCATAAGTTATCGCCCATTTTTCTCACAAATGAAGCAAATATTTTTTACCATTATATTACAGTCATCAAGTTAGACCAATGACAAAGTGCAGGGAGAAAAATTCGATCAAAATGTGTGGCTGTGAAACAAATCAGAGTAGTTGAAAAGCTTGGCCCCTCTTCAGCGGCGCTTGCGTTTCGTCTGTTGCTCGTTACCCCAAGAACAGATTTCGGTTATTTTAACTATTTTATCATTGGGCGATTTAAACCAATTCTGCTTTCTAATGAGTCCTGGCATCCCTAAAATTGCAGGCAGTCATTATTTTTGTTACATCCCAGTATTTGATGAAACTAAAGACTTGAAAAGTGGGGCACCAATGTGCGACAGTAGCGGATCATTATATAATTTGAACTGAAATACAGGTATCAGCTGGAAACTTTATGTTGGATGCATGGTCTGATGCTAACAGCAAGTCATAAATCAACTACCTGAGTGGCTGCTGTGTTTACTTTCAAAGAAGATCAGCATCAAAATAAGACAACGTCCTTTTCGTTAAATATCCCCCATCCCACGCCTCACACACTAGTAGCGTATGACAATAAAGAATATGCATAGCACAACTAAGTTTCTGCTAAACATTCTGAAGAAACATGTGAGACCGGCTCTAGTGTGTGTGAACCCATCAATGACTGGTTTTCATCAGATGGACATTTGTATACTGTGTAGACTCAGATTAATGCCACAGAACTCGTGAATGACCATGTAGTGTTTATAGACTAATTGCATTGAAATATCAATGTCAAGGCGGAAAATCACCGTAAGCTTGTTGATCCTGATCAGACACTACGGTCTTATAAGGGTCTACACTTTGCAAAGGCAGATTCTAGTCTTTACTGTTTG
This sequence comes from Ctena decussata, assembly GCA_963989385.1. Classification (NCBI taxonomy): domain Eukaryota; kingdom Metazoa; phylum Mollusca; class Bivalvia; order Lucinida; family Lucinidae; genus Ctena; species Ctena decussata. The sequence continues at coordinate 12,036,760 of OZ022509.1, forward strand.
ATTAGTTCCGTGCTATGGAGCACAGGGGATTACTGAGTTAAGAATTTTTGGCATGCTTGTATATTTGTATACATTCAAACTGTTATTTAACAGACATAACATTTGCTGGCAAAGGACCACATGAAAAATGTCGTTGAAAGACCGTAAAGTTTCCTATGGGAGTGTAATAGGTCCAACTGTTTATGTAGCCAAATTATTGAAGCTAAAAAGATTGGCAGAGTGCCTCTGAGGAACTCTGCTATAAAATAATAGCATATGATCCGATACTGTCGCACCTGATTCGTTACTGTCGTAAGACCCTCCTGTAAGTCAGGATGGGTTATCTGCCCTTTAAGGAATAAATTTCGTCAATATTTTGACATGGACAGACAGAAGGGATATTTTGCAATTGCTATGTGTCATTACATACATAATTTTAGCATTTATATACAACCACACAGGAGTTTTATTGAACTTGATCCGATACTGTCGAGTCCACTGTATGGAACTCTGAAATGTATGTGCTGAAATTACAAACCATATCAAGTACCAGGGCCAAATGTCAGTAAGATTTAAGGTAAGTGGGCAAAGTTTCAGAGGAAGCAACTCTGCCATTTTCATTTTGCCTCCTCTATAGGGGTCAACTCTTATTTGAAAGAATTAGCTCCCCTTATTGAGAATAAGAACTCAGAATTTATGTTTTGTTGAAGAACAGGGAAATAAACATTGCAAGACTTGTAATTGTCACATGATCATGATGGACATGCCCATAGTATTAAATATTTACCAACTACAGTCATTGTTGTTGTTGTTGTGCTATTGTTTAACGTCCACAGTAAACAGCTATGGTACCTAACCACACTATTCCTGGGCAGGCGTAGAGTCACCTCCTAAGCAGTTAACCAGTACTAAGGGAACTTACTTTCACCAGTAACTGACAACAGTTAAACCTGCTTATGCGGTCCGTCTATTTAGGGGTTCCCTGCCTTTAGCAACCACCTTTGGCGTGTCCCTTGAACCAAAACACAGTGCAAGTGAACCTGTATTAACGGGTCACCTGTCTTAAGTAGCCAATTTTTGGCTTTCCCTTGGGTGCCCCTTAAGAAAGGTTTGACTGTATATCCAACAGTGGATGCTGAGGCTAACAGGAGCTGCGGTAATGTAGCAGATGTCATGCTGAACTACCAATTTATCCAGGAGTCACAAGATCGATACCCCCGCATCTCCAGTCTTTCGGATGAGACTTAAAACCGAGGTATAGTCTCCACAGAGCTCTAGATAAGACTGAGTATTTGGTGATAATTAGGGATAATTTTTGTTAATTCTGGATAAAAACATATGTTGTGACCCCTCATCCGAACCGTCTCATCGAGACGGTTCAGATGAGGGGTCACAACATATGGTTTCATTGAAAAATAAAGAAAATTATCCCTCAATTATCATCAAATACCCCTCTTATCTAGAGCTCTGGACTCTCCATATGATCTAGCTGTTGGTGGGATGTTAAACCCTAGTTCACTGACTCACTACTGAAGCAAGCTAACGCCTCTGCTGTATGCAACTAAACTCAAAATCCATTTTTCCACCATCTGTAGATCTGAATTATGCATAGCAATGCAAGCTGATAATTGACAGGCAACAATTAAGCCGCAACACGACAAAACAAACAATGTGGTTGTGCACCCAGCGCAGATTCAGATCAGCCTGGGCATCCACCCAGGCTGATCAGACTCTTCGCTAAGCGCTTAAAGGGTAGCTAAGGGTCCAAGCTACCTTCATGCGGACGCCGAAGACTCTGATCAGACTGGGCGGATGCCCAGGCTGATCTTAGTCTGCTCTGGGCGCACAACCACATTGTTGGTTTTGTAGTGTCGCAGCTCAATTTCCTGGAAACCCACATGACATATCTATTATATAATTGCTTTGCTGGCAGCTAATGCAAGAAGTTTGTACTTTTCTGGGAATTTCTGGGTGATTTAAGCAAAAAATTATTGCATCAAGCGTTGGGTCGATTATGATGAGTAAACAGTGTAGACCCAGATCAGAAAGAAGCAGTCTGATCAGTGTTTACTCTGTTAGACACTAATTTAATCAATGGTTTTATTTCAAATTGCACCTCTTTGTAGGGCAGGCAGAACTGTCCTGCACTTACAAAAACAGAAAATTCCATTGTTGAAATTGTCTCAAAACGTAATAGTAAGATGGTACTCATGATGCTTGTACTAAATGCAAGGTACAATATCTTATGCCAGAAATACAAGTAAAGGAACATTTTCAGAGGTGAACTAGTATATTTTCCAGTTTCTCCCCCATTTTTGCACAGGGAAACAACTTTTAATGACTTTTTATTGCATCGCCGTAGATGACAAAGCAGTTCCAAAAACAGGTCAACTCTTGAAGGAAAGAATGGACCAAATTAGGAAAGGGGGATGGGGGAGCAAGAAATGGAAATGGCAGAGTTGCTTCCCCTGAAAGCGTACTTATTACCAAAGGAGCATTCATTGTGAAAGTCTATCTTTTTTAACCAACTTTGAATCTTATTTTAATTTGCAATTGTTATTTTTACATTAGATCTGAATGTTGTTATAAAAACATTCTTGAACTGAAGAACCTCTGACACCATGTTTTGATGACAGTTCATGATGGGCCAATGGCCATGTTTGACACAGTTGTGTATATGGCTACTCATAACTTAAATTGCACACTCAGTCATAACCTGGTGCTTACAACAGTGGACTTGTATGTATGTTAAATATAATATGAGCATAATTTTTACTTTGAAGAACCAGTGGAATTAAAACTGAAGAATTCCAAAGAAATTCCTGTTTGTCAAATGTAATGCTGCTAAAATGTAATTCTCCCTCAAATTCCATTTCTACTGACAGGAAAATTTAAGCAGAGATATTTAGAAAGAGTGGGCTTAGAAATAATTGCTTTAGTTCTTTCCCTACTTAAAAACATTTTAAATTAGTATTTTCTTTGAATCCCAAACTTTTCACTTATCTGGAGCTCTGATTAGACTACCATCAAATGATTAAATAAAATATAGATTGAAAAAAAATCAGAAAATTTATTATGCCACAATAATTTGTTTAAAGTGTGAAATTGCTGGAATCATCTGATCTGAATGGCACATTATCATTGCCTGCAGTTGCCATTGATTGATTTTTCCATGTCCTTTAGTAGTAGAATTAAGTACCATATGAGCTGGTGTCGGGACACGACAAAACCAACAAAGTGGCATTGTGCCCCCAGCAAAGACTCATATCAGCCTGGGCATCCGCCCAGTCTGATCAGACTCTTCGCTGTGCACTTAAAGGGTAGCTAAGGATCTCAGCTCAGCTCCATGGGAGCAGGGAAGACTGATCAGAATAGGTGGATGCCAAGGCTGATTTGAGTCTTGGCTGGGGGCACATGCACTTTGTTGGTTTTCTCATGTTGTGGCTCATATGTTCCGATGATATGCAAATATTTTCCATTGGAAAGATCAATGATAATTGCTCTTACATATGTACTTCAACGTCAGTTCAATAATGACTTTATACAGTTATTTAAACTGCCTGGTAAACACTGCAATGACCCTTCATTCCAGGCACAACAGTATTGGAAAATTTCCACCTTTCTCGAAGTAAAATTTTACTTCGAAATTAAAATTCCAGCTTGAAGCTCGATCTACAATAATAACCAGTAGTTAAAAGTAACAATACATGTAAGTTGCATAATAATAATATTAAAACAATAAAAGGCCAAATTGGCTTCCAGAAGGATGCATAAAATTACATGAGCGTGTGTTGACAGAGCAATGCATTTTGGTGAGGGTGTGTGGGTGTTGGTGTTTTTTTATTAATTTTTTGCTTTACATCCATGGTAAACAGCTATGGTCATGTCGGGACAGTCAGTTAAAGAACCTAACCACAATATTCCTGGGCAGGCTTTGACCTCCTAAGCAGTTAACCAGTACTATAGGTCTTATACAAATTTTAAGAACAGGTCTGATGCGTAACCGTCAAGTCCACTTTTTGCTAAGGTTGACTGCCCATTTTAGCACAATTTAAACTTATTTTGCTACAGCTGTCTGCTTACTGATATAATACCTTATCATGGCAGCTTTAATATTGACAGAAGCCATCTCTGCAGCAGATGCCATTGTAGACCTAAATTAAGTTGATTTTACCTTCACTGATTTGATTGTCATCAATTTGGCACAAAGGTGCTGCCAGAATGGGAAATAATATTGCAGTCTCTGAACAGTCTGGCCTTGGTCTACGGTGTTTGCTCAGACATTCCTGTCTCAATATTTAGTGAGGTGGATCATTTTTGAACATTTATTTGCTTGTAAGACCAAATTCATACCTACGTTTACATATCACCATGAGTGAAAATCCAAGTATATGCATGTACATGGTAAACGGTAAACTAAATAAGATAAAGAGGGAAAGGTATAAGAATCTGATTATGTCTATGCATTGCAAAGAGATATATCAATAAGCATCAGTTCTGGAAAGCCTAAACTGCCATGGTGAAAGCCAGTCAACAAGTTCTTATAGTTTGAAAACTGTTTCTCAAGACCTTGTATTGCTTATATACCGTTTATTCAAGGTCTTCTGAATAGCTGCTTTTAGGTCCAGTTTCCACAAATATCTAGTTTTAGTTAAGAAACCATTTCAGCAGAGTATTAGCATTCGAATCATGAAGTTTAGAATTGAGCCTTTTCCATGCTTTCATTTTAAGGAATCATAGGATGGCTTCTAAGCATGTATTTACGCACAACTAGCCAGGTAAGAGATTTGGGGCAGTGCACTGCTTGCACATGCATAGTATGCTGAATCATACAGGTATGACATCCCTTATTCAGTGAATCAACCATACCACCGCTGAACTAGAAAGTGTAAACAGTTTTTAAAATTCGCAGAAGAGCTATAAGTGCACATATTTTTGACAGTAACTGACAACTGCCCTTCTTGAATCAGAGGAAGGAGAAACAAAAGTATGTGGCCAGACCGGGTATCGAACCCAGGACCTCTGACTTATAAGTCAGGTGCCCTATTGATCAGTCACTGCACTACGCGGCCCGGCTGGGTGTTGGTGTAAGTGTATGGGGAGCAGGAGGCTGGGGATGGGGGACAAGGCTGTGTGGGAGATAATGGCAGGGGGAAAGGTTGGGGATGAGCCAATAGATGAAAGATGTCATAATTAATGTAGTCTGAAATGACAAAATTGCTTAGAACAAAAAATAGGAGAGCTATGATGTTTACTCAATAATTTTTGTTCTAATTCCGTGTGGTCCATATATCATCTTAAAATGTTGCAAGCACTTTTCTCCCCATCTATAACCTATTATCCCAACAGAAAACAGATCCCCCATATGTCAATATGTCATATTTTTAAGATCTACAAAGATAAATTTAATATCCTTCTGTATGCAAAATCAGAAATTGAGACACCGTTCACTGTATTCTAAATCCAGAAATTGTCCGAATCAGCTCATCTGCATAATGTCGCGTGCAAGCAACCATCGCAGACTACCCTATTTTCCGTTTCAATTCCCATTGACATAATCGACCATGAATAACATTTTTAGCCCGAATATTGGGGCACCCAAATGCTCCAGATCAGAAGAGGTAATAGTAAGAGGGATTATATTAAGGGATAGTTTTCAATATTTCTGAATAAAAATATATGCAGTGACCGCTCATTAGAACCGTCTCACCGAGACGGTTCTAATGAGGGGTCACAACATATGTTTTCATTGAGAAATAAAAAATATTATCCCAGAATTATCTTAGAAGCCCCATCATATCTGAAATACTGTGGGCACCGGTCAAGGCCCTACATGTTAATATTACAAACTGACCAAGTCTGAGGTCAGCTACCTTACCAGCCTAACAATTGGCAAAAGAGATCAGTCAATAAAAAAATTTTTTGTCCAAATACTTCGGACAAAATAGCACCTTCAAATTTTGAAACAATGTTGTGGATATTTTTATAACTGATATAGTAATTAAATCCATTAAGTGCAATGTCAACTGATTGCTACTGACTTAATAAGGGTGCCCTACCTGCAGTGCAGAAAGAGCTATGCCCGAGATTTAGGATACATTCATAGCTGCTGATGATAGGGGTATTGTGGGTTCCAGGTAAGAAAGGGTAACAGGGATAAATCAGAGATAATTTTTCTATTTCTCATCGAAAACATACATTGTGACCCCTCATTAGAACCGTCTCGGCGGGACGGTTCTAATGAGGGGTCACAATGTATGTTATAACGGAAAAATAAGGAAAATTATCCCTAAATTATCCCTGCTACCCCTTCTTATCTGGAGCACTGGTAGGCCCAAGAGCAGATAGAGTGGTTGATGAAAATCAACAACTATGAGAATCCGTGATGAGACAATTTTCCTTGGTTTTTTGGCCTCTAAAGTACACACACCAACAACAAATTTTAGAGTGATAGGGAAAAAATTTCATTGTTATTAAAGCTCATAATTTTAGCTCAAAAACAAAAAGCTAATTCAAATATTAGGTCAATAAAAACTGTACTTAACTTCACATATTATTTTTTTATTCGTTTAATCTGTCAGGTTAAAGATTTAATATGAAAATCATATTTTGAACAGTTTAAAAAAGACTGCTTCACCACAAATGGGCTGAATAAAACCCTGCATGCAGTGCTTAAATTTTTCAGCCTCAAGTCAAGCATGAAAATTCCTCTTTTTCATGTGCACTAAACATTTGGATGGATGACTTGCAATTTTACGTCCTTTTCAACAGTATTTCAGTCAGGTCAGGATGATGGGACAATGATAATGAAATAATATTAAGGCTGTGTGCAATGGAACCCCGTTATGGAAGGAAAGATTCTCGCCTCAAGGTATCTGTCCCAATGCTTACAATTTTATGGTAATTTTCATAATAATCTTGGTATACAACATTTCAATGCAAAGTTTAACCAGTACAAAAGTGATTTTTTTTCTACGCTAATCCTTAAATACTACTAAGTATGCCGTACTTGAATGCAACGGAGCTTAAAATATGGTATTTCATACAAACATTTTTGGCTTTTCATACCATAAATTCATTCATGAACCGTTATCCTGCTTGGATTAGTTACAGAAATGTTTTGCTTGACAAACTGGGACTGTGGGAAGACCCAAATCCTTACTTAAAGGTAGGTTCCTGAACTAAAGATACCAAATCTGTTCACAAAATAATTTAGTCTTTTTCTGTGTGATATTGAATACTCTTATTTTTCTTAAATTGTTGCTAGTGAGAAAACCGTTGGATTTTGTTGAAAATTGTCGTTTTTCTCTGGTTTATTTTTTTAGTTTAAGCAGTGCCTTGGAATTCCAGTTCTAAAAATAATTTTGTCTTATGCCTATAAGTGCGTAATTTCTAGTGTTATTCTCCTAAAGGTCATTTTCTCTCTTGATGTGAGTTCTCCTAGAGGTCCCGGCATGACGAATGGTTTAATACTAGCCCAAAATGCAGTGCAGCATTGTGTAAGCTGCGTTATCTATTTTTGGCATGAACTTAAAATAGCGCTAACTGGTGTGCGAAGCAGAGTTAGGGAACCCTCGCAGAACGACTTACCAAATACTTATGTCTTTACACTTTTCTGTGAAACTTATTTATTTCCTTGTTATAAGTGCTATCCAATAATTTAGAAAAACAATCATGAAAATGATGACGCATTCCATACTCCAGGAACCAACCTTTAACCATTTGATTAAAAGTTCCCTCAGAAAGCTTGTCTCAGCAAGCATGACAGACGTACATATTAAACTGGGGATCTTGTCCCTATTTTAAACAGGAGCCCACTAGCTCAATACCTTATGCTCTAGCCTGCAGATCAAGCAGTCCCAGGTTCTATTCCTGCTGGAAGCAGAAATCCTTTAAACAGTTAAAGGATGGTTCCTGGAATTTGAAATACATAATAATTTTGATGATGTTTTTTTCTTAATTGTGGGAAAGCACTTATGACAAAAAAATTAATAAGTTTCACTAAAAAGTGTAAAGCAAAACGTATTTGTAAGTCGTTTTGCAAGGAATTCCCTTACTCTGCGTTGCACACCAGTTAGCGCTATTTTTAGTTCGATCCAAAAATAGATATTTTAGTTCACTCCAAAAAGAGATAATGGGGCTGATGTCATGCTGCATTGCATTCTAGGATTGTGACTTTACCCATCCGATACGCTGTGACCTCAAGGAGAGTTATGACAAGAGAAACAAAAGTTATCAGAAGACAACAAAGCATGCCTAATGGGTGCCTGACTCTCACGGTTACATTTATCCTGACTCAAAACATTGTTAACATAGTTAACCAGGGGTGAATGTGGTAGCTAGTGCAAAATGAAGTTTGCATCAGAAGCAGCTAGACTAAGTCAGTTGTTCCCTTTGGCATACAGGGCCGACTTGTATGCCACTATCTGGACACTTTGCTGACATTGAGGGTCGGGTCCTCGTGCAGCAGATGGAGAGATACCAACTCAGTCTCACTAATAATGCCTCATGTGACAAAGGGTGGTTCCTAGTATGGGTTTTCACACCACCTTTACCCAGTACTAAGTCGGTCCAATGACACCTCCTAATCCTTTGTAGACTTCTCGTTTCCTTTGGCCCCACCCCATGACCCCATAACCTCAACCCTAGCCTGAACAAATTGTCAAAGCTTCGTCTCCATATAAACTATTTCATCTGTGGTCATTATGTCCAGTTTCTAACTCTCCAGGGTAAGTAATGGTACCAGACTTATGATTTTATTCCCATTTTGCAAGTGTTTAATATGACCTGTTATACATTCTGACCCCTGCCCCCACCCAGGGGAACTCTACCATGAAGTCAACGATGTTGGTCTGGGTAAGTATCATACTACATCTAAACTTTGTAGCATATAAACTATCGAAGTTACAATTTGAAGAGAAATGCATATTCATATTGCATAAATAGTGTTAAAGGTATAAGGCAAAAAATTACTCGACCATGAATAAAGGTCAAGGACACAAGAGTCTGCATGGATGCTTTGCTGCTGCTGCTGTTGCAACCCAATGCTCCAGGGAAGGTCCTGACCAAATACAAAGCAGGTACTCTCTTTTCTCCAAAGTATTATGAAAATTGAAAATATTGCCTTCAAAACAGTGCCAAATTGCAAAGTCAATCAATCGTAACATATAGGTCAAGGACACACAATTGTGTGATGCTGCTGCTGCAGTCATATGGATGTATATATGTACCAAGTATGATGACTGTAGCTACTGTAGTTTGTAAGATACAGAGCTGAGCTTCGATTTAAACGCTAAAGTTAACATTGGTTAACCTGATCACGGACGCGGATGCTGACGCTAACTCTAAAGGATACTCGAACTACGATGCCTGGGATATCGCATAAGCCATTCTTTGCTTCGTAAAGACGCGCTAAAAAGTGACCTTTGGAGAATGACATCAGAAATCGCCAACTTAAAGATTATGAGAAAAATATTTTTAGAAGCGGAATTCCAAAAGCATTGTTGAAGCAAAGAAAACCATCTGACAGTTTTTGTCTCAGTAGCAACGGATTCATAGGAATAAGAGTATTTAATACTATGCTACGCATATGCATTAAGATTCAACTAACATGGCTACGTTTTTTACAGAAATGTGTACCCTCTGGGCATATTAATTAGTCCCCCTCTGCAAACACGACTTTGAGTCATGCATTCTTTAATTGTGTTGAACATTGAAATCACAATTAAAATGCAAGAATTATAAAGTCTGATGTGCTATAAAACGTCAATTAAACTGCAAATGCTTTTCTGCACTTAGTTTTACATTACATCATGCACAATATGTCTACAAACCCTGGTTTTCATTAGAGATAGCTGAAATTTCACTCTCGAGATTTTCAAGGAGCCAAATATCTGTCAGATAAAAATGCAAGATTTACGACAGAAACCCAGGTGTACGAATGCACGAAAGTATAAGCATCATTAATTACGGCAGAAATTACCGGGGCACAGGCATGTCTGAGCAAACGGTGCAGACCCAGATCAGACTGCTCCCAAAGGAGCAGTCTGATCAGTGTTTGCACTATTTGCCAATCAGATGTACCCTCGATATGTCAAACTGACTCATTCAATTTCAAATTGAAAGAGGGTCGTTACAAAATTTAGCAGAGTAATGTCAAGATGTCCAAGTGCACTCGGTTACGATGGCAGGTGCAATAAACTGTTGTAACCCAGAATTTCTAGATGTACTACATGATGCAGCAATGTTTGCATGTCACTTGTCTGTTCTGAACTACTCTATATTTTCTACGACTTTGGTCAGTACACACATTTGAATCCTACTATGTTTTAAAAGTGATCTTTTCTGTGCTGGTGTTAATTTAATGTTTTAATTTTTAGGTTACAAAGGTGAATACGGAACTGTGGCTAAAATAATTCTCCTCCCCCTCAAAAAGGAAAAAATAAGTCACTTTTAAGTGCAAAACTCGTACAAAGCTAGAGTACCGCAACTGACATGACAAAATTTAATGAGAACTGTCATAGGAGAGCAGAGCATGTCAACACTTAAACAATTTTAAAATATACAGATTGAGATCTTCCTGTTTTACATCCACTATCATGCAAATTTCATCCATACACTTAGAAGCTAAAACCACTTACTATGGCAACCCATGTTTTTTTTATCTGAGCCAATTTTTATCAATACACTCGGGAGCTAAAAATACTCACCATGGCAACCCACAGTTTTTTATTTGAGCCAATTTCACCCATCATTTTTCGGCACACCTCCCCAAGTTCGTCAAAACCTTTTGTTTCTGTACATTTGTGGTTCTCAGCAATAAAGGACGGGTTATAACCATATGCCATTCTTAGATTATCTACTCTGAAAAAAAGTAATTTAATTTTCACACCGGGTAAGCGGCAATCAAAAATGCTCTAAACAATCGATTAACGCGGATCAAAAACTGTTAGAAACAGTGTTTTCGATTGCAAATTGCAACTGAAAACACTGTTTCTAGCGTTTGTCGATTGCACGAGCATTTCGATTGCTCCCCACCCGGTGTGATTTTGTTTACCATAAAATTCTAAATATCTCCACAAACAGGACTAAACAAACAGTGTAGAACAAGACCAGACGGCTCCTGAAGTAGCAGTCTGACCAGCATCTGCATGTTTGCCATTCCATCTTTTATACACATAAATGGCTGAACAAGAATTCCATGGAATGCTTTGTCTCCCTGCTCTCAGCACAAGGTGACAAAAGTTTATGCGGTCAAGTTGCCAATGCCAAAAGCAATAACGACGACACCTGAGAAGATAGTTGAGACAAAAAAAAACTGTTCAATTTTTAGGACAGTAATGGTAATTATGTCAGGTGTCCCAATACTTCAAATATTTATGGCAAATTTGTGCATTTTCTTGCAATTCCATAGGTTGATCGTTTTGTTCACATTTCACTGAACAGAAAATTTTTAATTTATGCTCAGCAAAAGAATTCCAAGAGGCAATGTGCATAACTTATTTGTCGGTTACACAGGTATTTTCACCTCCAAAACCACCCAAAAAGCTACATCTGTCTGGCAATTTGGTCTTTTTCAGTAAATAGCAAGCAGGAACTATACTTAAGGACAAAAGTTCTGCACGGATGTTAAATTAACATCCGTGCAGAACTTTTGTCCTGAAGTATATCTAAATAGCACAGGGTATTCCTCGATTTCCTTTCGTTGACTGGGCAGTGCTGTTAGAGGCTTGCCATTCAATGTCAAAATCGAGCAGTCCACATGAAGAATCGGTAAAGTAGCATGCTTATGAGTTGTTACCCATAATTGGCAGATTAAAAATGCACGCTAAACGCTATCAATCATCGCAAATGATAAACAGTTTCCATACAGGCACACTACGTCGAAACGACGTCGGAGGAACGTCGATGCAACGTTATAACGCTTTACTGACGTGTATACAAGGTTGTACCGATGTCATAACGTTGCATCGACGTCGTCACAACGTTGTTTAGACGCTGTCTGTATGCTGGGTTGAAAGAAATAAAAAATATATTGTTGTGCGATCTCCGATCATTCCGTGCCTTTTGTAAAGGTGAGCTTTGTTCTGTGCGAGTGAGCATAAAAATCATTACCGCATTATACCTTTTTAGAAAATATACTCGTCGAAGGTAAGGTCAGAAATAAGCACCGCCCAGTCAACAAAAGGAAATCGAGGAATATCTGCAATGCAGGCAAAACTGCATTGCTTTATCCATTTAGGTGAAAGAAATAAGACTAAACTCCGTTCATTAATTCTGAGACTGGGTTTTTCGCTGCTCATACTTTTATAACCTGATCAATCCACGTACGACTGTGCATAGTGATAAAGCTCAACTTCCGCCGATTTCTCATAAAGGTACCATATATCTTAGCCTGGCGTCTGATGCTGCAGTTACGTGAACGAAACAGCAAAATTTAAAAACCCGTCCGCAAACTAAGTCCATTTGATGAAAATTGACAGCCTAAAGTCATACATATTCAGATACGTTCCACGTGGGTATCACGCTGGTCATTTGGGTAATAACTGTTGTCCCTCTGACAAATCACAGGAATACGAAAAACGCGTTTTGAAGTTCGGCTACTTTTTAAAGGCCCCAATTGTTCTGTCAACGGTAAAAATGTATGAAAAAGTTTGTGGAGAGGTATTGCTGGGCTTCTCACTATAGATGCGTCATTGTAAATGACCGCTATTTTCAGTTTAATTATTTAAAATTTCCTTGAGTTTCATATAAAAAGGTTTTAACAATTATTTGGGTCACTTTAGTTTGCAACTAAAATGACCTAATTGCGATTTCATAAAGAATTAATTGGTAAAAATACAATGTACAAGAGTGGGGGCCTGTTCATCATCCCGCTTCTGTTTACCTTGAATTGTTCGACAGGAACCGGTAAAAAAAATCGTCTATTGTGGAATAAATACCAAGTTATTACATGAGCTACATTTTTCAGTTTTGACAACTCTGGATTTTAGGATTGAATATCAGACTCAGTTTCTTTACCATATTTGAACACTTGTATTTGTTTGTGTCACATTTTATCAGGAAAATATCAAAATCAGTATACATATAAACAACTGGACAGTTGTGTCATCCGACTCAGAAGCGAACCTCAGGCCCATAAACGCCCCTGCATTTATTTTTTTCTCTCCTTCTATCCTTTTTCCCATGGTGACGTTTCCGCAAAAAACGTGTCATAATGTATCTGCGAACAGGAAAATCTCAAACCAGTCAGCTAGAGACTTTATGCGCCTCTGTGTCCACACAACCACACATCAGATGTGCGAAAAGCAAAAGCCCAGATCAGTTCTCGCGTATATACGGAAGGAAATATCGCATGCACATATATATGCAATGCGCGCAGGTTTACCTTTGAATGCCAATGTATATGAATACAGTTGCATGCAATTAAAAGATTTGCACGCTTGTGAAAATGTACCCTTGTATTGTACGAACAGGGAAAACTCAGATCGTGCAGTCATATCAGAGTCTACATTTTTGCATACACATTCTTGGATGACATAAAAAATGAACAGCCTGTACAGCTGAGTATTAACAGTATGCACATGACATAATAACCCTTTCACATGTATCATGTGAAATGCTCTTACATGTGTCTTAGCTTTTCATTTAAACTATGTACCGTGAGGTTGACTCTGACTTCCAGCTGACTCTGATCAGACTGCATCCTGTTTTCGACTTCCAGCTGACTCTGATCAGACTGCATCCTGTTTGCGCAAACCGTAAGGTTCGACGATTGCGTATATATGTTCGTGTCGCAGGGTCGAGGTTGGAGTGCCAATAATCGAGGGAATAGTTTGTTGAAAAGAAGTAAGGGTTGGTGGGGGGGGGGGGGGGGGGGGGGGGGGGGGGGGGGGGGGGAGGGGGGCCGGCGGCTGTGTGTGTCTAGAGACTAGGTTGACGGTTTGGGTGGTAGATTGAATAATAAGGAGGTGTGGGTTTGGGAAGGGGTCATGTCGAAGAGTAGGAGTCTGGATGGTAGACTAACTGAGGGTAGGGGGTTGTAGGTAGTGTGGGGAGATTATTTCATCATTTTGTTAGAGTGGGGGTGGGGAAAGAAAAAGGAATAAAGGGAGCTGCATGAGGTACACGATTTGGTCCTTTTGTCCTTGTATTTAACTTTGCAGTTTTAACGCAACATTGGTAATACATGTTTTGGAACTTTATTAAATTCTGCGGAAAGCTGTAATATTTGCGTTAAAATAAAGTCAGTGAACATTATTACGTCGCACTGACGCTGATATGACGTCGTTTAGACGTTGTTTGTCGGTAGCGATACTATGTTGAAACACTGAAAACCTTGTCCAGAGTGAATTTATGCGGTGTAATAATTTTCGAATTGAGACAAAATTACCTGGATGACAAGCTTGTTGTCACGCTGACTGATTTTGCACGCGAAGAGCATGTGTTAGAATACTAACCACACCCGAACAAGAAACTATTTATAGCGACCACTTTATATGGTATTAAAAGGCGTTTCCAACCTGTCCGATGGACTTAGTCTCGGATTGAAAATCTGTAATTTGCAGTTTTGTGCAGGTTAGCCCAGTATCCTACGATGGGCAGGGTCATAGGACACATTGATGAGAAATCGGCGGAAGTCTAGCATTATCACTATGCACAGTCTTACCTCGATTGATTAGATTATAAAAGTATGAGCAGCGAAAAACCCAGTTTCAGAATTAATGAACGGAGTTTAGTGCATCATAAATGAAAGATTGCCGTTTTAAGTGTTTATGAATGTTATATGTGATTTAATGCGTAAGCAGGTAGAGTAAAATCATCAACCTACCGACCCTGAAATTCTATTGATACCTCATGCTGGCATAACACTCCATGGTATTACTGTATCATATATAAAATTACCGTAATCGACCCATTTACCGCACCGTGCGCTTAACTTTTTCAAAATTGCAACAAAAAGATGTGGTTAAAATGTATTTAATAACAGCACACTCAGAACAATGAAATGCAGGGTGACTGGAAAGAGGCAACATGGGTAGGACTGGAAATACTTTGTGTTTATACTTTTCATGAGTTCCCTGTTAATTATTGGGTTTTGTGAGAGTTTCAAAGAAAAAGCAGTGTGCGCTTGTGCAGTTTGTCCGGAAATGGCCTTGGTGTGCGGTTATAGGGGCATGTGCGGTAAATGGGTCGATTACGGTACCTCATATCTTTACAAGTCCAGGTCTGTGAAGGGAAGCTGCCTGGTTTGTGATCTGTGCTGCAAGTCACATTCCGACCATAGATCATCATACCAGATGTAAATGGTTTGTCTGCAAATAGAAATATAATTGTAGATATACAAAATATATAGAGTCTATTAATCAGCCCATTTAAAATATGTGATTTATAAGCCGAGTGAGGTTTTAAAATAAAAGATCCCATAAAGAAACAAGTCCCAAGGACCAGTTTTTTTATCGGATCTTTAAACCTCCGGAGTTCTATAAATCCCATATTTTAAAAGGGACGATTCAATAAATTGTAAACATTCGTATGTCCTACAATAAAAACCTATTAATTAACTCCTACCAAACAAGGATACAGTATTACAAACATTTAAGATTGCTGAGGTCTTTCAAATGAAGTACCAAAAATGCCCATTATACACAACTTTTATTTACAGAAAAAGGCATAAGTGTGTTTTTTACAGAAAAAGGCATAAGTATGGGTATTTTAGCCATTTATGTGCTGTAATTGATCTAGAACACTAGAAACTGTACCATCACACTCTCTAATCAGTCTTAACTACTGTAATGTGCCTAAAGTTTGGGACAACTGAAATAATTAAATTTCCATTTGTCCCAAATGGAAAATTAATTTTTTCAGGTGTTCCAATACTTACGCACATTACGGTAAGACCGCATAACCAACATTTGCAAGATCTGAACACTTCTGCCATACGTACTGTAGCTTCAGTACTTTGATCTTGTTGTCTACGCCCACGGGTGTAGACAATCTAGTCAGTGGTTCTGACATGGAAGTACAGCCATTAGTTACCAACCATGCAGCTTGACTTTTGTGCTGCGATAGAAGGAACCGGACGTGACTTGATTATCATGAGACCTTATCGTCCTCCATCATTATTTGACAAAGAAGCTATTCCCATATATATTTTGAGCCCTATTTGCCTAGATGCTGTGAGCGGTCAAATGAAATACCACAGAACTGAATATCATACCACAAGTTCGCACAATGTACTAGAAGGTATAGGTAAATGAATGACTTGTGGTTTTACAGCCCATTCAACAGTATTTCAGCCATGGAATACTGATAATGACGGTATGAAATCACCACCCACATAGGCCCTTGAAATCTACCACTGACTGGAGATTGTAGTGTCTGCTTTTTAGATATTATTCCAGACTTTTGTGGTCATAATGGTGTATTTGATAAGCACCAACTATTAATGCTTGCATGCTAAGCATAGACCAAACTTTTTCTAAAAGCTATACTTGTACATAGTTAAGGGCTTACAAGCTAGTAAGCTTTTTGATTTAAGTGTGTCACATCCAGCTCTTATTTTGACTTTTTTTTAAATATGGGAGAATAATCTGACACCTTGTTATGGTTTTATTATGCTATTAATATTAATGGAGTACTCAGCGTAAAACTTAGTATTGGGATGGGTACTCCTGAGCAAACAGTGTAGACCCTGATCAGACTGTTCCATGAGGAGCAGTCTGATCAGGGTCTGCAGTGTTTGCCACGTAGCCAACATTTCAAATAACTCAATTGGACTTGTCCCATTTCAAAGATAGAAAAGTGTATAACAGAAATGAAAGGACTTATTAAGTCAGGGTATCCCAATTTTCAGAACTGTATAGGGTACTTAATATCTTTTTTAATATCAAAGTTGTATAAAATATCAAAACAATTATAGACAGGAAATACAATATACTATATCATAAATTTATGAAAATGAAATGAGAAAAAAAGGCTGTTTAGTGCAAATATAATGCAAATTGCAAGAGCCCACTTCCTGAGCCCAGCTAGTTGATGGCTATAATGACGATACAAACAATGAAGGCAGTAGGTTGATCTGAGGCTTCAGTTTGCCGAGGCAATATGTGATGATCACACCATATTAATCGTAATAAATGCCCCTGCTCTGACAAATGCCCCCTGCCTCTTTTCCAGAAATAAAGTTCAACAAACTTGTAACTTCCAATGTTTTCCATCAGTTTTACAAATGGGAACAACATGAATTCCCATTTGCTTCTTATGAGGGCATAGTTTTTCCAAGTGGGGTCAACTAGACAAGGAAACTTTTGGCCCCTAGATGAGCAGGGGCTTGTTTACTACTCTTTACAGGCTCAAAGTGACAAACTGACACCCCTTTCGTAAAATGAAGCACCACTTTAGCATTTAATATGAATAATACGGTAGAGCCATCCAGATGGGATATAAGCTCTGTCTTATAACTGAACTAGTAAAACAGCAGCTTTATCATGTTTACAGAACTCTAGGTAAGAGAGAGTATTTGGTGATAATTAGGGATAATTTTTGTTAATTCTGCATAAAAACATATGTTGTGACCCCTCATCTGAACCGTCTCGACGAGACGGTTCAGATGAGGGGTCACAACTCATCTGAACCGTCTCGACGGGACGGTTCAGATGAGGGGTCACAACATATGGTTTCAATGAGAAATAAAAAAAATTATCCCTCAAGTATCATCAAATACCCCTCTTACCTAGAGCTCTGTGTTTATTGACAAGACAGTTCTAATGAGTATTAACAACATAATGAATTGGAGTCTTAGTGAAAAGGGACCTAAAGCTATGCACGTAAAGTGAAGAAACTATTGTATTCAAATCAACCAGCTCAGCCATACAAACTGGCTAGAGTCTGCACCATTTGCTTTTCAGATTCCTCAGGGTCTGTAAACAGTACATGTATATGTGAAAATGGACGACTAAAATCAGACTGTGTGGATGAGCAGGCTGACCTAAGTCATGGTACGGTGTAAGGTTACTTTGTAATTTTTCAATATTATTTCAGATTATCATCAAACCCCATGTGTTATCTGGAACTACTGATTTTAATATATGAAATCTATAAGGCCGAAAAACTTAATATACGTGTTTCAGGTTAAATGGAATTTCAAATTAGGGACAGTAGGTAAGAAATTTTGTTCAAATCTTTTACATGCGGAAATTCAAATCAAATTGTCCGACTGAGGAAATCACAGGGATTTCCCACAAAGTCCTTAAAAAAAGTTAGGGTTTGAGCGGCAGAAAGTAAGCAGGGTTGAGTAACCTGAACACACACACAACTTTTTTAGGCCTAAGGCCTAAAAAGAAAAAGTTGTGTGTTGTTTGTTTCAGGTTACCCTAATGTGCTTGATTTTCTACCGCCGATGCTATTCGAAGGGGCGGTGGGGTGGGGGGGGGGGGTTCATTAAAGGTCTTTCCCCCTTTGCCCCTTTACTGACAAATTGTTTACCTTTCATCTCAATTTAAAAACTTTGAAAAAATTTTTTTAAAAAGTCCTATCTACCATCCCTATTTTGAAATTCCAAATTCCTTGTAGCCTGAAACACACATTATTTTTTTTTTCAGCCTAATAGAAATAAAATATCATTCAATGATTTGGTTTCTAAGCAGCAGTAATACAGAAATACTTGATATTAACTTTTATAATAAACTTGAATCTGATCAATCCTTTTAAGCCTTAAAGCGACAAAATTTTTTTTTAAAATCCGCAAAATTAAAAAAAAAATGGTTTGCCCCAGCTTTTATATCCTATTGTAAATTCAAAGACATTTAGTGGGCAAACAATGTAGATCCAGATGTAACCAGGAGGCTCATTCATGATTCACATTCTTTCAAACTCAGTTACATAAAGGACTTCTATGCTTAAGGCGTTAATTTTCCCCATGATTTAAAAATTATACGGATCACTGAGTTTTGTTTTGCATTTATGACTATGACTTGTAACTTGCATGGAAAATGAATTTTCAACTGCTTGTGTCTATGTAAAGTACGTTAAACATACGTTGATGTTGACGTCATTGTTGAGATAAATTGTAAATTATCCTCAAACTGATCTTGAAATAATGATTTATTGTATACATTTCACCCTTTTTTGACTTACATTACTTACATAACAGACAACACTGGATAGTTTTGACTATATGTATGTGACCTTGACCTCATTTCAAGGTCATTGTACACAATAAAATCCTTGAAGATCACATTGCTACTGTTGACCATTCTTCTTCTTTGGTTTATTATCGTTCCCCCCGTGACCCAGCTTCCCACTCATATATATTGCGTACTTGCATCGCATAAGTCTGCTGCATGAAGGAAATGCTGGGTCACGGGGGGGTAAGTACTTGTATCTTAGTTATAGTGAAGCGTTCTCTTTTGGCCGCTTTGACCGGAAGTATAACTGTGGTTTTGCATGTTTAAATGCCAGTCAGGCGTAACAAGAAGAAAATCATTGCTTTGTATTGTGATATGCATGTATTTAGCATGCATTTATGACAAAAATGTATGAAATGAATGACTGATTTCCATATTTTTATTACCTCAAAAATTGAGGTATGCGAAAACCTTGAATTAAGGGTAGGTAGGGTCAGACTTGATTATCTCCCCATGTCTTTGGGTCTGAATCACAAATGATCTGATTTCATACGCCTTACATATTTGTGGAAGCTCCGCTAAGAAAAAATTGCACACTTTATACTTTTGAAAATTCGGACCTGTCGCGCCGGTCTAATGGGGAAAATCCTCACCTTAATCGAAGAAGTCCTTTTCACTGGAGAATATGATGAACTTCTGATGCTGGTCAAGAAACAGACACTGAGGTGGTTTGGCCAAATCTCAAGTTCTTCTGGCTTAGCAAAGACAATTCTGAAGGGCACAGTGAAATGCAAAAGAAGAAGAGGCAGATAGAAGAGGTGGGAAGATAATTAAGGAGTGGGCATGGATGACTATAGCTTGCTAGCTCAACTAGGGTGGCTGAAGACAAGACTCAGCCTAAGTGGAAAGGGATCATTGCAAAGTCATCTGTGTTGCCCCAACGACCTTGCATTAAAGACTATGGGGTAGACTAGAATAGACTAGACTAAATTCTCATTTAGTTGGAACAGTTGAAAAATAAATACTCATCAGGTTGTTCTAAAACATGATCTATTTTCAATTTCTGTGCTCTGGTGTTATTTCCCAGCAGGCACGTGACTTAGAAATGACGTTGTACAGATGTCGATGCAACGTAATGAAGTCGCATGGATGTCAGTGTGACGTCATTTTGACGTCATGTGCCCGCTGCCCTCATGAACTTCATTTTCTGAATATCTTCTGAACTTGGCTGACTTTGTCTGAATCAGGACTGAATCTGATCTTAACACTAAATTGGTGTCTGAATCCCTCTGAACACAAAATCCCTTTTCTGAATTTTTCTGAACACTTTCTGAAACATTACTGGGCACAGGCTGAACAATTCAGACAGATATTCAGAAAGATTCAGAAATTCTGAAATTATCTGAAGTGTCTGAACCTCATATATAGTCTGAACCATTCTGAACTCATAATAGTCTGAATCTTTCTGAACCAAATTTGTCTGAATTTTTCTGAACCAAATTTTTCTGAATCTTTCTGAACTATTCAGTGGGAAGTCATGTGACTTCTGGGCATGCTCAGTGGGCATTTCCTCAGATCGTCTGCAGAAGAAATTTCAAACAACACAGAAATATCTCTTTAGTTTAGTAAGTTTAAACTTTGTTTTTAAGAAATGATTTGTGAGGAAAGATGGCAGAAACATGTAAAGATATGATACAGAATTTATAGTGGATGTTTGTAAAGATATTTTATTCATGTGTTGCCCTTGATGGCCTTGAAATTCATCTTTAAACTACATATCCTTATCCCACCCACTTCAAAATACTTGTATATAATGTTTGCTTTGAGAGACTGGTTAATCAAGGATTAAACTGAAAAAAAAAAAAAACTTCTGATATTGTGTAGAGAATCTATGTCTTGAAGTGGATTCTGGCTGATTTAAATATAATCAATATCAAGTATATGGTTAGTGGGGGCAGGGGAGGCAGGGTGGGGTGGATAGCTGAAAACATTCTGAATATTGTCTTAACTGTTTCTGAATCCTGGCTTAACTTTGTCTGAAAAACAGCTGAACCATAGCTGAAAACATTCTGAATTTTGTCTAAAATGTTTCTGAATTCACGCTTAATTTTGTCTGAAATACAACTGACCCTTATCTGAAAACATTCTGAATCTTATCTCAACAGTGTCTGAAATTGCTCTGAATCAAATGTCTGAACTTTTGATAACAGTGCCTGAATATGGTCTGGAAAGTCCGAATTTCAGACCAAATTCAGAAACTAATGTTCAGCTCAAGTTCAGTCAAAGGTCATACTGCTTTTCAGCCAACATTCAGACACTAATTTTCCATGAGGGTGGGTTACTGCTTGTGAATACAAAAATGCTGAAGCTGCAAAACAGAAATGTTTGGAGCACTCAATCTCTCACAATTGCAACAATAAAAGACTTAAGAAAGTTAACCTCTGCTTTTCTAATAGGTGAGACTAAATTGGTAAGAAAATTTTGCAAAATCATTATCATTGCATGTACTTTAACAATAAAAGACATTAGAAAGTTAACCTCTGCTTTTCTAATAGGTGAGAGTAAATTGGTAACAAAAAAATTGCAAAATCATTATCATTGCATGTACTTTCCTAATCATGTAAAGCACTTTCATAAACTTATCCTTGAAATGTTAATTTTCATGCTTTTAACAGTGTTTATTTGCATACATTTCTTAAAAGCAGACAAAGAAGACATGATCGAGCCGCAAAATGTCAAAACCAACAAAGTGGTTGTGCGCCTCATGCAGACTCATATCAGCATGGGCATCCACCCAGTCTGATCAGAGTCTTCACTGGCTGCAAGGAACAGCTTAGACCCTTAGCTACCCTTTAAGCACATAGCAAAGAGTCTGATCAGACTTGGCGGATGCCCAGGTTGATTTGAGTCAGCGCTGGGCGCACAACCACTTTGTTGGTTTTGTCATGTCACGGCTCATATTTTGTGAACGCGATCATAATAACAGACTTATATAAATGTCAATGAATCCCTATGGCACATGTGTCAGACTGTATTTAAAAGATGATTCTTCTCAGATATTTCTTTTAACCCTTAATGCCCCAAAAAGCAGAAGACAAAATTTATGTCTGCAGAATTTCAAAAAATGTCTCATCCAAGCGATATCATATTGAGAATTTCAACACTAGAGAGCAAACAGTATAGGTTCAGATGAGGTGGCTCATTATGAGCCACCTCATCTGGATCTACACTGTTTACCAATTCAACAATTTTAATTTTTGGTGCTTTAAGGGTTAAAGGTGAATCAGGGAAGTATCTCTGTCATATTGAGTGAGTGGGTGAACTCGGGTTTAACGTCCCACCAACAACGAGGTCACATGGAGACGGGACCTTGGTTTAAAGTCTCATCCAAAAGACTGGAGAAGCGGGGGATCGATCTTGCGACCCCTGAATTGGTAGTCCGGAGTGTTATCCACTACACTACATCCGCTCCTCTCTGTCATATTAATTTTTGCCTCCTTTATCATTGGGGTTAATTCTTACAGGAAAGAATTTGCCCCCAAATCCCATAGGAGCAAATTCTTTCCTTTAAGTATTAACCCCAGTTTGGAAGGGCTTTCACTTCCCAACAAAGTAAACAGGAAGTCACAGAAGTTATTCCCCTTTGTAGAATAGTAAAACATGAAAGTGCCCCATACACCTTAAATGTAGCCATAAAAAGCATTACACCATTCCATTTGGGATACCCCTTTAGGGAATACCCCTTTAGGGGTATCTGGGCAAACAGTTTGGATTCAGATCGGGCCCCACAAACGTGGGGCCTGCCTGATATCTGAGATCCAAACTGTTTGCTGCCTAGACATCATTTCTACAAGAGTTAGTGAGACCAATATTGTCAAAATATTCTTGATTTTTGGTGCAGACGACAATTTCAGCTGACGACAAAAAATACCCAGAATGCAATGGGTTAAGTTACAATGTTCTAGACTTTCGTGGCTGTAGCTCAGGTGCTCACGATGAACAGCGAATATTCGTCAAAGATTCATTAAATGGTGTCAACTTTTAATGAAAACTAGAAAATTGTGTCTGTAAGATAGCCCCCTGTAGCCCCTGTCACAGGACGTGTACATCCCTACTACAACATACCCTGCAGTGCAAAAATGCAGCCTAAAAAGACTAAGTTTGAAAGGCCATTATTCCATCAAAATTATTTCTTTTAATCAAAAAAACAACATGCATATCTTCATTTTGTCCACAATAAGTATACAATGTCTGAAAAAACAGCTACTGAAAATTGTGGGGGGAGTAGATTACACAAAGTACTTTAAATGGTCATGTATCACAAAGATTTCACAGAAATCCATCCATTGCTAAAGTTATTGAGCAGAAACCAAACATTTTCCAATTGTCAGATCAATCAGGGGCCATAACTCCTGTCCAAATCAATGCGCCATAACCTCCCTTTTCGAACTCAGCCCGTATTTTGTTGATAGTCATGTACCAACTAAATTTCTAAGAAATCTATTCATTTAAACATAAGTTATTAAGCAGTAACCCAAAATTTGCAAATTCTCACATCTATCAGGGGCCATAACTCCTGTCCAAATTGAAGCATAACCTCCCTTTTCGAAATCAACCTGTATTTTGTTGCAGGTCAAGTACATCGATGTACATGTTCCATAAACATATCAGAGAAATCAGATCTTTAAAACTTTAGCTATTGATTGGAAAGATACCATGAGCAATTTGAGCATTTTGGACAGGCGGGCAGACAGACAATGTGAAAATAGTTTACCCCCACAGACATAGAAAAAATTATCTCTGAATTATCCTAGTCAGAGCTCTAGATAAGGGAGTATTTGATGATAAGTAAGGATAATTTATTTTATTTCTCATCGAAACCATTGTTGTGATTCCTCATCTGAACCGTCAGGGTTCAGATGAGGGGTCACAACATATGTTTCAATGCAGAATTAACAAAAATTATCCCTAATTATCACCAAATACTCCCTCTTATCTAGAGCTCTGATCCCTGTTACCCCTCCTTATCTGGAACTCTGGAACTTGTATATTTTCTTCTTAATCTGCTTATATGGTATGAATAAGCAGTTAAGGAAAGTGTTATGAGTATTGATGTTTTACGAAACAGTCAATTCTACAAGAGACAATAACTGTAAGACCAAAGTCAATCGTCGGTCAACCCGTGATCAACAATTTAAGACAACTGAGTGCCTGAGGTATAGAATAATTTTCCAGATTATTCCAGCACATGATATTGCTTTCTTACCGTATTAAATGTGCTTAAAAGTTTTGGGACACCTAAAAATTATTGATTTTCCATTGGGGACAAATGGAAAATTAATTATGTTAGGTGTCCCAATACTTAAGCATATTACCTAATGTGCTTAAGTATTGGGACACCTAAAATAATAAATTTTCCATTCGTCTCAAATGGAAAATTTATTATTTTCAGGAGTCCCAATATATACGCACAATACGGTACATATTGAAACTGCCTGTGAGGGTCAGAATGTGTTTTACAGTACCTCAATAAGACCATAAATTATTGTCAAACTTAAAACCTTATATGGAGCACTGTAGAACAGAATACATGTATATAGATTGGATGGTTGGTTGTTTTGGGTTTAACGGCTCTTTGAACCAGTATTTCAGTCTATACCAAGTTATCTCCATGAGAGAGCTGAGAGAAAAAAAAAAAATCCCATCGGCAAAGTCGCGCCAACTGCAAGCATAGTAGGCCCTTACCCTACTATTGTCTACATTAGTATGACGCCCCAGCACTGAGAGTTACCCGCAGCACCATCGTCCGATTGACCTGACCAATAGAACATCTGACACAAAACGAACTTAAGTATTGGGACACCTAAAAATAATCGGCTTAATATAGACCGAAATACTGTCTCAAAGAGCGGTTAAACCCAAACAACCAAACAACTTACCAACCTAAAAAATTTCTATTTGTCCCAAATGGATAATTAATTTTTTTAGGTGTCCCAATATTTAAGCACATTAGGGTAGGCCAAAGAAATGGCATCACAAACATGCCCTACATCAGCTAAAGTACAATATAACACATACCGTAATGACCTAAATATTCGGACAGACAGGCCCGAGCAAACATTGTAGACCCAGATCAAACTGCTCCTGAAGGAGCAGTTTGATCAGAGTCTACAAAGTTCGCCATTCACTGAGCATCATTTGAAAGCATTGAAATGTGTAAAATACACTTTCTAAGAATTTTCGAACAATAATTGTCTGACTTTTGGGTGTCCGAAATTTTAGGGTCATTACGGGTACAAAGACATCCTGATGTGACAAATCACCACAATATAGAAATTAATATTTTATTTATGAACTTTTAATCAGTCAACATCATAGCTAGAGTACAGTGACCGCCCATAATAAAAGGTGAGTCTTAATGATCGATTCTTGGATAGTTTTCCTTATATTGATGTTTTCTCCAAATAAAATCTGTTGTGGCTCCTCACTGAAATTGCCTCAGTGAGCAGGTATGAGTGTGTAAGTGTGTAAGTGTGTGTGTGTGTGTGTGGGGGGGGGGGGGGGATGCTTCAAGCATATTTACAGTCAAGAAAAGTAGTGCTTGAAGGGTTAAATTGAAGGGCAAAAAGTGGCCCTCAAAAGTACAGTGAGAATCATCCTTCATGTGATTGGTGGATCATCAATGCAGTTTTTTTTTCCTTTTTTTTTGTCCTGAATTATTTAGCATTTATAAACTGTAACAGCTTGTATGGCTCCAGGAAAGCTAAGTTTTCTCATTTTCTCTACATTTTCCTATATGCTAACATAAACCATCTTGTGCTCAGGTGCATGATTCTGCTGATATCATGACCAGAGCTCCAGATAAGAGGGGTTTTGAGGATAATTCAAAGATAATTTTTCTTATTTCTCAACGAAAACATATGTTGTGACCCCTCATTAGAACCGTCTCGACGAGACGGTTCTAATGATGGGTCACAAAATATGTTTTTGTGGAGAAATATGGCTAATTATCCCAAAATTATCTCTGTTACCCCTTCTTATCTGCAGCACTGATGACATTGAAAAAAAAAACACTGCTTTTATCCTCAAAGGTTTAACAAGCTATATAGAAGCTGACGAAAAGATGCATGTCATGACAGTGAGAGAAGACCTTCACATCTGTGAATTCTTATACTGCTTGAGACAAGAAGGGCTTTAAACAGGGATTTACCTCCCCAAATGACAATTTTCAATACAGTTATCCCCATTCTATTGCATTTTCACATTTTCACCTTTAAAAGTTTGCCACTTTGCACCCAAATCAAATGCTATCAGCGACGTGAAACCAGACGTCAATCAATGAGAACTGACGTTACGTAATGACGTCGGGCTTCTGACAGTATATCACAGGATATACTGTCGCAAGATTTTTGACGTTATCCAATCAGACCTCACGTTACATACGTAAGTGCATCAGAATGAAGGGTAACAACATAATAAAAATAAAGACAGCTTCAAAAGTCCACCTTAACTTTGTTGTCTGATTGTCACTGAATCTTATGAAGTACCCTACAGCAGCCTGGGAATGCCTACATACGACGTATGTACTGCATCAATACTGTGCAGGCTGATAGGTTTGACACTGTTTGCAGACAGATTGCATGTAATATGTTTTTCAACTGATACAGCTCACTGGGGAATAAAGACGTGATAGATACCCTATACAAATCACTGGACTTTTTTCAACATATTATTGTATTGGTTAGAATATTGAATTTCTATAAGATACTATAAAAGAGCAAATAACTTATACCATATAAGGTCTAAGTGTTAAGACAGTTACGTCGAAGTAAACAGTGTAGACCCAGATCATACTGCTCTTAAAAGAAAACAGAAGGGGCAAGATGGCCCTGAAAATTGCCTTCAAATGATTCTGGGTTTTAACCCTTTATGCGCCAAAAAGCAGACAACAAAATTTACGTCTGCAGAATTTAAAAAAATGTCTCGTCCAAGCGATAGCATAATGAGAATTTGAACACTAGAGGGGAAACAGTGTAGATTCAGACGAGGTGGCTCATTATGAGCCACCTCATCTGGATCTTCACTGTTTGCCAATTCAACAATTTTAATTTTTGGCGCTTTAAGGGTTAGAAATAGGAGCTAGAGTGAATTTGTTCCCCTTTAAAAAAAACTAACATAGGAAGCAAGGTGGTTCAGCTTTATTTCAAAAATTTTGTGATTACTGTACCTTTTTTCTTCACAGTGTTATACACTTCAATGGACAAATATCATAACAAGGACAATGTATACCTTTAATTTTCTAATTTTCCAACTGATCAATTTTTGTTCAAAGCTTCACGCACTGAACTGAAAAATTGTAACATTTTTAAAGCTGTCAGTGGTGCATCTAAATAAGGCTAGATTTAAAAAGTTGTAACTTGTCTTACATATCAAACTATTTTGGCCAAATCTAGCCTGCTGGTGGTCAGATTCGACTCTTCGTTCCTTTGCTGAGGAATATTGAACACAGATTCTGTAACCAGGCTAGGCCACACCCACGTACAAGGTGGGGGATCACATGGCTTTTGTTTTGATATACGCTGAATGAGACTGAATCATTGTGGTAAATAGCTTATTATTTCTCTCTTTCCATACTTAACACTGACTGGCTCAAGCATCACTTTCCATTTTCTAATGAAACTTTCATGGAATTGAAAGATTCACACTAAGAGCAATGGCTACATCAGGATAATCAAAACTGAAATGAATGCCCTGTACAGACAACATCTTAATCTTGTACACATTTACAAAGATGGTACGTAAAATATGTGTAAGAAATAAAATAAGCTGACATCGATACACTGTGAGCATGCGATTAAATTCCCCCACATGGACTCGCAGGATTTTACTTCGTTTTCAAAAAAAAAAATTCCTTCAGTAAGTTATGGCTTTTTTAATATATATATATATATATATATATATAATCTTTTTATTTATATTTATTCAATACAGCCAATTAATTCTTCATAGAGTAAATTATATCGATTTGCAGTTTTCCCTAGCAATTAAGTACAGCAAACAAATTCATTAATCTTTTACAAGACAATTTGTCTATTCTGAGAAACTCACTCACGCAGCAGTTGTTACACAACAAGGGAATCATGTAAATTGAAGAGGCAGAAAAGACGCTTTAGCGCTCAATGAGAGCATTTTGTGATGATTCTGAGATAATTTTTCATATTCCCTCCACCCCCCCCCCCCCCAAAAAAAAAATTATTTTGTGATCCCTCATTAAAACCATCTTAATGAGATGATTCTAATGAGGGGTCACAATAAATGTTTCCACTGAATTTGTGAAACAAGAAAAATTATCAAAGAGTTATCCCTGTTACCCCTCTCCTTATCTGGAGTAATGGTCACAAAAGATTTCCCTGTTACCAGAGCTCCAGATAAGAGGGGGTACTGAGGATAATTCAAAAATTATTTATTTTTCTTATTTCTCAACGAAAACAGACGTTGTGACCCCTCATTAGAACCGTCTCGGCGAGACGGTTCTAATGAGGGGTCACAACATATGTTTTATGGAAAAATATGGATAATTATCCCTAAATTATCCCTGTTACCCATTCTTATCTGGAGCACTGTGTTACCCCTCCTTATACAAGAGACTCTCCAAGCTCAAGACAAGGGAAATATTTGGTAATAATTCAATGATAATTTTTTCTATTTTTCAAAAAAAACAACTCACACTGTGGCCCCTTATCTGAACTGCTTCAAATGCCAAGCTGGTTCTAACAAATGACTGAAAGCAATATTCTCAAAAATCTTCCAATGTATCTTTTTTTATATATTTATATACTAAATGTGAAGAAATGTAATCACATTTTAAAATAAGAGAATTTCATTACAGGCAGTGGCTTCGTCACAAAACAGAGCTAAACCTGAAAACTTGACAGAAATAATTATACCCTGTTGGTCATAACCTAAAGCACAGAGCCCTAATTATCGGAATCGCCTTTCCTAATACAACTGAAATACTGAAAAGACTAAACTGCCAAGTTGTCCATACAATGTCCCCACTGAAACCAAAATATATAATCTTACCCAGTAAAGGCTCCAAATATTGAAACACCTAACCAATTAATGTTAATTTTCTTACTAATTAGCAAAAGTCTTAAATTTTATCTGCATTTGCAAACTATTTTAAAGTTGATATCTGTTAGCTAATATCTGTGCAAGTGGCACGACAACAATGATTCTGGTAAACAATAGCTCTAACAACCATTTGATCTGGTCCTTTTATTTAGGGACATCATGGTAATTTACCAATACCCCTAATGGGCCCCAAATAAGTCATAATCTTTTGATGGACAGGGCATTTCGGACAAATTGTTTACATAAATGACCATTCCTTAACTAGACACATTTTCTAAATAAAAGCATTCTTTCCTCTTTATTTCTTATTCCTAAATCTTTTAACTTCCAATACACAACAATGCGCGACGTAAATACGGCGGCATCTTCAAAGCGCTGAAACTTTTTTGAGGTGTCTAAAAATAGACTCACAAACAGGCATCATGACCCACCTTTGAACGGAACTCTGTCTGACGCTATTATTTCATAACAAAACAAAAGAAAAATCCCAACTTGGGCGATATATTCCTTTAAATCCATGTTTCATACATTTGAACCGAAACTTAAATTCGTTTCCATCAGTGAATTTCATAAAATCCGCTCGAAAAACATACTCCACGTTTCACTGAACCGTTTGCGTTTGTGCATCTCAATCACAAATACCAATACGTTGTTTACAACACTTGGCTATAGTCTATTTCAGCGTAGTCATTCATAAATATTTTACTACGCAAGCGAGCGAAATTGAGTATAGGCGTGAACAAAAATTGGAAAATCAGATTTATCGTGCCGCGGCGCGTCACGGGATAAAAGTATACATGGATGCGGATAGACTTCGGGGTTTATGACCCTTTCATCTGTATTTCAGTCATATCGAGCCGATGGCATGGAATAATGAAAGGCCGTTTGCGATTACCCCTCTCTAACGGGATTCGAACTGACATTGACAACGGTGGAGGTTGTTTGGACATGTTTTCTTTACCCTATTATATCTCTTTTCATGCTCCTATCTGGAAGAAGGAAGTACTGTCTGAAAGTGCCGTTAAATCTCCCCCCCCTCTCTCTCTCTCTCTCTCTCTCTCTCTCTCTCTCTCTCTCTCTCAGTCTTTATATTTCTGTATTTATTCATCTCTGTTGGCAATACAGTGGATTATTAATCGATTTCATCACAAATATATTGTTTTTGTGTTGTTGTTTTTTTTTGCTTTTTTTTTTGTTGTTGTTTTTTCATAAGACCTATTTTTTTAGTAAAATCTACGATTGCTTTATGGATAATAAAAAAAATCCACTAGTGTCAAATGTTATATATACCCTCCAGTATACGATACTTCGAGTGTCTTTTTCCCCCTTTTTGTTGTTGTTTTGTTTGGTGCATTTATTTATTTATCTTTTGTTTTTCTGTGAAAAATGTCTTTTAATGCAAAAAGAATATCGCGAAACGCGGCGTGTGATTTGGGTCTACACTGTTTTAAAAACCTTCCAAGCTGAGGGACGACAAGAATGTACTGTTTAAAAGCTGCAAATAAGTAGATCAGAGCCGATGCAAAGGCAGTTTAGGATACATTGAGTCATTTAGAAAATAATAAAGCAAAAAAAAGTGGATGGGGGGGGGGGGGGGTGGGGGGGCTACTGGTATTTTGCAAAACGGAACGGAACAGTTACTTATAAATTTACAATGCGATGTCTCTGTTTCATTCCGTTCCGTTTGTCCCCAGCGGCAAGGGAAACAAATCTTACTTATTTAAAATTTTAGTATTCTAGAGTTACATTAAAGACTGAGGACACTCCGTATTATAATAGCTGGCACCGCAGAGAACTTCGCCGCAGAGAAATTCACGGTGAGTGAGTGAACTCGGGTTTAACGTGCCACCAACAACGAGGTAATATGGAGATGGGACATCGTTTAAAGTCTCATCCGAAAGACCGGAGAAGCGGGGGATTGATCTTGCGACCCCTGGATTGGTAGTTCGGAGTGTTATCCACTACACTACAGCCGCTACAATCCTGTTTTACCTTGTCCTGTTTTTAACTGTCCCATTTTTGCGGACACATTCCTGTCCACTCTTATCTTTCCACCTCTTCTTCTGTCTACCTCATACTTTTCCTATCACTGTTCCCTGTAGAAACGTCCCAGCAGGCACATGACGTCAAAATGACGTCGCACTGACGTCATTCCGACGCCATGTGCCCACTGGAGTTTTTGATATGCCAAAAGACCTTGAGATGTGGCCAAACCACCTTAGTTTCTATTTCTTGACCATGACTAGGAGTTCGCCATGTTTTCCGATGGCTACTTGGATCCTCATTAGTTGCGTTGTGACAGTCTCGGATCCAAGGAGTGAGCTTTGGGGTTTCAGTCCGGCTATCTGGGCCTCTGTCTTATGAAAAATATGTAGGCCTCTAGATAATAGGGTGTATCTGTTGACAATTTGAGGTAATTCATCCTTGTGACTAGAGTAAAATATATGTTGTGACACCTCATTAGAATCGCCTCGCAGCATACAGTGAGTGAGTGAACTCGGGTTTAACGTCCCACCAACAACGAGGTCATATGGAGACGGGACCTCGGTTTAAAGTCTCATCCGAAAGACCGGAGAAGCGGGGGATCGATCTTGCGACCCCTGGATTGGTAGTCTGGAGTGTTATCCACTACGCTACAGCCGCTCCTTCGCAGCATACAATGTATATTTCATGGTATTAAAAACATCAAAATTCTCATCAAATTGAGCCCTAATTATGTCATATTATCAGTCTCCTACCCCTCCCCCACATACACATACCTCTCGGCACCTCCCAGCCCCACCAGTTATCCAGAGCCCCACTAGTACATGGTGGTCTGGATCCGGGCCTGTGAGTTTGTGCTTCTGGACACCTCCGCAACAAGGCTACAAATGAAGTCCAGATGAATCACAGGGTATAATCGATTCCGCCATTTTTCGCTTCCTGCAGAGACTGTACATCATATTTGGCTTCCGCAGAGACTGTCCGCGATCGTTTGCTTCCTGCCGAGACTTCTGTACATGATAAATGGCCTCCTGCTGAGACTGTCCGTGTGATTCTGCTTCCTGCCGAGGCTCTCGGCAGGAAGCAGATTCACGCGGACAGTCTCGCGGACAGGAAGCCATTTTACGAGGACAGTAGTCTCTGCAGGAAGCAAGAGTTCGCGGACAGTCTCGGCGGAAGCCAATATGACGGACAGTCTCTGCAGGAAGCGAAAATTGGCGGAATCGATTATACCCTGTGTGAATGGCAGCACGAAGAAACAGATTAACAGTTGGAGTAATGTCAGGAACAATTTACTCGAACGGATTATGTCTGATACTCTGGAAGAACATGGTGGAAATGTAAGCAATTACCAATGTGCGGGTTGCCAATGACATTGCCCCCTTGCTGGGTAGAGAAGAGAGGGGAGCGCGGGTGGGGCGCAAGAGTTGGAAGCCCTATTTGAAAGTCTCGACATAACGCGGGAAAAGGTACAGAGAAAACCAAACTGATGACAAATAGCGCCATTGGTATCCAGGGAGAGATCAAGGTAAAAGGACAGAAATTGGGAACTGTAACAAGCTTCAAATACACTACTGAAAATATATAAAGGAGCATCTTATATTATTTCCATAGAAGTCAGTGCAGCGCGTCCTCACTTTGAGAGTCATTTACTTTTGATCGACAAAGCCATGGAATTCCTAATTATTTTGCCAAGTCTTTAAAAAGGGTCGTGTTTTTTGACTGCACAAGTTTTGTTTCAGTATTTATCCTGCTCATGACAAAGGCCTGATTTTTGTAAACATGGAATTTTGGTAAAAATTGCAATTTTTCAGAACCGGTGAAAAACATGAAAATTGCAATCAAAATCATAATGCCTCAATTTCAGGAAAGTAAGGAGGAAAATTTTCAGAAACTGACACAATTCAATTCCAGATCCAACCTAAGACACCATGTGGGGAAGACACAACACAAAACTAGTCATCACAAAAGACAACACCAGCGGCAGCCATGTGAACAGCCATTTCCCATGTAGGTGGTCAATGGGCTAGCCTGAGCATCACAAACAATATATCAGTAACAGACATAGCAACTAACAACACATGAAACAACCAAGAAGAACCAAAACAGGATTGCCGCCGTGGGATGGCCAGTAATGAAATCACTTGGGGGTGGGGGGAACCGGTTTGTGGTCGACCAACCTTCGCCCTTTGTTCTGCCTTGGTTCATCAGATACTTAGTTGTTCTACCCAACAAAAATGTGTTTATGAAACACTATGCCCCCAACCTTATGGTTCATCCATAATGTATAAGTCAGAAAAGGGTATCTACACCTTGGTTTGTAACTGTATGCCAAACATAAATATCATAGCTTAAGTTGTTCTTCAGATATTTTTTTTCACAAGCTTGTTCCTATACAAAATGCCTATGTCCAAAAAAGGGAAATAACTCAACCAAAAATCCACGAAATATATTCAAAGGTTAAACAGTTCATATACACCTTAGTCCAAACCTGCACGCAAAATAGGATGAGCCTAGCTTTAGCAGTTCTTCAGATATTTAGGTCGCCAGGCTTTTCCTATATTAAATGCCTATGTCCAAAAAGGGAAATAACTCAACCATTAATTTATGAAATAGGCCCAAAATTTAATCAGTTCATCTCCACTTTAGTCTAAATATGTATGTCAAATAATAGGATCCTAGCTTCAGCGGTTCTTCGGATATTTTGGCCACAATGTTATTCCTATAGAAAATGCCTATGTCCAAAAGGGAAATAACTCAACCATTAATTTATGAAATAGGCTCAAAAGGTAATCAGCTCATCTACACATTAGTCCAAACCTGTATGCCAAATATCAGATCTTAGCTTTAGCCGTTCTTCAGATACATGTATTTTGGTCTCAAGGTTTTTCATATATAAAATGCTTATGTCCGAAGAAGGGAAATAACTCAACTAAAAATTTATGAAATAGGCTCAAAAGTTAATCTACACCTTAGTCTGTAAATGTGTGCCAAATATCAGGATCCTAGCTTTAGCGGTTCTTCAGATAGTTTGGTCACAAGGTTTTTCCTATAAAACGCCTGTGTCCGAAAAGGGGCATAACTCCTGAACGACAAGACTGGCGGAGAGAAAAAAAAATACGGGTCTGCTTATTTTTCATGTACATGCCACGTATAAAATTTCAAAATCCTAGCATAAGTGGTTTGCCAAAAAGCGTTACGGACAGACGGACGGACAGGCCAAAACCAATATGCTCCCTCAACTTCTCCGAAGTTGGGGAAATAAAAAAAAGTGCAAAGTGTAAAATTTGTTCCATGGAAATGAGCAGGGCATCAGTTGTTGTATTGAGATCCTTGTTGTCTTAATCTTCGAAAATGCTGTAAAAAATGAAAATTTTTTACCACTGGCTTTTGAATTCATAGGTTGTTGAACTGGGTATGTGTTGTAGTGTCCTATGGGGAAATACTGGTCAGCTGCTCCTTTACATATTTTGAGTAGTGTACTTGAAGTAATCTGGTAGTAAAATAATTTGCCCACTTTTAGGATAGGTAATTACGCTAATTAACCGCCGTCCTGGGTTGGCATAGAAGGTTTTCCAGTCGCGAGATGACCCAAGCTGGGATTCGAACTCACGACCTTTTGCACCATAACCGAGTGTCTCTAACCACTCGACCACGGCTCCTCCCACAGACCACGGTACTTTGACATGAAGAAAAGTGAAATTTCCGTCTTCTTTCCAACTAATGATTGTTTCTAACTGCTTTGAGAGGTAATTTTGTTGACGACGTGAAAATCTCAACAGCCGCATAGCTATTAGCTTAGTTAAAAACGTATTTTATTGCCACAAAACGTGCAAGCAATTGGGTCGGGCCACAGGTTCTAGCAACATTAGTTACGGTCCTCATCATTAGCTCATTTGGTATAATCTGAAACTGAATTACTTCCTTAAATCGGCATTTTTTTTACAGAAAAAAAATCAGGTTGGGTC
Organism: Ctena decussata; assembly: GCA_963989385.1. Classification (NCBI taxonomy): domain Eukaryota; kingdom Metazoa; phylum Mollusca; class Bivalvia; order Lucinida; family Lucinidae; genus Ctena; species Ctena decussata. The sequence continues at coordinate 12,071,951 of OZ022509.1, forward strand.
CCCTCTAAAACTGTAATTCTTAGAGATAGGTTTCAAAATTAGGAGAAGAACTAGGCCTAAATAAGCCTATGCTTTCGTTCTAATCCTATTATATTTATGTATAGAACAATATTGTTATTGCCATGAATGTTTAATTTCTTGAAATAAAATATGTTTAAACCAAAATTAGTGTTGGTACGTGAAAAGTATAACGTTACATGTACTTTCGTTTGAAAACGTGTGATTTTAATACCATTTGGACATTAAAACTTCCCAGCAGGCACATGACGTCGAATTGACGTCGATACGACGCGATGACGTCGCATCGACGTCAATACGACGTCATTGCGACGTCATGTGCCCGCTGGGTTATGTTTTAGACCATCCTAAGGGCCTATATTCTATAACCTATAAAGGCACTATTCCCGCAAATTCCCCTGACATTATTTCGAGTAGCCTCGGAACCAACCTCTTGGCTTTTAGCATTCTTGTTTTAGCGCTACCTTTTTACCGTCGTTACTTTTGCTTTTCTAGATTTGTGTTTTGGGAAGGTGCGATTGTTGCGTTACTCGCCTACTTTGAAAGTTCCCGCGAAAAATTCTTTTAGCCTCGATATGATTTTACAAACCACAAGGTGAAATGACGTCAGAGCCTTAGAAGGGCATCCGATCGAATTTCCCAGGAATTTTAGCCGTGTCAATTTGACTTAAAGCGTCTTTTTGTTAAAACTGTATATAAATATGACAATTCACATGTTTTTGTTTGAAACCGTAGAGATGAAAAATCATTCTATGACTTGGATTTAACAGAAATAGCGGAAAACCTCACTACATCTCGGTTGTGTTTTGATGTCCGCCATTGGGGAATGCCACGTCGTAGAGAATCAGCCATTTCCCTGGGAAAACGTATGTAAATACAATTTTCATAATTTATTAACACCCAAAAATTGAAATATATATACGGGCGCAGAAACTGACCAGTATATGTTGTGAGACAAGTCTGTTTTTGACGAGAAACTTGCTGTGAAATGTGGGTCGATAAGGTGTTTTGCCGGGGAACACCTACGCCGACTCCTGATAAGGGTTGCCCTTCATAGCGTGTTCGTCGATCCTTTTGTTTTGGGCGGATAGCATGCAGAAATATTGGTTTAAATAGATTTTTGGTGACTTTTAAGAAGAAAATAGCCTATATTGCGACTATGTTAACAAATTTTCCGTCTTAGGGGCTGGAAATTCCGCTGGTAGGTGTCCCTTATGCGGACGTCTTGACATGGACGAGTCGATATTTCTTAGGGGCTCAGAGTAGATACTATATTGTAAGTTATACTCACCTGCTGATTAACTATGTTTACAATGTTGTTTCTACTATTTGACTACTATGAAATAAATAAAATTTTATATAAATATTATGTGAAAACACGTTTAAACAGTCAAACAACTAATTAGATACAGACATCGCAACCTTGCTAATTTAGAACAGTCCAATTTTTCTGCTCCACTTAGCTGACCAATGAATGCGTAGTAAATAGATCTCCGGGCGCGCGATGAGTCATAACTATTCTCAAGGTCTGTTTACCGTATTTAATCTAATGCAGAACATGAACAGTAAAGCGCCCATATTCCTTGCGCACGAAATTCAATGCTACCTATCAGTGATAATGTAGCAAGTATCAATAAAGCTTAATTTATTTTTCAATTAGAAGTCATTGTTTTTTATTTTAGTTAGATGAATCTACATTTAAATGGTTACAGCACAATTTTTTTTTGTTTAATTTTTTTTTTTTCATAAAAAAAGTAAAAAAAAAAAAAAAAAACGGGTGCTCAATGAATCTAAATGCACTACTAATTTCAAAGTAGGGCAGATTGTTCAGAGGGAACTCCTGTCTGATCAAAGTCTTCACTGTATGCCATTTCATCTGCATCTTTTAGACCATTACTGCATCAACAAATCAAACTCTTCAGATTAAGGCCAATTAAAGTAATTCTAATTTAGGTGTCCCAATTTTTAGACATTTTATGGTAGTTTTCTGTATTTTATCAACAGGTAGTTCAGATGTTGAGACTGAAGATGTTCCAGTGAAGAAACAGAAAACAGCTGGTAATTTAAACCATGAATTAGGACTTTGGCAAACAGTGCAGACCAAAATCTGATGTGTGAAGTGAAAATGGCATCTGATCAGGGTCTACACTCTTTGCATTAAAACAAATGGGTATTTGTCCTTAAAATAAAATAAAAATGATACAGATAAACTAAACCAAACATCCCTTAATTAACAAACGGGCTCATTCATTTGAAGAAAAAGTTAGGAGAGTCCTCTGAGCATAATTGGGTATAAGATGTATGGATGCACACTGAGGGGGAGCGCTAGCAACTTTGCTCTCTTCATTTTGGCTTGCTTTTGCATTTTGGGTCAACGAAAATGCTGCCCAGTGTGAGCAAATTTACAGGGGCAAATTCTTTCCTTTATGAGTAGATTCCTTTCATCTAACATCACACAAAAGTTGTCTCCCTCTCTACAGGGATCTGAAGCTAGAGATCTGAATGATGGAGAATTTTTCCTGATTTTAGGGAGAAGTTTCGGCCCATGTGATATCCTTTGCCTATAATTACCTTATTAATCCTAATAAATGCTCCTGCTATAATAAACTCCCCCTGCCGCTTTTCCGAAAATAATGTTATATTGCATGAATTCATGTTTGCTTTGCTGGAGAAAGTAGCTCTTTGACAATGAACTAATTTTTCAGCTCAAAATGGGGAAAAGTTTGGCCCTGTAAGGAGACCATTCCTCCCTTGTCTCCCTCAAGCGTGATCCCTGTCAGTAACACTGTTGAGAAACATGGCAGTGAACATACCCAAACTCCTGAACTTTTCATTTGAGCTGTGACATGACAAAGCCAACAAAGTGGCATGTGCCCCCAGCATCCGCCCAGTCTAATCAGACTCTACATTTTGCACTCAAACGGTAGCTAAGGATCTAAGCTACCTCCATGCCTACAGCAAAGACTCTGACTGATCAAATTGGGCGTCTTCACTAGGGGCATATGTCGTGTCGTGGCTCACTCAAATTGTGCCATGATAAGACTAAGAGATGCTCTACAATATGCAAACTGTGATAGTTCAGAATAGCCTGCACATGTCTGTGCAGTCTGATCGGAGGGTTTCTGAGTTCTAAGTTTTCGCAATTTTGTGCTTGTGTTTTTCCTCATTACCACATGACACACCTTATTTGTTCACTTCAATAATAACAATATTAATAGGCTGTAAGAAACAAACTTACAATTGTAAGAGTGCAATATTAATCAGAAGTACATGTAACCAAAAGTTGAAATTTTAAATGTGGGATTAACTATAAGCCTGATATGTAAGCAAGTCTGAAAGCAGCAGAAATAAAGATTGTTGAGTTTGCAAACAGTGTAGATGCAGAACAAGTGGCTCATAATGAGCTTTCTCATGAGGATCTGAACTGTTTGCTTTCTGTTCTTTAAATTCTCAGTATCATATAGCTTGAGTGAAACTTTTCTTTAAATTTTGCAGGTGTAAATTTTGTCATCTCCTTTGCTGGCGCTTTCAAGATTAAAATCTTCCTGCCATGCATCAGTTTATTTTGCAGGTGAGGAGCATGATACCGGGGACCAGTCCTCAGCTGAGTCGGCCATTGTTGTTGAAGACACTGAAGATAACGAAGGTACAATATAATGCCATGCAGTATAATGCTGTTGTGGATATAATGCTTTTGTTTCTAGGCTACCCTAGCTGAGGCTAAACTGTAAAGGAATATAAGGCAAATGAGCATAAAACTGTAAAGGAATATAAGGCAAATGAGCATAAAACTGTAAAGGAATATAAGGCAAATGAGCATAAAACTGTAAAGGAATTTAAGGCAAATGAGCATAAAACTGTAAAGGAATATAAGGCAAATGAGCATAAAACTGTAAAGGAATATAAGGCAAATGAGCATAAAACTGTAAAGGAATTTAAGGCAAATGAGCATAAAACTGTAACGGAATATAAGGCAAATGAGCATAAAACTGTAAAGGAATATAAGGCAAATGAGCATAAAACTGTAAAGGAATATAAGGCAAATGAGCATAAAACTGTAAAGGAATATACAGGTAAGGCAAATGAGCATAAAACTGCAAAGGAATATAAGGCAAATGAGCTTAACACTGCAAAGGAATATATGGCAAATGAGCATAAAACTCCAAAAGGAATATAAGGCAAATGAGCTTAAAACTCCAAAGGAACATAAGGCAAATGAACATAAAACTGCAAAGGAACATCAGGCAAATGAGCATAAAATGCTCATTTGCCTTATAAGCCTTTGCAGTTTAATCTTACTTTAAGGCTTTTCCCTTATAATGCCATGCCCTACCAAATATAGTAGGCTAGAACTTCAAGGCTAGAACAGGCTTGGGACCATTGAAATTAGTTCCAGCCAAAGGTAGATCCAGCCAGCCAGGGTTAGTTTCCATATAAACTGACCTCTAGGGACCCAATAGTGAGTTTTCTAGCCAGGCAGGGTAAATGAGCCATCAGGGTTCGAGCCATTGTACAGTGTAATAATAAGCCTATAAAGCAACTGGCCCAGAAATTTCTGACTAGACATTAGGGGTAAATGCAGTGTGTTCATGTTTTTACATGGATGGGCTCTTTATGGGCACAGATTTTCCCCTTCTACAAAGGCCTTGTCCCCATGCTACATTAGGAAATGATTTTGGATTTATAAACAAAATGCTAAAATTCCTGCCAGGTTTACATTGACTGCTACTTGGCTAAAAAATTCATGAAATACCTGTAGGCATGACCTTAGGCCAAAAAAAAAAAGAGTGCATTTCAGGTTACATGAAATTTTAAAACAGAGATCGTAGGTTGTAAATTATTTTTGTTTTGTTAAAACTTTTTTCATGGGGATGATAGGGAAATAATATAGCCAAACAGGGAAATCCCTTTGAAATTCCATAAAAATCATAAAAATGCTTAAAAAAATTTAGGGAGGGGGGTTGAAATTCCATAAAAATCATAAAAATGCTTAAAAAAATTTAGGGGGGGGGGAGTGGGGGGGGGGGGGGGGGCAAAAATTAGACAAGGTCGGGTAACCTGAAACACACAAGTTTTCAATTTAGGCTGCATTATCTTGTCCAGGGCTGTGGAAATAGTATGCCCGACTTGTTCTACTTGTCCCGTTTCACTCTGGACAAGTGAGAAATTTTAGTTTACTTGCCTTGGGACAAGTATTCAAAGTGCCATCAGTGGAAGTTTTTCAGGATAATTCTGAGATATTTTTTATATGTTCTCATGAAAACACATGTTTAATTGTTATGGGTTCCTGTTAGAATTGCCTCATTGAGGCAATTCTAACAGGTGCCCACAACATATGTTTTATTTTTAATTCAAAACTTTGTGACAGCGTAAAACTGTCATCCAGTTCAACTTTTCCGCTATTAATTATCTATTATTCTTTCCTTATTTCATGTGTACATTTTCTCTGGGCAAGTAAATATTTGTTTGGACAAGTTAATTTTGTCTATTTCAGGGATCAAGCTAGAGCTCTGAATGAAGGAGAAGTTTTCCTGATTTTAGGGAGAAGTTTCTGTCCAGTTGTCATTCTTGCCTATATATTCTATATATTTAAACTTCTCCTTCAGCTCAAAACAGGGAGAAGTTTGATCCTGCAAGGAGACTATTTCTCCCTAGTCTCCCTCTAGCTTGATCCCTGCTATTTACTTGTCCATGGACAAGTAGAAAATTTTGGTATTTCCACAGCCCTGTCTTATCCCTTTGTTGTTTCAGTTTTTATAGTAGCAGGAGCCAGTGAGGGACAACCTGTTGCCAAGGAGAGTGATACATTTGTTGTTCTGGACGATGAAGGTCATACTGTCTATGAAACACCAAGGACAGGGGAAGGTCAAGGTCATAATGTGTATGAGCAGCCCAGGAGGGAGCAGTCAGCCAGTGGGAGAAACCTCTCTTTGGAGGCCTTGTTTCAGGTAGCTAGTTGGCTGAGCTCAAGATAATAAGGAGTACCGTATTAATTATGTTAAATGCCCTGGGGGCATTGCATTTTAGAAAGAGGGACATTATTTAGGGCCTAAAGAGTAGTAAATCAGCCACAGCCAAAATATTTCTAATAAACACTATAAAGGTGAATGGATATATAGAGAATACCATGTTAGTGTCTTTTGATATCAAGTTTATCAGGCGAGATCAGAAACAGTGTAGGAATGGCGAGGCTTGCCAAGCCAGTCCGACGTGTTTCTGGTCGAGCCTGATAAACTTGATATCAAAAGACACTTACATGGTTTTCTATTTATCATGCATCATTAGAAGATTTTACGGCGTAAAGAGCGGCAAACAAATGATAAGCAAACACAGTTTTGTTTGAACTTGCTGACATCGCGAATGTGTTATGATGTAAGTCGGTGACTTCAATTAACCAATCGAGCGTTGATATTAAGGCCAACGTCAGTATACAGCCAATCGTCTTCAGAGATCACTTCTAAAGACATGACCTGATAACATTCACGCAAGTGCAGTTCTACAGTGACATGATATCACATTATGTTATCATACCCCTGTTATCAGGTGGACTTTGCAGCAGATGTATGATAAACTTTCATATGAAGCAGTTCTACTATTTCCTTTTCTTGCCAACTTTTTCAAAAGGGTCACCTCGTCCAGGAAAGAATTTGCTCCTCTAGGAGCAAATTCTTTCCTTGAAGAGTGGACCCCATTCAAAGAGTTTTGTCCTCCAGTGAAGGAAACATGATTTCATGTTATTCCTCTTTGTAAAGCTGATGAAAAACACAGAGGTTGGTCAATATATTAGTCAATATAACATTATTTCTGGAAAAGAGGCAGGGGGTGTTTATTAGAATTAATATGGTATTTAGGAATAATCTCTAAATCTGCATTAAACATAATTATGTTGTGACCCCTCAAATGGAAAATGCAGTTCAGATGAGGGTTCACAACATATATTAAAGACTTAAGTGTAAGACTTGTTTTGAAATTTTTCAGAAGCCTAAAATCTGATTATAACACTGCATAAACAAACTAAACATGAACTTTGGTTCATTTGAATGAAATGTGAGGAGCAGTGCAAACGTCGTTCAGTTTTATCAATTTGTTTCAGTATTTGTATTTTTGCACTGAAAAGTTAAATGCACGACAATCTTAAGATAGACTGCATTTGCATGGTTACTTCGATGCACAAGATAAGTGCATTAATAAACAAGTAAATTCGTTGAATTTACATTCCCCGCTGAAGTGACTAAATTCATTACAGTTTGTTTTAGGTTTCATTAAATTTTGTTCACTGATTATTTAGTTAGAGCTAAATTTGCTGATTTTAAATTAATTCAAGGGCCTTAACTCATTAAAATGGCAAGGCAGACTTCAGAGAAAAAACTTTTTATGCTCAAGAGGAAAAGATGTACTTTCTAACAAAATAGTCCAGGCACATCTTCCCCTTATTGGGAGCTACCCTTAAAGGAAAGAATTTGCTCCCTGGAGGGAGCAAATTATTTTTTTAAAGAGCACTCCCAATTTCCAAGTGATACTGTTAGCACTGTTGAAATAAAAAGTAAAATCAACTTTGGAATCCATAAAAGGGTATTGAAAACTGTAAATTCTAACACAGTGCGCCTATAGAAGCAATGGAAAGTTGCCGTGTTTTATTCTGCAACAATTCACTGTTACAGAGCGTGTGAGTCTAATTTCTGACGTCACTGCAATTGCTGACGTAATTTTGTTATGTTTTGAGAAGTTAGACAGTGTAACGTCTCTTTTTCTTTCTAAAAGCGCCATTAAAAACGTACATTTATCTTAGATACAGTTAAGAATATTGGCGGGAGCTTGAACACGCTGGCAGGAAGGTTGGGAGAGTTTGAATGAAAAGAATAGTTTTTCAGCGTTTTTGAGTGTTAGAATCGAAATAGTTCAGCTCTAGCATTGAATTGTTGAGTAATAATTCACTGTTCGGAGGTCAGTTGTAAAGTAGATCATATCACGAGCTTGTAAAGTAGATCATATCACGAGCGCTGTTGAGTAATAATTCACTGTTTGTCGGTCAGTTGTAACTAAATATATCACTTGCACTCCGCGCTCGTGATATGATCTACTTTACAACTGACCTCCGAACAGTGAATTATTACTCAACAATTCACTGCTAGAGTTGATCTATTTCAGATCTAATATCAGGGAAAAGTCAGGGAATTTTGAAGTGGAGGATAAGTGGTAACCCTGAATTAAGGCTCTACTCTGTTGTAGGTGACAGACACAGAACTTCAGGCTATGACCAAACAAACACCCCATGTAATCATCCCTCCAGACATTCAATCAGAAACAGTGGTAGAAAGCACCCAATCAGAGCCGTCAACAGAAGCTAGCAGCAATTTGATTGGTGAACCAGATGTCAGCAGACAAGAGGGTGTGGTCACAGTGCCAGTTCAAGAAGTTGGGGTTGATCTGAGATCCCAGACCCTTGAGCAGCAGGTAAGTACATTCACATTCTACCATGAAGATTCTAAAAGTTTGAACACTTTAAATAGTAACACAAACAGGCCTGAACAAACAGTGCAGACCGAGATCAGTCTGCTCCTGGTGAGCAGTCTGATCTGGGTCTACACAGGTTGCCTTTCCACTAGCACATCATTAGTACTCCATTTGTGGGTAAATTAGGTTTGTTTATCTTGTAGGATGCTGTTATCTTCGTACGTAATAAGGGTCATTAATATATAATATTTTAACATGTTATGTAGTATTTGGGCTGCTTTTACATTTTGCAGGAATAAAAAAAAGAAAGCCGACCTACCAGCCGAAAGAAATTATCCTTGGTCGACAGTTGCAACTAAAATAGTTTTTATGCTTGGCCTGAGTACATGTATGTAGATCTGCAAACAGTGAAAACTTAGACCAATCTGTTAATCTGTAAAATAGAGGATCTTACATGAGTATTCATGTATTATTGAATTTACTAAACGAGTTGGGGAAAAGATAAGATGCGAGGCTATGCTGAGCATTTTATTGGTTTTCTCCAGCGAATTTAATAACTTTAATAATACAGGAACACAAATGCAAGATTCTATTTATCATATGACACGAAAATCGCATTTTATAAGCAATTTTTGCACTACCACTTCACGATTTCGCCATTAAAAAACACGATGTTTTTATGGATGTCAATGCATAATGTTACGACGTAATTTGCATATTTAATCCACTAGTTGATTATTCATTTTTAATGCATGGCTTTATTACACTCTCAGATGCCACGTCATATGATAAATCTCAGTGGATCCTTTTTTTATGTACACAGATTTCTCAGGATCCAGTGGTGGTGTCTATATACGAACAAAGAAAAAGCTTTGATCAGTCAGCATTTATGCAGTCTACTGAGCCTTCTCTGTTAAGCATTCATTTTGGATGTCACAACGGAAATTAAAAACAGTCAATCATCACCATCAATTAGCCTGTTTGTAAATAATACAGACTCCTATCAGCCTGCTCCTGTGGCGCAGTCTGAGCTGGGTCTATGGTTGGTTTGCAAAAGACTTGCTTTCAAATATTTACCATATGAGCCGTGACACGAGAAAACAAACAAAGTGGTTGTGCGCCCAGTTCAGACTCAGGTCAGCCTAGGCATCCAAGTTTGACCAGACTCTTCCTTAAGTGCTCAAAGGGTAGCTAAGGGTCTATGCTACCGCCATGCGGACAGCGAAGACTCTGATCATACTGGGCGGATGCTCAGGCTGATCTGAGTCTGTGTTGGCCGCACAACCACTTTGTTGGTTTTCTCTTTTCGCGGCTCATATTTCTTCAGTTATAAGATGGAAGTTTCTCCTTTTAAAACAATCCCACCTCTATCTCCAATGGAATAAATGGCAGTGGTCTCCCCAGAAATTTCAGAAGCAATGTCACTTTTAACACAAAAATCAGATTTTAACTTCTCAATCATTTTTTTAAAATCCTTAATATAGCAATGCTTTGTCCAAATTGGTCTAAATTTACATTATAAATAATTTATTGATGATCCTTAATGCATTTAAAACAACTTTACTAGCTAAGAAATGAAAATAATAGCATTTTTATAAATTTTCATTGGAAATTAAGGCATGCTGGAAAGGTAGTTTGAAGAGGAAAACGTGTTGCAAGCAACATGCCTTAATGGTCTGGGGAGATCCCTGGTCTTGGGTTTGATACCCAGTCCAGCCACTTACTTTCATTTCCCCTTTCGCCGATTCAGGAAAGGCAGTTGTCAGTTACTGGTGATTTAGTAAGTGCATTAATACTGGTTAAAGGCTTAGGAGGTCTAAGCCTGCGCAGGAATAGTGTGGTTAGGTTAGATGACCATCCCAACATGACCATAGCTGTTTACCGTGGACGTTAAACAATAACACAACAACACAACCTACCACTCACATTTATCTCTTTAACAGGCCATGAAGCTTGTGTACACCACACAGACAGATGTAACTGGCAGAGAACCAATTGTAGTTGCTGGTTACCCTTCCTACCATGCTCCTTATACACTAAACTGGGACACAGCCAAAGTTATAATTGACAGAACTGAACCAGTCCAGACAACAACAGAAAATGTTGTGTACCAGTCTGTTGGTGCCAATGTCAAGGTAACAGAACAGCCTGGCAATGTGGAGGAAACTAGCACTCAACAAGATGCAGAGTTGCCGTCCAGTAAAGCTGGTGGTACTGTTGAAGGTCAGATCAAGGTCAGAAAAACAGCATCTAAACCTGGAAAACATATCTGTCCATATTGTCATCGTGGTTGTGCAAAACCAAGTGTGCTGGAAAAACACATCAGAGCTCACACAGGTAAATGAAGAAACGATGATGTACTGTTTATATTCACACCAGGTAGGCGGCAATCAAAAACGCTCTTAACAATCAATTAAAGTGATCAAAACCATTAGAAACAGTGTTTTCGATTGCAAATTGTTGTCAATTTGCAATCGAAAACTCAGTTTGTAATGGTTTTTGATCAGCGTTTGTCAATTGCATGAGCGTTTTCTGTTGCTGCTTACCCGGTGTGATATTGAGTTATTCCCCTCTTCCTACTTCCTGAATTCCAGATTTGGATTTTAGTTGATAAGTCTGTGATAAACAGAGGATCTTACATGAGTGGTCACTTCATATAAAATTTATTAATCAAGCCTTCTGCGAGATTCATAAATTTCATATGAACAGAACAGAACAAACCTGTTACAGCAATAAATCCCAGGCTTCTCAAAGGTGGCATAAAAGAAAAAATGAGTGTGAGATTCTGTTTATCTTTTTTTTGCATTGGGGTGTGAGGAGGGGGTTGAAGTTTAAAGGGGACTATTGTGATGGGTTCTTTGCAGCAGGCTGTCCATTCGTCCATAGACAAATTTAGTGTTCGCATCTTCTCCTTCAGTTTTGATCTGATTTTCATGAAACTTTCTGAATATTATTATCACTACTTGACATAGATCACATTGGGATCTGACCCTTTATGCCAGAGTTATGGCCCCTTACATTTTAATCTGTGGCTAACTCATGGCTGCAATGCCTCTTGCAGTTTTCAACTGATTTCCATGAAACTTTTTGGATATTCATTTTTGGATATTCATTCAATGCTTTATGATGGTTATGCAGTGCTCCAGATAAGAAGGAGTAACAAGGATAATTTAGGGATAATTTTTCTTATTTTTGCATAAAAACATACATTGTGTCCATAAAAAACCCTCATCTGAACCATCTCAATGAGGCGGTTCAGATGAGGGGCCACAACATATGTTTTTGTTGAAAAATAAGAAAAATTATCTTTGAATTATTCCTGTTAGCCCTTCTTATCTGAAGCTCTGGTTATGGTAGAGGCCACAACTCCTCCTGCCATGGCTCCTGCCATGCGGGGCCCAAGAAAAAAATGGGCTGTCTGGTGCATCTTTAGCAGAGGTCCTAGTAGCTGCACCAGGGTTTGAGGTTATAAAACTTGAGAATAATCTCAAACTCAAAAAAAGCACACTGATTGGTTGTTTTCAAGCTTTATTTTGAGTTTGAGAATGTACTAAAGTTTTATAACCTCTGGGCCAGGACCAGGCCCTGAGGTGATAAAACTTTTTTCATGCTCAACTCAGCTGAGCATGAAATTTTACCTGCTCATAAATAGCAAATTACTGATAAGTACAGTTGCTTTCTTGCTCAGTTGAGCTGAGTATGAAATTTTCTCTGCTTATGAATATGAAAAATGCCAACATTAGTTGGCATTTTCATATTTATTAGCAGAGAAAAATTCATGTTCTGCTGAGTTGATCACGAAAAGTTTTATAACCTCAGGGCCTGAATGTTATCAAAACTCCTTTAACTGAAACGAATTTTACATTTCACATTTAGAACAAGTGTAGAACCTCCTCATATAAAAAGTCACATATTTGTTACCGGTATGCAGCATCATGCAAAAATCAGGCCCAAGGTTATAAAACTTTCTTCATGCTCAACTCAGCTGAGCATGAAATTTTCTCTACTGATAAATATGAAAATGCCAACTAATGTTGGCATTTTCATATTCATAAGCAGAGAAAATTTCATACTCAGCTCAGCTCGACAAGAAAACAACTGTACTTATCAGTAACTTGCTATTTATGAGCAGGTAAAATTTCATGCTCAGCTGAATTGAGCATGAAAAGCGTTTTATAACCTCGGGGCCTGGCTTATGTTTCTGCAAACAGTATAGACTCAAACTAGTCTGTGTCTATATAATATTATCCAGTTCAAGCCTTCATTTAATGCCTGTGGATTTCTTAGGGTCCATACATTGTGTTAGAACAGAACAGAATTTGATCAGATGACACAAATGCATAGGCTGTCATTGCTGCATTTCTGTGCATTAAGCACATTTTGTTTGAACTACTTATAGACCCTAAAATTTCGGACACCTGAAAGTCGGACAGTTATTGTTAAAAAATTCTTAGAAAGTGGATTTTACACAGCTGAATGCATCCAAATGATGCTGAGTGAATGGCAAACATTGTAGACCCTGATCAGTTTTATCTGGATCTACAGAGTTTGCGCAGACCTGTCTGTCCGAATATTTAGCGTCATTACGGTAGTCTTTTGTGTCATAAGTTGGAACAATGCATGTAGCACAGAGTGCTGTGTTTGTGAATTCACACTGAAGTCAATAATTAAGGAGACCATTGTCAGAAGTTCATATTAAGTATTTTATGCCTGCTCCTAAGATGTATGAATCTACTTCCATCTTTTTCTGGAATTTTTGCAAAGGGCAACAACTTTTGTGACTCCCAGTTTGCTTCCATGGAAGCCCAGTCCTTTCCAAAAAAGGGTCATCTGTTTAAAAAAAACAATTTGCTCCTAAGGGAGCAAATTCTTTCCTGTAAAGGTTGACTCCATTTGAAAAGGGGCAAAAAAGAAAATGGCCAAGTTGTTTCATGCAAAAGTGTATCCATTCAACTCAACTTTGTTTTGCTGACATTTCTTGGCACTGGGTTTCATAAAAAATTAGAAGGCTTTTAAAATCATTGCATCATCACAGGAGACTGGAAGCCTCAGTACATGCAGCTCAGTATGTTTAGCGCTGACCTGCTGTCAGATATTGCTATCCCGGGTTAGAGACCCACTGGAGCCAGAAATCTTTCCAACCATAAATGGGGTTCCATGGCACACAATCTTTCGTTATAACCTTCCCTTCCTCCTAATATGACCAAAATACTGTTTAAAAGGATGTAAAATTACGTCATCTATCCATCAAATAGGTAAATGCATGTACAATGAAGTTAACATAATTATGTACAAGTAGCCACAATAATTATAACTGGTATGTGTAACACCTAGTTAAGCATTTTGTTTTTTGCAACAAAAATTCTGATTGGTCATAAAAATAACACACCAAGGGAATCAACTCACTGCAGCCAAAAGGCGGGGCTGATGGAAATCCAATCTGCAAAACAGGCTGTCAACCAAGGATATGTAAGAAACAAAATGGACTTAATACTCTTGACTTGTGGAGATGCAGGGGCCATATTTATGAAATGACTTAAGTGGTTGCTATGCTGTTGCTAAGGCTAAATTTCTTTGAAGGAGATTTCCTGCACTTACAGGGATACAGACTAGCGGTCGCCCACTCGCCCACTGCGAGTAAAAAATCGGCTGGGCGCCTAAAATTAAAATGACAGTCGCCCAGTTTGCGATCGTGAGCTGTCGGCGAGTGTCTGGCATGTTTTCGGCTTGGAGTAAAATCCGTCACCTCAAAGGGTATTGCTAACTTCCGCGCCGATATCTGCTAAGAATATTCGGTGTTCCGTCATACTTGTGTGTTGGATTTTACTCACTATTGAGAAAAACAACATGGCCGCCTCCACGTAATGTAAGATAGACAGACAGATAGATTTTGCAGCTAAAAATCTTAGCCGTTTATGCATTTTTTGAGTGTAATGTGGCGATACATCGCTAGTGTTTCACACCCGATTGCTCAAAGGAAGCAAAACCCTGAAGAAAGGAGGGTTTATGAAGAAAGGAGGGTTTACTACAAAGCCTACGGAAACGGTGCAATTCTCGCGCAGATTCTGAATAAAGGATTCTCACGTTTTAAATGTGGGCCCCTAAATTTCTGGCTGGGCGACTAGTTTTCAGTTTTTAGGGGCCCAGCTTGCTCCTATGAAAAATTAGTTAGTCTGTATCCCTGACTTATGACATTTGCTCTGCAGGAACAGTCTGAAAAAGACTGTTCCTCCAGAGCAAATTTCATAGTTGTAGGAAATCTCCTTCATAGAAATTAAGCCTTAGCCCTTCATAGAAATTAAGCCTTAGCAACAGCATAGCAATGACTTAAAAATGGTTTTATAAATATGCCCCCAGATGCTCAGGTAGATCTGAGTCTTGACTGTAGGTGCATGCCATTAGGCACTTTTCTCATGTCATGGCTCATTTCATTTTATTTTCAGGGGAGCGTCCATACCCTTGTGATACCTGTGGATTTTCTTTCAAGACCAAGAGTAACCTATACAAACATTGTAAATCTCGTGCTCACACTCTCAAAGTTGGAATCGAGACCAAGAAAAGGAAGATCACATTTGGGACACTTGACGATGCCACAGTTAATGAAGTGGAAGTAACAACTGAAGCAGACATTGAAATCAGTGATTCTGAAACAGAGTCTGCAGAAGAGAAAGATGATGATGAAAAGTCTAGTGCTGGTAAACAGGAGCAGGCACCAACACACATACTGAAGCAAGTTGCACAGTTTCTCAATAAGGCTAAAGATGAGAGACCAAAGATTGAGGTTGAGAAATTTACTAAAGAAATAAAGGCAAGGAAATCAGTACAGAAAGCTTCTTCTTTAAGAACAACTAAAGATTCAAATACAGCAGCTGATAAGAAATTAGTAGTGAGAAGTTTTAGTATGCCCAGTCAATTTTCACATATCATTCAAGATCAGCAAGGCCTGCCAGTACTAATTCCTGGATCCACAAACAACTATCAACAAGGTCAAGAGAAAGGGATTGGAGCTACTCCAGTATTCCAGGAAGCTCAGGCTGGACAGTTTATATTTTCACCTGGTTCTGTTATTGTTCCAGGGGGGTTCTTACAGAATGGCAATTTCAAAATACAAATCCCTAGGGTCAGCTCTACCCAAAGTTCTTCAAAAGAAGCAAATTCTGCCCTAAGTTCTTCAAAAGAAGTAAAGGAATCAGGTAACTCAGAAAATACTATAAGTTCAAAAGAGGTAAAATCCATAGAAAATCTTGAAAGCAGATATAATCAGATAGAAATGGTCACACTCCCTTCTCCAGGGGCAGATGAAGAAACAATAAATAGATCCCTTAGAGATCTGGAGGCAATGAGTGAAAAATTTAAAAATGCTGCAAAAGAAGGAGTTCGGCTGCAAACTTCAATAGAAAACTTGCCAGATAAAAGAATTAGGGTGATGATAAAAATGCAGGAACCAGCTGGTAGAAACGCAGAACCAGCTACCAAAGCTCCTAAGCCTGTACGGTCTATGTCAGTTGGACAGCCAGAGAAACAAACACCAGCAGTAAAAGGAATCACTGCTGCAGAGTTAAAGGAAAGAATATCACAGTTAATATCTGCAAATGAAGCCATAGTTGAGTCACCAAAGTTAGAGCCACTCAGGCCTAAAGTTGTAAAAAGGACATTGTCAAGAAAGGACAGTGAAGATCTCAAAGATGCAAATAAAACTCACATCAAACCAGCAGCAGGCATAAAACAGTTCAGTCATGGTGTGCAGAAATCAGAGAAAGAAAATGAGGATGCTCTGACAAATTATGGAAGAAATGTAATAGTTGAAAGAATAGAGAGTGATGGGGAAAGTATTATAATTTTGTCTAATAAAGATGATGATGATGATGATTCAGCTGAGACTGAGGAACAATCAGATTTGTCTGTGGGTAAGAGTAGGCAGAATAGTGTGAAAGGAGTTAGACAGAATCCACTGAGCAAATGTTTTGAAATAATAAAACCACCAGAAAATAAACAAAATAGGCCAGAAACATTGATCAGTGCCCTACCACCAAAGCAAGCAAGCACCTCCAATATTTTAATGAAGAAAGCAGCTGTTGGCCAACAATCTTTGAAGAAAGTGCCTGAAAGTACATCAGACAATGTTATCTTTACACCAGTTACAGCATCAGTAACCTTGCCAGCTGAAACACAACAGCAGCCATCTACTCCAAGGGTCTTGCCCTTCCCAACAACAAAACTTATAATATCATCCCAACCAGATACCTCCATCAAGTATCCTGTTTTTAACAAAGCTGCATCAGTTTCGTCTCCACCTCCTACACTTGTAGAGGCAGTGCCTACTCCTGTTCCTGGAGAAGTTGGTAAAATGGCTCTTAAGAATATGAAACTTAGGTCTAAAAGTCTGTCCAGTTCAGTCCCTAGCTTTTCAAAACCAGCTGTTTCACTTTCAGTTGGTAGCCACACTTCAAGTACCCCACAGACGCCCCCTGTTGGACTGCTTACTCCAACTACTCCACATATGCCTGTCAGTCAACCACTTAGTATTCTTGGTCAGCTACAACAGGGCAACATTCAACATTTTCTTGTGAGGACAGATGCTGTTCCTCTACTTATGGCAAATCCAGGATTGTTGCAAAAAGAGCAGTCAGTTATTCAAACTGCTTCAGCAGTGCAAACACCAACAGAGACAGTGATGCCAAATATTGTCTCACCTGTAGGGTCCTTAGTAAGAGAGACTTCAGTGCATCTTACTGAAGAAACTAAAGGTGAGAAGACCAGTTCTACAAAACCAGCTGCAAGGCCATCTTCATTATCAACATCATTGAGTAAACCTTTCATTGCTTTTGACACTAATTTGTTGAAACCCAGTCTTGCCTCTCCACAACCTAATGTTCTTAGTACACCTGCTGCTACACCAGTAGCAACTATAGATCCAGAAACAAATGAAATAAAGATTCAAATAAATCTACAACCTGTCACCAATGTGTTCACACATGCCACTGAAACCCCGATAACTACTACAAAATCTGCTAAAAATACAGCACTCAGGAGCCATTTAGTGTCTAAGCCTGAACCTTTTTCTTCTGCAATGGCTAGTATTATTTCATCAGCATCTCCAAGCATGAGTCAGTCAAAATTTTCACCACCAACATTCAGATTTCAAAGTTCCTTGCCATCCCCAGTCATTACTCCCACAAGACCCAGAAATACACCAGTCTTCCGGTTTGGGAATTCTTTTCCATCAGCAGCAGGGGTTATACAGTCACCACAGAACATGCCTGTGTTAAGATTTCAGACAACTCAAAAAACACCATCTGGTACTGAAACGGTAACTCAAATTACTGACAAAAAAATTCTTCAGGAATTGTTAACAAGTGGAAAATTGAAAATCGGTCCTGATGTTAATGCTTCTTCAAGTGCCAATGCTCAGATGGTGGAAGTCATTCAGAACTCAGACTCAGATTCTGTGAAGCTTCGTTCTCTGACAGCTATAGAAAGTCAGCAGCAATCCAAACTGCTTTATGGGCCTCATAAATGTAACTTTTGTGGTATTGCCTTTAGAAAAGAAGGGACATTGAACCTTCATTTACTATACTACTGTAAGCTTAGGAAACACAATCTTTCAAGGCTTGAACATTATCCTCCAGTTGATAAGGAGATAATAGCAAAACTGTTTGCTCAGTCGGGTCTGCAGTCAGCTTTGAAACAAAAGGAGAAAGAATCAGCTGTGCCTGAAGCTATAACTCCACAGACTGATTCAAGTTTAGTTTTTGAAAACTTTGATCCAACTATTTGGCCAAAGCGCAAAAATAAAGTTAAAATAGTGACTGCCTCTGAAGAGAAGCCTAAACTAAAGGCTGTTCCAGTCATTACTACTGAAAGTAACTATAGGAGATGGTTCCCAGCTTTGAGGAGAAGTAAGTCTGAGATTGTAGAAGAGAAAGGTGATACTCAAGAGGGGATGCCAAGAACTAGGTCAGCTTGGGAACAGAAATTGAAAGGACAGATACTAAGAAGAAAACTGAAAGGTAAATTACTCATGAAAAGATCTTTGAGCTTTGATGCTACAACCTCTGACATAAAGTCTGAATCTAAATCCAAAGTTTCAAAATTAGCGATGGAGACTAAACCTAAAGACCCAGAAAAGCATGAAGGCGCTTCTTCATCAAAGAAAGTAAAACCTAGTGCTGCAACTGAACCAATCGGTTACAGGCTTCGAAGACCACCTTTGCATAGATCTGAGTCAGTTCCAGCCATGAAAAGAACACCCACAAAAGTAGATGAAACCAATTCAAAAGAGAAAGAGCAAGAAATAGTTGTAGATGAGCCTGCAAAGTCTCCTGAACTTACTGTTGTGGATTGGCAGCTCATTAACATTTCTGTTCCAGTTATGTATGCACCCTGTCATGATATGGCAGGGACAGTACCAAAACCAATTTATCAGCAGAATTCAAGGATGAGATTCTTTGATGGAATGGGAACACCCCAATCTTTAGTGCCAACAGCAACACTAACTCCAATGCCAGATCTTCTTTCTACAGACAAAGTCAAGAAAAAGTTTGACTTCGATAACTCATCACAAGCACATCAGTTAGATGCTAATACCTCACAGCAAGCCTCGGATGCAGAGAAAAGTAAGACAGCTGAAATCCAAACACCAAGGACCCCACTATCTGCCAAGAGTCCTAATTCACTACTATCACTTACCTTGCTTGGACATTCATATCCAACCTTGCGAAATTTGACTCACATTACTTTCTGTTGCTTAAATAGATTGCAACCAATGTACGTTTGTGGGGGAAGAAACAAAAAGGTCTCAATGTATTCTAACTGGTGCATTGCTAAACACAATCCAAACCCATATGGACTTAGTGCAAAGGTTCTTCTGTCATTGTACAATTCTCATTATACATCCAATCCAGTATGGGCAATCAACTGTGGTGCTAATCCTAAAAGTGGTGTTGTCACACACAGTAGCTATTGGCAGTTCAAAGAGACTCATTCAGGTGCAAGTGTAAACATAACAAAAGCTAGTGATAAGGGAGACTTAAATAAAGAAGATACCAGTTCTTCAAAGAATAGTGTGACTACAAAAGCAGAGGTCAAAACAGCTGGCCAGAAGGTCTTGGCTGTTAAGATATTTCAAGGTGGCTATAAGAGTTTGGAGCCATATACGTACATCAGAGGCCGAGGGCGTGGCAAATATGTATGTGAAGCCTGTGGAATAAGATGCAAGAAACCTAGCATGTTAAAGAAACATATTCGTTCACATACAGATTTACGACCATATAGTTGTAACCACTGCAAGTTTTCTTTCAAAACAAAAGGAAATCTTACAAAACACATGAAATCCAAAGCTCACCAAAAGAAATGTATTGAAATGGGTATCGTGCCTGTTCCTGTATATATTGATGACTCACAAATTGACATGTCAGCCCTTGAGGCACAATGCTCATTGTCAAAGAATGCAAAGATAGTACGGAGAGGGGATCAGAATAGAACAGAGTCAGTACAAGAGGGGGAGGAGCAAGAGGAGGAGGATGAGGAGGAGGAGGGACCTGATGAGGAGGAGGAGGACATGGATGACAATGAGGCTGGGGTCATGGAAGTGGATGACAAGACTAGTGAACCTGAAAGAAAAGATAAAGAAGAGGAATTAAGGTAAGGTTTATCATTATAATTAGCAGGGATCATTTTTGGGGTGAAATTTTGAGCTTTCCCATTTTTGCTCAAACTCACATAAAGGGTTTTCCTAAAGGGGACGGGAACAGCTAGTTTAAAATGTTGAAGGTCATGCTGTAAAATTTGGAAATATTTGCGATGAGAAAACTGCAGGAAAGCTGCTTGGACAGCTCTTTTAATTAACAGGGATGCCATGGCCAGAGAAAAACATCTGAAAATGATCTTTTTTCAAGGTCAGAGAAAAGTCAGGGAATTAGTGATTGGTCAGGGAATTGTCCAAAGGACTTGAATAGTCAGGGTAAAGTCAGGGAATTTGGAAAGTAATGACCTCGGCAGTCTGCGGCAGTCTTTAGAAAATATACTTATTCTGTTTGAGGGGAAATGATGTACTTTCTAGAGAGATAGTCCAGGCACATCTCCCTTCTTATTTGGGGTTACTCTTAAAGGAAAGAATTTGCTCCCTGGGAGAGCAAATTCTTTCCTGTACGAGTAACACCTAGTCATGGGGAAAATCCCAGGCTAGTAGACATCAGTATATCAAGAGGTATTAATCATGCTCTGCACCAATAAAAATCAGTCTCTTTTTAGATTTCTTAATTTTCTTTTTCTTTCTTGACACAGCTCAACAGACGAAACATGCTCCATCATGAACGAGAAGCGAAAATTCTTCCTTGAGGCTCTTGGTGTCATTGCGAAACAAATAGATCCCAGAGAGTTTGTCAGACCAGATAGTCAGGAGCGGGTGATCGGCCATCTTGTTGTTGCTTCGAGTGTACCATCTAGTACAGCGACCTCTGCAATGGTTGCATCTGATCTAAGCACTGTGTATGACCTTGGAAAATTACACTCCTCACAAACTGAAGGTATGTTGACTTCATTGGTTGAGGGATATACATGTTTTTATGCTACATATGAGCCGCGACATGACAAAACCAACAAAGCAGCATGTGCGCCCAGCACAGACTCAGATCAGCCTGGGCATCTGCCCAATCTGATCAGAGTCTTCGATGGGCACTTAATGGGTAGCTAAGGGTCTAAGCTAAGTCTGTGCCGACAGCGAAAACTCTGATGAGAATGGGCGGATGCCCAGGCTGTTCTGAGTCTTTGCTGGGCACATATGCCATTTTGTTGGTTTTGTCGTGTCGCGGCTGATATATTTTTGACTCACCTGCAACTAGCAGAAGGGAGGCATGGATGTATGACTTTTATGGTGTCACTGGAAATGTAGACTTCGTGTGAAGTTTTCTGATTTAACTCTGTTTTGTGAGAATGTGCACGCACACGGGCAAGACACCACATTCTGCAGAATTTTTGGTAGAAAGCATAACAACTTTTTATTTCTTATTGCTTCCCAAGACAGCCTACACTTCCAAAAGGGAATCTTCTCAAATCTCTTAAAGGAAAGAATTTCTTCTTGGCTCTGTTTTTTTTTTCTGCCTGTATGAGGTTATCACCTCAAAATGGCAGTTTGAACAAAGGGTCTAAGCAACTTTCGAGCCGACAACAAAGACTCTGATCAGCTTGCATGGATGCCCAGGCTGTTCAGTCTTTGCTGGGCATACATGCCACTTTGTCATTTTTGACATGTAGCGTCTCAATAATTACAGTAAATATTGCAAGTACTATGTATATCTTTTAGATGATGAGAGAAGAACACGGAAGGAACATGAAATTATCTGGAGTTTGCTCAGTCTCTCGGACCAGAGGAAACAAGCTGACCTGGAAAGTAAGTGCCGGCTTTTATACGATAAGATGGGTTTTTTATGATAATTAAGATTGTTTTTCCTATTTCTCAATGAAAGTGTGTGTTGTAACCCCTCATTAGAACTGAGATATACTGAGTCATATAACAGGCAAGAAAAAAAAATGGGGAAAGCATGTACTCAAAATATGACAAATTGCTGCACAAAATAAAATTTCTTTTTCTTGTTTTCCCATTGAGTGATGCTTTATAAACAAGATAATTGATGAAGTCCCATGCCTGTGCACTGTATTTTTGCCATTTCATTATTTGAGCCACAAGACGAGAAAATCAACAAACTGGTTGTGCACCCAGCGCAGACTCAGATTAGCGTGGTCATCGGCCCAATTTTATCAGACTCTTTGCAACATACTCTAAGGGTAGCTAAGGGTCTAAGCTACCTCCATGCAGACAGCGAAGACTCTGATCAGACTGGGCGGATGCCCAGGCTGATCTGAGTCTGCACTGGGCACATAACCACATTGTTGGTTTTTTCGTTTCACGGCTCATTTCATTAAAGTTTATAATCAAAAGTAGGTCATTTTTAGTTGCCAACTAAACTGACCCAGATTATTTCTCAAAACCTTTTTATATAAAACACGATGTTTTATTTGTGTAAAGCTGGCTATTCACAGTCATTTACAATGACCAAATTGTAATGATAAGCTTGTAAGGATTTGATAAAAAACCGTAATGTGCCTAAATTTTGGGACACCTAAATTAATTAATTTTTCATTTGTTCCAAACGGTTTTTGATCTGCATTTGTCGAATGCACAAGCGTTTTTGATTGCCGCCTACCTGGCGTGAGTTTGACAAGCTGTTTCATAACACTAAAGAGTCAGATTTTAGTTCTGTAAATAAGTTTATTGCAATGTTGATTTAGCTTTACAACCACAGTAACTATTTTATGCTGGCCTAAAATAACTGCTAAAATTAATCTTCTAGTAAACATGTAAATGCACTAAAATCTATGGGAAAATATTTTTGTTGAAATACTTTCGACCCTGTACATGTCCATACGGCATTCATTAGAAAAAATATTTATATGATGTCGCAGCTGAGAGTGCAATAAAGCCATGCATTAAAAACGACAATCAACTATTGGATTAAATATGCAAATTACGTCATAACATGCGCTGACGTCCATAAAAATGTTGCATTACGTAAGGGCAAAATCGTGACATTTTAGTGCAAAATATACTAATAAAATGCGTTTTTTAATGTGGTATGATAAATAGAATCTTTCATTCATGCTCCTGTATTATTGAATTTATTAAACTCTCAGGGTGAAAACCAGTAAGATGCTTGGCATAGCCTCGCATCTTATCTTTTTCCCCAACTCGTTTAATAAATACAGTAATACATGAAAACTCATATAAGATCCTCTATGTCAATTTTATTTTTTTTCTTTAGAATCTAAGAAGGAGGGTAAAGAAAAAGACGAGAACAAGAACAAACAAGATCACAAAGTGCCAGAAACTGAACAGGTGAGATGATTTATTAAGAATACCATGTTAGTGTCTTTTGATATCAAGTTTATCAGGCAAGACCAGAAACAGCATAGGAATGGCGAGGCTTGTCGAGCCAATCCTACGTGTTTCTGGTCAAGCCTAATAAACTTGATATCAAAAAACACTATCTCGGTTTTCTATTTATCATGCCTCATTAGAAAATTTTACGGCATAAAAAAGAGTCAAACAAATGAAAAGCAAACCCAGTTTTGTCCGAACTTGTTGTTGTCGTGAATGTGTTGTGACGTAAGTCAGTAACGTCATTTAACCAATGGAATGCTGTTATCATGGCCAACGTCAGTATGTAGCCAATCCTCTTCAGAGATGGCTTCTTAAAACATCGCCTGATAACATTCATGCAAGCGCAGTTCTAAAGTGACATGATATCACATCATGTTATCATACCCCTGCTATCAGGTGAATTTTTCAGCAGATGCATGATAAAACAATCAAAGATAGTTAAATTTGGAAACAGCGTAGATCCAGGTAAGGTGGCTCATTATACTATTTGGCTCAAAATGAGCTAAATTAACTGCATAGATC
Organism: Ctena decussata; assembly: GCA_963989385.1. Taxonomy (NCBI): domain Eukaryota; kingdom Metazoa; phylum Mollusca; class Bivalvia; order Lucinida; family Lucinidae; genus Ctena; species Ctena decussata. Next base: position 12,095,883 of record OZ022509.1, read on the forward strand.
TACACTGTTTGCTCTCTAGTATTTGAAATCTCAATATGATATATTATGAATTGGTATTCAAGTTACAGAGCAGACCCAAATTTGCCAAAAATGGCATTAAAGGGGGAATAAACAAAAAAGTAGGAAAGTAAGTTACCATTCTTGTAAGTGACACATCATTATGACATGTTCTATATAACTGTGAAGTATCAAGGTATTTGAGTAACAGAGGAGATTAGAAAATGTTTACGGATGGAAACAAGGAAAGATGAACGCCAGTCTGGTGGCTGTATCTAGGATTCTAATGCACTTATAAATATAACGCGACATCTAATTGGATAACTTCAAAAATTTGCAACAGGCGACAGTATATTGTACGATATACTGTCACAAATCCAACGTCATTATAAAATGTCGCTTCTCATTGGCTGACGTTTGGTTTTATGCTGCGGAAAGCACTTGCAATGGGTGCAAAGAAGTACACTTTGATGGGGTAAATGTGAAAAGGTGCATTAGAATGGGGATAACCATATTGAAAATTGTCATTTGGGGAGGTAAATCAATGGTTTTATGGTCACAAATTCCGTTTTAAGGCTCCGCTGGCGCGTCACTGTAAAACAAAATTTTCGACCATAAAACCGACGATTTACCTCCCGAAATGACAATTTTGAATACAGTTATCCCCTAAATATGAACCTCACCATATACAGAGTTTGCTCTGATCCATGTCAGTTGTGGTATGAAAATAGGGTCCCTAAAGCTTATGTGCGCAGCAAAAGCTCAGACCAGTTTTTGTGTTAGTGCAGTATAGTTAGAGCCTTTGCTGTGTGCACACACAGCATGTATAGACCTTGAGGAATCCACAGGCACAAATCGCAGGCATTAGATTCATGAAATGGTTTAAGTCCTACAACAGCATGTTTTAAATCCTAACTGTTCACAGGTACGTTATACTTTTTACTTAATCTTGGTTGTGTTGTTCTATTTTCAGACTAGCAAGCCATCTTCACCTGAAGTCTCAGTGGTTCAGTCACCATCAAGCTCCACTCCAAGTAATATCCCTGTAAAGATTCCTCTAGGAGGATATGGCCCTCCACTGGTAATCAAAGACAGCAAACTTGCTAGTTCAGATACCCAAGAACAACACCTAGCAAGAGGCCCTATTGTTGGACAAATGATCAGACAGGATTCAAACCCAGGATCACAATCTGACAGTGTTGAAAAAGTCTCATCTGAGTCTGTATTTTTCCCATTTCAATTCCAACACCCATTTCCAACTTCTGAAGATCTTGCCACATCTCCTGTAAAACTAGTTGTCTCTCCTGATAAGAAGAAATCTGCGTCTGAAATTGTCAAAATGATACTTAAATCTAAAGGAGAAGGACTTGTGAAAGATTCAGGTAGTGGGAGTGACAATCTCTCTAATGTGGTTATACCTGTGTCTATTCAGAAAGGAATTCCGTCTAAGACTGTGCATTTGTCAGCTGATGGCTGCAGTTTATCACAAGTTGAAGCTGAAATTATTAATGTTGATCCAGAAACTTTCAAAATAAATGCCAAAGCATGTACCAAAGGCAGTGAAGAGGAAAATTCAAAACTTGCAAACAAAAGAACTGACAGTGATGAGGTTTTCATGAAAGATTCAGAAAAAGCTGATGTACAACTAGTTGTTGTTAAGGATGAGAATGATAAGGAAGATACAAGAGCCCGTACTGGTTCAGATTCTACAAAATTAATTACCACATCAGCTGAAGGAAACAGTCATAAATCTGATACTGAAAGGAGATCATCACAAGGAACAAACACCAAAGGCAAGGGAACAGGCCACAAACCTGGCTCAATTGTTATCAAACAAAGCAGTGGTGGCCCTGATATCATTATAAGATTTGATGAGACCAACATATCAAATAGTCAAGAGAAAGGACATGTACCATCAAAAACAGTTGACACAAGTAAGGGTCGTTTCATTTGTGAAGAATGTGGTTCTGCTTTTCCTGAGCAGCAACAACTGACCTTACATATGAAAATCCATGTTTTAGAGAAAGCCAGATTAAAATGTGACAAGTGCAATATGACATTCAGGTCAACAGTTAGCTATGAAAAGCATTTAGCATATAACATTCATGTTGGTGATGAAAATGTGCTTGAGGTTGTGCCAACATCATCAAACCCTCGTCCTTTTAAATGTGATCCTTGTAATATTGCATTCAGAAATACAGGCCATTTAACTAAACATTTTAGGTCGAGAACACACTTTAGTCAAGTAGAAAGTCAGGGAATGCTGGATGTGGGTACATATGAAAACGTTGAGCATAAACTTATCAATTTGGAAGCAACTAACTTGGAGCAGTTTTTGTCAGAAGTTAAACTGATAGCTAATGAAGTAGATAGTACTACAAATAAATTAAATAAAACTGTTAATAATACTCAGTCAGATCTTGAAATTAGAGCTAAAACTGGCCATAGTTTAACAGAAGAAGAGGTTCAAGCTGAGTATGAAATGAAACCAAAAGTAAAGCCCTCTAATGAAGTAAAGTCCTCTCCTGCTGGCAACAAGCATGTTTTGGAAGATTTGCAGAAATGTTTCAAGAGTCAGTATGAGATAAACAAAGAGGCATCAAATGACAATGTGACTGTTGAAATCAAGCAAAATACCGGTATGATTGAAGTAGCCAGTCATGAAGAAGAGGTGAATGTTGAACCTGATAATGTATGTGATGACTCAGGGTCTGTAGCAGCTGGTCAAGATGGTGATAAGACAGAAGAGATGAAAGAAGAAAAAGAGTTCATCGCAATACCATATAAACCAGCAGCTGCAGGGGAGATTGAGGGAGTAGGACCAACTACTACTGAAGGACCGCATGTTTGTGGGTTGTGTAGACAAGGGTTCAAGACCATGTTGCTACTTAAGGTGAGTAGAAGAGTCAAACATGTCTTAAGGGGTACCTAAGGGGACACATGAAAAATGGCTTCATAAGACAGGTGACCCGTTTATACAGGATCATTTGCTCCATATTTTGTTACCAGGACCCAAAAAAAGTGGCTGCTAAAGAAAGATAACTTAATACAATGACCCCATAAGACTGGTTTGACTGTATATTAACTCAGAATTAAGTTGCATGGGTACAACAGTATGTTTTTCAACCATTTTATCAAAAGGAAAAACAACTTTTGTGACTTCCTGTTTGCTTTCTTGGATGAGAAAGTCTTTCCAAAATGGGGTCTACTGATAGTCATAAATAAACAAAAACAATTTGCTCCTAAATTAGGCTAAGGGAGCAAATATTTTGTCCAAGAGTTTACCCCCATTGAGAGGCAAGACAAATGAGCCGGGACATGAGAAAACCAACAAAGTGGTTGTGCGGCCAGCGCAGACTCAGATCAGCCTGGGCATCCGCCCAGTCTGATCAGAGTCTTCGCTCTCCGCATGGAGGTAGCTTAGACCCTTAGCTAACCTTTAAGTGCTTAGGGAAGACTCTAATCAGACTGGGCAGATGCTCAGGCTGATCTGAGTCTGCACTTTGCGCACAACCACTTTGTTGGTTTTCACGTGTTGCGGCTCAAATAAGAACATGGCAGAGTTGCTTCTCCCAAGCATGTACTTAGATAAGTTTGGAATAGATTGAGAAAATTTTTTCTTTTTGATTGCACTTACATACTCTGTTCCATAAATTTCCAGTTTGGACTTACCATGGCACTTTATGTTAAGAGAGAGAACTATTCAATGTTGTTATAACTTGTGTCCAATCCTGTTGTTTGAATGCAATATCATATGTTTAATTTACATTATTTATCATCAGCTAAGGTACCATGAATCTGTTTTGATTGTAATTTTTACCACTTCTTTATTTGCTATTAATTAACTTACTTTTTTAGCTTGCATCATTGCAGTTAATAGAATATGTAGATGATTTCTCGGAACTGTGGTTAGAAGATCAGGCCCCGAGGTTATAAAACTTTTTTCATGCTCAACTCAGCTGAGCATGAAATTTTTTCTGCTCATAAATTTTAAAATGCCAACAAATGTTGGCATTTTAATATCTATGAGCAGAAAAAATAGCCTTCTTGGCTTATCTGAGCCTGAAAAATGCTGAATTTCTTGGCATTTTTATATTAATGGGCATTTTAAATTTCATGCTCAGCTGAGTTGAGCATGAAAAAAGTTTTATAACCTCGGGGCCAGTTGAGGATGATTTTGGGATAATACATAGGAACTGAAGTTGTGACCCTTCATTGGAATCACTTTGGTGAAGCAATTCTAATGAGGGTCACAACATATGAGCCTTGACACGAGAAAACCAACACAAAGGTTGTGTGCCCAGGGCAGACTCAGATCAGCCTGGGCATTCACCCAGTCTGATCAGAGTCTTTGCTGTCCGCATGGTGGTAGCTTAGACCCTTAGCTACCCTTTAAATGCTGAGCCAAGAGTCTGATCAGACTTGGTGGATGCCCAGGCTGATCTGAGTCTGCGTTGGGCACGCAACCACGTTGTTGGTTTCCTCATGTCGCAGCTCAGATGTTTTCATGGAGAAATTTCACACAGGAGAATTAAGAAAAATCATCGGAGTGTCATTGTTACCTAATAATATTTTTATTCAGGTAATACCTTATGTATTATGCTGTAAGGCGAGAGCATTTTCCCCTCCAAAACAACCACAAAATCCAGATATGGATCCGGATTTTTGGAATGTTTTGGAAGAGAAAAAGAACATCTTAAAGCAGAGTTAATATGATTAATTTACATACTGTAATTGACCTCATTAGTGCCCTGTGCGCTTAACTTTTTCAAAATGGTGGCAAATAGTTGTATCAAACTTTCTTTCGTATACGAGCATATTTCAACAAATTATTAGATATTATAAACAAGCAAACAAGGGAAAAAAGCAGTTAAAACATATGTGCTCTTAAAGTTATACGTCTCAGAAATTGCCATGATGTGCACCTGTTGGGGCAAGTGCGCTAATTAAGTTGAATACGTTATTTGGTTTTATTTTGGATGGGGGAAAACACCTCCACTTTTTATAGCCCATTAAATACAGCAACATTATCTACATCTTTGTGTTTGTTACAGAATCATTTGATCACGCATGCAGAACTTCGGCCTTACGTATGTGAATATTGTGATGCCGGCTTTACCAACGGACAGTCCCTCAGGATTCATCTTCTCACTCACACACAGGTATATGGGGAATGATCCACTTTACCCTTTAAGCACCAAAAAGCAGACAACAAAATATATGTCTGCAAAATTTCAAAAAATTCTTTGTCCAAGCTACAATCAAATCTGGATATCTCAGACACTGATATCTCAAAGTACCTTCTTTTATCAGAGTCTATAGTTTGGACTAATTTGCTATTTTTATTTACATTTCAACTCCTCTTATCTGAAACTATGATATCTCAAAGTAAATATCCTGGAACCAGAAAATTTACTTTGAGATATGAGTAGTTTCTGATGAACTTTGAGATATCGAAAGTTGACTGTATATCATTTTGAGAATTCAAAGACTACAGGGCAATCAGTGTAGATCTAGACGAGGTTGCTCATTGCGAGCCGCCTCATCGGGATCTACGCTGTTTGCAATTTCAGCTGTTTTCATCTCTGTCACTTAAAGTGTTAAGTTGAATAAATACACTTTTCATTTTGGCCTCCATTTTGGCCCTGTCAGCACTGATCTGTCATATTTTCACAGGAAAATTGAGAAGTTTTTATTCCGACAATACTAGAGAGATATATAGCCTAAGCCATCTTTTTCCAAATTGGAGTATTCCAATAATGCTAATAGTTAAGTCTCAAGAAGAGTTCTCATTTGCCTCAAAGATTGCGATAATATGACTTAGACTAATAAAGTCTTAATTTCTAAAACATTTCCAAGGGTGTGTTACATTAATAAGTCTAAAATAAGATTAAAGGTTTCCCATAGCCTAATAGCTGTAGGGGCAGTGGGGGTTAGAGACCCACTGTATCTTGGGTACAGCTGGTGAAAGGCGGAGCCCATCTCTCTCCTTTCACTGCCTTATTCTTCCCTGATTTGAAAAAGGTACTCATTTACTGCTGGGTTGACAGAGAGAGTTTTCCAGTGGTCGTATGGCGACGGTGAGCCACGAACTCATTACCTTCCGGTGACTTTCTGCACACTAACTGAGCAACTCTAACCACTCGACTATGGCGCCTCTCTAAAATAAGATATCAGGACAGAATAGAGTCAGTCATTGATAAAGATTACTAAATGAAGCAAGTACTGCCATTTATTAACATCCATGTTTTAAGCAGCACAAACACATGTTATAACAAGAAAATTCACATGCCATTATAAACTGGCTTTGTGGCTTCAGTTATTTTCATTCTTGGTTTTGCTGCAAAATATGATGTCTGACTGAGCCCAGGATTGCCACAGTCGGGGAAAAACATATTGAAAATGAAATTTTTCCAGTTCAGGGAAAAGTTTTGGAATTTCAAAGTTTGGTCAGGGAAATTTGGAAAGGACTTCAAAAGTCAGGGAAAAGTCAGGGAATTTGAAAATTAATGGATAGAGCATTCTTCAGAAAATATACTTTCTCTGTTCATTGAAAAAAGGATGTGCTCTCTTGTGAGGTAGTCTAGGCATATCTCCTTCCTCATTGGGAGCTACTCATAAAGGGATAAATTTGCTCCTTTAGGGGAGCAAATTCTTGCCTTTCAGAGTAGCCCCAACTTTAAAGTGATACAGTAAGCACTGTTAAAGTGAAATGAAAGAACAGCTTTTGGATCTGTAAAAGGTTATGAAAAACTGTAAAATGTCAGGGAAAAAATCTGAGAAAAGTCAGGGAATTTTGAAGTGGAGGATAAGTGGCAACCCTAGAGAAGTGAAAAGGTTGTCTGAAATGATGTTGCACCATGCATCATATGAGAATTATGGTTACCATCAGCTCCTACAGTTTCTGAATTTGTACTATCTGTATGCAGAACTTTGATCTTAAGGTGTTAATATTTCAGGAACGCCCATATATCTGTGGTCTATGTGGAGACACATTTGCCAACACAGAGCTTCTATGGGAACATACAAAATCACGTCATTCATATGAGCAGTTGCCATCTACAGTGCCATCAGCGTTGCCATCAGAAACAGAGGCCATAAAATCAGCATCAGTGTTAGGTAGTGTGTCTCTAGAGACCAAAGCATCGTCATCTGTATCTGTAGATGTTCAGTCGTTAGTCGTATCATCCCACCTATCAACAGTCACAACTTCATCTTCTGGAACAATATCAGCAGGACCAGGTAATATATGGGCCGCGACATGAGAAAAACAACAAAGTGGTAGTGCGCCAAATGCAGACTCAGATCAGCCTGGGCATCCGCCCAGTCTGACCAGAGGCTTGGCTGTCCGCATGGGAATAGCCTAGACCCTTAGCTACCTTTTCAGCACTAAGCGAAGAGCCTGATTGGACTTGGCTGATGCCCAGGCTGATCTGAGTCTGCACCGGGTGCACAACCACTTTGTTGGTTTTGCATTTCATGGCTCATATGGGGAATGGGTACACTTTCAGGGGAAGACCTCTGCTGTTTTCATTTTTACCTCCCTTCTCAATAGGGTGTACTTTAAATGGAAAGAATTTGCTCCAATTGGAGCAAATTCTTTTCCTCTAAATGTAGACCCCATTTTAAAAAGGACTTTCTTTTCCGGGGAAGAAACGAGGCAGTCACAGGAAGTCATAAAAGCTGTCCCTCTTGGTAAAAATGGTGAAAAAAAAACAAGGATGTGCACCCATACACCTATAAATAATTAGCCAGATTATAACAATGCAGTTTGACTTGTATGTATGTAAAGGATATTTGTTAATAATTTTTGCTTTGGAATAAAAGAACTAGTGCTGTTCTCTTAAAACTCCGCAAAGTGGCCAAACCTGTCCACTTATTAACCTTAAAAGCTGAGAACAATATTGCTTTGAAACTTTGCATGAATTCAAAGCAGAAGTAAACAGTGAGCTGAGAACAAGAACAATAATCCTACATATACATGTACAAATCAAGGACCAGGTGTTTTTCCACAAAATCAATTTTCCCATAGACTTTAGTGTATTTTCATGTTCACTGGATATAATTCTATGGCATTCTTGCTCAGTGGGTTGCAGTCATTTTGTTACTGGTAGAAAGCTAGATGAATAATACAAGCTATATATTTGTTCCATATCAGTTGTTCATCTTATACCTAAACAGCAGGACATTATATTTTTACAGCATGACTTTATATTTTACGTTCAAGTTTTTGGTCACTTTTTTCACGATGTCGCCATTAACGTCAATGGAAACTTGTTTTTTTTTCAAATTTTATACAGAGTTTGACAAGGTGAATCTTAATACTGAGGGGACAGAAATTAATTCTGTAAAAAGTATTTATTGCATTATTTATTTAGCTTTTCAACCATAGTAATTATTTTACGCTTGGCCTACTAGAACTACCAAAATTAATTTTCCGCGGATTCAAGAAGGGCAGTTGTCAGTTACTGGCGAAAGTATGTGCACTTAGTACTGGTTAATCGCTTAGGAGGTCTAAGCCTGCCCAGAAATAGTGTGGTTAGGTTAACTGACTGTCCCGACATGACCATAGCTGTTTAAAGTGGACATTATGCATCAAATCAATCAATCAATCTTGTAAAAATGTAAATGCACTTAAGTCTATGGGAAAATATTTTTGTGGAATTTCTTTTGGTCATTGACTGTAGTTTTCACAGGATTTGACCTTTGTATAACTTGCATAGTGGTTTTATGTCTTCTCTGGGGTTTTATTTATAAAACCACTTAAGTCATTGCTATGCTGTTGCTAAGGCTAAATTTCTATGAAGGAGATTCCCTACAACTATGACATTTGCTCTGGAGGAACAGTCTAATTCAGACTGTTCCTCCAGAGCAAATTTCATAGTTGTAGGGAATCTCCTTTATAGAAATTCAGCCTTAGCAACACCATATCAACCACTTTAGTCGTTTTATAAATACGGCCCCTGGTTCTCAAGATTCCAGTTGCTGACAAGGGGCTAATCATCCTTTGCATCTTTTCCTGCTTTAAGTTCTCACAAGCATAATAATGCCTCGCTCAACTGAGCTCTTGTTTGCATGCATCTGTCCTTTCTTTCTTGGCTCTGTCTGTCATTGGGATTTAGCTTTTTTAAAACACAAACTGAAATACTGCCTTAAAGGGCCATTCAACCCAAATTAATCAATCCGGCTCAAGTTCCACCAGTTAAAAGTCACAAAACAGTTTTGCCTCTTTCTGTCTGTAGGATGTGTTGTTGTTCTACTGTTAAAATTCTAAAAATTTGGACACTCCAAATAGTTAACTTTATTGTCCTAAAAATTGAGCAGTTTAGTTTCTGATTGCACTAATGCACCAACATGATGCAATAGGTGGAATAGCAAGCAGTGAGGTTCCAGATCAGACTGCTCTTTCAAGAGCAGTCTGATCTGGGTCTGCACTGTTTGCTCACACCTACCGGTAACTGTCCAAATAGTTAGAATTTTTATGGTATAAAAAAATGGATGACTTGTGATTTTACGTCCTTTTCAACAGTATTTCAGTTATATCATGCATTTGGAGGATTATAATGAAAGGCTGTGTGCAATGGAACCCCATTTACGGTAGGAAAGATTCTCGCCTCAAGCGGGATTCGAACCTGGTCCGCTAGATCAGTGGGCCAGCGCTTAACCCACTGAGCTACCAGGGCTTCTTTTATGGTATTAAGACATCCAATATATATTTCAGATCTACCACCAAATACCTACATTGTGGAAACCAAACCAGCACCTACCAAAGTCAGACTGAGACACTTGCAACGGCAAGATAGAGTTACTTCCCATGAACAGGATGAGGTTCCCTCCCCTGCAATTTCCACAATTTCAGGTCATGAACTCACAGAAAATGTGCAAGATAATGAAAATGTAAAGTCTGAACCAACTGATTCTGTTGTGTATAAACCAAGTGACGCTGAAGTTTGTGAAGAGGTTTCATCTAGTATTGTGAAAGATGACCTTTCATCAGCCAGTTACATGGTGTCAGAGGAAGGGGTTGACGAAGATTGTGAAAATAACTCAGAAAATATACCCGGTGCTGTAGAGACTGGCATTTCAGCTGGCACTGAATCAGAGGATGATTTTGATAACTGCCCAGCTGGCATTGTCAATATTTCAGAGATATCAGCATCAGTGACAAGCAACAATCCTGTCTTAGTCGTTTTAGGCAATCCCCTTCTACGAAATCCAGATGATTCCATGGTAGTTTGTGAATCTGACTCAATTACAAGTGATTTATCAACAGTATGTGTTGTTGATAAATCACATGTAATTGAGTCAGGGAAACCACTTGTGATTGAGTCAGATAAATCAGATGTGACTGAGTCAGATGAATTGCATAAGATTGAGTCAGATAAATCACTTGTGAGTGAGTCAGATAAACAACTTGAGACTGAGTCATATAAGCCACTTGTTATTGAGTTAGATAAATCACTTGTAAATGAGTCAGATAAATCACTTGTGGTTGAGTCAGATAAGTCAGATTTTATTGAACCTGATCAATCTTTTGTAAATGAGTCAGATACATCACTTGTGATTGATTCAGACAAATTGTTTGTGACTGAGTCAGATAAATTGCCTTAGATCAGAAAAAAATCTGTTTTGAATCAAATGGGTTGTGGTGGAGCTAGATGTATCACCAGAGACTGAAACAGATAAGTCACTATTGACCTAAGTCAGGTAATAGTTTGTTATTCATTCAGATAAATCTGTTGTAGCTGAGACAGATGTTGTGATTGATTCAAATATATCTCTTGAGATTCTGTCAGATAATCACCATTGCAATTGAGTCAGATAAATCACTTATGTCTAAGTTACATAAGTAACATTTGATTAATTCAGATATATGACTTGAAAGTGAGAGAGGCAAACTACTTGTGATTAAGATAAATTGTTTAATGCTTAATTCAGGTGAGCCATGACACGAGAAAACCAACAATGTGGTTGTGCGCCCTGCACAGACTCAGATCAGCCTGGGCATCCGCCCAGTCTGGTCAGACTCTTCGCTAAGTGCTTAAAGGGTAGCTAAGGGACTGAGCTACCTCCATGCGGACAGCAAAGACTCTGATCAGACTGGGTGCATGCCCAGGCTAATTTGAGTCAGGTCTGGGCGCACGACCACATTGTTAGTTTTCTCGTGTTGTGGCTCAGGAAAATAATTTTATAATTATTTCAGACAAATAAGACATTCGTGTTTGGCCCATTTAGGTTATTTTTGACTAAATCAGACAGAGCTTCAGATAAGAAAAGGTACCAAGGTTGTTAAAGGTATAATTTTCAATATTTCTTCAGGAAAAACATACGTTGTGACTCCTCATTAGAACCATCTTGTTGAGATGGTTTGAATGAAGGGCACAACATACATTTTTGTTGAGGGATGTGGAAAATTAACCTTCTTACTCCTTATCTGGAACACTGAACAAGTGATTGATTCAGACAAATCACTTATGAGTGAGATATACCAGCTTTTCTTGATTTCAGATAATTCAGTTTGGATTTAATTGGATAAATCAAGAAATAAATTACATCTGATACTTGAATAAATTAATTATAATTGAGCCAGACAAATTAATTTGGTACAATTCAGATAACTCCATTGCGACTAAGCGAAATAATTCACTTGTGATTGAGTCATATAAAGCACTTATGACTGAGCCAGTTTAATTGGGAACAATTCAGATAACTCCATTGCGACTAAGTGAAATATTCACTTGTGATTGAGTCATATAAAGCACTTATGACTGAGCCAGTTTAATTTGGAACAATTCAGATAACTCCATTGCGACTAAGTGAAATAATTCATTTGTGATTGAGTCATATAAAGCACTTATGACTGAGCCAGTTTAATTTGGAAAAATTCAGATAACTCCATTGCGACTAAGTGAAATAATTCACTTGTGATTGAGTCATATAAGCACTTATGACTGAGGCAGTTTAGTTTGGAAAAATTCAGATAACTCCATTGCGACTAAGCGAAATAATTCACTTGTGATTGAGTCATATAAAGCACTTATGACTGAGCCAGTTTAATTGGGAACAATGCAGATAACTCCATTGCGACTAAGTGAAATAATTCACTTGTGATTGAGTCATATAAAGCACTTATGACTGAGCCAGTTTAATTTGGAACAATTCAGATAACTCCATTGCGACTAAGCGAAATAATTCATTTGTGATTGAGTCATATAAAGCACTTATGACTGAGCCAGTTTAATTTGGAAAAATTCAGATAACTCCATTGCGACTAAGCAAAATAATTCACTTGTGATTGAGTCATATAAAGCACTTATGACTGAGCCAGTTGAAACATTGTACATTGAGCTAAGTCATCCTGTACATGAAAGTTATGCTAAGACTTAATGATTCCAAACCAGGACTAATTGAAGTGCCATTTGAACAGGCAGATTTTTATGTAAAATTTTTCAAAAACAGTCTCAATATAATGTGTGAGAAAACAGAGCAGAGCTGTCTGATATGTGGGTGTATATTTCTTACTTTGACATTTAATTGTCACATATAAGGTACGCAACATCCAGAGCTGTAGATAAGAGGGAGTATTTGATGATAATTGAGGGATAATCTTTCTTATTTCTCATTAAAACCCTAATGTTGTGATCCCTCATCTGAACCGTCTCATCGAGACAGTTCAGATGAGGGGTCACAACATATGTTTTTGTGCAGAATTAACAAAAATTATCCCGAACTATCACCAAATACTCCCTCTTATCTAGAGCTTTGGACTGCCAACATGTTTTGCACATTTATATATTTGTACACATAAATAGATACTTAGTCCTGTCAGCTTCCAGTGTTGATATGAAAGAAAAGCTTAGAAAAAATTACCCATTTTATAGTGTGATCTCCAAAGGTTTGACATATATAGAGCAACTTTCATTATTGTTGTCCTTCTTAATAGAGATCAGCTTTCAAAACAAGGAATTTGATTCATCCTTTAAAATCTAGATTCCTTTTTGGAAGGTTTTTTTTCACCCAGGGAAGTAAACAGAAGTTAGATGTCTTTCTCTGAAGAAATGATTAAAAAACATGGCCATTTTATAATTGAACACATACTCTTTATAATCCTTACTACACAAATGTCTGTAATGGACTCTTATATCATGGAATACGGCCAAGTCTAATGACTCCCCTGTAATTAATTAACAAGTCTAATGGGCTGTTCAGCCACGGTATGGTCAACTCTTGTTATCTCAAAGTTGAAGTTCATCTCAAATTACTTGTAATGCAAAATAAATTTTCTGGTTCCAGAAAATTTGCTTTGAGATAAAAGTAGTTTGAGATAAAAGTCTGACAATTATTGTTCGAAAATTCTTAGAAAGTGGATTTTATACATGTTAATGCATCCAAATGATGCCTAGTAAGCCTGATAAAACTTCTCCTGAGGAGCAGTTATATCTCGGTCTAAAATGTTTGCCCAGACCTGTCTGTCCCAATATTTAGCGTCATTGTGGTAGTTGCAGTATGTTGGACAGGAGAACCAAAACATTTTTTCTTTTATGAAAATACACTCAAGTTTATGGGAAAACTAATTTTGTGGAATTGCTTCGGCCCTTTATTTTAGAAATGACAGGTGAGACCAGTCATTTTAATGTAATATGTGTTTACTTGTTAATGTGCTATCTTTCCTGTAAAATGTTTTGTTACTGTTATTTTACACATTAAAGATTTGTTTATAAAATACTTGTGTTTGTATATCAATACCCATGCTGCATGGATCTTAAATGCAAACTTTTAAATCTGGATAAATGCATTATATACTGTACACAAAAAGGCTATTAAAAATTGTAGCAGCTATAGTAAATGTGATATCTATATGAAACAGCAAGTGTCAATATTAAAGACACTTAGAAAAGTTAGGACACTTTTCTTGAAAGTTTGTACCATGTTTCCTGTCATGTGATTTGCATTCAGTTTGTTTCAGACAGGGGTTTAGGAATGAAATGTGGCAAATTCAAACAAAAATTCATGCAACTTCTTTTAATGCATTTTATGTCTCCCCTCCAAAGGGGTGGGAGACATATTGTTTTTGCTATGGTCGTCTGTCTGTCTGTCCATCCATCTGTCCGTCTGTCACAAAATCGTGTCCACTCTGTAATTCAAAAACTGTATGAGATATTTTCACGAAACTTTACACAAATGTAAAACATCATGAGATGACGTGCAGAGTGCAAGAACCATAACTCTGGATTATATCGTTTTGTAATTTTGGCCCTTTAACAATTAAAAGTCACAAAATTGTGTCCGTTCTGTAATCCAAAAAGGATTTGAGATATTTTCATGAAACTTTACACAAATGTATAGCATCATGAGATGACATGCAGAATGCAAGAACCTTAACTCTGGATTATATCGTTTTGAAATTATGGCCCTTTAACAAATAAAAGTAGTAGATTTTGCCATACAGTCATTGTCCACTCTGTAACTAAAAACTATTTGATATATTTACATGAAAGTTCACAGTAAAGTAAAGAATTATAAGACAACATGCAGAACCCAAGAACCATAACTCTGGATTACATCAGTTTGAACTTGTGGCCCTTTGACCACTGGAAATAGTAGATTTTGCTTCAAGGTAATGTCCACTCTGTCTATCAAAATCATTTCAAGTATCTCTGTGAAAATTTGTATGCTGGACTATGTGAAAACTTCACAAACATGTAAAGCATCATCAGACACCATGCAAAGCGCAAGAACTGTAACTCTTGGTTACATATTTTTGGAGTGGTGCCCTTTAACAATTAAAAATAGTAGATTTGCCATATAGTTGAATCTGCTCTGTCACTCAAAAACCATTTCAGATATTTACATGGAACTATACAGTAATGTAAAGCAATATTAGATTACATGCAGAGCCCAAGAACCATAACTTTGGATGACATCTTTTTGAGCATTTGCCCTTTGACAATCCCAAATTTTCTCCCCAGAATTTCTTCCTTTAAAAATTGTTTTGCTCCCGTATTTTTTTGCTCCTCAAATTTTGCTCCCCAAATTTCCTTTCAAAAATTTTTGCTCCCCAAAACTTTTTTCCTCCTCCAGACCTTTGCTCCCCAAAATCTTTGCTCTTCAAAACTTTCACTGCCCAAAATTCTTGCTTCCCAAATTTTGCTCCCCAAATTTCCTCCAAAAAAATATTTGCTTTCAAAACTTTTGCGTTCCAAAATAATTGATCCCCATTTTTTTGCTCAAAACTTTTTTAATATTCCAAAATTTTTTTTCCTCTGAAATTTTTCTTTTTGCTCCTTTAATTTTGCTGACAACCAAAAATTTTATTCTTTTTTGCTCCCCAAGTTTTTAATCTTTGCTGCCTCTGCAACTTTCTAGTGGGCGTATTTTGCACTGCTTTGCAGAGCTCTTGTTGATGAGAGGATGCGGAGGAATGGTGGGATTGGGGGTGGGGGAGAGACATCTTTTTTTGTTTCAAAAACAAACATCTAGTTAAGTTTTTTTGTGTTGACTTTGTTTTCTTCTTCAAAACTGTCATTTTAAGGGAAATAAAATTGTACCGGAACATCAATTCACTGAAAAAAATTAGATGTTTATGGCATGCACTCTTCATTTTTAGGAAACAACGTGCAAAACCAATTTTCAATTTGTTAAATGAATCAACTGAGCATCACAAAGGATCTTGTTATCTTCAAAGAACCTCATTAGAGATCCACTGGTTTCAGATCCACTGGAGTATACTCTCCAAGAGAGTTTAACTCATGTGGGAACACTTTGGCTTCCACCCCCTCTGAGACCTCTGGGTGACTTTTTCTTGAAACTTTCACGGGATGGTCTAGTTTTGTCAAAATGAAGACGGTTCTGGTCTGTTAACCAATAAGGCCACCGGCAACTATCTTTTATTTTACTCAGCCTAATCACATGATCTCATCCTGAACTACTAAAGGAATATGCACATGCATTCCTTTCATGATCTAGTTATGTCTAAAAGAAAATGCTCCGGTTAGCTACCATATTTGAATTCCTTTTTAATGGGTATTAACACTGAAAATAAGAATTTGCTTTTGTAGAAGCGACCTTTAAAAGTCGACCCCCTTTTTTAAAAGATTTTCCTTGCCCAGGGAATCAAACAAGAAGTCACGAGAGTTGTTTCCCCATGTAAAAATATCCAAATTGCAGATATACGCATTCAGCTTGTCCATTAATCCTGCAAGGTCAGCAGTCTGATTCAGGTATGCATCGTTTGCTTATCAGTCATTTCTTAATACAAAGGATTACAAAAGTTACTGTTTGTGAGGAAATGGAAAAAAAGGAGAAATTAACAAAAATACTTTTAATCAGTTCTTTGCCAGCTAGAGCAAGAAAGTTTGGACTCACATATACCCCAGCCAGTGTTACCTTCTAATGAGGTCAAACGTAACATAAAACTGCAAATGTCAAATGATGGCAGACAGATGGATGGACAGATAAACCATTTCAATTCCTTAAACAGACTTAATAAAAAAAGTCCATTGAAGGATATTAAAAACATATAGAAAAGACGAATAAACACAAAATTTGATGCAATCGTTAGACAAATTTCATTGACGTTTGACCTTAAGTCAGCAACAGCATCCAGGTGATGACAATCTGTATGAAGCTAGCCAATAATCAAAATGCTCTATACAAGTCTGTGGCCTTGTTTTAAGTTAATTACAAATAATATTTGTCCATGTGAACAGAGTTAGCCTTAGAATATGTAACAAATAACCTCAGTTTAGAGATGAACACAGAAACAGAGAAATCTTTGCTCATACTCAAACCAGTTTGGTTTTCAACAAAATATATAACAAAGAAAATGTGGCATGGTTGTCTGTTCACACGAATACAGTTTATTTGTCCAGGTAACTTTGATGAGACATCTTTGTTCCTGTGTAAACTGCTGCAAATATTTCGTTTCCAAATTTTATTTGACAAATATTCTTTGTTACATATTTCTGTGACAAATAATTTGCTCCCTGTGAGCGCAAAATGTTTGGCAAACTAACTTTGCTATCGTTCTTATGACAAAGCTACTTTTCGCGTGTGAACGAAGCTTAATTAGGATGGGGTGTGAAAAAAATATAGTCCAAAAAGAAGGAAACACTGTTTATTCAGAAATCCACATCAAATCCGACTACAAAACAGAACAAAGATATTGTTTTTGCGAGAACAATGTTGAAAACACTACAAAGAAGAATATATTTTAATAAAACTGGAACTAGTCAAACATATACAACAATGCATCGTACTGTAACATTACTGGTTCATAAACATTTTCTTTAAAAATTAAATCTTGATTGTTTTCTCCCTGTATAGTTTGAATCTGATTCTTTAATACAAGAGTGAAAAACTACCACATTGTCACAGGTTTGAAAGCTTTGGTCCTAAAATTCATTTAAATTGAAATTCAAAATATATTTGAATTATTTAAAATGTCAAAAACTTTCAGCACTGCATGACATGGTTACGTATCCAGGAGCCTTCCCAAGCCGACGGCCTGTGACGCAGGGAGACAGGAATACAGAAAAAATGGCAATTGTTCCACCAAGCCTCTTAGAGAGTATCGTTACGAGACTGGAAACAACAAAACAGCAACAAACTTCATGTCCTCTTAGAGGACTGGTCCAGAGGTTACTAGTAAAACTGGAGTACATTCTCAAACTAAAAAAAGCACACTGATTGGCTGCTTCCGAGCACATGCTCGGAAGCAGCCAATCAGTGGGCTTTATTTTGAGTTTGAGATTATTCTCAAGTTTTATAACCTCGAATCCAGGAAACATACAGAGTCGATGCCCAGAGATGTATCTTATTGATACGCTCCGCTGAGCCTCCTGGGGAACATTGCTATGAGACTTGGACAAAAAGCAATTATTTAAAATGGCCACAGCACCTCGCTCTTCTTCGGAGTGGAGAGGACACGGACTGAGTCGATGCCAGGAGTTGCTTCTTGTGGACTCGTTCCGTTTAGCCTCCGGGAGAACATAGTTATGAGAAAAGAAAGAAAGAAAAAAAAACAGACCACATCATTATGTGAATCGGAAGAAAGAAAGAAAGAAAACAGGCCACATCATTATGTGAATCGGAAGAAAGAAAGAAAGAAAGAAAGAATGAAAACAGGCCACATCATTATGTGAATCGGAAGAAAGAAAGAAAACAGACCACATCATTATGTGAATCGGAAGAAAGAAAGAAAGAAAGAAAACAGGCCACATCATTATTTGAATCGGAAGAAAGAAAGAAAACAGACCACATCATTATGTGAATCGGAAGAAAGAAAGAAAACAGGCCACATCACTGTGAGAATGGGACACAAATAATGGCCACATCCGCTCTTCTCTTTGAACTGGAGAGGACACAGACAGATTTTGTGCTAGGCATCTTCGCAAGCCAAGGGTAATAACTCCACTTTGAAGTGGAGTTAGCACTATTGGGTTGCGAAGTCTTCAAGATTAGTGCCAGTAGGAGCGAGCTACATAAATTCGTTATGAGAATCGGAAAAATGGTCACACATCTTCAAAAAGGAAGAATACCCTCCTCTTTAAATTAGATAAGACATGGACAGACTCGGTGAAAGGAGTTGCCAGTAATGGATTCGTTCCCGGACGTTATGAGAGCCGCGACACGAGAAAACCAACAAAGTGGTTGTGCGCCCAGGGTAGACTCAAATCAGCCTGGGACATCTACCCAGTCTGACTGGACTCTTCGCTAAGCGCTTATAGGGTAGCTAAGGGTCTAAGCTACCTCCATGCGGACAGCGAAGACTGATCAGACTGGGCAGATGCCCAGGCGGATTTGAGTCTGCGCTGGGCGCACAACCACTTTGTTGGTTTACTCGTGACTCGGAGAATTTGACAAAAATGGTCACTGTCTATTTTGAATTGGAGAGAATACGACCAAAGAGGTGCTAGTATGTGTGTGTCGTGGATTCATTCGTCCAAGGGAATATTGTTCTATCGTTTTTAGAACTGGACAAAAAATAAAATAAAATAAAAATAAATAAATAAATAACGCTAACTATTCTGTTCCGTTTCAATTCTCATAACGACGTCCCAAAGTGGCCCAGCGGTACGTGACCATAGTTTTACACATCTGGCGCCGAGTGTCCATCCATGAGAGCTTATTACTGAAATTTAATTAGTTTAAAGAACGTGAAACTTTTCATTAAATATAATAAATTGTTTTATTTTTAAATTATGATCTCTATTATCATTTTAATACTCATCAAAATGATTTTATGGCTTTTTGGTTTTTAATTGAAAATAAAAAGAAGGTTAAAGATCAAAGTTAGAACTTTACACATAATTATGATTTAAAATTTCCGTTACATTTTAAAATGAAGCAGTGCCGTTATTGAGTACTCATGATTATTAATGAGATGAAATGAGTTAAAACAATCAATCTTCTATTAGGAATTTAGGTTTCAAGAAAAATGAGTTAAAACAATCAACTTTCTATTAGGAATTTAGTTTCATTTCTTATTTTATCTTTTTGATTATGAATGATAAATCCTTTCATTCATTCTCATCTTTCAGCAAACATAAATTATTTTAGATTGACTGAAAAGAAAATGCAAAGGGGCAATACAAATATTCCTAGCTGTACTTTCGACCGAGCCGTTCAGTTACCATAGGCCTATGTGCAAAACTGGCTGTTGACCAAGACAAGCGACAGCAGTCTCAGTTCGGTCGACAGCTATAAACAATATCACGTGACCATGTTCAATTATTGGTAATGCTTACAACCGAATTCTTGGTCGACGTTTTTTTTTTGAGTGTCGGATCGGTAAACAGCAGAGATAAGCAAACTTATACACTTCACATGAAAAGAATGGGACATTCAACCGATGTGTAACCAGAAAAAGGCTATTCTCACCCATTGGACAAGAATATCCCTTTCTAGAGCTGTTTGAGATGTTTCTTTATCGGCCTGCTATCTCAGCCAAGGCTTAAAAGCTGTCTCAAAATGGCCATTGCTATATAGTACAGCACAATCAATTACTTAAATTCAACAAATGAACCTGTCATGTAAATTCATGCAAAATGAAACTGACAGCCAGTGATGTGCATGAGGTGTCACTGTAGATTTGTTGCTAGCTGTAAGTCATGAAAAATGCAAGCACAAGGCGGAATGAACACACATATCAGAACTATTAATATAATATTGGCTTGAAGTTTGAACTAATGGCTTCAACAACAAGTTAAGGTATTCTATGAATATTCTGTTCTATACGAATATAACGAGTGTAAAAAATAATCAATGATGGGGTTGAGGAGAGACAAGGCAAGCTCAGGCTTGTTTTCAGCTTATATAAGTTTTATGCTCGGCAAGCCTCGCATAAGCCTAAATAATCTGAAAACAAGCCTGGGATTTCCTTGTCTCGGTCTGAAGCCCATTATAGCTTCTATTATTCTCACCCATTGGACAAGAATATCCCTTTCTAGGGGTGTATTAGATTTTTCTATCTCGGCCTGCTATCTCGGCCTAGGCTCAAAAAGCTGTCTCGAAATGCCAATCATTGCTAAAGTACAGCCCAATTAATTACACACTTAAATTCAACAAATCAACTGCTACCTGTCAGGTAAATTGCATGCAAAATGAAATTGACAGACAATGATGTGCATGAGTTGTCACTGTAGATTTCTGATTAGCTCCTTGTCATGAAAAATACATGCACAAGGTGAAATCAACACACGTCATAACTATTTATTTAAGAAATGAATATTATTTTTTTAACGTTTACTGAAGTATAAACTACATCGGGTCACGAGCAAAGTAAGTGAACCCCGAAGGGGTTTACGTAAACTTTGCTCGTGACCCGATGTAGTTTATACTTCAGTAAACGTTTAAAAAATAACATTCATTCCTTATATTTATATTATTAAATGATGCTTTTGATCAATAAAAAGATAAACAAAATTAAGAAATACATATATAAAGATTGTTTAAAAAACATTACCGGCCGAATTTAGCAATAGTTTGGAACAGCCGCATTGTCACTGCCTACCAGTAAATTCCACCTCCTGCTGTAGATTTCGCGTGCAAGTAGGCGTAGCGAGCTGTCACTCAGTGTTTACTAGTCATTCAAGTACATGGAATGTTGTAGATTTCACGTGCTAGTTAGTGAGATGAGCTGTCACTCTGAAGCGCGTGATACAATGTAATTATTGACTTTTAAACAACATTGACGCCCGCAACACTTAATTGGGTTAACAGAGAGCTCTACACTGATAATGTAAATATAGAAAATTAGCTTGAAGTTTATAGTAATGAACACACATATCAGAACTATTAATATTATATTAGCTTGAAGTTTGAAGTAATGGCTTCAACAACAAGTTAATGTATTCAATGAATATTCTGTTCTATAAAATATAATGAGTGTAAAAAATAACCAATGATGATGTTGAGGCAGAGACAAGGCAATCTCAGGCTTGTTTTCAGCTTATTTAAGTCTTATGCTCGGCAAGCCTCGCATAAGCCTAAATAATCTGAAAACAAGCCTGAGATTTCCTTGTCTCGGTCTGAAGCCCATCATAGATTCTAAGTTTCAAAGAAAATCTCTAAGACAAATACAGGGTCTTCCAGATAAGACCCCGAACTGTATTACTCTGGCCTTGTTGGGCATTTTACCTCTAGAAACGGTTATACACAAAAATTGTCTAAACTTGTTCCTGGGAATTGCTCGCAATAGTAATCTCATTGAATATGACATAGCAGAACGCCAACTTGCAATGAAAAGCCCTGATGAAAAAAGTTGGTTTAATATGGTCAGATCTATTTTGAAGATCTACAGTTTGCCTTCAATTTTCTTTTTGTTTGATAGACAAATGTCAAAGGTAGAATGGAAAAAAATCATGAATGAGGCAGTACACAGCCATATTGAAGCCTTGTGGCGGGCTGATGTAATTGATAAGCCATCTTTGAAATACGTTATCTTTGAAATACGTTAATCCAAATTCCTTAAAGGTCGGGAAAGCACATCACGTATGGTCTACTGTCAGGAACTGCTAAACCGATAATAGAAGAGCTCAATTAAAGTGTAAACTTCTTACGAGCACCTACATTTTGCAAAGCAATAGGGCTGCTTTCAATCAGTACACAGTTGACCCTACATGCAAACTGTGTCTATCTGCACCTGAAACAAGGCAACACTTTATAGAAGAATGCTCAGCATATGAATCTGAACGAGAAGTTTATGCAGAGAAATTGCGAAGTAACCCAGTTCTCCCTGATGAACTCAAAAGTGAATTGTTGAACCCAGAACTGTTTACCCAGCTCACCCTGGATGCGTCATTCTATATCAATAGACAGGATAATTTGGAGACCCTCAAATTACACTCGAGAGAGTATATAGCACAAATCCACAGAAAAAGAATAGCGAGTCTCAATCGCCAGATTTCAACTTGTTAACAATCGTCAGACAAAGTATCAACAATCAAGAGATTTCACTGCTTCTAATTAAGTGTTCCAAAATGTAAATAAAAAGCTTGTACATAATAATGTTTCACCAGTTTAATTATTTAACGAGCTCAAGTGTGAACCTGTACGGTGGTGCCTCGATAAATCAACGGGGGAACTCTAAGAAGACTGGAACTAGAATGGCCTCCAAAAGAAGTAAAGGTATTCAATGAATTTTCTGTTTTATGAAATATAATGGGTGTGAAAAATAATCAATGATGGAGTTGGGGCCGAGCCAAGGAAATCTCAGGCTTATTTTCAGATTATTTAGTCTTATGCACAAGGAAATCTCAGGCTTGTTTTCAGCTTATTTAGGCTTATGTGAGGCTTAGACAAGGAAATCTCAGGCTTGTTTTCAGCTTATTTAAGTCTTATGCTCGGCAAGCCTCGCATAAGCCTAAATAATCTGAAAACAAGCCTGAGATTTCCTTGTCTCGGCTTGAACTCCATTATGGATTCTATTATTCCCTCTTTAAGGCGTATGGATACCACCAAGTTGTCCCGCCATCATAACAGGGGATAGCATTTCTGTGACTTCCTGTATGCTTCCCTGGGAAAGTAGCCCTTCCAAAATGATATCTACTCTTGAAAGAACGAATTTGCTCTTTGGGAACATCTTTTTTCCTTTAAGAGTTGACCACCCATTCAGAAGGGAGGTAAATCATAATGACTGAGTTGCTCCCCCTAAAAGTGCATCCATTCACATTAAAGTGTCTGGTCTTTCTTCCATGATTTTAAAGACAATTTTATTTGCTTCCATGATAGAGGCCCTTCTCCAAAAGGAAAGAATTTACACTAAAATTAGCCCCCCTATGAGAAAAGAGACAACTATTTACACACTAGAGTGAACTCCCTTGCTGTTGAAATTCATAGCACACTAATAAAATGAGACACGAGAAAACGTACAAAGTGGCATGTGCACCCAGCGAAGACTGGGCGTCCGCCCAGTCTGATCTGAGTCTTGGCTGGGCGCTTAAAGGTTAGCCAAGGGTCTATGCTAGCTCCATGCGGACAGCGAAGACTCTTATCAGATTTGGCGGGATGCCCAGGATGACCTGAGTCTTCGTTGGGCGCACATGCCACTTTGTTGGTTTTCTCGTGGCGCGGCTCAAATGCAATAATATGAGCAGAATTTTTACATGAATCGGCATGACAATATATAGCCTCGAAGGATTCGGTCAGAAACATGATACATTACATATTACAATAATAATCTCAATTGTGATATAATACAATATTACAGTAATAATCTGGTAATTACGATATATTACAATAATAAAGTTTCCTTTTAAAAGGAAAGGCTTGCCAAGTTAGCGCTCATGTAGTTCAATGTTTGTGGTATTTTGTGGTTTATGGTTTGTGGTCTTGGGAGATGGTATCTTACTTGGAGACACTTTCTTCATTTAAAAACGTCCACAACTGTAGTAACAATGAGGTTACGCTACATTCTGATTGTTCTGACAATCATATGTGACAGTGCCTGAGATTTTGAGCCTTGTGGAGGTGCGGCGTTGACGTTACGAAACGTGAAATGAAAGTGACGTCATAAAATTTACACGTAAAGTTAATTGTATTTCTGCGCACTGACTACTAAATTTCAAAGCGTCTCCTGAAAAGAGTGTTTCAACATTTCTATCGGCGTGTTTAATTTTCTTCATCTACACTCTTTTAAGAATGTTTGCATTATAGATCTTTGAAAAAGAGATGTCGCCAACCAGAGTTATAAAGGTTTATCCAGCTAGATGTAAATTATATCCAATCATTGTAACGAAAACAAAAAAATCGGGTGGGTTTGAATTTCGTTTGCTTATGCGGTAAACCTTGGCGCTATGTCTACGTGCTTCTCAAAATCTATTCTGGAAGCACTTATAAATATGAAAATGTTTAAAACAAATTTTCCGATTTTCACTCCATAAGGCTCAAAATGCCAGACACTGTCACATATGATAACCTTCAGTAAAAAGGTCAATTTTTGTATTACTGCTATTGAAAAAATATTTCATAAAAGCATTTAGAAATAAGGATTTTCGTATTCTGTTATGTATTGTTATATAAGAAATTTTAGGACATTAGAAGATTTACTGGGAGTTTCGTCCTGTTTTTTGTGAACTAAGCAGAACTGTGTTTGTACTTTGGAGCAAATGGACTACACATAACTGGTGAAGTGTAATGAAAATAGTCCAAAGGGTATTCAAGTTACAGAGACAGATGGACGGGAATTTGATTGCTATATTCCCTGAGCCGTTCGGTTAGGACAAAGTTATGTTCATTATTAGATCGTCAAGTCTTGATGCTGAAATAATACATCTTACATTGGAAAAGTTCTTTTACAAGTCCCTTACACATAAGATGATATATGGTTCATGACTGCTGATATGAGAAGGAAATAGTGGAAGTAGTTCGTTCTACTAGCCTCATTTGTGACAGATTGGTAGGAAAAATATCTTACCGTCCGCAACAATGGCTGTTATTAAAAGGGGAAACAACTTTAATGACTGTTTGTCTCATTGTTTCTGTTGAAGAAATGCTGACTACCACTGAGAGGAGGTTATAATGAAAATGATAGTTCCTTCCCAAACAGTTGCCATAGATCGTCTGCAAATATTCATCTTATTCTTTTTAGTATATTGTCATCACTGAGTTCAGTTATAAGTACTGGTTAAGCCTGTGGTATGTTGTTGTTGTGTTATTGTTTTACGTGCACGGTAAACAGCTACAAGGACGGTCAGTTAATTTAACTACAATATTCCTGGGAAGGCTTAGCCATCCTAAGCGCTCAACTATTACTAAGTGCACTAACTTTCACCAGTAACTGACAGCTGCCCTTCTTGACTCAGCGGAAGCGGAAACGAGAGTTAGTGGCCGGACTGAATATCGAACCCGGGACCTCTGTTTTTTAGTTAGACGCACCACCGACTGCACTATGCGACCCAGCAAGTCTGTTGTATAGAGTATAACTGGTAATTGGTAATGATTACAAGTCAATGTATTTTTGTTACTTCCACAGGATGTTTGTTTTCAGAATCTAGCGTATTGTCCTTGGTCATCACATATTTTGTCACTATATAGGGATTAAATGCAAAAGAAAAAAGAAGTCTTCTATATTTTAGTAGATATTATTTTGTTGTTGTTTTATTGTCCTCGATAAACAGCTATGGTCATGTCGGGACGGTCTGTTACCCTAACCTCACTATTCCTGGGCAGGCTTAGGCCTCCTAAGCGGTTAACCAGTACTAAGTGCACATACTTTCACCAGTAACTGACAACTGCCCTTCTAGAATCAGCGAAAGGAAAAACGAAAGTATGTGGCCGGACCGAGTATCGAACCCGGGACCTCTGGCTCTTGAGTCAAAACGCGCTACCGATTGCGCTACGCTGCCTTGACCCTCTAAATTTTAGCAACATTTATTCAAAAAGGAAGGTAACTGTTAAAATTGCATAGGCCTAGAAAAGGATGATTTGATGGCAACTGTAAGATACTGATATTTTCCCACACATGTTGTGTTTCCTGAATTGAATTTTTTTCAATAAGACACTTACATTCAACTGAATAACATTGTACGTTTATGAAAAAATAAGAAACTGAATTTCAATGTACGCTTATGAAAAAAATAAGAAATAGTATCTAGTAAATACGATCAAACACCTTGTCTCTAAGACCAGTAAATGCTTTTAAATAAGGATGTTGGCACAGACCCTGATCAGACTGTTCCAACCAGTAGTCTGATTTGGATATACACTCTACACTGTTTGTACAGGCATAACAACTATTGTTGAAATATTTCAGTCCAAGTTTACAAACTCCAGAGTCCAAAGTCCAGGTTTTACAAAGTCTGAAATCCAGGTTTTACACACCCCGAAGTCCAGGGGTGACGGTACCAATTCATTTCCCATAGACCGCAATACAAACATTTTGGAAAATACAACACCTTTCCTGCGAATCGTGGCTACTTTAGACCATAGCTCCTTCTAGCTGGTGGACTCAAAATTTAAACAAGCAAAGAAAAACAATACCTTATGTTGCATTTAAGAGAGCTGGGTAAACCCAAACCCAACAACCGTCTGCGGAACTGCTTTCTGATGAAAATAACTGTCAAAAATTCAAAGAGTTTAGAAATGCAAAACAATAATTCTGGTAGACATTAAATAATTCAACTCCCTTATTTTACATGTTCAACCACTGAATTAAGAAGAAAAAATAAAAACATTAACTCAGCATCCATTTTCAGCCAATAGCAGCAGCTGATGTTTTCTGTGTATTCAAATTGTCTGCCAAAACCCTTGTGTACCCATAAATTGATGACGTAGTAGGTACTTTCACTCCTCCAGTGTCCAAAGTCCAGAGTCCAAGTCCAGTCCATATGTTACATAATGCCCGCGAATTGCGCGTGTCGTTATTTGACCTTATTTGACAGTGGACAATCAAGAAATATTCAAACACACCGGATAAATAAATAACAAAATAATAATAACTCATGTTTTCAGTAAGGCAAAAGATGCTAGACATGTTCGATTATTTGGTGTGCCAGATTGTGGCGTGTCGTTATGTTTCGGTGCTTAGGTAAAAGAAACAGTCAAACGAAGTTGCGCCCCGTAGACGCTCTCCATATATTGGTTCTCCACTTGCAATTATGAACCATTCTCGAAGCTGGGAACAAATCAGCATCTTCCGCTGGAGTGCGCATGACAGGAAGTCATAACCTGTCTGAATATATGGCTCGCCGCCGAAGCGGCAAGCCAATAATACACAGTTCCAAGAATAGCCGCTAAGATCCGCCTACTTAGTTACTGTTACTACGCCTCACAAGCTTTACACAAAGATGGCGGTAAAAAATCAAATGACAAATGCAAGTGTCTGCTAAATCTTGGCGATCTAAAGACTGTGGCGAAGAATCAGTCTCCTCATGACCTACACATGGAAGTTGGCGCATCACGCATTTCCGATGCGTTCTGTTCTTGCAAAGCCGGGTAATTTCATTAAAAGTGGTGTTAGATTCTAAGTTTGTTTTCTTCAATATAGGAATGAATTTAATTTTTGTTGATTTTATCGATGTGTAAATGCCGGAGAATCACTCACAAACTGCATAAAGCTCGAAGTGTTGAAGACTTTATGTTAAGTTTGTGAGTGATTCGTCGGCGTTTACACATATAAAATCCACCAAAATAAAATTCATTTCTTATAAATCCAATTCGGTCATTTTTTTTTCTTAAAAATGTCAGCTATACCAAGTATTTTAGAAACTGTCGCAAAGAAAATAGTCCAAGTAGTTCCCGAGTTCCGGTTCCAGGGATTTATCGAAGTATAAACGCCGTTTTCTGTACGCTCTTGACCAATCAAATAGCGCTAAATTAGCAGTACAAAATTGAAATGGAATTATACAGGCATAAATCCCTCCATCAACGGTAATTTAAAATCGCGGACTTATGTTGGATATTGACCACGTGCGATTTGTTTGTGAGACTATGTCACTTGCTAAGTTGCCGTTGCATTGTCCAGGTGTACGCTATCAGGTGCTTTTGAGTGACATTCTGGGTTTGGCTCGGAACTGTGTAGATAAAATACGGAAAGCAAAAATCTAATTAGCATATGTAAAAAACAACTACAAGCATATAATGAGTAATCCTGTATCCTGTAGAAAATACGTACCGTATTTCTTCGATTATAAGACGGAGGTTTTTCTTTCACAAAACAATTACAAAAAATCTAGGTCCATCTTATAAGACAATCACAAAAAATCTAGATCCGTCAGAAAGACTGTTAATAAAAGTTTAGGCTTGTCTTGGAAGACAGATCTCGCCCTTTGGGATTGTTTTGAAAGAGAATTACCTATCATATAGCCGAATTACATTCGACTGATTTACATATTTGGAGTTCTTTATGGATAGGGAAAACCCCGTTCTATAGCCGAATATATATGGTATACAGAAAAACTAATGTAAGGTTATTAGTTCTGGCTACACCTCCGCTCATACATGTCTGATTCGAAACGCCAGAAAATACTCTTAAGTAGTCTTATTTACTTATACCACCCCTGGTTAACTATGTATATACAAGTGCAGTTACCAAACGAATAAGCAACTGGGGCTTATGTCTTCAATGCGGGCTGAGTAGTGTAATCGGTTACCTGTTACCTGGAGAGAGTATTAATGTGAATGCAGTTATTTCCCTTAGACCCGGGGAGCGATAGACATTAATCGATATTTGGAATGTCAAATCGATGTCCATATCCCAGGACAGGTGTTGAACTTCTCTGAAGCCGGTTTTGTCATCACTGTGTTAACAATACGAATGCGCCGGATGGAAACATTTTTAATTTTTAACAATGTGGATTTTCATTTTCTTATTCTCAGATCAAATCAGTTTACTTTTTCAGTTGCTCCTTCTCGTTTTAATAAGTCTCGTTTTTCCCCTCTCTCTGATATTTAGGTCAAATTTCGTAAGAATTGGCGAGAAAATAAATCTGATTATTGGTCAGTTTTGACAGCGGTTTCTTTTAGTTTCTGACAACAAAAACATAAAATTACTTATAATAATGAAATTATGATATTTCTATCCCTTTGACGGTCTCATCTTTATGGAAAGATTAAGCCTGATACAGATACCCATCCACCCACATAGTTTTTCTCATTTCTTTTCTTTCCTTTTACCCCGCCCATCGGGGCTCGCAAAATAGACTGGCTGCCTGGTGCTTCTGCGACAGAGCTGCTAGTCCTGGGTGTCATTTATCGCAGGCCGAGCAATACTTGCAGTCCCACGAATTCAGAGGCAACATCTCGACGACTAAATTTTTTTACTGGGACGTTAAAACACTACTCAACAGGAACGATAACGTTTTCTCTTGATTTTCTGTTTTGACAAAACTGTTTAAAAGTTTTATGTAAACTGTGTCTTTCGGCATGTAACTAAGCTGCGCTATTTAAAACAATTAATATTAGTCTGACTTTCTCTGTTTTTCAATAAACTAATGAGCCATACCACGACAAAAACAAATTTGCATGTGCGCCCTGCGAACACTCAAGAATAGCGTGTGCGTTCGCCCATCTGATCTGGGCCTTCGCTGTCCGCATAGAGGTAGCTTAGACCATTGCCGGTCCTGTAAGCGCACAGCGAAGATTCTGATTAGTCTGGGCGGCTGCCAAGGCTGATCTGAGTCTTGGCAGGGCGCTATGGCACTGCGTTGATTTTGTTGCGACGCGACTGAAATTACTGTTTCATACAAAAATAATCACAAGAATGACGTTCGGATTAAATATCCATTTCTGACCTTCATTGCCGTTAGCTGGTGTTAATTTTGAAATTGCATTGTTTTGACAAGACGTATGACCAACTGTATTTTCACACCTTCCGATCGACAGCGACTACTCAGTTGATGTCTTTAGCAAACAATTAAATGAGCCGCGACAAAGGTGCACGTACGCCCAGCGAAGTCTTAGATCAGACTGGGCATCCGCCTGATCCGATCAGAGGCTTCGCTATCGGCATGGAGGTAGTTTAGAGTCTTAGCTACCCTTTAAACGCATAGTTCAGACTCTGCTCAGACCGGGTGGCTGTCCAGGCTGATCTGCGTCTTCGCTGGGCGCACATTCCAATTTGTTCGTCTCTTCGTATTGCGGCTCATATGAGGAAACTTTTGAACATTGAGCAGAAAAGAAAGTGACCTGTCCATGGGCGGAACGCTGACGAGTGCCTTGCAGCTTTCAACTGTTCTTTCCGTATTTCTTACTGCATTTAATTCCATCTCAATTTAATTTCCACATGATAATTTTAAATGGTTTTCGCACAGTCACAGCCTGATTTGATAACACGTGTTCAAAATATTTTGAACAGAAATTCGGACCAGTTTGGTTTGTGCAGAAACACGGGTAAGGTTATGTACAAATTCAAATTCAAATTCAACTAAAATTGACAAATTATTAACTGATCATAAACTCAGACTAGTGTTTTGCAAGTGCATAAGTTGGTCTGAGTCAGTTTGCATACATAATTCCATAAATTGACTATTGCAGCTTTATATTTTTTTTGCATATATTTTTGTTCAAGTCATGGTGACTTTAACAAACTTTAACGGTTAGACAATTACGAAAACAGTTTAGAGGTAATATCGGATTTTATGATCGATAATCGATTAATCCTCGTGTAATTATAAGTATGTTGTCAACAAATTCCGATCAGCTTGCGCAAACTGATCAGACATTGTTCAGTCTTATCAGTTTGCACATATCAGAGGCTGATAAGTGTCCGCAGGTGCACAGGTTTATTATCGTAAGTACTTATATTATAGCAAAAATACAAAAAAAAAATCACAAAAATATCTTTCAATATTCCTTGCTAGCTTCACTAAAACAGTCATAAAATTAAAGTGACAAACTTGCATTATGAACAGAAATATTACTAATAAAGTTAATTTATAGCCTTGCAAGAAAAATGTTTCATAGCAATTTTTCCCATAGCGATTAATCCTTACACTCCCACGGTTACGAGAAAATCTTCACCATGATTTAGTTTCTTTGATAAAAACGCCCCACCACACTCAAATAAATTTCAATCAAAAATGTTAGAACAAACATTAGCAATTATGATAATAATTGATAGACTGATCGAACATTACCAAAAATATGTAATTGGTTTGCAAAGTTTTTTTTTTTAGCTTATAAAGGGATTTTTAAAACTACAAGTAGTCGATTAACTGTCTGTTCATTTTTGATGGTCAGGTGTAGGAGTTACGTGACTTCTTTCTCTTTTTTCCTTTCTTGTGTTCATTCGTTTATTCTTTCTTTCTTAATAAGACAATATGAATATTCTTCCTTTCTTAGTTAGATCATAAAAGCACATATATAAATACATAAACAAAACACGAATACCAAGAAATGAAGTGGTAAGCCTTTGAGCAATATAGGCGGATTTGGACTTACACTATTTGAAACTATTATGAGCGAGGTTGTTTCGAAACGCGATTTTCTGTATGTTTAGAGATCGATGGAAGAAACTTATAGTATACTTATTTTATAATGAATTACATCAACGTAAACCTTATAAAAATCTCTCAGTGGTGATAACTTATAAAAGTTTTATAGAAAATCCGATCATTTTCAAATTTTAGGCTGAACATAGCTTCTTAGGCATTTTTGACATTATTCTTATATACGTTCATGTGACTGAAGCTTCAAACTTCAAAAGCCGATGGAAGTATCAAAACATGAAGTTAATTTGTATATTTTTATACCATATTAACGGACAAAAACTGAAGTTTATGATCATAACTTATAAAAATTGTCGTAATATCATATATGTATTTAATTTCACATTTTATATTATATTTCTATGTAATTGCATATAACACTCGACATTATTTGAACAGTTAGCTCTCGGATAAACCCGTAAGTCGCTATCGGTAGTTTCCGCCATATTGAAGCATTAAGTTCCCTATGAGTCCTAGTTCCCAAACGACCTGGTCATCGTGGCTAAACAAATTTGTTTAGCCACGATGATCAAGTAGTTGTGGAACAATGACACTTTTTGTTTTGTAACAGCCTTAGAAACATATTTAACAGGGTGTTATGCATTTGAATGGATACGAAGCCTGTGTAACGAAGTAAAGTGGGCACCCACAGAATAACGACCCCTGGTCATTATTCTATAAAAAAGTGAAACCTTTTCTGTAGAATACTGGCTCCCGTTAAACAATAATGAACCCCTCGTTAATGTCTATAAACTTTTGACCCCAGTCCTTATTCTTTAAAGAATAGTGACTCCCCTGGTCGTACTATTATGACCCCCGTGTCATAATATTATGACTCCCTTGGCAATGATGTCTTAAAATATGTTTGTGGCTCACAGAATGTTGCGTGCTATGTGTTACATCTCTCTTTTTTGTTGACGGATCGTTTTAATTGCTTGGCACAAATGACTAGAGGATGTGTCGAGCGCAAGATCTAGGAACCCAACTCACAAGTCAAGATCATATACTAAGATCCTTCAAAAATAATGGTGTCCTGCTTTATGATTCTGGCAAACAGACAGTCGTGCCTGGCCTGTAGCTTTGTCATTTATCGATAGATTTTAAAACAACTGGAAACAAATGTTTGCCATATCAAGATAACATATTGTGTATCGCGATCAAGATCTAGATCCCAACCGCGAAAGTTAATGCCACAAATTAGGTAAATGATAATGTGTTTTATTTGTTGTGTTATTGTTTAACGTCCACGGTAAACAGCTATGGCCATGTCGGGACGATCAGTTAACCTAACCACACTATTCCTGGACAGGCTTAGACCACCTAAGCGTTTACCAGTACTAAGTGCGCTTACTTTCACCAGCAACTGACAACTGCCCTTCTTGAATCAGAAAGAGGAGAAATGAAAGTCAGTGGAAGGACCGGGTATCGAACCCAGGACCTCTGGCTTATAAGTCAGAAGCCCTACCGATTGCACTACGCGGCCCGGCAGTGTTTAATTTGACTGATGGTATTGCTATAAGGTTCGTTGTTTCGCTCCCTCCCCCAAACTATTCGAACAATACAAAATTGCTTGGTGATACTAACTCGTAGCTATGTCGTTGGAACAGGATCCTAACCCGTGGAAACAACATAGCAAACTAGTGGGAATGACATAGTTAAACCGTGGTCAATATTAAACGGCACCGCTCCCGAAGGCGTTGATTAACTAAACAAAACTTTGTCTAAATGTGCAGAGTCATGTAAGACGAAAGTGACGAGGTCTATGTTTGAAAAGCTTGGCGCCAGACTATAAGACTAAAGTGACGAGGGTTTACGTTTGACAAGCTTGGCACCAGAATCTGCCTGTTTACGGCACTTTTAGTCGCAGAATTATTCTTGCTTCATTTATTCTCATTTTTTCACTGCATATAGATAAGTCTTCAATATAAAAAGGTAGACTTTTTTCATTGCATTCAGATTACAAATCTTGCAAGACGAGGTATTCTAGAAACCTTGACAAAATATACAAAAGTACATGTGTATCTTGATATTATTTTCTCCTGTTTTCTAAAGTACAAAAGTAGTCAAAACAAATCACTACTTATCTCTCACATATAAAAAATTACTCAAATGCATCGTCAAGATTTCCAGTGTCAAGATTTGCAAGTTTGCTCTTACTTTGAAGAAGTATCTATATGCCCATTAACAAGGTAGACGAGAGGAATCTATTCACAAACACAGTCGAGCATTTCTGTCAACCCGTTTGAAAATTTCAATAAGCGTGAGGTTGAAGTTAATGAAATACGAACCATTGATGCGTAAGGTATGTCCGGGGCTGGAGATGGAGGGAGATTGGGGCGTCGTTATTATGAGGGAGGTTGGGTTGTCCTTATTTTCTACTCCGCGAATGGTCTTTTAACTTCACATAGAGGGATCAGAATATTAAGACCGGTATGACCGGGTATCACCTTTCTTTATAAAAATGACCGGGGGTCGATATACTGTGGGGGGCCACAAATTTTCACGAGAGGTCGTTTTACTTCGCGTGGGGGAGTAATAATAATATTGCTTGGGGTGGGGGGGGGGGGGGGTCATGAAATTATGACAGAGGAGTCACTATTCTTTAAAGAATAATGACCGGGGGTCGTTATTCGATGGGGGTCACTTCATGTCGTTACACCGTCATAAGCTACGCAGTCCAATATGATTTGGGTTTGAAGTCTCCAAAAACGACTGTCCAGCCAGCACACTAACCAATATATACTGAACAAAAAAGAAACGTTACATCAACATTCAAATCATTTTTTCCAGAAACACTTCATTTTTCAAACTTTACACAGTGCTAAAAACTTGAGCAAAGAAGTCACCATTATGATTTAATTTATTACCAATCCGTTTTTTATTCATGCCAGTTCATTTGGTTTAAACATATTTTATTCGTTTTTTAAATTGTAACATACATACATATATATATATATATATACAATACAATCTTGGGATTAGAACAAAAGCTGGGTGCTTATAGAGTTCTTCTCCCTAATACAATACAACTGTATGCAGTATGGCAGTTCATTTGAAGTTGCAGGGGTAGAAAAACTAAAGTTGTTTTTTCGGTGTATGTAACGTTTCTTTGTTTCGTACAGTATGCTTGTGACAAATCATTTCGATGCAATCTCTCTCTCTCTCTCTCTCTCTCTCTCTCTCTCTCTCTCTCTCTCTCTCTGTAGTTACTCGTATGTCAGTTTCCGACAGACAACGATTAAAATAAACACCTCTAGGAATCATACCGTATTAAAATCATATAACATGCCCTGGGGCATTGCATTTTACAAAAGAGGTACAATATTTACAGCATGAAGAGTAACAAAGGACTTCTATGATTAAGGCGAGGATTTTCCCCATCAGACCGGCGCGACAGGTCCGAATTTTCATAAGTACAAAGTGTGCAAATTGTTCTTAGCAGACTTTCAACAAATATGTAAACCGTATGAAATCAGATCATTTCTGATTCAGGTCCAAAGACATGGGGAGATAATCCTGTCTGACCCTACCTACCCTAAATTCAAGGTTTTCGCATACCTCATTTTTTGAGGTAATAAAAATATTGAAATTAGTCATTCTTTCCAAACATGTTTGTCATAAATGCATGCTTAATACACGCATATCACAAAACAAAGCAATTATTTTTTCTTGTTACGCCTGACTGGCATTTAAACATGTAAAACAACAGTTATACTTCCGGTCAAAGCTGCCAAAAGAGAACGCTTCACTATAACTAAAATGCAAGTACTCCCCCCCCCCCCCCCCCCGTGACCCAGCATTTCCTTCATGCAGCAGACTTATGCGATGCAAGTACGCAATATATATGAGTGGGAAGCTGGGTCACGGGGGGAACGATACTCAGTAAGCCAAAGAAAAAGAATGATCAACAGTAGCACTGTGATCTTCAAGGATTATATTGTGTACCATGACCTTGAAATGAGGTCAAGGTCACATAAACATAGTCAAAACTATCCAGTGTTGTCTGTTATGTAAGTAATGTAAGTCAAAATAGGGTGACATATATACAATAAATCATTATTGCAACGATCAGTTTGAGGATAATTTTCAATTTATCTCAGCAATGACGTCAACGTCAACGTATGTTTAACGTACTTTACATTGATACAAACACTTGAAAATTCATTTGTCATGCAAGTTACATGTCATAGTCATAAATGCAAAGCATTAGTCAGTAATTAGTATAACTTTTTTAATCGTGGGGAAAATTCACGCCTTAAGCGTAGAAGTCCTTAGCGCTACCAATAAATGAGCCCCGACACGACAAAACCAACAATGTGGTTGTGCGCCCAGCGCAGACTCAGATCAGCCTGGGCATCCGCCCAGTTTGACCAGATTCTTTGTTAAGTGCTCAAAGGGTAGCTAAGGGTCTAGGCTACCTCCATGCGGACAGCGAAGACTCTGATCAGACTGGGCTGATACCCAGGCTGATCTGAGTCTGCGCTGGGCTCACAACCACATTGTTGGTTTTGTCATGTCGCGGCTCAAATGGTATTGAGATTCACAATTTCAGAAGGAAATTGTCACCAATAAAATAGCCAAGCACTGCATGAAATACATCTTGGATCACAACGAGGTAAACTCTTTATAATACCAGATTATGCGTGGAATGATGCAATTTTGGCTAGTCACCATAACATTTATCGGAAAAAGATGAAGGGGCCGTTTCTTAGAGCAGGGACGTATATGAGGATGAATACGGCATTGAAGTATAAAAGTTATGTAATGGTTACCGGATTAGTGCGAGTGGTGCATAGATTGGAAAGACCTCAGCAAGTGGAATAGACTGGTTTCAGTCCATTAAATAAAACAAGACCATAAATGAATACATGAAAATGAATATACATATCATACTCTATCACTACATTTCAAAAGATGTTGGATGTATTTCAGGAATGGGCAAGTAATAAAACATCTTGGTGAAAGTAATGTACCGGTTATGTACCTTGCCATACACAAAGCTAGAACCTAAATATATGGGCCGAATGCCAGGCTACAAGTGGAACTGTGAAGTCTGAGCGGAGTCAGCAGCGAGGTGTTTACAGTTTTACATGCTCAGGTATTTCCAATCCATGCACCACGAGCACGAATCCGGTAACTGGCTTACACTCCGACACAAAAAGTAATGGATGCAGGTTAGTGTTACATATTTGTTACATAAATTACTTTCAAAATAATAATTATACTAATAATGTGCGCAGACTGGTGTATATCTTGATTTGATAAGTTTTCAAATCGCACACGCGTATTTGGCAGCTATGCTTTGCTCTTGATTGCTGTAACAGCATGACCAACACGGTGTTCCGTACAAATTTGTCGAATATTGCACGTTTTTGAACATTTGTCTATATGCATGGAGACTGCGCATACCAAGCTCAACAGGCACACATGCACTGTCTGCTATTTGCTTTTATAATAAATTATTATGCGAAGGCTATAGATTTAACCAGAGTGTACATGTGAGCAGACTAGTCAGTGCTCGCGCAGGACGAAAAATTATAATGCATTTAGCCAGGTTTTCTGAAACGACCGCTTATGTGAGCTGTGTCGAGTTAAACAGGGTTGGTTCATGAGTTTACGAAACAGAAATACCGATCGCCGCGCCTGCATAGCTTGATCTGGATTTGCGTTGGTCAGATATAGAATATACATACTGAAGATCCTTTGGAAGTAAGGAATACATCAAAGAACAGAAAATAAATGACTCGGTTTAATTTAGTCTGTCATGACCAGTAATTAAATATGCGACACCTGTCACGCCCCTTAGCACCGGCTTAAGCGGAACTCTATTTTCAAAATAACTCAAATGAACTCAATGATCCCAAAGGACCAGAAAATATTATCTGCGCTATGAGAACGTCGGCCGAGAAAATCAGCAGCAGTATTAGCTCGTCGACAATCACAGTACTAAATCGGTCGACAGCGCAGGTGAAGCAATTAGTAGTATGTGTTATCTGCCTAATTACCTTTGATGAAGCTATTGCGGCACCTGGTAATCCCGACCCAAGGCTTAAGGTGGAATAGGACAAAACCAAACTTTTCAGTTTTCTAATAAAAATGTACATGATAAAATTTTTTAGTCTTTTCTGACTCACGAAATGACTTTCTTTTTTGGCGTCCAACAAATATTTCTTTTTCTATGACGTCGTGAAAATGTAACGGTCTGACGTTCTTTTACGCAAAATAAATAGCGCTCAGATATCCTTATTTTCCAACCCTGTTCTGCTGTCGTTGAAGATGCTGATACCAATTTCATATCAGAGTGCGACCCGTCAAGAGATCTTCGAAGCTGTGGTATTATTTGTCCCCAAGCTCTACGCATTACGTCAGGATTGACGTAAACATGATTTTCCATTTGATGTTGAAATTTGCCTTTTTAACATAAAATGGTATATAGAAAAAAACGTCTCTGAAAAATATACCTCAAATTTTGATATGTTTTAATGATAGGTATTTTTAAGATTTTTAAAAACTAAATTAAAAATTCACCGTGTAAATGTTTCGCAATACTGACTTCAAGTATACCCCCTGTTCAGACAGCGTCGTTGTTTTTAACATCACATTAACGTTTCTGTTTACCGGCACACAGTCTTAGTATGAAAGTGTATTCTTGTTCAAGGGAAATGGTCTTTATTCGTAATCTTGGGACGGTGAGCGTGATTAGTTCTAAACAAAGTACTTATAAGAGCTAATTTTAGGAAGAGTAATTATAACTGATGCTAAAACTAATGAATCTGTCCATTTAGTAATTCAATTTAATGATCTTAATAAAAAGCAGTCTGGCCAAAGTTCACCCTGCAAGCACAATATTGGATAACATATACAGACTGAACGACATTGGACGGACACACGGCGCCAAGTGTGTGCAACTATGGTTACGTACCGTTGAGCCACTTGGGTAACGTCGATACGAGAATTGAACAGAACAGAACAGAACAATATTGGATACCTAGAAAATGAATAGTAAGGACTGTGAAGGCTAAACGGTATAGGCCTATGACTAAAAGAGACCATCAACATTTGAGAATGTTGTTTCCAACACGTAAATGAACCTGCGCGAGAAAACTAGCAAATGTGCATGTGCGCCCACCGAAGACTCAGATTAACATGAACATCCGCCAAGTCTGACCAGAGTCTTCGCTGTGCACTTAAAGGGTAGCTACGGGCCTAAGCTAGCACCATGTGGACAACGAAAACTCTGACCAGACTGGGCAGATGCCCGGGCTGATCTGAGTCTGCGCTGGGCGCACATGCCACTTTGTTGATTTTGTCATGTCGCGGCCCAAATGTTTTCGTCATATGCACGGAAACAAATGAACAGAACAGAACAATACGAGCATTAAAAAAGGCGACGCCCTGTGGCTATGCATACGTTCCGCAGGGGGGGGGGGGGGGGGGAGGGGGAGGGGGGCGTATTTACGAACATTGCAACATAACATGTTAAGACTAAGTTTTATTGTTTTACGTCCACGGTAAACATCTATAGTCATGTGGGGACGGTCAGTTACCCTAATCACACTATTCCTTTGGCTCTTGAGTCGGACACGCTACTTACTGCGCCACGCGGCCCCGGGAGAATAAAATGAAGCAGGGGTCGTCATAAAAGAATAACAAAACATGACATATACCAAATTGTTACTTATAGTTTATATGTTGTGAAAACAATGGGATATATTCCGTAAGTTGGTGTAAGCTTTGCCATTGTAAAATGGGTCGATGACTATTCTGTTCTGTTACGAGAAAAGACGAGAGGTCGCCGACCCTTTCCACGACACGGGACTCTTCTCTTTGAATTGGAGAGGGGACGGACAAACAGACTCGGTGCTAGGATTGTGCAATCATTGCCCTCCTGGGGAACATCGTTATGAGAATTGGACAAAAAAATACTCTCGCCATCTGGGAAACATCGTTATCATGGTTATAAGAATAGAAACAACAACTGGAATTGGAAACATCGTTACGAGAATTGAATAGAGAAGAGTGGGGAGAGGAACAGTTGTACCTCCCAACAGAACATATCCTTTATTCTCTCAGATCTTAATACATGGCATATGAGGTGTTTTAGAATAAAGACAAACTATCAATTGAGTCGAAATACATGTAATTCTTATGAAAAAGAACATAAGAAAAAGGCCGAGCACAGAGGGTTAGAAACTATATAGCTACATTTTGTCGAGTATTACGCGTACCGAACCAGTCTATACGTTGGTCAACTGTGTATACATGTAGTTCCGAATGCTGTCAGGTCCGCCCCAATCAACCATAATACGACCCATGACAACCCGTCCCACGTTCCAGGAAGTATCTGGCGACCCGCACCACGACCGGCGCTGATAGGGGTCCGTCAACTATAGGGCCTATAGGGCGAGATGTCCAGGGACAGACATGATAATAATAATAATGAGCCACGACACGAGTAAACCATCAAAGTGGCATGTGCGCCCAGCAAAGACTCAGATCAGCCTGCGCATTCGCCTGGTCTGATCAGAGTCTTCTCTGTCTCCATGGAGCTAGCTTAGACCCTTAGCTACATGTACCATCGAAACGCACGTAGTGAAGATGCTGATAAAATTGGGTAGATGCAGAGGTTGATTTGAGTCTTCGCTGGCGCATATCCCACTTTATTGGTTTTGTCGTATCGCGGCTCAAATCACATACCGTTTCAGCGTCTACAAAATTTTTGACAACACAAAACTATCGAACTATTGTAGCAATGGTACTAAGAAGAAATACTTTGGTATTGTATTTCGATACCATGGATCCGTAACGCTGAGCCTTTTGACCACTATTACGAGAATTGAAACTACAGCATCAAAAACTTGCGGCATTAAAGTTACATGTATGCTTTCATCAAAGTTATGCTTTAACTTTACTTAGTTTATCATCATAAGATCATCTTGGTGTCTCGCTGTCTGACATTGTCTGTCTGTCTGTCTGCTTTTAGGGGTGTCTGTCCTTTCAGTCCGTACAGAAAGCCTAGTTTATGATTTGACTGGAGATGCACTGAGCTGACGGTAATCAAAGCGTAGGGCACGACGGAAAATATAGATATGCACTGTAAAAATTCCGTAGATTTTACGGTAGAATACCTGGGAACCAGCTGCCAGTCCATTTCCCGTTAATTTTACGGGCGCCCGTAAACATTTGCGGAATCATCACGCAGAGTAGGGTAGAAAATGACATTTAATGTTTGGGTCATATAGCCCTTCAACACTGTAAAGTTATTTTCGAGGGCGGTCAGTTAACATAACTCTACCATATCGAGATTTCAAAAAAATATATTACACATATTATACAGTGTGGGGCATTGATCAAACATGGCCGCATACAAAGAGTTCATAACATGGAAGACCCAGGGAATAAACTGTATCATAATAGAGCACGTGGTCTTGTATGTATGTATGTTAACATTTTCCGTAGATTTTACGGTAGAATAACTGGAAACCAGCTGCCAGTCCATTCCCCGTTATGTTAGGGGCGCCTGTAAAAATTGCAGGAACCATCACGCACAGCAGGATAGATTTTTGCAGGTATTGTTTTAGTCATATAGCCCTTCAGCACTATGAAGTTATCTTCGAGTGCGGCCAGGTAACATAACACTACCATACCGTAATTTCCGAAATTGTCTTACAGGCAAACGCCCGTAAAAAATAACGGAAAATGGACTGGCAGCTGGTTGCCAGTTATTCTACCGTAAAATCTACGGATTTTTTTTACAGTGTAGGTAGGTAGGTAGGAGGGTAGATTACAGTTGCGCAGCTGCATGATCATACTAACCAAGAGATCCTTTGACATTTACAGCGTACGCTCCTCGTGTTGCTTGACATTTTTCCCGTCACCGTCTTTGGGGGCGCTATTGTCTTTTGCCCCCCACACGGGAATTTGAATGTGAATGTACTATATAGTCCATACCATTGCTCTCTGCAAATGTTTTTAAACCTTAGAGTTTCCCCACACCAGTCGCAACCATTGTCAAATTCTGCGTCAAAGCTTGCAAAATCTAACATCCGACGACAGTGCACACTGTTGGGAGTTCCATTGCACACATCATTTCAGTACCAACCTCCCCTCGTCCTGATATGACTAAATTACTGTTAAAGGACGTAAAATCGCATGCCATTTATCCATTCAGTTTGGCTGAAAGCTATAGACCATACACTGTAAAAATGTGTTTAGAATCAATGCAAAAATGCAGTCCGATTTTTTATGTGTTCAAATCGTAACATGTTCAATTTGCAACATGTTTAGGTTTATGTTTAGAAATTAAACATGTACAAAACTGGTTATATCTACTTTTTATTTTGAAAATTTCCTCTGTTAACATTTTCGTCTCGTTTTTCGTTCTTCAACGGGGAAAAGAAAGAATGGATTCATCCGAAACGTGTAACAAAATAAAACGTGTTTAGCAGACTTTGTCCGGGAAAATAATAGAAAAGGCGTACATGTTTAGCTATATGACATATTCCTAAACATGTTTACACCTAAACATGTAACCACTTGTGTTTTATAGCTAAGCGGGATTTTTACAGTGTATAGTCATCTAAATATGAAACGCTGAACAACAATATATTTGTCTTTTATGCGGTATATACTGGAACTTGCAGTCATGCTCGTGTTCAGTTTTTAGCTCCATCGAGCAAAGTTCAGGATGCACTTATAGGACAAGTAGGTTCCGTAATCCGTCCGCACTTGTAGACCTCCTCTGAATCCACGGCATCGATAACTACCAAATTTCAACTCTAGCCGCCATGGGATCAGGGAGCAAAAAAGAATCATATGAATGCGCAAGGTCTGTGATCCAAGATCGCCACCTTAAAATATAACTTTGTTAAAGCCAAAAAAAAAAAAAAAAAAAAAAATCTTCTCCAGTACTCATGAAGCGAATTATGTCGGTATGTTTCAAGAGGTAGTAAGCGAACTCCTCAGTACACGAGTTTGTAATAAACGTAACTGTTTTCACGTATGACCCCGAACAATGGCTGCAAATCAGAACAGTAAAGCTGGCCACTTGAAATAATTTAGATAAAATTAGAGTTCATAAGGAGTCTATTTATTTTGCAACAAATAATCAACGTAACCAAAAAATCACTATCATGATCTGGTATCATAACTATTGCTCCACTTAGTTAACAAATTTGCATTCTTTCACGCTCACCATCCCAAGATAACGAATAAAGACCATTTCCCTTGGACAAGAATACACTTTCATACTAAGACTGTGTGCCGGTAAACAGAAACGTTAATGTGACGTTAAAAACCGCGACGCTGTCTGAACAGGGGGTATACTTGAAAAAG
Source organism: Ctena decussata (assembly GCA_963989385.1). Classification (NCBI taxonomy): domain Eukaryota; kingdom Metazoa; phylum Mollusca; class Bivalvia; order Lucinida; family Lucinidae; genus Ctena; species Ctena decussata. The sequence goes on from OZ022509.1 coordinate 12,138,641, forward strand.
TCAGTATTGCGAAAAATTTACACGGTGAATTTTTAATTTTACTTTTTAAAAGTCTTAAAAATACCTATCATTGAAACATATCAAAATTTGAGGTATGTTTTTCGGAGACGTTTTTTTTTCTATTTACCATTTTATGCTCAAAAAGGCAAATTTCAACAGTAAATGGTAAATCATGTTTGCGTCAATCCTGACGTAATGCGTAAAGCTTGGGGAAAAATAATACCACAGCTTCGAAGATCTCTTGACGGGTCGCACTCTGATATGAAATTGATTTCGGTATCTTCAACGACAGCAGAACAGGGTTGAAAAATAAGGATATCAGAGCGCTATCTATTTTGCGTAAAAAACGTCAGACCGTCGAATTTTCACGACGTCATAGAAAAAGAAATATTTGTTGGACGCCAAAAAGAAAGTCATTTCGTGAGTCAGAAAAGACTAAAAAAATTTATTATATACATTTTTATTAGCAAACTGAAAATTTTGGTTTTGTCCTATTCCACCTTAAATGGCGTAGAGGGACTGTGAATAACTTCATGGCCTCTGAATTCTTACCTTACTTCAGGTATGTTCGGCATACATGTAATTACTTTGGTAAACTCGATAAACACCCAGGTATTCATCGGACTACTCGAATAATTGAGCCGCGACACGACAAAACCAACAAAATGGCTGTGCGCCCAGTACAGACTCAGATCAGCCTGGGCATCCGCCCAGTCTGATCTGAGTCTTCGCTGTCCGCATGAAGCTAGCTTAGACCCTTAGCTACCCTTTAAGCCCTTTGCAAAGACTCTGAGCAGTCTGGGCGGATGCCCAGGCTGATCTGAGTCTGCGCTGGCCGCAAAACTACATTGTTGGTTTTGTCGTGTCGCGGCTCATATATCTTTCAGTAGCCCGAGCATAACCTGGGTATTGCACATATAATTTACATACTTTGTGGTCCTTTTGGGTCAGTGTATTCATTCTGTGTCTAAATATAGACATACTAGGGGGCGTGGCCATAGTTGCAACAATTTATTACTGCGCATGAATAGACTCGATTTAGCCGAGTCTGCTATGTTCGTTTCTCTGATTGTTCTTTGTTTCAGAGGATCACCCTTCAGAATCTAAGTATGCTAGTAGTAAATGACGATAACTTTATAGTTAACATAGAGAATACCATGTTAGTGTCCTTCGATATCAAGTTTATCAGGCGAGACCAGAAACAGCGTAGGAATGGTGAGGCTTGCCGAGCCAGTCCGACGTGTTTCTGGTCAAGCCTGATAAGCTTGATATCAAAAGATGCTTACACAGTTTTCTATTTATCATGCATCTTCAGAAGATTTTGAGGCGTAAAGAGACTCAAACAAATAAAAAGCAAACGCAGTTTTGTTCGAACTTGTTGACGTCGCGTATGCGTCATGACGTAAGTCGGTGACGTCACTCAACCAGTCGTACTTTGTTATCACGGCCAACGTCAGTATGTAGCAAATCGTCTTCTCTGATCGCTTCTAAAGGCATCGCCTGATAACATTCGCGCAAGCGTAGTTCTACAGTGACATGATATCGCATTATGTTGTCATACCCCTGTCATCAGGTGAAAGTTTGCAGCAGATGCAGGATAAAATCCGATATTAATGCTGAAATTCGTACATGTCCACTGTCTTGTTAGTTGTATAAGTATCGCAGTTTTTGAAATCTTTAGGTTGCAAAGTTAAGACAAGCTTTTTCCTACTATAAATCAATGGAATTTTCAAGACGCCATAACTCCATGCTAGATGAACTTGACTGATGTCTAATCGCTGTTAATATTGTATATAAATTTCAAAGAAAATCCATTGCAAAATACAGTTTCTATCGCGCAGGCAATATTTTTGCAGCTAAAGTGAAGGGCCATAACTGTGTAGTTAACACTCAGAAAGAACTAGAATTGGTATTTGTCCAAAGTACTGGCACTTTTGCTTCATGCATAGTTAGAAAAAAAGCTACAAAATGACCATTCAATATAATGTTTCCGCCACTCACCATGACTTTCATTAAAAGTGGATTTTGACGTTATTTGTGATAAAGAACGGAAATTAAATGTTCATCAACAACAACCAATTCGCGATAGCTTTACTTTTGCAGCTCGCATTCACAAAATTTATCTAATATAAAATCTTCGCAAATATTTTCCGATTACAGTCGTATCTAGTGACTGATTGCTGTAAGTGCTTTCAACATTTCTTCAATCTTTGGTCTTTTACCATACTCGGATGCCAAGCAGGACTGCAGTACCTTCCATAGTTTGTCAGGCGGAGTTATCTCTCCTTTGGTGTCTGGACGATATTCGGCAACAAGTTTACTTGCAAACTCTGCAGGCGTGTTTGTTTGTAATTCAGCCTCAGAGAAAGCACGCCGTCCAAACCACATCTCCCACAGAGCAATACCCAGACTGTAGACATCAGATGAGATATAGTATGGCTTCCCGATGAAAAGCTCTGGAGCAAAATGTGAAAGCCCAGTCATACAGGGTTTGATAACAGCACACTCGTATTGGATAGACCCCATGCCAGTTAGCTTTGCCTGATGATTTGACACCTAAAACGATAACAGAAACACTTGGTAATGGACAGAATTATGGGGACCCCTATTACTACTATACTTAAAATTGGATATCCTTAATAGTTTGTGATATATATATGATTCGAGTTTCGGATATCCAAGATTCATTTTGATTCTCTCGATATCCATAATTTGATCAATGAATAGTCATTATTTGTTATTTAGAATTACTATCACATTTTTACAGGATAATTATTAATACAGATATATGTCCATCAAATGTTTTCTGCATGTATCGGTATATGCACACCCAGAAATCTGATGCTGAATGCTCTATAAAGTTGTTAATAGTATTTAGGGGGTGGGGGTAGAGGGGGATCTAGGGACGAAGCCCCTAGAAGCTAAAGCAGTTTTGCTGTTAACAGGCACCTGGATATTGGATGTCAAACGCAAGCATTAAATGTACTGACTGAGATTTCAAAGTTAATTTATACTGTTCTACTATGTTCTACTAGCAAATTAAATCAAACAATATATGTATATTTTTGGACATGAAGCGGGCAATTATTATTATTAGTAGTATTTCTGTGAATGTTTTGAAGACAAGTTTTACAGAATAGAACTAATTTGAAAATGTTGACTGGGAGGGTTGAGTGGGGAGGTGTGGGGGTGGGGGGGGGAGGGGGGGTCAGCGAGGCCCCCCTTGAATCTAGCGCCCCTAGAATCTGAGGCATTCTTTTACAATGAAGACTGATGAAGGAAGTTTGACCCCATCCCCTTCCCCCCTCTTTTCTTTACAAAATATATGACACAACTCCATAGCTTAATGATTTTCGTGCCCCTCCCCCCGCCATCACTACTGCACTGGGAATATTGGTCACAACAATGAAAGGTAACTAAGTGCACTTTCAGGGGAAGCAGCTCTGCCATCTTAAGTTTTGGCTTCCTTCTGAATAGGGTCAATTTTCAAAAAACAACAGGCAGTCACAAATGTGGTGTCTCCTGCAAAATCGTGGCAATACATGGAGGTTTAGGCCTACCCATACACATTCAGGTACTGAGAATGATGCGATAAATAAGTTCTGGCGGCTAGGCAGTGTTGTTATGGCTTCTTTATTATCTAACTAAACAAGAAAAAGACAGCAGTCAGCATTTAATATTTTGCAAATAAATGCAGTTAAAACAGGCAGTCATTATGCCCCCTCATCATGGGCGGGAGGGGGCGGGTAAATATTGTTTTTAGTGCAGATCAGGTCGGCGTCAGAATCTGCCTAGCTTCTTGTTTGCATTCTATCTCCTGAAGGGATGGGTGGATTTTGACTGAACATACATAGATACATCACTGGGTAGGGGTAAAACTGTTTAGATTTTGGTGACCCTGACCCGATTTTCAAGGTCACAAGATGTCAAAGAAGGTTTAAAACTGTCTTATCTGAACTCTATCACTTGAAGGAGCAGACGAATTTAAACTAAACTTGAACAGTATATCTTTTGGAAATGCAAAAGAACCGATTAGAGTTTGGTGACCTTGACCCATTTTCAAGGTCACAAAGGTCAAACGATTTGAAAAAAATAGCTAGAATGGCCTTATGGATTTTAACCAAACTTGCACAAATATATCACTGGGAGACGGAAAAGAACTTATTAGATTTTGGTGACCTTAACCTTATTGTCAAGTCACAGAACGTCAAAGAATGTTGACAAATAGCTTACGTGCACCATATCTCCTGAAGGGATTAATGAATTTTACCCAAACATATATATAACTGTATAATCGGAAGGTGGAAAAGAGCTGATTTAAATTGGAGGTCTTACAAGTTTGAAAAATGGTTTGCACTATATTTCCTGAGGGAATTAATGGATTGTAACTAAACTTGCAAAGATGTATCAATGTTGGTGACCTTGGCCCTTTTTCCAAGATCACAGGAGGCCTTAGACAAGAGCTGTAGCCTGTCAGCATAGCTCACCTGAACTGGTGCTTGCCCATCTCATAGGCATTTTTCGGTATGACCTGTACTACATAAAACTGCATGGCAGCATGTCAAAGTATTGTCAACATATTTATAAAATCAATGGCATTGGCTTAAGAGTCACCCGTGGGGTGGGGGGTAGTATTTTGTGAAAACTCGAGCCAATATCTAACATCAGTTCAAGTATAAATTAAATCCATCCCAAGCACTATGGAACAGTATGCTATCTGAGTACTTTAAAAAAAAATCCCAAATTTCTAAGTCAATGACCTTGACATCAAGGCCACTAAAAGGGGTAGGGATGGTAATCTGTAAAACTTTGACGCAATATCTAACTACAGTGCAAATATCAAAAGAATCCAATCCTGAGAAAAGGAGGTATATTTAATTGAAAACTATAAAGTGAGTGTGACACAGTTTTTTACCCCTAGGCCCCATCTAGGGTCTGCCCTGAGACATAGTGTTATGTAATGAGAGGTTATGCTATGATATAATTATGTTCCAAATATGGAAGGCTTCCAGCCAGTGGTTGCTGAGATATGAATATGAAAAAACTTTGTCGCAAAACTTTAATGTGAGTGAGATCTTATTTTTTATCCCTAGGCCCCACCCTGCGGTCCGATCCTAAGGTAGTGTTATGTAATGAAAGGTTATGCTATGATACGATTATGTTCCAAATATGGAAGGGTTCTTTCCAGTGACTCCTGAGATATTAATGATTAAAAAACTTTGTCGTAAAATTTGAAAGTGAGTGTGACCTATATTTTGACACCTATGCCCCACCCCAAGACCTCACCCAGGGCTATGGTGTTACAGGATAGAAGAATATGCTATCATATGATTACACTCCAAATATTAAAACGTTCTGGCCAGTGGTTGCTGAGATTTGAAACTTAAAAAAAAATCACGTAAAACGTTAAGTGTGACGCCCACGCCAACGCCAACACCCACGCCCACGCCGACGCCGACATCAGAGTGACAACAATAGCTCCCTGTACTTTCGTACAGGCGAGCTAAAACTGATAAATGGCTTGTCGGTGCGGTGTATCTTAAATGAAATGGTTACTGAACTACGATGGAATCATCATTTGGAGAAGGGGCAGAATTGATTAGGATTTGGCGACCTATATAGACTCTGTTAGCAAGGCCATACGAGGGCTAACAATGTTAAAAAGGGCTTATGTGCACCCTATATTCGGAAATATAAGTTGGAATCATACTAAACTAGCGTCAAATTATCAATGGGAGACAGTTTGCAACAAATTAGGGTTTTTGGTAACCTTGACCCTGTTTTCAATGTCATATGTGGATTCATCCTTAGAATGGTGACATCTTTTGAACTAGTGGATGGATTTTCACGAAACTTGCAAAATATATCTTTTGAACAAAACAAAGACTGCGATTGCTTTTGATGACCTTGATCACATTTCCGAGGTCACAGGAGGATTTTCCCTTAAAACTGAAGATATATATTAGACCAGTGGATGGATTTTCACAAAGCACGGATAGATGTATTGTTAGAACAAGCAAAAGATGTGATTAGGTGCTTGTGACCTTTGATTATTTATTGATTTGTTGCTTTACGTCCACGATAAACAGCTATGGTCATGTCGGGACGGTCAGTTGACCTAACGACACTATTCCTGGGCAGGCTTAGACCTCCTAAGCGGTTATATAACCAGTACTAAGTGCACATACATTCGCCAGTAACTGACAACTGCCCTTCTTGAATCAGCGTAGGAGAAACGAAAGTATGTGGCCAGACCGGGTATCGAACCCAGGACCTCCGACATATGAGTCAGGTGCCCTACCGATTGCGTACGCGGTCCGGCATTGTAACCTTTGTCTAAATTTTTAAGGTCATGGGAGGAATTTAATATTAACAGTTCCTGAGGTCGTCATGATAACTTGGCAATATTTTGGGAAAATAATATGATGGGAAAGCGCAGGTGGTGGTTCATCTGTTTTTTGTCCAATCCCATTTCTAGTTTATCAATAGAAGTCTGTATTCAGTCTTTAATAGTCTGCTAGGAGCGCTGCGTTGGTCCGTCTGTCTTCTTAAATGCGTTACGCTAAAGGCAGTAAAAAGCATGATCTTATGACATTCCCTCGTTAATTTGAAGCAACTATATAAAACGCAACCTACGCTAACGCACTAAATGCCGGAAACAACACTTCATAAGTATTGATGCATTGCTGTTTACCTAGAAGCGGCTACTAAGAAGTCCAAAGGCACAATATCTCAGACTAAGTTATCTATTACCCCAAAAAACAAGAATCAGACTAAAAATTAAATTAATCTACCAAACTATCAATAGTTTTTGGGATAACCAATTATATCCTAAAATATGTCTTCCTAATGCTTACCTTGCGGTACGCGAAGTCCCAGTAGCTCAGTGGGTTCAAAGGCTGGAAAGTTAAGCTAGGGGTCTGGTAAATCCTGCAATATTTTTCAATTGTAAACGGGGTGTCACTGCACACCCCCGTCCATTGCTGAAATACTGTTGAAATGCAGTAAAACTGCAAGTCATCCAATCACATGTACCTTTCGATACATTGTTTTACGTGGTGGTGCAGTTCTGTGGAATTTTATATGACCGCTCATGACATCTAAGCGAATAGCGTCTCAGTCTGCGCACGACATCCATGTAAACACTGTCTTTGACAGCTGCTGAAAATGAACCATCCCTGTGGATTTTAGGCGGATTTCAACATTTTGGCCGCGCCACTAGTGATCTACCGGAGTGAAATATGAAAGTGGTCTGCATTGGAGCGAAAACGCTTCAATTTAGACTAAGCATTGTGAAAAAGTCCTAAGTGACCTTTCCAATAATACATACCCTCAGAAGTAGAGGGCGAGGTTTGGGTAAAAAAAAATCACTTTAAGCCTCCCAGTAATCTTTTGCTGACCGTTCTAAGGCGGTATTTCTGCTGTAGTTCCACATTGTTGTACATGTTGTTATGTTCGCTCTTCTATGGTCTCTACCAGTCTGGTCTACTGAATAGCTGCCGATTCGGCGTTCTGCTTTGTTTTCTTTTGTAATTTAAAAAAAAAACAATAGATAAAAATAGATGTTGCTGCTGTTTATAATAAGGGTAGCTGACTGGCCACCTGCTTGAGAAAGAGCTGCTCATTCGATTTACCGTACGTGTCTTTCGTGAATTTTTGTCCATTTTTTGTGTGTGCGCTTCTTTCCCATTTGGGCTGTAGCGTAGTGGATAACACTCCGGACTACCAATCCAGGGGTCGCAAGATCGATCCCCCGCTTCTCCGGTCTTTCGGATGAAACTTTAAACCGAGGTCCCGTCTCCATACGACCTCGTTGTTGGTGGGACGTTAAACCAGAGTTCACTCCCTTTTGGTTTTGAGTGCGGGATGTGGGATTTCACTGTATCAGTTCCCGAGCATTGCTTTGCCCAAATTTTTTACTTACAATGTCAGATAACTACGGTGTCAAATGGCTTTACCTTACTCACTTGCTTAGAAAAACGAGCTCACATTTTCATAAGAAGAACTGACTTCTTATTTGATTTGAAAAGCCAAATTATTATTTAGGCAAATGCCTTGTATTTCAAGTGTGGAGATATATTCAGCATGATCCACCATATGACATTTATTTTATTGTTTGACCCCAGTTTAATATATTTCAACTGATATATATATATATACGAGGGGCGTTCGAAAAGTTTTGCAAATGACATAATTTCTTGGTAACTACCATAAAGACAGAACTATTGATAGCAAAACCACATAAAGCTATGTTATGCCTACAGATGTTTGCAAACGCGGTATATTTTTCTGATAAAGACACGTTTTTAATTTCTTTGAAAGAGGTATACCCTAAAGGCACTGCCGAATTTTACTTTAGTAGGCCGTAATTCATATATGAGCAGTCTTTGATTTTTTAAAATCTTTGCAGCTTAAAGGCAATGCCAAGACAATATTGTCCTGTAAATATCGCGAAAATTATATTTGATCTCGGTTCCATACTGTCCCGTAAATATGTATTTTCCGTATTTTATGTAAAAGCAAAATCTCCGTTTCTACTAAAGTTATAATGATTCTGTAATGAAAACAAGTCTGTCAGTATTTCAAATCTTGTCAGCAAGAGCATTTGCATTGATCAACTAAAATCTGTCAATAAATTAAAATTAATGCAAAATATGAAACCGCTACAATCTTTCAAAAATGACGTTAACGTCGATTTTAATGGCGTCATAAGAACTTCACATTACTTTGCAAGGAATGAATCGATAACAGCTGCCACCCTTCTAACTTATGTATGGATAATGTAGGCAACGATAGACATGCAGTTGACAAAGAAATATCTTGTATTTACAACGATATTTGAATCTAGGGCCTAACACTGAAAAGATTTAACATGTGAAATTAGCCTAGTGGTATGACTGGTGTCTACTAAAATGCATTGTAACTCAATAAGGAAAAGTGCCTTTGTAAAGTGTTTGGTTCCATTGTAAAGACCAAAAGTAGTGCTTTCAGTTCATACATAGCAAGTGTACCCAGCATGCCCCTAAACAAAGTTCTAAGGCCATTTGCAAAACTATTCGAACGCCCCTCGTATATGAAGCTACAATATTCAGCCATATGGTTTATGCGACATCAAAGGGAAAAATGGATTAATAAATTCCGTTTGTGCGTGTATGAGTATCAGTAACAAGAATACCACGGAACGCTGTGTATTGACTGTCTATGCACTCATGAGAAACACACCTCTGATCCCCTAACTAACTACTGATTTTTCTTATAAACAATTAACTTGCATTTGGAAAGTTATATACGATTAATCAACAGCACTGTCCACTAACAGGACGGAAATGACTGAATTAGATATAGCGAATTATTTTCAATTATTTAGACCTGCCATACCAATTGATTAAAATCGTACTTCTCAACGCAAATCAGTGATTAATCCTATTATCGTTTCCTGCTTTATAATATTCTTATCTCTAAAATTACATTCGAACGGTTATATATATATTTTTTTAATTATTTTTTTTACTTATTTTAATTACTTGTAGTAGAAAGGCCATATCTCGTTATCATATCATCCTGTGCAAGATACCATGGCCTTCTCAAAGGTTATCTTGAGAAAGAACCGTGATCAGAGCTGGAGATGCCATAAGCGAAAAGAAACCCAGAACTACCCCACTAAAAGCTTGTTAAGTGGCTTTAATCTGGTAGGTTTTTCTAAGAGGGTGTGTTGAGCATGCTGCACAGAAACAGAGCTATCTACTGAAAGTGATACAATTTATACAATTGCACCCCTTGCTTTCTGCTAGTCGCTCGTAATTGTCATTTTCAAATTCTGATAAGATAGATAGGCCTAAACTTAACACAATTTGTTCAAGGTGTAAGTAATTAGAACGTGAATATAACTAAATATTATTTGATACCAGAACAAAAATTACCAAAATCTTGCTGAGTTTCAAATTTCCGTGTAAACCTCCATTTTCATGCATGTACTTTAGAGCTTTGCACGTGCCACTTCCCACATCAATGAAAAGACGTAAAGCGTCCTTGCCCTCCTGGGTTTTCAAGTCGTTGATTGTGCTACATGACCGACCCAGAAAAAACACGTTTTCTGCCGTCCCATCGCACAGCTCCATCAGTATATGTATGTTGATGACGGCATTTTGTATCTCACTTCCACGGTCAAACATCACACCAAGTGTTTCGACAATGTTTGTGTGCTTCAGCGTCCTAAAATGACAAGAGCGTATTTAAGGAATGAATTTCATTTTCTGACATTGGATCACTAGCAAATTTTACATGAACCCCTTCGGGGTTCATTCACTTTGCACGTAACCCAGTGTAGTTTACACTTCGATAAACAACAGAAAAAATAAGTTTATTGCTTATATTTACATTCGTTTCAATCAAGTCTTTCATGAACAATCTTATTTAAGCGCTAAAACTGAAGCAGTAAAACATGTACACGCAGTTTTCTGCTAACAGCAGAACAGCATGCAAGACGTAATGACGTCGCTGACGTCCAATCAGATTGTAAAGAGCAACTGTTTATTTTGACGTCATTGACGTCGCTTGTCTCAATGTAATTATTGAAATGTAAACTACATTACGTTCCAGTGGTTTACTATAGGGATTTTCAGTAAATACACCAAGAATGTAAATATTTAATGACAACAATTACGTTTCGCTTTTAGCAGAGGCCACTGAAAAGTAGTTTAAAGCTAGGTTTCGAAGTCAATTAAACCTGGTTAAGCTGATTCTTTTGAGGAAACTGCAGCCGGTTTGGAAGAAATGTTTCCACATCTAAATGCATCAAATAAACACATTATTGCAGTTAAGTTCGTAACTTAAACCAATCTGACGCCTAAAACTCTGTCACTCGCTCGTCACCGCTGACAATTGGCAATCATGCTCGGTAGACTGTTCTGGATTCTCCGTGTCTCCTTCTGCTGATTCAAGAAGGACAGTTGTCAGTTACTGGTGACACTATGTGCACTTAGTACTGATTAACCGCGTAGGAGGTCTAAGCCTGCCCAGGAATAGTGTGGCTAGGTTAACTGACCGTCCCGACATGATCATAGCTTTTTTCCCGTGGACGTAAAGCAACAAATCAATCAATCAATCTGGATTCTCCGTCATCCTCTGACATGTTAGATCACAAATATTGCCGTTGCAAACGCGTTTAAAAGGTTCGGATGACCTTTCGGTGTAATAGAGGATCTTATACCAGTGGTCATTTCAGATGAAATTTATGAAACGAGCCTTCGGCGAGTTTCATAAACTTTATATTATGTGACCACGAGTGTAAGATTCTGTTTATCACATGATCCTTTAAACTTGGATTTCAATAAGAAAATGCATTGTTGACATAGACGTTGTCAATGACTTACGTGTACACGCCAAACTATTATTGCACGTTTGGTCATACGATTTTCATGACACGACGTTATCCACTGAATAACAGCGACGTCATATGATAAAAGTAAATAACAAAGTTTAAAACTAAGTGTCACGAACTATGCAGCTTCTAATGCAACTTCTTTTAGTTTCCGTTAAAGATTCCTAAAGGCACAGTGTTTTCAAAACGTGTAAACGTGTTGGGGGATTCAGTTTAAAGTAAGAACACTGTTAGATGATGGCTACTGGTAAGATGCCGGTTGCTGGTAAGATGCTAGACACATTACCAACCCCACTTCCCTTGGTGTCCTTTAGATCAAGGTAAACGACTTAAAAATTCTGTGCTAAAGTTTCCTGAAGATATATAGCTTAACAGTAACCTGGGTGGAAATAGTTTATATTAGTCAGTTAACAAATACTGCTTCATGGGGTTTACCAGGTACCAGCATCAGCTTCCTCAAGTCACTTTCTTAGAAGTTTGTGTTCGTGATTGGCAAGCACCAATTCATATGAGCTATGCTGTCTGGCGACAGCTCTTGTTAAATCTACATTTTGAGTTTGGACTTGTCCATTCGATAGATCTGATCTGATCAGTACCGGTCAAGATCAAGTAGACCAGCAGAGCAATATACAGATTCGACTAAAATGCATGTAAACTAGATGTTTGTGTTTGAAACAGAATGTCTCCTCCCTGCCCTCTTCAACCCTTTATCAAAATTGGAGGTAAAGGTTTGGTTCGTTATCTCTCAACATCAACTGGAAATGCTTTATTTTGTTCCAGGTTTCGAAAAAGTATCTTTAACTCTTTTAGGTTATAGAGGGGATACAATTTCCATCCTAAAAGTTACAAAACGAGAAGATTCAGTCAAAATGTAGATGGAGTTACAGTTCTTATTCTCTGCACATTGCAATAATATGCTTTATATTTGTACCAAATTCCATAAAAATATTTTTGACGGTTTTAAAGTAACAGCGCATATACTAAAATTACCAAATGACACAATTCCATCGTTATGTAGAGAGAGTTACGATTCTTTTTCTCTGCATATTTACTGATAATGCTTTATAATTGCATGACGTTTCGTGAAAATTTCTTCAACATTCTTAAAGTTGTAGAGCAGACACGATTTCCATACGAAAAATTACGAAGGGGCATAATTCTGTAACAGATGTAGATGGAGTTATGTTTCTTATTCTCTGCATACTGTCTGATATTGCTTTTTATTTGTACCGATTTTTTTAATATATCTTCAGAGATTTTGAAATGATAAAGCGGTCATGATTTCTATTATGAAAATTCAAAAAGGGCTTAATTTCATGAAAACTCTAGATGGACTTATGATTCTTCCTTTTTGCACATTCGCGGGCATCATGTAAAATATGGACTGGACTTGGACTCTGGACTTTGGACACTGGACTTCGGACTGTGTAATACCTGGACTTCAGACTTTGTAAAACCTGGACTTTGGACTCTGGATTTTGTAAAACCTGGACTGAAATATTTCAACAATAGTTGTTACATGTATGCCTTTACAAACAGTGTCGAGTGTAGATCCAAATTAGACTACTGGTTGGAACAGTCTGACCAGGGCCTGTGCCAACAGCCTTATTTAAAAGCATTTACTGGTTTTACAGACAAGGTGTTTAATCGTATTTACTAGATAATATTTCTTATTTTTTCATAAACCTACATTGAAATTCAGCTTCTTATTTTTTCCTAAACCTACATTGTAAATCAGTTTCATGTAAGTGTCTTATTTAAAAAAAACTCAATTCAGGAAACACAACATGTGTGGGAAAATATCAGTATCTTACAATTGCCATCAAATCATTCTTTTCTAGGCCTATGCAATTTTAACAGTTACCTCCCATTTTGAATAAAACTGACTAAAATTTAGAGGAGCCGGGCAGCGTAGCGCAGTCGGTAGCGCATTTTGACTCAAGAGCCAGAGGTCCCGGGCGCGATACTCGGTCCGGCTACATACTTTCGTTTCTCCTTCCGCTGATTCTAGAAGGACAGTTGTCAGTTACTGGTGGAAGTATGTGCACTTAATACTGGTTAACCGCTTTGGAAGTCTAAGCCTGTCCAGGAATTTTTTGGTTAGGGTAACAGACCGTCCCGACATGACCATAGCTTTTTGTCGTGGAGGTAAAACAATAAAACAACTACAAAAAAAACAACTACTAAAATATACAAGACTTCTTTTTTCTTTTGCATTAAATCCCTAATATAATGACAAAATATGTGATGACCAAGGACAACACGCAAGATTCTGAAAACAACATCCTTTGGAAGCAACAAAATACACTAATTCCTTCATTGACTTGTAATCATTATCAATTACCAGTTATACTCTATATCACAGGCTTGCTGGGCCGCATAGTGCAGTCGGTGGCGCGTCTGACTAAAACAACAGAGGTCCCGGGTTCGACATACGGTCCGGCCACTTACTCTCTTGTCCGTGCCGCTGAGTCAAGAAGGGCAGTTGTCAGTTACTGGCGAAAGTAATTGCACTTAGTACTAGTTGACCGCTTAGGATGGCTAAGCCTGGCCAGGAATATTGTAGTTAAACTAACTGACTGTCCTGACATGACCATACATGTAGCTGTTTACCGTGGACGTGAAACAATAATACAACAATAACAACATACCACAGGCTTAACAAGTACTTATAACTGAACTCAGTGATGACAAAATACCAAAACGAATAAGCTGCATATTTGCAGACGATCTACGGCAAATGTTTGGGAAGGAACTATCATTTTCATAATAACCTCCTCTCAGTGGTAGTCAGCTTTTAAATGTGCTCTAATAGAAACAAGGAGGCAAACAGTCACAAAAGTTGTTTTAACTTGTAATAATAGCCATTGTTGCGGACAGTTAGATATGTTTCCTACCAATCTGTCACAAATGAGGCTAGTAGGATGAACTACATCCACTATTTCCTTCTCATATCAGAAGTCAAGAACCATACATGATCTTACATGTAAGAGACTTGTAAAAATACTTTTCCAGCGTAAGATGTATTTTGCAACATCAAGACATGACGATCTAATAATAAACATATATAGCTTTGTCCTACCCGAACGGTTCAGGGAATAGAGCAATCAAAGTCCCGTCCATCTGCCTCTGTCGGTAGGGCACCTGACTCGTAAGTCAGAGGTCCTGGGTTCGAATCCCGGTCTGGCTACATACTTTCGTTTCTCCTTCCGCGGATTCAAGAAGGGCAGTTGTCAGTTACTGGCGAAAGTATGTGCACTTAGTACTGGTTAACCGCTTAGGAGGTCTAAGCCTGCCTAGGAATAGTGTGGTTAGGTTAACTGACCGTCCCGACATGACCTTAGTTGTTTACCGTGGACGTTAAGCATCAAATCAACCAACCAACCATCTGCCTCTATCCGTAGTTAGTACATCTATTGATATGTTCTTGTCCACTCTGTAACTTGAATACTCTTTGGACTATTTTCATTACACTTCACCAGTAATACCAGTAATGTGTAGTGCATATGCTCCAAAAGTACAAACACAGTTCTGCTTAGTTCACAAAAAAAAAACGACGAAACTCCCAGTAAATCTTCTAATGTCCTAAAATTTCTTATATAACAATATATAACGGAATACTAATTTCCTTATTTTTACATGCTTTTATGAAATATTTTTCAGTAGTAGTAATACAAAAATTGACCTTTTCACTGAAGGTTAGCATTTGATTGTCAGAACGGCCAGAATGCAGCGTAACCTCATTGTTACTACAGTTGTGGACGTTTTTAAATGAAGGAAGTGTCTCCAAGTAAGATACCATCTCCCAAAACCACAAACCATAAACCACAAAATACCACAAACATTGAACTACATGTATTTCAGAAACAAAGCGCTAACTTGGCAAGCCTTTCCTTTTTCAAAGGAAACTTTATTTAGAATTTGACGTAGCCAGCGCTCTCTGGGTTTCGTTGTGTATATTTTCTAATGCTCGATGTACAGAACGACTGAGAACGACTGAGAACAAGAATTCAAACCGCGCGCGCAAGGAAGACACGTGACCGATTCCGAGAGAGAAATCCTTTCTGGAAACTCACGCGATTTGAAATGTGACGGATATTTTCTTTTACACTGTACAATCGAATCGATTTGTGAAATTGTTTCCTTCATTTCAAAGGTATGTGTTCGTTATTAACCCCCCCATCCCCCCCCCCCTCCCCCCCCCCCCCCATTTTTGTCCTGATTTGGATTCTTTGTCCAAATTCACTTACTAGAGAACTCAAAATTAGATTTGTAGGGCTTGTACACATCTTGCAATGTTGAGTGTATCATATGCTATACATTGTGTACATGGTCGCTGTTTGAGATTTTACCTCGCATATTGTTATGGTCTGAGTGTTAGATAATCATGCACCTGTTACACAGATAATGTCAATCAGAAGCATAAAAGAATGACAATATATTACTTATATGTGTTTTGAAGTGCACCCTGTTTACCAAAGCGCAAGGGGCCTTCGCTCGGGGGATTTGCCAACTCTTCTGATGGCTACTGTTGAGAGAAAATCTGTCATCTTAATTTGACAATGTTGGACACAAACCAGGCTGTGCAGCCCTAAGAGTATATCTTGAGGATTCAGTTTTCGTTTAAACTGAAACTTAGAATTTAAATATCCAGAGAGAGAGAAAAACAAAGGCGTTGACGAGCCTTTCGCATATGCACAGGTGACTTTTTCCCACATGCAAGTAGCGGGTTTTCTCTTGACTTGGCTCATTTGTAAACATGTTGATGTCTTGCAAAGGACCTAAATATAAAGCTATGTCTAAAACATAAAAGGAGAGTTTGTGTGAATTTTTGGTTGGCTGATTCTTAATTTTAATGAACTTTGCGAAGTTAAGGAATAAAGTATTCTGTAAAACAACAGGAAGTGACTTCTTTGCTCCAGAACCTTTGAATGAGCCAATAACCTGGGTATGTGGCCTTGTAATATTGTCAGGAGAACGTTGCATAATGACATCAGGTCAATGTTATATCTTGACGTTATCCTAAAATTGAGGTAGGACGTTAATGTGACGTCATATAATGACGTCCATACATCAATCCAAAATGACGTTGTATTAACGTTGTATAATGACGTTGAAACGTCATATAACGACGTCCATATACCAATCCAAAATGACGTTGTATTAACGTTGTATAATGACGTTGAAACAACGTCATATAATGACGTTGGTTTGACGTCATTATTTTACGTGCAAAAACTTTTATTTTCAACCAAAACGCTACCTTGAAATGACGTTGCAAAATGACGTCCATGCAACCATCGCCTGACGTCATGAGCCCGCTGGCATAACTTTATTACTAGAACTGAAGTCAGTCACAATACTATACACTTTAGCAAAACGGAAACACTGAGAAATGTAAACCCAGTAGTTGGTACAATGGGGAGCATAACCATCCAAAAATGGAAAATTACTACTTCAAAATAAAAGACAACGCGCTTATCATAAAGTTTGGATAAAAATCGAAATAGATAAATGCGAATCCGAAAATGGGTACTTGGTATCAGAGAAATTAGCTTTGTTGGACTGCAGTTTCGGGAAATTAATTCGATTCACCATATTTTCGAAGGAGGGACAGTCAATATCTAAAAGATCGTTCAGATACTTGTATGTAGAGCTTAGTGCTAAATTAAATGTTAATATTATTTAAAAAATATGTCAAGGCTTCACACACGTTTTCATTCGAGCAAAGTTTATATTATTTTTGGTCTTCAGAGGTAAAGAAAACATGTCTTTCGTTACAGGAAAGTAAAGGCGAACATTCCTTTTGGAAAATATACTTAATTTAATCTATGTTTGTCTTTGATTAAATTATGGAACAAAGTGGTAAAGAATGTAGAAAAAAATCCTAAGTTGACAAGTGGGCGCTTGTAATACTGTCGACTTCAGTTTATTACGTTTATCATTAGAATTTATAACAGACAAACGTAATGTTTTAACTGACCTTTCATAAACTTTCTCACTGTACCTTAATTAAGCTTTGAAGTTTAGAAATAATGCAAACTATTGCTTTGAGAGTTCCAACAAAATCGCTGTTATCTTTATATTTAATAAATTAATGTACACTATTTAATACACGCTCTTTATTTATCATTTGGCGTAATAAAACGCGTATTATTTATTTCTGTATACAAATGGTTCACTTTGGATCATTGCATTTAAGTATATATTTTGACAAACATTCCAATACGTAATTATCTTTTTTTAGTTAGTAAAAACAAGACTCAAGCAAAATAGCAGTAACAAACAAAAATAGATAAAAGGCCATCGGCCAAGTGTCACCCGACGTTTGAAATGTGTCACAAACTTCAGCCCTTTATTCTGTTTCAGAGTAAATGTATGGCCAAAAGCAGAATATATATATATATATATATATATATATATATATATATATATATATATATATATATATATATATATATATATATATATTACAGAACCTGGTAAGCAAATGATAACTGAACATAAGCAAATAAATATACCCAATTACTGGGCCTCTTTTTAAAATACTTAAGTTCAGAACGGGGCATATATTTGTAAAATCAAAATCAGGTTACTGAAACTATAGGCCCTTACAAAATGACCAAAACATCAAGACTGTATACCCAGTAACAAAATAACAAGAGCCATAATCCTGCTTATATGAATCTGATGAAAAATGAACAATGCATTTATGAAAATTCAGCCCATTAATATGTATAGTTCTGGAGTTATCCCTTTACCTTTAAGTGAATGTCTATTATCTATGAAAGAGGAATAACCCTGTCACTTATAATTTAGCACATCCTAACAATATTCAGAATAATCAATTTACCAAATGCTAATAGCATACCAAATTTCAGCTCTCTTGGTCAAACGGTTCAAAAGTTGAAAAAATACCCCAAAACGACAAAGGGCCATAACTTTGAACAAAATAGGACAACTCAAATTCCAAAATCACATGCACATCTTCAGATCATGATGAAACATTCTGCACAATTTCAAGTCAATCTGATACAAGATGTTGCAGGAGTTGCGGGGACCGAAGATTTAAGTCAGCAAGGGCCGTAACTCCATTAAAAATGGCCGAAACAAAAAAAAAAAAAAAAAACATGCACATCTTCATATCGTAAGAATACAATCTGTAAAATTTCAAATCAATCCGATGAAAGATGTAGGAGAAGTTGCGGGGACAAGATTTCGGAAGGTCTGAGTCAGCAAGGGCTGTAACTCCATCAAAATGGCCGAAACAAAAATCGAAGACCACATACACATCTTCATATCATAAGAATACAATCTGTAAAATTTCAAATCAATCCGATGAAAGACGTAGGAGGAGTTGCGGGGACAAGATTTCGGACTGACGGACGGACGGACAGAAGGACGGACGGATGGACGGACGCACACACGGACGGACGAGGGTCATTTCTATAGTCCCCCTCCGCCTACGTCGGGTGACAAATAGCACTAAAAACAACATAATTTTTTGTTGAACTTACAGTAAGCTTTCAATCTCCCGTAGTCTTAGGCTGTCTCGGGAAGAGACTGTTTTCATGGCGAATCCTTGACTCGACTGACCTGAGTGATATTCAACTTTTTGCACTTTTTCTGTAGATCCTGTAGATAGACTGCCCTTCCGTTCTATGTCAGCTTCATTTATGTACGGCTCCTCCAGAAACCTAAGGCGGAATAATATCAAACGTGACAAAAGATTTCTAAGGATTAACTGCAAGGGCCGATACTTTGCTTGCACTTGACTAGCTGAATCTCCTTCAGTAATGATGTTATCTAAGAACCTTTTGTTAGCTTCAAACTGCTCAGGAATACAACTGTTATACAAGTATTTTATCTCAGATATATATTCTCCGTAGTACGCTTGGAAAATAAATTTTTCAACATATAGGATTGTTATCTGCTCTTTCAGAAAAGATACCGTTGCCCTTTCCATAAAATCTTGCTTGTTCTTCTCATACTCTTTCTTCAGTGCAAGGTTGTCTATCGCGCGTTTCGCATCTTTGGCAAACCCTTTAATAAGGCTTCCGATTCCCATAACTGGTATCCCTATCATACCGAGAACAAGGCAAATTGGTAGCCAGAGTGGAGTCGTTACAGCGACAGCAACTTTTGCGGTTGTATTGAAGTCCTCAAAGAGCATATCAAACACACCTTGGTCTTCTTCTTGGGCTCGTATCGGTAAATCATTCATGCGTCCTGCTCCCTCAATCATGATTTGTACTTCTTCTATTTCATTTCCAAGACTTTTGAACAGTTTAGAACAGGTGCTTTTAAAATTTCTAAGATCTGTTTGAAAATCCGTTTCGTTTGTTTGCCAATATGTTATCTCAGTTCTGATCCTTTCCATAATTGCCCTTTCGATTTCTTCTGCCAAATTGGTATTAGTTGAAGATGGTACTTGATTATCAGTCCATATACGAAGACGCTGGGAAACCTCTCGAGAGTGGAGGTATTTGTATAGTTTTTTAGCGACACTCTTACAGAAAGCATTGCCTTCTTTTTCCATTTTATCGTAAACCTGAAAAAGCCAAACACGTTAAGATTCATAATGGTGTATATACGATTTCATTAGAGTGCCCGGTCTTGCAGAATAACGCTCTCAATTGTGCAGTTCGAAATGCCTTGTTCTAATTGTATAACAAGGCATGGCAGGCGATACAAATCCCCTCGCACAAGACTAGTTGCTCGAGATATTGTCATACCCTACATTTGTGTGAAGTTATTTTAAAATCCATGGAGAAATGTAGGCACTAGAGCGATGACAAAGTTTTTCTAAAAATAGCTACAGTGACCTTGACCTTGAACGCAGCACCCTGAAAGTCGAACTTGCTCGAGATATTGTCATGCCCTACATTTGTGTGAAGCTATTACAAAATCTAATGAGAAATGTAGGCCCTAGAGCGCTGACAAAGTTTTTCTAAAAATAGCCACAGTGACCTTGACCTTGGGCGCAGCACCCTGAAAGTGGAACTTGCTCGATATATTGTCATGCCCTACATTTGTGTGAAGTTATTTTAAAATCCATTGAGAAATGTAGGCTCCAGAGCGATGACAAAGTTTTTCTAAAATAGCCACAGTGCCCTTGACCTTGGGCGCAGCACCCTGAAAGTGGAACTTGCTTGAGATATTGTCATGCCCTACATTTGTCTGAAGTTATTTCAAAATCCATTGAGAAATGTAGGCGCTAGAGCGCTGACAAAGTTTTTCTAAGAATAGCCACAGTAACCTTGACCTTGGGCGCAGCACCCTGAAAGTCGAACTTGCTCGAGATATTGTCATGCCCTACATTTTTGTGAAGTTATTTTGAAATCCATTGAGAGAGCGATGACAAAAGGTGAACATACGTACGTACGTACGTACTTACGTACGGGACAAAACCTATATCCCCTCACCACTTCGTGGTTCGAGGGGATAATAATGTAAAGTACTTTCAAAGTACCAGCACCATACGCCCAAACTCATAAATCATGAAAACATTGATAAATCCAGAGTATTTAAGTACATTAATAGCGTTTAAAATTCTATGTGCGGGTCATGCAAATTTGAATGAATATTGTTGCTTCGAGGTGGGTGGGTGTCTGAATATGAAAATTCTTTTTGTAGCGCTGCCTACCGCGTCAGATGTTAAAATATATATTCGAAATAACCGCGAAATAACCAAAATACAAAGTTAAGCTATGATCAGGAAATAATGCAAAAAGATCTCATTTCCTACTATCAAAATCACATAAGTTGACAACAGCTCTCGAAATGCATGCATGGTTAACCGAATGAACAGCCCTTTTCTTGACAGTCAGGAAAATTCTGCTACCTGAAAGGCTTAATTAAGAATACCACTCTTATGATACCCGAACGAAAGTACAGATTAAGACAATACATGCAAGTGACAATGAAGAGCCACACGGAACCATTGCCGTGGAGCGGTCAGTAATAACTTACAGGGGACTCTTAAACCGGTCTTACAAGATCCAAACCTCCGATTTTAGCTTCCGCAATAAATGAAAACATTGCCATTTTTAAAATCGTTGAAGCTATATTTTAGATTGTATAGCTTCCTGTTAGAATGCGGGCGGTCCTAACGACTTTAAACAAGTGCTACAAACTCGATAGATAGTAGTATATTCTGTGTTATTGTATTATAATGGGATACAGATTCAAATAAGTCTCTTGACTTCCTTCTGGGTCCTTTTTGTAAAAAAGTTTTATATTTATATGAAAATGTTCATTGAATGAATGTTTGTTATAAGAAAGAAATAAAGTTTAAACCAAACAAGTGCTAATAGCTTCTCTATTGCTTGGCGCGCAGGATAAGAAAGTAGAGCTATGACTGGTAGGCCCGGTCTCAGCATGAGAATGGGTGTTATACCACACTATGTCGAGTGTATACCACGCTGGAATATGCAAAAATATTTTGATGTTAGCCAGAGCAGGCCGTGATCATAAAGCAAAAAAAAAAAGAAAGAAAGAGAACAAACTCAATTTCATGACGTGTAGCTTTTATAAATGCTTCATAAGCTTATGCAGGAAATACAAATAAAATGATATCCTTTAATACATGGTAAATTTTCTGTAAAACTTTTGCAACTCCCTACATATTTCCAAAGAAGCATAACAGAAGGACCTTGGTGGTAGTACAGTATCTCTGCTCTGAGCACCAAGTTAAAACCTGGCGATGTAAACTATAAAATTTGCATTTGTATAACTAAACGCATGGACTACCTTTTGATCATACAAGGAAGCGTTTGTTACGTCATGTTATGACACACAGATATTTAACCCAAGTAAGTGATCTTTGCACACCAACATCATTGATAGACTTCATAAATGGGTGTTAGTGTTGTTGATCTTATCTGACAGACACAAAACACATCGGACAAATGCCCAATAACGTTCAAATGGAATTAAGGATGGACAAGGGCAAAAATATGACTGAAGATACCTAAGAAAGGCCATAAACTTTGGGGCCTTTCTTGGTCACGTTCAGTTATATTTTTGCCCTTGAACACATAATGAAATAGAGGATCTTACATGAGTGCTCATGTATTATTGAATTTATCAAACGAGTTGGGGAAAAAGATAAGATGCGAGGCTATGCTGAGCATCTTATCGTTTTCCCCAACGAGTTTAATAAATTCAATAATACATGAGCACGAAGGCAAGATTCTATTTATCATATGACACTAAAATTGCATATTATTAGCAAATCTTGCACTAAAACGTCTCGCTTTCGCCATTAGAAAACGCGACGTTTTTATGGACGTCAACGCATAACGTTATTGCGTAATTTGCATATTTAATCCACTAGTTGATTATCGTTTTTAATGCATGGCTTTATTACATGCTCAGATGCGACGTCATATGATAAATGGAATTACATATCATCGACAGCAGACGCATCAAGTTCAACAAGAAGTAAATGTATATTAAAAGAACACTCATCAGCAGTCATACCAAATATGTCAAAATATCTGTTTTCCTTATTTTCTATTCGAACCCACAACATAACCCGAGGAACAATGTGGATAGCTATACAGAAAACCACATTGCTTTAAATGCAAAAGTTAAAAGAGATATATCAGAAGTTTCCATCTTGGAAGTTTCCGCGATGCAGTCAGGATTAGAAACACTTCCTCCCATAATTTCTTCTTTTTACCTGGTATGAAAATTGTTAAGAACTAGGGATGTTTCTAAAGTACACGAATGTCCCCAAAATTCGAATTGTAAGAAGCTACTGAACCCAAATAGTATAAGTCCTTAACCCGTCGGCTTGCAATTGGTATTGTTACAGAGCTTCAGTGTCTATCCTTCTAGTGAGTCATCAAGTGTGTCTCATATGCTTGAATTATGTGTTTATGTGTGACGCTTCACTGATGAGCTATAAGGCCTGAACGCTGACATATCCAATCATACCGTGCACCAGGGTATAAATCAGGTCGAGAGTTGGTGCTTTATACAATCGATTTATCGATTTTAGCTCCCTCTCAACACCTTCCGCCCCCCCCCCCCCTTACACTCCCCGCACACACACACTTGCCACCCAGTCAAATATCACCAACCGTTTCCCGACGGTGCTTCCGATATTTTTTACCTACCGTTAGCTAAGTATTTCTTATAGAGTCGCGACACGACAAAACCAACAATGCGGCATAAGCGCCCTGCGCAGAGTCAGATCAGCCTTTGCATCCGCCCAGTCTGATCAGTCTTATTTGTGCTCTTAAAGGGTAGCTAAAGGTCTAAGCTACCACCACGCCGACAACGAAGACTCTGATCAGACTGGGAGGATTCGCTTGGCGCAAATGCCACTTTGTTGGGTTTCTCATATTATCTGCTGTTGATATGGTCGCTTGTATTTTGAGCAGCTGTACAGCTATCGAATTGTCTATTGTGTTTTGCGGTTTCAAATTGATAAGTGGCTCGTTTCGGATCCGTTTTATATGGCAATTCGTAATGTCACGTGAATCGATAGCAGCATGGACAAGAGTCGAAGGTCCAAAAATTCAATTAACACACCCAGAGAAGTAATTTGTAGCTACATGTAGCCGTTACATGGCGGTGCTTCAGTTGTGGCGTATTGATGTTATTGGTTTGTTGTGTCTGTTTGTCTGTAGTCTTTGTATAGTCGATTTGTTTTTCCCCGTTTCTTTTTCGTCGAGACTTTGTATTTATAGAAATAATAGACCATATGTAAAAATGGATGATATGTTTGTATTTGGGTTGGGCTGGCTTTGCATTCTCCTGCGTGGGAGAGAGATGTAAATTTTGACGCCCATATGCGTAGTCTTGCTACGTGTGTTGTTCCACAGACAGCTCATCCAGCCTAACCAACTACAAAACGGACTAGGTAGAAAGGTTTTGAACGGAGCTATCATTTAATCTAAGGTCCGACCCGAACGCAAGTAATTAAAGAGGGCAGCTAAATTCCAACCTAGGGTTGACCATCAAGCATGCAGGCTGCCACATTACATTTATGTAATTTTAGTTTTTTTTACAACGAGAGTTTTCTTCCTAATTCGATCAGAAAAATCAATCGGACCACATTTTGTTTCAAATATATACACAACGTCTGCGCTTTGCGCTCAACCACTTTGGTGGTTTCTCGTGTCGCGGCTCAACTATTCCGTGTAATTGTTGAGATTTCCCATATCCTCAATTTCGATGGGTTGGGCGGGCTAAGTTTCGTTACTGTGGCCTTTCCTGTATATGTTCTTGTTTATTTTTGTTGTCAAACATGTCTGACAGAATTATTGTGTTTTAGAAAATTGCCGGTTCCATAACAAGAAACCTTAGATTCCTAATTCGGAATAAAACGCAGAGCATA
This sequence comes from Ctena decussata, assembly GCA_963989385.1. Taxonomy (NCBI): domain Eukaryota; kingdom Metazoa; phylum Mollusca; class Bivalvia; order Lucinida; family Lucinidae; genus Ctena; species Ctena decussata. The sequence goes on from OZ022509.1 coordinate 12,163,372, forward strand.
GCAGTAAAATTTACCCATGAATGAATCTATAGGACAATAAGAATCTTAAACGAAATACATATTACCTCTTTACACTTCTTATGCAGCTTCTCCAAACGCTTTCCAACATCTGCCTGCAATTTGCGGCGCTCTTCCAACGGTGTCCAGGTATACCTTAGATGTGTACTTGCGGTCTCGCACATGTTCTCCAGCAGCGAATGTCTTAGCCACCTAAAACAAAAGCAATCATGCGATCATGTGCACTAACGAATCTATTAAAAATAGATGAAGATATGAAAGTTGACAGTTGTGAATTATCAACTGCTCTTTTCGTTAGGGTCGAGTCGGGTAACATCGGACATGCCTCCGGACAGCGGATAAATTCGGACATGCCATCGCAAACCGTTAAAATCTAGATGAGACAGCTTCACTATTTGGTGGGTTAATTTTGTTTTATTTCCAAACAACTGATATGTCACTGTCTGAATTTACCCGCCGTTCAAATTTACCCGACTTTACCCTAAAGAAGACAGAACTTACATGCCTACTTGTGTTAAAACGAGGTTGCTCTTTCGTTTTTTTTGATGTCATTTGCTTTCAGAGGATTTCAAGTCTGAATTTATTTGAGCCGCGACACGAGAAAAGCAACACAGTGGTGATGCACATAACGCAAGCTCAGCTCATTCTGGATTCCGCCCAGTCTGGTGAGAATCTTCGCTGTGTACTTAAAGGGTAGCTAAGGGCCTAAGCTACCTTCATGCGGACAGCGAAGACTCTGACCAGACTGGGTGATCTGAGTCTGCGCTAGGCGCACACCCACTTTGACGGTTTTCTCCTGTCGCGGCTCATTTCGTCTTTATTACTACAACTAGTTTTATGCCGCGCGGTGGTCTTAAAAAGTACCCTTGCTTACCGCTGTAATTCAGATAATACATTTCTGGTACTGTTGGATCCTTTGGCTCAGGATGAAAGTAGAGTTTCGCTGAAGTGGCTCGGGCAGTGTTACAACATAATATTATTGCAACCGAGCAGTCTGTATCTCTTATACTTTCGTTTCTTTAAATTGTTCTGTTCGTCCAAAGGATCTTCCTTCAACATGTATTTTAACTGTTTTGAAGTCAGTCATCCCGTTTGTGATTAAAAGCTATTAGCTAAAGAAATGTATCAATAAAAAACTTGGGCTTCGGTACATAAGCTAAATTTTTCTCATGCCAAAATTCTATGACTGTATCAGGATACATTCTGGCATATCAAATCACATTTGTACTTTGATGTTTATATTGCTGCAAAAGGGCAGCGAAGGAAAACTTTCAACATATAATGTTGCATTTAGATCATCTGTATCTTAACATAGAACAATAACAATATCAAACTTCAAGTTAATTCGTTAGCGATAAATTTCAGTTAAAATCTAGCCATTAACGATAAATAACTGTAAATGAAAAAGTAGCTGAACAACCCTATGAATTAGGGGACGAGTACAAGCGGTTGAAGTACCAGGATCATAAGTTCTAACGCATAAACCATAGGAACATATTTAGATTCACAGACAAGGACCCTAAACAAAGGTGCCCTGTCGCAAGAATCTCCTGCTAGTCAGAATACATCAGCCATTTCAATGACTGAGCCGCGACACGAGAAAACCAACAATGTGGTTGTGCGCCCAGCGCAGACTCAGATCAGCCTGGGCATCCGTCCAGTCTGATCAGAGCCTTTGCTGTCCGCATGAAGGTAGCTTAGACCCTTATATACCCTTTGATCACTTAACGAAGAGTCTAGTCAAACTGGGCAGATGTCCAGGCTGATCTGAGTCTGCGCTGGGCGCACAACCACATTTTTGGTTTTCTCGTGTCGCGGCTCATGTATCTGAAGGGCCAGTCAGCGAAAATGAACGTCCGGCAACTGCAAGCCATACAATGATTCGGTCGTGGCTATCAAGTTGGAAATAAGTTTAGAAACGACCACATTGTAGGGATAAACGAGGCAATGGTGCCTCCAGTAGAGCTTTGAAAGAGTTGACACAAGTTTCGCCCTGCGATAACCCTCTTACAACAATTTACTGGTGGACTGCTTCCCTCAATCAACAACGTGTTGCAAGTGGACATTAAAAGTTTACCTAGGCTGACATTCTACATTTGAGATCGGACGTTCTAGGTAAGGGGGCATTTCAAACGTATACATCGCATCGATTGTGGTGCCGAATTGCGTCGCACGAACAGCGAGTTTAGGTTGTTGGTTGATTTGATGCTTAACGTCCACGGTAAACAACTAAGGTCATGTCGGGACGGTCAGTTAACCTAACCACACTATTCCTGGGCAGGCTTAGACCTCCTAAGCGGTTAACCAGTACTAAGTGCACATACTTTCGCCAGTAACTGACAACTGCCCTTCTTGAATCAGCGGAAGGAGAAACGAAAGTATGTGGCCAGACCGGGATTCGAACCCAGGACCTCTGACTTACGAGTCAGGTGCCCTACCGATTGCGCTACCCGATTAGCGACGAGCAAAGACTCAGTCCAATTTAGTCTTTACATATGCATCAAACCAGGAAGACTGATCAGTCTGCGCCGGTGCGCAAGCTGATCCAAGTCTTTCTTAAAGGCACGCACCGTAAGGTAAAATTTTACACGACGCCATTTGCAGGATTGAATTAAAACCGTATCTACATCGTTGCAACATCATATTTACATCATGACGTTGCATCAGCGTCGATTTGACGCTGACAACTTTTTAGTTACATTAGGACATCTAGGCAAAAAGACGATGTATGTCGTTCTTTCTCGTCTGGAAAGCATAAATAAACGTGGTGTTATTTATATTTTCGTTTTGCTGATACTGAATTAGCTATTTGTTCAACGCCAATACCCCGCCAGGGATTTTTTTTCATCCATTTTGATCGGTTGAAGACAGCTTGTGATAGCGCCACTCAAACTAAATCGTCAGCCCATAATGTAGGGCAGAATAGCGCAAAGCGGGATCTAGCCGTGTAAACGTCTCCGCCATGATGGAAAATTAAACGTGGTGTCAGCATTTGTCATTGGAAGTGCGCTCTTATCTGACGTTAAGGGTTGCTTTACCAGTGTATGGCACACAATTTGACTCGGCTATTTTGTACTACTGAATGAATATACAGGGTTTCAGTACCAGTCTGTTGGGAGCCCCATAAGGGCTGTCCTGATAAGCTAGCAGTCCGTGTTCGAATCTTGCTGGAGGAGGAAAGCTTAAACTACAAACGGGATTCTTGCACATTGTGTGAACATTATGCCAAAACTGAAACAGCATAAATTTGCATGCTGCATGCTTATGTGTATACATGCAACGTATGTATATGTGTCAGTGATATCTGTTGGAAACAAAAACGAAGTCGTATCAGGCTGACTGCACAGACGCGCAGATAGGTCTGAGTCGTCATTGGTCGCATATGTACAGCAGATCCTGTTAAACGTCGACGCAGTGGCACGCTGATTTTACAGACGAACATCTATGATCCGATCAAGGCCTGCCAGTAAATTAAATATCTATCAAAATTTTGGATGATTACAAGTTGTCATAATATGTAGAGTAATTAACTCTTTTTAGACTGGTACCCCGTTTTGGCGACATATGCGAACAGTGTAGACCCAGTTCAGACGTCTGGTCAGGATAAACGGAATATTTATACAAAATACAATAAAAGTAGAAACATGCTCTAGAAACCCCTAAAACACAGAAATGGAGTCATCCAAATCCATGTAACAGACTTTCAAAGAAAAAGGGGATTGGGGAGACTTGGGAGCGGGGGGGGTAGCTGGGGCGGGCTTAGATTACCCACAATTTAATGGGCTAACAAAAGCAAATGTACTACCCCAGCCTTTCCCGGTGTACATGTATACATGTGCAGTCTGGCCAGGGCATGTGCATTTAGTCCACATAATTGATTCGGCATTACGGCTCGTTCCCAACAGCTGAAAACGCCGTGGCAATATAGCATTTGATAGGTTCTGTGCACGCTGCAAATAATTTGCTATACAAAACGTTTGAAGCTTATCAAAGTTGATACGCCAGCGACACGCTGTTTTAAAGTTGCCTGATCCTTGGTTAAGCTAAGTGATGAACTTTGGGTACATTCAGGGTTCTGCCAGTGGTGTCATTGGCGATTTGCCAATGGTGCCATTGGTAACCGTAAACCCTGAACAGGTGACCTTTGGCAGCCAACTATTGGTAGAGCCAATGGCGCCATTGACACTATTGCAGAGCCATTTTTCTCTGTAGTTAGAAATTTTAGTTTTTCTAATTTGCTTTCATCACTGTCGGGAACAATTATTCTCCTGTCACAACTCGAGCGTTTATGATGGATTCACTAAATCGCCATATTGAATGATGCAATTTTCCGGCGTTTGTAATGTTACCCACGCCCTTTGTTGTCTGCAGTACTGGCAGCCAATGGTCGGCAATATTGGTACCTTTGGTACCGACGGTAGAATCAGTGGTGCCAATGTTGAAACTCTGAACGGCATTGACATATCTATGCTGGCATTGGCAGAGCCCCAAACGCACCCCGGTATACTTAGTATATTCTTGAGAGTGACAAAACACTGAAATGGCGAATGGACGTTGCGTTGATGACGTTGCAAGGACATTTGTAGCAATGCATACCAGACAGTTTGCACTCGTTTTGAAATGAAGTCGCTAAATCTGTCTCGACGTTTATGCGACGTTGTTTGGTTTCTGCGTGAGTTTCAGTTTCCTAACATTTTACATGTACCTTAACCTTGTTGGCAGAGTTTATACAACGGTTCAAACGTTGTAGTAATGTCGACATTGCATCGACGTTGATTCGACACTTGCCCGCTTGGTTCCTTCAGAAAAGGCTTCCAACACTTACATCTCAAACCAGCCATGTAAATCCTAATTGCATACAGCTCTGTTCAATATATAAGGAACAGCGAGTATCGTGATCAGACTGCACTTATGTGCATGTCTTAACAAGGGCAAAATACATAAGTACATGTTTTTGTACCGAGCAAGGGCGCACTAGCGGAAATCACACTGAGCGTGTTGGAATTTTGTCAGTGTGACAAAAATTTAATACGCACCCGCGTATTTGCATACAGGTAGCTACGCTTTTGCCGACATTAGAATCCAGTGTCTGCTCATCGTACACGTTATAGACACACGATCGAAATCGAAAGTAAACACGTCCTTCTCGCAATACAGATAAACCTGTTGTTTTGGTATTTTATTGTTCAGCCATATATTAGTACAGAATTGTCATCTAATTTGAATCAGCGCTCAGTTCATCTAAAAGATCCATCCATCCATCCATCCATCCATCTGGTCACCTACCTACCTAACATTCTTACCTGCCTCCGTCCCTACCCTCTGAATGTCTGTATGTCTGTCTCTCCGTTCACCTACCTACTTACCTACCTACCCTACCCTATCCTACCCTACCTACCCTGAGAGGCCGTCTGCCTGTCTCTGTCTGACAGACCGTCTGTCTGTCTGTAGCCTTATGCATTATTTATAAGACACCAATATGTTCAGACAGAATGGATGGATGGATGACTTGCGAATTAACGTCCATATCAGGACGCTGGGTGGGTGATAATGAAAGCGATGTAGCCAGTCTATGATTAAAATGATCTCCGCCTCCGGTGGGGCTAGAACCCCAGACCGCTAGATCAGCAGGCCAGCGCTTAACATACTGAGGCTCCATTTTTATACAGTACGAATAGTCTGATTAGATAAAGACAGAAGACCCAGATCGGCCTAATGGTAAAAAAAAAAAAAAAAAAAAAAAAAAAAAAAACATCACCAACAAAAAAAAAAACAAAAAAAAACAAAAAAAAAAAACTTCAACTTGTGCTTGTAAGATTCCTGAAGATCCGAGCATAATGTGCGAACAGCAAAGACTCTGGCCTGACTGCCTGCATGCACGGGTACACTTTCAGGGGAAGCAAGTCTGCCATTTGTATCTTTTGCCTCGCTTTTTACTTAAGGGTCAAACCATAAGGGAGCCGGGCCGCGTAGCGCAATCGGTAGGGCACCTGACTCATAAGTCAGAGGTCCTGGGTTCGAAACCCGGTCTGGCCACATACTTTCGTTTCTCCTTCCGCTGGTTTAAGAAGAGCAGTTGTCAGTTACTGGCGAAAGTATGTGCAGTTAGTACTGGTTAACCGCTTAGGAGGTCTAAGCCTGCCCAGGAATAGTGTGGTTAGGTTAACTGGCCGTCCCGACATGACCATAGATGTTTACCGTGGACGTTAAGCAATAAATCAATCAATCAATCAATCAATCAAACCATAAGGGGAATAAGCTACCTCTGGAGGTTCGAATTTTTTCCTCAAAGCATTGTTTCAGTTTGAAAGGGCAACGTTTTGCCGAGAATAAAACAGGAAGTCACATAAAGCATGACAGCCCAGCAGGCACATGACGTTGAAATGACGTCGTACTGACGTCGATGCGACATGGTGACGTCACATCGACGTCAATATGACGTAATTCTGACGTCATGTGCCCGTTGGGAGTGAACCAATTCATTAGACAGGTTTGTCTACAGCTTGATACTTGGCACATGTTATGAGAAAACGTTTTAAAGCTCGTGCGAACAGCGAAGACGATAATAAGCCTGCACTTCTGCACAGATGGATGGATGGCTAGGCCGATCGATCGATCGATCGATCAATAGGAAGATATATAAATAAATACATGTAGATGGATGGATGGGTGGCTGGATGGATGGATGAACTGCGATTTTACGTCCTTTCTAACAGTATTTTAGTCATATCAGGACAATGGGTGGATGATAATGAAAGGCTATGTCCATGGAACTCCGTTTACGATTGAAAAGATTCCCGCCAACAGCGGGGCTCGAACTCGGGATCGCTAGATCAGCGGGCCACTGCTTAAGCTACTAAGCTACCGGAGCTCCTTGATAGACAGATAGACACCAGCTGGCACATGACGTCGTATTGACGTCGGTTCTACGAAATGACGTCGCACCGAAGTCATCACGACGTCATTTTGACGATACGTATCCGCTGGGCCAGATTAGGGAGGTAGGTAACATGGAGGAGGAATGGAAAGACAGATAAAATGATGGATAAATGGATGGTTGGATGGTAGGTTGGGTTATGGTTGAATAGGTAGAGAGAGAGAGAGAGAGAGAAAGAGGAATGTGGTCGAGAGAAAAGAAAACAAAAATGAGGAAAATCAATTAATCTCGAGGGTAATACCAGTTTCCCAACCTGGTTTTCGACCTAGCCAATCAGTTACCGCACATGCAAAAGTGGTTGTCGACTGGGACAATCGACACCAATACCAGCCCGGTCGACGCCCATTTACAATAGTATCATTTACCGTGACTGGTATAGCTTTCGACCGAATTATCGGTCGACTCAGTACAGTTACTTTGCACAGTACCGGATAGGTCCACTGTTGGTTGGTATTATCGGCTGTCAGCCTATATTTCAACCATGACAAATTAAGTTAGTCGCCCCTGATTTATGTTGCGTGATTTTTCCATTCCATGTTAGGGGTGGTCGGTTTGGGCGATGGTGCTGCTGAACATTCAATGCCGTGGCGTTCTTCTAATTTGGCTAATATTAGGGCAAGGGCCGGTCGGCCTGCACCAGGTGCGGGATGGGGTTTGTTTGGATTATTCTAGTCTCATCTATCCTATCTATACCTTTTCTTTTTTGCTCTCTCTGGAAGCAGCTCGAAGAGACTGGAATACTATCTGAAAGAGCCGTAAAACCCAAACGCAAACCACCACCACCATCCAGTCCATGCTAGTACAAACTTATGAGATAACAATGGTCGTTTGTCCAGAGCGCTTGGCTTGCGTTTGAAGACGACAGGTTTCTTACTTACTGGCAAACTCCCTCAGTCGTAGTCCGTAATCAATAATAACAGGCAGCGAAACGACATGACTGGACCATAATATATGCTATGACGATAGAATGGAAATCTAACAGCCCACAAACAATACGCCCAAATGACATGTACTGAAAGGATTTAAAAACTTCCACCCATTAATTTTGAATATCTCAAAAATGAATGCAGCTACGCCCACCAAAATTTTACAGCATATATATTCTATTATACCTGATTCTATCAATAAACGGAATTTGAAATCGTTCAACCGAATCGGTCAGGAAAAAGCACGTGCTCCTCGTGTTCTTAGTACCGTTTACATAATGATGAATAGCTCCCTGTATACAGTTTTCTGATGAAACATTTCTCTTACAATATCAAATTGATTTCTAAAAATTTGAACTCGGTCAGTGGCTTTATTTAGCCTACCGCGCCTAAATATCGCAAACAGGTGCAGAGTTTTTGGCCAGATAAATGCTGAAATTTCAAAAAGTGACGTCGCGGTACAATTTTATACGTTAATGACGGTAATTTACAATCTCAGACGACGTGCACTGTTTACAGGAAGCTAAACAGACCGCCAGAAAAGCACCTAACCAAGGTTGAAAACCAGAGGACATGACGTTAACTAACGTCGACGCCGTCTCCGTAATAGGCTTTGCGCGACAGCATCATCCGCAGTGATACTTGCAAATCAAGGTTGATGACGTCACAATATTAAGACAGTAAGAAATGGTCGAAAGAGTGTTGCATAAGATAACGCCGGCGTCGCCTTATGCATTTCAGTGACGTAACGTTCTTTTACTGACGTCATTTAGGTAAATGAAACAAATAAACTGCGTAATCTTTAAATTAAATAAGTTTCAAGCATTTTGTCGTTAAAAAGTCAACACTGTCATGAGTAAACAGATCAGCAGCCAGCAATAAAAAGTGGAAGTTTTTAAATCCTTTCAGTATATGTATCATTATATCTCTGTATGATGATCCACATCAGTAGGTTCAGCGCTTGCCTGCCGATCTAACGGACCCGGGTTAGAGATGCGCGAGAAGCGAAATCTTTCCGACTGTAAATGGGGCTACATTGCACCCAGACTTTCACTATCAATGTCCCATCGTCCTGATACGAAAATACTGTTCTAAAGGACGTAAAACTGCAACACATGATGGCAATTAGTATCGGCAAATTTCATATCCATCCGTCCATTTCTTCTCACGTTGTGATTTAAGGACCACCTTGGACATCCCTATACACCGGCGTGGCATTCATTACAGGTTTGCACGAAGGCGCAGGCTGATCTCACTTTCCGCTATAGTATGCATCAATTGTGACTAGGATTCTTTTAAATTTGAGATGACCCCCAAGTAGTTTGTCAGCCTCGAATATATAAACTCAGCGTATGGTCAAAGTTTTAATGTCCAGTAGAAACAGGCTCTAGCGTAGCGGACAAGCTGAGATACATAAAGTCCGCATGCAGATGCTGGAGGCATTTGAAAAGTTAACTATGAAAAAACTGAATTCGTCAGCTCATGTCATAAAGCACAGTAACAAGCTTTCCATTGTACACATAGAGGTAGCAACCTAAGTGAGAGGCAGATGAACTGGACACTGTAGTATTCACATGAATAGATGAATTCAATTAACTCCGAAATCTTTGAATTATTCAGAGACAAAACAAAACTATAGACTTATCAAGGACATAACTCATGAGAACTGTTTGTACTTAAGAGCATGACACATTTATGTATGTTTACTCTATTTCAAGATAATTCATCAAATATTCTGGAAGGGGAACAGATGAAAGCTTTTACATAAAAACTATTAAAGGCTTATCTCAGCCATAGAAACCCTTCCTCAAAAAAGAAAAAAAAATATGTTAATTCTTTCCTATGCTGCATTCATGGAGCAAACTAAAATAAAATCGAAAAAAATGGCAACAAAACTACAAACTTTAGTAACATTTGCAAAGGGATGGAATTGCAAAACCTGTGCTAAATGCACATCTTACATATACGCGTTAACTTATTCAAGAATATCTATCTCATGGTCTAGGAGGAGTACCGATCGCAAACATTTTGCCATTGAGAAATTCAAAGGGGTAAAGTTCAGCACAAAATTCCTTTCAGGAAAACAATAGAATGTGTGTCAACTCTTTTCTTCTGCTGCATTTATGAAATTGCAAACAGGCAATTTTGCAATTGTCCCAGTTAATAACAATTTTAAATTGTCATTACAGCCAAATTAATGAACAGACTAGCACCAAACATAGTATTTAGCCCATGCAAAGACTATTTCTGCAAAGTTTCAGCTTTTCCAGTCTTTTGGATTTAGAGAATTTGTTTAAAAATCTGGCATTTTCAGTGTTTATGCCTAGCCAAATAAGCATTAGGCACAACACACAACAATGTGATAATAAAGGACGTCCTTAGCAACAATACTGTAAGAGTTTTTTTCATCAAAGCTATGCCAAGGCGGCAAGAGACAAATTTCAAGTTTTCCACTGAAAGTCACAGAAAACCTTAGCAATATATCAGATAAAAAAATTGTTTCTATGTTTTTTTTATCTGTTTCCGTTAGTTATTACAAGTGGAAACGTTATATATGTCTGAATGTTTAGTACTTTTTAAAGTTAACAAAACTGCGCAAAGAGATGGTTAATCCAATAAACCTTACTCTTTCATAAACGTAGAATAATATCATAAAACCAAAACTTATCCGTCTTGCAGTTTTCCGGATATCTGCGAACCGACTATAGCTGAGGATTTTGTACTAACTAGTAAAAGTGCCAAATCAAGGCCAATTAAAATTCTACGAGATACTTAAGCCACAAAGTTCTTTTTATTAGAATGCGCACTGTCTTTGATTTGTGTCTTTTGCTCAAACTTTTATATTTCAGGAGGTACGGTTAGCTAGGCCTCGGTACTATTCCCCCACCACCTTAATGTAAATCTAAAGTACTTGATTTCTGGGGCCGTGGATGTTGGCCTTAGGTGTTCATTAACTACTCGACAACAACTGACTTAGGAAGACTCTACCCAAATTGTATAACTACCAAAATTTTATGGTGACTTAGTTTATAAATTCAAACAAAAAATGTAGGTACCTCTGATTTTTCTGATCAGTTCAGAAAATTTTCGTTCGTTACAAACGTACGGGATATAGCATAAATGTAATGCTACAGTCTGCATGTTTAGTAGTTAACCCAATCATGGTTAATAACTTGGCTTTCCTCTTTTAATTGCACGCCGGTTGGTTAGGTATCAGACTCAATGTTGGGCCCGACATAAAGCTACTGAGATTAGTTGGTTGGGACCGGAGTTTGTCTTGTCTGTTGCTTGGTTATTCGGAGTCTAACTGATGGCTTTCTTTTGCTCCGGTATTCAAGTGGTGTTGCTAGACTTCCCAGGGGTCTCCTGGTGTCGAAGTACGCTATTTTTCTTGAGTCCTCATCTCTGATTTATCCTAGGTCTTATACATGATTTGTTGTTTCTGATGATGTTTCACTGATGGGATAGGAAACCTTCATGCGGACCAAACAGGTAACTTAATATTTCGAGCCACTGCAGAGGCAGAGGGCGAGGTTTGGATCTAGTAAAACATGTTTGCGCCCCCCTCCCCCAGTAATCTTTTACTGACCGTTCCAAGGCGGTACTTCTGTTGTGGTTCTTTGATGTTACATTGTGCTATGTCCGCTTGTCTTTGTTCTTTGGCGGTTTGGTAACCTGTTTTGCTACCTAATCTGCCTTTTGTTTTGTTTTGTTTTGTAAGTTAAAAGTAAGATAGATAAAAATAGATGTTGATGCTGTTTTAGATTAGGGTACCTGTATGACCACTTGTTTGGGAAAGAGCTGCTTATTCGATTTAACGTGCATGACTTTCGTGAACTTCTGTCTCTTTTTCCATGTGTGTGTGTTTCTTTCCCTATTGGTTTTGAGAGCGGGATGTGCGATTTGACTTATTAATTCCTGATCATTGCCTATCTTTTTACTTTGTTTCTGAAACTGCATCAGAAATGAGTGCTAGGTCGTGACCATAAAATCTATTTAGGCCCACAGTACGTTATACTATTGTCCGTGCCATAGCGGAACGTCATATATGGACCCTGGTAACTATATTTTAGCATGGTGACATTTATAATTGTCCACTTTGCTTTCTGGTTTATTTAATGGGCCTTGTTTGTGATACAAACTTTGTGATCACTTCACCCGCTTAAGTTGCTCACTTTGCTTTTTGTGCTTGTTTCTGTTTGTGATTTCATTCGTTTTCTTTTCTTTAGTGTTGTGGAACAGTTCGGAAGACAATGACATGGTAAGTTGCGCGCGTGAAACTAGTTCAAGCCCCCCCCCCCCCCCCCCCCCCCCCAGTATCTTTGGCTTCTATCCGTTCCTGTGTGCCCACTGGCACGGCCAGGATTAACGTTTTCACAGTCATCTACAAGTATCACACTTTGTTTCGTTCATTCAGGATAAATAAAGAACTGCCAGTTTACAGGCTGCAACAAGGTGTATTTTCTGATATGATGCCGTGTGCGGGTCATATACCGTATATTAGGGAATAAGTTGTGGACCAAAGCAGATCAGCAAAACACTCTTGAAAGTCATTGGTGCAAATTCTATGTCTCCATCTTCAATCACGAACCGCAATTATGAGTGGTTGCGCATAAAACCCTACAAGACTGGAAGTACAGATTCACGTATCTTTACAATGTTGGTATTCGTATTCTGAGGAAAGGTTGGGAGAAATTGATATTTACAAACTAGTTGAAAAAGCGGAAGGTATGCGGTATGCTTCCTCCATTTCGACATGAATGTCATTTAATATCCTCAACGAAAATTTCGGCCGCCAATAATCTATTTCTGACCGTTCCAATGCGGAACTATGGTATGATTCCTCAATTAATGTTACCTATTCTTAAGTCAGCTTGTCTGTGGTCTTCTATCTATATGGTCACCTGCATAGCTGCCCACTTTACCTTCTGTTTTGTGTTGTTATTTAAAATAACAGGGACCGTATTCATAAAACGACTTAAGTGGTTGCTATGCTGTTGCTAAGGCTAAATTTCATTGAAGGAGATTCCCTACAACTATGAAATTTGCTCTGGAGGAACAGTCTTTGTAAGACTGTTCCTCCAGACCAAATTTCGTAGTTGTAGGGAATCTCCTTTATAGATATTTAGCCTTAGCAACAGCATAGCAACGACTTAAGGCTTTATGAATACGGTCCCTGATGTTACTGTTGTTTTCAGTTGTGGTAGCTGAATGACCACCTATATCACATTCACTTTACCGTGTATGTATTTCGTGAATTGGTCAATTTATGCATATATACCTTCTTCCCGATTTGTTTTGAGGGCGGAGTATGGGATCTAAATGTATTAGTTCCTGATAATTGCATCTGTTTTTACAAAGCACCTTTTGTTTTCTAACAACTGTTAGATGTCAATACTTTGCCCCACTGGAATCAAACTGCATTAGTATTTGGGCAGTCCGAATATGCTTTAATATATGTACTTGACCAATGGTGTATATCGGGGAGAAACGACAAATGGGAAGAAGAAAGTGCTTTTTTTTCTGACTCAAGAGTGATATGTGCTGCATGTTGTATGTTACAAACAAAAGACTCAGATAATGATGACACCTATCCAAGAAGCTAATGATACATATTTAACAACAACTGCTACCAACCTGTATAGCTGGATGTATTTACTCTCTAGACTCCCGGACACCAGATCTTTAATTGTCTTCAAAAGGATAACGAAGTCGGCTGTAACTGCACCATTGCCTCGCATCTTTAGTATAGCCTTTCAAAACATATATGATGAAAATAAGTGATGGCTGTAACATCTGACTGCGATTCAAATAGCTACCATATCGTCTAAAACGCAATGAAACTAATAAGGAATACTATACCTTTTACCGATTCCAGGTAAATTTTTTGGCTTCTGCATGAAAAGAAAATTCGGAAAATCGTACCATGAATTTGCAGCACAGCGATATTAATCAACGCCGTGCTACGTGACCGTTGATTTCAAACGTTGCGATAACAATGCAGTCATTATGGTCATGCGTGCATTGTACTTTCATCTTTATACACAAAAGTTGTGTTGTCCAAACTTTTCAAAATTGCTGTTATTCACAAATCTGAGATATCTGTTTGTAAAATGGAGGATATGTTTCGCTACTCTAAATGCTTTAAGATGCATTTGCACTTGGTTGGTTGAATTTGAACAGTATTTTCGTGGTTTCTATTTGGCTATTTCGAGATAGAAATCTGCCACAATATGTTTGCACTGAAAATTCTGTATCATGTTGCATGGTACAGAATTTTCACTGCAAACTTATTGTGGCAGATTTCTCATGATACAGAATTTTCTGTGCATCGACATCCGCTAGGTGATGTTGTACAGGTTATTTATGATCTTGTAGCCTTCCCCGAGAACCTCGTCCATGCACTAAACAATAAAAGCCGGCTTATGCAGTTTCTTACAAAGCCGTTTAAGCCTCTTATAGGCTCACATTTTCCCAAGGTCTGTTATACATTGGAAGGCCTACCGGCTCACATACCGGCTCTCCCAACCTAGGCAGAGTTCAGCAGTGCCGTTCGCCATGTGAACCCCTAAACACCAGATTCAGGTTTTGTCTTTTAACTAGATCGATACCCTTTTCACACACTTTCCGGTGCGTTTATTTGAACTACCCCTTTTAGCACTTGGTAGTTCGGGGCCGGGGGCTTATGATAGATAGATAGATAGATAGATAGATAGAATATGATTCTTATCCACACTACGCTGTAAACCATTTCCGTAGATTTCACGGTAAAATAACTGGAAACCAGCTGCCCATCCAGTTTCCGTTATTTTTACGGGCGCCCGTAAAAATTGCAGGAACCATCATGCTCAGTAGGATAGATTACAGCAGGTGTGGTTAAGTTATATAGCCCTGCAACACTATATACTTAATTTCGAGTGAAGTCATTTAACATAACACTAGCACATCGTGATTTCCGGAAATGTCTTACAGGCAAACGTCCGTAAAAATAATGGGAAATGAACTGGCAGCTGGTTGCCAGTTATTCTACCGAAAAATCTATGGATTTTTTTTACAGTGTATGGTCTTGCTGAAAATAATCCTTACCCGCACGGTGGTTTTGCTAACAAGCTTTCTTACCCGCACGACCGCCGTGTGTATATCCTCAAGCTTGGTAATGTTTGTTTGTAGTTATCAAAACATAAAAGTCAAAATATCGAGATAAAACATTTTAATAAATTGCCAGAAAACTTTAGATTAACCAGATATTTGTATATTTGTATGAGTTATCGCGATAGCTATCTAACTACCTCGTGGCTGCTTTGCGCACTAACTCACAAAATACCGAGATTAAAACGTGAATTAAGGCGATAGTATTTCAAGAAACATTACACTTCCTAGATAATCTTTCAAAAAAATATGAAATTATTAAGATCTTTCTTAAACTGTCGCGACAACTATCTAGCTATGTCGTGGCATAAATATGCCACCATTCACACTAAAAAATACATGAGCCGCAACACGACAAAACCAAAAATGTAGTTGTGCGCCCAGCGCAGACTCAGATCAGCCTGGGCATCCGCCCAGTCTGATCAGAGTCTTCGCTGTCCGCATAGAGGTGGCTTCGATCCTTAGTTACCCTGGCTACCCTATAAGCGATTAAGAAAGAGTCTGCTGTGACTAGGCAGATGCCCAGGCTGATCTGAGTCTGCGCTGGGCGCACAACCACTTTGTTGGTTTTCTCGTGTCGCGGCTCACATTCATTTTACGCTTACTTTGTATATGTTGAATGGCAAAAAAAAAATAATAATGATAAAAACATTAAAAACAAGAGGGCCATGAGGCCCTGAATCGCTCACCTGAACAATTGGCAAAGTGGGTTTTACTTACGTCTGAAATGGTCAAAATATGAGTCTTGGGTCAAAAGTCAAAGAATGACCATGACCTCTTGTACTCATAAATCTTCATGTACTCATTAAGACAACCATATATACCATTTTTAGGCCAAAATCTTCTAAACTTTCCATGAAATCTTATGTTCTGGCATTTTCCCATAAAAAAGTCAAGGTAAACCCAAGGTCATCATTTGAACAGTCTTGGTAGTACTCTAATATATTCTATGCTATTTACCAAGTCTCAAGGCCGTAAGTCTATTGGTTCAGGAGAAGAAACATATTAAAGGTTTATACCATAAATGGGTATGGCCGCCATGTTGGTCATGTGACCTGGACCATTTGAACAAATATTTGTTCAATCAACCCCTGGAGGCTCTATATGAAATGTGTTTACAATTGGCCCTTTGGCTTTTGAGGAATGTCTGAAAATGTCAAAATTGAGAGATCTTGATCAAAGGTCAAAGAATGACCTTGACCTCTTGTACTCACAAATCTTCATGTTCTCTTTCAAATGACTGTATATACCAATTTTTGGGCTTTAATCTTCAAAACTTCCCATGAAATCTTATGTTCTAGCATTTTCCCATATTTGACCTAGCCATTAATAAAGGTCAAGGTCACCCAAGTTTATTATTTGAACAATCTTGATAGTGCTCCAATACCTGATGCTATATACCAAATTCAAGGCCATCGGTCAATTGATTCAGGAGCAGAAGATTTTTTTAAGGTTTTTACCATATATGGGCGTGGTGGCCATGTTGGTCATGTGACCTGGACCGTATGAATAAATTTTGTTCCCTCAACCCCTGAAGGCTCTACATGAAATTTAAGGACAATTGGCCTGATGGCTTTGTGGAGATTGTTTGAAATTGTCAAAATATGAGAGTTCTGGGTCAAAGGTCAAAAAATGACCTTGACCTCTTGTACTCATAAAGCATCATGTACTCATTACTTTAAGATGACTGTAGATACCAATTTTTCGCCCAAAATCTTCAACAGTTTCCAAGATATCTTATGTTTTAGCATTTTGCCATATAAAAGCACAAGGAAGCGAACTTGACCTTACCGTAGAAAAGGTCAAGGTCAACCCAAGGTCATAATTTGAACAATCTTGATAGTGCTTGTGCACCCAATTCTACATACTAAGTTTCAAGGCCATCGACCTATTGGTTCTGGAGAAGAAGATTTTTTTAGGTTTTTACCATATATGGGCGTGGCGGCCATGTGGGTCATGTGACCTAGACCGTATGAATAAATTTTTGTTCCCTCAGCCCCTGGAGACTCTATATGAAATTTGGTTTCAATTTGCCAAATGGCTTTTGAGGAGATTGTCAGAAATTGTCAAAATATGAGAGTTCTGGGTCAAAGGTCAAAGAATGACCTTGACCTCTTGTACTCATAAATCTTCATTTACTCATTAAGCTGAATGCAGATACCAATTTTTAGCCCAAAGTCTTCAACAGTTTCCAAGATATCTTATATTCTAGCATTTTCCCATATAAAAGTACCAGAACGCAAATTTGACCTTGCCGTAAAAAAGGTCAAGGTCAACCCAAGGTCATAATTTGAACAATCTTGGTAGTACTCACATACCAGATGCTATATACTAAGTTTCAAGGCCATCGGCCTATTGGTTCTCGAGAAGAAGATTTTTAAAGCTTTTTACCATATATGGGCGTAACGGCCATGTTGGTCATGTGACCAGGACCATTTGAACAACTTTTCGTTCCTACGGTCCCAGGAGGCTACATTTGGTTGCAATTGGCCCACCGGTTTCAGAGGAGAAGTTGTTTGAAATTGTGGACGGACGGACAGACGGACGGACGGACGACGTACGACGGACGACGGACGCCGGAGCCTTACCATCCTATAAGCTCCCCCGGAGCCGCTGGCTCAGGTGAGCTAAAAACGCTATAGAACATACCTGGGAGCCCGAAAATCTCAGTACTTGTTTCTTCATGTCCACTTTTTTATTTGCTAAAGTCATGCACTCTTCTAGTTTGTCCTGTACATATTTCATCACTCGTTCATCTTCTTCGGCAGGCACCTGATCCCATTTGTTGCATACAAATATTGCATTGGACACGTCAAACACATTTTCTCCGCTCCGCTCTAGACTAATCTGTTGTCCCAGTATGCGTAGAATCTTAAAACGAAAATCAATGGTCAGAACGTTTAGTTAAGAGAATTGCAAACAAATACCAGGTTTGATGAAAAACTTTTTGGCTAACACATAGTCTCATCACGTGCTGTCTCTCTCTCTCTCTCTCTCCCTCTCTCTCTCTCTCTCTCTCTCAATTTTATTATTATTATTATTATTATTATTATTATTAAATAGGCACTACCTATATTGCAACCAACCAACATTATGACTCCAATACTGAATACCTTGCAGTTAACGTACTTAACATGCTTAAATATAACATCTGAAAAGGCCATTAAACCCAATACCCTGGTGGCGTCGTTAAAATTTCGATCTCCTAACCACTTCAGTAATTTATCTGTATTTTTTCTTCTTCTTTAATGGGCTCCTGCTCCCCTACTGTGCCTTACACCTAGTAATTTATCTGTCATTATCGCTGATAGGTAGGCTTTAAATACTGAAGAATACTTCGAAGAATATTGCGTGCGCAAGGCAATAATTTATCTGTTGCAGTGATATACCGGTATGTAATTCCATATACAATTAGTCTTGTCAGGTACTGTTTCTTGCACTGTCTACTACAACAAAAGTTTTATACATGCCTAAAAGGATGCAAACATACTGACTGTTTACTATTTGCTTTACTGTAAACTGTGTACTGTTTACGGTCTACAGTGGCACAGTGAACTATTTTCTTTGTCCTGTTTTCTGTCTTCTGCCTACTGCAAAGTAGTTTTTCGCCACTGCGAGAGCATGCACACATACATCCAGCTTTTGCACGTGTTTTTGTGCATTTGTGCATTTAATCAATGTCGCACTGAGCAGTAGACAAGAGGCAGTAGCCATTAAACAGACTGTACACAATAGTTGGTTGGTTTGGTTTAAACAATATTTATTTCACGTAAATTACATGCATAACATTTACAGAGTACAAAATGGTGAACAGAATTTGATAACAAGCATCAAAACTTATACAATCATCTCCTGCGGTTGGTTGGTTTGGGTCCAATAGTTCTTTAAGACCGTTTTTCAATCTATATCGAGCCGTCCCCCAGAGTAGTGGAGAAAGAAAATAGATTTATCATATGACGTCGCATCTGAGAGTGTAATAAAGCCATGCATTAAAAACGATAATCCACTAGTGGATTAAATATGCAAATTACGTCGTACCGTTATACGTTGACGTCCATAAAAACGTCGCGTTTTCTAATGGCGAAATCGTGACATTTTAGTGCAAAATCTGCTAATAAAATGCGACTTTACTGTCATATGATAAATAGAATCTTGCATTCGTGCTCCTGTATTATTCAATTTATTAAACTCGTTGGTGAAAACGATAAGATGCTCGGCAGAGCCTCGCATCTTATCTCTTTCCCCAACTCTTTTAATAAATTCAATAATACATGAGCAATTATGTAAGATCCTCTATATGATAGGCCAAAGAATAAAAATTCAAACAATCAGCCACACCTACTGCATACACAGTAGGCCCTTGCTCTACTACAATCCAAATTAGTAGGACGCATGATCCATGTCCCAGCAGCACCGCCGGCCCATGACCACCCCCAAGTGCATGATAGGCAATAACAATGGCATTTAAGAGAGTATACAGTCAGGAGGCCTATATGTGCATGCTCTTGAATAAGTAGCAGTATGAAGAATACATGAAGATTTATTTTTTTTTCTTCTTCTTTTCAGGCCATACTATTTTCATTCCTTTTGCGCCAGTTTTTGCACCCTGGCAAATCAAGGGCACAGTATGACTATTGGTATTCATCACCATTCCGTTTGATTAAAAAGGGACAAAATCGGACCCCACAGAGAGTATCAAACGGTGGGGCAGTTCTTTTTTTTTTTTTTTTAGACGGAATGACAAGACAAGCCTTGTATGAATATTGCCCGTCTGTCTTACTTTTTACACCCCCACCAGCTACCAAAAGTGTCCGAGAATAACGCACCCTCCGAATGTACCTGCTTTGACCTTACATGATGTCAGAACATATCAGAACGTGATCGTGACATATTGTGTTACAGATTTCTAAAGAATGTTCGGTTTTTATACAATGTCAAATAGTGTTAATGTCAAAAAACACCGAGATTTCGACCATCATCAACTGTCGGATGGCACAGGAATAGTTTGGGGGTCTTATATTCTACAAGGAAATGATTGCATTTTAAGGTATTGGCTTCCTGTTGTGATAAATTTGCAATTGCACGGCGAATAATTCCAATGAGATTGGATTTTTGGGCGAGTGGCGGGATTGAAAAGGTTTCTTTTTTCTTAATGATTATTAAGCTCTTTCGGTTTCCGCCATTCTAAGAGGGTTTTTTCTTCAGAAGACTTTCAGGTATTTTATGTTTTATGTTCCGAGCATGTTATTCCAGCGGCATTGTGGATTGGTTGAAATAATTTACGTACATCTAGCAAATGATCAATTTATATAATGAAAACAGCAAAATATAAAGAAAGTTTATTCAAAAAGAAAATAAAAAAATAAAAAAAATAAATGCTTGTCCAATAAATTTTATTTTCGGTGAAGGTTCTTTTTTATGTCCAGTATCTCATTTCCCCCAAGCAAAAACTCCGATCGGCAATTCAGTGACAGAAAAAAATGAAGCCTTAGTGGTATGGGACGGAATAGAAAAGAACAGAAATACGCGTCATATCGTAGAGCAACCAATACTCGTCCTTCGGTGGCAAACAGCTCATTGGTTATTTGCTATTATTATTTTCTGTCACGGGTAGGCTATGCACGGGATTGTAAGAGTTCCTCTGAATTTTCATAATTATTGCCATAATTACTATGATTTCTCGCCTACATTTTGGTGGCTTGTATTACTATAATGAAATTAATCAAGAACTTTTGTAGTGGCCCAGTTACAGGCCCAGTTACAGGTCCAAGGTCTGCTGTATTAATTATTATTTTATTGATTATTGTCACTGATATTTGCCGAGTTTGACGTCATTGATTTTTGGCCGAGTTGTATTGGCCGAGTTTCGCCTGTATTGGCCGAAATTGGCTTGTACTGGCGGGGTAGTCAAAATAAACCCAGTTTATAAGTCTGTGTTTTTTATATTGGTCGTTTTCTGTATTTGTTTTCTCACGCTTTCGGGCTGTTTTGCGTAGTACCCTGTTTGATGCCTACTGATGTTAAATAAGTCCTTTTTATTACTGTAATTACTTAGTTGGGAAAGAGAGTGGTGGCTGGATTGCTTCTTGTTATATCGCTAAGTATAAACTATCTGCGTCATTGTCTACAGAGTGTCGACGGTCTTAGTTACGTGATTTTCAGGCCACACCGATGACTATGAGTAACTGCATCCAAGTGTGGTTGTTTCGCTTAAAAATCTTTGTTCGCCAACGGGTAACCTTTTTGTCCCAATAGTTTAATGTGTTTGAAGTTTTATATATAGCCTATTGCCAAAACAAAAGGAAAAATGGATCAGATAGCTCATTTCTCACTATGTCTTCGATTAATTTGGTCAGTGCTTATGTACTGGTGGAAACCGTTTAAACACTTTGATCGGTATGCCTACAGAAATTAAATGCCTACGATCGACCTTATTCCGAACAAGGCCAACATGATAATTACGACTTTCAAACAGCTGTACATAAAAAGATCAAAATGAAAATGTATTTCAATCAGTGACATATTGCAGTTTGTTCCGTTCACAATTATGAATCAACTTCAGGGCCGCTTAGAATACAACATTCACCAGTTTTTTATGCCCCCAACTTGAAGAAGTTGAGGGGGGCATATTGATTTGGGCCTGTCCGTCTGTCCGTAACCATTTTGGCAGCTGGGAAAATCAAGAACCGCTTATGCTAGGATCTTGAAATTTTATATGTGGCATGTACATGGAAAACAAGCGGACTCGTATTTTTCTTTTTTAGCTGGTCACGTATTTTCCAGAGTTATGCCCCTTTTTCGACATAGTCTATGGAACCTTGTAAACAAAATATCTCGAGAATCCCTGATGCTAGTATGATGAGTTTTTGCAGGAAGGCATTGCTTAAGGTGTAAATGATCTGATTAACTTTTGACAAAAATTGGTGACTTTTTTTACTTAGTTAGGCCCCTTTATCGACTAAGTGCACTGAAGCCTATGGTACAAAGGTACCCTTACATACGGTCAATAACCGTAAGAGATAAGAACGCTGAAATTTTATATGCTGCATGAACATCAAAAATAAGCGATCCCAATTTGTTTCCCCTGCCGGTCGTCATTTTGGAGTTATGTCCCTTTGTAGCGACTTTGTGATTTTATTTAGGAAGAACCTTGTGAACAAAATATCTGAAGAATCGCTTCAGTTAGGATCTGAATACTTGGAAAAAAGTTACTTTCCAATGAGCAGATGACCTGACGAACTTGTGAGCATGTTTCGAACCGATTAAACCCCCTTTCTGACTTAAACATTATGGGATGAACCTTCTTAAGAGGCAAGCATACGGTTGGGGGCATAGTGTTTCATAAACACATTTTCTGGTTTTCATGTACATGTAAATGGTTCAAGTGCTACTACCTTGGTTAGTGTGACATACCTTATTATTTTCTATTCCCCCAGCATTGGCGCTGTTCAGAACATAAATGAAACCGACGGCGTTTGGCAGATATCTTAGTAATATTTCTGCCATTTCTTCGTTGTCCCCAAGTCCAGGTGTATCAACCAGAGTTACATTCTCCTGTTACAGACAATTAATAGTTGTATAAGTAACTATCAGTAATAAAGGTAGAAAACTACACAATCGGAGTCACTGACTCTGTTAAGCAAATGATATGTCGGTCTTTGTTTGTAGTCTTTCCGATACTATTTCTGAAGGAAACGTTGCCATCACTTGTTTGGAAAGTAAAAGTTGAAATAGTACAAGCAGCTGAATCCAATATTTGGACACTTTTCTACAAGGAGCTGGACACTGACGTTTACATACAGAGAAAGTATGCCCGTTTCCGAAAGATGTATTCAATTGCACAGCATTTGTGGCAAAATTTCATTTATACGTTTTGTCGCTCTGTGCCTTCGGTTAACAATGATTCATCAGAATATTCGTTTATGTGTTTACAGCTTGTTCTGCTAAATTTGCTAATGTTAAATGTACCAACAATAAAATAATATGTTCGTACATGGTTTATGACAATAAAACCAAACAAATCTACCTGATTCTCTAATAATGGGATTGGCCAGTAAACGTCAATTAGTTTAATGGTGGTATCCTCCATAATTTCGTCCAACTTCTCACTCAAAGATTTGGCGAGGCAATTCTGGCCTAGATGATGCACCATTTTATGCCCTGACTCATCGTAGACAAGCCGCTTGGTAGCACTGTGGTGAAGGCAGCATATGGCTGTTGTCTTGTGTAAAACTGAATATGGTAGTATCTCTTCACCAATTAGTAGATTTATTAAGGTACTTTTGCCTGCGCTGGTTTCCCCTGAAATGGCAAGTAAGCACAGTATATTACAAGACTTTTCAGTTGGAAAGCCGCTCCAGGTGGAGAAAGAGAATTCATAAGTTTCGCAGGATCATTATATAGTCGTCTCAGTGCAAAGGAGTAAGAGTAACTAAACATCTATGTGCTTAACAGTGCCTTTTTTTCTCTCTCTGTTTCGTAGCATTTGTGAGTGTAGTTTTAATTAGCACTCTCCCTAAGAATCAGGCAGATGGTGATAAGTGACTAGTCACAGAAATTGTAAATTTTACTTCTATTTTATTAGACTTCATAAAAAACTTGCACAGCACAAAGCATTCCCCTTTTCTGGCAGTGGTTGCCATGGAAACGGGATTTAAAGATTTCGTGAAGACGGGACAAAATTTTTCCTAGAGAAAATTGAAAATTGGCATTTTTCAGATTGATTGTTGAGATATGAATACTGTTCATATTGACCTTTTATTCCTCTCATTAATTGAACTCCTTAAGCACTTTTTATACAACACAGAAAAAACATCGTATCAAATTCACACTATGTTGCTTAGCAACATAAGTGCCACCATAGCAACACATTTTATACATGGTCAAAATTGGCAATTTTAAAAGCTAAATATCCGCTAACAGCAAAGGTGTGCAGAAACAATTCATACAAGGTCCAGCTAACCAACATCTGTTTTACTGATATAAAAAATAAAAAGTTTTACAATGTTCCAAATTGACGTTACCATGGCAACAGAAACATCGAACCGTCGGTGAATTTACCTAAAAACATCATTTTCAAAGCAAATTATCTACCTTCAGCAAAGGTGTATACTAATATCCCATACAAAATTTAGATAACCCATATCTGGTCTACCAATGCTAAAAACAAATGTAATACTTTGTTCCAAATTTACGTTACCATGGCAACCAAAATGTCTAACTGTTAGCAACCTTACATAAAAATAGCATTTTAAAATTACATCATTTCTCTTTAGCAGATGTGCATATCAGCAATTCCTACAGATTCAAAATAACACACATTCACTTTTCTAATATTGGAAATTAAAATTATTACAATGTTCCTGATTTACGTTACCATGGCAACAGAAACATCAAACCATCAGTGAATATACCTAAAACACCATTTTGAAAACAAATTATCTACCTTATGCAAAGGTGCATTCTAACAATTCATACAAATTCTAGATAACAAAAAAGCCAATGCTACCCAGGAAAAAAAACAACAAGTATTACTTTGTTCCAAATTTACGTTACCATGACAACCGAAATGTCAAACTGTCAGCAATAAAACATAAAACCAGCATTTTTAAAGTGCATTATTTCTCCTCAGCAAAGGTGTATATGAGAAATTCCCACAGAATCTAAGTAAAACACATTTGATTTTTATTATACATTGAAAATATTTTTTTCACAATTTTTGTAATTTACGTTACCATGGCAACAGAAACATCCAACATCAGTGAATTTGCCTAAAAAATTCATTTTCAAAGCAAATTATCTATCTTCAGCAAAGATGGGTACAAACAATGCATACAAATTCAAGATATCCCATTTCTGTTATCAATGCTACAAACAAAAAAAGTAATACTGTGTTACAAATTGACATTGCCATGGTAACCCAAAGGTCAAACTGTCCGCAACCATACATAAAAAACAGCATATCTAAATTGTATTATTTCTCTTCAGCGACAGTGTATATAAGCTTTTACTAGAGAATCTAGAAACCGCACATTTTATTTTCTCATATTGAAAATTAAAAGTTTTACAATGTTCTTAATTTACGTTACCATAGCAACAGAAAAATCGAACTGTCAGTGAATTAACCTAAATAACAATATTTTCAAAACAAATCATCTACCGTCAGCAAAGGTGCATACTAACAAACCGTACAAATTCTAGATATCCTATATCTGGTCTTCCAATGGAAAAAAAAAAAAAAAAAAAACAAGTAATACTATGTTACAAATTGACGTTACCTCGGCAACCCGAATGCCAAACTATCAGCAATCGTACATTTTACCAGCATTTTAAAGTATATTATTTCTCTTCAGCAAAGATGTATATAAGCAATTTCTAAAGAATAAAAAAAACATACATTTGATTTAAACATACTGAAAATAAAAAGTTTTACAAATTGATATTACCATGGCAACAAAAGTTTTACAATGTTTCAAATTGATGTTACCATGACAACAGAAACATCGGACCATCAGTGAATTTACCTAAAACTTTCAGTCTGAAAACAAATCAGCTATCTTCAGCAAAGGTGCATACTAACAATTCATGCATACAAATTCTAGATAACCCTAAGCTGATCTACCAATGCTGAAAACAAAATGTAATACTATGTTACAAATTCATGCTACCATGGAAACCTAAATGTCAAACTGTCATCTATCATACATTAAAGCGTATCATTACTCTTCAGCAAAGGTGTAAAAGCAATTACTGCAGAATCTAAATACCACACATTTTCTTTTAACATCATGAAAATAAATTTTTACAATGTCCCTAATTTACGTTACCATGGCAACCGAAACATCGAAATGTCAGTCAATTTACCTAGAACACCATTTAATTTGATGAAGGTAGATAATTTGCTTTGGAAACGATTTTTTAGGTCAGTTCACTTATGTGTTGATGTAGTGTCATTGTAAAGTAAATTTGGAACATTGTATTACCTTTTATTTTTTGGTATTGAGAAAACAGATATGATTTAACTAGAATTTTTGGGAACTACTAATATACAAATATTTCGTAAGTATTTGCGATAAAACTGTGAGAATATTTATGGCATCACCAAAACATATTGTACTGTATGTTTTATGTTATGGGCCGGAGGCCTTTATTGAAGAATAAATTTGCAAAAGAGAAATAATATTCTTTAAATAATATGCTTTAAATGTGCTGTTTTAATGAAACGTTGGTGATAGTTTGACATTTTGACTGCTATGGTAAAGCTTTTTATGTTTGATGTGGGTAAAAGAAATGTTTGTTATTCAAACTTAATGGGAACTTCAAATGCACCTTATGAAGAGATACAATATGCTTAAAATATGCTGTTTTATGCAAGTTTGGTGAAATGTTGCCATTTGGGTTGCCATGGTAACGTAAATTTGGAACTTTCCATAACTTCTTATTTTTGGTATGGAGGAAAAAGTAAGTGTGTTATCTAAACTTTTCAGGTATAGATTATATATATTATTGATGAACAGAAAAAATGTGCCTTGAAATTTTGTTTTTGTGTTACTTTGGTGAAAGTTTGCTAATTGTGTTGCTGTGGTAATGTAAATTCGGAACATTTTATAACTTTAAATTTGTTTGTATGGATTAAAAGAACTGCGGGTTATTTAAATTTTATTAGAACTGCACATCAGATAACCTCTTCTAAAAAGAATTAAGGTGTTTTGAAAATGATGTTTTATATAAGGTTAAAGACAGTTTAATGTATAGGTTGCCAGGATTATGAAAAGTTAGTACATTGCATAACTTTTTATTATTAACCTGAATGAAAAAAGGGGTTACGTAAATTTGAAAGGATTGTGACATCAAAGACACATTTCCTGAAGAGATATAATATGTTTTATGTATGCTGTTTTTATACAAAATTGGTAATAAGGTGACAATTTGGTTGCTATGGTAACGTAAATTTGGAACATTACATGCTATTATTTATTTTTGATAAGTAAAGAAGAAACGTGTGTTATTTAAATTTTATAGAAAAATCATAGTTACACCTTTATTGAAGAAAAAAATGCTTTAATTATGCTCCTTTTATGTAACATTTGTGAAAGTTTGACATTTTGGTTGCTATGGGAACGTAAATTATGAACAATGTATAACTATTTATTTTTGATCCGGGAAAAAGAAATGTTTGGTATTTTAAATTCATGGGAAATTAATATATACACCTTCAGCTGAAGAGAAATAGTATGCTTTAAATATGCTGTTTTTTACGCAAAATTGGTGACAGTTGCTGTTTGGGTTGCCATGGTAACGTAAATTGCAACATTCCATAACCTCTATTTTCTGGTATGTGTAAGAAATGTGTGTGATTTAAACTGATTAGGAATTGCAAATCAACACTTTAATGAACGGAAATAATGTACTTTTAAAATGTCGTATTTGTGTAAAGATGAAGACAGTTTGATATCTGGGTTACTATGGTAACGAAACTTTCGAGCATTGTATTACTCTTTGTTTATAATACATGTATTGGTAAACCAGATGTAAGGTATTTGAGATTTATATCCATTGTCTATATGATCCTTAACTGGAGGCAGATAATTGCTATGAAAAAGGGTTTTAAGGTAAATTCACTGACGTTTCGATGATTCTGTTGCCATGGTAACGTAAATTACAAAAATTGTAAAAAAAATGTTTTTGATATTGGCTAAACAGATTTAGTTCATTTGGACCTTGTATGAATTGTTTACACGCATCTTTGCTGTAAGCTGATTATTTGTTTTGAAATTTGTCAATTTTAATAGTGTATAAAATGTGTATCTATGGTGACACTTTCGTTGCTTAGCAACACAGTGCAAAGATAAGTTGTTTTTGCTCTATTGGATAACAAATGCTCAAACAGTTCATTTGAGGAAAGGAGGAAAAAAAACTATAAAATGTATTCATAGCACAACGGTCAAGCTTAAAAGTGTTAATTTTAAGTTTTCTCATTTAGAATTCTTGTCCAGACTTCAGGAAATATTTAAATCTTGTTTCCATGGCAACCACTGACACAGACAGGAAATGCTATGTGCTGTAAAAGTCTTTCATGAAGTCTGATGAAATGGAGGTAAAAGTAACAATTTTTGTGACTATTCACTTATCACCATCTGCTTGATACTTACGAAGAGTGCTTATTAAAAGGAACTGCATTTTAATGATAGTGCCGTCAGTCAAGTTGCCATGGAAACCAAATTAAGATATAAAACTAAAAAAGTTTTGTGTTCTACTAAACAAGTAAGCATTGATGTTTGATTTAGCATGTCAATTGATTTACATAAGTATGGGTTTATGGGCGCTTTTCTTCTACAAATTAAGACATTTTTTCAATTTTAATGAATAGGGACCACTTTGGTCGCCATGGAAACCAGGAAAATGCAACATTGTAAAACTTTTTATTTTTTCATTACTTACACAAGACCCTAGTAAGTGCATCATATATACACTCTTTGCATCCTAGCTTTTCTGTTGCGAAATTTTCTTCTACAAAATATGACATTTTTTCAATTTTAATGAATAGGGACCACTTTGGTTGCTATGGAAACCAGGAAAATGCAACATTGTAAAACTTTTTAGTTTTTCCTTACCAACACAAGACCCTAGTGTATGCATCATATACTCACTCCTTGCATCCTAGCTTTGCTGTTGCGAGATAACTTAGACTGAAATTCCTCGTTTTCAGCCAGCGGAAAACTTGCTTGATACTGTTCCTGTTGGTTACCATAGAAACACTCTCTGTTTGTTTGTAATTACCTATTGTTGTATTCTAATAAAAGCTAGAACATGACTTAGTTTTATCAAATAAATTAATTTATATGACTATTTAAAATAGATCTGATTTATACCCCTCAAAAAGTATAATTTTTATGTTTCAAAAATAAGAAATCCTGCTTCTTGAGGCAAAAACTTCTATCAGCCGTTGCCATGGCAACGATGCGATAATCACACTTTCCCTTTGGCTTTGGGACTTTTTTGACAAAAAGAAACAAATGCACTAAAAAATTTTGGTATTCTGAAAAAGTCACTTATCACCTTTTCTATAGGACCTGCCTGATTCTTAGGGAGAGTGCTAATTAATAGGTATTTTCCTTCGAAGCCAACAATAATTGCACTTTGTTATATCTCTGTGGTAAAAATTAATTCAAGTATAACTCTTACTACGCTTTCAATGACTTGCTCTGTCCTAAAGAATGAATTTGCTCGTCACGGAATGATCATATTCATTGAAGAAATA
The DNA here is from genome assembly GCA_963989385.1 of Ctena decussata. Lineage (NCBI taxonomy): Eukaryota > Metazoa > Mollusca > Bivalvia > Lucinida > Lucinidae > Ctena > Ctena decussata. The sequence continues at coordinate 12,192,662 of OZ022509.1, forward strand.
ACATGAAGCAAGATTCCCAAGGCAAACACTCTACGCAATTCGGCATGTCACAAGTTTATTTAGGAACACCTATTACGAAAATCATCTATTCGGAATGCTAAAAGTAAAAAGTATGCAAAGACCAGGAACTGAAACAATCAAAATCCAAATCCAGCCCTCAAACCATAGTTTTGAAACAACTAAGATTACAAATAATCAAGACACAGAGAACATATGGCCAACCGAGTGGGCAGCTTGTTCCCAAAAGGTGGCCACTCAGCAACCCAAACCGAACCAAAAATAAGAAGAACACACATAAGGTAAAACATCACAGAAACTCTGACACCAAAAACAGGCAACAGAGAACCACAACAGAACAGAACAATTCACTTTAAAAATTTTCGAGAAAAAGACTGCTATATTCAAAAGTGGACAATATTTCTTCACGAAAGATAAAAGAGACCTCCTGGAATGTAGACTTTGCAGGCACTTTGACTAAATGCATTGAAATAAGTTAGAAACATGTTTGGTCGATGTGTGTGCAAACATCAACGTAAGGCTTCCATAGAGAAAAATGACTTTTTATTAAAGCACTTGCTGCATCATGTGGTTTTGGAGACTTTGAAACTAACAAGATTTACAGTAAAAATCCGACAAATTGACTATACAAACTGGTGTAATTTCAAAAATGAGTCAATGCTGATGACGTAAGGGGTGATTTTTGGATGTACTACAATTCTGATATTTGTATGCATTATGGGTATATTTTGAATCAAAATGTTTTCATACACTTTAAGTGGCACCACAGATATTTCCATTTCACCTTTTTATCGATAGAACAGGATAAATTTTTCTATTTATTAGCCTGTTATTAAGGAGGACATAGCAAAATGACCGACAAAAAGAAGAAAAAAAAAAAAACATCCGAAACTCCCGAACCTGAAACGAATTTGATTAAGCTGAAGATCTTCATATTTATTTTCTTTATTTAATGTTATTGTATTTATTATTTGTATGCCAAATGGACATTTATTGTCTATGGTAAAACTAAGGAAATATAACTCCATGCCTTTAATACAAGTCGAATATTCTGATATTCTTCTTGATTATGCTCTTTAAAACTAGATACAAACTTCAAACCTAGCTTTTACATCAAACCTATATTTGATATTATCAATCCTGAGATTTAAAACCCTGTTTCGAAAATATTCCAGCTCCAAATGGAAATTTTGCTGACAATCATAGTCTAGCTTTCATGTGGCTTAAATTTCTAAGCCCGAAAAGGGGTATTATTCATCTAAAGTTTAACAAAACTTTCCAAAACTTTAATCAGGTGAATTCTATCTAAAGCAAAAAGAATAACGTCAAAAAGTACAAGTTTTTCCTGCATTTTTGCTAAGAAGGTGGAGGGACAGAAATTTATAACCTACAAACAGTGGTAGAACTTATCAACTGTTTGAACTTGACGACTGTCTTACAAAAATTAGGAAATCGCAGTATGCTTTGCCCTGGCTTTCACCACCGGATATATACAGGGTCACTGATGGGGCTTGATTATCCTTTTCCGCGATTTGTTATTTCCGGTGATGATTCATTGATGAGTTCGGAAACCTTCATGCGGACCAAACAGCTATTATTATGTTTCAAACCACTGCAGAAGCTGAGAGCAAGGTTTGGGCAAAGTAAAACATGTTTAAGCCCCCCCCCCCCCATTAATCTTTTGCTGACCGTTCTAAGGTGGTACTTCTATTGCGGTTCATTGATGTTGTATTGTGCTGTGTCCGCTTGTCTATGGTCTCTGGCGGTTTGGTCACCCGTGTTGCTGCCCAATCTGCCGTTTTGTTTTGTTTTGTGACTAAAATAAAGAAAAATAAGTAAAAATAGATGTTGATGCTGTTATTGGGGTAGCTGAATGACCATCTGTTTGGGAAAGAGCTGCTTATTCGGTTTATTGTGCGTGTATTTCGTAAACGTGTGTAACTTTCTGAGTGTATGTGTTTCTTTCCCTATTGGTTTTGAGAGCGTAATTTGGGATTTGATTGTATTAGTTCCTGATCATTGCCAATCTTTTTACTTTGAAAAGCCGAATCTTTGAAGTAAGGTCCATGTTCCTTCTTTTGAATGTATTCTGTGCTCTTGAAACAACTCTCTAAGGTTTTCATCGGTCAATTTAAGGCCTTCCCCAGAATGATTGTTACATCAAATTCGGACAGTGTATCTTGGCTATCAGTGTAACTGAAAAGTCTTGTAATATACTTTTGCTTTGTGAGCCTTTTTTTTATTTTCAGATTTGCCTTTTTCTATTCAGGAGGTCTAAATGAATGTCTTATTCTTACAATTTCCTTTTTCGTTTATGAGTCGCAGCGAATTCCAGGGTGAGCGTTACGCGCATCTGAAACGAGTTTATGCCCCGCAATAATTTATCACTGACCGTTCCAAGGCGGCGTGTCCCTTGTGGCTTTTTGATATCGTTTTCAGCTACCCTGAGCCGAAGGCTCTGGGAGAGCTGATAGGATAGGCAGCCTCCGTTATCCATCCGTCCGTCTTCCGTCCGTCCGTCGTCCGTCAGAAAATTCATATGAATTTTCTACAAATCTGCTGGGCCACTCTGAACCAATTTTTAAAGGGAGCAGTCATGGGTTAGGGAAAACGAAAGATATCTAAAATAGTCATTTTTCAAAATTCAAGATAGCTGTCATGCCCACATATGGGAAAAAAACATTCAAACGACTCTTTCTCCAAAACTGTAGGACCGATTTGGTTGATATTTTCCAGGAAGCATATGAGGCTCCTCCTTATATAAAATAGCTAATCTCTTTTCGGTCGGATCGTGAACAGACTTTTAGTGGTTGGGGCTATTTGAAAAACTGACGTAATATTTCATATGCACGGACACTTTGAGCTAGGTAGCTAATTTTTTCATAGGATTGTTGAAGACAATGTAATGATAACAAATATGAAGTTTTTTTGTGAAAATTACATTGCAACTTTGGTTGTCATGGCAACTGTTCATGAAACAAGAGCTGTCGCCTGACAGCATAGCTCGCCTGAATAGTTGCTCGCCCATCTTAGTCGCTATGGTGGTGTGGACTGCTATGCTTAAATGCATAAAACTTCAGACAAGCATGTCCATAATGACAACTCATTTATAAACAAAAGCTGTCTCAGAAATAACCCTTAAAATAAAATTAAAATAAAAGAATTCACATGAAATTTTAAAGTCCATGAGCTTGAGGACAAAGAACTAAGGGGTAGTGAGAGAGGGGGGGGGGCATGAACCATTATCTAACATCAGTCCAAGTATTAGTATCAACTGAGTCCATCATGGCACTGTGAAATTATGTCTTCATAAATATATAATTTTAACCAAAATCTTTAAGACAAAAATCAAAGTCGATGACCTTGACTTCAAGGTCATCCAGTGGGGGTAAGTATATAGTGTTTTGTAAAAACTCAAAAAAGTGTCTAACATCAGTTCAAGTGTAAACTAAATCTCTGCCAAGCATTATGAATCAGTATGCAATTAGAACACATTAATATAATAAAGACCAAATATCCTAAGTCCATGACCTTGACATCAAGGTCACTGAGGGGGGTGGGGTAGTGCCTTTGAAAATTTGGACCAATATATAACTACACTGCAGATATAAAAAGAATTCATCTATGGGTTCAGGAGATATGTGTCTTTAAAAAACTTTAACCAAAACATCCTATCAATAAAAAGACAATTTTCTGAGTCCATGACCTTGACATTAAGGTCACTGAGGGGATTGGGGGTAGTAACTTGGAAAACTTTGGACCAATATCTATCTACAATGTATGTATCAAAGGAATCCATCCATGGGTTAAAGAGATATTGGGCTTTATAAAACTTTAACCAAAACATCCTGTCAAAAGAACTCCCAATTTTCTAAGTCCATGACCTTGACATCAAGGTCACGGAGTGGAGTGGGGGTGGTATCCTGTTAAACTGTGAACCAATATCTAACTACAGTGCAAGTATCAAAAGAATCCATCCATGGGCTTAGGAGATATAGATCTTAGAAAACTTTAACCAAAACATCCAATCCGGACGCCGACGCGGACGCAGACGCGGACGCTGACGCTGACGCCGACGCCAGGGTGACAACAATAGCTCTTCCTGAACTTTCGTTCAGGCGAGCTAAAAATGCGAATGACATTTCCACTGAAAAAAGGCAGCCAATTTCAATCAAATTTCATATTTAGCATTTATATGGTGATTGTATGAAACAGCAAACTGTCATAATTCAAAATTCAAGATGGCCGTCATGCTCATATATGGTTATAAACATTAAAGCTTCTTTTCCATAACCACTTAACTGATTTGGCTGATATTTTGCAGGAAGCATATGGACACCTCCCTATATAAAAGAGCTAAAATCATTTCGTGCAGCTCTTTGGATGACTTCGAGCTCCTTTTCGGTGCGGGCATCCTAAAACCATGATTGTAAACAACATGTATTTTTTACTGATTTTAACTGTACATAAGAACCTTTCCAGCACGAATGTTTTAAGGTTCTTCACGGTGCGAATATGCCAATATTGACCATGCACTTCATCGGTAGAAGTAGATGTATCAGGGGAGCAATACAGGAATATCATGGTCTTCTTGTTTTTGTGTGTCCGCTTGTCAGTGGTTTTATCTGTACTGTTGCTCACCATGCTTTCTGTTTTGACTAAAATTGAAACTAGGCCAACATATAAACGTATTCATACCAAATTTAGTGCGACAGACGCGCGTTTCTGTATTTAACTACTTCAGTGTCCCTAAACCCCAACGTTTGAAAGAAAAGAGATGATGGGCAGGTCTCTGCAGGCAACGAGCATCCCTCTTCGAGCTACACTTACTGTCACATTCCGCGAGACACATTAACTGCAGACATCAAGTAAGAGACGCCTTCATATTAACCCGCTAGCGCAGGCGTCCCCCATCGAGCCACCTCAGCCCCTGACTTTCGAGAAAGGTGACAGACAAGGGCATCAGGTGCAGTTAGAACCCACAAAATACCAAATGTACTCACAAGAATGGAAGCCAAACGTCGCTAAAGTTCATGTCGCTATGACAAGTCAGTTTTAGTTTTAGAATAATTTAGAAATTTTACTGGACAGACATCAAATTGAATAAGGTTATTACTTTGAATCCGTATTTAAGTAGCGACCTAAATGCTAGATGTTTCACGTTTGCACAAAAAATGAAAATCATCAAACTCCAGTTAATATGTAGAAATCAGAGCATGTGTTATCGATTAGAAACTAAACCAATAGCTGCTGGCCCTTCTTTTCAAGCGCACAGTCTAATTTAATTAATAAACTTTTCATACCCTAGGCAACCAGTTTTCATAGGGAATAAACAATCTTCCTATACAACCTCCCTGATACTACATCTGCAGGCACCACAATAAGTTCACTTGGCCTATTAGAGTATAAAGATTCTATGTCAAATGAAATTAATAGAGTATAAAGATTCTATGTCGAATGAAAGTAATATTATTACTTTCATTCGACATAGAACAGGCCAAGTAAACTTGGTATAGAAGCAATAAAATTCTGGAAAGAGGAGTTTCTTGATACTTTCAATTCAAGATTTTCGAAATATTTCATTGTAAATGAAATCAGATTAATATTTGAAAGCAACATGTTTTTGACAGCGATAAACATTTCAAGTAAGACAAAAAAACACCTGACTACATTTACATCATTGGGTACCAGGAAGAAACGGTATACAATATCATTATCAAAGAGACGGACAGTAAAAATCCCAGTTACTTTTCTCCTGTCATCCACGGCATACAAAAAATTACTATTTTTCACGTAGGTTGAAAACAATTGATTCTGCACATCATTTACTGCAAACAAATCCTGAAAGAACTGCATTATATTTACTCAAACAAAATTAGCCTTAAACAATTATTTAATATAACATTCAAAGCTGTTAAGTTTGAAAGAGAATCTTTTAGAATTGTCTCAGAGGATACCATTTAGCCTTCCATTATGTACGCGCCAACTAACAATCCAAAAAACCTTGTACTTTTTAATATTACTGAATGAAAAATTTACTTACTTTACAAGACGATTGAAGATTTAAAACTTTGTCACAGAATGCACTTCCAGTTTGATTTTCTGCATTTTTATTGACGACTAAGAACTCGTTGCACTAGGTCTATCTCTGGAAATCAGTATACCTTTAAGTAGCCTAAATGGGTTGATAATTTATAAATACTAGTCAAAGTACAATTTCCAAGAAAAAGCGATTCTGAGTATATGCCATGAACTTATTTGGTAATACATGTAACACTTTGGCAAAGAGGAAGCATATAATACGTAAGCAATGCTAGCATGGAAATTGATAGTTGAAGTTTAGCATAATCAGGTGCATGACCTTTGGATATATAAGACAGAAGCGCGCCTCGCTCTAGGGAGATTTTGGATATTTGGCTTAAAATATTGTTCTTATAACTTTGAAGCATGGAAATGACTTTATTGTGTTCTCATTTTAACCCTTCTATAATAAAAATAGAAAAATAGGTAAAATAGTTGTTAAATGTTTTTCGTATTTGCTTAGTCTGTTGTAACCGTTCTGTTGGTCTAAATTATTTAAATCTAAATTTATATTAAATTTTACGTATTTTGATCCTGGGTAGTCGCTTGATTGTTAAGTTAATAAAGCGAACTCTAAGATGACTTAAATGCGAGCGGCAATAGTATAATTTAAAACATACAATAATTATTCACCAATTATTAGTTCAATTGTAATACTGACCATGAATTAAAATGCTGTAACAGACCAAACTGAGGCCTCTGCTTTGCATATATTTTTTTAAATAACTCAATAGAATTTTGTTGCTGAAGAACATGTTGGCCACTGATGAGGCTTGTGTGGCCGATCTTCAAAAAGTCTGGCACATGCCACTCCTTTTGAATGTTTTCTCTGCTCTTGAAAGAACTTCTCAAAATTTTAATTTGACATCGCAGCAGCTGGTGTTGTGCCGTGTGGCGACCGTAAAACGTCTCCCCGTACACGATCCATAATGTTGTGAATTGTGAATTAAGGAATTTTGCTCACCAATTAATTAATTTTATCATATGACGTAGCTGTTATTTAGTGGATAACGTAATGTCATAAAATCGTATGACAACACGTGTAATTTCACTTTGTGCGTGCACGTAATGTCATTGACAACGTCCGTGTCAACAGTGCGTTTTCTTATTTAAATAAAGTTCATTTTGAAGGCAATAAATCCCATTGCGTAGGGTCATAAGATAAACAAAATCTAACACTCGTGGTTATTTCATATGAAATTTATGAAACTCGCGGAAGGCTCGTTTCATAATTTCATATGAAATGACCTCTCGTGTAAGATCCTCTATTTCTTACTTTTTGCATTTTAAAAAACGTATGTTAATTGCTAGTCATTAAGGAGTGCAAAAGAGAATAACACATAATTCATGCCGTCGGCGTATCTGCTCTCCTTTACAGGTTTTAGTTTTATATAACGAGTACACAATCATTTTTCGCAATGTTCAATGCACCACACTCTTCGCTTGACAGTGCATTTTAGTGAATGTATTACATCTCATTGCGGATGCATTTTGATTTTTAACACATTCGCTGAGTACGTGAACAGTCATATCTAAAGGACCGTCGTGCGGATAGCCCAACCCTCGGTTATGTCTATTTATAGATATTAGAAACTGAATCGTAAAAATATCGAGATAAGAATTTAAATTATAGCGATAATATTTCCAGAAAACTTAGAATACTTAGCTAATCTTCTGAGAAAACTTTGATTTACCAAGATACTTTTTAAATTATGTCAATAGCTATCTACTTACCTAGTAGCAGATTTTGGCACTTACGCACAAAATCCCTATATAAAAACGTGAAATGCCGCGATAAATTTATAGGCAACAATCTTTTCAGAACATTTTTAATTCTGAAAACATTTCAGACTATCGCGAAAACTAACTAGCTATCTCACGGCATATATATGCCACCATAGCAAAGACATCAGTTCTCCTATGTTTATTATCTTGGAGCTCTTTCGATTCTCCTCCCAAAGGCTTAGCATGGATCTGGGTTCGAATCTCATTCGGGGGCGGAATTAGTTTCAACCGCAAACTTGGTTCCACCTTATACAGACTTTCATTATTCATTACCAACTTCCACAGGCTCGATGTGACTGAAATACTTTTGGACGAGCTGTAAAAACAGCAGGCATTCCATCAGTGTATATGCAATTATCACTTTAAGTAATCTCGATAGTTTTATTGAAATGTCAATTCCAGTGAAACTGACAAGCTGTTTCATGTTCAGATTTTCAGACAGTCTACTTTAAAACATGGGTCGAGATTAGAACGACCACCTTTGAGGACAAGTAGGATTGAACTGCTGACCCTGTTAGTACGACTTCAATTATTAGAACATGGTTCTTGACATTGTTGATGAGTCACTTACAAATCTGACTGTAAATCTGTTTGACACCACTCAAGACTTTTAGGCATTTACGCGAGTTCAGGGAATGCAACAGTACTGATACAGCCGCAGCCATGCAAATTGACTTTTGGTCTGTCTGTGAAACACATGTCTTGACTTACATGTGTTATGCTCAATGATTAAGGACTGTTTCTGCAAATTAAGATAATGGATGACTTGCGATTATACGTCCTTTTAACAGTATTTCAGCCATATCAGGACAATGGGGGGTGATAATGAAAGGCCATGTGCAATGGAACCCCCTTAATAATTGAAAATATTACCGCCTCCAGAGGTCTCCAACTCGGGATCGGTAGATCAGCTGGCCAACGCTTAATCCACTGAGCTACCGGGGCCCCTGCAAATTAAAAAAATTCAGAAATTTTTTCAAACCTGTAATTACTATAGGGCAGTCCTCCGACACGAGTTTTCCATGGTTCGCTTTCAGTCTGTCTGGGTAGTTACTTTTTGTTTCAGTTATTATTTCTTTCACCCCTTCCAATACAGCCTCTGAATCAAAAAGGCTGTTGGCTACTTCGTACATATCCATCAAGTAGTTTTTCATATCAGTCTGTTTTTTCAAGTCCTGAGCTAATGAATCTGGGACCTAAAACAAATCAAGATCTGAAGTATTGAACAGGTTGAACAATAGACAGTTAGCCCCTTATGAATAGTTACCATTTTCTCGATACTGGTTTACTCCTGGCAAATATCACACTAGTGCTAAGAGTTAAAATATATGTTTATATATGTGTTCAGAGTATTACTTTTTCTTCATTTATACAAATCTGAATTTTAGTATTCATGCTTGTCTTAAACTTCTCCAAAGATTCGTATACATATGCTGGGAACCACGTCGTTCCATTAAACTAGTTGGATATAGCTTTGTGAGGGCTGCGGTAGCTTTTAGTTCTACCGCCACTGACAGAAACTTAGGATTGGACCAATCATCTGAGACACCGTCTCTAATGTAACTGAAACTTGTCATATTATGCAACTTCTGTCCTTTACTTTTTTCGTGCTCTTTCCGGCTCTGAACGCAGCTCGTTCTTCTGCAGTCATCTCCGAAACTTGGGGCTACCACCTGTTCAAATTTAGGTTTCAGTCATGATCATCCCTGCTGCTTAAAAATGCTCTCCTGGTAAATCATCAACTCTGGTGGAATCTCACCTTTCTCACAAAGGATCGGATGTAGATACTCTTCTGATTTCAGTTCAGACAATTGAGCCGCGGCACGAGACAAACAACAAAGTGATCGTGCGCACAGTGCAGACTTAGACCAGCCTTGCTATCCGCCCAGTCTGATGAGAGTCTTTGCAGTGCGCTTTAAGGGTAGCTAAGAGTCTAAGCTACCAGCATGCGGACAGCGAAGACTCTGATCAGACTGGGCGGATGCATCCAGTCTGAAATACGCATCCAGTCTAAAATATGCATCAAGGTTATCCGGCTTTTTACTCAAGAGGCCGTTTTCAGTGGTGTGTATTTTAGGGCAGTTGCGGCACAGAAGCTGTCATAGTTTGAAGACGCCAAAATCGCCTAAAAGCTGCATTGAATACCGGTTTCAAGCTGTGATTGTCATCTAATAGGGTGATTACGCGCAGGTGTGATCTTACAAAAGCTGTTTCGGAAAGAGTTATGTCTCTTGCATATTCAGGCATAATGGCCAGAAAGTTAGATTGATTTGCGCCTGCTTTATTATGTTTACATATATACAGTCGAATCTCGGTAGTTCGAACGCCGATTTTTCGAAATTAGTGGATTTTTCGAAGACGAAACACGGTCCCGATCGTAAGCCCATTAATTCTATGCAAAAATACCTCTGCAAATTAGAATTTCGATTATTCGAAAAATCGGATTTTCGAAAGAACAATTAGGTCCCAACGTAGTAAATTCATTATAAATATCCCCCTATTATTCGAAATAAAAATTCATGTCCAATATCATGCCGGAAAATAACACCTTTTTGTCATCGATTGGATAAATATTAACAGCCTCAAGTCATCACTGCCACCTGCACAGGTAATTACCGCTAAGTTTTGATGGCTAAGCCTTTATTAATTACTGTTGAGCATAAGGTGTCTGTCTAATTGCATAATTGACTTGGATTATCTTGTTTGAAGTTTGTAAATTTAAAGGTCAACTGAGATCCTTTGTAACCAGCAAAGGATCGGACTAGCACGCGCATCCAAACTTTGGTTTCGTTAGTGTGATCGTATGGTTTACGCACAGATCATAAGGTTTGCACACGGCACTAAAAAGAGTCTCCAGCTGCACTGCGCAGATTGACAGGCTGGTTTGAGTATTCGTTCCTAAATACTGTACATTGACTCCGAATAACTGAGGAACCTTTTCCGTGACACGGCTCAGATGACCGGTTAAGCCGTTTTTCTGAAAACGAAAGTATCCCAGTTCTCGGAAACATAAACGGAAAGGGAAAGTACAGTAATATCTGAGGTGTTGAGCGGCTTGCTTGTTTCCGTTCAGTCTGGCTTTGATCTTCGCCGGCGCTACATTGTCATAAACAGTTGATTTGCAGAGCTGGGACAATGTTCGGCAGTTATGCTGCTTTCGGACAATACACCATGTGCCAAATACGAGGGGTGTCATTCGATATTAAATGATCGAGGATATTTTGGATGTTTCCGGAATGTAATGTTAATTATCTGCGTTCTGATTTTGCAAATCCATGAAAGTCAGTATTAGAAATAAGATATCGGACTGTCTGAAAACCGCCGTATTAACGAATTCCAGAAATGTACGGAAATGAACGAGAAGGCCGAATTCGAAAATTCGAACTACGGATAATTCGAATGAAATCGTCAGGTCCCTGTCAGTTCGAGTTATCGAGGTTTGACTGTATACTAGATGTGAGTATTACTGGACAATCAAAATCAATTTAAAACTTACCTCGTCGGACGTATTATCCTCGAACCACGCGTCACTGCCTTGTGGTGGACTGTTGGAAGCAGACATCTGGCGAACGTCGGACTTGACCTAAATAATGAGAGACTACTACCTAAGACATGCGTTTCATAAGACTTATTATATCTTGTCGCCAGACTAACTATGAGCGATCATGCCCTAGTAAGCCTGCGCTAATGCTCCAGCTCCCGCCGGAGAAGTAATACTATGTCTCTCTTCCGCTAGTCGCAGACGAAACAAAGTCGTGTAACCACATGATACCTATCACTTGATTTACAAGCGCGTAAGAGCATGATGCCCTACGAGAAAAAAGTTGAGTTTCTACTAAAATAATGTCAACTATTTAGGCGACGAATCTTTAAAATAGTGCCCAAGATATAACGATATCATTGAACTATGAAATAAAGGTCACAGTGACCAATAAGTGATATGAGGTCAATCACTGTATCTGAATGAACCACGACATGAGGCCCTGAATGGCTCACCTGAGTATGATGTAGGCCATGTCACCTAGACCGCTTCAATAATTTTCGTTCCCTCAGCCCCTGGAGGTTGTGTATGAATTTGGTTACAATTAGCCCAGTGGCTTTTAAGAAGATGTCTTAAATTGTCAAAATATGAGAGACATGGGCCAGAGTGCAAAGAATGACATTGACCACTCTATCGGCAAATCTTCCATGTACTAAATAAGACGACTGTATATACCAACTTTTCGGCTAAAATGTTCTAAACTTGCCATGAAACCTTATGTTCTAGCATTTTCCCATACTTGACCTTGCCTTAAACAAGGTCAAGTCCAGCCCAAGGTCATCATTTGAACAATCTTGATAGCACTCAAGTACCTGATGCTATATTACAAGACCATCAATCATTTCGTTCTTGAGAAGAAGATTTGTAAAGGTTTTTGCCATATATGGGCATTGCGGCCATGTTGGTCATGTGACCTAGACCGTTTGAACAAAGTTTCGTTCCCTCAGCCCTTAGAGGCTCTATATAAAATTTGGTTACAATGGCCTGGTGGCTTTTGAGATTTGTAAAATTGTCACAATATGAGAGACCAGGGTCAAAGGTCAAAGAATGACCTTGACCTCTTGTTCATACTAATTTTCATGTACTTATTAAGATGACTGTATATACCAATTTTCCGGTCAAAATCTTCACTAGTTTCCAAGAAAACATATGTTCCAGCATTTTTCCATATACGTGGAGTGATCATTAAATAATGGAAACACCTTTGTAGATTAGTTGATTATAAACAGCAATAAGTAACATTCCTCTAACACCAATGAGTGTCTTTACAGCTTTCGAATCCATCTTTGAAATTGAAATTTTAACGTGTTACCATAGCGATATATTACTTCACGTGCATGCCGGGTACCGCGTGTGATTTTTTTCGACGTCATTTTGGTAAACAGGTGCTTGTATTATGCTTATTATGTGCCATATGTAAGAAGAAACTAAAAACTTAGGAACACTTTCCGTTTAAGTCAGGTTTTGAGTTTTGAAACACACATATAATAATTGTTAAAACACTCTGAAATCTGGCATGAATTAAAGCTAAAGCAGGGGGTAAAATAAATGATTTTTAGGGAGTTTGACAACTTATTCCGTGATTTCCAGTATTATGCTAAAGTAAACTGATCGATTATCAAGTACAGGATAATTTTGGTACTTTCTGCTTTACAAATCCCCCAAGGCTCTGCTTGTTAAAGTGCAATGACGTCACATTTCTGGTTCCTCCGGCTTAAATTCAGCGAAAAACGTCAAATTTTGCTCGATCAAAAGTGTTTCTCACTCTGTATTTCTGCCAGGTTTGAGAGAAAGTCATGAATAACTACATATTTCTTTTAGTATCTGAGACTTGCATAAAGCCATCACACCATCACAAACTTTTATTCATTCTTTGTTACTAATCAGCAGCACATATACATGAAAATATGTAAACATTTAGAGACTAGACCCTTATAAGTTTAAGGAACCGTTGCCATGGCAACGATATTCCTATGCAGTACTTTAAGACTTAATTATATGTCATATGCTTGCACCTTAGGTATTATATACCTGGGATACTGTTTTGACACATATCTAATTAAATAAATGCTAGTTTCCATTACTTAATGATCACCCCTCATACAAGCTACAGAAAGCAAAATTTGACCTTACCGAAAAAAATGGTCTAGGTCAACCCAAGGTCATGATTTGAACAATTTGGGTAGTACTCGTGTACTTGATGCTACATACCAAGTTTCAAGGCCATCCGCCTACTGGTTTTGGAGAAGAAGATATTTAAAGTCTTTACCATATATGGGCATGGCGGTCATGATGGTTAAGTGACTATGACCGTTTGAACAAATTTTCATTCCCTCAACCCCTGGAGGCTTTATATGAAATTGGGTTACAATTGGCTCAGTGACTTTTGTGGAGATATGTGAAATAGTCAAAATATGAGAGACCAGGGCCAAAGGTCAAAGAATTACCTTGACCTCTTGTAGAGATAAATAGTTCATGTACTCAGGTGAGCTAAAAAGTGTTAGATATAGTAGCTAAAACCACTGGATCATGAAATTAAGGTCACATTGACCGAGAATTAGTTTGAGTTCACTCACAGTGTCAGCTCAAACCATCAATCCAAGTATAAAAATTTAAAAGGTAAATACACTTCAGGAACTAACTGAATCGGATCCCAAACCCTATCCCCAACATCAAAGGGAAAGATTGACAAAGACATCCAAACAAACAATAAATTACAAGTGATAAGCCGAGTCAGCAGCTCTTTCCCAAATAGGTGGCAACTCAGCGATCGTTCCTGAACTAAATAATTTAGACCAACAGAAGGGTTACAACAAACTAAGCAAATTATACGATAAACATTTAACAACTATTTTTACTATTTTCTATTTTTATTATAGAAGGGTTAAAATGAGAACATAATAAATTAAACAGCACCGAACGAAACACAAATGCAACCGCAACGAAAGTACCGCCTTGGGACGGTCAGTATTAACTACTGGGGGGTTTAAACTGGCTTTACTGGGCCCAAACCTTCACCTTCACCCTCCGCCACGGTGCACACAATTAGTTAGTAGCTCGGTTCGTATGGAGGTCCCCTTACTCATCAGAGAGTCATCACGGCCAACAATTATAATCAAGAAAAGACTGTGATGAAGCAAGGATGAGGACTCGGCAGCCAAAACGTGTTGAGACACCTGGAGATCCTTGGGGCATCAGCAACACCACTGGAACACTGGAGCTAAAGAAGACCACCAGTTGAACCCCGGTGGGACAAGAAACGGATAAATATCCGGCCCCAACCAACTAATATATAGCTTTATGTAGGGGCTATCATAGAGTCTGAACCCCGACCCACCGGCGTGCAATTAAAGAGGACAGCAAAGTTGTCAACCGTGATTGGGTTAACCACTAAGCATGCAGACTGTCGCATTACATCTATGTTATAGCCAATGCGTTTAAATCGCATGATAATTTCCTTGAACTGATCAGAAAAACCAGTTTTCTCTACGATTTTGCGTAATTTATATACTAAGTGACCATAAAATTCAGGTTCCGATAGGCCTTGTTGCAAAGTGACTTTAACCCTGTATTATATTTAGAAACCAATTCAAAGTGTCTACGATAAAATTTAGAAAAAGCTTTCCGAAGTTTATGATACCGATACAATGTTAATCCATGAAATTGTGTTTGAGATACTAGCTACAGTGGCCCAACGATAATGTGTTATTGACAAACATTGGTGTAAACATGGCACGCACCATTGAAGGGATGACAGGTACTTACCTGTAATAAGTTAGGGCGCCTGACCATATCATAATGGTTAAAATGCCACAGAATAAATCACGAATCAAAGTAGCTCAGTGGATCAGATTACCAACATCTATCTTGGTTGTAGGTTCGAATTAGACGTGTATGTCTTTTTTTTTTTTTTTTTTTTGTGTGTGTTGTGTGTTTGTTTGATATTCTTGCTTTTGAGGTTATTATTTTTTTCTAGGTGCTAAATACCTACCCATTAGGCTCACGACGTTGAAATAATGTCGACTCAACGTTGATTCAACGTCGACGCAACGTTGATTCAACGTTAGTTCAATGTTAATTCAACGTGATGTGGCTACTAGGTAATCTTATTTTTTCACAATTGATGTTGAGATTTCAATCCGACGCTTTCGAAATACCAGTAGGCGTACGGAGTCTAGTTGGAAAAATAATTTTAATGTCTCTTAATGCCGTGACGGCATGTCTGATTGAATCTTGAGATCGAACCAGTGACACCCGCGGAATAGAATACTTACCGGTCATTATACCACCGCGTTATATCTGTTTAAGTTAGTAACGATAGAAAGTAAAACTGACAAAGAAAAAATATGATAATATAAAATAAAAAGAAAAAAAAGAATAAAAATAAGAGCGTAACAATATTAAATACGAAGGAAGTAAGAGCTCTTGAGAAAAAGTCTTTAAAAAAAAAGTGTCACTGCTTGAGTTTCGAACTCGCACTAAACTGCTTTATTGTCAAAAGAATTCGCTACTGCTGCCATTAACCCACTCGATCACGTACCAACTATTTGACTGATGAAATATTAAGAAATATACTCATGGAAGTATTGCAAAAGCTGAGGATAATTGCCCGAGGCTACTCGCTACCTGTTTTACCTGTTATCCTTAAATGGGCATGCTAGACTATTTGCGCGGGAAACAAATTATCTTTGGGCGACAGTAAATCGCAAGACCGTGAAAAATAGGTCAAACTGACGTACCATTAGTATGAGGTCACAAACAGTGTAAACCCAAACCATTAACCCGAGTATAAGCTAAATAACAAGACAACGAAATTTATGTCACACTGGCGTTCCGTGACTAAGAGGTCACTCACAGTTGAAGCCAAAGCCATTTACCCAGTATTATGCAAATCCATGAAAAAGTGGATAAGGTATTGGCTAAAATTACTGAATCATGAAATATAGGTCACACGGAACAGTCATACTGGTTGTTGTTGAAGCTTTTTCTATAATTTCTATAACAGTTCTTGTGTTGGTTAAAATCTCAATGTATATTCGAGACAGGCGGAACAGCGGATAAATAAATTAACCTACTAAAGTCCGGAACACACACTATTAGGCAAAAAAGATAAATAATGGCAAAACCAGAACAGTCAGACTGATTATTATTGAAGTCTTTCTATGACGGTTCTCGTGTTGTTTTAAAAGCGGAAGGGGCAGAACAGCGGAACGTTAAATTAACCTACTAAAATCCGGAACAGACACTATGAGGCAAAAAAGATAAATAATGGCAGAACACGGAACAGTCAGGCTGGTTATTATTGAAATCTTTTCTATGACGGTTCTTGTGTTGGTTAAACTCTCAAGGAATTGGCGGGACAGGAAGAAAAGCGGAACGATAGGTTAACCTACTAAAATCCGGAACACATACTTTTAGGCAAAACAGATAAGTAACGTTATAATACGGAACAGTCATGCTGGTTGCTAACGACGTAACGTTAGTTACTCTGAAACGGGACGGAACACTCAGTAGATATACGGAACAGCAATAACTGACTAGTATCCACAGACAACATAAAATTTGAAATGAATTTGCTATCATATAGTATTTTCTTATTGCTTTATCTTATTTTTTATTTAAAAATGAAGTATATTTATAAGGAAAAATAAATGTTCCGCTGTTCCGACTGTTCCGGGTGTTCCGGGTTTTAGTAATCGGCGACCGCTACCCGTCCATTTTGCCGTAAATGAGTTAAATTTTTTCTTATGAATATTATTCCTATTTAACCGTAATCTGTCCAATATAAGTTACACATCTACTGGTCTTTATGTTTTCCTATCCTAGTTGGTATTTAGTGCAGTAGGTGTTAAATGATTTTATCGATTCCTGATCACTGCCTTCTGATCTACTTCAGATAGAATATGCACTGAGGGTTGTATTTCTATGAACCTGTGATGGGACCTGATGCGGTCATGAAAAAGTTAGACTTCTTCACACGACCCACTGGGTTGAAAAATGCCAACTCTATATGATATTGGGGTAAACAAAGTTAAGACGACTGAACGATATGGGATTTACAACTCTTTCACGAGTCTTTTATGCGGATGAACGAGAAAACGAACGAGATGATGAGAAGACAAATGACGATGTATCACGACCTGAACCGGACTCCAGACCCTAGTTATTGACTGTTAAATCTAAAACATTGACCCTGTTTAACACAGGACCGGAACGAAGATGAAAAGCATATACTAATAATGAAAGGCATATAACGTTATGGATCTACAATGGTCATATAATAGTTTCCTTGTAAACCACTGTGAAATCATTTTGCCCGCTTACTGGACAATTATCACAGTTCGAATACATGTATTTTATGATTAGTAAAGCAAATCAAACTGAAATGATCCGACTAACATTACCAGCGGAGCATTGACCTGTAGATTACCTCAGTTGAATCCACTCTTTCATTAGCAGATGGTTGGAGTCTGCCTTTCCGCCTGAGACCATCTTTGAGGAGACTTCTTATTTCAGCAAGTGTTGTGCACTGTGAAGAGTCAATCTGATTTTTTTCGCATAGTACAGCAGCCTGCACAAGTTGCAATTCGTCAATTTCTTCTTCGGTTAGTGTATCTCTTTCCATAATTTTAATCAGCGTCTTCACTATCCTGCAGAATATCGTTATATATTGTCAGTATATTTAAGACTAACTACTCATTCAGTGCTATACATGTACTATACATACAAGTAGTTATGTGCGATAAATTGAATCATGTCATTAGTATGAGGATACACGCGAGAAAAACCTTGTACAATTTTAATGCCGATATACTTTTCTGTAGCGTCTCGGGCCTGACGACTGCAGCCGCTCCGCCTCAAAAATTGGCGTAGGTTATTGTGTGCTCAGAAAAGGAAGTTAATTGCCTTTTCCTACTTTTGGGGTACAGCGACACAGTGGAATTCAAATATGAAATGTACATCTGGCATTCTAAATTCGGCATAGCGCTTTCCCGCAGTCTTCAAGAAAGATTTTTTCTTACTTTGTTCTTTTTCGTTCTGATATTGGTTTATATAAACCGCATTATGGTGCCTAAGGGTGAACATATAAGACTTTCATGTACGAGAAGCAAAGAAACTGATTCGGATTTACGTATAGTCTGGCCTGGCTTTCGGCTGACACAGCAGCTTATCTCCTTATTAAATGACCGCACTTAACAGAATATTAACTAAATCCCACAACTTATATTCGTGTTCCGAATGACTATGTTAATGCAAGAAAACACTTTGAACTTCAAACTGACAAATATCTTTTTTCTGGTTTTGTTTTCTGTATAGTTTCAGATGCAGTGGTGAATATAAGTATATCTTGCTTAACGACACTCACTATTATAGCATGGTTATCTTTCTCAGGTTGCACATTTGCAGTCTTTTAGCCAAACCGTCCTTTTCTACATATTTGAAATACATTTCCTGTGTCCTGGGCAATGTCATCAATTTCAATTGTGTTAACTGTCATTGCATTTAGTGAAAGATGAATCAAAATCTTCAAGAAGTGCCGCCATCATAAAATATAGGGCATGAGTGGCATAATTACTTTGGTAAACCCGAGGAATACAAAGGCATTCCTCTTGCTACTCGAATCTATGTCGTCTTCGATATATCTTCGAGTCGGACGAGGAATACTTGAGTATTGCTCGGGGGTATCCAAGTAGTTATGCCGAGTAAGCCCATAATGAGAAGAAGTGTAAAACAAATAACAAATGCATACAATAATCAAGCCTGGTTTTCCCAACTCGTAAAGAGTCCGCATTTAGGTGATGATAATCACCAATTTTCGATTAAGTTTAAACAATCCGCATAAAATACTGAAAATACAACAAATCTTCCCAAAACTACGCAGATGCCTTCTTTATATTGTTTCTAAAAAAAATAAATTCCAAAATGCAGGACTTGTAGACGTTAAAAAGTGTTTATATATGAAAAGATCAAGGGTAAATTTCTGAAAAAAAAAATGATAATACTAATAAACATCATAAATGAATATGTATGAAGGACTGAAGCTACGTTAATACATTAAGAAGGGCGTCCCAGCAATTATTTTACCAACTCCTAAAAACGGTATCAGGCTGAGCAATTAAAAAAAAAACAGAAGTATCCCTGTCCAAATTTTTGTTAAAATTCACAGAGTAGTCTATTTTTCAAGAGTCTATTTCTTCAAGCTAGAACAATTTTACTTACCTGTCTTGGTCACAGTAATGTAGTTTTTAAACTGTATGAGTCATAAAGGTATACTTGCCTATATTTAATGAATATGTCCAGTGTGCAAATTCGATGAATTTATGTCCCCCGCCTTTGGAAAAAAGAAGGGGGATGCATAATCCCAAATTGTACAATGCCCAAAACAATATGGGGACATACACATACGAAGTACACATTGTAAATGCAATTTGATAGACTTGAACTAGAAATATGGATAAGTTCGAAATCCATGAAAAGTAGGAAAACATTGTCTGAAGATTCTACAAAAAACACAGGCAAGCTCTCAGACCATGTTAAAAAACACCTGCACAGTTTCAAAATGATAGGTTCAAACTCACGAAAAGCTGCACACACAAGGTATCCACTGTTTATACATTGTGTTAGTATTTGGGCCTAAGTTCGAAACATGAAAAAAGTGACAAAAATTATCAGACTATAATCTTAAAGTCACATGCACATCTAAAGACAATGAAGAAGAAGTCTGCAAAGTTTCTAAATGCTTTATGCAAAACTGTGGAGGAAGCTGTGCACACTATGTATATACTATCAATAGGTCTTCCGATGTGGCAAAATGACTACGTTCATAAAGTAACAAGAGCTGTCGCCTGACAGCATAGCTCGCCTGAATAGTGCTTGCCCATCACACAGTCGCTTTGTAGGTTTATACTTCTATGCATAAAACTTCAGGCAAGCATGTCCATAATGACAACACATTTATAAACAAAAGCTATCTAAGAAATAAGTCTTAAAATAAAATTAAAATAAAAAAATCCACATGAAATTTCAAAGTCAATGAGCTTGAGGTCAAAGAACTAAGAGGTAGGAGTGGAGGGTGGGGGTGGGAGGGGGTGGGGGGCTAGGATGTAACAAAACCTTGAAACATTATCTAACATCAGTCCAAGTATTAGAATCAACTGAGTCCATCAAGGCACTGTGAAATTATGTCTTCATAAATATAAAACTTTAACCAATATCTTTAAGACAAAATTCTAAGTCGATGACCTTGATTTCAAGGTCATCCAGTTGGGTAAGTATATAGTGTTTTGTAAAAACTCAAAAAAGTGTCTAACATCAGTTCAAGTGTAAACTAAATCTCTGCCAAGCATTATGAATCAGTATGCAATTAGAAAACTTTAATAAAGAACAAATTTCCAAAGTCCCTGACCTTGACATCAAGGTCAATGAGCGGGGTTGGGGTAGTACTCGGCAAAACTTTGGGCTAATATCTAACTAAAGTGCAAATATAAAAAGAATTCATCACTGGGTTCAGGAGATATGTGTCTTTAAAAGACTTTAACCAAAACATCCAATCAATGAAAAGACAATTTTCTAAGTCAATGACCTTGACATCAAGGTCACTGAGGGGGGTGGGGGGTAGTACCTTGGAAAACTTTGGACCAATATCTAACTACAGTGCAAGTATCAAAGGAATCCATCCATGGGTTAAGGAGATGTTGGGCTTTATACAACTTCAACCAAAACATCCAGTCCAAAAATACTCCCGATTTTCTAAGTCCATGACCTTGACATCAAGGTCATGGAGTGGAATGGGGATGGTACCTTGTTAAACTTTGGACCAATATCTACCTACGTTGCAAGTATTAAAAGAATCCATCCGTGGGTTAAGGAGATATAGGTCTTTAAAAACTTAAACCAAAACATCCAACCCGGACGCGGACGCGGACGCGGACGCTGACGCCGACGCCGGGATGACAACAATAGCTCTTCCTGAACCTTCGTTCAGGCGAGCTAAAAATAGTAGTAAAATATTATTCGACCATAACCCCTGAGGAACATGCACATCTACAGACCATGAGGAAGACTCCTGCAAAGGTTCAGAATGATTTATGAAAAACTGTAGGAGTTGCGCACACAAGGTATGTACTCAAAAGGTCTTCTGTTGCTTAAATGACTTCGTTCGCAGAGCAAAATATTTGACGATAAGCCCTAAGGCACATGCACATCTACAGACCATGAGCAAGAAGCCTGTAAAGTTTCAGAATGATTCATGAAATTGTAGGAGGGCCTGGCGCACACAACATATATACTCTAAAGGTCTTCAGATAGTGAAAAATGGCTAAGTTTGCAAATCATAAAAGTGGTAAAAATTATTTGACGATAAGCCCTAAGGCACATGCACATCTACAGGCCATGAGAAAGATGCATGCAAAGTTTCAGAATGATTCATAAAAAACTGTAGGAGGAGTAATGCACACAAGGTATGTACTCTGAAGTTCTTCGGGTGCTGAAATATGACTAAGCTCGCAAAGCGAAAAAAGTAGTAAAAATATTTGAAAGTAGCCCCTAAGGCGAATGCACATCTACAGACCGTGAAAAAGAAGCCTGCAAAGTTTCAGCGTGATTCATGAAAAACTTTAGGAGGAGTTGCGTCAACAAGGTACCCACTCAATCTCAAGGGGGGACGGAACCACGGAACAATGAAACTACTGAACCACGGAATACCATGTCCCCTCGTTTTTCTTCGAAAAGGCGGGGAACAAAAATAGTTGCTAGGGCACCCTTTGTAATTCAGCAAACTACCTTCAGAGCTAAGTACATTTTCAAAAACGATGTTACTTTTTTTAGATTTCTGTACAGAAAAATTCCCTTTTCCCCTCTTTTTCCATATAAAGACACCTTTTTAACATCATAACCCTCTGTTTTATATTCTAAACTGTAGAGAAGAGCAAAAAAAAAGTCAGCTAACTTTCAGGCAGATATGTTAAATTTTTGTGGTTGTATTCAGAATTTTATATTTACCACAAATCACCACCTAAACGCTTTTGCTAGAGTGGCTATCACGCGAAAGTCACTATCGCTCGTGAGTTCCGTTCTGGCTATTTATGATACCACCGGTTTATCGCAACACGCGATTGTACTTTCTGAATTATTTATAGATATACCATGGATATTTTCGAGTTTTTTTTGTTTGTTTGTATATCAGAAATTATACCATACAGTGATGACCTTTGACTGTCTGAGAGCACGAGGCGGAGCTGAGTTGACCTCCAACAGTGAAAAGAAATCATTCTATAATATAATTTACAATAAACACAAACAAAACGAGAAATTTCCACGGTATATCTGTTTCAACCTATAAGCCCTTTCATATTTGGCACTTTTTATTTTTACCATTTTTCTTATTATTTTTAGGGTTTTTTTTTTGTTTTGTTTTTTTGTTTTTCTTTTTTCTTTTTTTTTGAAACCGAGTATGAATATTTCAATAGTGCAGCTACATGTGTAATCTGGGCATCTCTTAGTATAATGATGAAATATCAAGTGATCATGCAAAGAAGCTGACAAGTACATGTACCCGTCTATTCCAACTGTAAACTCCACCTCCTTATTTGCATAATATATCTTATCCGGAGTATAACATGGGAACTGATTGGTTAATAGTGACTGAAGTATCTGCCCAAATAAGCTGAGTAAATAAATGAAAACACGTGGATCTGAGCTTGCAAATAATGATTCTGGACATGTAAATAAGAATGGGCTTTAATTATTATTTTTGATAATTTCATTGAGTCGTTAACGGAATATGCTGTGACATCTCATAAACAACCTGATCTAAACCATGAAGGGTCATAATTTATGTTTTCCTGAATAAAGCAATACCAACAGTAACTCAATTATAGGACTTCGGACTTTATAATTTTGGCATTTTGACCGCTATACTCTTAACTGGAGCTTCCATTGTTTTCTCCCAGCATATTCGAAAACGTAGAGCTCAGTGTGGCTATAAATAAATCCTGGAACAAACATTATACCATGTTTTAGCAATGAGCTAATTATCGATTATTGATAAATAACCAGTTTCTTTTACACAGAGCCAAAAACAAAGTCTAGAGGTTAATTCTCAGCAAGTGAATTTTGTCGAATGTTTACATCACTGTTGAAGGTCCCCAATAAAGAGACGACCTATACTGTATGCTTCCTTGCAAAGCAATCTCTTAAGAGTTACAATGGACACTTTCTGTGACACTATAACTGATTTGGGTAGAGATGAGAGTGTGTGTGATTTTTCCATTACTATCTCTGACAACATGTTTTGACATGCTGCAACCGATTAATCTGTTTATTTCAGTTCTTGCTGATTGTTCTTCTCAGTGCTTGATTGATCGAAATCGACGTCTTGATATTTATATAATCTGGTAAAGGCCCATTAGGTCTATCAGGGGTAAAATTTAATGCAATATGTTTCCGGGAGACATCACCGCAAGTTTTTCACTACAGCTTTGTCATTATAAAAGACGGCGATTGAAAATCGGCAACTACAATAACCTGTTTTAGTAAAACACAATGTACAGGCGCAGGGCCCCCTTCAGTGTCCCGCATTTGTTTATATTGCACTGCCTGACGGGGAACCAGACAAGATTTTTTTTGTGAACTGATTTATAATGTGTTCCTTATATTTATAGCCAATTAAATGACTCATTTTGTGCATATTAATCCATATATAATCCATATATTATCAACAAATGTTTGCTTTTACATACATACATACATACATACATACATATGAAGGCTGAGCCACTTATAGAGCTATGAGGCCCCTATTTATTTTGACGTAAATCTAATATACCTGTCAAAACCTTCACGGAAATAAAGCAACATCTTTTGATATCGCGGCCCTATCTCCTGATTTACATCGAACCATTTACAAAACTATATGACAAATTTTGTTATTATAGATTTTCCACCTTTAGATCGATACATTCCTCTTACTACACCTTACGGGGCTCACATAACCCAGCTACTTCTGTGTGCTAGCTAGGGTTTCTAGTCGTGTTTCTGACTTTAACACTCGATATAAAAATTTAACAGCGAAACTTTTGAAACAAGGCTTCTGGTACATGTATTTCAAACTCCGGTAAGTATTTTCTTAAATTGTATTGACGCCACTAACCCCCTTATATCAATATCTAATCCGGGACTAAACCTAATTCTCCAACAAGGCTTGTAGGAAGCTGAATTTTATGGTGAAATGATTTTGCTGATCTATTTAAGCAAATAACCTCTTGTTATAACAAAAAAAAACGGATACGCATAACTGTAATGCGACAGGTTGCATGTTAAGTGGTTAAAATTGATTTGCTACTGATAGTCATCAGAAACGCCAAACAAATAAATTCTTTTCAGCGATTACTTTATCGCGAGAAAGGACGAGTTACACTTTACTATTGCAATGTGCCCACTGAAAAGGCCGATTTTCAAAGGTAGGCAGATAACCACAAAAACGTGCAGAAATGTTAGCTTTATGTTTCTAGTTTATTCTGTACGATTTCACTTTCTCGTATTTTAATGCCTTTTAGGTTAATTTTGCGGTTGAATACATGTAATGTCTGCAGCATTTAACATTGAGCCTATGGGAATTTGAAGTACCAACGTCCACTATGCATCCAAATTTCACTTCATCCTACCCTCGTAACCACTACAAATTTTATACATAATTATTCCTCATATACAGTTTCATCATAAAGGGGTTACATTACAGTGGTTACGAGGGTAGGAGTAAACGAAAAATAAACTTTTTGGGTAAATTTTCATGTATACAACACTAGGACTAAAGGATTTATATCAAAATCGCAAATTGATAGAAAATGGAGGCATTATTCGACACAACACATATTTTTTAAAGTGTTCATCTATGTAGTATGTGTTTCTAATATGTCCCACCAAGGATTCCGTGTGTATGTGGTGGGGTGGGGGGCGGTCGGGGAGGGGAGGGGGCGCAGCGCTGTGCATGCGTATAGATATGGCGTTATGTGCGTATGTAAAGCTGAATGTCCTCCAGCATCATGCTGTGATATAACCTCTGATGTTATAATGCTGCAACGTGGTCAGATGATGTATCCTTCTGCCTGAAGCTGATGCATTGTAAAATTGTGTGATCTTGAACTTTGGTCCACCAACTTTGTATGAAAAGTTACTTGGATGAGCTTTTTCCTTACCTCTTTTGATATCTTTTGGATAGGAGTGTTGATATTAGATCAGATCATGTCCTTAAAATGTAGGAACTGCAAAGCATCCATGCACACTGAGTCCTTGAACTTTATGCTTGGACCAGGATTTTCACTTATATCTCAACACGGTTTTTGCATTCGCAACATAATTACAAATAGTTGGTCAACCAAACGATGCAAAAAAGTCCTCATACTATTTGTAGGTTACTGTGACATATATTTAAATGTTCACTGTTCTTTTTCCTGATATATTCAACATTATATATGCATCATACTAAAGACAATGGTTAAATCAAACATTACTAATGACGTCATAATATTTGTAGGTCATTGTGACTTGTATTTCATGATCAATTTAATTAATGGTTTATTTCGAACTAATATTTGATTGACTCTTCCTCGGTCTTGGAATAGTAAGTCACTTCAGCGCTGCGTCTCATTCGGTACTACATGTAGGTCCCTGTGACCTATATTTCTTGGTTCACTGATTTTGTCAAGCATTTTAAACATCTGCACCTGTTTAGCATCCATAAAATACGAAATATTTCAAACGTGTTTAATATTTGATATGATGAAGCTTTCATCATATGTATAAATAGTGAATAATGCTTAACAATAGAAGCAGGTTGATGACCTTTTCACGCACTTGCCAGAACACAAGCGTGCAAAAGCGTTTCGCCAAGAATCCATTTGCTTAACAATATCGGTCGGTTATAATCGACTTCCTGTTCATTTGTGTCGTTATTTTCACAAAAGCAAACGCTTAACATGCTTATTATCGTCTTAATAAACACTTGTAAAATCTACTGTTCTGAAGTTTTGTAAAAATTCAAATAAAATTTCTCGTTACTAGATGGTTTGAGCAAAACTCTCTCTTTTAGACTGTGGGTAAGAACCAAAAGTATTTTATCTGTCAGTTTGGAGGGCTGATATGTCAGCGGAATTGCTGATTATATCGAAAAACCGCAGGTAGTTAGTGTATCCCATTCGGCATTATGTAAAACCTGGACTGGACTTGGACTCTGGACTTTGGACTCTGGACTTTGGACTGTGTAAAACGTGGACTCTGGACTTTGGACTTTGGACTATGTAAAACCTGGACTTTGGACTCTGGACTTTGGACTGTGTAAAACCTGGACTTTGGACTCTGGACTTTGGACTATGTAAAACCTGGACTTTGGACTCTGGACTTTGGACTCTACAAAAATCTTAACTCTGGTGCACTCTGACCATTAAGTTGATACAGCTTATTCAATGTTGATATAATGGCTGTAACAACTGTACCTTATGTCAATTCTTTTGCAGTAAAATATGTTTATGTGTATAATATGAGCAGTCAACATGCTAAAGATGTGTGTGCTCAAAGTGCAAATATGAGGCATGGTTCATTTCATGGAATGGATTGGAAAGGAATGGAAGAGAAAATTCCTGCATTGATGTCCCACTTTGAAGACAGGCGAATTAGATTATTGAAATAAGATAGAGGAAGACCTTCAATTCTAAACGATTTAATCTGATTTATTGGGTGTGGGAGTTCTACTATGAGAATTGTTTTCTAAACAGGTATACTGTGTTTACTCTAAATACTCAGACACTCTAACCATTCCTTGCATTTGTCTTCTCATGAGACATTTATAAAACTTGGCATAGACCCTTATCAGACTGTTCCAAACAGCAGTCTAATTTGGGTCTACACTCTACACTGTGCAGGCATATCAACTATTGTTAAAATATTTTGAGTAAATGTGGTATGTCAGATATATCATCACAACTTTTAATTGGGCTTAACTAGTTTCAGAGTGAATCATAAAATAACATAATGGTTAATATTGACAAAGTAATCAGTTCCTGACAATGTGGTAGATCTGTCCCTTTTGTGTATTCGCTTGGAGCTCAGTTCAGTAGTACAACTAAACATACAGTACCGTCAGAATATCATTGGGGCGTATGCAAACGTGCAGTACAAAGAGAGCAGTCTTGACATGGTGTGCCCAGGTACCTCTATTTAGTCCTCGTGAATGTAAATTGCAAAGCTGAAGAGACGCATTTAAAATCTGATGAAATCCCGAACTGATTTATATGACTGAATGAGGACACTGACCACTGTAGTTATCAGAGGGATTATTATATAGTGCATTGTCCGGACCTCATAAAGCTACTTTTGCCCTATTGTCCTTCCTTCCTCGCCCTCGACCCCCCACCCCCAACACACACACACCAGAAAATTGGGTATTAGAAAACTTATTATACGAGTATATAGTAGAATTTCAAATTCTCATACATAAGCACGCACACACACATTATGGCTTTACATAAGAGCACATTCACGCTCACATAAGTATGAAGATAGGGACATTTAATTTCTTTCTCGTTTGGCAATAGCTGCAGAAGAAGGACCCGAAAGCATCTTTGTCTATTCCTTCATTCTTAGACTGGCAGACACACACATAAATGTACATTAGTTTAGAAGTTCAACCGTCTCCAGGTGATTTCTCGCCATACTTAATGCAGATAATCACGTATACACATGCTAGCATACAGGATGATGTACAAACACACGGATAAACGGGAGTTTTGTTCAGTCGTGCTTGTTTTAGCAGGACCACAGTCCCTGGGTACGAAACTATAACACACACATTACCTCTGCTTATGTTGTGTTTTTGTGCACTTGTCCATTTTGTGCTGGTTTGATAAGGCTGACACCACCGCCAACGTTCATTGACAATACTTTCACCGACCACCATTACCCTAACACCTCTTATTCCAGTGGAGGGCACACTTTGCGCACAATTCCTGGTTAATTAGGTTGAAAATAATAATCAGACATGTGCCTACTCTAAATGGGAGATGAGCCCGAAAGGCGAACATACACTATATCCTCTAGTACAGGCATTCTGCTGTCTGAGTTGGTTGGTTGATTTGATGCTTAACGTCCACGGTAAACAACTAAGGTCATGTCGGGACGGTCAATTAACCTAACCACACTATTCCTGGGCAGGCTTAAACCTCCTAAGCGGTTAACCAGTACTAAGTGCACATACTTTCGCCAGTAACTGACAACTGCCCTTCTTGAATCAGCGGAAGGAGAAACGAAAGTATGTGGCCAGACCGGGATTCGAACCCAGGACCTCTGACTTACGAGTCAGGTGCCTTACCGATTGCGCTACCCGGCCCGGCTTCTGCTGTCTGAGACAAAATGGTCATGAAGCCCTAAATCGCTCATGCAGCGATCTTGGGTCAAGACTTTGTCATATCTAATCCATTTTGGTCATGTCATCACAACCCTTCAGGTACAGTGGCTCTGAAGGAAACTTTTCAAATTGTTAAAATATTCGTGACCCTGGCCAAAGGTCAAGAATGCCCAGGGCTATCGACCTGTGCTACTAAACAGTCTTCATGTTCTCATTTAGTTGACAATATCTACCAACTTTTATACAGTACATTGCAATCTAATGTTTTAGCATTTTTGCATATAATGCAAAAGGAAGCAAATTTAGTTAAATGTGTCTCCCCGCCCCCCTCCTGCACAGGAAAGCACATTTAATTCAATGTGCCCCCTGCCCCGCACCCCATCCTCACACCCACACCCCACCCTACCCTATCATGGAGCTTCAGCTCAGATGAGGCGAAAAACCTCGTAAAAATCTGAGTATTGGGACAGGTAAGTCTGAGCATACAGTGCAAATCCAGATCAGCCTTTTCAGGGTCTACACTGTTTGCCACCCCATCTGTATTCTTTAGATGCATTACTGCATTGTAAAACCAAACTGGTCCATTTTTTGGACAATAGCAGTAATTATTTTAGGTGTCCCAATTTTACAATTTTTACAGTACTGTAAGTTATATGTATCAACATTGTCCTGATTAGACTATAGATTTATGACCTCCCACACACAGCCTCTTTCATCACCGGAGCCTGTTTCAGGATATCTGGACTTAATCACAGCAGACAACTTACTGCAAAATGTTATAAAATATGTCAACAGTGTCCTGATTAGGCTATTGATTTATGTCACAGCATGGGAAGTCCGGTGAACTCATGACTTTGGACTATGTAAAACCTGGACTTTGGACTCTGGACTTTGGACTGTGTAAAACAATGACTCTAGTCTTTGGACTATGTAAAATATGAACTCTCGACTTTGTAAATCCCTCACTCCCCAGAAACTATAAGGCCTATGTCAGACATCCTCTG
Organism: Ctena decussata; assembly: GCA_963989385.1. Taxonomy (NCBI): domain Eukaryota; kingdom Metazoa; phylum Mollusca; class Bivalvia; order Lucinida; family Lucinidae; genus Ctena; species Ctena decussata. Next base: position 12,222,489 of record OZ022509.1, read on the forward strand.
GAACAGTTTGATGTTGTTTTTTATGTAATTCTGCAACCAATATTATGAGAAGACATCGGTTTGTTCAAAACTAATAAGAGGAAATGTCCCCATGCATGGTGCTATTATGGCAATTCTGTATCAGCACGACCTTGTGGTTTTCCCAAAACATACGCTGATAGCAAAGACTCGTATTAGCCCGCGCAATATTGTAATGCGACCAGTGTTTCCTGACCGCTAACTAGGTTTTTGTGATATGAGCGTCACCGTTACCCTTTGAAAAGCGAATACTTCCGAAGAAGCTTATCAGTCTGCACTCTCCGCATGTTCCATAAGATACATTTTATGTGCTGCGGGTCATGAGTTCACCGGACTTCCCATGCTGTGACTTAAAATAATTTCTATGTCTCGGGTAAAATAAGACCTTACGCCATCTGAAACTGAAGTTAATCAGAGTCTTCCTTTCATAGATTGTTCATCGAGATAGCTTTAATCAGACTTTGCGAGTGCGCATGCTAATCTGCATCGTATGCACACGCCGTTAAGTACCTTTTAAAAGTAGCCTTCGAAGTGGTGAGATCGCTTTCACGCATTTGGCATCGTGGGTGTGCAAACTTCCAAACCAGCCTGCGCAGTCTTGTCCTAATGGTCAGATTTTGTTTCAATATACAACTAGTTGTCTCGGAACAAGACTGCGTTATGTACGGTGCTGGTGTAGCATTAACTTGAGAAAACTCAGATCGGCATTGAGTCGCGACTTTTGATCAAAGTTTTTCCGTACAAACAAGCTATGGATCGGCGGAAGTTATATAATAGAGGAACAAGACTCGGATCAGCCTGCGTATCCGCGCTATCAGAATCTTGTCTTTTCCCATCAATATCTGTGGATGCTGAGAAATATCTAGCCAAGACGTACACTCTGAACAGTCTCTGCAGATGCGCAAGCTGTCGGAGACTTCATTGGTACATTCAGTGTCGCAACACACTGATCGTAAGCAAACTTCAAAGACACCGTTAGACACTGATAATCGATCGGTGCACGTGCAGATGTGTCAGGAAGAAAGATACTTGATGCGTATACAAAGAAAACTGACATAGATCAGCCTGCAAGTCCACGCAGTCATATCGGAGTCTTCTGTGCTCACATTAAACGTACATGAATGAACAACGATCAGTCTGCGCTGATGTGCAAATTTATTACGAATTGGGCCGGGAACAAAGTGACTGACAAGGTCATAGCTTGTACTTTCAGTTTTGCGTTTTAACTCCGGTAGGACATGAAAAAATTACAAACGTCCCACTTGGCTTTGTTTCTTTTGAAGGTATACAAACCATGGTATAACTATTACTTGAAAACCAAATGAGCCATAAATCAATAGCCTAATCAGGACACTGTTGACATATTTTATAACATTTTGCAGTAAGTTGTCTGCTGTGATTAAGTCCAGATATCCTGAAACAGGCTCCGGTGATGAAAGAGGCTGTGTGTGGGAGGTCATAAATCTATAGTCTAATCAGGACAATGTTGATACATATAACTTACAGTACTGTAAAAATTGTAAAATTGGGACACCTAAAATAATTACTGCTATTGTCCAAAAAATGGACCAGTTTGGTTTTACAATGCAGTAATGCATCTAAAGAATACAGATGGGGTGGCAAACAGTGTAGACCCTGAAAAGGCTGATCTGGATTTGCACTGTATGCTCAGACTTACCTGTCCCAATACTCAGATTTTTACGAGGTTTTTCGCCTCATCTGAGCTGAAGCTCCATGATAGGGTAGGGTGGGGTGTGGGTGTGAGGATGGGGTGCGGGGCAGGGGGCACATTGAATTAAATGTGCTTTCCTGTGCAGGAGGGGGCGGGGAGACACATTTAACTAAATTTGCTTCCTTTTGCATTATATGCAAAAATGCTAAAACATTAGATTGCAATGTACTGTATAAAAGTTGGTAGATATTGTCAACTAAATGAGAACATGAAGACTGTTTAGTAGCACAGGTCGATAGCCCTGGGCATTCTTGACCTTTGGCCAGGGTCACGTATATTTTAACAATTTGAAAAGTTTCCTTCAGAGCCACTGTACCTGAAGGGTTGTGATGACATGACCAAAATGGATTAGATATGACAAAGTCTTGACCCAAGATCGCTGCATGAGCGATTTAGGGCTTCATGACCATTTTGTCTCAGACAGCAGAAGCCGGGCCGGGTAGCGCAATCGGTAAGGCACCTGACTCGTAAGTCAGAGGTCCTGGGTTCGAATCCCGGTCTGGCCACATACTTTCGTTTCTCCTTCCGCTGATTCAAGAAGGGCAGTTGTCAGTTACTGGCGAAAGTATGTGCACTTAGTACTGGTTAACCGCTTAGGAGGTTTAAGCCTGCCCAGGAATAGTGTGGTTAGGTTAATTGACCGTCCCGACATGACCTTAGTTGTTTACCGTGGACGTTAAGCATCAAATCAACCAACCAACTCAGACAGCAGAATGCCTGTACTAGAGGATATAGTGTATGTTCGCCTTTCGGGCTCATCTCCCATTTAGAGTAGGCACATGTCTGATTATTATTTTCAACCTAATTAACCAGGAATTGTGCGCAAAGTGTGCCCTCCACTGGAATAAGAGGTGTTAGGGTAATGGTGGTCGGTGAAAGTATTGTCAATGAACGTTGGCGGTGGTGTCAGCCTTATCAAACCAGCACAAAATGGACAAGTGCACAAAAACACAACATAAGCAGAGGTAATGTGTGTGTTATAGTTTCGTACCCAGGGACTGTGGTCCTGCTAAAACAAGCACGACTGAACAAAACTCCCGTTTATCCGTGTGTTTGTACATCATCCTGTATGCTAGCATGTGTATACGTGATTATCTGCATTAAGTATGGCGAGAAATCACCTGGAGACGGTTGAACTTCTAAACTAATGTACATTTATGTGTGTGTCTGCCAGTCTAAGAATGAAGGAATAGACAAAGATGCTTTCGGGTCCTTCTTCTGCAGCTATTGCCAAACGAGAAAGAAATTAAATGTCCCTATCTTCATACTTATGTGAGCGTGAATGTGCTCTTATGTAAAGCCATAATGTGTGTGTGCGTGCTTATGTATGAGAATTTGAAATTCTACTATATACTCGTATAATAAGTTTTCTAATACCCAATTTTCTGGTGTGTGTGTGTTGGGGGTGGGGGGTCGAGGGCGAGGAAGGAAGGACAATAGGGCAAAAGTAGCTTTATGAGGTCCGGACAATGCACTATATAATAATCCCTCTGATAACTACAGTGGTCAGTGTCCTCATTCAGTCATATAAATCAGTTCGGGATTTCATCAGATTTTAAATGCGTCTCTTCAGCTTTGCAATTTACATTCACGAGGACTAAATAGAGGTACCTGGGCACACCATGTCAAGACTGCTCTCTTTGTACTGCACGTTTGCATACGCCCCAATGATATTCTGACGGTACTGTATGTTTAGTTGTACTACTGAACTGAGCTCCAAGCGAATACACAAAAGGGACAGATCTACCACATTGTCAGGAACTGATTACTTTGTCAATATTAACCATTATGTTATTTTATGATTCACTCTGAAACTAGTTAAGCTCAATTAAAAGTTGTGATGATATATCTGACATACCACATTTACTCAAAATATTTTAACAATAGTTGATATGCCTGCACAGTGTAGAGTGTAGACCCAAATTAGACTGCTGTTTGGAACAGTCTGATAAGGGTCTATGCCAAGTTTTATAAATGTCTCATGAGAAGACAAATGCAAGGAATGGTTAGAGTGTCTGAGTATTTAGAGTAAACACAGTATACCTGTTTAGAAAACAATTCTCATAGTAGAACTCCCACACCCTATAAATCAGATTAAATCGTTTAGAATTGAAGGTCTTCCTCTATCTTATTTCAATAATCTAATTCGCCTGTCTTCAAAGTGGGACATCAATGCAGGAATTTTCTCTTCCATTCCTTTCCAATCCATTCCATGAAATGAACCATGCCTCATATTTGCACTTTGAGCACACACATCTTTAGCATGTTGACTGCTCATATTATACACATAAACATATTTTACTGCAAAAGAATTGACATAAGGTACAGTTGTTACAGCCATTATATCAACATTGAATAAGCTGTATCAACTTAATGGTCAGAGTGCACCAGAGTTAAGATTTTTGTAGAGTCCAAAGTCCAGAGTCCAAAGTCCAGGTTTTACATAGTCCAAAGTCCAGAGTCCAAAGTCCAGGTTTTACACAGTCCAAAGTCCAGAGTCCAAAGTCCAGGTTTTACATAGTCCAAAGTCCAAAGTCCAGAGTCCACATTTTACACAGTCCAAAGTCCAGAGTCCAAAGTCCAGAGTCCAAGTCCAGTCCAGGTTTTACATAATGCCATCCCATTCAGCACCCCATACGCAATAAACCGGAAGTCACGTGATTATTTATGAAACCGCAAACTTAAAAATGTGCTTATATAAACTGCCAAATGCGAAACTTTGAAATACATAAATTTTATCAGGATCGGTCGTGGGCACAAAATCGGCCAAAGTGTAACCCGTCCTTTTATGATATCGATATTCGCGGAGCGACCAACCTATTTGGTAGGGTTCACCTTTAACGCAAGACGGTGCGGGATCGATTTCCACGGGAGGCACGTGTCCGATCAATTTTTTCCAATCCAATACACAGGATAACCCTACCCAGTGTGTCCTGAGCTTGAACAAATTGGTATCAGGGTGATGGTCGGTGATTGCAGTGTAGATTATTGTCGGCGGTGGTGTCCGCCCTAGGCTATCAAATCGGCAAAACTGTACATGTGCATGCACAATACACTACAAATGGGCATTATAAGCCATTTAAATTTTCGTACCCAGGCACTGTGGCCTCATTACGCAAGCGCGACTGGACACTCAACATAATACGATGTTTGAACGTACCGAACAATAAATTGAAATAAGTAAGCAAACATTGTACATGTAGGTATATGCCTATGCTTACAGCTAATATTATAGTTAAACATGTAATTGTATACTTTAGTTCATTGTTCCATAATTTAAGAGGGGTAAGAGCTGTCCATCGTCGTGTTTATTTAGGCTCTGGTAAAATTTCTTAATTATTCTAAAACTAAGACTGACTTGTCATAGCGACATGAATCTTAGCGGAGTTTGGCGTCCATTCTTTTGAGCTGTTTTGACTTTTTGCGGGTTCTTGCTGCATCGGACATCCCTTTCCTGATGCTCTTATCCTTTGCCTTGCTCGAGTCGCAGAGTTTGAGGTGGTTCAGTGTGTGGGGGCGGGGGGGCGCCTGTGCTCGCGTGTTAATACGTAGGCGCTTCTTACCTGATGTCTGCAGCTAATGTCTCTCGCGGAATGTGACAGTAAGCGTGGCTCGGAAAGGGATGCTCTATCATCTATTTCTTTCAAACTTTTGGGGTTTAGCAACACTGAAGAAGTTAAATACAGGAACGCGCGTCTGTTGCACTAAATTTGGTATGATTACGTTTATATTAGGCCAGATTCAATAACTATTTTGTTATCAGTTTGGACCATCTACTTTTACTTTTGTTTTCATTTCTTTCAGTTCATACCTAAACAAATAATATGAAAAAGGCGCCACCTATATTGCAAACGACCTACAGTATGACTCGAATGTAAAATTGAAACAATGAAATTGCAGCACAGCTGCATGGACAATTTCTTATTTAGTATTTTTATGCAACTCTGTCCTACAGCGCACAAACCATGGCTAACTTAATTACAGTAAACACAAATTTAAAAAATCTAAAAATTAGGACAGCTAAAATAAAATTACGACGCCCAAAGAGTGCAAACAGGATGGAATATTTTTCCCCTTTTATATAGGAACAGTATCACTGCCGGCATCACCTATCCTCTATATAGCTCGCGTCGTCTGGTATGAGTATTCCTTTTTCACTTTTGTATATGATCTGTGAAATCTGGAGACTCTAAAACTAAAAAAGTTAGGCCTCTTGACTAATCTACTGAAATGCGCAGGCTGACTCGCGTATTTGATGTATTCATATGGCTTAAGGCACCGTTTCAGGCGAAGCCAATCAGTACCCCATGGTGGACACACAACGTCGAAATGACTTCGTTTCGATGTCAGTGCGACGTCATGATGTCCCAAAGACGCTTATACGGCATCGTTTTGAGGTTGTGTGCCTCTCGTCGGTAGATTGGATTACCATCCTGATGGAGAAGATGAAGAAATGTGGAAAAAAGAAAACAAAGGGCAATTTTGACATCGTTATCATTTATTTATTTTTTTTTTTGTTTATTTATTTATTTATTTACTGTAAGATTGATTTATTTAGGCCTATTTGTTTATTTATTAACATATGTTTGTCTTTTTCGGTTGACATCCGTACAACATATCCGTATTATCCGTATCACGAAATATTAAAATGATTATGAACTGAGAATGAAAAAGCAAATATATAAGTAGGCCTAGGTTCAATACGGGACGGGACGGGTGATTTGAAAAAAATACAGAGAGAGAGAGGGTGCCTACAAGAATTCAATAGTTTATTCAATAATTCTGCGGTACAAAAGAGCAAGGACATACAAAGAGAAGATCTATCTGCAATATGTTGGTGTGCAGCCTTCAAGTATTGATAATTGCATTGGTTGCCAATGAGAAATAGCAGCCAGTTATTGCCCCTGTGTAGTCTCTAGTAATTATTACGTCGTGCTAGTAGGATTCCTCTGTCATTAACGCTGTTTTATCTGTACTAAATGCTATATTTTACCAATGATATCTCTTCTCAGTGTAATCAGATCTAAAGAAATGCTTTGTAGCCTCTAGAAACAAGACCTCTGTGTTGAAATTAATTATCGATAACTTGTTTAATTAACATAAATAACATATAATTAATAATGATATAAATGGGGAAAAATCAACAATTCTCAGTAAGTATTCAGGGATAAAAGCAGAGTAATTTCAACCAGTAGGACCTCCTGAGGACCTCCTGAGGATTCGCTCTGCCTCTGACTGTATCTTACAAGGGAGGTAATAGAAAAACTGTTAACAGTATCGGCAGCCAATAGTGCCATTGGTACGTAATATTGTTAGAGCAAATGGAGCCAATGGTAACATTGGTTTAGCCAATGGCAAATGGTGAAACTCAGTGGTTACACTGACAGAACCCCGAATGTACCCCATATCAGTTTTGCCGTCACTCGTTTAAGGTGTATCGTCATCCTGAAGTTACAGCCGTTAAGTTACAAGGTTATTTATATAAGTGAGGGACAGCCGATAGTCATGATAGTGGTTTTGCAGACAGACACCGTTTCTCTTTCAGCCAATGTCGTTTCAAGAAAGTTGTACATCTTGCTGACCACATCAGGTATGCATCTGCGGTCTGCGTGCTGACGACCTAGAAATATTGGGCGTGTAACCAATTAACAAATGCAGATAAAGCACAGAGAAGAAGTAAGGGTTTTTCGAACATGTTATTAAAATAGCACCAACATGTATCTGACAATATCTTAAGCATGTCCAACAATCAATCCGGTAGGGGATATTGGAAAAAACAAGGGAATTAACCTACGAGACAGATACCTTACTTCATACCTGTTTTTCCAATACATCTGACTAGCGGATTAAGCGTGATTGGTACTAGCATTTAAACAGCGCAAACATGACATGGCTTTTGTACACTAAACGCCTTATGACAAATGAGCATACCATCGCTTCCCACTGAGTGAAATAATAGTATAACAAATCTTTAACTAGCAAATACTTAAGAAAGCCTAAGACTCAAGCTGGGTATCTCGAATTGAATTTTAGCGTTTAGTGATACAATTTTTTTATACTGCTGAAAAGGAACAAACGCGCTTCTGTTTAAGAAATTTATTAGATTTATATATCTTACACAGTCAACAAAACAAATCTTATCCTCACTTGTACAATCAAAAGCTACTATTATTATCAACTGTATTGAAACAAGATTCACTATTTCAATATAAAAAGCATACATGTGCATTCTTATTTCTATAGCTGAAACAAAAGAAAATTATTTTAGTAAAATACATGTTCTAACAGATTTGATTGCAACATTTAAGAGCTTATCTCATAACAATGTACTCTTTATAGCTACTATTATTATCAAGTGTATTGAAACAAAAATTCACTATTTAATATAAGGATGGTTTTCTTCCTGTAGCATGTCTAATCAGAGTCTTAACTATTTACGCAAGTGACCAGACAGCTCACTGTAAATAGTAAAGACTCTAATCAGCCTACGCAACCACGTGTATCAAAGTGCTGTAGTCTAATTAGAGTCTTAACTATTTACGGGATCGACTCATTAACACATGGCAAACAGCAAAGACTCTCATCAGCCTACAAAACCACGCGCATCATAGTGCTGTAGTCTGATCAGAGACTTAACTATTTACGCTGGTGACGAAATAATTCATTGTACATGTAAATAGTACAGACTCTTATCAGCCTATGCAACCACGCGCATCAAAGTGCTGAAGTCTGATCAGAGTCTTAACTATTTACACGAGTGACCCCTTAACATATGGTAAGTAGCAGAGACTCTGATCAGCCATGCGCATCTAAGTGCGTAGTCTGATCACAGAGTCTTCACAAATTACGCAAGCGATGCAAACAAAAAAACGTGTAAATAGCAAAGTCTTTGATCAGCGTAGTAGACGCAAGCATGCGCATCTACGTACTGTAGTCTGATCAGGGTTTCATAATAAAGTTTAGTTGAGTTCATAATTGAGCCACGTCATATGATTTCCAACAATGTGGCACTGGTGACAAGCAAATGCTCTGATGATCTGAGCCTTTGCTTGTCACTCGGTCATCTATGGAAATGACCCAAGCCATACAGCCATCAGCGAGGTCTCTGGTTATCCTGTGTGACTGAGAAGGAAGCTCTTAGTATCACATGACAAAGTTGCCACATTGTTGGAAATCACATGATCTGGCTCAATTACAAGGGGTTGGTTTGGATAATTACAAATAACTGATAAAATATGATTACTGAACGCAATGATTTATACAAGAATCCAGTAACTAAATATTAATCTAAGTAGTAATCTGACAGCAATTTCATTTTGTGTATATTCTCATCTTGACACTTTCGGCTAGTAATCTGTTTATTCAGTGATAAGGACACGCGCTGTTTTATTGCCCATATTCCGCTCGTCGCATAGTAATTGATACAAGTCAGAAATTTATGTAAGCGATGTAGCCAGGGGCTTTAAAATACAAATGAAAAGGTCAGCAAGGCAGCAATTTAATTTTAACCATACTTTTTTGCATCTTTTCCTTCAATATGGATGCATTTGAAAAGTTTGTCTATGTGATGCTCTTCAAGTGACTTTTTTTTCTTCCTCTTTTGGTTAGTTAACTTATCGTTATATTTTTCTTATTTCTGCATGAGGCAGTTTTAACGAGATAACAATACAGAAATGTAAAAATTGAGCCGCGACATGACAAAACAAACTAAGTGCGCCAAGCGAAGACTCAGATCAGGCGGGATGATCCCGTTTCGCCTATTCCCATTTCGTCTACTCCCGTTTCGCCTATTCCCATTTCGCCTACTCCCATTGCGCATACTGAGTCTGAGCATCCGCCCAGTCTGACCAGAGTCTTCGCTGTCCGCATGGACATAATCAAAGATCTGTACAGTTATACCAGAGTAATCAAACGTTTTTAAAATGCTAGAGTTGCGGTCTTTTCCATTTCCGTAGAATGTCATAAAACAGTATGAAATATGCTTCTGTCGCAAATGACTTAACGCGGTTTAAACCTTTATTTGAGAAAATAATGACATAGATTTCACAGTTTGGTCTCAGTGACCCGCCTCTGATCCTCAATTAAACAACCCGCCTCTGATCCTCAATTAAAGAAAACCTATACCATACATGTCAATTAGTGGTGATAATAACAATGCATAAAATAGACAATGGCTGACATATTTGAGGCTACATCAGACAGACAAACTGCTAGATAATTTTACCTGTCTCTGACAAATTTCCGCCATGACCAATTAATTAAACCATTTTGTAAATTGCGCAAAAATGGGATCTTTATATTTCTAAAGCCAAAAATAATAATGCTTCTATTCTTCTTATATTCAAGTAAGGTATTGTGGGATAGTTAGAAAAAAGTATTTTTACCAGAGTTTCATGGTCCCAGCAAAACAAACGAACAATAAATAAATAAATACGAACGATAAATAAATGAATAAATAAATAAATAGTGGTAAGTGTCCCCTGTATCACTCTAGATCTCTGTATTATAATCTATTACAGCGGCTCAGGTAACTTTCTCCGATATTGCAATCGGATCTTTCCGTAGCCGCTCGGAAGAAGTAAAATAATGGTTAAATTATCGATGGTCGGTTAACAAAAATGAAAAAAGGACCAAAATGTTTTTATTTCACATTTTTGAAAGTTATACCAAATGAAGCAGAACTATAATATCCATATAATCCCATTAGGGCCTTGAAAGAATTCTTTGAAGCTATCATAAAATCATTGTTTAAAAACTAAAACGTTCATTCCAAAATGAACATTCCCATAGGAATATACAGGAGCGATGGTCGTGTCCTTCTTAATTAAAAAGGACCAATTCAGAAAAAGAATAAACTTATAAAACAAAGTTCTTTGAAAAGAGGAAGGTTTTTGCTTTGAAAAGCCATAAGGGCCTTAACGATAAAACTAGTATTGGTGCATTTATATTTACTCCCCATTGACGCTAATGCAAAATAAATTCTCGGTTTATCGGATAGCCAGTCATCCATTATTGCATATGAACCCCTAAATGAATTTGGACCAACTTCGTGTCGGAATATGGAGCTGTTTCAAACATTTGCAAATCGACAATCCAATATCACCGCCGTTTCTAAAACACAGCAAACAAAATAATAATAACTATTTTTCAAAAACTGCTGAACGGATTTCGACCATGTAAGCTAATGCCTCCGATAACCACTTATGATTTACATTTATCTATTTCCTACGGATTGTTCCATCCAAAACGTTTGATAAACGCAATCACTTTTAGGATGGTGACGATCCCCCTTTTACATCTTAAGGGGTTTATATTTCTCAATTAATTCGGTTTGTCAGAGTGTTTAGTCATGTGTCTGACTTAAACCCCCGTTATAGAATTTAACTGCTAAACTTCTCCGACAGGGGTCTTCGAGAACCTTTTCAACATTTTATCGCCGATACTATAAATTGCTTTCTAAATTAAAGATTAAAAAATCTTTTGCTGCAGGGTCTATCGGAACCAGAATTGTATAGTGACAATGTCAATTATTTCATAAAATTGTAAGTAAGGCTGATTATTTTTCAATATGATTGAACGGTGCTCGGGACGCAGTGCAAAGGAACATCGGTCCTCTTTATTGCACTCGGAGCACATCATATCGTTATATTATTTCTTCTGTTATAAGTGTTATAGGTCGTTTGCGAAAAAGTGGAGGGCAAAGAATCGAGTTAATTTCATTACTACTAAATAAATTTTCATGAAACTTTGCAGACCTTTATCTATTACCCATACAAATTCAGTCAAGGAAACTCAGATTTTTTGACAGTTAAATAAAAAAAGTTCAGATCAAGTACATGTTAAAATCTGTCCCTAATCCTTAAAGTTTTACGCTTGGTTGGTGCAGTTTTTGGAACAGCCAGTGTTGTACAGACTATATATATGCACATCCCTTATATGGACATTTACTTAATTATATAGGAAAAACGCATAAGAAACTCATTTTCAAGTAATTGGCCCATTAATGCTAAAGCATCTAGTTTACTCAGTAGTGAGTGAACACATTTCAGACCAATGGTAATATGTGAAAGAATAATAGTATTAGTATAGAACAACAATGGTTGTTGTACCATTAGGGTTACCTCCTGTGTAAGAATGGTATAAAATTGAGAAGAAAAAGGATAATGATTAATAGAGTAACTTCTTACTCACAGGTCAAAAAAATCTAAATTTCCTAGAATGAGTTTGTATAGGTAACAAATTATGGTATGCAAAGTTTCATGAAAATCTATTCCGTATTAATGAAATTAAATCAATTTTTTGCCCTCCACTTTTTCGCAAACGACCTATAGTTTATTCCTTCATTCAACTTTCCATAGAATGCTGGAGCCACGCTAATGACGGTAGTCCTTTACACCGCAGCCGAAGCACAACTTGACTTCTTCCGTCCTGGTACTTGTGTCTTGCTTGATTTAATGTTCGATCACATGTAGGAGCCGTGCTCCAGGATGCGATCCACAGGAACAAAGGGCACATCTCCATTTATAGTCGAACTTCGAAGTTCCAGCGGCTAGGGACTCCCGGTTTTATTTTTAACTATCCTAGACTGGAATCAGTCAGAAAGATCATCATAACTTAACCACTCTCTTCTGTGATAATTATAAATTGCACGGTCCGTAGACCAATTTAACGTAGTGCTCTATATTTAAGCTAAATTTGTATCGGTTTTGAGGAGACATCTTGTTATTGGTCACCCAAACTACTTAAAAGTCTTTCACAGTTGTATAAAGATGGGACCAGCATGCAGCCATAAGTGAGCCCGACTATGATACAACAGGTTCGCAGACGGCTGAAGGCAGGTCGCTTCTAGAGCTGGACGACTGAAGATTTTCAAAATAGAGAGTAAAAGAAATTATAACAAAAGAATATGATAATGATATAAAACTGTTAATCATACATTAGTAACTTAAAACAGTGAATTATAAATAAGGGAGAATACCTGCACTGGGACACCCGAAGTCTGTCACTATGCTGTTTGCTCTTTAGGCAGGCAGAGGTGAATACATGTAGATGGCACCTTTCTTCTTAACTTCTCTGAATCGGTCCTGTAAAAGATATTAAACTAGTAAATGATAACCTAAAAATGTAATTACTGACTGATCAAAAATGTTTGAATTAAACGTTGTTGCTGTCAGTATATCATTATAATTATAAATTCATTGATGCTTGATGGTAGCTGAACAACACGGGCATGGGCTTTCAATGGCCTTGTAGACCAAGGCTGGGAAATAAGCCATCCTTAATAATAGATAATTGACCGGGGCTGATGAACCATCTTGATTTTCGTTTCGTCAAGGTGGATCTTATTTTGGCAGCCTTATTTGTCTATCTTCAGAAAAAAAAGAAGTAGGAAATGAAAAGAATGAATAAAGAACTTTAAGCCCTATTTATATACTTACACCATCTCATCTGTACATGCACTGGCAAATTTCACACAACTAGAATTCATACCATTTGCCCTATATTGTTAAGAAAATATCATTTCAAAATTGTTTTATGTTATCAATATCAAGAATATTATCAACAATCTGAGGTTCAGTGTATGTGACAGAAGACAAAAACACACAAAAAGAGCTTTTATGCATGATCACAATTAAGAAAATGTTCATATTACAGCGAATTTCATACCTTATGATTATTATGTTATCAGACATTGTTCTGTTAAATTAACATCACTAAAGATAAGTTATAAATGCCTCCTACCATATAGTGCATCAGAATTCGGATGTCATATTCTGTTGGACATATTAAAATCAAGAATGCATTGACCAGCCACATCATGTAGATATGGCCCTAAACAAAAAAAAAAAAAAAAAAAAAAAAAATCACATCTCATCATGTTCATGTTACCAAGAAGCTTTAACATTAATATCAATTGATGTATTCGAACTCTTTTGAATTCACTTCTCATGGCTTTCCTAACAGGTCAAAAACTTAAATCATGAGATCATTGATCAATTTATCATTTATCAATGGCCTATCATATGTGCCTATGAAACCATGATGTATATATATATATCTACCATTCAGTTGTAATCACTCCAGTCACATTCATAGATCATACATCTTTCATACTTTCAAGAATCGTCAAATTTCTTAATCTATCAATCTGTCATACGGCTTCATGCCCCTGAATTTAGATTGCATTGTTGTAAAAAAAAAAGGCTTACTGCTTCGGCTTCGGCCAAAAAAAAAACAATATGGCTTACTGCTTCGGCATGCGGCCAATAAAAACAATATGGCTTACTGCTTTGGCATGCGGCCAATAAAAACAATATGGCTTACTGCTTCGGCATGTGGCCAAAAAAAAACAATATGGCTTACTGCTTCGGCATGCGGCCAAAAAAAAACAATATGGCTTACTGCTTCGGCATGCGGGCAAAAAAAACAATATGGCTTACTGCTTCGGCATGCGGCAAAAAAAAAAACAATATGGCTTACTGCTTCGGCATGCGGCCAAAAAAAAACAATATGGCTTACTGCTTCGGCATGCGGGCAAAAAAACAATATGGCTTACTGCTTCGGCATGCGGCCAAAAAAAAACAATATGGCTTACTGCTTCGGCATGCGGGCAAAAAAACAATATGGCTTACTGCTTCGGCATGCGGCAAAAAAAAAACAATATGGCTTACTGCTTCGGCATGCGGCAAAAAAAAACAATATACCTCAATATATCATACCTCATATCTTTCATGCTATGAAGGATCATCAAACATTTAGTCAATCGTGCTTCTGCATTCAGATCTCATGTCTTTCGGGCCATGTTAGATCATATATGAATTCAAGATAGCGGCATGAGATTGAGGGAGAGAGAGTACTACACATCAAGATGAAAAAATATTAACTCAATTTCATTGCTCATTAATGCCATTCATGCCAGGGTCATTCAAAATTCAAATTCATTGCTCATGTATGTTACTCATGCCAACACAAAAGTATCAATTTTCTATCAGTCTTACATACATAGGTTTGGATCTCATGTGTCTCATGACATGTTAAAATCACAATATCAATCCATCACTCATCATTATTATTTTAAATTTTTGATCTTATGGTAGTAGTTTCCAAATACTGGGACACCTCAAGTAATTGCTGAAATTATCCTATAAATGAACATTTGGATAAACAATGCAGTGGTGTGTCCAGGAATGTAGATGGAATAGCAACCCGCGTGGACCCTGATCAGACTTCTCCTTTAGGAGGTTGGATCTGGCTCTGCACTGTTTCGAGCAGTCCTATCTCTCCAAATTCTTGGAATTTTTACTGTAAAAATTACATGTTAAAATTACATATAAATTCATCATCTTTTTTACTCATTCATGGCTTCAAAAATGCTTTTGCTGTTTTTAAAGTCAATATTCATTGTCATTATTATTGCCAACTGTTGTCATCTTTCATTAATCATGAGTTTCATGACAGGCATCACCATGATGTTAGGAAAAGAATTTTGGAATACATTACTTAAAGTATCTTCTATGTATGTATATAGTCAACTGTTATCTTTCATTTTTAAGGAGCAAAAAAGTAAGTGAGAGCTAAAAGATATTTTCATGTTATCTAAAATCTCCAATTTGGGGGGAATAAAGAATTGAATTGAATTGAATTGAAGTACTTTTAAACTTAAGATACATTATTAAACAAAAAACAATAAATAAATAAATAGAAAAAAATAAATAAAAAAATAATAATAATAAATAAATAAAATAAAGAGGATGTTTAAATAATTTTTGATGTATGTTATACAGATAGGTATTTGTAAAACAAAAAACTGACTAAAGAGATTGAAATCAACACACTCATGCATGGCTGACCGCGCATGCATTTCGCACTTGTTTTCATGTGTATATGTATGCATGTATATGTATATGTGAGAATGTATATGTAGATGCATGGATATATGTGTGTGTATGTGCATGCGTGGTTATGTGTGTATATGTGTGTTGTATAGATAATATGTGTATTACATTGCACAAATACACACTAGCAAATGAAAACAATTTACGCACTCAGCCATGCACCGACACTGATAAATGCAGAGCTCCGGACAGAGTGGGGTTTTGAGAATGAATCCAGTATGTTTTTCCTTGTTGCTTAAGTGAAGGCATGTTGTGGCCCCTCAGGGGAGCCATCTCAATGAGATGACTCCAGTGGGGAGTCACGGTATGCGTGGTTGAGGGGAGTGGGGGGGTCTCCCAGTCCCTTCTTGTGTGGACTGCAAAAATGTAGAAAATGAAGACTAGTACACAAATAATAATAATATTATTAAAAAAAATAAATAAAAAAATAAAGGTCAATAATATACAAAATTGCAAATATGTAATAATTTGTTTTTTATATGCATACCCAAACACTTACTAGCATACACCTATGCCAATAGTTCCACCACACATAGATGCACCAACACTGACTAGATGCTCCAGGCCAGGTTGGGTTTCTGGGATGACTGGGATTTTTTCATTATTTCAGGGTAAGGACATGTTGTGGCCCCTCATTAGAGCCATCTCAATGAGATGGATCGGGTGGGGAATCATGGCAAGGTTGAAGGGTGACCCCTATGTTGTCCCACTGCCCTTTCTTGTGTGGAGCACTACCTACATGTAGAAAATAAATGAAAAAAAAATAGAAGTTAATTATACAGTCCGCAAATAATAACTATCTTTAAATTTTGCCAATGCTATAGGGGATTATAGAAAACTACGCACACACACACACAAACACACACACTCACACTCATGCAGACATATACTTTTTCATACATGTGCACTTGCGTTGCTACATGCACCTTCTTGCATGTGCAGGTGATGCTGTTTACACGTATATTAACATTCGTATGACACTCGAAAATACACACTAGGCAGACTAATAAATTGAAAGAAATAATGTTGATTACAATAATTAAATCTTTTCCAAGGCTTTCAAGTTCTTGATTAGGTATCAGGAACTAAAATGTAATATGCACATAAGCACATGTATACAGACATTGAACTGGCACACATGACTCTACACAGGTGGTATATATACACACACGCATAGTACATCAAAATAACATGACTGAACTTCTGTCCCTGTCAAAGGTTCCAATATGTATGTGGGGGAGGGGTCCTGGGTTCTATGGAGTGGTCGAATATGATACTGTTTGTCTAATCATGGTGCCCAGGCGTTTTCGGGTTGTTTTGGGACAGTTGTGATCCGGGACAGAGGGTCAGCAGAGGCAAAGAAGTACATGAACACAAATATATACACCGGATATATCTGTAAAATTTCATATTTATGGTACTAATTTATTTTGTTTTCTATTTGCAGGTTTACCTCAAGACCAGAGAACCACGATGATGCATCAAGAACAATTTTGGACACCTTTCTTTCTTTGTTTCTTTTTGTCATTCCTCAATACTCATCCTCAAACCACTAAAATAAATATTGGATATTGCACTGGTGGTTGTTTTGTGTGAGATTTGTGATATGAGCTTTTGACGAGTCTCACGGGTCTCACATAGGGCGGTCACAGGTATACGATTCTGTTTGTAAGCGGACTGCCTTAAACAAAATTTTCAGTTTTTTTTTAAGCAAAAATTAATGTCTATCAATATAAACCATGAAATAAAAAAAAAATGGTAGGACATAGTGGTCTTTACACTGGAAATCAATGAAAGAAGTCCCGTTGAATAGTATATTTTAAAAGGTTTCAGTAGGTTAAGTTCTAGCTGGCTGATTTTGCGATCCTGCTTTTTTTTCGCTTCATTCCCGCCCAGTGAAAGTTTGGTTAACCTTTTTGAAATGCCCGTGCACATGACCTTCTAATCTTACCCTCCTATCATAAGATGACTGAAATGCTGTAGGAATTGCCTTAGCAAAAAGAAATGGATTTTTTCCATTGATTTGCTATTGGTTCACCATGGTTTCACCAGTTTCTATTATTACACCCTTTATTAACTAGTTTAACTTTATACCTATTCCTTGAAACCATTCCCAATAGACAATTACATTTCCATTTTGCCAAGAAAATAGTATAAAAATGGGGGTTTTACAGGACTACACTATTTTTTATCCTATATTTTTCCATTTTCTAACTCTAACCAGAAATTTGTATCATGTAAAATGAAATTTTTTGAACCATTTATTTTGCATTGAATTTGATTGACAGGAAAATGGGTCTTGATTGGTAATTATCAAGGTTTGGAGCAAAAGAAAGAATGTGGTTTCTATAGCAACAACGATAAATCAGTAATTTCATGTCAGCCTCTCAGTACACCAGAGGTAGGTTTAAATTTTGGCGCAAATATTTAGCTAAATTTTAAAGCAGTTGTATGTTTTTGACATAGTAACCCCACAGCATGCAGTTTTATTAATGTTTTGAGGCTTTAGAATATATTCTGGACAAGAAATAAGTGGATCTTGCACAGTATGTTAAATTAATACCAAATTACAGGATTTCAGCAAAGTAAGTTTTATAGTTAAAATTTTGCATGCTTTTTTATTTTGTCTAATGTTAGATTCCATTGCCCTGTATCAATTCTAAAACATTTCTGATCCCTGTAATTATTTACCCAGGTTGCTGTGACTTGTATATAATTTGTGATATATCTTTTATTTTAATAGAAACTTTTATTTATTCATGACCAAATGATTTAATCAGTAATGACATTTGAAAGCTTACAATTAAGTGCCACAGTTTCTTAAGATAATGAAAAGCCTGAAATTGGGCAAGCTAGAATAATTACCATAATTGTCCTAAAATTGGAACATTTTGGGTTTAGGATGCAGTAATGTATGTGTTCAGAAGATGCAACAATGTAGACTGATGATCAGGGTCCTCACCTTTTGCTGAGCCCTTTCTGTTCCAGTACTTAGAATTCTTATGGTAGGTATCCTCTAACAAAATATAACAGCTTAAGACCCCAAATGTGAAAATGGACCTGTTACTATTAGGTCAGTGTGTCTTTTTAGCTCTTATGCATAGTTTCAGCCTATAAATTATCATCTGATAAAAATACTATATCCTGGAGGAATACAATAGCAAAAGAAGAGACTCTGATCAATCTGTATATAAGCACAGGATGGTTTTCGTCTTTGTTGTTTGAAAGTGGTATCAGGTTCTTTTCTTATGTTGTGGTTCAATAAATTAGGTGCTCTTATCATTATTGTGGCTGGATTAATTAGGAGCTTATCATTATTATAGCAACTGCCTCCTGCAGAACAAATAGCGAACTGACTGCCCCAGCAAACAGAAGGCTGACAAAAGAAACTGTGCAGAGCTTGATCTGATTGCCAGTGTAGACCCTTATCAGACTGTCAAAAACAAACATTGTAAACCAAGCTTTGGCTGTCCCCAAGCACACAGTGTAGACCAGTGCAAATCTTAATCAGACTGCCCAGGGCAGATTGCTGATCACGGTGGGCTGCCCATTCAGATTGAAAGCAAGTCTGCTAGTGCTTAATACATAAATCGAGCTTTACAATCACTCACCTACCTGTATCTTTTATGAAGGCATTTTTTCCTGTTTAACTAGAAAACCATGAAATATTAAAATACTTGGGCAAGTGAACTCTGATCAGGCTGCCACTAGCAAACATTATAGATCCTGATCACCCTGCCATTTGAGCAAATACCTGAATAGACTGCCCTAGCAGTGAAAACCCAGAGCAGATTACTGATTATGTACATCATGCTGAACAGATTTAGATAAAAATTTAATTAGAATAGATGAGAAAAGGCTGCATAAAAATAGGCTTTGACTGGTTAAAAATATTTAACCATAAATCATCCTGTAAAACAACTGGGACACCTAAAACAGTTGCCATAGCTGTCTTAAAAATAGAACAGTTTGGATTTATAACGCCATAATGCAGATGGAATGGCTGACAGTGTAGACCCTGATCAGACTGCTCCTTTACAATTAATCTGATCTGGCTCTGCAGTATTTTCTTACCTATCTGTCACAATTAGTTCAAATTTTTATGGAAGTATTTTATCTTTTTAATGAAGACACAAGACATAATGCTTGAATCAGCTGAGATGTCATAAAAATCTAGCTTTTGTTTAGTCTGGTCAGAATTTCTGAAAATGTACTTTATGCAGCATCTAGCAATTTTTCAGATTCTTTTTTAGCATCTTCATGAAGGACTCTTTGAACCTTGCTTTACAAGGACACTTAAAAGGTTGAGCAAATGTGCAGGCTTGTCTGAATACTTACATAAGATACCTTTTATTAGAATATAGAACATGATCATGCCATGAGAAAAGAATTATTTTAGTATTATAACTGCATCATTTAAATGGTGGCAAATCATTTAAATTAATTTTTAGCCATTTTTCTGATGTCATTACAATGTTTCCATGAAAAATGGAAATTATTGTTTCACCATTTCCATGATGTCATTTCAATAGCAGCCTAATTTGCATATTTCGCCCATTTTCAATGGTGGTTCAATGCTGCAATAAGGGTGATTGAATGGAACTTCAATGATTAATACTAATTGCCTTCTATGGGAACTTACCATTGCTTATCCTTGCTATGAATGCTGAATGAATGAAAAATTAATGGTTTAAAATAAAATCGCAATAAACTCAGCCGTTCATCTAGTTTAAAAAAATAAAATAAATACTGCTTTGACCCTTTCTGGTTGATTGGTTGATTTGATGCTTAACGTCCACGGTAAACAACTAAGGTCATGTCGGGACGGTCAGTTAACCTAACCACACTATTCCTGGGCAGGCCTAGACCTCCTAAGCGGTTAACCAGTACTAAGTGCACATACTTTCGCCAGTAACTGACAACTGCCCTTCTTGAATCAGCGGAAGGAGAAACGAAAGTATGTGGCCAGACCGAGATTCGAACCCAGGACCTCTGACTTACGAGTCAGGTGCCCTACCGATTGCGCTACCCGGCCCCGCTGACCCTTTCTGGACTGGGGACCCAGCTTTAGAATCATATGCAAGCAGTGGGGGCCCCGGTCGGACGTCGCAGTCTTATGCGTCTGATTGGGATCAGCACTGTTTGCTCACAATGTACAAGCTTTTCTATGCGAAGGACGGACGGGTCCACTAGTCAAGAAAGGGTTAAATACACATACTAGACTTGAAGCTAAAATATTTCTATTTTATTGTTGCAGATACCCGGATTCCGACTCATTTGGCCCATATTCACAAACTGAACTCAAACTCCACCTCGACTCGAACTCCAATGAGGTCGGTTGAAGTGACACTCGAGGACGCCTCGAGTGAGTGAAGTTCAAGCATAGATTTGGTATTCACGTTCTCCACTCCACCTCGACTTCGTTGAGGAGACTCCAGCTACACTCCAGTTAGACTCACACCATGTAAAATACATCGTAGACCCAGATCAGACCTTCTAAAACGTATAAACTGTAATGATGTCAAATCTGAGACATGGTTGATTTAATAGACAGTGTAGAACTAGATCGTACTAACTGTATGATTTGTAAAATTATAATTAAATATACCGCAGGAACAATGATTTTCTGCTATTCTGCGTCCGTCCGGTTTACGTTCCTGTGTTTGCGGAAGCGTCTTTGGTGTAGCGATTAAGCTACATGCATGTTAATCATCGGTCATGGGTTCGATCCCGTCCTTCTCCAGTATTTTGCTGAAACTTTAATCGAATTCCTATTCTCGTATCACGTATTTATTATTTTGACCCTACCTCCTGGCAGTACTACGTAGTTTATTATTTTGGTATTCTGCGCAGACTCGGCTACCCCCTTCCCCACACCATTTCCCCGCCCCCTCCTCCTCCCCCTCCCCCCCCCCCCCCCCCCCCGCTTTCACACGTTGTATACACGTCCTAAAGCTTTTTTTTCTATTACGGATTTTATCCAAACTTGGCATATATAGTGACAAGGTAACGATGATGTTGCTTGTAATGGACAGACTTCGATAATAATACAATAAATGATTGTTATGGGCATTTTCATTATTCGTAGTTTCTATATTATTTTACCCCAAATATATGATGTATGCTATGAGGGTATATAGTTTTCGGTTGGTCTGTCTGTCCGTTCGTTTGTCCGTCTGTCAGTCCGTCTTTAAACCACAAGTCTTTGGTTCCGTCCATGAAACTTTCGGATAACATATTTTCATCGAAGGCTTTTAATTGCTCGAATTTCGGTAACCATAAGTGAAATTCGTGTACGATGGATGGATGGATGACTTGCGATTTTACGTCCCTTTCAACAGTATTGCAGTTACATCAGGACAATGGGACGGTGATAGTGAAAGGCTGTGTGCAGAGGAAACCCGTTTACGGTAGGAAAGATTTTCACCTCAAGCGGGGCTCGAATCCGGTCCGCTAGATCAGTAGACTAGCTCAACCCATTGAGCTACCGGGGATCCTATTAGATGTATGATACTTGCATACAATTACCTTTAATCCCGAGAGGACTAGAGATAAAATAAAAATAAAATAAAAAATAGAACGTAGCCATTTTAAGAAAGTTATTTTTTGTATTAAAATTTTTTCTTCTTCTTCTTCTTCTTCTTCTGTGTGTTTGAAACAAATGTTATGTAGCAGTACTTGATTCAAGATCATTTAGGGTTATGTAGCTAAGGTCGATGTAGAACGTTTATGAAGAGCACCCTCTTTTAAAATTGTATAAAAAATGAATATAAAAATGTGTATGTTAAAGCCTAGTACTTTCAAATATTTTTACCAGTAAAATATATCCAATCCACGCATTCCCCGAATCACACCACCTCCACTCCATCGCAAAAGGAGTTTGGTGGTGGGGTAATTTGGTTTTCGATCTATCCGCCAGTATGCTGTCCGCATTTTAGGTTTCTGCTTTTACAGCATTCGTCGGATCGCAATGACATTTGGAACATACATACGTGTATGTTGACTTGAGACAAGTGAGCCTAAAAAAATATAGAGGCCCCATAAGGTTTTTTTGAAGGAGTTACGACTCTTTGAAGTTCTTGATTTTATCGATTTTACATATTGAGCTCGGCCTCCCAGAGAGAGGGAGACGGAAAGGAAGATAGGATAGACACAAGTAAAGAAAACTCATCCCACACCTGCTGCAAGCACAGTCGGCCCATGTCCTATTATTATCCAAATTTAAAGGATGGTCCTCAGATACCCAATCATTGGGTGTCGTGCTATAAGTGAGACAGAACGCGGTTTGTCCGACAGTACATGGTTAATATGACACTCGCTAAAGTTCGTGAATTATCCCTCCGTACAGGCGGACGAATCATGCTCTTGCTAACACTTGTAGGACGCGCCGACACCTAAAGTTACCAAGCACCTTCACCCGACCCGACCCCGTGTGTGTGTTGGAGGGTGGGGGGGGGGGGGGGGGGTGAGCGTTTTCTCTCTCTCTCATGGAGACGTCTCAATATAGATTTTAATATTTTCTTAACATTATGGCCGTCAGGCAATTCAAATTACATATGACATAAGCCAAAACCCTAAGTATGAATTTGTCACAAACAAAAAAAAAAAAAAAAAAGAGAAAAAAAATATGTTGATAGTGTATTACACAGAAGTCCTCTGGCCTATAACAACATTTTAGGTAGTCGTGCTGCTTCGAATTGTCAGAGCATAGCCATGAAAACGCTGAAATATTAACAAAACGTAACTCGAGTCGCCGTCGAGGGAGCTTCACCTTTCCTCGACCAAACCTTACTTATTGGAGGTGACTCCAGCTACACTCATGTCTGTGAATACGACTCGACCTCACCTCGAGATAATCTTGGACCGTTTGGTATTTATAGCTACTTATCCGGTAAGTTCGAGTCGAGGTGGAGTTTGAGTTTAATTTGTGAATATGGGCCAAAGATGTAGAACGACCGCTTATTGAACTCCAACAAGCTACACTTCTAGTGCATAACGTATGCTAAAACTGGCAATAACTGTTGAAAACAGTTATCGATACAATAACGGCTAAATTCGCAATCCTTAATCTTACCTCGATCTCTGCCCTAATCCATGTATACACTGTATCGACAAAGGCATACTGTAAAATATGGTATGGTATGGTGGTATGGTATGTGGTATGATATGAAAATCCCATACCATACCACATACCATACCAAGCGACCATACCAAAATTATTATTATCTTGTAGTTTCATCTAGATTTGTAGGCTCTGGAAGTCAATAGCAGTTAGACCTTGACATAAGCATTTTAATTTCTATACCCATCATTATAAAATGCCTGACAATAAGTTAACAAAATCGACTCTTGATAAGTACTTGTTGTTTCAGTGATATATTTTATCACCAGATGTGATAATTGATAGAAAAGAGCAGCAGTGTAGGCAGTATGTCTGTCAATATAACCTGATCATCCACATGGATATTTAAGGGCCAATTAAGTACAGATAAACTGACAGGGGTTAAAAGGGAATGAATTGTGGGTGTTACTACAAAGTCGCTATTTTGCGCGGGGCTGCAGGCCATCACTGATTTTACCAGATTTTTGACAGTTAATCAGAATATGACATATACGAGTTTGAGTCCATTACACAGATATGAGAAAAATCAAATAAGCTAGGGTTCTATAATATTTATTAATTTTGTAAATTAGGCCTTTTTCACTGTTCTAATTACCATAGTTTAAAACCTAGACTGGAATGGTGGAATGGAATGCAAACGATGGGTTAATCTACACTCCACTTGGGAGAACTCTTACAGAAAATATTTTCTCCCTCAGAGGGAGCATATGCTTTCCGGTAAGACTGCCTTCCCTAATTAGTGGGATGAAGGAGACTGCCCGCCCTGCCAGTCCATTCCATTCCACTCCATTCCATTCCATTCCATGTTTATAACAATCCCGTTGGTGTGTTTGAAGTCAGTCCTCATCCCCTGATAATGGAGTAGATTTATGACCTTCTGGTTTCAAAAAACATCTCATTAGGACTGACACATGTACAATGTAACAGAAATTTGAGTGACGGCAGAAGAAAATGTTTCAATCTTGGACTCGGGGTTGTTTTCTAATGTGAGCCTTTGAACTGACCATTATAAATTGAAAAAAATAAAGAAAAATTAAACTGATAATAATAAATAAAACAAAATATCTAAAAAAGAATGCATTTTTATAAAAAAAAAAAAAAAAAAAAAAAAAAAAAAAGAATAATAGTTTGCATCCTGAGATAAGGGAAACCTTTGCATATGTATGGCCAGAGAAGACTCAGTCTGATCAGAGTCCTCGCCGCGAGTGTTTGGATAAATAATTTTTGGGGCTTGGGCTATCTATGAAGCATACATCATTGATATTCTTCAGGTGGAGTCGCTGGAAATCCAGAAGCATACTTTCTCTCCTGAAATAGCCCAATTATGGGATATCTGAATATTGTGTATGGGCCATGTTCCATAACAAAGTCCCTTTGGGCATTTCCGAACAGTCTGATTAGAGTTTTTGCCTTCCCTGTTCAGATACTTTGGAAAAGCTTCAGAAATCTTCAATATATGTAGTCCCATCAAGTGGCTACATTTGTGTCAGTTGCTATCACGGGTGGCAAAGGGCTTATTTTTGCATGGAGTTCAAAAGAGAAGGTTACCATTAATATAAGCTGTTTAAGCAAAAGAAATGATTGAGATGACATACAATAACATGGAAGATATAAATGCATTGTCTCCTTAATTTTTTGCAGCCTGCAACCTGCAACCCCTAGCCCTTGGACTGCCTTTATACTGTTTATAGTAACATTTTTTCTCGACACATCAAAGTATAACTTCACGTTTGTTCCACATCTTTCATTGGTCAAATAATGCGTATGTCAAAATGTAGCCAATAATATCAAAGGTCAATGGATATTTTATCTTCGTTTTTGTACGGCACTGCATGAATACTAGCACTCTGTCAGATGCTAATTCAAAATGTTTTCTCTTGTTTGTAAAGTTACAATGGAAAGATGCAGTTATTCAAAACTTTCTTTTTTCAGTGTAGATCTACTTTTGATTTCTACTTTCAGTTTAATACACACAAACAAAACATTACAGCGTGTTGGTAACTGTTTTGGAATCAGGTCAATCTCAAGATTTACCGCGGTCCATTCTTGTATTCCAAACTGGGCAGCTCAAACTTGAGATAGGTCATTGTCGCTAACCAGTGTCAAAATCACGGTTGCGGGTGCCTATTGACATAGCTCACTTGAGTCATCTTCATGAACGTTATTGCCAATTCTTCACCTAGCATGCCTAGATACATATTACAAAACACACTTCCATATTATATTTTTTAAAGATTTTTCTTATTATCACTAATCCATAAGCTGGTAGGTGCTGAAGTGTACTTGCGTTCGGATTCACTCTTACATACCCCAAGCATACCAGAATTTTCACATACGAAAATGTACAAGCTGGTATTTTTGGCGCAGGTTAATTGGACTTTATTCTTTTTCATAATGCCTCAACTACTGCATACCCCCAATAAATCTAAGAAAACTTGAAGCTTTCTCTATTTATCAAACATACTTAATTAATTGGCAATTAGCTTGGTTAGTGGTCTGAAGGCAGTTAGATCTGTTTGCACTTGCTACATCAAATGTATATTTGAGTCCTGTTGCAAGAAAACCTGTCCGGGATTTCCGACAAGGTGCACAAACCAAACTGCTCAGCTACAAAGACCAGCTAGCGATTGGAAATTTAGTATAGAAACTAGAGAGATTATACTTTCTTAACTAATAAGAACAAAGATACTGATCAGACTACGTGGATGCACAGGCTTACCCGCTTGTTTTGCTGGCATATGCAATAAAAAGATTTTCTCACGCCGAGGCTCATTTATTTAAACTGCTGAGCTACATCATTTAAAAAACTAAAGCACCTGAACTATGCGCTGAGTCAAGGTCTGTGATCATCCTGGTCTTCCGTCCAATTTTTGTTTTCGTTGAAACCAATGGTACTGGGTTTTTCATGCTCAGATTTGGAGTCTGTTCTGACTGCGTGGATTCACATGCCAATCTAAGTCCTCGATAGGCATCCAATCTTATTCAGTTGAATTTGTCATGCAGTCGTTTAAAAGCAACTTACACAACCATTGAGACTAAAATAATGCAGTGTATCAAAGCAACAGCTGAGTTAGACAGTTCTATAGTATTTTGAATCTTCCTTTTAAGTACGGGTTAATAATTAATTTGGTATGGCGGTTTGGTATGGTATGTGGTATGGTATGGATTTTCATACCATACCACATACCAAGCCATCATACCATACCATATTTTACAGTATGCCATCGACAAAGCAGCTAGAAAACTATCACGTGACCTGAACTAGGTAAACCTAGTATCTCAGATATATAAATACTACACAGTACACTCACAGACCTCAGATTAATTGTTTCTTTTTATTTACTTAACCTTGAGACAAAGATTAAATTCATGGTATTTTATTGCTGTGTTCCTGATTGTTAGGCTTCAGAATAAAAAGAATCAGTTTCCTACAGATTTGAAGCTTCAAAAACTAAGTATTTTGCTTGCTTAGCTATTTCATAAGCTATTTTTATTTTACCAGTCCAAACCATTCTCATAAGAGGTATTTTTAAAAGAAGCATTCTTTTTAAAGGAGGAGGAGGTTGGGGGAACTGGAATCTGCAATGTTAGTACTGTATCTGTCTAGTAATATCATCTTTTGCCGCATCTTTTTATGGTAAAAAATCTACAAGCTGTTGAAACTTGTTAAATATTTAGATAATGCTTCAAGAATTTTACACAGTAGGTTGAATTAAGTTGGTTGGTTGATTTGATGCTTAACGTCCACGGTAAACAACTAAGGTCATGTCGGGACGGTCAGTTAACCTAACCACGCTATTCCTGGGCAGGCTTAGACCTCCTAAGCGGTTAACCAGTACTAAGTGCACATACTTTCGCCAGTAACTGACAACTGCCCTGGTTCCGGGTTTGAGACCCGCTGGAGGCGAATATTTTTCCAACTGGAGTCCCATTGCATCATCACCCTCCCATCCTTTTATTATCACCCTCCCATCGTCCTGATATGACCGAAATTCTGTTAAAAAGGACAGAAAATCGTAAGTCATCCATCATCGATAGTAGTTAGGACTGTCCAAATATTTTGCCAAGTTCGTCGTACAGTATCTCGTTCTCTTCGGGTCTTGTCTGTTGGAGCTTTCGTAAACCTAATTTTCATGACAGGCCCAGATGTGGTTTTGTCCCTTTCAGGTTTTTGCCAGTTTATGATAAGTTTGATGTAACTTAATTCCTACTTTTTGTTGCTGTCCAGTGGTTTATTAAATAAAGTAATGCGATGATGTGGCTACATACCCCTGTGTACCCAGGGGGGAAATGTAAAACTTCAGTTCAGTTTGCCCTACAATGTAGCTGCATTTCCCACTGTATACTTCGGAGCTCCAGCAATGGAACCGCGTTTACTGTTGGAAATATTCAGATCGAATTCCAGCCGGTCTCGAACCCTGGTTCGCTTGATCAGCAGACCAGCGCTTAATCTACCGGGGCTTCGGCAGTTCTGACGGTATGTGTGATGGTATGTGTGAGATCATCTGCACCGTCTGTTCCCTTGTCTTAAGTATTAGCCACCGAAAAGTGAAGACTGATCAGTTTACGGAAATGCACAGACTGAGCACTACGGTCCTTTTTCCACGGGGCAACAACTCTTTTAAACGTTTGCAGAGCTTAATCTTTAAGGTGAACAAGTACACTTTCGGGAAAGCAACTCTGCAATTTTCATGTTACCTCATTTCTCGAAAGGGGTCAAATGTGATAGAAAAGAATTTGCCTTTGAAGGGTGTCAGCTCTTTTAAAAAAAAGTTCTTCTCTCTTCTAGGAGCAAATTCTTAACTTGACCTTGGAATGATTTCTGTGTACAGGGAAGTAAGAAGAAAGCTACAAACAAAAGACAGTCCCCTTTGCAAAATAGCGGTAAAACATTGAGTGTATCCATACATTGAAAAACAATGCTTCAAATCTATGAATTTCATGTCGCATTTTATAGACTTGCGTAAACATTTCGCACGTGTCAAACTCTTAATGTTAAAACCTAGACTTCGAAAAACCCACCGCTCAACAGTTGAAATTGGAATGTAACACAGATACGAGATAACGTGAGATGCAAGGTTCGAAAATAGCCGGCTGTGCTGTACCATTTTGACTATACTCTGTTAATCTGAACTTGTTTCCATTAAAAAGTCATGAGCATGTAAAATGCCATTGCAAACGCAGCACATATCCGAGTTGTTACCCAACTGCAGATACTAAACACGTGTATATGAGTGCTTAGCGCACCTTCTTGTTGTACCCGTCCTGTCTTAGATAAATAATCCTGCATTATTGAGAGCACCTTCAACGTCATATTTCCGATTATTTGAATGTCTGATATTCATTTTAGGATATTCATAGCTCATTTTTGGATATCCAAAATTCGATTTATTGTGATCCAAAAATAATATAGTATTATCCTAAATTGTTTTTGGATAGCTTTTTAAATAATTTAGGATGATACAAGATTTTTTTTGATGACCATAAATTGATTTTTGCACATCAAAAAACAAAACTCGAATTAAGGATATCTAGAAATAGGCGAAAGCCAATAAAACAGCATCCCATAATGCTATCATACTAGAATAAAGCACGATGACCTTCACCAGGATAAAAATCGCCCAAAGACAGCCAATTCAAGCTTCTTGCGTGTTATTCTCACTTTTGAATTGCTTGCGTGTGTTTTAAACGGTAAAAATTTCATATCTCCGATTTGAAGTGGTCCTTTTCAAACAAATTTGTTAAAGAAATCCGATTAAAGTCACGGTCAGAAATCAAAACAGAAATTGCCTCGTTTGCTCACTTAAATAGCATATCTCTAAGTATACGTTAGAGGCTATGAAGAGAAATCTTCGCAATTAAGAATCTGAAGAGAGCGTAGCGAGCGGAAGGTTCTTAATTGCGAAGATTTCTTTTCATAGCCTCTAACCGGCTTAGTGTTTGCCCCAGATAATAAACTGATCCTGGTCTGCCCTGTTTTCCAACATCTTTCAGATAATCTTTGTTTGCGAGATACTTTGTGTTGAAAAAAATAAAAATAAAGAAATAACTAGAATTGTTTTCCTACGAAAAAACAGATGTCTCCCCCCTTTTTGATGTCAAAAGGATCAGACGCCAAGACGCCAAGGGAAAAACAATATGTTTCCCTACCCTGAAGCAGGGATTCATAATAAGTAAAAAGTATAAATGCAAGAGTTATAGTTGTTATGCTCTGCATGTCATGTAATGTTGACTGATATTCATATTTAGTTTTTGTTAAAAAATATAAATGCAAGAGTTACAGTGCTCTGCACGTCGTCTATTTATATGTTGACTGATATTTGTATGAAGTTTCATGAATATAGCTTAAACGGTTTTCAAGTTATAGAGCTTAGACGATTGAGACACGATTTTGTGAATGACAAAGTTCCAAGGGAAATAACTCAAATAATATAAATGCTGTGCTCTGCAGGTAATCTAGTGTTGACTGACATTTGTATGAAGTTTCGTGAATATAGCTTGTCCCGTTTTCAAGTAATAAAGCGATTGAGACACGATTTTGTGACTGACAAAGGTCCAAGGGAAATAACTCAAGAAGTATAAATGCAAGAGTTATGGTTCTTGCACTATGCAATTCTTCTAATGTTGATTGATATTTGTATGAAGTTTCGTGAATATAGCTTGAATGCTTTTCAAGTTATAGAGCAGACACAACTGAGACACGATTTTGTGACTGACAAAGTTCTATGGGAAATAACTCAAATAGTATAAATGCTAAAGTTATGGTTCTTGCATAATGCACGTCGTCTGATGTTGATTGATATTTGTATGAACTTTCATGAATATAGCTTGAATGGTTTTAAAGTTATAGACGGACTCGACTGAGACGCAATTTCGTGATGGACAAAGTTCCAAGGGAAATAACTCAAAAAGTATAAATGCCAGAATGCATTCTGCACGTCGTCTGATCTTGTTTGATATTTGTATGAACTTTCATGAATATAGCTTGAATGGTTTTAAAGTTATAGATGGACTCGACTGAGACGCAATTTTGTGATGGACAAAGTTCCAAGGGAAATAACTCAAAAAGTATAAATGCCAGAGTTACCATTTGTGCACTCTGCACATCGCCTCATGTTGATTGATATTTGTATGAAGTTTCGTGAATAAAGCTTGAGCAGTTTTCAAGTTACAGACCGGACACAATTGAAACAAAATTTTGTGATGGACTAAGTTCCAAGGGCAATAACTCAAAAAGTATATATGCCAGAGTTACCATTCTTGCAATCTGCATGTCGTCTCATGTTGATTGATATTTATATGAAGTTTCGCAAATATAGCTTGAGCGGTTTTCAAGTTATAGAACGGACACGATTGAAACACAATTTTGTGATTGACTAAGTTCCAAGGGAAATAACTCAAAAAGTATAAATGCCAGAGTTACCATTCTTGCACTCTGCACGTCGTCTCATGTTAATTGATATTTATATGAAGTTTCGCGAATATAGCTTGAGCGGTTTTCAAGTTATAGAACGGACACGATTGAAACACAATTTTGTGATGGACTAAGTTCCAAGGGAAATAACTCAAAAAGTATAAATGCCAGAGTTACCATTCTTGCACTCTGCACATTGTCTCATGTTGATTGATATTTATATGAAGTTTCGCGAATATAGCTTGAGCGTTTTTCAAGTTATAGAAAGGACACGATTGAAACACAATTTTGTGATGGACTAAGTTCCAAGGGAAATAACTAAAAAAAGTATAAACGCCAGAGTTACCATTCTTGCACTCTGCACGTCGTCTCATGTTGATTGATATTTATATGACGTTTGGCGAATATAGCTTGAGCGGTTTTCAAGTTATAGAACGGACACGATTGAAACACAATTTTGTGATTGACTAAGTTCCAAGGGAAATAACTCAAAAAGTATAAATGCCAGAGTTACCATTCTTGCACTCTGCATGTCGTCTCATGTTAATTGATATTTATATGAAGTTTCGCGAATATAGCTTGAGCGGTTTTCAAGTTATAGAACGGACACAATTGAAACACAATTTTGTGATGGACTAAGTTCCAAGGGAAATAACTCAAAAAGTATAAATGCCAGAGTTACCATTCTTGCACTCTGCACGTTGTCTCATGTTGATTGATATTTATATGAAGTTTCGCGAATATAGCTTGAGCGGTTTTCAAGTTATAGAACGGACACGATTGAAACACAATTTTGTGATGGACTAAGTTCCAAGGGAAATAACTCAAAAAAGAATAAATGCCAGAGTTACCATTCTTGCACTCTGCACGTCGTCTCATGTTGATTGATATTTATATGAAGTTTCGCGAATTTTGCTTGAGCGGTTTTCAAGTTATAGAACGGACATGATTGAAACACAATTTTGAGATGGACTAAGTTCCAAGGGAAATAACTCAAAAAGTATAAATGCCAGAGTTACCATTCTTGCACTCTGCACGTCGTCTCATGTTGATTGATATTTACATGAAGTTTCGCGAATATAGCTTGAGCGGTTTTCAAGTTATAGAACGGACACCATTGAAACACAATTTTGAGATGGACTAAGTTCCAAGGGAAATAACTCAAAAAGAATAAATGCCAGAGTTACCATTCTTGCACTCTGCACGTCGTCTCATGTTGATTGATATTTACATGAAGTTTCGCGAATATAGCTTGAGCGGTTTTCAAGTTATAGAACGGACACGATTTGTGACAGACAGACGGACAGACGGACGGACGGACGGACGGACGGACAGACGGACAGACGCCCGGGGAAAAACAATATGTCTCCCGACCCTGAAGGGGGGAGACAAAATAATGATAAATTAAACCAGAGGACCAATGGTCCTGTAGCACACCTGACACTTGGTCCTGGTATATATTTTAATGCTTTTATACATGTATATAGCACCAGGGCAGGGGCAGATAACCCCCTCCCTTGGGGATTAATGTTGAGTCCCAATTCTATATACCAAGCCACAAGGTCACTGGGCCTTTGTTTCTGGACAAAGATTTCTGAAGGGTTTTTATCATATATGGGCGTGGTGGCCACCATGTTCATGTGACCATGACCATCTGAACAAACTTTGATTCCTTTGACCCAGTATAAAAGCTCCATATGAAATACAGTAATCATTTGTATAAACTATGATGGGCCTGAGTGCCCAATGCTACATACCGCTACCAAGTTTCAAGGTTATAGGCCTTTCGGTTCTAGAGAAAAGGACGTTTGAAGAGTTTTTACCACATATGGGCATGGTGGCCATCTTGGTCAAGTGACCAAGACCATCAGAACAAACCATGGTTCCTTTAAGCCGGTGAAGCTCTATGTGAAATATGGCTTCAATTGACCCCAGTGGCCTCTGAGAAGATGTTTGAAAATATTGACGGGTGACAGAATCTCAATGACCTTGTACAAAAGTCAAAGAATGACCTTGACCTTTAACGACAAAATATCTTCATCTGGTCATTTAGTCAACCATATATACCAAATATCGTACCTTAGACTTAAATAGTTTCTGAAAAATCCACTGTTTAAGCATTTTCCCATATAAAAGCCTACATAATGTACCAAAGTTGACGGTGTCATAAATAAGGTCAAGGTCAACGCACGATCATTTGTATAAGCTATGATGGGCTTGAGTGCCAGAAGCTATATACCAAGTTTCAAGGTCATACGCCTTTTGGTTCTGGAGAAGAAGATTTTGAAGAGTTTTTACCATATACCGGCATGGCGGCCATCTTGGTCAAGATCCCGAGAACAAACTTTTATTCCCCAATCACACTTAGACTCCATATGAAATTTTGCTTCAATCGGACCAGTGGTTTCAGAGGAGAAGATGTTTTGAAAATCTTGGTGACGGACAGACCGACAAATTGACCTTGACCTTCAGTGACATAATATCTTGATCTGGTCATTTAGTTGACCATATATACCACGTATTGTACCTTAGATTTAAATAGTTTCTGAGAAATCCACTGTATAAGCGTTTTCCCATATAAAAGCCTAACGTACCAAAGTTGACCATGTCGTTAATTAGGTCAAGGTCAACGCAAGGTCATCATTTGTATAAACTATGAAGGGCTCGCATGCTCAATGCTACATACCAAGTTTCAAGATCATAGGCCTTTTGGTTCTGGAGAAGAAGATTTTTGAAGGGTTTTTACCATATATGGGCATGGCGGCCATCTTGGTCATGTGACCCAGACCCCTGGTATAAACTTTAGTTCCCCTATCCCACTGAGACACCATATGAAATTTGGCTACAATCTCTCCAGTAGTTTCAGCAGAGAAGATGTTTGAAAATCTTGATGACGGACAGACCGACAAAATGACCTTGACCTTCAGTGACATAATATCTTCATCTGGTCATTAAGTTGACCATATATACCACATATTGTACCTTAGACTTAAATAGTTTCTGAGAAATCAACTTTATAAGCGTTTTCCCATATAAAAGCCTAACACACCAAAGTTGACCATGTCGTAAATTAGGTCAAGGTCAACGCAAGGTCATCATTTGTACAAACTATGATGGGCCCGCATGCTTAAAGCTACATACCAAGTTTCAAGGTCATAGGCATTTTGGTTCTGGACAAGAAGATTTTTGAAAGTTTTTTACCATATATGGGCATGGCGGCCATCTTGGTCATGTGACCCAGACCCCGGGTATAAACCTTCGTTCTCCCATCCCACTGAGACTCCATATGAAATTTTGCTTCAATCTCCCAAGTGGTTTCAGAGGAGAAGATGTTTGAAAATCTTGACGACAGATGGTCCAACGGAATGACCTTGACCTTTAGTGACATGATATCTTCATCTGGTCATTTAGTCGACTATGTTTACATATATTGTACCTTAGACTTAAATAGATTCTGAGAAATCCAATGTATAAGCGTTTTCCCATATAAAAGCCTAACGTACCAAAGTTGACCATGCCGTAAAATAGGTCAAAGTCAACGCAAGGTCATCATTTGTACAAACTATGTTGGGCCTGCATGCTCAATGCTACATACTAAGTTTCAAGGTCATAGGCCTTTTGGTTCTGGAGAAAAAATTTTGAAGGGGTTTTACTATATATGGGCGTGGCGGCCATCTTGATCATGTGACCCAGATACCGCGAACAAACTTTCGTTCCCCCAACCTATGGAGGCTGCATATGAAAGTTGGCTTCAATCGGCTTAGTGGTTTCAGAGGAGAAAATGTTTGAAAATCTTGACGACGGATGGTCCGACGGAATGACCTTGACCTTTAGTGACATAATATCTTCATCTGGTCATTTAGTCGACCATGTATACCAAGTATTAAACCTTAGACTTAAATAGTTTTTGAGAAATCCACTATTTAAGCGTTTTCCCATATAAAAGCCTAACGTACCAAAGTTGACCATGCCGTAAATTAGGTCAATGTCAACGCAAGGTCATGATTTGTATAAACTATGATGGGCCGGCATGCCCGATGCTGCATACCAAGTTTCAAGGTCATAGGCCTTTTGGCTCTGGAGAAGACGATTTTTGTAGGGTTTTTCCCATATATAAGCGTGGCGTCCATCTTGGTCATGTGGCCCAGATACCGCGAACAAACTTTCGTTCCCCCAACCCATGGAGGCTGCATATGAAATTTGGCTTCAATCGGCCCAGTGGTTTCAGAGGAGAAAATGTTTGAAAATCTTGACGACGGATGGTCCGACGGAATGACCTTGACCTTTAGTGACATAAT
Organism: Ctena decussata; assembly: GCA_963989385.1. NCBI lineage: Eukaryota > Metazoa > Mollusca > Bivalvia > Lucinida > Lucinidae > Ctena > Ctena decussata. Next base: position 12,257,968 of record OZ022509.1, read on the forward strand.
ATCTTCATCTGGTCATTTAGTCGACCATGTATACCAAGTATTAAACCTTAGACTTAAATAGTTTTTGAGAAATCCACTATTTAAGCGTTTTCTCATATAAAAGCCTAACGTACCAAAGTTGACCATGCCGTAAATTAGGTCAAGGTTAACGCAAAGTTATGATTTGTATAAACTATGATGGGCCGGCATGCCCGATGCTAAATACTAAGTTTCAAGGTCATAGGCCTTTTGGTTCTGGAGAAAAAGATTTTTGAAGGGTTTTTACCATATATGGGTTGGGCGGCCATCTTGGTCATGTGACCCAGATACCGCGAACAAACTTTCGTTCCCCCAACCCATGGAGGCTGCATATGAAATTTGGCTTCAATCGGCCCAGTGGTTTCAGAGGAGAAGATGTTTGAAAATCTTGACGACGGATGGTCCGACGGAATGACCTTGACCTTCAGTGACATAGTATCTTCATCTGGTCATTTAGTCGACCATGTATACCAAGTATTAAACCTTAGACTTAAATAGTTTCTGAGAAATCCACTATTTAAGCGTTTTCCCATATAAAAGCCTAACGTACCAAAGTTGACCATGCCGTAAATTAGGTCAATGTCAACGCAAGGTCATGATTTGTATAAACTATGATGAGCCCGCATGCCCGATGCTACATTCCAAGTTTCAAGGTCATAGGCCTTTTGGTTCTGGAGAAGAAGATTTTTGAAGGGTTTTTACCATATATGGGCGTGGCGGCCATCTTGGTCATGTGACCTAGATACCCAAAACAAACTTTCGTTCCCCCGGCCTAGGTAGGCTCCATATAAAATATGGCTTCAATCGGCCCAGTGGTTTCAGAGGGGAAGATGTTTGAAAATGTTGACGGACGACGGACGACGGACGGATGGACGGACGGACGGATGGACGGACGGACGGCGGATGCCTGGCTATACTATAAGCTCACCTATGAGCCTAAAGGCTCAGGTGAGCTAAAAATCCCAAAATGACCACTCTCCAATGTACTTTGATTATAGTAATGATGCAACGTCAAAACATGATGCAATACCATGACAGTCCCAAAATGAGAGTGGGGGGGGGGGGCTTAATTAGAATACTGCTTTTAAAGTTTTTGTCATGCTGTCATTAAGCTTGGAGAGGAGGAGCATAATTAGAATACTGCTTCTAGAGTGAGTGTCATGCTGTCATTTATGATTTGTCTTCAGAAGACTTTATACATTCCCATTCATTCAGTTTTTGGAGCTCAAACATGGCTGGTCACTTTGATTGTCCTTTGTTGAATGAGGATTATTTTCTTCTCTTTACACAAATCATAGTTATTTGATTTTAGTTACAAGATCTTATTACAGAGGACCATATAAGAGGAGTGTTTTGTGATAGTTTGGGATTATTTTTATTTCTCCATGTTAAACGTATGTTGTGGATATTCATTAGATCTGCCTTTTCGAGGCAATTCTGACAAATATCTACAACATGCTTTAAAACAATGCTGTGGGTACCCACAGACTTGCCTTGTAGAGCCAATTCTAATAAGTATCCATATATTTCTACAATATAAAATTAACAAGGCATCGCAGGCGATACAAATCCCCTCACACAAGACTACTTGCTCGAGATATTGTCATACCCTACATTTGTGTGAAGTTATTTTAAAATCCATGGAGATATGTAGGCGCTAGAGCGATGACAAAGTTTTTCTAAAAATAGCTACAGTGACCTTGACCTTTTAAGCGCAGCACCCTGAAAGTGACCCTTGCTCGAGAAATTGTCATGCCCTACATTTGTGTGAAGTTATTTCAAAATCCATTCAGAAATATAGGCACAAGATCGCTGACAAAGTTTTTCTAAAAATAGCCACAGTGACCTTGACCTTGGGCGCAGAACCCTGAAAGTCTAACTTGCTCGAGTCATTGTCTTGCCCTACATTTGTATGAAGTTATTTTAAAATCCGTTGAGAAAGGTAGGTGCTACAGCGATGACAAAGTTTTATCTAAAAATAGCCACAGTGACCTTGACCTTGGGCGCAGCATCCTGAAAGTCTAACTTGCTCGAGATATTGTCATGCCCTACATTTGTGTGAAGTTATTTCAAAATCCATTGAGAAATGTAGGCGCTAGAGCGCTGACAAAGTTTTTCTAAAAATAGCCACAGTGACCTTGACCTTGGGCATAGCACCCTGAAAGTCGAACTTGCTCGAGATATTGTTATGCCCTACATACTTTAAAATCCATTGAGAAATGTAGGCGCTAGAGCGCTGACAAAGTTTTTCTAAAATAGCCACAGTGACCTTGACCTTGGGCACAGCACCCTGAGAGTGGAACTTGCTTGAGATATTGTCAAGCCCTACATTTATGTGAAGCTATTTCAAAATCCATTGAGAAATGTAGGCGCTAGAGTGCTGACAAAGTTTTTCTGAAAATAGCCACAGTGACCTTGACCTTGGGCGCAGCACCCTGAGGTCGAATTTGCTCGAGACATTGTCTTGCCCTACATTTGTGTGAAGTTATTTTAAAATCCGTTGAGAAATGTAGGCCCTAGAGCGATGACAAAGTTTTTCTAAAAATAGCCACAGTGACCTTGACCTTGGACGCAGCACCCTTAAAGTCGAACTTGCTCGAGATAATGTCATGCCCTACATTTGTGTGAATATACTTCAAAATCCGTTGAGAAATGTAGGCCCTAGAGTGATGACAAAGTTTTTCTAAAAATAGCCACAGTGACTTTGACCAAGGGCGCAGCACCCTGAAAGTCGAACTTGCTTGAGATATTGTCATGCCCTACATTTGTGTGAAATTATTTCAAAATCCGTTGAGAAATATAGGCCATATGCGACGACAAAGCTTTTCTAAAAATAGCCACAGTGACCTTGACCTTGGGCGCAGCACCCTGAAAGTGGAACTTGCTTGAGATATTGTCATGCCCTACATTTGTGTGAAGTTATTTCAAAATCCTTTGTGAAATGTAGGCGCTAGAGCGATGACCTTTTTTTTTGTAAAAATAGCCACAGTGACCTTGACCTCGGGCGCAGCACCCTGAAAGTCGAACTTGCTCGAGATATTGTCATGCCCTACATCTGTGTGAAGTTATTTTAAAATCCATTGAGAAATGTAGGCGCTAGAGCGCTGACAAAGTTTTTCTAAAAATAGCCACAGTGACCTTGACCTTGGGCATAGCACCCTGAAAGTCGAACTTGCTCGAGATATTGTCATGCCCTACATTTGTGTGAAGTTATTTTAAAATCCGTTGAGAAATGTAAGTGCTAGAGCGATGACAAAAGGTGAACATACGTACGTACGTACTTACGTACTTACGTGCGGGACAAACCCTATATCCCCTCACCACTTCGTGGTGTGAGGGGATAAAAATAATGTTATGGATTGCCATAGAACCGCCTCGTCGAGGTTGTTCGAATGAGTAACCATAAAATACTTTTTATGGAGAATATTGTCAAATTATGAAATGCTCCCTTCGTCTGTCCCTCTGTAATGAGAAAAAACGCTCATTCGAGAAATCTACATTGACTTCTAAATCAATTTGACCTGTCATGTTCAAGCTATTTTTAGAAGTGACAAGCCACAGAAGACTGTACATTTCTGATAGTCTTCAGTAGATTAATTGGTGAAGACTCTCTTCATGGATAAGTGACGAGTCTACACCAATAAATCTATTGAAAATTTGAAAATTCAGGTGATCTGATTGGTTTATTATCTGGGGCAAACACTATATATCATTGTTATACTAAATTGTCGCAACGACGGGGTGGTAAGAGTTTACACATTGGACATAAATCGTCTTTTATAACCCAGTCATCATGTTTTATCTGAATCACCGAAACTCAAACATTTAAGATACGCAGATCGATGACAGTAAGGCGTGCTTGTGTAACAATATAAATAACGCAAGTCGATGTCTTCATAATTTTCTTAATAATAATAATGATAAATAGATAGATAAATGCTATAACCAGTTACAGTGATCAGCCTGAAATTTAAAATGCCTGTCTTTACTATTAGGCAATTGAAAGGAAACCAATGTAGACCCTGATCAGACTATCCCATCTGATTATTATTTTTTTTACTTTCTCAAATATTTTCTCTCCGTCAGATTTAATTCAGTCACAGGCGAGCGCGCACTATCTCTCTCTCTCTCATCCTGTACCGGGTGACTCGGCGACTTCTTTTCGTTCTACTGTTCTGTTCTATTTCAGTCATTCACGCGCTTCATTAGCAACCGGCGAGACGAGAATTTCGCGAGATGAATAACTGCGCAGAATCATCGCTGGTTTTCCAGTGGTTCCCGGCATTTCGACGTTTTCCCAAGGGCAATCGGAGAAAATTGTATGTGTCCAGGTAAGAAGGGGTAACAGGGATAATTCAGAGATAATTTTCCCATGTTGAACATTCAGCGCCGCAAAAGGCAACTCTCTTAAAGTTTCAGTTTTTAAACTCATGGGGAAGCATGAAGACATAATGTTAACTTTGAAAAAGATGTATCATTTTAATCCTCAGAATATAGACTGTCAGAAATAAGGTTATTAAAAAATCAGTATAGCTCGAAGTTTTCAGAAATACGCTCTGAAAATGGAAATTTCGCAATTCTTTTGAATATTCCAGTGAATTTATATGTCAAGATAGGCATGCAATTAAAAAGGCAAACAAGAAAACTTTGACTTCTTCGAAAAATGAAAACGCCTTCGTGTAGGTAATATACCATGCTTTCAGAATATAGGTTATAAAATATTCAAGTAATTTGAAAAAGGTAAGAAAAACATAAAATTATTGATATAGTCGGGGAAATGAAACGCAAAAAGGCGTCTAGAAAGTGAAAAAAATTGGCCCATCGTTCGAAAGGACAAATTTGGTATCATTTGAAAGCTTATTGTCTCTGCTTTTTCCTCCAAGGTGTTGTCGCCTTCCCAAGTGGTGCCTTAAGTCAGAAAGTGGGGAGATAACTCTGTACCCTAGAGTTCAAAGAGAAAGGTTTTAAAACCACAACTGTCTTCTAGAAACTGCAGAAGTAAGCTTGCATCATAATTAAACATTTTATGTTTACATTCTATGAACTCTTATTACTGTGCAACTGAAACAATTGACATTTGCTTTTTTAAATATGGTCACTTCGAGCAAAAAATGAGGGTGTTCTGACACAAATACATTACGTGACCAAAAGAAAACCTTAATAATGTCCCAATTACTTATTTTTGGCAAATTTTGAAGAGGAAATCACTTCAAATATGTAAGTTTGATAACCGTTGTAAGTACAATGCAGATTATTAAAAAAGAGTAATCGTTCAAGTAATAATAGATACAAATTTCAGCAATATACGTTACATTTGCTTACAACAAAATTTACTTAATTGAATATATAGAAGAAAAGAATGCATTAGAACTCTTTAGTTACAGATGTATAAAAAACATTATTCCTTTCTAATCATAATTAAATATTGTTTACAGCTTGTTCCTATTACAGACATGATAAGGAAGCGCCACTAATAAGTATCTACGCGCCTGGGCGTAGACAGTATAAAGTTAGGTTTTCGATCATACTTTAGCCTGATGTTTGCGCTTCTGTTCCTTTCGGTTTTAAGAGCGGGATGTAGGATTTGATTGTATTAATTCCTGATCATTGCCTATCTTTTAACTGTCCAGTCTGATCAGTTTTTATTGTCAAAATTACTGACGAAATTATAAACTGAAAATTGTTAATTATTTTTACTTATACATGTGCTTCGTTAATGCATGATTTGTCGCTATTGCAGTTCAAAACATTTTAGTCATTTTAACACCTGTCTGCTGCAATGCAATTTTGAGCACCAATACGTAGAATATTATATAACTATTACACGAAGCAACTTTTCAAACGTTTCACAATGGTAACGTATATAAAATATTAAGTGTTACTTAAATGCATTTAAGTGATGCAGAATTGTTTTCATTTCATGAGGATCATCTTATAATTTTGAGTCTGTCAGTGCAGATGCACAGTTACTGTTATACTTATCTATGGGCCAAAGTGCCATTTGTCGAGAACTGAAGCAATATTTGCATTATACGTTACCTTATATTGTTTCTTATTCTCAGTTATTAAAGGCATGAGCCAATTGTCTAACTTTTACAGTATTATTTTTCCATCACCTTTCGCGTTGTTAAATGCAGAGTTTCTGTATGATTTTTGTGAGCATGAAGTCTTCCCGGTATAATTCCAGAGCTCTCTCTCTCTCTCTCTCTCTCTCTCTCTCTTTTTCTCGTACATCTTGCATGTTAAATTGCCATTTAGAAGATGTAGTTCAACAATGATGTAAAGGAGATTAGGTAAAAATGTCAATTAAAATCATCGTACATGCGTATATTTATATGCCAAAGATAGAATTTGGTTACAAATGCGCATATTTGCAGTCCTAAGATATGATTTTGTCTGCAACGACACGATAGGGTTATAAGCATGTATTTTTCTTAAAGTTACTTTCGTTGTCTACCATATCTGGAGTGTTTTATCAGTTCACATTCAAATGTCTCTTCCGCAGATAGAGAAATTACATACATTGGCTGGAAACTCATAGGTGAGTCTGCATTGTACTATCAGTTATCAGATTTAATCAGTTTTCCCAGTTGCGTCGGTAATAAGGAGACAGGTAACTAGTTCTGATTAGAAAAAAAATAATAAAAGATAATAGAATTAGAATTTCTAATGGCATACACAATTCAGTCCTGTTACTTTACACTTATTGTTAATACTAGAATTTTACCTTATATTATATAAAGTCATCATATTTGGACAAAGTGTGGAATTGTAAAAGTTGCCATGTCGATTACAGTGTAACATTATGAATAAATAAAAAACAAAAGAAGGAAAAACCCTCAGAACACAGTATCAAACAACGCAGCAAGCCTGTAGAGTCAAAATAATGTAACTGTTGGACAGAGTTAAGCCACTTCATAATTATTGAATGGTACTTTCAATGAAATTTCCAAAGCAATGCTTCCATAATGAAACATCAAATATTTACCATAGTATTGTAAATAACCAAAACAGTGGTTTGCGTGGAGGTATAATGAGATTTGACATTTTTCTGAAGCATCCTGATATTATAAGTTGTTTGCTTGCACATGAATCAACATGTAACAAAATGCTTATGTAAATCGATAATAACAATTTTGTTATTATGCTTCGACTGATGACAGTTTTGTATTACTCTGTCTCGTAAGCATTACCATTTCGGAAGAGTTCCTATATTGAAAATGTGATTACTCTTACAAGAATATCTTCCGTCCCTTATGGGGAAGTTTTTTTTTTCTCAAAAAAAAAAAAAAAAAAAAGCTGCTAAAATTATAAGAAAGTTTCAATCTTTCGTCAAACAAGAGAACAACTTCTTATTTGATAAAAATAAAATCAATAATTATGTAACTATTACAGTTACATCCTAGAGTGTTAAAGTTAAAAGAGGAAATTGAGGATAGTTAATTGTTTCTTCTAAATCCTTTTAAATAATCGTTACAAAAAAGATATTTGTTAGTTTACTTTTTTCTCTACAGATATTTGTGACACAAACAACATGTAGAGTAAATACATAAATGTTTCTTATAAAAATGGTAGCGTAGACAACATAGAAAACGCTCAACAATACATAGGTCTGACAGAAAAAAGACGCCGTCTATAAATAGTCAGTACTTGTTTGCATGATTCTCAATGATAGACAAAGAGTTCGTTTTGTAAAAAAAAAAGTAAATCCAAATATCAAGCTGTGCTGCGAGAAAGGATTGTATCTATTGGTAGGTTTCACATACGTTTTTTTCAAGTACCGTATGTATAATAGTAATATATACCAATGAAAATCCTTAAAAAATTAAGAATAAAGTACTATGATACATGAGAAGTCCAGAAAACGAATAAATTTCACTGACTAAAAGAAGGTATAAGTTTTCCACTGCCAAATGGCCATAGGGGCTGTGGGTGTAAGAGACACTACTCATCTAGCCCATCCCTCTCTTTTCGCTGCATTTTCTTCAAAAGAAGGTACCTATCCATTTACTGTTGGGTTAATAGATTTTTCAGCTGCTGACCGGCCAGACCGGGGTTCAAGCTCGCGATCTCCTGCACAATAGTCGAACGTCTCTAACCACTCGACCGAGCATGTCACTGATATAGAATACTAAAATATAGATTTTACGTTACTTTTTTTCTCTCTTTGCAGGCTGCATTAGCATGTTGTAAATTCCTTGATATCCTGTGAAACAACGTTACACGTTACACTTTTGTACAGCAATTTACGTTAGGACAAACTAGTAGCGTCAAACTCACGCGTAGTCTTCTGATAAATGTCCCGGTCTTCTGTTCTTTGTTCAGGATTGAAACAATGGGTTCTCTGCTCTTGAAGGAACTCTTTAGGTTTTTATTTTAATTTGTCGAGCGTCTTAAATTCTCCCATTTGTCTCGGTTTCTTCCGTATCATTCCCGATTTTATAAAAGATTTTTAACCGATTATTTCGTAAAGGACGGGTACCCTTTACTATGGTTCTGTAAAGCAAATAAAAATCGTGTAGCAGCTCAGTGAAAAAAATATAATTCTTATTGCTGTTGATTGTTAACAAACAGCAATGTAATCCAAATGCCTATATGGTTGTATAATACAAGTTGCTTCCTGAATAGTCCGTTAATTCAGTGTAATATTGCTTTAATATTTTTAAGATGTTTCCAAACTTGAAATTCTTCTTATGGCTTGTTATTTCGATGTTTTACGTCTGATGCTGTAAAATACGTTACGGTTCCGTCAGTGAGCCAGTCATTAGAGCTCAGCAAGAAAATCCTTGTGCAAATAGTTAAGTTTAGATTATCCGTTTGCTAAATCCAAGCAGAAAGAATCATTACAGATGGAATCTTGCACATTGATTGTAGAGTGCAACCGTTTTAGATAAAGATCTAAAGACAACAAACAGTTTTAAATGTTTTAAATGTTTTTAAAATTCTTTAAAACAAAATGTTGCACGTGAAGCTGTAAATGTATAAAATTTACTTGGAGATAAACATGCATTGGTAAATATTAGAAGTTATGGTATACAAAAATAAATTCACGCGTTTAAGCACATTTCTACTCTTCTTTCAGCTTATAGATATTTTATTCGCATGTTTCCGTTAAGTAACGTATTTGACGACATTGCAAGAAGAATGGCCGCAGAAATAAACATGCTAATGCTGTTAAACTGGAACGGATATTAAATTAAGACACAAAAAGTATTTCTATGTAAATTTGCATTTTTGTTCCCTTTTTATTATGGCAAAAATGATAAAAAGCAATATCTTATAGTTCGTTTTTTATCTATGTCAAATTGTCTCGACCATAATGATAAAGCACTTGTGATATCTGTTTTAAAATATTATAAAACAACCTATTTTCAGCCAAAAAATATTTTTGACAAACGTACAACGTATGTACACATCAGTCATACCATGAAAATGGCTTCCTTAATTCAAGACAAATTTGACTGAAATCAGCCGTTTTGTTTAACTTATAAATCTTGTACCCCCATCCCATCTACGCCCCCTCACACGCCCCCACACCCCCTCACGCCACCCTTACGTTCCACCCCGCCCTTTTCACCGAAAACATGACTTTGGAACTGTTCTTCATCTTAAGCATAACCTTCCATTTGGCCTGTTAGAAATCAGATTTATTTTAGCGATGGATTCTCCATTAAACTCACACAGCCGACAATTGACTTAAAATACTACTTTAGGTACGTATATATGGTACAAATAATTTTTCGATAAAATAATAATTTTTTGTTAAAACTTCCGTAAGCGTACTTTTTCGGTTTAAAAGATTATAATAAACACTACACATGATATACTATGGCGAAATTATCTGTTTTAAATGAACACTTGTAAAGAAATGACCCCCTTTCATAAAACAGCCCCAAAATATGCATTTTAGCCCCAAAAATTCTTATTCTGTAACCATAGTAACTGCAAATTTCTATATTTTTTCGCATATAAACTTATATTAAAGGTTTTGCTATGTTATGCATAAGTATCATTTACATTTCGAAGAGTTTTAACGAATTTTATGGAGTTTCCATAGAAATTCCAGAAATCAACGATTTTATTCATAAATCAAACATTTTGCCCCAAAAATTCACTTTGGCACCACTTTGGAGAGCGACAACACCCGGAATCATAAACTTCAGTATTGCCTGCTTACAAATCAGTCAACAAATTCCTTTCGAACGACGGGTCATTTTTTCGCCTCAAAATTGGCTTCATTTCCCCGACTAATATTCCGTATTCAATTCTATGTAAATTTTATACCCAATATTGGACAGACAAGGCTGTCTAACAGGGGCGATAACAAAATCGATAATCCAATGCCCCAGTAAAGAATGTTCAGTATGCTCAATTTTCCATAAAAACATACATTGTGACCCCTCATTAGAACCGTCTAACTGAGATTTTTCTAATGAGGGGTGCCAATATATGTTTGTTTTCATTGACAAATAAAGAAAATTTTCTCTGAATTTTCTTACCTGGAGCACTGTTAATTTGGTGCCTTTGATGCCAAACTGAAGTGAAAGTTCACGAGTCTTTTCTTTTTTTTTTCTTCTCTGGCCAGAGAAAAAAATGTTAAGCCTCATTACCTTTAAGATCCAACATTTACATTTTACTACAAATACATCATCATTTACAGCTACATGAGCATTTTAACTTTCAACATAAAAAATCTGTAACCCCTTCAAAATGCCCAGCCATTTTAACCTTTCAATGTTATCCGAGATGTAGAAATTGGAAAATTTTGGTAAATCTCCAAATTAATTTTGATGCCATGATAAATGTTTAATTATTATAATAGTCTGCTATGTGTATTACTGGTTAATGTGTGTAAAGGGATGCTTGTCTGCAGAACAGCTGTGGTTTGTTTACCTATTAGAAACCTGAAGCTGGCTTGTCGATACAGTGTATACAAAGCATGCTTTGCATGGAGATCAGATGTGTCAGCTGGCAATCCTATTGCGTCATAAATTGTGAACAAGAATAAGCTTTTAAAAAGGATGTCCCAAGCGGACGCACTTGCCGGGGACCGTGGGCTGGAGTCGACTCGGCGTTACGATGACGCTGAGTCGGCGCCAGTACTGGGTTGTGTCGGTGCGTCCGCCGGGATAATGTTTGTCTTATATAATTAAAATAATTGTAAATAAAGCAAAAAAAAAAAAAAGAGAATAAGGTGAGGGACCCGAGATTGTTCAACAAGGGATAGAGGGATGTGACTGCGCTGTTTCCTCCGGGATAGACGGCTTGGTCTCCAGGGCCGCCGAGTCGGTCTTCCACGGAGGGCAGACGGTCATATTCACATCTCCATGCCAATCTCGGCTCAACCATATCGTGTTTTGAAAATATATTATAAGTAGAAGCTTCGCGCGATAAATTTGGATGAAATAGTTTGTTTTTTACCGTATTTCTCTTACTCACACATCGAAGTTTTTTGCATATATTTGAGGCATGTCACAGTTACAGAAACTCTTCGTACCACATCATTCATATTACATGCTATTACAGCTCCCATACATATTCGTAGAATAACATAAGATTTTGCAAACTCTATCCCATATTCTTAACCAACTTCTAGGAATCCACGCATACATGTACGTATGACAGGCTCATGCGCACGTTAGCTCCACGCAAGCCGTTTCACAAATACGGTATGCGCTTAAAAATACATAGTGTGTGTCCACACATAGTGTATATAATGCATATATTTAAGCCCGTCGGCTATTACTCATAGTGGTTTTACATACTTATTGACAGTATATATTAGCGTATACCACATACCCTTTTTTTACTAATTCGTAACTTCAATTTTTTGTGGCTTCCACACATAGATCTATAGATGTTGTGCTTTTCACAAGGACATACATACATACATACATACATACATACATACATACATACATACATACATACACTGTAATGATATTAAATATATAGCTGCTTGTTTCCTTGTCATTAATGCGCGTCTTCCACACATAAACTGTATTGCGTTACATATACCATACATACATACATATACATACATACATGTAAATAATGTAAATACTATTAGCCTATATGGTTATGAACTGTAAAAATTACACGATATGCGAAAAAAGATGGTGTCGGTGTAGGGGAGGAGGAGCCGACAAAAAAAAAAAAAAAAAAAATTGGTCAGTTCCTATATCTCTGTTTTTCATTGGTCACAATGCACCACAGCCCCAAATCTGGTACCCTGTCCAGAATACTACCGTTATTCTATAACAGAAACCTCGATAAACGTCGGGAACCAAGATACACACCAAGGTAGTAAGTAAACTTACCGGAAAAAATCTCTGTTGTTCATTGGTCACTATGCACCACACCCCCAAAATGCGGCCCATAGAATAATCGAAACGCACGAAACAGCGGACCGCACCTGAATTAACAGAAACGCACTTAAAATATCTTTTCCTTTCCCTCTAGGGCATTTTGTGCGGGCCGTGCATAGCTGCAATAGCTGGTTTATCTTCAGAATCTAAAACATAGTCTTTTCACTTATCTTCCGCATTTAAAACGTAGTCTTTTCAGTTATTAATGCGGTGCTGTCAGAAAAGAATTTTCAGGGAAATTATTATAAAATATGTTTGTGAATCAAACTAAAATAAATTTCAAATTGCGAAGTTACTGAGTCGGCTAAGTCTATAATCACGGATAAGTCTGAACTATACTGTGTCCTTCCGATGGCATCCACTTTTAAAACACATGAAATGTGGAATTACTATTCTCTAAAGCGTAAGAGAATATTGACTGTCATCTTGCCTTAGTTGGATACCATGCGCGTGAGTGTGACAATGATATATACGAACGTGTCCAGTGTATGTATTATACTGCATATTCAACGCTCCTTTGCATCTTCTACATCGCAAGGACAACATAAGCTCTCTTGAATCTCGATTAAGAAGTCCATAGAAATGCTTTAAGCATGTTCTATGTCTTCTTAATCCAAATGAATGAAGTTCATAGGAATTGCTTTAGGTGTTTTAATGGACATCTGCAGGGGCGTAACTAGGGGCAATTTCATAATACGCACAACCATGTTTTATTCTCTACTTCTTGAAGGGAAAGCTAGTTTTTCAGCCACTTTGGTAATTGGTATTGAAATCTTGTCTAATTTATAAATTTTCCGCTTGCAAATATGCAGGTGCGTTTTGAAATTTTGTCAATTTTGACAAAATTTCAATACGCACTTGCGTATTTGCCGTATAGGTAGCTACGCCCTTGATCTGAATCAAGATGCAATATAACATAAGACCAAGAACAAAGCTATTGGACAAAACATTATGTCAATTTTATCATGCACCTGCTGCAAAATTCCAATAATAACAGGGGTATTATAACACAATATGATATCACGTCACTGTAGAACTGCGCTTGCGCGAATGTTATCAGGTCATACCTTTAGAAGCGATCCCTGAAGACGATTGGCTGTATACTGACGTCGGCCTTGATAATAGCTTTCGATTGGTGGAATCACGTCACCGACTTACGTCATAACGCATTCGCGACGTAAGCGCGTTCGGACAAAACTGCTTTTCATTTGTTTGAGACTCTTAAAACATTAAAACCTTCTAATGGTGCATGATAAATAGAAAACCATGTAAGTTTCTTTTGATATCAAGTTTATCAGGCTCGACCAAAAACAGGTCGGACTGGATCGGCAAGCCTCGCCATTCCTACGCTGTTTCTCGCCTCGCCTGATAAACTAGATATCAAAAGACACTAACGTGGTATATTCTCTATCTAAATAGGCTTCTAACAGTCTCATTAATCGATGTTTATTCGATCGGTGATCATTTCCATAAACAGATGCTCGATAACCAAATTCAGCTGATTCAACCACTAATAAATAGTGCTGTGTTAATCCCTATGGATTGCATTCTGAAGCACTGCTCTTAAAATTGACAATGCTAAATTTAGTGCACAGATGTGCATTTCTGTATTAAACTTCTTCAGTATCACTAACCCCAAAAAGATTGAAAACAGATGTTTATAGGCATTAGACATTTCTGATCAAACCGCATTTACATATTTATGTACGCTGCGGTACGCAGCAGCAAGTCAGGGATGTAATTACTGGCGAGCGTTTGCGTCCCCCACCGAGCAATCTCAATCCCCGTATCCTGAGAAAGAGAACAGGCAAGTCATCGAGAAGATGATGTCATAGGCATCCGATAACCTGCAACAAGCTAAGATAATCAAAAAGAATGGAAGCCAAACAAAAACGTTTTCATCTTGGACAAAAGAAAACCATCTGACGTCTGAAAATGTCTTCTTTTTTTCGTTTTGAACTGAATCTCAAATACGCTTCTAATAGACTTAGCATTATACAGCCATGTCAGTAGGATTGATTTGTTTCGTTTTGGACTGAATTTCAAATACGCTTCTTATACACTTTGCATTATTCAGCCCTGTCAGAAGAGTGCTAGCTGGAATACCAACTTTCTTTGCAAGCACGGACTTAACTCTCTGGTCTTTCCAGTCTCTTCACTACCTTTCTTTCCTAGTGCTGACCTAGTTCTTTTTTACACTCTAATGTGTCCTCCAAAAAGTGTGTTATGCTCCGATCTAACTTAATTTACAGTAACTGTTACCTTTAGATCACTGTGCTGTATATTTGAATATCCTCAATTTAAACACAAATACATGATTAATCACGTCTTTTGCTCAAAATAAGTTAGATGATTTTCTAACTACACATAATTGAAAATCGCAGTGAGTGCAGTTACCTGTATGAAATGACATAACGCTAAACACAGGGTAAATATCTGTTGAAACATGATAAACCTTGTCACGCGTCATCGAATTTCAGCAAGGTAAACCGTAACTAGCTACGATGCTTGTTTTTAAAACCGGAAGTTATATCGAAAAATCCGATTGTTCGAACCATCGACATTCGAATTTACCAAGAGAAATAGTTCGTGAGAAAACTGTGACACAAAAAGTTCAAAGTGTGCGATAGAAAAAGAAAAGTAATGGATAAATAAAGGAAGAATAAAAAATGCAGTATGTGTATGTTTGTCTGCCTGTCTAACTGTCTTCAGTGAAATTGTTAATTCGCAATTGTAAATAAAGATGAAACATTATCTGTCTATCTATCTCTCGATACTGAGACGATCATTTTCTGATCATTACCTCAGGTGTGGTTGGTGGCTAAATTTAGAATTTAGCTCAAAGGGATAGCAAACTTTCGGGGTGGGCCATTAAAACTATTTACAAGAAGCAGATCAGAGGCATGCTAAAACACATGGCTCTGGACCGATAATCTAAACAAGGGCCTTAAACTCTTCAGCGGGTTTGGCAGAAACCGCCGAGGAGGGGAGACTATTCCACATAGGAATAGTCCTAGGAAAGAATGAATTCTTCAGGGCATCACTATATGCAAGGTATCTAGTGTACTGTGGATCATGGGATGCCCTAGTTCTTCTCGACTTTGGTGCTGGGGTCAAGTACTTATCTTTCTCAAGGGACACGGTACTAGTGTGAATCTTGTAAAAGAATGTTAAGGAGGACTGCTCCCGGCGGGCCTCCAGGGATGGCCACTCAAGCTCGTCCAGCATATAGCCGACACTACTTGTGTTCCGCCATCGCCTGCAGGTCCACCTGGCAGCTGTTCTCTGCATCTTCTCAACCTGCTGAATCTGATTTTTTTGATAGGGATGCCAAATAGGTTCTGCATACTCCAGTTGAGGGCGAACCAATGTTTTGTATGCAACATCCTTTGTTTGCCGAGGTGCCAATGCCAAATTGCGCCGAAGAAAACCCATAGTCCTAGTTGCCTTACTTGATATTTCTGAAACATGTTGACCCTAATCCAAATTGTCTGTAAATGTTATTCCAAGATATTTGGCGGACTGAACATGTTCCATTCTTTGCTGGTGGAGAGAGTAATTAAAATGTATCTGCTTGCTAGGGAGGTGCCGAGTCACCCTCATAGAATGACATTTGGCAACATTAAACTTCATTTGCCAATCGGTTGGTCATCTTGCAAGATCTGGCATTAAATAAGCTGTTGAATATTAAACTATCAAAACTATTGGATATATATTTTTAAATTAATGTTTAGCTTCCAAATTTACTTTTTAGCCGACCCAGAGATGTGAATATGGTTCTGGGTGGCGCTTAGTAAGGCGGAAGCTTCAAGCGCAAAGGCAAGCTATGGCTAGACTGTGCTTGTTACAGGGACATGTAGAAAACGAATATATAACCAAATGAGCCAGAAGACATCGAGTGTCCAGAATTTACAGGCTTTAGTTCTCCGTATTTTACCCAGGAACTGTGACCGCACTGCTAGAAGATGCATTTTATAATTCAGATTGAATTGTCAAGCAAATGAGCTACGTATTATGATCTTATGATCTCGTATAATGATAAGTACAATGAAAACCAGAGGCCGAGTGCACAAAACAGAAATAAACGTACGCCCGACGTAAGAATGTCGCAGAAATTTAATCGCTGTGCACAACCGAGGCGTGTCGTAATCTTTGTCGTAAAATTGCTTCAGAACTCACGTCTGCTAGATAGTAGACTGACCACTAGCGTGTCGTGTTCATTTTGAGTTATTGGAAAGGTCCCTCAGGAGCTTTCCACAGTATTCAAGCTAAATTGAAGCATTTTCGCTCCAGTGCAGACTACTTCCATATTTTTACTCGTGCTGATCGTTGGTTTAAACATATTTATTTAGCTTATTCAGTTATGCATACATAAACAAGTAAGATATCAGTATAAGCTATGGGATTAGACCGGGAGCGATGTGCTTATCGAGTTCTTCTCCCTAACATGAAATATTTGTAGGAATTATGGCGGTTGTCTGTATCTCGTAGAATAATGTTGATATTATAAACCAAATTCAAAATTGCTGATCGTTATTTTGCGACCAAAATTTTAGGACCCGTCTAAATCCCTCAAAGCTATTTCATTATTCGCAACTTGCAAATAAACTGTTCGCATAGATGTCGTGCATGGACAAGGACGCTGTTTGCATAGATGTCATGAGTGAAAAATACCGCAGAACTGAGCCAAACGGTAAAACAATATATTGAAAGGTACAGTATATTATTGGATGACTTACAGTTCCAGAGGTGAACGTAGACTGCATTTGCATTGTTTCGCCCGATTCCCATAACGATGACCCCCAAGAGGAACGAATCCATAACTCTCCATAACTCTCACCACCTCGCACTGAGGCTGTCCGTGTCCCCGCCAATTTGAATAAAAAAGTTGTTTTGATTGATTGCGATCAATCTAATTAAATGTTTTATTATAGTGACAGTTAAAATCAGAATTGAGTTTTATCTCATGACTGTAGTCTGCTGAATGTAGTCAATATGTCAAGGATTCAATACTACTTCATGTATAAGCGTAGGTTGGTCGCCCACCATTCGCGTCCGACTTATGAGATATAAACAAAAGTATTTTTCAAGATTTTTGTGGCCATTATGGATTTTTAATAGGTATCAAATATTATTGGTTGCTTAAAGTATCCCAAGCTTTTTGTTAAGGCTATACTTGTCGAATAGTAATGGTTAAATTAAGTACTTCAATTTCATTAGAATTTGCTTCTATGGTGGAGTAACGTTCACGATAAGTAAGTAACATGCTGTGGCATCACCTATGCGTTACATTGCACAGCAGACCTTTCCTTTGGATTCTTTTTAAAGAAGCCAACTTGTTCCGTTAGGGCTGGCTTTACACTGGGCTGTTACACAGGGTGGAGGTTTTGCAATCTAGACGGGTTTTAAAGAGGGACAGGATAATCAGAGTCAGAACCAACCTTTTAGATACGTATTATGACATAGAGCTATGTGAACAATTTCGCTTATCACGTCATATGCTGCTTGACTGATAAGCTGAACATTAATCCCGACGCGCGAATGCTTTTCTTACAGAAATCCAGATCCTTGTTGGCTTGACATTTTTGGCAAGAGGTTGTTTCTCAAACGCAATTAGTCATTTGAGCCACGACACGAGAAAACCGACAATGTGGTTGTGCGCCCAGCGCAAACTCAGATCAGCCTGGGCATCCGCCCAGTCTGATCAGAGTTTCAGCTTCCGCATGAAGGTAGCTTAGACCCTTAGCTACCCTTTAAGTCCTAAGCAAAAAATCTGGTCGGACTGGGCGGATGCCCAGCCTGATCTGTGTCTGCACTGGGCGTACAACCACATTGTTGGTTTTTTCGTCTCGCGGCTCATTAAGTAAACATTAACAGATAGCCGGAATAGTCCACCTCTGCAGGGTATAGCAGATCTGTCCATTTGTGTTTTATTTTCACCTTTTGTTTTTCCATCGCATTTACAGTGGACGGCTCTTCCGTCCTTTTTTCCATTATTAGAAAGATATTTAAAATCTGGATTTTAAATTCTCAGAATTGTCGTTAAACATAACATTTTATTATCTTCAAAGTTATTTATCATTAATTCTATTAGACATTTTTCGTTTTAGTTCAATAATACATGTACTTACAAAAGGTTATAGTGAACATTTATTTCATAGAACTTAAAATCTGGATTTTAAGACCTCATAGCAAACAATTTTGACATATCATTATCTTCACAATAATACATGCAAGTAGCAAGGACTGACACTATGGGGACGGATTTCCCCATGTATTTTTACATAGACTTTTGGCCTGAAAAAAACTTAGTCCGTATGGCCGTCTAGTGTAAAAGTACATGGGCGTCCCCATAGATATCAATCCACGAGTTAACGTCCTCAGGCTAGTGAGCCTCTGTTAGGCTCTTGCAAGGCCGTAGTAGTTTTTAGGCTCTCAGGGCTGTTTTTAGGACATTTAAGCGCCATTTTCAACTTCAAATAGTCATCTCTGCCATAACTTCTCAACTACTTCGGCTATTATCGATTTCTCTAAGAAGCTTCTAGACTGATGACGTTATATTATGACGTCGCTTTGGCAGCCTGACGTAAGAACTCACGCGCTCTGCTCAAGTACACTGATGACGTTAATTTGTTATGTCCTGCTAATCACACTATGCATACCAAAATCAATATTTTACCAACGCCAGAAGATCCTGTTGACGCCGAGGTACTCCTGACAGAAAAGGGATATGCTTTATTTATTCGAAGGATAAAAATGAAAAAAATCAAGCTATCACATCAAAATTAGATATAAAATTGTATGTGTTGATATTGTGCGTGTAAGAAATTGCATTATAATAATTAAATTCATCGTTGGTGCGTCAAGAATTCCCGTGCGATCAGTTTCAAATGATCTTACCCTTAATTATTGTTTATAAAGTATTTCGATTGGAAGAAGTCTAGCTGTGATATATTTTTCGATCCTACAAACACTTTCTTGCATAAGTAGCACAAAAATGTGCAGCTAAATCATTGTTTTCCGCATCAAAAACTCGATCATAGTCAGGTACTGTCTGTAACAAGATAAAATAAACGCCTGTGTAAGATACTACCAACGCCAGAGGACATCTGTCAACTGATACGACTTACATCGAGGATACATATGATTTACAGGCGATTATTTAACAGGACGTAGTACAAATATATAAAATGTTATCAGACTACATTGTTGTTGCGTTTTTGTCGCCAAATAATTGCCATGCGCATGTAGGCTGATGAAGGCGGCGTTGGTGAAAAGGAGAGGGGGCTTAAGAGGGTAATCTGTTTGATAGGCTGATAAATTACAAACCTGATAATGTCTAATCATTATCACAGAAAAACAATAACCCGTTGTACATGGAGAGCGGCAACCAAGTCGTAAAGGCAAGAAATGGAGCTAAAACAAACTTATGATACGGACTCGGCATCTATCAGACATATAAGCATTATACAATGATACAAATAGATCTAAACAAAAAGAGGTAAGAGTTTGCACTGATCAGAGAGACAGAGACTAAAGATAAACTTGAAGTAGATGTATTTACCAACAATATTTACATCGTACACGGTTATATACCGCTAAATGGAAGAACGTAAGTTTTGTTCTCTATCACGTTCAGAACCTACTTATATAAAGATGTTTCTCATCTTGTTAAGTATAGCTAGGTAAAAACAGAAGTAGACAGACACAGACAGATACTTTCACACTGACAAAGACAAATATGCTTATAAGCATTACGGGTCGGGCGCGGGGGTGGGAGTGTGTGGGGGTGGGGGAGGTGGGGTGCGGGAAGGGTCGTGAGCGGGTGAAAGCTAGGTCTAGTCACCTATATGTGTTCTCAGCGTGACGTCGGTTTTGCGCCAAAAAGCGCTAGCTGTAGACGTTACGTGCACGGTGATCGGGGACTTGTGTAACAAGTAGGACTATCTAAAATTCTTTTGCGCTGGAAAGAGGTGAACGCTGTCATCAGAAATACACGCACATATTCTGTTTACTAAGTACACGTGTACATGGATGATGATGCCGTTTTACGGCCTTTTTCAACAGTATCACTATCAAATTGACCCGTTTGATAATGAAAGACTATGTGCAATGGAAACCTGTTTACGGCGAAAAGAATTCCGCCTAAAACGGAATTCGAACCTGGACCGCTAGCTTAGCAGGCAAGCGCATAACCCACTGAGCTAACCGGGGCTCCTATAATTTTTTACAGTAATGCATAGAGACAGAAAAGCGCATGACATTAAGATTTTGTGAATTTGCTAATGGCAGCACAGGTGAATGGTTTAGAAAAAACAGTTGGATTTAGGCAAGGATGTCTTTTCTCACCACCCTCTTTAACAATTTTTCTCGAAAGGATCATGCCATGCTCTGGAAGAACATGATGGAAAGGTAAGCATAGGTGGCAGAAATACATGTATTACCAATCTGCGGTTTGCCGATGACGCTGATGCTCTTCCTGAGGAAGACCAGGAACTAGTAGAAACCCTATCGATACCTTCACAAGGTATAAAATGAGGAGACCAAACTAATGACAAATAGCCCCTGCGGCATCCGGAGGGAGATTAAGGTTAAAGGACAGATGCTTGGAACAGTCACAAGCTTCAAGTACCTCTTAAGGATTGCACAAGCCACTGCAGCTCTGGCAAAGCCAATATGGATAGATAGGAAAATATCTCTTTGATCAAAGGTGAAACTGATGCGCTCCCTTGTATTATCTATTTTTCTGTATGCCTGTGGGTCATGGACCTTGCCAGCAGTTAGAGAAAAGAACAAAGGCCTTTGAGTTGAGCTGTTACCAAAGGTTATTGAGAAATTTCGGACAAGGACCATATAACGAATGAGAAGGTTCGCAGGAACAGCCAAGCAGCCATTGGTCCTGACCTTGGTCAAGTAACTGGAACTGAGGTGGTTTGGTCTAAAGGTCTTCTGGTTTAGCAAAGACAATTCTGCAGGTCATAGTGAAAGGAAAGAGAAAGAGAGGTAGACATAAGAAGAGGTCGGAAGACAATATTAAGGAATGGGCAGGGATGGTTTTTGCTAGCTCATCTAGAGCAGCTAAGACAAGACAAGATGGAAAAGGATTGTTTTAGAGTCACCTGTAATGCCCCAACGACCTCACAACGTTATGGGATAGACTAGACTAGAATTTGCGTAGGAATCTATCTGTGTTCTCCCTCTCTCTCTCTCTCTCTCTCTCTCTCTCTCTCTAAGCTGATTTGCATAACAATACACAAAACCTCTAAAGTAAAGACTTATGTGATGAAACTGTCTATAAGTCTCGGCCTCACAGAGTTAATGGTTTCTGAAAAGATAATTCTTAAGGATATTTTGTTCATTTTTTGCATTTTGGCAACCAATAAAAGTGAGTAGTGTTCCATAAACATATGGCTGATAGAAAATTACTCACGGAAGGTTTGTCAAATATCTGCAATGGCTTAGCAGTAAATGCCATTTTTTTAATTTTTCCAATTATAAGTAAAGAGAAACTCTGAAGTTGTCATATCAACTTAAAAGCCCCCCTCCCCTCCCCCCCCCCCACACACCCACTTTCAATTCCCCAGCCCAAGGATGCTACAGATGAAATCTTTTTCCAGCTGGCCCAATGGCTTCAGAGGAGATGTCGTTTGAAAGTGTTGAAGACGACGACATGCGACGACTGTCTATCCCATAAGCTGCCTATCCCATAAGCTCCCCCGGAGCTTTCGGCTGTGGTGAGCTCAAAATGCAACTAGAAAAACAGATGTCCCCCACCAGCGCTTTCCTAGCAGTATCATTTTCCATAAATGCTGCCAAGTTAAAACCTCCTGTGACTTTGAAATATTGTCAAGGTCACCTATGACAGTTTGGTTCAAATCCATTCATTCAGTCAGGAGATATGGTGCAGACAAGCAATTTTTCAACATTTTTGACCTCCTGTAACCTTGAAAATAGGGTCAAGGTCACCAAATTATAATCGGTTCTTTTGCATTTCCCAATTATATATCTGTACAAGTTTGGTTCAAAACAATCTATCCATTCAGGAAATATGGTGCAGACAAGCCATTTTCCAAATTCTTTGACCTCCTGTGACCTTGAAAGTTGAGTCAAGGTTACCGAAGCCTAATCAGTTCTTTGCCATCTCTCAGTGATATATCTGTGAAAGTTTGGTTCAAATCCATCAATCTATAAAGTAGATATGGTGCAGCCAAGGCATTTTTCAACACTCTTTGACCTGTGACCTTGAAAATAGGGTCAAGGTCACCAAAATCTAATCAGTTCTTTGCCATCTCCCAATGATAAATTTATGCAAGTTTGGTAAAAATCCATCACTTCCTTCAGGAGATATGGTGCAGACAAGCTATTTTCCATTATTCTTTGACCTCCTGTGACTTTGAAAATAAGGTCAAGGTCTCCAATATCTAATAATTTTTTCCCGCCATCCAGTTATCTCTCTGTGGAAGTTTGGGCAATACCAATACATCCCTTCAGGAGATAGAGTGCAGACAAGAAGCTACGCTGACGCCGACGCAGTCGCCGACGCCGGCGGGATCCACATGAAAAACAATGTCATCCCCTCCCCCATGGTGGGGGACATAAAACTCGGAAATAGATGCCGCTCAGTGCCACTGGAAGTAATTAAGACAGCTAACATCGGGAAATCTGTCCAGACTGTGTAGTTCATACGCGTCCGATTGTTGATTGCATATTGTCTTGTGACGCGGCTCAATCACTGATCACGCAGGTCAGCATAACGACTGTTATTGCCATGCGTAACTGCAATACGCTGGACGTAGGAGTTGGCCACACTGTTAAAAATTTTCGTAGATTTTACGGTAGAATACCTGGCAACAAGCTTCCAGTTCATTTTCCCGTTATTTTTTACGGCCGTCTGCCTCTAAAACATTTTTAGAAAATACCTTTAAAGTGTTGAAGGGAAATAGGACCAAAACAATACCTGTCTTATTCTACCCTACTCAGCCTGATGATTCCGCCAATGTTTACGAGCGCCGGTAAAACGAACGGGAAACGGACTGGCAGGGTTGCCAGGTATTCTACCTTAAAAATCTTCAATTTTTTTACACTGCACCAGGTTACAAACGATGCCACTTTGAATGAAATACAGTGATGTTATCCTTGGTATCGCTTTATATACATCCAACCTTCACTGTAAAGCGAAGTGGGGAATTTGTCAAACGCTTGTATAAGCCTCAGACCTATGGTTCTGTTTCAAACACAGAAAATCAAGTTCAAGGCTGCAAGTACGCGGCTTTATGCCGTCATTTGAAAGCAGTATTAATTGCTCTGACGTGTAGGATCTGCTGATGGAAATAACTTAAAATATAAAACTGTGCAAAGTAAACATTTTATACGAAATCGTGATGAGGAAACTTTGTGCAAACTTTATCATCCTCAGGCGTTCGCCAAACCTTCACAGAAAATTTCTCCGGCGTAAAGTTATCATGCTTTGTTTGACCAACTGATTTGAACTCAAATTTATTGTCGGTATCTATCGTTTACCTGACATAAAACTGATTGTAATTTGAACAAAAAAGATACAGATATTTTCTGAGTCACTGATGAGGCTTGGATAGCCGAAACTTCGAAGTATGGCCCATGTTCCTTCTTGTGAATGTGTTCTCTTCTCTAGAAGGAACTCTTTAAGGTTTTTATTTGAATATGATGCATAAACGGTTGTACGTATACTTTGATGTAGCTGATTATACATATTTCGGTGACGTGACTGCACCTATTCTGAGAGTCGTACCATTCGAAACGTCAAAAGCCTCACAACAGTCACACAAAGAATTCGTTCATATGCATTACGTTCCTGTAGCCAAATCCTTCATCGATCAAGTTCATGTCAGTATCAGAGGTGATACGGGAAAAGATATTCGTTTCAGCCATGGAAAGACTTTGATTAAGTTACATTTCAGACAGAGGGTTGTTTAATTTCTGACTAAATATGAATAACGAAATAAGTATAAATACACGATGATGCTACAAAATTCATCATTTTAAGTAAAGCTCGAAAGAAGACAAAATGAATAGTTCAAAGCAGACGATAGAAGATTTAGGGAAGCTATCAGAAGCATCAGGTTTACCTGTCGTCCAGAAAAGAATCTACCATGCCAGCTACAGACAGATGCGATACCTCATGAAAAGATTGGCAATTGCGTTAGACACAAGACTCAGAGAAGGTAGACCATCCAAGTACTGTCGACTCTGCAAAGCTGAAATTCACTCCTTTTTATATGAGGAGAAGAAAAGCAACATAGACGCAAGCTTAAAGAACAGAAGGAGGGTCGAGATATTAGACGTTCCAGCAGGACTTTGAAGAAAGCTAGAACTAAACAAGTTCGTGCGGACGACAGTTCCCATGAATCTAAAGACTACCGTAAATAAATAGGATGCAAGCGAGAAAAATGATAGGTAAGTTACTTCTATCAAATAATTTATAACGGTCAGATAAGAAAGTAACTTTTTATCATAACTCATGGTATAAGTGATAAATCATTTTATTCTCATATTTATATACTTAAACTCAGAAGTTTAAAATAACTTCACATTTTTTGAACATTCTGTTTCTAAAACGTATTTTTACAAATGTGACATATCACATGAATGAAGCACAAACAATTAACCGTATCTTTTCCAGGCTAAAACCTATAAAAGGAATTCTTCATATGACACTTGTTCATTCTTCAAGCAACAGTCGATGGGCCGATGGCAGTGCCAGACATGTTTTCGTGAACTTGATCGATTGGACAGCTTAAGAAGACATATATCCAGTGGGGTTTGTAAAGGGAAGTCTACAATGTCTGACAGTGAAGAAAGTATCAGAGTCGTCTGACATACATACGGAGAATAAACATATGCAGGGTATGAAAGGACATGATATCTTTGGAAAACATAATTATACTAAACCTTCACATGACTCCGATATAGACGCAGCAGAGATGGACACGGACAATGATCCTCCTGATGATGAGGGGATGGGTAAAGTCAAACCCAGAAAAACGTCAGTGAAAAGTCCTTGGGATAGACTTTTAAGACGAACCTAAGAAGCCGTTCAAGATCAGTTTAAGACACGGTGGAAACTACGTTGCAGGAAGAACCCAATGTGGGCATAGAAGAAGCAGAAGAGATGGCATATGAAGAACTCAAACCAACATATAGATCATGCTTTATTTCTAAATATCGACATCGTGTGAGAGTCGACTCTGCTTTAAGAAAAGATCCTATTCACAAGAAAGTATGATCTACCGCCCACAAATTAAAAGAAGATGAAAGCTTTGACGATGAAGGAGCAATGCAATATGCAGTTATAAACCGTCGCTATATACTTGAGCGGAACCTTGACGAATATCAATGACCAACTGCTACTGTAGAAGAGGAACTTCAACATTCACTGATACCTGTTTGATCGCAAATATTACAGATAGAAACTTGTATGTCAAAGAAAAGAGACTTTTGTAGCACAGTACTTGAATCTGAATCAATAGTAGAACACTACAGAACGTCTTGTTTTATCCTATTGACATGAATGTTGTAAACGAGTGCAGAGGGACGGTCCTAATCCTCTGTTCAACGTCTTCAGTTAGCGTGACAAATAAAGTTGTGTTGAGTTAAACGAGTCATCTGTTCTTCTTTCAGAAAGTAGTAGTAAGTTAACGAGGGCTAGTTGTTGGGCATTGTAGAGCCACGCCTCTGCTAGGACAAGAGTCCTATAACAGAGGCCTGTTGCTGTACAGGGCCATATTTGGATGTTGTAGAGTCACGTCTCTGTTACGGTGAGGAAATATGAGGCCGACAGTCTGCTAACAGATACCTGCTACTCCACAGTCTAAGGGCACTGCATGGTCATGCGTCTGAGGAGCATGTCACTGTGTAGGGCATATAAGAAAGCCATTGAGTCACGTCTTTGGTACAGTGAGGTCTTATGAGACCGAGAGTCTGTTAACAAGAAACCTGCTATTATACAGTATAAAGGCACTGCAGAGCTATGCCTCCGTTAGACTAAGGGTCGGATAACAGGGGCAAGCAACTTTGTTGAGCATATAGTTTTGAGCCCTGAGGCTCACTAGCCTGAGGAAGTTTATTCATGGATTGACGTATGTGGGGACGGCCCAGTATTTTTACACTAGGCGACCGTGCGGACTTGTTTTTTGTGTCTATGTTGAAATACATGGGAAAATCTGTACCCATAGTGTCAGTCCTTACTACACATGTACTACACATGTACTTGCAAATGGTTTAGATGAACATTTATTTTTTAGAAATAACAACGACAGAATAAAATGTATCGTGCATATTTATAATTGAGCTGTAACGTACAGTACCAGCAAGGTGCAATCAGCAAAGTCTCAACCAGCCTGCGCATTTCTGTTGGTAGGTATTAAAATTAATTCACAGAGTCACAGACTAGGTTTGATCCTGATTGTTCGCAGATACCTAAAGGTGGTGATAATCACTGATTTGGGGCAAAGACAAAAATCTGCATACAACACTCAAAATACCACTGATCTTTCCAAAACTTAGCATATTCCTTCTTTATGTTGTTTCTGACAATTCAGACTCCCAAAATGCAGCATTTGTTAATGTTTAAAAGTGTTTTTATAAGGAAAGATCAAATGGTAATTTTGTGCGCAATAATCTGAAAAAAATAATATTGTTATTGAAAATATACTTAGTGCTGAGAGTTCCTTGTTGCATAATGGAGAGCGAGTTTGTCAAAACACACAGGTGAGACAGGTGAGACTATTTTAACAAGGTTGAACAATTTCATCTACACACCAGTGATCATGTAAGTAGTGTATTTGTTATACTGTAGGTGTTACATAGGTATGCTTGCCTACCCTATATTTAATAAATGCATCCAGTGTACATTACCTTGTACATGGTTGAACATTTGAGAAAAAGCTACCGTTTTCATCTGGTCTATATTACAATTTGAGAAAGAGTTGGAATAAATAATTGCTAGTACGCTCTTCATTATGCAATAATGCACCTTCAGTACTACGTAAATTTTCAATAATGATGTTAATTTTTTTTATTATTGCGCAGACAATTACCCTTTGATCTTTCCCTATAAAAAGACTTTTTTAAGCAGCATGTACGTCTATTTTGTATTCTAAACTGTAAAGAACAACAAAAATAAGAAGTCTGCTAACTTTCAGAGAGATACCTTACTTTTTTATGGTTTTATGCAGATTTTTTCATTTACCATAAATCACCACCTTAAGCAACGTTTATGGTTGACGCGCCTGATATCGTATTACGATTGATTGATTGATTGATTTGTTGCTTTACGTCCACGGTAAACAGCTATGGTCATGTCGGGACGGTCAGTTTACCTAACCACACTGTTCCTCCTAAGCGGGTGACCAGAATCAGGTGTCCTACCGACTGCGCTACGCGGCCCTGCTCCAATCATTCATGAAAACATTTGAGAGCATCACTCTGGCCGTACTCCAGTCTCAACTACGCCTGAATTACGCCCGCTTCCTGCACTTGAGTTTTTATACAGTCGTATAAGATGAACTTAGTCGCGCTGACATTCCTAATTTACTCCGACGTAGTTTGCGTCTCTTTGTGTGCTCGACCAAAGAACAGTAGTTGTGCCGGTGACAATGTCATGCAGACTGCGTATCCCCCTAGCTGTTTGAGCTCATGGTCGAATGGAACAAAAGCCATGTTCAGTTCGTGGAAATCTAGCGCTGTTTGAACATCATGAAATACTTGCTTCCAGGTTGTTTTTTTATTAATGTACTGGGCCGTAGATTGTTATCTTGATTTAACCTGAGTTTGTACATCGACACTAAATAAAAAATAGTTTTCACTTTTATTCTGTTTCCCGCGGAATGACGGTTTCTATATAAAACTTCTAATCACCAAAACTAATGAATAGGTTAGGTCACTACAAAATGAGCCATGACACGATAAAACCAACAATGTCGTTATGCGCCCAGCGCAGACTCAGATCAATCTGGGCATCCGCCCAGTTTGATCAGACCCTTTGTTAAGTGCTCAAAGGGTAGCGAAGGATTTAAGGTACCTCCTTGCGGACAGCGAAGAATCTGATCAGACTGGGCGAATGTCCAGGCTGATCTGAGTCTGCGCTAGGCGCACAACCACATTGTTGGTTTTGTCGTGTCGCGGCTCAAATAGGTAAGACATCAATGTTTACAAATAGACATTGATCCCTAACTACTCGTATTTACTAGTTTTTATGGTGAAGAGTTTTATATAGGGACTTATGAAAATTACAAACTGTGCCTTGTTAAAGATTTTGAGCAGTGTATATTTAAGAAATTGATTCTTGCTTTCAGTGATTTGTTGCCCAATATATCACTGGTTGGAGGTCAGTCGTGAAGTGGATATATCACGAGCGCGAATCGCGAGTGACATATTCATTGACGACTGACTGACAACCAGTCATGGATATATTGGGCAAATAACTTGTAAGCAAGAATGTATTTCGATTCTAACACGCAAGAAACGACGAAAACGCAAGTGTTCACTTCAGGTTTTTTCCAGTTTTCCGCCATAATTACATGAAGAAACCCCGCCCAACATCTTTGACCGTAACAGAGGCGTTTACTTGCATTTTGTAAGTGTTTGATACGAGAAAACGACGTTACACAGTTTTCCTCATTGAAATGAAAATTGACGTTACAAAACGAATCAAAATGACGCCCGAATAGAGCTAAATAACGTCATGCTAATCCGCCCAGTGATTTGTCATGCAATATATCATTAGATTTTTCGTTTGGCTTTATAGGCGACCAGAGTTAGAGTTTGTTATTATAAGTTGTTGACATTCATGGCAAACGACATGTTTTTACCTGACCACATCCATTTTAAGCGCGTCTCAGATAAGGACACGTCATTCTAAGGAGATAAGGACATTTGTATTAATATTTGTAGATAAAAATTACAGGAAAGTCCAAATCATAGAGAAAATGGTGATTTTAATTCTGTCAGTATTTGTTACCGTGAGTGTTTCGCTCGCAAGTGAAGAACATAAATGGCCTTGGAACGTAAGTAAACTTTGATGCTTATGCGCTTACAAATATAACGTGACGTCTGATTGGATAACGTCAAAATTTGCGACGGTACATTCTGTGATATACTGTCGCAAACCCGACATCATTAAGTAACGTCGCTTCTCATTGGCTGACGTTTGGTTTTACGTTGCTGACAGCGCTTGAAATGGGTGTAAACTAGTACATTATGGAAGGTGAGTATGTGGAAAAGTGCATTAGCATGGGGATAACTGTCTTGAAAATTGTCGTTTGGGGAGGTAAAATCATCGGTTTTATGGTCGCAAACTTCGTTTTACGGCTTCGCTGGCGCATCGCCGTAAAACGAAATTTCCGACCATAAAACCGATGATTTACCTTCCCAAATGACAATTTTCAAGACATTTATCCCCTAACTCTTTGTACTTTCTGATGCGCTAAGGCACTTTTAGTTATGATATGGAAACGTTTAAACCAAACAAAAATACTTTAAAAAGGAATACTTCTCAAGAGCAATTCAATGATCATTTCGGGCAAATCGTCTTCAAAAGTCTTCCGACAAATTCCTGAGTATTATTCTGTATATTTTAGGTGTTAAACATTTGTCGCAACCGACCGTCGATCTTAATGCCAAATAGTTAACATCGATCCAGGGACGTATAAAATATTTCATTTTTTTCAGCCGAACAAGGATGAACTGGACATAGGAGAGCATGCAACATTTACAGAAGTATTAGGGGCGCATAACCATTCTTTACAGATCCTGATTGACGCCCAGCATGTAAGTCTGCATACCATAACTTCTCTTAAGACAGTACTTCTCGTGGGTGGGGGGGTGGGGGGAGGTTCTGGTACCCAGGATATAGCTATCTCACCTGTCTGCCATGTTTGTTTCTTACTGTCGGTCTTTCTATTTATCTGTCTGTCTGTCTGTTTGTCTCTAGCCATTAACAATATGCTATCTGTCATTGTTGAAATTGTTACTGTCTCATTTGTAAATTGAGATGAAACAATAAATCATTGTAATTGTAATTCTTTGCCTACAACCAAACTGAACAGCGCCTAAAACGTAGTTCCGCCAGGTAAAATGGTTCACAGCAACATATATGTTCAAATAGAAATGCAAGTCCAATTAACCAATTAGATGTTTACGCGAGTCAATTTACTACTTCTAACACTACTGCTAGTAGGTTACTACTATCATCATTCTTATCTTTCTTATTATAATTTCAGAAATACATGGCTATTAAAGACCTTCACTTCAATGGTTGTTATTTGGTTGACGTCTCGACGCTCCATATGCCAGTGGATGAAATGATTTCAAGAATAAAGGTAGGGCTGATCGCTGATGGAAATACCATGAATTTATGTTATTTACATTACTACTAGAAGTAGCTACGATAAGACATCAACCAGATTCCAGTTATCTAAATACTTGAAAAGGGCTTGAACTGGTAAGTGCTTTTTCAAATCCTAGAAAGATTCTGCCTTCAAACTGAGTGCCGCAATGTTCTTGTGAAAAGTCTGATCGATTTAGAAATCCTACACCATACTTTCACTAGTGGCTTTCTTACTCAGCAGCAACGTAAAACAGATTTTGGCGATAAAATCCAAACGCTACCACTTCAATTTATTACGATGGTGACAATCTGCTCAGGAAGCCGACGAAACAAATGATTACAGCAAAGTCACAAATTTGCTCTAGTGGGTTGGGTAAATAGAACCATTTTTACTAATGATTTTCTGTTGATAAACCTTACAATCCTTTTTCGGAAAGAAAATTGTATTCAAACTTGTTGTTTCTGAGTGAATGAGGCATATTATATATAATTGAGCCGCGACACGAGAAATCCAACAATGTGGTTGTGCGCCCAGCGCAGACTCAGATCAGCCTGGGCATCTGCACAGTCTGATCAGAGTCTTCGCTGTCCGCACGGGGGTAGCTTAGACCCTTAGCTACCCTTTAAGTGCTTAGCGAAGAGTCTGATCAGACTGGGTGGATACTCAGGCAACGTCTATTTACAAACTTCATAATAAAACTAGTTTTGATATAAAAAAAAACAGCTAGTACCAAACCTGTTTAGCATCCACAATTTAAAGCATGTACTATCTTATCTGCCCTCAGTCTAATACAAGCTACCCCAAATAGCTTCAACTTCTACTGCCTTTTTTTCTTTATCTTTAGGTCATTTGTCAAATTGTCTCAGTTTTTAGTAAATAAGTTTCCTTCCTTTTTCAGCAATATGAGCCGCGACACGAGAAAATCAACAATGTGGTTGTGCGGCCAGCGCAGACTCAGATCAGCCTGGGCATCCGCCCAGTCTGATCAGAGTCTTCGCTGTCCGCATGGAGATAGCTTAGTCCCTTAGCTATCCTTTAAGCGCTTAGAGAAAAGTCTGATCAAACTTGGTGAATGCCCAGGCAGATCTGAGTCTGCGCTGGCCGCACAACCACATTGTTGGTTTTCTCGTGTTGCGGCTCATATATTGACTAATTTAAAATGTATCAAGCAGTCTTTCTAATATGGACCTGACATGAAGACGAATGGTAGTGTATTTTCATTAAAGTCACATGCATACAGTTTTGGGACGCTATTGTATTTGCATTCTAATAGTTTCTTTGCATTTCTGTTACTGTTATTTAAGTTACGTCTCTATTATGACTGTTGCCTGAATTTTTCAAAACTTCAGTTTGCCTCCTATACATGAAAAGAATGGTGAAAAAATAAGCATATTTATGATTTAAGTGTATTTCCTCCAGCTCTTACGTTTCATATCATCTAAAATGTGTAGGTTAATGTAATAAATGAAAAAAAGTCTTCTATGACCATCATGTATAACATTATAGCCATACGAGTATTTAAAGTGTGTTGTTTATAAGGGGGTTCGTCTATCATTTCTAGGAAAGTATTAATCCCATTACTTTGGGCTAGATACATTCGTTGCCTTAGTTTTGTGTCGTTAATTCGTAGTTTACGTTACCATTGCTGAATCATGATGTTTTACCATTGATTGAAAATGGTTTTTGGATGCTTTACCGTATGCTTGCCTGCCATTCAGTGCCAACATTTCCATGCCATGCCGTTTCTTAAACTCAATAGTTTCTTCATTAGATCATTGCAAACCAAAGCTTATATATAGAGGGGTGTTTGCTAAAAATGCGTAGTTAATCTGCAATTAAATTCTAGAAAATATAATCTGCTTTTTTTACAATTTTGTGACTACTGTAATCTGCGGAGGATAGAAGAGGAAGCATTTTCGGCTTTAGCCGTATAACCTTACTATTGACCAACATTTTTAGTATTTCATTGGCAAAATTAATATTAATACACCCGGGATTTTGATGTAAGTAGCTTACTTTTGCTTTCTCTTTCTTCTTTCAGCTTCATTAGACTGTTGGCCTATAAACCGTGTCGTGATGAATCTAGCTATTTTGGTCCAAATCGCTTTTTGCCAAAAGGACATATCGCTTTTCGTGTAAAATATGAAACCAACAAAATAACTTGACACAGAAATCCAAGACGAAATTAAGTAATTGTTGCTGACTTAGTTGTTGTTGTTGTGTTGGAACTGCGACGCTTTAAAGGTTATATGTGGGGCTTTCAGCCAACCAATCCTCATTGTTATGTGCAACACAGACAGACCCCAATCAAAATTCAACAGCTTTTTCCGAAATAGAAACCCCAACACCAACTACAAATATGCAAAGCAACATGCGCATCCGTACAATTTGATATCTTACATGTACCTGACTCATACATGTCATCTTTTTTAACCATATTTCTTATTATAGCCTCTCATCTAAAAGGGACCAGCTCCTTAACGAAAGAATAAGTTCCTCTGGGAGAAATTTATTTTCATAAAGAGTAGACCTCATTTTGGAAGGGATACGTCAACCAGGGATGTAGACAGGAAACCACAAGTTATTTTTCCTAAATGTAAAAATATCGAAAAACCAAGGTGGCTCCTGATTCACCTCTGTATAAGCGGTCATGCCTGTTTGTCTTAATATTTGGGATTTGTCAGTGAAGCAACGATTCACGAATACAGTTTATATAATTCTGGTATTTTGACCGCTTTTAACAGAGAATTAAATTGTTGGAGAATGAATTACAGGTTTGAGAAAATCACACTTTCCGATTTTGTGACTTACAGATAGGATCTCATTTATAATTCGAGAGGAGCATGGTATACATTGTATGCCACGCTCCTCTTAAATTGTAAGTGAGATGACGCAAATAGATCTGTTACCATAATAACTATGGAATTACCAACTTTTGTGCTTGATACCTTGGCAGAATGACGTCTCGATGACGTCCCTTAGACATCAATATGAACTCTTAGTTGCTATGGTAACATATATATGACGTCATTGGTTCTGGAGCATAGCAAACATTGTGTGCCACGCTCCGTCAATTTTTCAGTAACATGACAAACTGAAATTCTTTCAACACAAACTTCAGATTTTCTCAAATTCAAATTCTTTATTATATACATGTACCTATCAATGATACACCCTTCGAACTGCTTGTTTTCTGGCCATCCGTATCACTATCCCTTAAAACGAGGCTATGTCTGAGTTCCAGCTTCATGCGCGTCATTTTAACGTGCATCGTTGAAACGAGAACCAGAGAAACGGGACCGATGACGTAACGTCAACAAACACGTCTAAAGGTGCGCAACGATAGCCCACTCGGTAGCGTTTGTCTCACGACTAGCTACATACTTCTACATACCTCTGCTGTGCAGGTTCGATTCCAGGTCGATGCATTAGCGCTGGCATATGAATGGTGGACTATCCCCTAAAGTATATAATAAACAAATTATTATGATAGTAACTTGATCTGGCGTACTGTATCACGTCTCGTGGATGAGCTCATACCATCGGATCACCCTCGACGCAAGCGTCTCGGGTGATCCGATGGTATGAGCTCATCCACTCGACGTGATACATTACGCGAGATCAAGTTACTATCATAATAATGTGTATTTATTACACTTACTTTGCATAAAAAGGCAACAACATAAGGCTCAAACATATACTATCTCAAAACCAAATATCAAGTCATTTAATTCTGTGTTACTTACTTCTTACAGAAAATGGGCGTGGCCGTGCTGCCTGGTGAGTTTGATGTTAAATATCCAAACATACCCCATACTGACGTTCATCAAAAGTTTGGTCATCGAATAGCTCATCTCTGTCGTCACAATCCAACAATGTGGCTTATAAAACACGAACGTAAGTTCTTAATGAGCCGCGACACGACAAAATAAACAAAGTGGAATGAGCGCCCAGCGAAGACTCAGATGAGCCTGGGCATCCGCCCAGTCTGGTCAGAGTCTTGGCTTTGCGCTTAAATGATAGCTAAGGGTCAAAGCTAGCTCCATGCAGACAAGAAAGACTCTGATCAGACTGGGCGGATGCACAGGCTGATGTGAGTCTGCGCTGTTGCACATGCCACTTTGTTGGTTTTCTCGTGTCGTAATTGTCTGCAATGGTACCTTTGAACAAAGCCAGATAAATGCCATCTCTTCCGAACCTGTATATTATTTATACAAGTCTCCTATTTAATAGACGTATTTGCTTTGGGTAAATCACAGGGAAAAGACGTAATTAAATACAGTCAACTCTCGATATCTCGAACACTAAAATCTCAAAGTATCCTTTTATATCAATGATATACATGTAGTTTGGACACATTTCATATTTTCATTCACATTTCAACTCCTTTAGTCCCAAACAACTGATATCTCAAAGTACATTTTCTGGAGACTTTAAAACAAACTGCTGTTGACTAACGTCTATGTGATCATTTCAGATGATATAGATGACAAGTTACAGTACCCATAGTCCTATCAGTGGTAAAAACATCTAAACTCAAAGTATTGTAAAAAGGGGTTCAACCTTCGCGTTTGGTAATAGAATGTGAATTGGCGTGCATATATTTAGTCATATAACTGGCAAAAAGGAGAGAAAACAAGTTTTTGAAAAGTAACAATTCACTCTACAAAATACAATTTCCTGGTCTGGTTTCCCGTCTAGCAATGCTATATAAATATTGGCGGAATAATGACTGCGGCTCCACGCATGTACATAGTATTTTTACCATTTTATTCAACTTATTGAAATCGAAAGTAGGCCATTTTAGTTGCCAACTAAAATGACCCAAATAAATTTACAAACCCCTTTTTAGAGTGTTTTAGTTGTTTAAAGCTGGCTAATCACGGTCATTTACAATGACGGAACTATAGTGAGAAGCTTGCAGCGATTGTACACAGCGATACCTAATGATATCATTTTTCATGCTGATAGAGCAATGTGCCTTTAAGTGGAACCATATTTTCAAATATTTTTATATGCATATAAACTTCAACTACTAATGATTTCACGATAATTTTTTAATTTCAGCAATATCGCATGGAGAACTCTAAAAAATTAGACTGGTAAGTAGTACAGAGCTTGATGGAGTATTTAGGTATATTTTTTGTTAATTCTGCATAAATACATATGTTGTGACTCCTCATCTGAAGAGTCTCGACGAGACGGTTCAGATGAGGGGTCACAACATATGGTTTCAATGAGAAATAAAAAAGATTATCCCTCAATTATCATCAAATACCCCTTTTATCTAGAGCTCTGTGGTAAGTAACACCCAAACATGCCTGTGCTTTTGCACGCTCTGTAAACCCGCATTTTTCTCCGGGAGGAGCAAAATCTTTCCTGTAAGAATGATCTCCACTGAAAAGCACACCGTGTAGGCGACAATCGAAAACGCTAGAGATCAGCATATAACGCGGATCAAAAGCCTTTAGAAACAGCGTTTGCGATTGCAAATTGGTGACAATTTGCAATCAAAACCGCTGTTTCTAACGGTTTTGATCCGCGTTCGTTGATTGCACAAGCGTTTTCGATTGCCGCCTACCCGGTGTGAGAAAGGAAACATAAAAAATGGAAATAACAGAGTTGCTTCTCCTGATAGTTCCATTTACATGTATTTTAAGTTTGGGCTCCTTGCATATATAAATCGAAAAACAAGTGCTAAAATCTCACGCACTGTGCTTACTGTTTACTCAGCTCTGATGGGTGATGGCTGACGTTCGACTTTACGTTCTTGCAACAATATTTCAGTCATGTCAGGACGAAGAGGGGTTGATAATGAAAGGCTGTGTGCAATGGGATCTCGTTTTTTTTTTGCTGGAAAGATTTTCGCCTCCAGCGGGTCTCGAACCCGTGACTGCTAGATTATCAGACCAGCTCTTACCATACTGAGCTACCGGAGCTCCTCTCAGTTCTGATACGTCTCGATATACCTTACGATTTATTTATTTATTTATTTATTTATTTATTTATGTTGTATTACTATTATTTATTTTATTTTTGAATTATTATTTTTGTTTTGTTTTATGTTTCTTGAAAATTGAGAAAACTCAGTTAATATGTATCATTTGCAGTCACTATGTCAAGTTTCACATTTATGTTGCAGAAACGATGCACTACTCACTGGACACACTCAGCTCTTCAGTCGTCCATACTATGAGATTAAGATACATGTTGTAAATTCTTGCACAAAGTACGGATGAAATGCGTATGTTTGTACTGTAATGGAAGTGTATACATTGTACAAAATTCAATAAATAAAAGTACTGAGTATCAGTTTTACATCTTCCTTAGACATTACATGATCGTCCCGAACGAAGTTGTCGTTCCAATATTCAAGACGATAGTCCGCAAGAGGCTCAGCCGAACAAATATAATATGGCTGCACGTCCTAGCACTGAGTCTGCCAATTTCGTCCCGAACAAGCTTATAGAAATTATGAAAAATTGATCTGACATGTGTCGCCCAATAGGAGTAGAGCCCCTGACTCTCTGCATGAACGGCGAACAGTCAATTCACTAGACTGGATGCGCTGCTTATTAATTGAGTTTAGGCTGTCACTTCTGCCTTTTATTCACAAAAAATAGCCATCAGACCCCCTCGCCTCTCCCCCCCCACCCCCACCCCCACCTCCCCCTTCCAAAACAAAAAAACGCACGGCGTCTGATCAGAGTCATGGAATGTTACGCAAAATACAATTAAAGTAAAAACTGTCAGAAACTAGAAATGGACTCATCCAAATAATAAAGATGGACAAGTCCATTAGTCAACAAAGGGTGAAAAGCACAAGCTAAACAACTCTAGATAATGTTGACCCCTCTATAAAGTAAAAGCTTGACAAAAAAAATCAGAGAAAAATTTAAAGACAGTTGTGGACACTGATAGGCTTAGAGGATCATAGCATGATCATCCACATTCTGTCAAATTATGGAGCGGACATAAAACATTGAAAACAGTGGACTTGCGATATACTGCAATATAACATTAAGGGGATATAACTCAACCATCATAAAATTGCTAGTTGTCGTTCTTCATTATAACATACAGGTATTGCCCAGGGTTCGAGGTTATAAAACTTGAGAATAATTTCAAACTCAAAATAAAGCACACTGATTGGCTGCTTCCGAGCACGTGCTCGGAAACAGCCAATCAGTGATCAGCTTTATTTTGAGTTTGAGAATGTACTAAAGTTTTATAACCTCTGGGCCTGATTTACACAACTGTGGTGTATTATGAAATATTCAAACGATTATTAAAGATGTGGAGCGAACATTAAAAACGCAGAAGTGAAAATGTACATTAAACCATCAAGGTGAAATAAATAATAAACTATAAAACCCAGAGTTGCCATTATCATCATGATCAGGCCCAGAGGTTATTAAACTTGAGTACATTCTCAAACTCAAAATAAAGCACACTGATTGGCTGCTTCCGAGCATGTAACTCAAAATAAAGCACACTAATTGGCTGCTTCCGAGCACATGCTCGGAAGCAGCCAATCAGTGTGCTTTATTTTGAGTTTGAGACTATTCTCAAGTTTTATAAACTCGAACCCTGTTTTACTTAACTATGAACTATCATGGAAATATTCCATCTAAAATTGAAGTTATAGAGCGGACATAAAGGTGCACTAACGTCGAAATAAAATTACACGAACATATATTAACTGAGATCGTTTTATTACATGTACAAAAGCGTCCAAGCTGTTGTTATTGTTAAAGAAATAACGTTTTATGGCAATCTAATATGTTGGGTGCACATTGTGCAAGGAAGGCACGAGTTGCTTAGTTCTATGAGATACCGTTTTACTATTTATTCCCTTTTATTGATATCCATAATCGAATCATGGATATCCATTATTCGAATAATTGATATCTATAATTTTTGATGATATCCATAATTTTTATTGATATCCATAATTCGAGTTATGGGTATCTATAATTCGAATTATGGATAATCATAAATCGAATGATGGATATCAACAAATCATGTTGAATTATTGACATCAATAAATCGAATTAAATCAATAAACTCTAACTATAGGTATCCATAATCCGAATTATGGATCTCTATACTTCGACATGATTTATGGCTACCAATAATCGATTTATGGATATCGATAATTCGAATTATAGATATCATTTCTAAACATAATTATTTATGCAAATGGAATTCAGAAGAAAGTCATAATTCGAATTATAGATATCCATAAATCAATCTAAACATATCTATTATTCGATTTACGGATATCCAATATTCACCCTGCTTTATGGATATCAATAATTCGAATATTAGATATCCACAACTGGAATTATGAATATCAATAAAGCTAGTATCTCACTGGGATGCGACAACTGGCGACTAGTTTGAGACAAAGATTTGCGATAAAATCCGCGACTTTGCGATATTTTTCATGTTTGAGTCTCACTGAAATGGTGATCACGACATATTTGCGAGTGTCGTACTAATGTCGCACGATTATCTCACGAATCTTGCCCAAATTCGCCTGGAGCTCGCACACATGTCGCGCGACAGTCGCGCGACGTTCGTGAGACACTCGCGCGACGTTCGCACAATGAAATTGCGATTATTTCTCTCGTGCGACTGT
Source organism: Ctena decussata (assembly GCA_963989385.1). Classification (NCBI taxonomy): domain Eukaryota; kingdom Metazoa; phylum Mollusca; class Bivalvia; order Lucinida; family Lucinidae; genus Ctena; species Ctena decussata. The sequence continues at coordinate 12,297,363 of OZ022509.1, forward strand.
CTCACAATACTCCCATGAACGTCGCATGACTGTCGCGCGAAGGTCGTGCAACAGTCGCACGATGATTTTGCGAGAAAATGAGAACTTATTAACATTCCAGCAATTTTGTAATCATCAGACGTCAGAAAGATATATCTTGTGTTTTATCATAAAATATGGGGTGGTTCAGCCAGAACTCAGCCAGTACATTCTGATGGGCATCCTTCCATGGGCACTGTTTCTCACTCTCAATGCACAGTTTCTTTTTCTTCCTTGCAGTTTCGACCGTCAGAGAAACCGTGGGAGCTCCGGAGCTCTCGTCGTCGGAGGGAACAGGATGGGACTGTTTCGGCTTCCTGTGTTGTGGTTTGAGGGCCGGGTGCAGTGGCAGCCCTATCCCTACCTCGCCATTTTCTGACTTTTGCTGGGAAGATGCCCATGTTGGAACTGAATGAGTGCAAACAATTTGCAAGTAGCATAAATGTCCGTGTCACGTGGGACGAAAGTACGAACCATTCACGACACTTTTGCGACATTGCGAGTAATTTAAGACACTCGCACGATAGTCGTAAGTTATTCTTACGAATGTCTCACGACGTTCTTGCGAAGATTACACAGTTTTATTTGCTCGCAATTTAGTCGCAGAAGTGTCTTATTTATGTCGCAGTTAGTTCGCAATAAAGTCTTATTTTTTCGCAAATTTGTCGTGTTCACGGTCATTGCGACTCGCGGAAACTAAATTGCGAAAGATCCGCGACGTGTTCGCGACACCCGCGATGACCTTGCGACTATGTTGCGACTATATTGCGAGAAATTTTGTCGCACAAAAATTTTACATGTAAAACTTTTTTGTGCGACAATGCGAACCGTTTGCGCCAGTTTGCGACTCACGCGAGGACATTGCGAATCCCCGCGAGCGTTTCAAGACAGTTTTGAGACTCATCCGCGAATTCAATTCGCAATCAGTCGCAAACTGTCGCATCCCAGTAAGATAGGGGCTTTAATAAGGAATTCATACTAAAACGGAACCTCATAAACTTCTGCATGCTGAGCAGTCTAAATCCCAGTGCTCAAACAGCCTCGAAATGGTGAGAATAGCTGTTCGCTATCGATTTTTCAACATTGTTTGGACTGACAGCGGAGACCGATCTAGCTGCGCAGCTGGGAAGGCTGATCTTAATCCTCGAAGTTCGCATATTTCTTGTTCCGCTGACCGTACATGTCATTCTCTAAGTGCAAGCATGAGAAAATCTACTCTCATGTTTCAAAAGAAAGCACGTTCAAGCGTTTTAATTTGTGACATCATATAATAATCCACTGTCCGTTTTGGTCTTGGTGAGTTAGCATATAGTTCCAGAAATATTTCAGCAGCACTGTATCCATACGCCATTAACAGCACGCGCTCGAAGTCCGCCATAAAGCGATAATAACCTATTCCTAGAGTGGTCAAGAATTTCTGTGCGAATCTCATGGCATTCTTTTCATATTTAAAATAAAAACTTAATCGGTCCAACAAATTAAAAGCATTATACACAAGCGCTATCCCAGCAGCCCATATTCTTCCGCGAAAAACTAGGTCATCAACATTTCCGTCGAACACATCCGCCGTGAGATATAACCTCGGACAACCGTCAAATTTATAATTACAACATATTTTGATATAGAAATATGAACACTGTGAAGTTCTCATAACTATTGTATGCCCCTTTTCATGAAGGTCTTGTGCTAGAGTGTAAACATAATACCGAAAGGTTTCTGTTAGGTCTGGTAAAATTCCGAGAGATTCCAAATGAATGAGAGAATCAACCAATGGTCGCACGAAATTTTCTGTATGACGCATGCCCTCTGCGAATTTTGGACCTGAAGGCGGAGCCAGCTCATGTAGATAAATCATCTTTTATCTGAAACGTAAAACAAAGAATAATTCGACAAAAATCTTAACATTAAATTTTATGGACGATTTTAGTAAATATCAGAAAAAGACATTTCCATCTTTGAATCTGGACTTGAAGATCCAGAGTCCGATCTTCGCCTCTCTTTTCGGGGGTGGGAAGGGGGGGGACTAGTTCTTGCGTTGAAACCATATTTTTTCTTTAATATCCAGGTGGGAAAGCAAATGTGCTTTTGTCGTGTCGCGGCTCAAATATGCTTCACATATGTATGTATGTATGAGTCATATTTTGCAGAAACTTTCCAAGCAGGCACATGACGTCGAAATGACGTCACACTGACGTCGATGCGACGTCTGTACGATGTCATTTCGACGTCCTGTGCCCGCTGGGTTAATTCAACTCTGTCATTTCATTTTGCCTCACTATTAAATGGAGGTCAACGCTTAAAGGAAAGAATTCCATACTGGAAATGCTTCTCGTCGAGTGAAGCAAACAAGAAATCACAAAAAGGTTCCTCATTGCACGAATTGCAGGGAGACATGGTGATTTACTAATACACCTTAATTTTTTAAGCACCAAAGCGCAAACGACAAAATTTACGTCTGCAAATATAAAAAAATGCCTTGTCCGAGACATTTCAAATTGAGAATTCAAAGACTAGAGGGCAAACAGCGTAGATCTAGATGAGGCGGCTCATTATGAGCCGCCTCATCAGGATCTACGCTGTTTGCAAATTTTGCTAATTTTGTCACTGGGACTTAAAGAGTTAATCCGAGGTGGAACCGAATCGTCTTATCGGCTCTTTGTGGTCACGTGCATAAAGTAAGAAAATGAAAGCAGCCGATGAATAGCAATCAAACGGAGAGAATAAAATAAGGAATTCAAAGCAAAATGACTAAATAATAAAATCTAATAAAATCTTTTAATTATAACAGATAAATTGGCTAGTAATTTTTTCGCAAATCAATTTATTCAGTGCATAAGATAAGAAAATGCAAGGAAACGACGAATAAGTAAAAACGAATATATATATAAATATACAATATTAACGAATGTAAAATGCATAAAAATTTTAGTAATAAGCGTAGATCATAAATAAATTAATTATCAGACTGTAAATTATTAATTATATGTATATATAAAAAAAAGCAGTCTTATCTCAATAAACCTTGTAACATTACCGTGGCATTCGCATTCGATCAGGTTAATTGTGTAATAAAATGCTTGCTGCTCTCTTTTATGCACAAATATATTAATTTGAGCCGCGACACGACAAAACCAACAATGTGGTTGTGCGTCCAGCGCAGACTCAGATCAGCCCAGTCTGATCAGAGTCTTCGCTGTCCGCACGAAGGTAGCTTAGACCCTTATGTACCGTTTGAGCGCTTAACAAAGAGTCTGTTCAAACTGGGCAGCTGCCTAGGCCGATCAGAGTCTGCGCTGGGCGCACAACCACGTTGTTGGTTTTCTCGTGTCGCGGCTCATATAGAGCATCATTTACTAAAACTAATATTGAGTCATTAAATGTTTAAAGAAAGAAATTTTCAAAATAAAGGCAATTTGTCATATATAACCTTGAGATAACATCCTTATAAGGGGTCGTCAGAAAGAACCTTACAGCATCAAGCGAACACCAAAACTCGGGTCAGCCTGCGCGTCAACGCAGTCTGACCAGAGTCTTTGCTGTTCAGGTACACAATACAAGGACTGCTCGAGGGAATCTGCAGGATACCAGTGAAGGGTGTTGGAATACTGCAAATCTGCGATTCTGTAGCTGTGTCATTATACACTAAGGGACCTTTAAGCTTGACTCGCTTAGTTATGACTGTTACCCCTTAAGGGCCTCAATAATCTGTTACATATTAGCCTTGTCTTGTCAGAATTAGCCTTGGGCATTGACACCTGCGCATGCCTGTAACAGTCTGTGCACATTTCAAGCCTGATCATGTCGTCGGAAGATTTCTTTTATACCATCAAGGGCAACTTAAAGTTTAAAAGATTGTCCCAACCATTTTTTCCGCGACTTTTGCAAACTGGTCAGCGGTCTACGCAGTTTGTAGACCTTTCTCACGACGCGGTTCAATACTCTATTACCTGTAATAATGTGTCATTTTAATGCCAATTATTTGTACATTTCAAACATGTGTCAAGTGCTCGTAAATACTGATGAAACATACATCTCTAAATTCTTTCACCACCAAAAAGCAGACGACAAAATTTACGTCTGCAAAAATTAAAAAAAGCCCTGTCCGAGACATTTCATATTGAGAATTCAAAGACTAGAGGGCAAACAGTGTAGATCTAGATGAGGCGGCTCATTATGAGCCGCCTCATCAGGATCTACGCTGTTTGCAAATTTTGCTAATTTTGTCACTGGGGCTTAAAGAGTTAATTGTGAATGGATACTGTCAGAGAGTAGCTTTTCCCCCCTAGTAGTTTTTCCCCCCGGAAAATTGACTATGATTTTTCCATAGTAGAATTTCCCACCGGAAAAAATGGCTATATAGTAGAATTTCCCCCCGGAAAAATGACTATTTCCCCGGGGAAAATCTACTATACATATTTTTGCATAGCAGTTTTTCCCCTCTATAGTGGACTTTCCCCCCTGGTAATATGACTGCAGGAAAACACAGTACATACTTGCTCCCTCCCCAATTATAAAGTGAGGTTCAGAACTGAAATAGAAATGCGAGTATATGCCCGAAAAATATCGCCGGTAAACAGATGCTAGAACCGCCTGCACGTGTCCATCAGTCTGTCTTATCTTTGTTTTGGGGAAAACAGGTAGGCAGTTTGCTTTTCTGTGCCAGTCTAAAAAAGCTTTAAGTGTACGTGGTTCTGCGCATAAATTTATATAATTTTGTGCTTGTACAAGCGTTCATTTGTCTGTGCACGCAACGGAGTGCCTGGACTTAGTATTCGCCTTTCATGCAGGTCGTGGACTCGACTCCCATCGTAACACAATTTCGATTATTATTTTCAACATGAGTACCACCCCTCGCCCCCTCCCCCTCACGCTAAATCAAACAAGACTGGACATAGCACCCGTTCATCGGCGCGTTTGTACATTTCCCTGTGAGCTTGCATGCGTATGTGTGTGTATAAATATCTGCGTTAGGAAGAAAACACGCTCTTCTCGTTTCTGAAATTAATAATTATTGATTATTATAATCTGTATGGTTGCTAAATTTGCATATTATTTTACGGAACAAATCGCATTTATTACCTCCCTGGAAGAAGTGATACATTTCTGATGCGATTAATTCCGTAAAATATATCTACTCAATGCTGGTCCGTTTCGTTCCGTCCCACAAAATACCAACAGTCATACCAAATTCTCTAATAGCCCATTTTCCGGTGGGGGAAAAAGGACTATGGGGGAAAAGTGGCTCTATGAGGTCCGGACAATCCACTATATAGTCGTCCTTCCTATAGCAATTTTTCCGGGGGGAAAGGGGGAAAAACTACTCTCTGAAAGATACACCTCTATGTTTTCCACCATTTTTTATAAAGGGGAACAACTTTTGTGACCCTGTTCAGTGTTCGTGTCCCTGAATGACGAAGTCCTTTCAGACTGGGATCTACTCCTAAGGAGAAAAAATTAGCCCCTAATGGAGCAAATTATTTCCTTCTTTCCTTTATGAGTTGACTGCCTTAGGGAAAGGATGTCAAAGTTGCGACTAATGAAAAGCGTATCCATAGACCTTAATTTGTATATCAGGTGAGAGTAATGGATTAAGTCAAAATATGTGGGCACACTTTCTGGGGCATTTATTCTGAATGTTTCATGTTTTCTGCCCTTCTCAGTGAGTGAGTGAGTGAGTGAACTCGGGTTTAACGTCCCGCCAACAACGAGGTCATATGGAGACGGGACCTCGGTTTAAAGTCTCATCCGAAAGACCGGAGAAGCGGGGGATCGAACCTGCGACCCCTGGATTGGTAGTCTGGAGTGTTATCCACTACGCTACAGCCGCTCCTCCCTTCTCAGTGGGGGAGGGGTTGGGGCGGGGTTGGGGGCGGGGTTAACTCTTTAAGAAAAAATAATTGGAAAAAAGTGATGCTTTAAAGCTTTAAAGGGGTCAGTCCAGTCGACCCTTTAAAAAAAAAGAATTTACTCCTTTGAGCAAATTCATAGGGATCAAATTCTAGTTTTAAGAAATGAACCAATTTCCTCTAGGAGCAAATTATTGTCCTTTAGATTTGATCCAGTTCAGAGAAGTAAGTTCTTTCCTTTCAGAGTTAGTCCCGCTACAAGACCGGAAGTCACATAAATTATTCCCCTTGGCAGAAATAGCGGAGATGATGGATGGATGAATTGCGATTTTACGTTCCTTTTTACAGTATTTCAGCCATATCAGGACGATGGAAGGGTGATAAAGAAAGGCTGTGTGCAATGGAACCCCGCTTACGGCTGAGAAGACTTCGCCTCCAGCGGGGCTCGAACCCGGGACATCTCAGTAGATTAGGAGGCCAGCGCTTAACCTGAGGTACCGGGGCAAATAGCGGGGAAATCGCAGTGTGCACATTCACTTTAACTATGTTTACAGGTTAACGTCGTTTTCATCTGTTTATGAGTCATGAGGCTGTGTGCTCATTTTCCAGGGCTGTTTCATCATTCGCGAAAAATCAACTTGAACCAGGGTTCGAGGTTATAAAACTTGAGAATAATCTCAAACTCAAAATAAAGCACACTGATTGGCATCTTCCGAGCATATGCTCGGAAGCAGCCAATCAGTGTGCTTTATTTTGAGTTTGAGAAAGTAGTCAAGTTTTGTAACATCGGGGCCAGTTTAAATGGTGTCATGATCTTAGTTTTGACCCAAGAAAAATGGATGGGTGACGCGATTTTATGTCCTTTTCAACACTATTTCAGTCATATCAGGAGGATGGGAGGGTGATAATGAAAGGATGTTTGCAATGGAACCCCGTTTACGACTGAAAAGATTTCCGCCTCCAGAAAACGATCTAGACCCCTAGTTCAGCAGGACTGAGGTACCGGGACTCCTTTTTGAACCAAGGGCGTCGCCTATCCTTGCCCTGAGTCATTTGTTAAAAACACGCTTAGAATTAGGATATCATTTAAAAAAAAAGCTCTCGAAAAGTTGGTGCGTACAGAGAATTAATATTATTATACAAAACTGGAGTTTTAATCAAACATAATATTTCACATAATTTAATATTTTTAAGCGCAAAAAATGAAATTACATGTAGTTGAATTTGCAAACAGTGTAGATCCAGATGAAATGGTCATAATGAGCCTCCTCATCTGCATATAAACTGTTTACTCTCTTGTCTTTGAATTCTCAATACATAGCTAGGATGAAAAGTTTTGAAAGGAGGGGTGCCTATAAGGCTGTTTTCATGGCCACTACCGATTTTCTTTAAACTTTGTAAACTCAGACTACTATGTGTTGGCTGTAATGTCATGCAATATTAAATCATTTGGTGAAGGTTTCTTAGGTGTGTACAAGATGAAAGTGGGTGGGGTAATTCTGAATGGAAGAGGGTTCTGTTAAGAAAATGCTTATATTTTTATTGCTACTTAGAACTGGAAGTCTACCATTTCATGACTCCTTATGCAATGCCAGATATAACAAATGATTATAATACTTTTGTGAAATTTTTACATGCAGTGCGTTTATACTCACTTGTATGACATACCTAAATTTTAGCCTTTTTTATTCTCCAACTTTACGCAAAACCACAACAGCTTTTTACACTAAAAGCAATTCCAATGATATTTTGCAGTTATACAGTATATTAAATGGTTGTTCCAAAATTATGCCGATAATTTTCTACAATGAATATTTTCTGAGTTATCTCCCCTTAAAACAGCTTCTTTTATTTATTTTTTTTTCAAAATTATAACTCAGATTTTATATCCCGCCACATGTTAGTTGCGGGATATTTATACCCCGACATGCGAAGTATATCAGGGAGTATATAGTTTTTGTCATTCCGTTTGTTCGTCCGTCCGTCCGTTCGTCAACTTAACATCAAAGTTTTGCGTTAAACCTTTCGTGGATGCTCATTTCTTTAACCTTATATCAGATTCTCTTCATATTTACTTTGTTATATCTCTATAGCTTACCTTTTGATCTGAAATATCAAGGCACCTGGGTCAGGCCCCTGGGAGGAGGTCACGGGTCAACAATTATGACTCAGGCATTTTCATTATGTCAAAGTTTTATGTTAAAAGTAAAAAGTATGCAAACCTTCTTTAATTGTTTATATTTCTGTAACCACAGGTCAGATTCTTTTCATATTAGGTTCATGATATCTCATGAACATTACCTTTGATGTGAAGAGTCTTTGCCCCTGGGTCAGGCCCCTGGGTGGGACCAAAGGTCAATAATTAGGACTTTTGCCTTTTCATTATGTCAAAGTTTTGGGTTAAACCTTTTTTAAATGCATGTATCTCTGTAAATGCATTGCAAATATCTTCCATATTATATTCATAATATCTCTATAGCATTGCTTTTGATAGGGACTAGAGGGTCAGGCTCAAGGGTGGGGCCAGGGGTCAATAAATAGGACTCAGCCATTTGTTGTATTTTTGCTTGTTCTGAAATATTTAAATGAAGTCTAGTGATACATGACTAATTCTATTTTATACTAGTTTACCGTTTACATGGATGCTGCTGCTGACCTAAGGTCAAGATCACAGACTTTGAATTTGTTCCTTTTGTGTTAAAATGTTGCTTTCATTTGACGGCGGCACTGGTCGGGGGTATACGTGAGCCCCTGCTTACATGCTCTAGTTTGTACTTCTGTTCATCTGTTGTACGTACATTTATCTGCCTGTCTGTTTGTCCGTATGTTAGTCTGTCTATCCGTGAGACTTTGTAATATTTAAAATAAAATAAAACCAATGCACTGTGTCAAATGTCTTTGCTTATTCTCTCAGAATTGTATCATGTTCTTTCCAGTGTCTCTTCTTATTACACATACTCTAAGTAACGTATTTTGCAGCTTGTAAAGACCCAAGACAAGTGCACATGCCAAGTTTGAAGAAAATCCATTAAAATACTCAAGGTATCGAAAGGAAACGAAGTCTCACGAATAGACAGACTGACATACGGACAAACAGACAGGCAGACAAATGTACGTACAACAGATGAACAGAAATACAAACAGCAGAAAATAAAATAGAGCAAGTGAGCAGGTGCTCACGTATACCCCCGACCAGTGCCACTGCCTAATGAAAGCAAACTTTTAACACAAAAAATAAATGGAAATGTAAATGGAACAAATTCAAAGTCTGACTTGACCTTAGGGCAGCAGCAGCATCCATGTAGAGTAAACTAGTATAAAATAAAATAAGTCATGCATCACTAGACTCCATTAAAATATATCAGAACAAGCAAAAAATACAATGGCTGAGTCCTAGATATTGACCTCTGGCCCCACCCATGAGCCTGACCCTGAAGTCCCTATTAAAAGCATTGCTATAGAGATATCATGAATACAATATGGAAGATATTTGCAATGCATTTACAGAGATATATGCAATCAAAATGGTTTAACCCAAAACTTGACATAATGAAAAGGCGTAAGTCGTAATATTTGACCCTTGGCCCCACCCAGGGGCCTGAACAAGGGCCAAAGACTTTTCACATCAAAGGTAATGCTCAAGAGATATCATGAACCAAATATGAAAAGAATCTGACCTGTGGTTACAGAAATACTAACAATTAGAAAAGGGATAACACAAAACTTTGACATAATGAAAATGCCTGAGTCATGATTATTGACCCCTGACCTCCTCCCAGGGGCCTGACCCAGGTGCCTTGATATTTCAGATTAAAGGTAAAGCTACAGAGGTATAACAAAATAAATATGAAGAGAATCTGATATAAGGTTAAAGAAATCTGAGCATTCACAAAAGGTTTAATGCAAAACTTTGACGTAAAGTTGACGGACGGACAGACGGACGAACAGACGGAATGACAAAAACTATATACCCCCTGACATACTTCGCATGACGAGGGTATAAATATCTTGCCACTAACATGTGGCTGGGTATTAAATCTGAGTAATAATTTTGAAAAAAAAATAATAAAAGCAGCTGTTTTAAGGGGAGATAACTAAAAAAATATTCATTGTAGAAAATTATCGGCATAATTTTGGAACAACAATCTAATATACTGTATAACTGCAAAATATCGTTGGAATAGCTTTGAGTATAAAAAGCTGTTGTGGTTTTGCGTAAAGTTGGAGAATAAAAAGGCTAAAATTTAGGTATGTCATACAAGTGAGTATAAACACACTGCATGTAGAAATTTCACAAAAATATTATAATCATTTGTTATATCTGGCATTGCATAAGGAGTCATGAAATGGTAGACTTCCAGTTCTATGTAGCAATAAAAATATTAGCATTTTTATAACAGAACCCTCTTCGGGTCAGAAATACCCCACCCACTTTCATCTTGTACACACCTAAGAAACCTTCACCCTAAAATGATTTAATATTGCAAGACATTACAGCCAACACATAGTAGTCTGAGTTTACAAAGTTTAAAGAAAATCGGTAGTGCCCATGAAAACAGCCTTATAGACACCTCTCCTTCTGCGTGTTAATTTTTTTCCTCCGCTTTTTATCGCTATAAGGGTTATTTCAGAATTAAAATAAACTGTAGCTCACCTTTATAATTATTCAAAAAGACAAAATTTATTGTCCCAATCTTACTCCACACACAATCCAAGCATTATGGTTGTTGGAATTCTTAAGTCCGAAATGAGTAAAAGTTTGTCAATAAAATATACCATCATTACCGAAAATGTTGGTACATATTTATCAATTTATTTAACGACCCTCAAATAAACGAGCTGATTTTACCGCGGAGCGATATTTCGAAAATGTGATGGCAAAATGGCAAACAGTTCAGACCCTGATCAGACTGCTATTTAGCAGTCTGATCAGGGTCTGCACTGTTCGCTCAGATTCTTCTGTCCCAATATTAAGGCTAATATCGATAACCTGTACATGTCTAAAATTCGTAGACGACAAGAATTTTCTGAATTCCGAACCGACTCAGTCGCGTGCATAATCAATTAGAAATTTGACAGTAAAATTAGTAAGATATCGGATAAGTCGGCTAATCAGAGTTTAATATATGTAACCAGAATGTTTGAACAAAAACCTGGAACATATTTGTTTCTTTATGCATGTAGGACAATGATCAAGGGAGGATGACAAAGGGAATACGTTTTTTGGACCACCCATAGAATTCAAGGTTAAGAATATTTTGTTGAAAAAAGACAATTTGAATATTGTCTCAGTTTAAAACATTGCATCCAGTAAAGAAGAAAAGAAATTATGCTTTAAGTATGGCCTTCCTCGTTTATTTATTTATTTTTCTATTTATTTTTAACCATGAGATCATAACTAAATTTTACAACACACACAAACGGTAAAACATACATAAAATGTGAGCCAGGCATTGATTCCTGAAAACTGATAAAAATGAAATAAAATAAAAATGAGCCTTGTCAAAACGGCCAATAATAAAATGAACATACTCCGTATGCCTGATCGATTATGTCTGATTCGTGCCCGTATAGTAGGGTGACTTTGGCCAGAAAAGATGCATATTTCATAGGGTAGGTGGTCATAAAAATACTACAAGCAGTGTTATATACCAAAATGTTTGCCATATCCCAAAGTTTTTAAAACAGCCGGGATCCACTGCGTGACGTTGGTGCGAACCGAAAAATCCAAGATGGCGTCACAAGATGGCCGCCGTTCCTTGAAAAGGGGGTCAATGTAGAATATTGGTGCTCATCATCTGTTTCATGTGGTTATGAATTTAAAACAGCTGCAGTTTATCTTCAATTGTGCATACCATTTAAAACATGTGCAAAAAATAAAATAAACCTCAAAGGCCAAGGTCAAATTCAAGGTCAAAGGTCAAATTCGTTAAAAAATCGCTGTTTGACCAGATATTTTTTTCAATAACTTCCAAAATATTTCTAGCAATGCTATTTTACCTTCAGAATAACATTTTATAGGCAACTGACAACTGTTAAATGCATTTGGTTTAGATATTATACCTTTTTAAGTAAGTGAATATAGGGTATAGCAACAAGGGGTACTTCACGAAAGTCGGCTATTTCAATAGGGGAAATGCAGGAGAATTACAATCAATATACAGTTTAATAGAAAGTACGGGTAAGTTGTATATATCAAAAATAGGCTTACTCTTTAAATTTACTGTTGTAGCACATTATGTATTATGTTCTTTAAACAAATTTTTTTCCTGTGCAGGTATTTTCTTTGGTTTATGTAGTAGGAGCGAATTCCCAGGGGGTGGGGGGTACATTTATGGTGACACCTACAGATCAAGTTTCTGTTGAGGGATATTTGAAAGGCAAAATGTAAACGATGACTGATTTACATGACAAACATTCAAAATCTCAGTTATGAAATGGTAAACTTTAGCCTATTACTATTTCCAGCTGAAGCAATAAGTACTATACAGGTCTGTTTTGTGGCCCATTGTGCCAAAAATGGTGCCGCAGTACATACTGGTGTGTGAGTGTGTGTGAAGGAATAACCATATTCTTTGAAAAGGAGATCTCTCATAGCTACCATCGGGAGCAGAATAATTAACAAAATAAATAATAAAGTGGATCAATTGAAATTGATAACACAGCAACAATAACACTGACAAGAAGAACCACAACCACAGAGTTTCAAAGGAGCATTTCGATAGTTAAATAGTGCGGCATTTTGAGCTTAAACAGTTTATTTTGGTTGAAAGTATCATATTAGAACAACATATAATGCAATTACAATGGCAGGTTTTTGAAAACAATGTAAACTGCTTAAAATACCAATCATCTCCTGAAAATAAAGAGCAACATCTGAATGCAGACAGAACCCATGACCAGCCATAAAACTACACATGCCAGTAGTCCCTGCTTCCAGTGCTTATCTGAACATAAGATCGGCACTGAAACTAAACAGATCGTTCCTAAGGATGATCCCTTAGGCCGCATCATGGCCTGTGAGTGCTGAATCTGCTTCGATTAAAATCAGTAGGGTTATTATTTGAGCTTATGCTCGGCCATTTGGTGTAATTAGACGTATGCCCACCTCTGTGATGAGACAACTCTGTTGTCTTTACTGTTATCATACTGAAGGCGGTTAAATTGCTGCCCTCTTTATGATGCAGATTGCTGAGGAAGACTTGGCCTGCCAGTTTAACAGTGTAACAAACACTGTCATGAGGCAGCTTAATGTGATCATCACAGGTTCGGGCCTGTGAGAGCAGATTCCTGGTCCCTGGCGCCTAAGGAAGACATGACTACGTCTGGTTACGTTCTATCTGTTTACCGAGCAAGTTTGCCATGGTTCTTTCTCCGGTCACTCGGGTTCTTCTTCAACATTTAAATACAGAGTCTGACCTATATATCATGCCCGGCACAAGGATTGCATAACTCACATTAAACCCCTAAAGATTTTGAGAGTTTATTGACTGTATGCTGGTTTCAGGGCGTCTGTGTCTAATCTGCAATGTCCCCTCCTCTCCTCTATACAGCATGCACATGTAAGATAGAGCTTGTATGAAAAATAAATACAACAACAGGCCCTTTTTAATCTGGCCCCATAATGCCTTGACAGTGAACGTGGGTTAGGATAGCTGAGGAAACCCGCGTCTTTGTTTGTTTGTTTGTCTATCTATTTTCCTTAGAACTATACATTACTCCAGTGCAAGACTCCATTGCAGAAGCCCTTTCTTGCACAATGAGTCCTCTGGGTATAGGCCGCTTAGACTCTTCCTCAAATCAAATCGAATCAATTCAGTTTGGTCTAAAATTCAGTTACAGGATTGAAATTAAGTATATTAACGGTATAGGCCACCTAGCATCTTCCTCAAATCAAATAAAATCACATCCATTCAGTTTGGTCTAAAATCCAGTTACAATATATTAACAATGCAACACAAAAGATCCAGGTACGAGGGTCGTTCATTTAATTGTGTCACTAATGGCCCACCATACCGCGTGGCTGTAAGGAGCATGTGGAAACTGCGGCGATTTCACTGGGGAGTGATTTTCTATAATAGGGTGAAATTTCAGTCTAATCCGTTCAGTCTTTCAAAAGTTATTGAAAATTCAAGTTGGTTCAGTTATATACACTCAACCCTTACTGTATGCAAAATGAAACCAGTTTAAGAGGTCTGTATCTTATCCATGACAACGCACCTGCTCACAAGTGTGTTCTTGTCCAAGACTTCTTGAAAGAGGAAAGGGTAATTCAGCTCTCTCATCCACCTTATTCGCCAGACCTTAGTCCCTGCGATTTTTTCCTGTTTCCTTTACTAAAGAAATCCCTTTCTAGTAGTCGTTATGAATCCCGAGTAGAGCAATTCACCAGTGTCTTCAGGGTATTCCTAAAAAGGCCTACTTCTCTGAATGGATTTCCAGACTTGAAAAGGTTGTTTCCGTCAAGGGAGAAAATACTCCGAAGGGTTGAAGTAAACGAAATGTGAATGGGATTAATAATGCGCCCTGTAGAGCCCCAATGACAACATTAACTGAATGCCCCTCGTATATACAAGTGATGTATTTTCTGACCATGATAGTGTATGGCGTTCTTATTTATGTTAATGTATATGTTAAGGTGAAACATCTTTAGAGGAACCAACACAGCCAACCCATCCCTGCTCCCTCTCCAACCCAGGGCCAGCTCCAAAAGAGATTCCCCATTCATTGGAGCAAACGCTATCCTTACAAAGCAGACCCCCAAGGAAGGGCCATCATGCTTCCTAGGGAAGCATGCAAGAACGAAGTCATAAATACTGCCCTTTTTTAAAAGTGGCAAAAATATGACCCAGACATCCCAACTGTGCAACAGCTTGACAACCATCCCTTATCACCCTCTCGTTGTACCGAAATTGCTAAAATACTGTTCAAAGGGCATATACTATCCATCCTATGCTCCAGAGCAGACTCCCCATCAAAGGGTCACACTGCAAAAGCAAACAAACAGGCAAAGCCACAAGAACAGCCTCCCATTCAGGAAAACGAACTCTACCACCCCATCTCTGCGTTCCTTTTAACCAAGGGCCAACTCCCAAAGAAAAGAACCAACTCCCATTTGAGCAATTGCTCTCTCACTGAAGCAGACCCCCCACCTCCCCACAGAGCATGCCACCTGAGGAAAAAGAAATTCATAATACTTGCCTCTCATTTGAGAACTGGTAAAAGAAACTTACACGCACAGGTTGTTGTATTCGAGTTGAGCTGACCTGTGAACCAATTCATGCATGAGCAGCATGGACGTCGCACAAGCTGCATGGGTCTCTCAATGAGGATTTAGCCATTTCCACCAAAGCAAGTGGTGCAATGGAAAAGACAATTTAGTAAGCTGAAATGGCCTGCTGACCCGGTGCCAATGGTTTCAGCTCATCCCAGTCAAAGGTCTTCAAGGACCATTAAGAGTGTGTTCGCATAAAGTGGTGAAAGATATGAAAGTACACCCAGACATCCCGACTGTGCAACAGCTTGACAACCTTTTTTTATCACCCTCTCAAATACATTTAACCTTGAAAATGTCCTTGACCTTGTTCAATAGCATCATAACTGTGGACAGGGTTTGCTTGTACAGCACATCTCTTCAATTTTTACATTAAATGCACGCAACTTTCTTCAAAATGTATGACAATGTTAATGTAGGGGTCATGCTATGATAGACCAGGAGATACTACGATTAGGTTGTCTCTTGACCTTGGATGTGACCTTGAATTAATGACAAAATTAATGATGTACATAATATAACAGCTGTGCTCACAGTGCTTTATACCTTATCATAAGATTCATGCCATATTTTTAAACTCTGTTAAAATAAATTACATTAGTATGGATCCTGAGACTAGTTTCATATCTTTATCTTCAAAACGTGTATAGAGTCAAATGTGGACAAAAAGGCATAGCCAAGCTTATTTATATAGGCTTCTGCTGTTCAATGCCTATGTCATCTGCTGCACTACTGCATGTAGGTAAATTATTTTTGTTGATATCCAAAGTACCAGTAATGCAAATAGCTTAAGAAAGCTGTTCAGAGATTTTCTAAGTCTTAAATCTCAGAAGGCACATTTTCCAGTATTTTGGCTTGTATTATGTTTACTTAATTCACTCTCATGACCTTTAATATGACCTTGACCTTTTTGCATATAAAACCTTGATAGTATGTTTGCTTTGTGAAAAAGTATGGCCAATGATTTACCAGCATAAACAGTGAAGGTAATATCAAAATAAGAAATATATGTAGGATTTTGTTTCAATTTTAATCAGTATTTGACATGCTTGATGAATGTCAAGGTCAATATCCCCACAATTATGGCACAAAATGCATTCATTTGTCAATAAACTATAACTATAAATACTGAAGTTAATCAACATACACCAAAACATGCTCCGTTCAGCAAGATTTTTACAAAAATTGTGAAAATAGGAGGTAAAATGAAGATTTTTCCCTAAACAAATAATTTGACCTTGAAAATGACCTTGACCTTGTTCAACAGCAATCAACAATATACTTTCATCAAATGTTGGTTTATGTTACATAAATATTAAGTTGTTTCCTTTTCTGTATTTTCCATTTGTAAAATTTTACAGCAAGATACAAATATCAAGTGCCCTGTTCTAAACACGGCAGCCATCTTGGACGCCATCTTGGATTTCTCAACCCGCACCAACATCTGCCACTGGATCCCGGCGATTTCATAAACTACAATGTGTGACAAACATTTTGGTATATAGCACTGCTTGTAGTGTTTTTATGACTACCCCACCTTCATTTCACCTCTGAAAGTCACCCTACTAGTAAGTGTAGAGCAAAATAAATAAAAATAATAAATAAAATAAAGAGAAGGCAGTTTAAAGCGCGATCCGCTCGTTAGAATTCATATCCTTTTTTCGGAATTAATTTCAAGAAATATCATACATGTATTTGTCTCTCAAGCTAATTGTCAGACGCTTGAAATATGTTAAAATTCAGTGTTTTTTGTAATCTATTTTTTCATTTATTTATTTATTGTGTGTGTGTGTGTGTGTGTGTGTGTGTGTGTGTGTGTGTGTGTGTGTGTGTGTGTTCAAGTGACTGATAACTCAGTAAATGGAGAAGTAAAAAACCAAAACATAAATGGACATACTGTTTGTACACTGCTGACATATCTTTTAATAGTCCGACTTGTTCTTACTATTTTTATACGTGAGGCAATTTTGTGCGTGGCTGTGTCCTCGGCTGAAGGTGTGTCCTCAGTTGGAAGAGTGTGTGGTATCCTCATTAGGAGGCATTTATTCAAGTTGTTAACTTATTATGTTGACCAAGAAGTCATATACAGAAACATACATGTGAACTTATTTTCTTCATCCTGGAATGTTAAATTTATACAAAAATTACCTGGAAAGCAGTGTCCTCATTTGAAGGTCAAAAGTAACATGTCCTCAGTTGAAGGTCTTTACACACACACACACACACACACACACACACACACACAAGCCACCTAAGGCAGCGAAAGAAATAATACGAATGAAAGTTTTCATTGTGACATGAGACATTAGACTGCAGCAGAAAACGACCTTGGTACAGATAATTGTTAGTAGGTTTTTAATATACAGTCTTTGTTTAAAGATATCCATAATTCGACATTTTATATCAATCACACAGTAGTTGGGTGTCCAGTATTTATTTTTTGCTATCACAATGTAATCATGGCTATCTGGCTACCAAAAATATTTTGAATAATCCATCAAACGATATTCAGATATTCAAAATCATTTTTAGATATCCATTTCTCGATTTTCGGATATCCAATACTCAGTATGATTGTTTGCAATCCTGACTTTAATTAAAGGTAGGTTCCTGGACTAGCGATAACAACTATGTCCACAAAATAATTTCGTCTTTTTCTGAGCAGTATTGAATTCTCTTATTTTTCTGAATTTGTTGCTACTAAGAAACTCGTCAGATGTTGAAGAAAATAGTCGTTTTCCCTTTTGGTTTATTTTCTTTCGTTGGAATTCCAGTTCTAAAAATAACTATGTTTATTATGTCTATAAGTGGGCGATTTCTGATGCCATTCTCCAAAGGTCAATTTTCCTTGCCGTGAGCTCTCCTAGAGGTGCTGGCATGGCGGATGAGTTAAAATTATCGCAAAATGCAATGCAGCATGACGTCAGCCACGTTATCTATTTTTGGCGCGAACTAAAAATAGCGCTAACTGGTGTGCGAAGCAGAGTTAGGAAATTCCTTGCAAAACAACTTTTCTTATATTTTTTTGATTTACACTTTTAAGTGAAACTTACTCACTCCCTTTTATAAGTGCTTTCCAACAACTTGGATGAACGATCATCAAAATTATGATGCATTCCAAAGTACAGGAACCTACCTTTAAGATCAAAATAAGACGGGTCAGTGATTTGATGTAAGGATATCTAAACGCGGATCAGTTTACTTGATATTTCTGCCCAAGATGCATTGTTTGGTCCTCCACTTCCGTAAACTCCTAAATCTACAGCCCAGACCAGGAAGGAAATTACTTCAATAATTACTACAACAAAAGTATCATACAAAATACATGTTTATATTAAAAATTTCTTTATATAAACTATATGAGGCGGAAAACGATTGCATATCACTTGTAGGCCGATGTTGTGTGTCTGTTATGTTTATGATAAGGGTTGTAGATTGACAGATGTGTGTGGGGGTAGAAGGAAACCAGTTAAGGGACGAGTCATTTATTAGGTGGGAGGAAGGGCCGGGTACACTTAGGGGGGAGGGGTCGGATTTCTTTGGTAATGTACTGGGGGTCGGAAATCAATCAGCCTTGGAGTAGGGGGGGGGGGGTCATATATTTTATTAGGCATATTTGGGGGTAGGGTCAGAATTCTTCCATCAGTCTTCATTTTTTGTCATTCCCTGAAACCTTCGCTATAAAATCTCAATTCATGCTCCACTCCATAATTATTGTTCAGAAGTCCTATCAGAAATGGATCCTCCACTCCCCAGCTCCACTCCACCACACCGCTCCACCATCCCCATTCAACAACAACACAACTCCACTCCGTCTCTTCATTTCACGACTCCACTCTACAACTCTACTCCGCTCCACAACTGCACTCCACCACTGCACTCTAAATCTTCAATCCACAACAGAATGCCCAGACTAAAAGTGAAAGTGAAACTAAAAGGGCTCAGTGCTATTTCGTTCCATCACATATTCCGACACTGGTCGCCTATACAGCCAATGGTAAATCGTATGATGATGTACATATTTTGTTAAGTGGGCCTCAAGGAAGAGTAGCTTTTAGCTAATGGTGTCACTCACAGAAAATAAAGTCTTTATTTATTATTATTATTATTATTATTATTATTATTATGATAAACCACTGGGTGGACTAGTGTTACTTTATTTAGCGCCATTCGGGTGTCATTTCGATTTAGTTGGTGATGTAAATTTTCATTTCCATGACGTTAGACGGCGTATTGTCGTTTTCTGGCATCATAAACTTACGAATACATGTAAAATATAAGATATAATTTATTATATACAGAATACAATAAAATATAGCCAAGACATAACCAGTTTGCATCAAACCCAGCGAGCACAAGGCGTTAAAATGGCGTCGTACTAAAGTCAATGTGACGCCTTCGCGTAACACTGATATCAGTACGACGTCGTTACGACGTAATGTGCCTAATGGGTATAAGCACAGTGACGCATCCTATGTATGTGTTTTGTAACATCAGACAGCTTTGGCGTTCCATATGCACGAAAATATTAAATTGGAGCCGCGACGTGAGAAAACCAACAAAGTGGTTGTTCGCCCAGCGCAGACTCAGATCAGACTTGGCATCTGCCCTATCCGATCAGACTCTTTGCTAAGCGCTTAAAAGGTAGCTAAGGTTCTAAGCTAGCTTCATGCGGACGGCGAAGACTCTGATCAGACTGGGCGGATGCCCAGGCTGATCTTAGTCTGCACTGGGCGCACAACCACTTTGTTGGTTGTCTTGTGTCGCGGCTCAATTGTGCATTTCCAATGACCTTGTGAACGTGTAAACCTTATGTTTGAAGGTCAGTTGATTGAAATAATCGCAACGATAAAGACTGTGCTACAACACGGGTTACAAGAAAGGTATTGATGCATGTTTTATTTATCTGAGTATGCATTCATAGTCACGCCAAACTCGGAACCTAATAAACTGATTGCTGGCCCACACAATAATTTTACAAATTCAAATTGAAAAGTTTTATTCTGAAGTAACACGTGTACAATAAATGGTGAAGGCTGATGCAAATGAAATAACCAATTATCGTGGAAATGTTAACAATAAATAGTGAAACGGTGCACCTCAAGGTGAGGTAGTATGTCTCCCATATTCCTCCAGGACCTCTTCTACATACAAAGAAACCACTCCCTTCTTCCCCCAAGAGGAGCACTCAGCAGAAAGAGCCCCGTCGTGCAGGGAAACAAACAGGAAGCTACAAACGTGTTGGGAGTGGAGCGGGGTTGTTGTTGGTGGTGGTGGTGGTGGGGGGGTGGGGGGGGGGTGGAGGGGGAAGGGGGCCACAAAAGTTGTTTTACTTTATTGAAAAGTCAGAAGGTATGGATATGCATCCAGTGACGTTCATACCCAGCGGGCACATGACGTCGATATGACGTCAATACGTCGCATCGACGTCAATACAACGTCACCACGACGTTATAACGTCGCATCGACGTCAATACAACGTCATTACGACGTTTAGGAATCGTTGGTGTTCATAAAGGTAAGGGAGCTCTGAGTGGACTCGATAAAATGAGTGAGTGAGACCGATACCTCCCTTGAACTCAACTCAAGTGTTGTTTATGAATAGGCAATAGAACTTAACTGACTTTGATACACAGGCTAGTGCAATTATTGCTTTTTTGCATACCTTACATATGTGTTTCATCATATTTTAGATGAGTCGTCACTTATATTGTGGTGCTGTTAGTCCATCCATCTGTCAGTCTGTCTGTCTGTTCGTTACATATTGTTTTATATTCCTGTACGCATTTTCTTGAAACTTATTTTATCAAAACGATGTGAGAAAACAAGCTTTCAGAATGTTGGGTCAAGGTCACAAGTAAATTGCACTATCAGCATAAAACATTGTATCGTGAGGTATCGCTGCAAGCTCGTCGTTGTAAATGACCATGTGTGTGTGTGTGTGTGATAAGCCAAATTTAAACGAATAAAACACCCTTGAGTTTCACATGAAAATGATCTGAAGAATTGTTTGGGAATGACCTACCTTCGGTATCATAAACATTAATATAATGGTAAAAATACTATGTAGTTGTGTGGAACCCATTCAGTGTCCCGCTTTTATTTACATTTGTTCTCTGACAGGGAAGCAGAAAAGGAAAAATTGAGCCGCGACACAAGAAAACCAACAATGTGGCTGTGTGCTCAGCAAAGACTTAGATCAGCCTCAGCAGCCGCCCAGTTTGATCAGACTCTTCGTTAAGTGCTCAAAGGGTATCTAAGGGTCTAAGCTAGCTCCATGCGGACAGCGAAGGCTCTGATCAGACTGGGCGGATGCCCAATCTGATCTGAGTCTGCAATGGGCGCACTACCACTTTGTTGTTTTTGTCGTTTCGCGGCTCAATTATTTTGTGGAGCGATTTGCCGCTTTTCAGAAACATGTTCCCCCTCCTTTTTGCCGGTTGCATGACTCAGTATATGCACCATCCCCAAACGTGAAGGTTGAAGAATCTCAGCAAGTTGCATACATAATAATTTGAGCCACGACACGAGAAAACCAACAAAAATGGTTGTGAGTCCAGCGCAGACTCAGATCAGCCTTGGCATCCGCCCAGTCTGATCAGAGTCTTCGCTGTCCGCATGGAGGTAGCTTAGACCCTTAGCTACCATTTGAGCACTTAACGAAGA
Source organism: Ctena decussata (assembly GCA_963989385.1). Taxonomy (NCBI): domain Eukaryota; kingdom Metazoa; phylum Mollusca; class Bivalvia; order Lucinida; family Lucinidae; genus Ctena; species Ctena decussata. The sequence goes on from OZ022509.1 coordinate 12,319,167, forward strand.
ATCTGATTAATCTGGGCGGATCTGCAGGCTGATCTGAGTCTGCGCTGGGCGCACAACCACATTGTTGGTTTTGTCGTGTCGCGGCTCATTTGTGTTTATGCCTTTTTACCATTGGTGGGACTATGGACGCTCTCTGCTCTACAAGAGAGAGAGAGAGTGTGTGTGTGTGTGTGTGTGTGTGTGTGTGTGTGTGTGTGTGTGTGTGTGTGTGTGTGTGTGTGTGTGTGTGTGTGTTTGTGTGTGTGTGTGTGTGTGTGTAGGGAAGATTTACTGAGAGCGGCGGCGATGCATATCTGGCCATGATCTATATTTCACGGTTGGCTGAACATGGAAAAAAAATACCTGTTACGTTTAGCTCAGTTTCTAAGTAACCGCAAGGGCTAGAGTCTTCAACTTTGCTCCATATTTACGTCCGGGAAAGAGCTACTGACAGCAGAGATGCATATTGGGTCATGACCTACATTTCACGGCTGATTGTACAATTGCATCTTGGAATGGCCTTACAATCGAAGCTCTCTCTTTTGAGACAGTTGATGGGTTTTAGGCCCAAATATAATATCCTAGGGTGGAGCAGGAATTAGTTATGGAATGCCTGCCCCATAGGCCTTCTTGTAAATAGAGGATCTTACATGAGTGCTCGTGTATTATTGAATTTATTAAACGAGTTGGGGGAAAAGGATAAGATGCGAGGCTGTGTGTATCGGTTTTCCCCCAACGACTTTAAGCACGAGGAGCACGAATGCAAGGTTCTATTATCATATGGCACTAAAATTGTATTTTATTAGCAAAATTTGCACTAAAACGACACGATTTGGCCAATAGAAAACGCGACGTTTTTATGGACGTCAACGCATAACGTTACGACGTAATTTGCATATTAACTCCACTAGTGGATTATCGTTTTTAATGCATGGCTTTATTACAATCTCTGCTGGCGAAGAAAACTCACCCATCCCTTATCAGCACCAATCGAATTGATCATTGTATTTATGCCTTGCACAATAACTTTGAAACATTTTCATGATAAATTTAGGAAATGATTAGAAAGGATTATTAAAGGCTGGACCCTTCAGTCATATAAGTAAAGTAAAAAGATAGGCAATGATCAGGAATTAATACAATCAAATCCCACATTCCGCTCTCAAAACTTGGGCCAATGGGAAAACATACAGAAATTGACACAAGTTTACGAAAGACACGCACAGTAAACCGAGTAAAGTCAGAAAGGTTGTGTTAGTCCTGTTTTCTTTTCTATTTTACGAATCTTTTGGTATTTTTTTTTCTCGGAAAATCAAAGAAATATTAGTGTGGTCATTTTTAACAAACTTATTACTACCATACATCTGAAAACTGAATTTCAATACCGCATGTGGCTATATTTAGCTGATGCAAAATGTAGGAGACGAAAGAGAATTTTCAGGTAATCTCCATTAAATGTGTATTCAAAACCATGTCACAGAGCTAAGCAAATTTCTGCATTGTACAGAGCCCTAGATAAAAGGGAGTATTTATGATAATTAGGGATAATTTTAGTTAATTCTGGATAAAAACATATGTTGTGACCCCTCATCTGAACCGTCTTGACGAGACGGTTCAGAAGAGGGGCCACAACATATGGTTTCAATGAGAAATAAAGAAAATTATCCCTCAATTATCATCAAATACCCCTCTTATCTAGGGCTCTGTTGTACAGACAGTTAGGGGTAAAGTATATTATCCTTAATTCTAAGAAAATGAGACTATTATTTTAACAAAGGATTCATAATTAAGGTAGAGAAAACCTTGAAATAAAGACCTTTTCTATACCAACTAATGACATACGGTACTTTGTGCAAAGCATTTTGAAGAAAACTTTTCTTTTTTTTTAAGTTAAAATGCATGCAGGGTGGTAAGTTTTACACTGATTACTAGCAATAAAAATGAAATTATTTGTGTTCTAATTCGACTTTTTCTCAGCCGAAAAATAAATAATTTATATTTTATTGAAATATTTTATCACATCCTACCGCGCAGTCTGAACAAAATCTACCTCATACCAAAACGTATTACAACTTGGTAAATTTTAATACGAATATATAAAACAGAACAAATTCAGCTGAAATAGCCTCGATACCTCTTACACACCAGAAATAACAAGCATCATTTAGGAGATGCCAACTGATTTATTCCGAGCGACGTTTTGTACATGAAACATCAGAAACCGAGACGAATCTCTGGCAATAACAGAAGCCTCATTGTATCCACCTAGTACCGGCCATCAGACGAAGAACCAGAGAAGATCGATCTATTTCAAAGTAATACCAACTATAAAAGTGAGACTGTATAACGTTTTCAAAACTCTGAACACGCATGCAAGTATACTAAACACCTATTAGATCTACCTAACGTATTACTTTGTAACAGCAATGTAAACCTTTTTTTTTATTTAATTTATTTATTAACGACAAAAACAAAATTGCCTTGATATATGTGCGAATGCGTAATATATATATATGAGTATATATCAATTCCGAATATGTCTTCTCTTTTAAACACGCACTATTCGTTTATCTATCTATTTACTCATTATTTATTCATTCCCATACATATACTTATCTGCTTACGAAACGAACAACCTTCAAGCTGAATACCATATCTGTTCCATCCGTCACCACGTCATTGTCCCGCAGTTTCTTATGTACATGTACATGACTTCTAAATCAAACGATTTGATGATCTCTCTAAATATCGCTTTATCACGAATCTGTTTCCACTGAAAATGAATGACAACTGCTAGTATGTATTCTTCAAATCCATAAATCTAAAGCAAAAAATAGTCTGAACAGTACTTCAGACAAATAAGCCGCGACGCGAGAAAACCAACAATGTGGTTGTGCGCCCAGCGCAGACTCAGATCAGCCTGGGCATCCGCCCAGTCTGATCAGAGTCTTCGCTGTCCGCATGGAGGAAGTTTAGATCCTTAGCTACCCTTTAAGCGCTTAGCAAAGAGTCTGATCGGACTGGGTGGGTGCCCAGGCTGATCTGAGTCTGCACTGGCCGCATAACCACATTGTTGGTTTGCTCGTGTCGCGGCTCAAATGCTTTCTACTTTACCAGTCTTTCCATATTAGACTCAGAAATGACAGACGAACCCTAAAATGCATACATGTACAAACATATTCGCATGCTGAATATATTAATTTAAATTGTTCGAAAAGTTTTTTTCAACAAATAGATAACATACCTCTGGTTCCAAATAACATCTTTTAAGGTAAGCCTTCTAATAACCAAACATGTTGTGGCTTGGATAGCCGTAACTTCGAAGTATAGCCCATGTTCCCTCTTTTGAATGTGTTCTCTGCTCTTGCAGGAACTCGAAATATTTTAATTTATATAAAACCTTGCTGATCAAATGATTTCTATCATTTCTTCTGAGTTTACAGGGAGGGTAGGGGGGATGTCTGTCCTCACTCAAAGCTGTCTTTGGCTCGAATGACAAATTACTAATTTGCAGGTTAAAATAAACTTGCATTTCAGCAAAACGCGACTTCGTGCTTATAACAAAAGCATGAAAACTTTTTGCTGACATTCTACAAATATCTTACAAGCATGCTTCGCGGACTTTATAAGAACAATATAATTCAGTACCGCATTATTTCCAATAAATGCTGAACGTCCAACTTAGTTTTGAACTAAAATTTTCAAACAAATATATATTCCAAAAACATATCATCATCTGTACGGTAAACTAACCACATGACGCCAGCAGTAAACGATCTAGAAGCAGGGAAAAAATATTTCACTGATATTCAGTTGTCAGAATTCAAAGATAAGAGCAATAAAGCTGACTCTAATAGCAGAATGTAGAACAGACGTGTACCGACAAATTCAGAATTAGAAAAGAGTTTGCTTTTGATATAGATAAAAGTATAGCAGTTATATACACTCATTTTAAACTCTTTTTTTTTCAGAATGGCGACTTCTGACGCAGTAGACAAGAGGAGTGTGTTTGAAGGTGACGAATATTCAGACATTGCTCAGCGACAAGGAAGTTCGGACGAAGTTATTGATCCTTGGTGCGATCTCTGTTTCGACGAGACAAACAAAAAGGTTGAAGCATCAGGATTTTGTTCTGACTGCAATACTTTCCTGTGCAAGTCATTTTTTAATACCCACAAGATGTTACCTTGCATGGAAAACCATAGAATACTGCAAGGTGGAAGAATGCCAAAGACACAAGCTGACAGACCTGCAAAATATCTGGACTGTGACATACATAGGGGTAAGGCAAAGGACCATTTTTGTATGGATCATAGTAAAATGACGTGCAGCCAGTGCATAACTGAATTTCATATGGCATGTAGACAAAAGCTCATACCTGACCTATGTACATATCTCGGCCGCATTAATCTTCAGGACCTCAGGGATGAAACTGAGACAATCAAGAAGTTAATAAATCCTGTCAAAATCAATATGGAACAAAATATAGATTTTACGGAAAGTCGAAAGCATAAAATGATAAAAGAGGCAAAGCAGTTGCGAGATAAATTAATATTCAAAATACAAATCGCGTACATGAATACAGTCTCCGATATAAACACTGCTTGTGAAAAGGAAGTGTCACACCTGTCTAACCAGGTGTCTGCTCTGTCAGACATGATTTCCTCCCTTGATCAAACTCTCTCTAAAATTGATAAGATCATTGATATAGAAATAACTCCTCATGAGTTTATACAACTTCAAAATATGGCAGAAAATGTTCGCCAGAGTCAGACAGAATTAGCTGACTTGGAGAAGCGCCTCTGCAAAGTAGACCTCTCGTTCTCTGCAAGTCCTGAAATATCAGCTTTCCTGTCAGCAAACCAGGCGCTAGGCATTGTCAATGAAGATTCATCACAACTAGACCTCGTGATGCCGACACCAGAGATAGTTTTTCCTTCACCGCCAAGGAAAAGCAAACCAGTGGCACGGGCCGGTAGAATCGCCACAGATATAAAGCAATTTAAAGTTACAAAGATGTCGCCTTTGAATGTGAAAATGATAGATGATAAACATAATTGCTATATCAAAGGAATGGCTATTACAGGTAGAAGCATTCTACTTATAGCTGATTGGAATAACATGAAAGTGAAGGCTGTCTCACCTGATCATAAGTTGCTGTCATGTTTGGCACTGTCAGGTCAACCATATGACATCAGCGCGATAGATGACAGAACAGCAGCAGTAAGTACAGATGATAAGAAACTTCACATAGTAGATATATCTAATCTAGGCTCATTGGCAATACAAAGGTCAGTGTCACTGCAATACAAGGCATCTAGTGTAGTGCCATGTAACAATAATCTTGTGGTGGTCAAATGGACTGAACCAAAATGTGTGAAAATGATTTCTATGACTGGAGCTGAGAAGTGGACAGTCTCAACCGATCAGAATGGCCAGCAGCTATTTGAAAAGCCATTTTCTGTTACAACAAGTATCGTAAATGACAAACTGAGTATCATAGTAAGTGACTGGGGCAAGGATACGCTAACACTGCTTGATGCTATCAATGGTGAGGTTATCAAGATGGTTGATCTGAAAGGGACGGTTCCTCATGGTCTCTCTGCTGACAATGATGGTAATGTCTACGTTTGTTGTGCGAGGGCAGGAGAAGTATGTGTCTGGTCAGGTGATTTAAGTCGGAATAGGATTCTTCTGTCACGCAGAGATCTTCAGCCGAATCTGGTGGACATAGTATACGATCATAACACAGATGAAATCTTCGTCTGTTATTTTACACTTGACACAGTCGACCGCTTTAAGGTTGTAATAAACTAAAAGTACATACTAAATAGAGAATACCATGTCAGTGTCTTTTGATATCAAGTTTATCAGGCGAGACCAGAAACAGCGTAGGAATGGCGAGGCTTGCCGAGCCAGTCCGACGTGTTTCTGGTCGAGCCTGATAAACTTGATATCAAAGACACTTGCATGGTTTCTATTTATCTTGCATCAAAAGAAGATTTTATTGCGCAAAGAGAGTCAAACATGAAAGCAAACGCAATTTTGTTCGAACTTGCTGACGTCGCGTATGTGTTATGACGTAAGTCGGTGACGTCATTTAGCCAATCGAACGTTGTTATCAGGGCAAACGTCGGTATATAGCCAATCGTCTTCAGAGATCGCTTCTAAAGGGATCGCTTGATAACATTCGCGCATGCGCAGATCTATATTGACATGGTATCATATCATGTTATCATACCCCTGTTATCAGGTGAGTTTTCCTGCAGATGCATGATAAAAGGCATACTGTAGTCTGTAGATCACTCATATTGTATTTCTTTTTCTGTATATATGTTATCTAAAATTTTCGAATTTCTACCGTGTAATTGAAGTCGTGCCAAAGTACCTGATGGGCACACTACGTTAAAGTCGACGTTGATAGGACATTGTTTCAACATCATAAAATTGAACTGACGTTAGAATAGCGTTAAAAATCACTGGCGTTCAGACGATATTGTTTAAACGCTTTGTGCATGGTTTTGGGGTAACACCTATTCCATTACCACTACAATAATTGCGTGGCATTAGATCCGCAAATACAATGTACAAGTGAATGTAACACTTTCTGCAAATATTAAGTAATTTAAAGTAGGACACGTATCAGTTTATCATTTTTCATAGCCAAGACCAGTTAAACCGCCGGACCAGTGTTCACTGTTCAATTCAAAGTTATCTGAGGATGTACATTCAAATAGGCGCTAAGTGGGTATCCTTAATTTGCATTTGGATATCGAGAAGGAGAAATTTGGATAAGTCTAATTATGAACATCCAAAACGCGAATAATGGACAGAATTCGTTCGATGGATATCCATAATTTGATTTTTGAATATCCATAAATCGAAATCAAGACGAATATTGGATATCTGTTTAGTCAGCTAATGGATAACTTTGGGACGCCGTTTACTACATATTTCCGATTTTCGAATAGCTAAAACTTATGTAAGGATATCCATATATTATTTTGCTATGTAGAATATCTTATTTTGAGATATTGAAAAAAAATGATATTGGTTGTATCTTAAATTATTTTTGGACATTCACAATTTGATTTTTTGGATATTAGAATATCGAATTATGAATATCAGTTAATCGATTTTTTATATCCAATAATCATTTTTTTTTTTTAGATATCCAAAAGTCGCTAGATGGACGTCCATAATTTGATTACCCTATATTTATCTTGATTTTTGTGATATCCAGAATTCGATTTATATGCATCAACTGAATTATGAATATTCAAAACTATCAAGATGAATATTGAATATCCATAACTTGAAAGATGGATATCCTTTATCGAATTATTGATATACATAAATAGAAAATAAATAGCGAAAAGAGAATTTAAAAGGTGATCAATTTAATTTTTGGATAGCCTTAATATGATTTCATGTTATCCATAAATCGATTTAAAATACCAAACAGTCACCAAGAGTTTTGATATCCAAAATTCAATTGATGGATATCCATAACTCGAAGATTGGGTACCCATAAATTGAGCTATGAACAGCCACTATTCATCATAATATTGCGAGTTCCAAAATTCGATTGATGGATATCTATTACACTGTGTTTGAAAATGGATAAATCGTTTTTGATAAAAACAAAATCAAGATGAAAATTTGATATTTATGAATTAAATTATGAAAAGTGAATTATACATATCCATATATGAGCCGCAACACGAGAAAACCAACAAAGTTGTTGTGCGCCCAGCGCAGACTCAGATCAGCCTGGGCTTCCGCCCAGTCTGATTAGAGTCTTCGCTGTCCGCATAGATGTAGCTTAGATCCTTAGCTACCCTTTAAGCGCTTAGCAAAGAGTCTGATCAAACTGAGCAGATGCCCAGGCTGATCTGAGTCTGCGCTAGGCGCAAAACCACATTTTTGGTTTTCTCGTGTCGCGGCTCATATAGGGATTAAAAAGTAGAGTAGCTCCCTATAGATATCTGAAAAAAAAGCGAATTCAGGATATGCATAAATAGTGAAGAAATAGTAAAAAAGAGGCACCTGAAAAGAACAATCAAACCGAATTACTGAAAATTTCTACTACTGTTTACTATTTTACTATCTAAATGTGTTTATGATAATTGTTTTTATATTCAGAAAGTGTGCGTGCAGGTGTGCGTATGTGTGCTTAGCACTCTAGATTGTATTTCTATGTTTAGCTTTTGCTACCTCTTTTAGAATTCTTTGTTATATAAATAGGATTGCAGAATATGGTAGTTAACAACTTTTATCTGCAGTGTAGATATGTCTTCACTGCATCGACACTTAAGCATCATGTATATGATAAATATAAAACATAATCAAAATTGAAAGGATCAGTAATTTATGGTGGCTGGTTTGTGCCATTTCGTCTTTTCGTCTTTTCACCGCGAAAAGACGCCACGCGAAAAGACGAAAAGACGATAAGAGGCCATGCGAAAAGACGAAAAGACGAAAAAACGCCAGGCGAAAAGACGAAAAGACGAAATAACGCCATGCGAAAAGACGAAAAGACGAAAACCGCCACGCGAAAAGACGAAATTTCAGCGCGAAAAGACGAAAAAACGCCATGCGGAAAGACGCCATTTGAAACTCTTAGTTTGTCGTCTTTTCGCGTGGCGTCTTTTCGTCTTTTCGTCTTTTCGCCTGGCGTCTTTTCGTCTTTTCGCATGGCGTTATTTCGTCTTTTCGCGTGGCATTATTTCGTCTTTTCGCGTGGCGTTATTTCGTCTTTTCGTCTTTTCGCGTGGCGTTATTTCGTCTTTTCGCGTGGCGTTATTTCGTCTTTTCGTCTTTTCGCGTGGCGTCTTTTCGTCTTTTCGGCGCCTTTTCGTCTTTTCGCGTGGCGTTATTTCGTCTTTTCGTCTTTTCGCGTGGCGTCTTTTCGTCTTTTCGCGCCGAAAAGACGCCACGCGAAAAGACGAAAAGACGAAATAACGCCACGCGAAAAGACGAAATAACGCCATACGAAAAGACGAAAAGACGAAATAACGACACACATATACCCTTCTATTGATAACTGTATTGATTCCTGTATTGATTCCTAATACTAAGACAGTTATATAGACTCATATCAGACTACTGCAAACGCAGCTACAGAAGCAGTCTGATCACAGAATTTGCCACTGCTCAAAATGCTTTTTAATACATCTTTTTGACAGCTAAAAATTGTAAGGATAGACTATAAAATTAACGGGCAGTGGGGTCGGCAACATTTTCGGTCAGTATGGTACCGTTTAGTTGTGCCTTGTTGACTGAGATCAAACACAGATATAATCAAGATAATCGGTGTAAAGCAGCAGTCTCATGAAAATTAGAAGGGATTTGCCACTGAAACTCTATTTTATCCGACAGAAAAATAAAACTTGTTAAAAGTGAAAAGGATAGCAATAAGTATTATTATGGGGTCGGCAATAATAACAGTTATTGATTAAAAAATCTGGGCCATGTTGACTTAAAAATAAGCAGACGCAAATTTACGCATTGAGGAGCATAGGCAGACCTAGTACATTGTTGTCGCAAGCATTTTTGAGAAATATCGTCCAACCTGTTTTAATTGGTCACCCAAGGGAAGGACAAAAAGTGGCTACTTAAGACAGGTGACCCCTTAATACATTTCTATTTGCACTGTATTTTGGTTCAAAGGACCAAGAAAAGGTGGCTGCTTAAGACAGGTGATCCCTTAATAGAGGTGACCACATAAGCAGGTTTGACTGTATAGCTGAATGTATGCCGGGCCGCTTAGCGCAATCGGTAGGGCACCTGACTCATAAGTCAGAGGTTCTGGGTTCGATACCCGGTCTGACCACATACTTTCGTTTCTCCTTCCGCTGATTCAAGAAGGGAGTTGTCAGTTACTGAAGAAAGTATATGCACTTAGTGCTGGTTAACCGCTTAGGAGGTCTAAGCCTGCCCAGGAATAGTGTGGTTAGGTTAACTGACCGTCCCGACATGACCATAGATGTTTACTATGGACGTTAAGCAATAAATCAATCAATCAATAGCTGAATGTATACACCTCCAAGAAAAATCTCTCTAATATTGAACATTTTGTCCCCTTCTGTCATATTTACAAAGGGGAACAACTTTTGTGACATTCTCTTCGCTTCCCAAGATAGGAAAGTGAAGCAAACAGAAATTTTAGATTCTTAAATAGGTCTACTCTTCAAGGAAAGAATTTGCTCCTAGAAGACCAAATTCTACTTTCAAGAGCTGACCCTCCTTAAGAAGGGAGGCAAAATGCAAAATTGCTTCCCCTGAGAGTGGTCCCGTTCACCTTAAGCACAGATGCAAATATGTTGAAGCCTGTGTCTCCATGCATCCTACATAAAAATAACCGTTTTTCTTTTCTTTTTTTTAAATTTGAACAAGTAGATTTTAAATATATCGAGCTGTATCATAACATACGCAGAGTGGTTACCAATGCAGAGCCTGACCAGAACACTGTTTTCCTAGGACACATATGTCCTAGGATTTAGGATCATAATGGTAACATGGTCCAAATTTATTACTTAATGCTAGCACAATTTCTGAGTATATTATTGTTCAAACTGAGAGATCGAGAGAATTGGGTAAAGCGTCCCACCAATGCTAAGGTCATATGAAGACATGACCTCGCGGTTTAGGTTTAGAGTCACATCTGAAGGACCACTGAGGCAAGTGTGTGTGTGTGTGTGTGTGTGTGTGTGCGTGTGTGTGTGTGTGTGTAGAGGGGGGTCGAACTGACTGCAACCGCTGGTCTAGTCTAGTCTATCCCATAATCTTTTGAGGTCGTTGGGGCACCACAGATGACTCTACAACACTCCTTTTCCAGCTAGTCCTGTCTTCAGCCGCCCTAGTTGAGCTAGCAAAATCCACCCCTGTCGTTTAAAGAAGACTTGAAGAGGAAGTAACGGTAGTTGTGCCCCTTTGTAAAAGTGGCGGAAGGGGGCACATTTTCATTATAAAATTCTTATATATTGGGACACATATGCGAAATTCAAAGAGAAGTCTAATCAGGCTCTGCTCTGTCTGCGATTGGCACGTCTTTTGAAAACTATAAACTTGTTCAAATTTTGGATTAGCTCCAGTTAAATGTATGTCAAATTTATAATAGGGAAATACTGTATCATTATTTTTTCACATCATAACACTTACAATGTTTCAATATTTGTATTGACACCTTCGTCTTCTATAGTTTGAGAGAGATTACATGGTCAACAAGTGGTTAATCTTTTAGGCAGTTTAAGATCAAAATTAAGATAGGATGAAACTTGTTTGGAGTATTTTACTCCAAAACATTAGGACGGCTCATTTTCTTTTCTGCCCATTCATTAGAAATACCATAATGACTTCTTCCTCATATTTTTGGTAATGTTTTTAAAAGAACAGTTTAGCGGCAAAAACTGCAAACCGTGATTAGTACACTTCTTTACAGATTGCATTCTGATCAGGGTCTACACAGTTTACAAAAGAAACACCTGTCTAAGTATTAACTGCATTTAGAATAGGATTTATTGATACATCTTAATGCAATACATGTGAAGCGAAAAGACGAAAAGACGCCATGCGAAAAGACGAAAAGACGAAATAACGCCACGCGAAAAGACGAAAAGACGAAATAACGCCACGCGAAAAGACGAAAAGACGAAATAACGCCACGCGAAAAGACAAAAAGACGAAATAACGCCATGCGAAAAGACGAAAAGACGAAAGGCGCCAGGCGAAAAGACGAAAAGACGCCACGCGAAAGGACGACAAATTAAGGTTTTCAAATGACGTCTTTTCGCATGGCGTTTTTTCGTCTTTTCGCGAGGCGGGTTTCGTCTTTTCGTCTTTTCGCATGGCATTATTTCGTCTTTTCGTCTTTTCGCCTGGCGTTTTTTCGTCTTTTCGTCTTTTCGCATGGCGTCTTTTCGTCTTTTCGCGTGGCGTCTTTTCGCGGCGAAAAGACAAAAGACGAAATGGCACAAACCAGCCACCATAGTAATTTGACTAGTTAGCTTTCTACTTAGTGTTAAATTCCAAATTTAAAACAAAATGGAAAATGACAGTAATTAGCCCCTGGGGATATCTGAACAGATCAGTTTTCTTGATAAGGCCGCCCAATAAGCATTATTTGGTCGTAAGAGAGGGCTACCAAATACACTTACCGAAGATTTTCGATTCAGCGTTAGTTGCTGTATAACTGTTGTAGCAAGTTTAAGTACATGTACATGTATGAGACGTATTGTGTCATCTTAAACAAAGCTGTGCATGCCCATACCAGCCTGTGCTTGCGGACAGTCTCGTCAGAGCAAGCGCAGTTGGGCTACGCATTAACTGACTCTTGAAGTATATGTCTTGACCAGGCTGCGCACATGTTCTGGTTGATATGGGCATTAAGAGTGAGTCTGTCTTTAGACAAGCTTTTTTCTAATTTATGCATGTAATTTTCATTTACAAGCGAGCGGAACAAATAATGATCGCTCCCTGGAATCAGCTCCTAACGTATGCTATTCTCGCTAACGTTCGTTCGTTATTGTATCGTCGCTTAAATCGGAAATCTCTATTACTTCGCTTCAGACTGCACAAAGTGCTCAGCTGTATTTCAGCTTAATTTTTGATGACTGTATGTTTCAATCTGATGCCTCACTGTTGAGCCCCGAAGCCCCTACACAGACTAACACCTGCTCGTTTTTGGAACTGCACGCACGCTCAATCGAGCCGCGACATGACAAAACCAACAATATGGTTGTGCGCCCAGCGCAGACTGGGCATCCGCCCAGTCTGATCAGAGTCTTCGCTGTCCGCATGGAGGTAGCTTAGTTCCTAAGCTACGCTTTGAGCACTTAACGAAGAGTTTGATCAAACTGGGTGGATGCCTAGGCTGATCTGAGTCTGCGCTGGACGCACAACCACCTCGTTGGTTTTCTCGTGTCGCGGCTCAATTAATTTACCCCTTCTCCTAGTATTTATTACAGACCGTTCCAAGGTGGTTGTTCTGTTGCAGTACTTCTTTGTTCGAAAAAGTGTGTGTGCTGTTCCAGTTTTCGAGTTTGTGTTTCTTACTTCTTCTTCCGTATGTGGTGGGCTGTGGTTTGTGATCGTGGCCTTCCTGGGGATCTTTATCTGAGTATTTTTGCAGCCAGTCGAAGCACGAACATATCAGCATTCACGTTTATTGAAGATTTCCAAGAAAACATACACACACACACAAACATACACACAGGTGTGTGAGTGTGTGCGTGTGACCTGTGCGTGTGTGTGTGTGCGTGCGTGCGCTCGTGTGATTGTGTGTGTGTGTGTTTGTGTGTGTGTGTGACCTATGTGAGTGTGCGTGCGTGAGTGTGTGTTCTTCGAAATTAGTTAATTTCTGGAAAACAGTGAAAGAAACGTTTCTTCCGAGTAGGGTAAGTCGCACTTAAGTCGAACTTGCCCTTAAGTCGAACAAATTAAACTGATAACATTAATATTTTAACTTGGTTGGTCATAACCTGTTAAGACACCAGACGGTACCTTAATCTATGAATAATATGCATAAAAGACTCCCAAATATCAAACATGCATTATTATACGACTAGCGGTCGTCGCAACGCATCCCTCTTGATCTGTTTCTTAATTTCATAATTTCGATTTTTTTTTGAATTTTGTAAAATACTTAATATTATGTAGCAAAAAGGGTCCTAGTTTACGAAATTTAATATTTTTGTTAAACTAATCCATGGCTTCTCAATGCTCGAAAAGATAACTATTTATTGGTCAAATTAAGTAAAATCAACAAAATCTTTAACAATAAATACAAACCTATGCTTTGTCATTGAGTCGACTTGAACACCGATTCGCCCTGAAGTCGAACACGGGCACGCAGTTTTAGTGACGGTTTACTCTCTGTATCACCAGCAAATACATTGTCACAGACTAAATGCACAAACATATCTTCCTCCTTTCTTTTATGCATGCAATAAGGGTCTACGCTTATCATAAATGAAATACCACACATGGTAACTAAGCCCCTTAAACGAATGATTTTCTACATGCACAAGATTTATCTGCATTTGCGTACATTGCTGTGTGTCTCATTATCTCCAAAACGGTGTTTTAATTTGACATCAAACAAAAATAATTAAAAAATATGTAATTTAAAAAATGCGGATTTTCTGGATATCACAGACCCTACATGAGGTTGTCCTATAATGGCTGGATCAGTATATCTGTTCGAGTCAGGGGCAAGTCTGTTCGACTTAGGGGCTAATTTGGGTAGGTGGATAAAACCCCTTGTTATTAGTATGGCTAAACGGTCGCAGCTTTTTGGTGCTTGGAAAGCTGCGCTAGCTGTTGTATGACCCAAACACGATATGGGTCAATAGCCAGGGTCTGTAAGGGCGAGACAGTACAAAAGGTGTTCGACTCAAGGGCGAACTACCCTACTTACTGATTGTTTCAATAGGTCGCCGAGAAAATTACCTAATTTCAATGTCAATAAACTTTTATTTCTATTAGGTGTCTTGATAAAGGTAAATTACACAGTAATGACCGTTGATATTTGGACACTGGTGCGTGGGCAAACTGTGTATACTTGGATCAAACTGCTTCTAGAGGTACAGTTTAATCAGTATCTATGTACATTGAGATTTCGCCCTCCCCCCCTCCCCACCCCCACCCAGTCAGCGTTAAGCATTGTCATTTTCTAAGTGCCCTTTAATGTGTAGTTAAAACACACACAAACAGGGAAACGGTGCAGATCAAGATCATCAGAACGCGACGTCTGGTCAGGGTTCAAATTGTTAGCATAACATTTTTCGCACGTTTTCTGAAAATGATGAATAAAAAAACCAGATGACCCTTACATGCATGAGTTGGTTGGTTGGTTGATTTGATGCTTAACGTCCACGGTAAACAACTAAGGTCATGTCGGGACGGTCAGTTAACCTAACCACACTATTCCTGGGCAGGCTTAGACCTCCTAAGCGGTTAACCAGTACTAAGTGCACATACTTTCGCCAGTAACTGACAACTGCCCTTCTTGAATCAGCGGAAGGAGAAACGAAAGTATGTGGCCAGACCGGGATTCGAACCCAGGACCTCTGACTTACGAGTCAGGTGCCCTACCGATTGCGCCACCCGGCCCGGCTACATGCATGAGAAATTTATTCATAATTGAGCCGCGACAGGAGAAAACCAACAAAGTGGTATGAACCCAGCGCAGACTCAGATCAGCCTGGGCATATGCCAAATCTCATCAGACTCATCGCTAGGCGTTTAAAGGGTAGCTAAGGGTCCAAGCTACCTTCATGCGGACGGCGAAGACTCTGATCAGACTGGGCTGATGCTCAGCCTGATCTGAGACTGCGCTCGGCGCACAATCACTTTGTGGATTTTCTCGTGTCGCGGCTCATACAAATTTTGAGAGCAGAAAAGTACACTAGGCCTCCTTTCTTCATAGGTGTCCACAATCGCCAAGGAAATATTTGCTCCTCTTGGAACAAATTCTTTCCTTCAAAAGTAAACCCCGTTTGGAAGCTTCAGTGATAAGTGAAGGAAACGGGACTATGACGTCACAAAATTGGTTTTCATAGTGAAAATGGCAGAAATATAATTGAGCCACGACACGAGAAAATCATCAGAGTGGCTGTGCGCAAAGCGCAGATTCAGATCAGCCTTGGTATCCGCCCTGTCTGATCAGAGTCTTCGCTTTACACTTAAAGGGTAGCTAAGGGTCTAAGCTAGCTCCATGCAGACAGTCAAGACTCTGATCATACTGGGCGGATGCCCAGGGGCCAGGCTGATCTGAGTCTGTTTGTCGGTTTTCTCATGTCGCGGCTATAAATTTTGAGAGTAGAAGAGTCCACTAGGCCTCCTTTCTTCATAGGGGATCAATTCTTAAAGGAAAGAATTTGATCCTCTAGGAGCAAATTATTTCCTTTAAAAACAGACCCCATTTTGGAAAGTCTTAATTGATCAGTGAAGGAAACGGGACTATGATGTCACAAAATTTGTTTTCATAGTGAAAATGGCAGAAATATAATTGAGCCGCGACAACAGAAAACCAACAAAGTAGTTGTGCGCAAGGCGCAGACTCAGATCAGCCTTGACATCCGCCCAGTCTGATCAAAGTCTTTGTTGTACGCTTAAATGGTAGTTAAGGGTCTGAGCTAGCTCCATGCAGACAGGGAAGACTCTGATCAGACTGGGCGGATGCTAAGGCTGATCTGAGTTTTCGCTGGGCGCACATGCCACTTTGTTGGTTTTATCGTGCAGCGGCTCAGTATTATGGTATACGCATTTTCAGTTGGTGTATAAGCACAAATAACACACAAGAAACAGACGATCTATTTAATTGTGCTTATTTACAAACATTTGACACTTAGTCAATAATAAATTCGCTGAAATTGAAATTTAGTGTAACAAAATTTAAATACATTAAATTTGTATTCCAACCGCGATCACATTCAATACAAAAATAGTCCAATCAACCCATGGTTCTTTGAGAGTTTAACTGTTTCCTCTAGTTACTGTTCGAAGATCTAGATCATAAAAGGCATGGTTTGTAATATTTGGAACGACGAGATAACCCATAATTGTCGATTCTCACGTAGATCTGCTGGTGTTATCTCCTACTTATCGATTAATCGTTGAATAGATGTCTATATATAGAGGCTCTTACATGAGTGCTTATGTATTATTGAATTTATTAAACGAGTTGGGGAAAAAGATAAGATGCGAGGCTCTGCCGAGCATCTTATCGTTTTCACCAACGAGTTTAATAGATTCAATAATACAGAAGCACGAATGCAAGATTCTATTTATCTATTTATCATATGACACTAAAATCGCATTTTATTAGCAAATTTTGCACTAAAACGTCACAATTTCTCCATTAGAAAACGCAACATTTTATGGACATCAACGCATAACGTTACGACGTAATTTGCATATTTAATCCACTAGTGGATTATCGTTTTTAATGCATGGCTTTATTACACTCTCAGATGCGACGTCAGATGATAAATGATGTTTTAAATAGAATTAAATATGTAACATTGCATTAACATTTGTTTACACTTCAGGTGTTTTGACTATATATATCGCCCAGCGCTCTCGCTCTCTCTCTCTCTCTCTCTCTCTCTCTCTCTCTCTCTTCCACCCCAAGTGGTGTTATCATTGTTTTTTTTATAACAGGGTCCCTGATAATATTTATATTGCACAAACTATAATATCATTGCACTAGATATAGGAATTTTACGATCCATTCTTTGGAAAATTCATTTCAGCCAATCTAAGGTGTTTGTGCACACTGTCATGTTCCCCGGCCATTTTTTGCAAAGGCAAAGAACTTTTGTAACTTCTTGTTTGCTTCTGTGGACAGTGAAATCCTTCCAAAATAGGGTAAACTCTTTAAAAAGAACTTGCAGCGAGAGGAACAAATTCTTTCCCGACAGAGTTGACCCCTACTGAGACTGAGGGGTGGGGGGGGGGGGCGGGGAGGGACACACACGGAAACAGAGTTGCCTCCCCTGAAAGTGTGTCCACACACCTGAAAAAAAATCAATATGAGCCGCGACACGAGAAAACAAACAATGTGGTTGTTCGCCCAGTGCAGACTCAGATCATCCTAGACATTCGCCCAGTTTGACCAGAATCTTCGTGAAGTGCTCAAAGGGTAGCTAAGGGTCTCAGCTACCGACATGCGGACAGCGAAGACTCTGATCAGACTGGGCGGATGCCCAGGCTGATCTGAGTCTGCGCTGGGCGCACAACCACATTGTTGGTTTTCCCGTGACGCGGCTCATATGACAATGCTAAAAGAAGATTACCGGCAATTGCAAGCCGCTCGATTGCTACTTTCGAAAAAATAATGCACAAATGTATGGGAACAATACAGTAATATGTACAAAAGAAAATTTATAGAAAGCGGACGGAATTTTGGCATGATGTAAATTAATGTGGCCATCACTGATATACATGTTTCCCAAGCAGAGCAATATTATATATATTCTTTTACAATGTCATTTAAGGAAGCTGGGTTCATCTCCATTTTGCTCTATTTTTTACAAAAGGGAACAGCATCTGTGACTTCCTGCTTGCTTCCTTTTGCAATGAAACGCCTCTACTCTTAAAGATAGGTTCCTGTACTTTGGAATGCATCATAATTTTTATGATTCTTTATCCAAGTTGTTGGAAACCACTTATAAAAAGGAAATGAATAAGTTTCTCTAAAACGTGTAAATCAAAAAAATATTAGAAAAGTTGTTTTGCAAGGGATTTCCTAACTCTGCTTCGCACACCAGTTAGTGCTATTTTTAGTTCGCGCCAGAAATAGATAACACAGCTGAGGTCATGCTGTATTGCATTTTGAGATAGTTTTAACCCATCCACCATGTCAGGACCTTTAGGAGAGCTCACGGCGAGAGAAAATTGACCTTTGGAGACTGGTATCAGAAATCGCGCACTTAATATAGACATATAACATAATTATTTTTAGAACTGGAATCCCAACGAAAGAAAATAAACCAAAGGGAAAACGACTGTTATCTACAACATCTGATGATTTTCTCAGTAGCAACAAATTCAGAAACATAAGAGAATTTGGTACTACCCAGAAAAAAAAAAAATATTTTGTGAACATAAATGTTATCGCTAGTCCAGGAACCTACCTTTAAACAAGAATTCGCAAATTCTTTCTTTCAGTCAGAGCTGAAACCCATACAAAGGGCAAACAAAACATAAAAACGACAGAGTTGCCTGCCCTACCTGGAAGCGCACCCAGTCGCCTTGTAAAGTGAATATCCTTGCTTCGCTATTCTTAAATTTCCTTCACTATATGTTTTCCAGGTTTTGTTGTTTACCAGCTACTGTTGTCAAACCATTAACTATATGGCTATTTTACAAAGAAATAAAGAAGTCCTGGGCCTAAGTTGTGTAGTTTTTTTCTTAGTCTTTTTCAAAGGCAAGCAGATTTTTGTAACCTGTAAGCTGCCTTGGGGGAGACGAAATATATCCAAAAAGAGTTCTATATACTCTAAGAGGAGGAAATTGACCCCTTTACGACTTGATCCCCTTTGAAAATGACGGTTGCTTCCCCCGAAAGAATACATTTTACCTTAATTTGGCTTTGGATATTTCCATAAAAGACAGCGATCAAGAATCCAAAACGTTCACCTATCCCTAGAAGCGCCAAAAAGCTTACGACAAAAGTTCCGTTTGCAGAATTTCTAAAACGTTTCGCTAAAGCCGTATTAGTAGATACTGAGAATTCCGTTATAAAAGCCAAACAGTGTAGATCCAGAAGTAAGCCGTCTAGTCTGATCTAGGTTATTTGCATATTGAACTACATGTATATTTATTTTTGGCGCATCTTAACTGTTACGCAGCAGGCACCTGATGTCGTAATGACGTTGTAACGACGTCGATGCGACGTAATGACGTTGCATAGACGTCGGTACGGCGGCATTTCGACGTCATGTGCCCGATGGGTATTGACAACGCATGTGCAAGCACGGTTTGAAGAGGAGGACATGAATATCGTTTTGGATTCTCAAGATGGTCTTATACAAATGCTGTGACTAGACTACGGGATCATCGGCTGAACTTTCGTAATCGGCGTTTTCGCCTCATCTCCCTTTCGACCTAGAATTTTGTTTGAGGAAAGTTTGCAGATAGAGGCTATGAACTCGATTAATTCGCCAATTGTTATCGCTGACAGACCCAACCAGAGACCAAGCTGTCCACCAATGTCAGATATCAGGTTCTGAGACTGAAAAAAAAGAAAAATATATACACATTACGTGCGATAGTTTTGGCGAATCCTATGTATTAAAACTTACACGCCTGGTAAACTATCACAGGTACCTCCGGCGGAGGTACCGATAAAAAGTTGTGACAGGCACCTGGAGCTGCCTGTGACTGTCCGAAAAATGACAACAAACGGTAGGTATTCCTCTTTTTTTGACAAAATATAAAATAACCAGGGAGTTTATTAAAAATCAGAAAGTGCTATTCGACCCTTATAGACATAAAGTTTTGTCACACATTATATCACCCTAAACTTTCTATATTAACCAAAGATACGACATTTGAAGTGGCTTTGGTGTCAGCCCACAGTACTCAAAACATAAAGAATTCGGTCGTTTTTGGTCATAAACGCAGTGATATTGCAAACGAATCTGTTTTTCTCGGCACACTGGTGTTAAGGTAACCTCCTTGCTCAAATATAAATGTCGATTGACTACACATAAGGCTTGATTTTTCAAAACAACAGCTGGATGTGCCTGCAATGGTGTGGAGGTGCCTGTGATGTAAGCAAATATAGTGAAAATCTGAATAGTTATTGCAGCTGTAAATATCGACATCTTCTCTAAACCACTGCCTGGAAAGAATCATTTATTCAACGTCCCATTAAGCGATCATAATGCGTATATCATGAAATTCCTAAAACACAATCTCAAAGAGTTATTGCCCAATTTATTTCCGCTTCTGTTAGTCAAACATTGACGAATTTCACATAGTTGCTGAAAATCCACTGCCTAATTCAGTGTCAGAATCGTTATGAAATGTGCGCTTAAATAAGTATCAACATTGTTGTGACTGGTGATGACTGTGATCGGGAGGTGCTGGCTGTGAGTAATTCCAACTTGCCAGAACTTGTCGAGGTCAAACGTCATGCCAGCTACACGTAAGGTGTGTCGAATTGTCAAAATTGCCGATACCCGTCAGCAGGCATACATGTACAGGTATCTATAGTGTTGATCCTTTTGGAACCTCATGTGTTGCTCGCATGTGTCGTATGACGCTTTCTGTATGTGTTAACTTTATGGTAACTGGAGTGATAGGTGCTACAAGTGATTCAGTCTGGGTAGTTTTGAATTGTTGGCGCTAGAATCCAAATACATCCGTAAGGCCTACAGATTACATCATCGGCAGGTGACATGTTCTCAATATTACACCGTTTAGTATATTGAAATGATCGGAATCTTACTGTAAATAACGTGTAATTCAAAGTCTCCGAATAGCCACTGCATCAAATTTGGTAACAAAAGAGCACTTTTACTACATAAAAGTCATCTTCCGAAATGTTGTTTTTGCAAACGTTTCGAGTAGCTAGCATGGCGTGTGACCTCGACAATTTCTAACGATTTGGAATGACTAACGGGCAGTCATCACCATTCACAAAAACGCTGCCTCTTATTTAAGCGCATTTCATAACTATTCTAACACTGAAGTAGGCAGTAAATTTTCAACAGCTACCGTCCGCAACTTTCTACGCCACCTGGAGTTATGTGTGAATTCTGTTGGATATTTGCGCCAGCATAGAAAATAAGGGTGCTGATCGAAAATGTAAAAATGACCGCACTGTTTTACTTCCTATTTCAATAAAAAATATATCAGTGAAATGCTGAATAATTGTAGTTTTCGGAATGAACACGGAAAATTTTCATTTTATGAAAAAAAGAGACATATGCGGGTAAAAACTTTGATCAACGCAGTAAAAATGTCATGTTTTACTATATATTCTATACATTTTGAGGGTAGTCAACTTAAACTAAAAAATGACCGCGTTATTTCTTATGCAATCTTTTCAAAAATTACATCAGGCTGTTCGCAAATTAATGCGGTTTTCGAAATGAACACGGAAAAATGGATTTGAATATAAGGAAAAATAAAATAAGAAGAAAAAGATGACTTGCCCATATCTCGTAGTGTATTTCATTACCAGCTCGATTCGCGAATATCGATTATCGATTTTTAAACAGTGGCGTGGAAAGTTATCCATGGTAAGGTCCTTATTCTCAAAGCTGTTTTCCATGTATTAAGTTGCCAAAAATGATCGATTTTGTTAAATATGATATATAAAGTTGTTTTTTTTTTTTGCAGACACTTCAATTTATTGCAGGAAAGACACAAAAAAAAAATAAATAAAAAAAAAAAAAAAAAAATATAGGTAACAACTGGGATTCGAACCCACGACCTTACCAAATATTTTTCTGGGCCCGGTTGTTCAAAACTTATGACGTCGTTAGTTAACGTTTCGTTAAAATTTTAAACGTTAATATCTCAAATACGCTGGTATTTTTTGTTGAAAAAATGTAAGAAGCTTTTGCACCGCTGGTATTTTTGTTGAAAAATGTAACTGCAAAAGCTTCTTACATTTTTTCAACAAAAAATACCAGCGTATTGCAAAAGCTTCTTACATTTTTTTCAACAAAAAATACCAGCGTATTTGGTTACAAAGATGCAAAACACTTAACGAGTTGACCCCTTAACGAGCTCGTTAGGCTAACGATGCTTTGAACAACTGGGCCCAGATATTTAGCGGGTTAATCGAGCGTAACATTAATTATCACTTTGTATATTAAAAGGTGTTATTGTCCGCATCCTGCAAAAACTACCGTCTGCATATACAAACACTGCCAACCTGCACACATACAAAATATACTGATTTAGCGTGAGATCTTCGCAAAGAAAATATCTAGGCATGCACAATTTTGAAAGGGAACTGTGCAGGTCTGATCAGACTGTGCAGTACCATGTACAGGCTGGTTCGGTCAAGCGTAATTCGTGCGTTTATCCTATGTATGAGTATACATTTTTCATGGCGCGCCTGAAATGTTTAATTTTGATTTGTGCATGCGCTTTGGAATATACAAACCGTACATCACAGAACAGACTGTACATATGAGTCGGATCATAGTCTTTGCTAATAGCACATAATATATGTCTTTATTCGGTAATAAGACGCGTATTTCCCTCCAAGGAAGTAGACAAAATTCTAGTTCCATCTTTTAAGATAGATGTAGACTTTAGATTGTACAAGGTTAACCGGTTTTATAGCCAAATTACTATTAAACGCATTGGAGGTTGTTGTGTGGGGTTTTTTTTAATGGGGGGGGGGGGGGGGAGGAGGAGGAGGGAAGCCCCGTCTTGTAGCCGAGTTAATCTGGCAGTCAGGTTACCCAATCCAAGAGCAAATAACTCACATTACAGAACAACTTGCTGATAAATGTTGGAACTGAATCTTCTCTGTTTGTACATGATGAAACTTTTTATTCAGTTATAAGACGGGATTTCCTCCAAAGAAGAAGACAAAATTCTAGGTCCAACTTTTAAGATGGATCTTGAGCTTTCTTAGACCGTAAGAGAAATCCCGTCTTACAGCACAATTACTGTAGGTTTCAGATATTTGGGGTCATTCTGTTTGTGTGTGGGGGGAAATGAACCTCCGTCTTATGGCCGAATAAATATGGTAATCAGCTTGTCAAACCTTAGAGCTAACAACTCTGGTCTCAGAAGCCAAACATTGTTTTTGCCGAACTTATATGTCGGACGAAATTAATGCATTTCAGCGGAAAACAAACGTTGCCAAGCAGACAATTTGGTAGAAAAACGCATTTTTTCTGAAGAAAACAGTAAGATTAATGACATTACATATGTCCTGTTCATCTTATCTTATAGTACTATTTATTTGAAAAATCCAGGGAGGACACTTTTTACGAACTTTGCGTTCATCAAGTTATTGACAGCCTCCGCCCCCCCCCCCCCCCCCCACCCCACCCCCAATTATACCCCCTTACGAGAGCAGTCGGGTCATATAAAACAGTGAGCACTGGAAAATTCCCCTTGTAGAACGCCTTTAGCGTCCGCAACTTTCTACGCCACCTGGAGTTATGTGTGAATTCTGTTGGATATTTGCGCCAGCATAGAAAATAAGGGTGCTGATCGAAAATGTAAAAATGACCGCACTGTTTTACTTCCTATTTCAATAAAAAATATATCAGTGAAATGCTGAATAATTGTAGTTTTCGGAATGAACACGGAAAATTTTCATTTTATGAAAAAAAGAGACATATGCGGGTAAAAACTTTGATCAACGCAGTAAAAATGTCATGTTTTACTATATATTCTATACATTTTGAGGGTAGTCAACTTAAACTAAAAAATGACCGCGTTATTTCTTATGCAATCTTTTCAAAAATTACATCAGGCTGTTCGCAAATTAATGCGGTTTTCGAAATGAACACGGAAAAATGGATTTGAATATAAGGAAAAATAAAATAAGAAGAAAAAGATGACTTGCCCATATCTCGTAGTGTATTTCATTACCAGCTCGATTCGCGAATATCGATTATCGATTTTTAAACAGTGGCGTGGAAAGTTATCCATGGTAAGGTCCTTATTCTCAAAGCTGTTTTCCATGTATTAAGTTGCCAAAAATGATCGATTTTGTTAAATATGATATATAAAGTTGTTTTTTTTTTTTGCAGACACTTCAATTTATTGCAGGAAAGACACAAAAAAAAAAAAAAATAAAAAAAATAAAAAAAAAAAAATATAGGTAACAACTGGGATTCGAACCCACGACCTTACCAAATATTTTTCTGGGCCCGGTTGTTCAAAACTTATGACGTCGTTAGTTAACGTTTCGTTAAAATTTTAAACGTTAATATCTCAAATACGCTGGTATTTTTTGTTGAAAAAATGTAAGAAGCTTTTGCACCGCTGGTATTTTTGTTGAAAAATGTAACTGCAAAAGCTTCTTACATTTTTTCAACAAAAAATACCAGCGTATTGCAAAAGCTTCTTACATTTTTTTCAACAAAAAATACCAGCGTATTTGGTTACAAAGATGCAAAACACTTAACGAGTTGACCCCTTAACGAGCTCGTTAGGCTAACGATGCTTTGAACAACTGGGCCCAGATATTTAGCGGGTTAATCGAGCGTAACATTAATTATCACTTTGTATATTAAAAGGTGTTATTGTCCGCATCCTGCAAAAACTACCGTCTGCATATACAAACACTGCCAACCTGCACACATACAAAATATACTGATTTAGCGTGAGATCTTCGCAAAGAAAATATCTAGGCATGCACAATTTTGAAAGGGAACTGTGCAGGTCTGATCAGACTGTGCAGTACCATGTACAGGCTGGTTCGGTCAAGCGTAATTCGTGCGTTTATCCTATGTATGAGTATACATTTTTCATGGCGCGCCTGAAATGTTTAATTTTGATTTGTGCATGCGCTTTGGAATATACAAACCGTACATCACAGAACAGACTGTACATATGAGTCGGATCATAGTCTTTGCTAATAGCACATAATATATGTCTTTATTCGGTAATAAGACGCGTATTTCCCTCCAAGGAAGTAGACAAAATTCTAGTTCCATCTTTTAAGATAGATGTAGACTTTAGATTGTACAAGGTTAACCGGTTTTATAGCCAAATTACTATTAAACGCATTGGAGGTTGTTGTGTGGGGTTTTTATTAATGGGGGGGGGGGGGAGGAGGAGGGAAGCCCCGTCTTGTAGCCGAGTTAATCTGGCAGTCAGGTTACCCAATCCAAGAGCAAATAACTCACATTACAGAACAACTTGCTGATAAATGTTGGAACTGAATCTTCTCTGTTTGTACATGATGAAACTTTTTATTCAGTTATAAGACGGGATTTCCTCCAAAGAAGAAGACAAAATTCTAGGTCCAACTTTTAAGATGGATCTTGAGCTTTCTTAGACCGTAAGAGAAATCCCGTCTTACAGCACAATTACTGTAGGTTTCAGATATTTGGGGTCATTCTGTTTGTGTGTGGGGGGAAATGAACCTCCGTCTTATGGCCGAATAAATATGGTAATCAGCTTGTCAAACCTTAGAGCTAACAACTCTGGTCTCAGAAGCCAAACATTGTTTTTGCCGAACTTATATGTCGGACGAAATTAATGCATTTCAGCGGAAAACAAACGTTGCCAAGCAGACAATTTGGTAGAAAAACGCATTTTTTCTGAAGAAAACAGTAAGATTAATGACATTACATATGTCCTGTTCATCTTATCTTATAGTACTATTTATTTGAAAAATCCAGGGAGGACACTTTTTACGAACTTTGCGTTCATCAAGTTATTGACAGCCTCCGCCCCCCCCCCACCCCACCCCCAATTATACCCCCTTACGAGAGCAGTCGGGTCATATAAAACAGTGAGCACTGGAAAATTCCCCTTGTAGAACGCCTTTAGCGTCCGCAACTTTCTACGCCACCTGGAGTTATGTGTGAATTCTGTTGGATATTTGCGCCAGCATAGAAAATAAGGGTGCTGATCGAAAATGTAAAAATGACCGCACTGTTTTACTTCCTATTTCAATAAAAAATATATCAGTGAAATGCTGAATAATTGTAGTTTTCGGAATGAACACGGAAAATTTTCATTTTATGAAAAAAAGAGACATATGCGGGTAAAAACTTTGATCAACGCAGTAAAAATGTCATGTTTTACTATATATTCTATACATTTTGAGGGTAGTCAACTTAAACTAAAAAATGACCGCGTTATTTCTTATGCAATCTTTTCAAAAATTACATCAGGCTGTTCGCAAATTAATGCGGTTTTCGAAATGAACACGGAAAAATGGATTTGAATATAAGGAAAAATAAAATAAGAAGAAAAAGATGACTTGCCCATATCTCGTAGTGTATTTCATTACCAGCTCGATTCGCGAATATCGATTATCGATTTTTAAACAGTGGCGTGGAAAGTTATCCATGGTAAGGTCCTTATTCTCAAAGCTGTTTTCCATGTATTAAGTTGCCAAAAATGATCGATTTTGTTAAATATGATATATAAAGTTGTTTTTTTTTTTTTGCAGACACTTCAATTTATTGCAGGAAAGACACAAAAAAAAAAAAAAAAAAAAAAATAAAAAAAAAAAAATATAGGTAACAACTGGGATTCGAACCCACGACCTTACCAAATATTTTTCTGGGCCCGGTTGTTCAAAACTTATGACGTCGTTAGTTAACGTTTCGTTAAAATTTTAAACGTTAATATCTCAAATACGCTGGTATTTTTTGTTGAAAAAATGTAAGAAGCTTTTGCACCGCTGGTATTTTTGTTGAAAAATGTAACTGCAAAAGCTTCTTACATTTTTTCAACAAAAAATACCAGCGTATTGCAAAAGCTTCTTACATTTTTTTCAACAAAAAATACCAGCGTATTTGGTTACAAAGATGCAAAACACTTAACGAGTTGACCCCTTAACGAGCTCGTTAGGCTAACGATGCTTTGAACAACTGGGCCCAGATATTTAGCGGGTTAATCGAGCGTAACATTAATTATCACTTTGTATATTAAAAGGTGTTATTGTCCGCATCCTGCAAAAACTACCGTCTGCATATACAAACACTGCCAACCTGCACACATACAAAATATACTGATTTAGCGTGAGATCTTCGCAAAGAAAATATCTAGGCATGCACAATTTTGAAAGGGAACTGTGCAGGTCTGATCAGACTGTGCAGTACCATGTACAGGCTGGTTCGGTCAAGCGTAATTCGTGCGTTTATCCTATGTATGAGTATACATTTTTCATGGCGCGCCTGAAATGTTTAATTTTGATTTGTGCATGCGCTTTGGAATATACAAACCGTACATCACAGAACAGACTGTACATATGAGTCGGATCATAGTCTTTGCTAATAGCACATAATATATGTCTTTATTCGGTAATAAGACGCGTATTTCCCTCCAAGGAAGTAGACAAAATTCTAGTTCCATCTTTTAAGATAGATGTAGACTTTAGATTGTACAAGGTTAACCGGTTTTATAGCCAAATTACTATTAAACGCATTGGAGGTTGTTGTGTGGGGTTTTTTTTAATGGGGGGGGGGAGGAGGAGGGAAGCCCCGTCTTGTAGCCGAGTTAATCTGGCAGTCAGGTTACCCAATCCAAGAGCAAATAACTCACATTACAGAACAACTTGCTGATAAATGTTGGAACTGAATCTTCTCTGTTTGTACATGATGAAACTTTTTATTCAGTTATAAGACGGGATTTCCTCCAAAGAAGAAGACAAAATTCTAGGTCCAACTTTTAAGATGGATCTTGAGCTTTCTTAGACCGTAAGAGAAATCCCGTCTTACAGCACAATTACTGTAGGTTTCAGATATTTGGGGTCATTCTGTTTGTGTGTGGGGGGAAATGAACCTCCGTCTTATGGCCGAATAAATATGGTAATCAGCTTGTCAAACCTTAGAGCTAACAACTCTGGTCTCAGAAGCCAAACATTGTTTTTGCCGAACTTATATGTCGGACGAAATTAATGCATTTCAGCGGAAAACAAACGTTGCCAAGCAGACAATTTGGTAGAAAAACGCATTTTTTCTGAAGAAAACAGTAAGATTAATGACATTACATATGTCCTGTTCATCTTATCTTATAGTACTATTTATTTGAAAAATCCAGGGAGGACACTTTTTACGAACTTTGCGTTCATCAAGTTATTGACAGCCTCCGCCCCCCCCCCACCCCACCCCCAATTATACCCCCTTACGAGAGCAGTCGGGTCATATAAAACAGTGAGCACTGGAAAATTCCCCTTGTAGAACGCCTTTAGCGTCCGCAACTTTCTACGCCACCTGGAGTTATGTGTGAATTCTGTTGGATATTTGCGCCAGCATAGAAAATAAGGGTGCTGATCGAAAATGTAAAAATGACCGCACTGTTTTACTTCCTATTTCAATAAAAAATATATCAGTGAAATGCTGAATAATTGTAGTTTTCGGAATGAACACGGAAAATTTTCATTTTATGAAAAAAAGAGACATATGCGGGTAAAAACTTTGATCAACGCAGTAAAAATGTCATGTTTTACTATATATTCTATACATTTTGAGGGTAGTCAACTTAAACTAAAAAATGACCGCGTTATTTCTTATGCAATCTTTTCAAAAATTACATCAGGCTGTTCGCAAATTAATGCGGTTTTCGAAATGAACACGGAAAAATGGATTTGAATATAAGGAAAAATAAAATAAGAAGAAAAAGATGACTTGCCCATATCTCGTAGTGTATTTCATTACCAGCTCGATTCGCGAATATCGATTATCGATTTTTAAACAGTGGCGTGGAAAGTTATCCATGGTAAGGTCCTTATTCTCAAAGCTGTTTTCCATGTATTAAGTTGCCAAAAATGATCGATTTTGTTAAATATGATATATAAAGTTGTTTTTTTTTTTTTGCAGACACTTCAATTTATTGCAGGAAAGACACAAAAAAAAAAAAAAAAAAAAAAATAAAAAAAAAAAAATATAGGTAACAACTGGGATTCGAACCCACGACCTTACCAAATATTTTTCTGGGCCCGGTTGTTCAAAACTTATGACGTCGTTAGTTAACGTTTCGTTAAAATTTTAAACGTTAATATCTCAAATACGCTGGTATTTTTTGTTGAAAAAATGTAAGAAGCTTTTGCACCGCTGGTATTTTTGTTGAAAAATGTAACTGCAAAAGCTTCTTACATTTTTTCAACAAAAAATACCAGCGTATTGCAAAAGCTTCTTACATTTTTTTCAACAAAAAATACCAGCGTATTTGGTTACAAAGATGCAAAACACTTAACGAGTTGACCCCTTAACGAGCTCGTTAGGCTAACGATGCTTTGAACAACTGGGCCCAGATATTTAGCGGGTTAATCGAGCGTAACATTAATTATCACTTTGTATATTAAAAGGTGTTATTGTCCGCATCCTGCAAAAACTACCGTCTGCATATACAAACACTGCCAACCTGCACACATACAAAATATACTGATTTAGCGTGAGATCTTCGCAAAGAAAATATCTAGATATGGAAATTAAACGGGCAATAACTCTTTGAGGTGATCTGCTTTGGATTTTGGATTTCTGTTGCGAAGCATCAATGTTATGTGTTCTTATGTCCGCTTGTCTGTAGTCTTCTGGCAATAAGGTCACCTGTAAAGCTGCCCACTTTGCTTTCTGGTTTGTTTTGTAATTTAAAATATAAAATAGGTAAAACAGAAGTCAGCGTTGTTTTCATTTGGGGTAGGTGAATTTCCACCTGTCTGGGAAAGAGCTCTTTATTCGGTTTACCATTGTGTCTATTATGAACTATTGTCAATGTATACTTACTTCCATCTTAGTTTTGAGAGCAGGATGTAGAATCTGGTTGTATAAGTTCATGATCATTGTCTGTCGTTTTAACAAAAATATGCTTGATATTCGCATTATGATAGATTAAATCGCGACGTTGAATGAACGATTCTTTCAAGGCAGTGGTCTAGAGATGAAGAATATCAATATTTGCAACCGCTATAAATCTTCAGATTTTCGCTATATTTTCTTACATCACAGGCACCTCCATTCCGTCACAGGCACCTCCAGTTGTTTTTTTTTACCGATCCAGCCTTATTTGGAGTTTATCGGCATTTATATTTGGACAAGGAGGTTTACTTTACGTCAGTGTATCCAGATCAACAGATTCTTATGCAAGAAAAGTGCATTTAAGATCTAAAACAACCGATTTGTTCTTGTTTTGAGTACTTTCGACTGACCTTAAAGCCACTTCAAAAGTCATATCTTCTGTATATATGTAAAGTTCCCGGGGATATACTGTGTGACAAAACTTAATGTATATAAGGGTCGAATAGCATTCTTTGATTTTCAATAAACTTCCTGGTTATAATGTATTTTATCAAAATAGACGAATACCTACCGTTTTTTTTGTTTATCATGCCGTGTACATGCTCTTAGAGAATTGACCCCGACCGACCCGACTTACTGCTATGTAAACTCGGGTTGCTCGGGGTATCGATTTCACATGTGTTTCTAATGAAACCGGTCGTATAATCCTCCGGTATACCAATAAATGATACAGAATTATGCAAGTTCGCAGTAGTGCTCCAGGTGGTGAAGATAACGCTGTTAACCCATTTTCTTTAGTTAAAAGTAAAACATATATATCCCACATCCTTATCTTGATATAAACTAGAAAATCGAAATCCTCGTTCAAAGTTATGTTGTTTAGGCCTTTTGAACAGATTTCTACGTTAAACTTTAAGCGTTTTGTAATAAAAAAATTCTATAATGGCACGGGAACCAGCGAAACAGCACTCCCTGGCTTACAGCCTTTATAAAAATATAGTTCCAGTTGTATTGCAAACTTATTTTCGTATGATACTTCAAAAATATATCTTCAAACACACTGACTGTATTTAGAATAAAAGTAGACAAAACTTTATTATTGGATATGCTATTTTTTAGTATATATACTGAGAGGCAAATGAAAGTATACACTTTTTGAATGCATAATATTATATTTTACTCATATGTCTTACTCCAGATTTGAAATTTTGCGTAAATTATTTTTACTCGAGGTACGTTAGTGTGGTATAGTAAAATTACTGATTGAAACGCTTGACAAGCGGCACTGAACATACGTGAGGGTTTCGAAACATTTTCCACGTGCAGAAAACTGGACAATACGAGTTTGCTGTAAATTTTTATAAGAAATTTCGGTTGTTTTTCTTAACAAACCACAACGTTTGCGTTTCATTTACACGATGACAAGGCTCTCTGCTGCAGACAGAAATCATACCCGCAGAGGAAATGTAGTCAGAGGCATAAAGAAAGTACACACTTCATCGCCAATCAGTCGCGACTCCAGTGTATTTTAGTCAGCCTGCTAGAACCGCATTAAGTGGTCAACTTGTAATGTCTTCTTTCAGCACCAAAAGCATTATCGTGGTGAAAATGAAACGCATACACTCCTGTTTGTTCAGAAAAGTGGCCGAAAGTGCAAATACTGATTTTGCAGCAAAATTGTATCTTTTAATATGGTGCATGTGCAAAAAGGGCAAAACCAACATGTACATGTAGTGTCGCAAGTCAAGCGAGACATTTAGTAATCTTACAATACCATATTATTGAACGTTCAGGAAAGACACATCGTGCAGAATTTTAGACCTAACCTGTGAATATTAAGAAAAATACGGACATTTAAAAATGTATCATTTCTTTTGCCTCTGCGTATATGAATCATGCTTACCACAAGCGGCAATTTCATCGTTTAAATGCAACGCAAACGTTGTGGTTTATTCAGAAAAACACCCAAAATTTCAAATGCAGATTAACAGCAAAATCGTATTGTCCATTTTGCTGCACGTAGAAAACGTGCAAAACCGGCATGTACGTTAAGTGCCGCCAGTCAAGCGTTTCAGTCAGTAATTTTTCTATACCACATTGATTAGCATTGAGTGAAAATAAACCATGCAGAATTTCAGACCTGAACTATGAAAAATAGATAAAATATGGACGTTCAAAAAGTGCATATTTTTTTTGGCCTCTGAGTATATTATGAGAGCGTTCTTCTAGCGGCGCACTAATACCGAGAATCACTGCTGATAAAAATACTATAAGCTTGAATTACCTGTATTATTAACCGGGAACCATTTATTGGAAAAAGTAGTTCACAGAGTATGTTTAGCTGATACCTGCAGCGTCCAGATAATTAGGGGATGGCTAAAACATCTGGTCTGATTATCAGTCAGGCATAAATTTTAGGTTATTTTTCTCTAAGAGGATGTACACATCATGTTTGGTCCGTCACAGGTAGCTCCGGATTCCTGTCACAACATTTCATCGGTACCTCCGCGGAGGTACCTGTGATAGTTTACCAGGCGTGACTTAGTATCAAAGGATATTTTCGCAGCATTTTGAATTCACAATTCTGATCACTATTATCAGCATTGATTAAAGCCATACTCTTTTTTTTTGATAGCATTTCATGTTTGCAAATTTTTGCATTTGCATAATTTTGCGCAAAGAAAACTTTCTCATATATTCGCGGGTTATCTCAAACATTTTCATTTTATTTCAAATTTTAAATGCTAATTGTATTAATATGTCTAGATGTGGCAGATTTATAGCTGCACCCCATCGTAAGACTGGTACGTATGGCAACACGCCAATTTTCTAAAATAAAGTTTACTAAGAGCTTAAAATTGACATTCTAAATATAAAGGCTCTTTTAGCTTCAGCTGTGCCAATTCTCAGTCTGCTTGCAGAGAAAACCATTTAAAACATGCGGAAATATGCCATGAACTAAACCTTAGATCTGGCTCCAGTTGTTCAAAGCACTTTTAGCTTAACGAAAACGTTTGTCGAGTTTTCGTTAAGTCTCACAGTGCTCACAAAATCAATTGCGGTTATATTTTTTGCTGAAAAATTGTGAGGAACTTTTGCACTGCAAAAGTTACTCATATTTTTTCGGCAAAAAATGGTAGAGTTTTTGCTTATTATATGCTTATTATATGCGATTGAAATTTTAACGTCTTGTTAACTAACGTCGTCGTTAGTTTTGAGCATCTGGGCCCTGATCTGCAATTTCGAAATTGGCAAATATTTTTTTTTTAATCTTAGATACCTCATAAGCTTTTTGCTGTTCCATTTTCTCATAAATCAGCTCTTTAAAGTACACTTCTAGTTTGGCTACCGTGTCTTCGCTGCAAATATCAAGAAGATAGAAATAGGGTAAAGTCGGGAAAATTCGGACAGCGGGTAAATTCGAACAGTGCCATTGTCTCCTTTATATGTCAGTTGTTTGGAATTAAAACAAAATTAAATGGACAAACAGTGACAATCCTGATGCGGCGGCTCATTATGAGCCGTCTCATCTGGATTTTCAATGTTTGCAATAGTATGTCCGAATTTACCTGCTGTCCGAAGTTACCCGACTCTACCCTAAATGAAGTGAAAAGACCACATACAGGTAGTTATTGGCTTGCGCTTTCGAGCACAAGCCAGTATTCAAGTGGTTTAGTGATACCGAGTTATTTTCGGAAGAAACGATACGTCACGCTTAGTCGGAAAATACCAGGAGAGTGTGTACTAGTACTAACAGACTTCTTTTCATTACAAAACGTTCTTATTTTCGCAGAAAGGGAGAATTTGCTACTACATAAAATACGGATAATACAAATTTATGGGACAGTATGGAACGATTCGTTCTATGGCCGCAATTAAGAAAAAGAGATCGGAAAGTTCGTTCCGATTTGAGACAGCATTTCTTCATTATTTTCTTCACAGATATAACAAACAAAACGTTCGTTCCGGTTTGAGACAGCATTTCTTTATTACTTTCTTCACAGACATAAACAAAGACCTTGTCCGATTTTGTCTATTTTTATCCAAATCCGATTTGCCTCATCTGCTAAAAATAACATTCTATTGTAGATAGTACATGTACTTTTTCTTTTTTTAATATTTCCGTTAAAAAGCACGTTTTTCTTTTAAAAGTGCCTTAAACTTGGCCACATTTCTTTTGCTTTTTATAAACTGATTGCATAAAAAATGAAACTCTGAATGCAATGCAAAGTATTTGGCTTTGCATCCTAAGAAATAAACCAAAACTTGTGTAAGATGTAGCTTAGAGCAAAGCATTAGCTTTTCCAAAAAAATCATGCAGCGGCGTCGCGAAAAATAGGCCTTAGGGCATCGCATAATCTGACTAGTCAGAGCAGCCAGCACACTGTCCAGCGCCGATGCATTCGTTGGATCTGTCTTTTTCGGCATATATATATTCTTCATCTTTCATGCTGATGCTAGACTGATCAGACTGCGCTTATGCCGGAGTTGGCTGATCTGGATTTTGGATTATAGTAGGTGCGGTTGGGGGTTGTGTGGACCCTTTCTTGCTTTTATAACACTCTCTAATGTTGCCTTCTTACTTCAGCTATACAAATGTACAGAGAAATATTTACACTCTTCGGCGATTTCCTTAGATGAACCTGACGTTGTTCATACATCCACGAACAACACACATTCGTGCAATCTTACGTGTAAGCAACGTCACGGATAATTCAGATAGATGATTTGCCGACGTAACTTTGATATATGTCATGTCATAGTGACGGCTGCTGTACATCATTACCAAACACGTTGGTTAATAACTATTTTTCGTCCTGCGTTAAATTAGTCAGACCTTCACGAATGAGTAACAAAATTGATGTAAAAACATAGCATAAATATATATAAGATAAATTTCATTTGTCGGGGGTTCATGGAAATACGAACGCAATGGGTTCCGGGCTTTGTTGTTCCCAAATGGTGTAGAGCAAGTTATTGTCCCAAACAACAGCAGAATGCATTTTCTTCACAGAGTGTCAAAATTTTGTTCCAGTCACTGCCACTGATGCCACTTAAACCAAAAATAAACTTCAGTAAATAAATTTACTGTCTTCTTTCGATGCCAAGTTCAGATGTGCCAAGATTCCATAGACATGGGTTTGAAACAGTCTTTCCTCAAATTTTGATTCAGACTAAATGTGACTCAACAGCCGTGAAGAAAAGACTTGAAATAGGTCCATATAATTATTTTCCTTGAGACATGCCTAAAACGGCCGCCAAAAACGTTGGAAAACTGTTTTTTTGTTGTTGTTGTTGTTGTTGTGTGTGTGTGTGTGTGTGTGTGTGTGTGTGTGTGTGTGTGTGTGTGTGTTTAAATATTTCTTCAATTTGTTTTTCAAATAAATTCTACACTTGTTTTTACCTTACATGCGTGGATAATGCCACCATTCAATAAGTTAGAAATTAAATACTTTGCTAAATAAAAGTTAGCAACAGAAAGTGCACTAACCATCGGGTTCACTTCAATAACAACTCATGAAAATTTCACTGTCTTAGCTGTGCAAGCCTTCCTTTTAAAAGGAAATTTTATTTTGTTATTATACGAAATATATATTGTTCCAAGTTGCAATATGCTCAAGAAGTTATAAAGTTCTACAGAGAGTTACAGATTAGATTAGATTTAGAGTAAACACTTTAAGTTTAGATAAAACACAGGAAAGGGATTGGACTCAACTTAAAAAGGTTTCGATAGTCCTGTCACTAAGATATAAATTGCATTCTTTGAATGGTGTGTGTGTGTGTGTGTGTGTGTGTGTGTGTGTGTGTGTGTGTGTGTGTGTGTGACAACAAAACATGTAAGTAATAACAATCGTTTGAAAGTATCATCAGTAACAGCGAATTAGCCTGTTTGCCACTTTTTTTCTCACAGCTCATTAAACACTTCCTTCAACTTTCAGTTTTTGACCTATCAATATATGAGCCGCGACGCGAGAAAACCAACAATGTTGTTGTGCGCCCAGCGCAGACTCAGATCAGCCTGGGCATCCGCCCAGTCTGATCAGAGTCTTCGCTGTCCGCATGAAAGTAGCTTAGACTCTAAGCTAACCCTTAAGTGCTTAGCGAAGAGTCTGATCAGACTGGGAGGATGCCCAGGCTGATATGAGTCTGCGCTGGGCGCACAACCACTTTGTTGGTTTTCTCGTGTCGCGGCTCATATAGAAAACGTTAAGCAAACCTGTCGCTTCTGTCATCGTCCTCAAAAAACTGACTTGTGGCCTTCTGAAGTTTTGAGCTCAGATGATCCTGCAGTGAAAAAAAAATAAATTATTTGCGTAGAGAGCATAACAACATCAAACGCGTGCAACAACAACTCGAGCGTTGCAACAACTTCACTGGTGTTAAACTCAGTCCAGAGCAAATTGTGCACACTAACAATTGTTCAAATTTCCATTACGCTCGAGTTTGGTAAAACTTCAAGGCTCTTCGAAATTCGTAATGCTGGAAATGGGACACACGCACAGAGCCATAGGATAATCTGATCATTTGAATTGGTCGCTTCGGCATTTTCATTTCCTAAATGTAATAGCGGTTGAAATGCACTTTGAAAGGTTTTTAAGTGTTTAAATTTTGTTACATTATATTTCAAAGTCTGCGAATTTATGACTGACTGTCACATGTTTGTAACGCATAAAAGTTATTCTAAAAGGGCCAGGGGTAAAAAAAAATGAAAATGAAAAATGTTTATTCATAATAAATCCTTAACAAGTGTTACCTTAAAAGTAAACTGTACCAATTTCAAAACTACTTAAATGTTAGCAGTCTTTGTTCAACTGTGTCGTTGACGCCTGGAAATGACGTTGAAAATACTGAAGAGACCTGCCAAAACTTGGCAGACTCCATCTTTATGTTGTTTCTCACAACTTAGACTTAAATAGAAGACTTGTTGATGCTAAAACTAGTTTATGAGAGAAAAGATCAAAGGTGCTGTGGGAAAAGATCAAAGGCAGCACCATCGCCAGACCATGACCATCACACGACCTCTCGTATTTGGCGCATGGACTAACGCGTTGCTTTATCCTGATTTATCATATGACGTTGAATCTGAGAGTGTAATTAAGCCATGCATTAAAAATGATCGTCAACTAGTGGATTAAATATGCAAATTACGTCGTAACGTTAAGCGTTGACGTCCATAAAACGTCGCGTTTTGTGATGGCCAAATTGTGACGTTTTTGTGCAAAATTTGCTAATAAAATATGATTTTATTGTCAAATGATAAATAGAATCTTGCATTCGTGCTCCTGTATTGTTGAATTTATTAAATTCGTTGGGGAAAACCGACAAGATGCTCGGCATAGCCTCGCATCTTATATTTTCCCCGAACTCGTTTAATAAATTTAATAATATATGAGCATTCATGTAAGATCCTCTATTTGGATATAGGTGGCGGATGTATCCATATGAAATTTCCCAGCTTTTCCCACGAGAAATGTAACAGATCGGCGCGAAAATTGCCGACTGTTTGCGACAATGGATTATGGGTAAAAACTTACCTCATACTGCTCCGATGGCCACTTCGACATGGATAGAGAATACCCAAACTTCGTTTCCCTGCAAAGAATGCATCACGGGGTTAAGTACCCAGCCGGCACATGACGCCATAATGACGTCACATCTACGTCGATACGAGTGCATTATCGCATCGACATCGGTGCGACGTAATGTGCCCCCTGGGTAGCTACACTGGACAAGCAATGATGCGAGCCGAAATGAATCTACCCAAAACAATGTAGTGCGCCATTATAAATCCCACGGTGCACGACGCCTAGTTTTAATCAGATAAACTTCTGAAAATCAGAATAACTTAAATTATGATTGGAACTATATGTCGTCATTAATATCAACAGCAAAAATGTTTATGTTTATAAAAATAAAAAATTAAAATTAAAAAACAAACTTTTATATCTTCAGTCACTAAACATCAACTTTAACATCTCCAAATGCCAATGATAAATAGAATCCTTAAAGTAAATTTGGTTAGCTACAACATATGTTTTAACAAACTGATTCCTCTAAAATCATGAAAAAGAAAGTCTGTGGCATTTTAAAGTAGGTGTTTAACCTAGTCATTTGCCGCATCCATAAGACCCGCGGCACGGAAAAAACAAAGTTGCATGTGCGCCCAGTGAAGACTCAGTTCAGCCTGGGCATCCACCCAGTCTGATCAGAGTCCTCGCTGTCCGCATCGAGTTAGCTTAGACCCTTAGCTACCTTTTAAGCGCAGAGCGAAGACTCAGGTCAGACTGCGCGGATTCCCAGGCTGATCTGAGTCTTCACGTGGAACACGCCACTTTGTTGGTTTAGTCGTGTTGCGGCTTATATCATCTGCACATGCCACTTTGTTGGTTTTGTCGTGTCGCGGCTCATATCATCTTTGCAAGCCAAGGTGGACTTAGTACCTTTGGCTAGCGAAGATGGTTCCGTATCTGTCCGATGATCAGATTGGCATGGATGGCATACGAGTTTGTTCTTGTATGCACTGTCATTAGGGTAAAATCGGTTAAATTCGGACAGAGGGTAGATTCGGACATACCATTGCAAACAGTGAAAATCCAGATGAGACGGCTCATAAGGACCCGTCTCATCAGGATTTTTCACAGTTTGCCCAGGAATCAATGTCACTGTCCGAATTTACCAGATGTCCGAATTTACCCATCTTTACCCTAGTCGCATTATGACTGGAACTGATCAGACCTGTGTAATGGTCGACTGTGTAAGCCTAGCAGGCACACATCAGTGACTGAATATTGTATCAACGTTGATTCAACGTCATGGTGTTGAATTAGCATTGATTCGGTGTTGAATCAACGTTGTGTGTCCAGTGGGAGGTGTGGTTCATAACTTACTGGCAGGGTGTGGGACATTTGTCACTACAAGCTTGTAGCGTCTCGTCACAATTATTCTCCATACATGATGCTGTAAAACAGAAGAAAGAAAAAAACGCTTCTGAGCGTCAAGCCGTACAACTCTGGCAAACAGTCATTTTCTGGGAAAGCAAGTCTGGTATTTCCATTTTTACCACACCACCCTCCTCAATGGGGGTTACCTCTTAAAAAAACTAGAAAACTTTGTCTGTGAGACACTGATAATGCCCCCGTGCAGCGCATTTCACCATGTGTATGTTCCAAAAGCACCTTTTAAGCACAAACACTATCTACACAGGGTATAATCGATTCCGCTAATTTTCGCTTCCTGCAGAGACTGTACATCATATTTGACTTCCGCCGAGACTGTACGCGAACTTTTGCTTCCTGCAGGGACTGCTGTCCTCGAAAATTGGCTTCCTGCCGAGACTGTCCGCGTGACTCTGCTTCCTGCCGAGAGCCTCGGCAGGAAGCAGAATCATGCGGACAGTCTCTGCAGGAAGCCATTTATCATGTACAGAAGTCTCGGCAGGAAGCAAAAGATCGCAGACAGTCTCGGCGGAAGCCAAATATGATGTACAGTCTCTGCAGGAAGCGAAAATTGGCGGAAGCGATTATACCCTGTGATCTACAAAGAACCCACTGAAAGCATTTCACAAACTGCATACCCTACACGGCAAAAATGCTGCACAAAATTACTAAGTACAAAAGGCCATAATTCCATCAAAACCCACATGCGCATCTTCATCATAACCACAACAAGTGCAGGGGCGTAACTAGAGGTAATTTCATTATACGCACAACCATGTTTTATTCTCTACTTCTTGAAGAGAAAGCTAGTATTTCAGCCACTTTGGCAATTGGTATTGAAATCTGGTCTAATTTATAAATTTTCAACAAGCAAATATGCAAGTGCGTTTTGAAATTTTGTCAATTTTGACAAAATTTCAATACGCACCTGCGTATTTGCCGTATAGGTAGCTACGCCATTGAAGTGTACAATGTCTGAGAAACAGTCACTGAAAATTGTGGGAGGAGTTGATTACACGACGTATTTACCCTGCAATGCAAACATTTAATGCCCCCTGACTATCTATCGTCAGGGGGTGAGGGAGGGGGGGTGCATAAAAACAGAATTTTGTTCCGAGGAACAAGTTCTTTCATTTAAGAGCAGATTGCGCTTTAGTGGCGTCCCTGCCTACCGGAAACGCTAATCATCAAAGGCGTCTCCTTTTTTAAAAACTATCAATAAAACATGAAAAAACCTGAATCGCTCACCTGAGCAAAAAGGTTAAAGGTCAAACTAGGGTCATCATTTCAACAAACCTATTCATACCACAGTATCCGAACTACATGTACAATCTCTTCCGGTTTTCATAGCGTTGAATCGAGAGTACAAACGTTCGCTTATAACCAGTAGTCGGAAATCATTATGTTTTGAGATTTTATCCGGAATCTGCTGCGTCATTTATAGCTATTCAGCTTCGAAAATGTAAAGAGGTAAGTTTATTATAATTTGCTGTTCGGTCTTTTACTTTATTACCCTGTACAATGTCGTGTATGGGTGGGTAGTAATTGGTACAGTTTTCAAATCGCCCTTGGCATGATTCTTAAACCATTTTGAGCATTTTCTTACATGTTTTATACAAAATCTTTAGAATAAACGGAAGGCGTTATCAATCTACAGTTTATTAGTTTTGATAAAAGAATGCTAGCTAAGTTTTGCACGACACAATCTCGTGTTAAATTAAGCTGTTCTGAAAAAAAAATCTGCGACGGCAAGGAGTTTTTCATTGTACAGGGCAATAAAGTAAAAGACCGAAGAGAAAATTATATTAAACTTACCCCTTTACATTTTCGAAGCTGAATAACTATAAATGACGCAGTAGATTCCGGATAAAAACTCAAAATATAATGATTTCCGGCTACTGGTTATAAGCGAATTCTGTACTCTCGATTCAACGCTATGAAAACCGGAAGAGATGGTACAGTGCGTTCGGATACTGTGCACACTGAACATTCTTTACTGGGGCATTGGATTATCGATTTTGTTATCGCCCCTGTTAGACAATATTGGGTATCAAATTTACATATGATTGAATAAGGAATATCAATAATTTTATGTTTTTCTAACCTTTTTCAAATTATTTGAATATTTTATAACCTATATTCTGAAAACCGGGTATATTACCTACACGATGGTGTTTTCACTTTTCGAAAAAGTCAAAGTTTTCTTGCTTCCCTTGCCTTTTTAATTACATGCCTATCTTGACATATAAATTCACTGGAATATTAAAAAAAATGCGAAATTTTCCATTTTCAGTGCGTATTTCTGAAAATTTCGAGCTATACTGATTTTTATAACCTTATTTCTGACAGTCTTTATTCTGAGGATTAAAATGATACATCTTTTTCAAAGTTAACATTATGTCTTCATGCTTCCCCACGAGTCCAAAAACTGAAACTTTAAGAGATTTGCCTTTTGCGGCGCTGAAAACTCAGTCGCTTCGTTTAAGAAATGCATTGCCACCGATCCTGTCAGAATTCCTTTGGATGCGTAATTTAAATAGGAACTAGCAAAACAAATTCACCATCATTTGAACAAACTTGGTACAGGACTACTAGACAATGCTACATACAAGATTTCAAGCATATGAGCCAAGTAGTTCTGAAGAAGAAGATTTTTTGAATATTTTGTATGTATTTCTATGGGTCAAACCTGGGACTCCCTGTCCCGAGGCCATTTTGGACCCTGGGCCAAGCAGTTCTGGAGAAGAAGATTTTTAAGTATATTTTAGTTTCAAACCCAAGACCCCCTGCCCCAGGGCCATTTTGGACCCTCGGGCCACCATTTTAACAAACTTGGTAGAGGTCCACTAGACAATGCTTCATGCCAAATATCAAAGCCCTAGGCCTAGCGGTTTCAGAGAAGATGTCATTTAAAGCAAATTGTTGACGACGGACGACGCACGACGCGCGACAGACACTGGGTGATCACAATAGCTCAGCCTGAGCCTATGGCTCAGGTGAGCTAAAAAAAAAAAGAAGGCAAGCATACTAACCTAGCCTGTCTTGTTTAAAATGTGCATTCTGTTCCGGTCATGTGTAGTTTGAAATTTGGGTAAATCTGCATTCCGTCTTCAGATTGCGCATGCTCTTAAGTAGTCAGGTCTAATTTGCACAAGTGCAGTTTGCATATTTTCGATGAAAGGCTATCTAATAAAACATGTACCATCTTCGAGATTTCTCAGTGGTAAAAAATTATAATATCTGAGCCGCGACACGAGAAAAGCAATAAAGTGGTTGTGCGCCCAGCGCAGACTCAGATCAGCCTCGGCATTCGCCCTGTCTGATCAGAGTCTTTGCTGTCCGCACGGAGGTAGCTGATCAGAGTCTTAACTACCTTTAAAGCGCAAAGCAAAAACTCTGATCAGACTGGGCAGATGCCCAGGCAGATATGAGTCTGCGCTTAGTGCACTACCACTTTGTTTTCTCGTGTCAAGGCTCATTTTTGTTATACTTACAGAAATTGCCATCAAAGTCACAGACGTTTGAACCTGGAGGCACGTAGTAGAATGAGAAGGCGCACCCGCACGTGTCCATAATGACGTTCTGAAAGCAGGATTTGAGGCACGACTGTTTTGTATAGTCCACGTCAAAACCGTCGGTGTAGTAGTTTTTGACGTCCACTCCACTGTTACCACAGTCCGCGTGGGGTGGAGGCAGTCGGATGTAGTTTTTCTGTAAGACAAAACAGGGGCGTAAGCAGAGGTAATTTCATTATACGCACAACCATGTTTTATTCTCTACTTCTTGAAGGGAAAGCTAGTATTTCAGCCACTTTGGTAATTGGTATTGAAATCT
The DNA here is from genome assembly GCA_963989385.1 of Ctena decussata. Taxonomy (NCBI): domain Eukaryota; kingdom Metazoa; phylum Mollusca; class Bivalvia; order Lucinida; family Lucinidae; genus Ctena; species Ctena decussata. Next base: position 12,361,831 of record OZ022509.1, read on the forward strand.
TGTCTGATTTATAAATTTTCAGCATGCAAATATGCAGGTGCGTTTTGAAATTTTGTCAATTTTGACAAAATTTCAATACGCACTTGCGTATTTGCCGTATAGGTAGCTACGCCTTTGCAAAATGTACTTGTATGTTAAACAGTCTTGAAAAATTTACGTTTTTAAGACCTATGTATAGAAAAACTTTGTCTGATAGTCCCCCGAGTGTAGAAGCTATCATTTGGTAGAGTGATTTCAAGGTGTGGACACCACCGATGGAAAACACACAAAGTACGCATATCATATTGAGTATTTAAAGAATATAGGGCAAACGGCGTGGATCTAGATGAGGCGGCGAGGGTAAAGAACTGAACTATCTCTCCGAAGTGCAAATGTTCTACCCCCGCCCCCCGCCCCTCCCCTACACCCTCCTCAACCCCCAACCCCTTAGTAGAAGGTTTCGCCTGCCAAGGACGCAAATATTACTACGGTTAAGTTATCTGCTTGGTAAAATGACTCCCAAGAAGGAAAAACAGCTGCTGAAGCCCGGGTTTACGGGCTTCCAGGCCTCCTTCTAGCTTTACACCGATAACTATCGTAAACAATATTCAGTTGCCTTATAATGTGATCTTTCAAAACCCATATCATTTGAATTGCATAATATACATGTGTCCTACCACTCTACACACCCGGAATACCCGCATTTACACACAATAAATAAAATAATAATAATATTTATAATAATAACCAAAATATAACATGTAGGCATACTTACCACATCTAACCCAACAGATGTCATGTACCCCGGGGGAATGGAGAATCCCTCGTCCTCAGGGAAGGGATAAGTTCCTCTCTTGTGTATCAAGATTCGAACCCCAGCATCCGGTGACAAGGCGGGGATATAGTCTTTCTGTTCGATATTAAATTCTAGCGTCAGCCCTAGTGAATAAAAATATTCGCATTTACACAGATATTTTTCTGACTGTTTTCACAATTGGGACTGAAAACACGTTCAAATTGTCTTTGCTAAATATGCATTTTTACCAGTTTCAAGCTAGTTTTCAGTACCTTTAATGTAGAAAGTAACCCATTACTATATATGGCTTTGGCCAGTAAGTGTTTACAAAAATGTCCATAAAAGCATTTGGCCGAACATTTGTTTAACGCCGGACATAAACTCGAAATACCTCGAAACAGGCGAGTGCGTCGGAATAGGCTAAACGAGTGTATTTTAAGTAGACTATTGCTGCGGTATCAAAATTTCAATGTTTAACGAAAATGTCATATTGGTGCATTTTAATTTTGGCGTCCATGATATTCCATTGCTCCAGATAATAAAATTCGATAACCGCCAAATATAAGTATTTTACAGTTGCAAAAAGACAGATAGCTTGGGCTTATGACTGGAAACATTTCCAAGACGTAATCTCTACCAAGGAGAAAACGTCTCCCTTTTAGCTTGGAGCTTAAATTATTTCTTTTAAGAGTAGCTTCCATTTTCGACAGAACATCATAAAATGTGTGTCCACTTCTAAATATTGCGGAAAACATGGAGGCGTATCCATTCACGACATTGTCAAGCAAGCCAGAAGTTGACACAATACGAGTTGTATGCTTACCCATTAATGGTCCGGCATAGTTTGACGTCAGCGCCGGCTGTCCGGAATCAAAAGCATTGAAGGTGTAGCAGTTACCGTACTTAAAGTTCGTGAAGTGGGTAAAGTTACTGAAAGAAAATAAAAACATCGTGGAAAAGTTTGATAATGGAACACTCCTCCTTTCAGAAAGCTGTAGAAATAAGATGAATAAAGATATCACTATACACTGTAAAAAATCCGTAAATTTTACGGTAGAATGACTGGCAACCAGCTGGCAGTCCATTCCCCGTTATCATTACGGGTGTTTGCCGGTAAGACATTTTCTGAAACCACGATATGGTAGAGTTATGTTAACTGGCCGCACTTGAAAATAACTCTATAGTGTTGAACTATATGACTAAAACAACACCTGCTATAATCTACCCTACTGTGCGTGATGGGTCCTGCGATTTTTACGTAAAAATAACGGGAAATGGACTGGCAGCTGGTTTCCAGTTATTCTACCGAAAAAATACGGAATCTTTTCACAGTGTAGATATAAAGATTTAGAAGCTAGTCTTATGATGCACTTAACATCCCGGCCAGAAAAGCATGTTATTTTTTCGCCCATCAGACAATATGTATAGGAGAAAGCCCGAGTATCTGTCCATTCCTGAAAAATAATGGAGACGAGGTTCAAAAGGGGCAGAGTCCCCTTATTTTTCACTAATGGACAGATACGAGCCCTTTCTCCTACTTAAAATACACCTCAACAAAACGACTTTGAAAATTGAAAAGCAATTTGAGGCTTGAACAGCTGAAACTTCGAAGTATGGCCAATGTTCCTTCTTTCGAATGTGTTCTCTGCTCTCGAAGGAACTCTTTAAGATTTTTTATTGTATTTTACTCATGTACATGAGGATAAATTCTTTTTGTCTATATCTGTAATGGAGAGTTTTATTAGGGCAACCTGCCGTAGGTGTTTTTTGTAATATCCCTTTGTAGAGCTGCCAAGACTCAGAAAGCTGTCTTAAAGCCAAGTCAGGGTAATTTCATCAACTCCACTTATTGCCTGTCATGTAAATTGCATGCAAAATATTAAATTGTCAGCAGGTGGTACGCATGAAATGTCATTATAGGTTTCTAGCTATCTGTCAAGTAATATGCGTGCACACGGTAAATTTAACATGAAAAACAATTAGTAGAAATAAGCTGGATGCATATCATAATAATGGCCTGAACAAAAGATTTATGAATCATATAATATAGAATCTTTGTTGGTGTTGAGACCTCAACAAGGAAATTCCAGGCTCGTTTTCACATCATTTAAGTCGCATGATACTAAATATTTTGAAAACCAGCCTTTGATGTCCTTGTCTCGACTTCAACCCATCAAAGACTCTTTAAGTCTTTTCCATTGCACCACCTAGTACTGACGCTATCCTGACAAGAATTGCACATGCTGTTCTTTGCTTCTGGCGTTCTTTCTTTGGAGCCCAGAATGAATCAGGCTAATTTAGGAGTATACTTTGTTAATTCAGGAACAATTTATGGTAACAGTATGCAGCAGGAAGGGAATTTCCCTCATTTGACACGCCTGTCTTGATATAAATACTTCTCACCCATTGGACAAGAATATCCCTTTTTAGAGGTGAGTGAGATTTTTCTATCTCAGCCTGCTATCTCAGCCTAGGCTCTGAAAGCTGTCTCAAAATGCCAATCATTGCTAAAAGTACAGCCCAATTAATTACACACTTAAATTCAACAAATCCACTTGCAGGGAAATTGCATGTAAAATGAAATTGACAGCCAGTGATTTGCATCAGGTGTCACTGTAGATTTCTGGTTAGCTGCCAGTCATGCAATATGCATGCACAAGATGAAACTAACACACATGTCAGAACTATTTATAGAAAAAATGGAATGGCTTCAACAAGAAGTTAAGGTATCCAATGGATATTCTATTCTATAAAATAAACTGGGTGAGAAAAATAATCAATGATGGGGTTGAGGCCTCGACAAGGAAATCTCAGGCTCGTTTTCAGATTATTTAAGTCTTATGCTCGGCAAGCCTCGCATAAGACTAAATAATCTGAAAACTAGCCTGAGATTTCCTTGTCTCGGCCTCAACCCCATAATAGTTTCTATTAATCTCAATGAAAAAATGTTTCTGGCAGACTGATAAATAGTGTAGACCCTGAGCAAACTGCTCTTTGGAATCAGTCTGATCTAGGTCTACATTATTGGCTCAACCAGTTCTCTCCTACGATATTGGGCGATCATGGTAATGCTTACGCCGGAGAACAGGCTTTCCCCAAATAGTGACAAGACAAAATCAGGTCTTCCTTGAGGTGTCCGAAGTCTTCCAAATCCTCCGGCGTCATTTGTACCGCAACGTTGGCGTACGCCATTGCTGCCACGTGACTGTCCTCCATTTCTTGGTAGAACTGTTCCTCCATTTCCGTGTCATTTTCTAAGGCCTTCCATTTGTTGAAGTTCTGTGTCTTCATATAGTCCTTGATCCTGTCTGTTAAGTCGAGCAAATCCGATGCTTCGGTGTCGTTGCCTGTAATTTGAGTAATTACTGAATTATCTTCCTTCGTTTACGGTGTTTTCCGCTATTTTTAAAGGGGTGGGGGACAACTTTAATGTTTTCCTGTTTGCTTCGCTGGAAAATATAACCATTCTAAATAGTGGTTCTACTTTTATTAAGAAAGAAATTGCTCATCCAGGAGTATTTTTCCTTTACGAGTTTACCCTTATTCAGACAAAAATTAAATAACCGAGTTTCTTCCCTTGAACATGTATCCATTCGCATTTGGCAAAGCTTATTTATGCTGATCAGTCTGGGGACCAATAGATTTCCATCACGCATATTTGTGATGGTTAACCATGCAATTTAAATGAACTGACATGATGGCTTACAATAACATAATTACTGAATTTTTTACCACAAGATGTCACTGCATGTCCGAAGGATGAAACGTAATGGAAAGCCATATGGTTGGTTTCTTCTGATGTTATGGCTGACCATTACAAAACCAAGAAACCCACAAGTACTTGTGAACTGAGTAACTGGTCCAAAACCTTGAGTAAATCTTACAATTACTGTCTGTTGCGAAAAAGCAAGCATTGTAGACAGTTTTGATCGTTACAGAATAGGAAAAATTGAAAGTAAATATGTATTTTTCTTGGAAATAAAACAAGCCAAATACACACCAATATTTATAATTCTGCAGAAAACCAAAATACAGACTGATTATAATGAGAATAGTTAAGGGCTGGACCAAATATCCATTTTAAATGTAGACAGGTCATACCGAACACTGCCAGTGGGTTAAATTGCCATTTTAGTGCGTTGGACTGAAACCTGTTAGAGTTATGGCTGCCCATCACAAATGTGCGTGATGGAAAACCGTAAGTCCCCAGACTGCTGACAATATGAGCCGCAACACGACAGATCCAATAAAGTGGCAAGTGCGCCTAGCGAAGACTCAGAATAGATTCCTCGCTATCGGCATGGAGGTGGCTTAAACCCTTAGCTACCAGTTAAGCGCACAGTGAAGACTCTGATCAGACTGGGCGGACGCCCAGCCTGATCTGATTATTTGCTGTGCGCACATGCCACTTTGTTGGTTTTGTCGTGTCGCATCTTATATAAATGAAGGTTACAGCTGTCTTATATAATACCTACAAGGGGCATGAATATTTCACCAAGGAAGGCAATTTAGTAACATTTATATCTCACCAGTGCACGAAGATCATAATTTTTTTTTCAAAGCGTGTCATTAAGAAAAGGAGAGGCTGTCAGACCACATTTAATCAAAAGCATTACATAAGGGACCGACCATTCGATATTCTGGGGGGGGGTATATTTATCAAAAAAAATCCCTGTCTTTGGATATGCAAGAAAAAAATAACCTGGCTCATAAGGGGGTTCAAAAAAATAATCTGGCTTCAAAAGTAAGAGAAAAAAATAACCTGTCTCCACCCAAAATTTCAATAACAAAAAATATAGTCTGCAGGTAATTCCATTGGAATTGAGTTTCTATAATCTTTCTGGCTTCTGGGGGCTGCGCCCCCAGACCCCCATATTTATAGTTATATTTTAATATTATCTACAATTGGGTTACACCAGCGGGCCCCCCATGTGCATACATTTACAAAAGAATCCTATATAACATTGACATACATGTATCATTGATCTGCCACATTACTAAGTAAATGTTTCCACTAAAACTGAATTGCAAAAGAGTCACTAGCTTATGGGAGACAAAACCATTATGGCAAAATAAACACTCTAAAAGGCAAAAGTCTGAATATAAAAACCCTTATTTTTACCATCATTCCTAGTTTTTCTCTTGTTTCCAGTCTTAAAATTGCCATTGAAATTGGGAAATTGCTTTAGCTTCTGGGGGCCGTTGCCCCCCAGACCCCCCTTTGTTAACTTCTTAACACATAACTTTCAGCCATTTTATTAATTGCCATTTATGTATAACGTGACTCTATCAGTAAGTATTTATCAAACTTTCTAAAGGAGGAATAAAGCATGTTTTGGCATATATATCTGGATAGAAAAAAAAACTTAAATTCCTAAAAAAAGGGGTAAAAAATACTGATGTGGGTAAAATAAAAGGATATTAAGATCAAGTAAACAAGGATCTGATAGTTCAGCTATAAAATAAAAAAAAATAACCTGTCTGAGTTAGTTTGCAAAAAAAATAAATTAGCTTCCACAAGGTGAAAAAAACAGAAATTGTTTCCAGCGGCCAGTGAAATAAAATGTTGTGTCTCCATCAAGAATACCAGGCCCCCCCCCCCCCCCCCCCAGAATATCAAATGGTCGGTCCCTAAACTCCTTCCATCCTAAAAATAAATGTCACTGTAGATGTTAGGTGGTGTGCTATATGGATTCCTCTTCCCTCCCCCCTCCCCCCCCCCCCCCCCACACACACCCTAACACCCTAAGACCTTCCTGCGCATTCCGTTCAGAAACATAAAAGAACTGCTAGAGACAATAACATTTTTCTCAGATTTACTGTTCCGCCCATTCGATGACTAAGTTGGTCAGATGACGTCATCGAAGTCTATCTATTTACCAAAGAAAGCAAATTCAACAAGCAAACTGCATTTTGTAAATGCCTATGCATCATATAGCATTTGAGCCGCGACACAAGAAAACCAACAGAGTGGTTATGTGCCCAGCGTAGACTCAGGTCCGTCTGGGCATTCACTCAGTCTGATCAGACTTTTCGCTAGGCGCTTTAGCCCTGAGCGGATGCCCAGGCTGATCTGAGTCTCCGCTGGGCGCATAACCATTTTGTTGGTTTTCTCGTGTCGCAGCTCATTGAAAGCAAAATGCGATCTACAACTTGATGTATACCAAATATAAGCCGCGACACGAAAAAAAACAACAAACTGGCATGCGCGCCCAGCGAAGACTCAGCGACTCAGATCAGCCTGGCCATCCGCACAGTCTGATCAGAGTCTTCGCTGTCCGCTTGGAGCTATATTAGACCCTTAGCTACCATCTAAGCGCACAGGGAAGGGTCTGATTAGACCGGGCGGATGCCCAGACTGATATGAGTCTTAGCTGGGCGCACATGTCACTTTGTTAGTTTTGTCGTGTCACGGCTCAGTTATGCTTAGTCTCCACAGCAAGCGCTTTATAGCAATAACAAATAACAAGCAAGTTAATAATCAGTCGGTCATACAAGCTCAGGATACCTGCAGCTGTCCGAATGAACCCTAAACAAAATATTCTCCAGATGCATTGAATTGTTTGAAAAAATGAACAGTTTGAATGTAGCAAGCAAATAACAGCCAATGGAAAACTCTGACAAGAATACTCAGTGATTTTTTTTCACTATTTTGGGAATGGTGCCGTTGGCCACAGAGTTGGGAAAATTCGCGTCGTATTCTCCTTAAATTTGGAATTTCAGAAACACCTTTATTGGCTCAAGTGGTGGGATAGGGGACATGAATCAGAATATATAACATTTAAATTCAATTATATAGCTACATATCTGCCAGTTCTCTAAGCAAGCAAGTAAAATTCTTGTAGAATGGTCCCTAGAAAAATTCTTCCTGCAACTGGGAATTTTTCAACTTGCAGTTTGGGAAAAAAGATACTATTTTTAATTGGGACTGGTGCCTTTTATGGGCACCACTTATACACAGAAAAATCACTGAAAACTGTCCACAAGACAAAATTATTGCCCACATGGTCAGTCGATATTCAAACACGGGCAGAAAAAGCTTTCGAGAATTTGTGGCGCAAATAAAAATCGTGAATGCTTCTCGTCGGAAAAATGGTTATTCAATTCCGGTCATTTCATAGCCGCAAACATTTCTTGTGTCTACAAGAGAATATTATGAAAGAAAGTTGATCGAAGCTTTTCTTGACACACAGCGGTAACTATATGAAGCAATAACTCATGGTCAGCAATTTTATCAGTCAACATGAAACATTTAAACCAGCCAGACTAAACGTAGCAAACCTAGCAGAGCCTTTGACCTACGTTGCAACTAGAAGCCTTGCAAATATACCAAAACAACCAAATACCGGAACACATTTAAAACTTAATGCAAAATATATTTTATCTGATCAGATTTTCCACAGAACTCCAGTATTTCTCGGTAATTCCTTGCCTGTTCAGGAGCATCGGCAGCTCAGTGGGTTAAGCGCTGGTCTGCTATTCTAGCGGACCCGGGTTTGAGACCCGCTTGAGGCGAGAATCTTTCCTACCGTAAACGGGGTTCCATAACACACAACCTTTCATTGTGACCCTCCCATCGTCCTGATATGACTGAAATACTGTTGAAAAGGACGTAAAATCGCAAGTCATTCATCCATCCATCCTTGTGTGTTCTGTGTTTAGGAGTATTCCGGTATTTCTATGAACCGCAGTCTAAGCAACTCACGTACCAACAAAACTCAAACTTCTCAGAAATAGCTAGCCATGCATCCATCAAACACAGACATTATGACATACAAATGAGCCGCGACACGCGAAAACCAACAAAGTGGCATAAAGGGCCAGCGCAGACTCAGATCAGCCTGGACATCCGCACAGTCTGATAAGATGGTTGGTTGATTTGATGCTTAACGTCCACGGTAAACAACTAAGGTCATGTCGGGACGGTCAGTTAACCTAACCACACTATTCCTGGGCAGGCTTAGACCTCCTAAGCGGTTAACCAGTACTAAGTGCACATACTTTCGCCAGTGACTGACAACTGCCCTTCTTGAATCAGCGGAAGGAGAAACGAAAGTATGTGGCCAGACCGGGATTCGAACCCAGGACCTCTGACTTGCGAGTCAGGTGCCCTACCGATTGCGCTACCCGGCCCGGCTCAGTCTGATAAGAGTCTTCACTTTGCGCTAAAGGGGTAGCTAAGCTACCTCCATGCAGACAGCGAATTCTCAGATCAGACTGGGTGGGTGCTCAGGCAGATCTGAGTTTGCGCTGGGCGCACAGCCACTTTGTTGGTTTTCTCGTGTCTCGGCTCAAATGGAAAATGCAAATACAAACCACACAAGTAGCGACATACACGTTTACCTCCTCCTGCACTTGGCGTGTTTGTATTAAAATAATCTGTTTAGCTAACCCTAACTACAGTGGGCTATCGGTATTTTGTGGAACGGAACGGAACGGGACGGAGACTTTTTACGGAATAAAACGTAATGTTTATTTTAAAATTGACAAGGGAGGTTATCATTGCACTATATTCCGTAAGATAATATGCAAATTTAGCAACCAATTTTATTATAATAATCAATACTCATTTGTTTGAGAAAGCAGGGGGGCGGGTGAGATAGGTAGGGTAGTAGCGGTTCCGTGCCGGAACCTAGGAGGCTAGCCACAAAATACCAATAGCCTTACATTGGACCCTCTTTACAAAGACAGCATTTGTTCCCAAACATTTTGCTGTTGTAAAGAATAATACATAAATATTTAGAACTTACTCCAACAGAAAAGGTTTCCAATACAACAAAGAGATAAATATTAAATCATCTTTTCGCCCCCCACACAGTCTATCATATAAGGACTAAGCTGAGTATCCCTCTTACAGATCTGAGCTAACGCTTGCAAGTGTTTTCGGAAAAGCTTATACTTGCATGTACGATCGTCATGTCACTACCAGACCAAATACATGTAGCTGTTTCCGATTTTCACCCCACATCAGTTAATAGTCCCTGGATATAATATGCCATTTTGCTTCCCATTGCAATTTAGTACACTCTATTGTACTGAGTAGTTTCTGGCATAACAGGCACTTGAGGAAAAGAAGAAAAGTTATTTTGGTTTGTTTCTATATTTTCTTGCAGTTAATATATTTTGAGTCTTACAAGCCAGGGATGAAATTTGTTGTAAAAAGGCGTTGAGATGATGAAAAAAAAAACGAACAAACAAATGAATCAGACAAACACATATCCTAACGATACAACATTCAGGGAGGATGACACGAGGGACATAAAACACATCTAGAGACAACGACATGATAAACGTAATAAAATTGAGCCCGCGACACGAGAAAACCAACAAAGTGGTTGTGCGTGCGCCGAGCGCAGACTCATATTAGCCTGGGCATTTGCCCAGTCCGATCAAAGTCTTCGCTGTCCACATGAAAGTAGATTAGACCCTTAGCTACACTTTAAGCGCTTAGCGATGAGTCTGAGCGGACTGGGCGAATGGTCAGGCTGATCTGAGTCTGCGCTGGGCGCACAACCACTTTGTTGGTTTTCTCGTGTCGCGGCTCAATTATGTTTAAAAAATAAATTGTGCCAACACTTTGCATCATCGTCAACATAAGAGTATCAGACTACATGAAGGTGGTGATAATCACTGAGAATATAAAAATGAGCATAAAATGCTAAAAACACGACATAAATTCCCCAAACTTAGCAGATGTTTTCTTTAAAACGCCTGACTTACTGTAAAGTTCTTGTGTAAGAAAAGATCAAAGGGCAGCTAGCTGTGCGAATATAAAAAAAAGCACCATCGCAATTGAAAATGCGTTTAGGTCTGAAGATATAATTCGATATATCGAAAGAGACGTCCCCGCAAGTTTTCCAACTCCTTCACAAACTACCAGACTGAGCAGTAAAAAAAGAAAAAAGAAGTAGCCTGTGTCCGAAAATTGAAAAAAAATTATGAAGAAAACCCAGAGGAGTTTACTTTATAAGGTTGCGGAGTTTCACTTACACACCCATCTGGGTCACAGTAATGTACTTTTTGTACTATTGTGTGATCATAGGTCTATCTGTCTACCCTATATTTAATGAATGTATCCTATATAGTGTGCACCTTTAAAAAATCTACTCTTTTTGTCTGTTCTACCTTGCAATTTGAAAAAAAGTTGGAAAAATAATTGCTAGGACGCACTTTCCAATATATTGATGTACCTTCATACTCAAATCGATTTTTAATGAGAATGTCATTTATTCAGTTTTTTTTTATATTCTCTTTTTGCGCTGTAAATCGCCATTTAATTATGAAATGATTTTTCTTTACCCGTGAATTATCGCTGATTAACACATGTTGTTGGAGGGCAGATCACGAAATATTAATTCACGACGAAGTTTTTCAACAGTTTAGTAGTTTATTAGAGTCTCATCCTGGTGTACATCATCACATACATATACACATATTACAAAATAAAAATACACCAAGCCATTCAATATAGAATTATAAGAGACTATCACAGCAGTACTTATTTACAAGCATCATCATTATAAAAATAATATAATAACCATTACGAAGTGAATTAATATTCGTATCTGCCCGACAACACATGTGTTAATTTGCGATAATTTACCGGTACGGAAAAATTGAGTCAATTCTAACATTATATACAATAGATATGAGGTTCTGTTTTCAGTGCACAGACACTCAGGCGTCATACAGTAGGGGGTCAATGTACAGATGAATTACATGTTCACAACAAGTCAACGTTAAAACTGAGGACCACTGTGTACAACAACACAATATACTGAGGTGGAAGTAAAACATATTTGTAGAATTACCAGGAGGTGCAGTGGGTTCTGGCGACCCGGGTGGCCCGGGCGGTCCCTCCTCCTCCTCCTCACTGCCTAGAGTATTAACATACAAACAGATAACAACACAGAGTTTCAATAATAACAGCGACATTACAAATATGAAAATAACGGACACGGTCACTGTGATTCTTTCATTGTAAAGAGATAATAGCAATTACCTGCAAGAAAAAAAATGATATATTCCATTCTAACACAGTGCGCGGAAAGTTTCTGCAACAATTCACTGTTGCGGAGCGCGTGAGTCTAATTGTTGACGCCACTGGCAACACTGACGTAATTTTGTGACGTTTTGAGACGTAAGACAGTGTAAACGTCTCTTTTTCTTTGTAAAATCGCCATTAAAACCTAGAGTTATCTTAGACACAGTTAAGAGTACCGTATTAGCGGAAGCATGAACGCGCTGGCAGGAAGGTTGGGAGAATTTGATGGAAACGAATATTTTTTCAGCTTTCTTAAGTGTTAGAATCGAAATAGTTCAGCTCTAGTATTGAAATGTTGTGTAATAATTCACTGTTTGTCGGTCAGTTATAAGAAGATATATCACTCGCGCCCCGCGCTCGTGATATGATCTACTTTACAACAGACCTCCAAACAGTGAATTATTACTCAACGATTCACTGCTAGAGCTGATCAGTTTCTTACACATAGTGCGCTTATAAATAGAGGCAATGGAAAATTGCAGTGAATTATTCTGCAAAAATAATTATTCACTGCTACGTTCCGCGTGAGCTAATTGCATATGTTTACATTCTTGGTGTATTTACTGAAATGCCCTATAGTAAACTATTGGAACGTAATGCAGTTTACATTCTTGTAACTACTTTTAAGCAACGCGACGTCACATGCCTTTAAATGACGTCAAAATAAACCATGGCTCTCTACAATCAATAACGCTGTTTCGCTGTTAGCAGAAAAAACTGGGTGTACATGTTTTACTACTTTAATTTTAGCGTTTATTTAAGATTTTTCATCAAGGTTTTGATTGACATGAATGTAAATATAAGCAATGAACTTACTTATTTTTTCTGATGTTTATTGAAGTGTAAACTACATAGGGTCACCAGCAACGTCATTTGCACGCGACCCAATGTAGTTTAAACTTAGATAAACTTCAGAAAAATGGAATCCATTTTTAAATACCGTCAACTCAATTAACGTCAAATATCGTTTCCCTACTGTTTGACGGTGCGGCGTCCATTTTTTCAGCAGAAAATCCGATGGGGAAAAAAATAAACAGACGCTTGTTACAGTCTGCATCGATGGCAGGATTATTCGCACACTAGACTCTAATGATTGGATGATTTTGAAGAAAATGACAAACCTTATGTATTTTGTGTAAGAATCGAAATAGTCATTTTAACAGTGATTTGTTGAATAATAAATCACCGTTTGCCAGTCGGTTGTAACTATTATCACTCGTGCTCTGCGCTCGTAATATGATCTACTTTACAACTAACCCCTACACTGGGATTTAGTACTTCACACAACAAATCACAGTCAGTCAGAGCTGATTGTATTTCTCACTAGCCTAAATAGCGAGTCCGTGCGCCATACTAAGTCTCTACAGCGCTCGTCCAGCATTTTATTATTGTGTGATTACAATATCACACAAGCAAATTCGATGAACTTATGCTCCCCCCCCCCCCCCCCCCCCGCGCCTTTACAATTAAATCCAAAAGCCATATGCATATCAAGAGACTAGCCATCTAAGAGAATTTAAAGAGTAACTAAACTTCAGGAACTGACTGAATCAGATCCCAAACCCTATCCCCAACATCAAAGGGAAAGATTGACAAAGACATCCCAACAAACAATAAATTGCAAGCGATAAGCCGAGTCAGCAGCTCTTTCCCAAATAGGTGGCAACTCAGCTATCTTTACTGAACTAAGTAATTAAGATCAACATAAGGGTTACAACAGACTAAGCAAATTATACGAAAAACATTTAACAACTATTTTTACCTTTTTTCAATTTTTATTATAGAAGGATTGAAAACACAATAAATTAAACAGCACCGAACATATAACAAATGCAACCGCAACAAAAGTACCGCATTGGGACGGTCAGTAATAACTACTGGGGGGGTGTTAAACCGGGTTTACTGGGCCCAAACTTTCACCCTCACTCTCCGCCGCGGTGCACACAATTAGTTGGTAGTTCTGTTCGTATGGAGGTCCCCCAACTCATCAGAGAGTCATTACGGGCAACAATTAAAATCAAGAAAAGACTGTGATGAAACAAGGATAAGGACTCGACAGCCAAAACGTGTTGAGACACCTGGAGATCCCTGGGCGTCAGCAACACCACTGTAACACTGGAGCAAAAGAAGACCACAAGTTGAATCCCGGTGTGCCAAGAAACAGACAAACATCCGGCCCCAACCAACTAATATATAGCTTTATGTAGGGGCTATCATAGAGTCTGAACCCCGACCAACCGGCATGCAATTAAAGAGGACAGCAAAGTTGTCAACCGTGATGGGTTAACCACTTCAAAGCACACAAGGTACCTACTCAATAGGTCTTCCAATGTCGAAAAATGACTAAGATTTCAAAGCGAAAAAAGTAGTAAAATTATCGGAGCACAACTTCTAAGTCACACGCACTTCTAAAGACCATGAGAAAGAAGCCTGCAAAGTGATTCTTTAAAAGCTGTAGGAGGAGTTTCGCAACAAGGTGCCTACTGTTAAGGGGGATGGAACCCCGGAACCACAGAAGGACGGAACTTCGAAAAGGTGTGGGGTCAATATTTCACTGCCAATCCGCTAACGAACTGGGTATATTATTCTTCGACGGATCTCGGGTGTGATAAATCTAAAGGTTATTAAATTATGGCTTTGTCAAAGTTTCAGATGTTGTATCAATCAAATTCCTGTAATTATGCAGTCCCAGAAGAATTGCACATGCCGTGCTGTAATGGATTATTAAACGATTATTTGCATGACTGACGACACTGAATATTTTACAACGTATTGCACATAAACCGACTGAAATTAAAAAGAGCCATTCCATTTCAGCACATCATGAAAGAAAACAACATATAATGGGCTCATTTCTGATGCACTATTCAGGGGTTTATAGTGATTTGTATGGTAGTTTTGTTTATGTCGACTGCTGCTAAAGGCTCGACACTTCAGCTAATAGCATGTGAAGTTTGAAGGTCTGAGGCTTATAAACGCCGAGAAAGATACAAAGTCAGTCTAAAAAAATTGGGTAATACTTTCGAACAACCTTTTTCACCTAATAAGTCAACGGAAATTTCAAAGGGACGTAACTCTATAGAAAACCGTCCGATCTTACTCATATTCGTTCGTGCATCTGCGACCCAACAGATAGCAATAATGCATGTTCTCTGAGAAATGTAGCTCTTAGGACAAGATTTCCCTTATAAGCCTATGTATATAGGGAAGCAACTCTGCTACTTTACTTTTGCCCCCCCCCCCCGCCACCCCCTCCCTGTTCTAACAAGAGCTGTCGCCTGACAGCATAGCTCGCCTGAATAGGTGCTTGCCCATCACACAGTTGCTATGGTGGTGTGGACTACTAAGCATAAAACTTCAGACAAGCATGTCCATAATGACAACACGTTTATAAACAAAAGCTATCTCAGAAATAAGTCTTAAAATAAAATTAAAATAAAAAAATCCACATGAAATGTCAAAGTCCATGAGCTTGAAGTCAAAGACCTAAGGGGTGGGAGTGGGGGTTGGGGGCTGCAGGGGCTAGGATGTATGAAAACCTTGAACCATTATCTAACATCAGTCCAAGTAATAGTATCAACTGAGTCCATCGTGGCACTGTGAAATTATGTCTTCATAAATATAAAACTTTACCAAATCTTTAAGACAAAATTCAAAGTTGATGACCTTGACTTCAAGGTCATCCAGTGGGGTAAGTATATGGTGTTTTGTAAAAACTCAAAACAGTGTCTAACATCAGTTCAAGTGTAAATTAAATCTCTGCCAAGCATTATGAATCAGTATGCAATTAGAAAACTTTAATAAAGATCAAATTTCCTAAGTCCCTGACCTTGACATCAAGGTCATTGAGCGGGGGTCGGGGAAGTACTATGTAAAACTTTGGACTAATATCTAACTACAGTGCAAATATAAAAAGAATTCGTTAGTGAATTCAGAAGATATGTGTCTTTAAAAAACTTTAACCAAAACACCCAATCAATAAAAAGACAATTTTCTAAGTTCATGACCTTGACATCAAGGTCACTGAGGGGGCTGGGGGTAGTACCTTGGAAAACTTTGGACCAATATCTAACTACCGTGCAAGTATCAAAAAAATCCATCCATGGGTTAGGAATATATTGGGCTTTATAAAACTTTAACCAAAACATCCAGTCCGAAAAAACTCCCAATTTCCCAAGGTCACGGAGTGGGGTGGGGGTGGTACCCTGTTAAACTTTGGACCAATATCTATCTACAGAGTAAGTATCAAAAGAATCCATCCATGGGTTAAGGAGATACAGGTCTTTAAAAAACTTTAACCAAAACATCCAATCCGGACGCGGACGCGGACGCCGACGCCGACGCCGTGGTGACAACAATAGCTCTTCCTGAACTTTCGTTCAGGCGAGCTAAAAAGGTGTCAACTCTTTAAAAGAAAGGAGTTGCGCCTCTAAAGGCATTCAATAGACCTTCTTTTTTCAAGTTTGTCCTCTGGGAGCAAATAGGCATGCATGGAAAGTGTCCTTTGTAATAAAAGCGCTGCAGGCATTGCACCATGCCCCACCACTGCAAATACATCACTCAAAACACATAGCTCTGTCAAAGATGTAACAAAAAGAACTGTGTACTTGTTTTCCCCTAACTTTGATCAATGATTGATATATGTCAGTGATATAAATGCGTTGATTTCACGACCTTATCGCAAAATCTAGTATTTTCAATTGTCAAAGGGCCACAACTCCATAGATAAGTTACTGTTCTTGTTTTATGCACGTCGTCTAATAATGCTATCAATTTATGTTAAGTTTCATAAAAATATCTGAAATAGTTTTCCATTTGCAGAGCGGACACAATCTTATCGCCAAATCTACTAATATCAATTGTCAAAAGGGCTATAACTTATGTAATCCAGACTTTTGGTTATTGCGCTCTGCACGTCGTCTAATAATGCTATACATTTGTGTAATTTTTCATAAAAAAACCACTACGAAACGGTTTGTGAGTTACAGAGTGGACATGATCTTAGCGCAAAATCTACTAATATCAATTGTCAAAGGGCTATAACTCCAAAAGTATTTGATTATTGTGCTCTGCACGTTGTCTAATGATGCTATACATTTGTATAAAGTTTCATGAAAATATCTTGAAAGTTTTTTAGTACAAAGTGGACACGGCTTTGGTTTAAACTTTATTTCATTTGTATAAGAATACATACAAAAACACAAGCATCAGAGTCATGAATATCATACAACCTTATGCCGGACCGCGTAGCGCAATCGGTTGGGCACCTGACTCATAAGTCAGAGGTCCTGGGTTCGAAACCCGGTCTGGACACATACTTTCGTTTCTCCTTCCGCTGATTCAAGAAGGGCAGTTGTCAGTTACTGGCGAAAGTATGTGCACTTAGTACTGGTTAACCGCTTAAGAGGTTTAAGCCTGCCCAGGAATAGTGTGGTTAGGTTAACTGACCGTCCCGACATGACCATAGTTGTTTACCGTGGACGTTAAGCAATAAATCAATCAAACAATCAATCAATCAATCATACAACCTTATACAAAAGGGATTCAGAAAAAAGTTATTAGACTTATATGAATCTGTATCCCGAATTGCAGCATCATAGATTTAACCAATAACTACGTGATTTCATAACCAGGAACATGTTTTTCGATATACAAATCCATTCATAGATGATATAAAGGAGGGAAATTGTAAAACCATCATGTGAAATGAGAATTTTCCATTAGTTTGAATGTACATAAATATATGTACTCATATAATTTCTCTACATATGCACCCATTGTGTATGATTTTATCTCAAAACCTACTATTGTCTATTGTCGAAGGGCCATAACTCCAAAAAATATGTAATACAGAGTTACGGCTCTTGCTCTCTGCTATCGTCTAATGAGGTTTTACATTTGTGTAAAGCTTCATATAAATAACTCAAACGAGTTTTGAATAACCGAGCGGACACGATTTTGTGAAGTGCTGACGGACGGACATTCAAAATTTCGGAGCATATAACATATTGCCCCGCCACTTTTGGGTGGCGGGGTATAAAAATAGTGGACAAACATGAAGGTGTGTCCATACAACTTAGTTCGTACTGCAACCAAAATCCAAACCCAAAGCATACAGTTAGCATGCCCCCACCCCCTACCCCACCACCACCACCAACAACCACCATCACCACATCCCTAGCACATAAAATGGTGGATGAAACTGGCCACGACCTACAGAATATTCATATCCAACAGCGTGGTCGGATGGACGGAGACGGACGACAGAGCCGTTGACCAAACGATAGAATAGTCCTCCACGGGGTTTAGTTGGACCTGCGTTAATAGGTTTACATATTACTGGACATGAATATGAAAAGACTTATTCGCGTGATTACTAATCTTTAATTAAGACAAAATTAAACACTATTATTCGTCATGTTATAAATATTGACTATCAATAGAAAACCAATTAATAATTAATGCGTGCAAATAAACCGATGAAACGCAAGTAAATTAAAATAGGCATTAGCAGGGGACCGAATGTATTCAAAGTTTTTCGAGTCAGTTATCACAGAAAGATTGTTTGTCTGAATGTTTTACATAATAACCTCGGCCTGAATGTTTTTATAACCTCGGCCTAGAAGTTTATATATCTAAACTCTGCCTGAATGGTTTTGTATACGAGAGGCGTTCAGTAAGTTTTTCAAGTGACGTAATTTCTTGGTAACCACTATAAAGACAGAATTTCTGAAAGCGAAAACACGATGATATGCCTACAGAAGTCTGCAAACGCGGTGTATTTTTCTAAAGGACGCATTTTAAACTTCTTTGAAAGAGGTATACTGTATATGCACTGCAGAATTTTACTTTAGTTGGCCGTTCCTTCAGCCCCTAGAGGCTCTATATGAAATTTGGTTACAATTGACCCAGTGGCTTTTGAGCAGATGTGTGAAATTGTCACAATATGAAAGACCAGGGTCAAAAGTCAAAGAATGACCTTGACCTCAAGTAATTATTAATTTTCATGTACTCATTACGATGACTGAATATACCAATTTTCATGTCAAAATCTTCAACAGTTTCCAAGAAATCTTATGTTCTAGCATTTTCCAATTTTAAGCTACAGAAAGCAAATTTTACCTACCGTAGAAAATGTCAAGGTCAACCCAAGGTCATACTTTGAACAATCTTGGCAGTACTTGCGTACCCCATGCTAGATACCAAGTTTCAGGGCCACCGGCCTATTGGTTCTGGAGAAAAAGATTTTCTTATTTTTTACCATATATGGGCGTAGCGGCCATGTTGGTCATGTGACCAGAACTGTTTGAACAACTTTTCGTCCCCTGGAGGCTATATATGAACTTTGGTTACACTTGGTTCAGTGGTTTCAGAGGAGAACGGACGGACGACGACGGACGACGGAGCCTAACCATCCTATAAGCTCCCCCGGAGCCGCTGGCGCAGATGAACTAAAAAACAATCTTTATCCGAAGCTCTGTAAGTTAGTCCAGAGATGTACGGTGATCGATAATGGTCATATAATGACAAAATTACACCATGGAAAAACAATATTTTTATTAATTTCCTATTCTCTTTTTCTCTTTTTTATTCGAGTGCCATCGATTTTTACCGATTAACCTTGGAACAGCTCTGTCAGAAAATAAAGATACCCAACTCTTTTGGGATGGACACTCGGAAATCAATCGTCACGTACAAATTCAAAAAGCGATAAAATAGGATATCTTCCGTGAAATTAGAAAAGCAACTTAGGGCGTATGCGAACTGAAATGACTCAGATCAGCCTGCGCATGCGCAGGCTAATCTGAATATTTTCTGTTTGTATCAATGATTACTAGGCCATACAAATCTAAATAGGAAGAGCTAAAAGTTCCATAATATTACGCGCATGCGCAACGGAATAGAGAATGCCATAATTCATGTTTTATCATGAAGACGACCAATATTAAGTTGATCAAAAAAAACATGATAATTTGATTAAGGCAGTACTATCAATGGCAATATGAAGCATCACAAATCGATCATGAAGAACCTTTGAAATGTTATCAATGAGACTTCAAATATAGTACACTTTCTAGTACATTTTATAGTACTTTCTATTACATTATATTTAGCTGATAGAATATAGAATTGTATATAAGCTCATGGGTCGCATGACTTAAAAAAATATAAAACTATATTAATGAAACTACATGTATTCATGCGAAGTCTCTATTTCTTGGGATAAGAAGCAAGCAGGCTAAGAGTGGTCAAAGTCTATAACTAATGCCAGTCAGAGAGAGAGAGAGAAAAAAAGAGAGAAAGAGAGTCTCATGGTTAGAACTACATACAAAAGAGCCGTAACAGATGAACTCATAGAGCTGTTAAATTCTGACATGGAAGAATAAATTAACGAAAATGAAAACTGAGTCAGAGAAATACAAAATGTTCGAATAAAAAGGACCAATGAGTAGTTCGTTTTCCTCCCTCGATTTTAACAGATAAATAGGCCACATCATGTGATTTCAAACAATGTGGCACTGGTGACAAGCAAAGTCTCTGGTAAGACTGCACTTGAGTGCAGTCTGATCAGAGGCTTCACTTGTCGTATCACCATACTATGGAACTGTCCCAAACTGAGGCCTCTATAAATAAGGATGATCTAAATATCACATGACAAAATTGCCACATTGTTGGAAGTCACATGGTGTGGCTCAAATACAGATGAACAAAATCTAAGCAGTCCAAAGTTGATAGAAGTCTTGATGAAAGTTTGAGATTTGACTCCTTATGTGTGAGTAACAGACAAAGAAAACTTACTATCCATGAAATGTTCATGTACGTCCGCCCAGTAGTCGTCATACAGCGAGTCCTTGTCATCAAGTTCAAAATATTCTTCCAGATCCTCAAAGGGCCCGTGATGCATGTACTTGTGTTTCAAGGGGTTGAGGTTACATATGCTGACGCTGGGAAAATCCAGTTTGGATACTGCTTTCAACTCTATCTTAACTTCGACTGGATAACTGGAGAATAAAGAATAGAAGAAATTATAAAAGCGCCACTGGCATATGAGAAGATTAATGTTTTATTTTTCTTTCTTGCATTTAAGAGTGGGCCCCATGTTGAAAAGATAAAAATGAAAATTTCAAATACAGTCAACTCCCAATATCTCGAACATTGATATCTCAAGATATCTTCTTATATCAAAGAATATATTTGCTATTTTTATTTACATTTCAACTTCTGTTATCTCAAACTACTGATATCTCAAAGTAAATTTTCTGGTTCCAGAAAATTTACTTTGAGATATCACTGTTTTCGGTTGAAATTTGACTTCGAGATATCGAGAGTTGACTGTAGAATCCGAGATACGCCATGTTTTGTATAGGATACATGACTGATGTTGGCTTTGAAGCTGAGGGCTGCCTTTTTTCGTATCTTAGTATGAACATGATAGCCATGCGTCATAATTACAAACAGTTTAAATTCTCACAAATACCGTATACGCGATAATGTTCGAGGTGTTCCATTTTTCGCGATATTTCGCGGTCACTTAGAAACCGCGAGTATTAAAACCGCGAATAATTTCAGGCTTCTTACAAAGTATCTTCAGTAGACACAGTATAAATATATATTGTTTCTGTTTGCTTTGGTAAATTCTGGTACTTTTCACTAGTGCCAGTTCTTCCATTAACCTGCGGGCTCAAGTGAAAAAGAAGCAATTTTACTTTTCGCGCATGTTGCTAACCGCGACAAATAAAAAATCGCGAAAATCAATGTGTAAGTTTTTGACCATAAACCGCTAAAATCTGGCCCCGCGAAAATTACCGCGTATACGGTATTATATCTAAATAGTTTTAGACTCACAGAAATTGTCCTGGTGTTGTCACCATTATGCAAAATTTATCATGGATGATTCGCGGGGCACTAGAGGGTTAATATGAGCCGCGACAAAAGAAAACCAACACAGTGTTGTGCGCCCAGCCCAGACTCAGGTCAACCTGGGCATCGGCCCAGTCTGATCAGACTCTTTGATAAGCGCTTAAAGAGTAGCTAAGGGTCTAAGCTACTTCCATGCGGACGGCGAAGGCTCTAATCAGACTGGGCGGATGCCCAGGCTGATCTGAGTCTGCGATGGGCGCACAACCACTTTGTTGGTTTTTTTATCGTGTCGCGGCTCAATTATATATTTTTTTTTAAAAAACTTAGATTACTGTATTAATACTATCAAACGTACCCTGGGAATTGCAATTTGCAAAAGGGGCGTTATTTAGAGTCTAAAGTGTAGTATCTGCCACTACAAAAATACCTATGATGAACAAAATAAAGGTGATGGGTATACTTTCAGACGAAGCAACTCTAATTCTTTTGCCTCCGTTCTCAGTGCGGGTCAACTCTTTAAGGAAAGACTTTTCTCCACCAGGAGTAAATTCTTTCATTTAAGAGTAGGTCTCATTTCAAAGAACTAACTTATCTAGAGAAGCGAATTGGGAACTTATGCAAGTTAATATTAATTGATTTGTTAGTAGTAAAGGGTGTCACTATGGACACGCCGTCCGGAGACTAAGTCCGCAGCCTGGGGCAGTCTCGGGCCGGGCGTGTCCATAGATGACACCACTTTAGTAAGCTTGAAAAGGCTAGTTTGAAATAACTTAGTCTTTTTCATGGGGGAAAGTCTATGTTAAATGGCATAGGAGATGGCTTAAGAGGCTATACAGTAATATGCGTCTGCTATGAGTCTCTTGGCCCTGTATCTCAAGACCTCACTATACCAGAGGCATAACTCTATAGTGACAGTTGATGGTGTGAGTTGCTGTGGCATACTCTTGTTCATTCTGTTCAATTTCTGAGGCTTTACAGTAATATGCGTCTGCTATCAGTCTCTTGACCCTGTATCTCAGGGCCTCACTATACCAGAGGCATAACTCTATAGCGTCAGTACTTGTTCCTGGGGAGATTATAAAATCTTGTATCTCAAGATTTTAATGTTCTGGACTGAAATTATTTCTTACTAGCCTTCTAAAGCCTGACTACTACATTTGATGACGAGAAGATCTATGCTCCCAGTGTGCTTGAACTTGTGGGTATCTAGTGGAAGGTCCACATATCCACATTGAAATTGTGGTGCTGATGTGGATGTCAAGTGGAAGGTCCACATATCCACATTGAAATTGTGGAGCAAATGTGGATGTCAAGTGGAAGGTCCACATATCCACATTGAAATTGTGGAGCTGATGTGGATGATGTGGACTTGATGTGTATGCAATGTGGAGGTTATGTGGATGATGTGGATCCACAATGTGGAGTTTCCACATGTCCACATCTACACATTAGACAAATCGGCTTACCCTGTCCCATTTCTGACAGACTGACACAATGCATCTCAAAACCTCACTGTTACAATAATAAGAACTGGGAAGAAAAGAACAATTAACAACAGTTTAAATTCAGAACAACTTTATTTGTCCCGCTCACCTATTCATTACGACAGACAGAGGATTAGGACCGTCCCTCTGTCTTCGTTTTCATAATGATCATTAGTCTTTTATAGTAAATAAAACTCTTTTGATAGGTTCCACTGCAGGTCTACTATTATTTAAATGATCTAAATGCTTTGCCATCGCTGAAATGGTTAATTTCAGAGACCTATCAATAATCAATGTCACTGGGTTTCCTCTTCAACAGTTAAAGTTGGTCTTTCATATTCGTCAAGTTTTCGTTCAAGTAGATATCTTCTTTTTTTCACTGCATACTGCATCGCCTCTTCTTCATCATAGTCTTCATCTTCTTTCAATCTGTGAGCTGTTGATATTACTTTCTTGTGGATAGGATCTTTTCTCAAAGCAGACCCGAGTGCCACGAGGTCTTGATACTTGGTAACCAGCGTTGATCTGTATTTTGGTTTCAGTTCTTCATATGCCATTTCCTCAGCTGATTCAACATCGATGTTAGGTGTGTCCTGCATGTTATTTTCCACTGTTTCATCGAACTGATCTTGATTGTCTCTGTAAGTGCTTCTCATTAGTCTATCCCAAGGACTTGTCTTTTGAATTTTCCTGCGTTTGGCTTTCTGTTTTTCCTCTTTACTAGCAGACTCACTGTCTGTCTCGACTTCTGACGGTTCTGTATCTGGATCGTCTGAGAGTTTACTATAATCATATTCTCCAAAGATATCATGTCCTTTCATTCCCTTCAAATATTTTCTGTTTGTAGTTACATCTGACACTTCTGAGATAGTACTTTCTTCGCTGTCAGACATAGTTGTAGTTGCTTTACAAACACCACTGGATGTATGTCTTCTCAGGCTGTCTGATCGAGCAAATTCACGGAAGCACTGCTTGCACTGGTATCGACCCATTAACGACTGGTTGAAGAATGAAGTTATATCCTTTGACTCTTTCTTTTATAGTCTGTAATAGATATTGAAGAACTTGTGCTAAGTTTGTAAAACCACTGCAATTCTTACATTTTTACCAATTGCATGCACTTTTGTGAACTAAATAATGTAGTAAATTGTGAAAAAAAAAGTGTATAATTTAAAATCAGTTTTGTTTTATTAATTCTGTCAATTATTTAAATACCAACTGAATTCTAACAAACCTACATTTAGAAAACTGATACAAGTTTCCAATGTTACTCAATCGTCATAGCATTTAAAAAGTGACTAACACTTTATTTGATTGTTTTTAACTCCAGCTTGTTCCCTGTCTGTCTGTTGATATCCTCTTTAGCTCCACTACGTCTATGACATTTCTGACCCCCAGATTCATTCTTTGTCCGTCTGGAACGTCTTAAATGTTTATTCTTCTTGTGTATGTATCCTTTGAGTTTGTGTTGTTTTTCTTTCTCCTCACGACATAATGAACGAATTTCCGTTCTGCATAGTCGGCAATACTTTAAAGGTCTACCCTCTCTGAGCCTTTTGTCTAAAGCAGTTGACAATCGTTTCATGAGGTATCGAATCTGTCCAAAGGTAGAAGGATTTCTTTTTCTTTTCTGTACAACAGGAATGATAGGCAAGCCTGAAGATTCAGAAGTTAGCCCACAGTGTGCTTTTGTTAGGTTATTGGAACTACCAGACATTCTGCTTTCTCTCATGATTTTACTTGAAATGGTGACGCTTGTAACAGTGTGTTGTATTTATACTTATTTCCTGTTTCTTATTCAACAAGAAATCAAACAATTTTCTTTTTTTATTTAATTTGCCGCCTGAAATGTAACTTAATTAAAGTCTTTCCAGAGCTGAACTGAATATTTTTACCGGTATCACCTTTGATACTGATATGAACTTGATCAATATAAGATTTTCCTACTGGGACGTAGTGCATGTTGACAAATTCTTTGTGTGACTGCTGAGAGCGTTTTGAATTCTCAAATGGTACAACTCTCAAAATAGGGGCCGTCACGTCACCAAGGTATGTATAATCAACTACATCTGAGTACACGTACAAGCGATTATGCAATATATTTAGGTCTACTCCATATTTGAAAGCATATGATTCGTTTCCAATGGGGTTTTCTGACATATCCGGATTAACTCCAAGAGCTTGTCCAAGTGAAGCTGGAAAGCGAATCCTGACCTGGTTTGGATTTTGTGCAACAACTTTTAGACGATTTGTGCTTTTAACATAAGTAATGCTGATAGAAGCATTTATTTGTTTCATTAAAGATCCATGTTTTGTATCTATTACAGATTGCATCTCATCCACCAAATGCTGTGGAGAGTTGTAATTTCCTTCAGGAAGAAATAATTTATATTCATGACAGCCCTCTCCACTAGCACACAAATCTTTTGTCGTATCTATTCCTTGAGCATTTAATACCGCTTGGTCCAGAAATGACAAAAAGAAAAAGTTATTGTTTTCTGAAATATTGTTGACTCGAGATGGTGTAATTAATTCCACCAAAGCAACTTCCCACTTTTCGCTTTCGATATTCATCGGGTGATCTAGTCTCACAGTAAAAGAGCTTTGTGTGTTTTGAGGGAAAGTTTTCAGAGAACCATCACTCAGAAGTGTTAGATAGAAGTCCTTCATGATCAGGAGATGAATTATAACTCATCAAATATCTTTAACTGCTTTGTTTTTTTCTCTTGCTTCTTACTTCTCTGTTCAAAACTAGAATGAATTCATATCTGAACATCACATTTATATACCGGATAGCATTTTGAGTTTCATATATTATTTCACACAATTCTCATCAAGATTATAGTGCCACAAAAATGCAATCTTTATTTCTTGCATGCCAGTAAAGACAAAAATATGCACTTAAAAATTTAGCAAGAAGAGTGTGCTGTACAGCACTATTTCTTCCCCGGTCGGTTACCCTATGCCTGGGAAGCCCTGGCGATTTGAAGCCATATCTACATGATCACAAGTCCTGAATGTCGCTATGGACCAGAGACCTGCCAGCGGAGGTACCTTTTACGGAACCATGGATGTTCCGACCCCTTAAGCCATAGGCTTCTACTGTTTCACATGTAATCGATAGACTTCGCATCTGCGGGCCCAGGCGGTATAACCGTTGTGCACACCAGTTCCAGTCCAGTGGTGACCGGCAAACCAGCAATATTAATATGCGAGTTCCCAATATATATACCTAAACATAAACCAGTTTACTTGAGACAAGATTGGACATTTGCATATCATATATCTAATTTCAATAAAGGTCATGTTACTATTTATAGTAACACATTTCAAAATATAAAAATTAATTAGAGAATAATAAAATCTACATTTTGGTGTTTATTTTATCAAAATCGGCCGAAAAATAACAAAGTTATTCAATTTTTCATATTATGGTGTTATTACAAGGGAGGTAAATCTGTATTGACTTTGTTAATTCTATTAATAGACAAAACAAGTAGTAGCTTTCAGAAAAATGATACAAATGAAAAGTGAATACCTGTATGTATTTATCACTTCAGTTATGAGTATATTTTGTGTTAACTACTAGCTCTAAAATAAAAGAAGCATCTTTTGCCAGGCATGTGCACTGCGCATGCGCGGAATTTGGAGGGTAAGAAAACTGTAATAACTCCAGATTGCCTTGATGGATTTTCATAATTCTTTTTTTATTGGAAAGAGCAAGTAAAAACCTACCAAACGAAATTAAAATAAATTGTCGAACTGCGCATGCGCGGAATATGGAGGGCAAGAAAACTGTAATTACTCCAGATTGCCTTGATGGATTTTCATAATTCTTTTTTTATTGAAAAGAGCAAGTCAAAACCTACCAAATACTCTTAAAATAAATTGTCACATTGCACATGCGCGGAATATGGAGGGTAAGAAACCTGTAATAACTCCAAATTGCCTCAATGGATTTTCAAATGTTTCCTTTTATTGGAAAGAACAAGTCAACACCTACCAAATTTTGTTTCAAAATAATAAACCACAATATGCATGTACAGAATAGAAGGTAGGAATCAGATATAACTCAGAATCAGGTTGTATGAGGAACAAGTGAACCCCTTGGCAGTTGGCATTGTAACAGTGAGGTTTTGAGATGCATTGTGTCAGTCTGTCAGAAATGGGACAGGGTAAGCCGATTTGTCTAATGTGTAGATGTGGACATGTGGAAACTCCACATTGTGGATCCACATCATCCACATAACCTCCACATTGCATACACATCAAGTCCACATCATCCACATCAGCTCCACAATTTCAATGTGGATATGTGGACCTTCCACTTGACATCCACATTTGCTCCACAATTTCAATGTGGATATGTGGACCTTCCACTTGACATCCACATCAGCACCACAATTTCAATGTGGATATGTGGACCTTCCACTAGATACCCACAAGTTCAAGCACACTGGGAGCATAGATCTTCTCGTCATCAAATGTAGTAGTCAGGCTTTAGAAGGCTAGTAAGAAATAATTTCAGTCCAGAACATTAAAATCTTGAGATACAAGATTTTATAATCTCCCCAGGAACAAGTACTGACGCTATAGAGTTATGCCTCTGGTATAGTGAGGCCCTGAGATACAGGGTCAAGAGACTGATAGCAGACGCATATTACTGTAAAGCCTCAGAAATTGAACAGAATGAACAAGAGTATGCCACAGCAACTCACACCATCAACTGTCACTATAGAGTTATGCCTCTGGTATAGTGAGGTCTTGAGATACAGGGCCAAGAGACTCATAGCAGACGCATATTACTGTATAGCCTCTTAAGCCATCTCCTATGCCATTTAACATAGACTTTCCCCCATGAAAAAGACTAAGTTATTTCAAACTAGCCTTTTCAAGCCTACTAAAGTGGTGTCATCTATGGACACGCCCGGCCCGAGACTGCCCCAGGCTGCGGACTTAGTCTCCGGACGGCGTGTCCATAGTGACACCCTTTACTACTTTTGTTGCTTAACGTCCACGGTAAACAGCTAAGGTCATATCGGGGCGGCCAGTTAACCTAACCACACTATTCCTGGGCAGGTTTAGACCGCCTAAGCGGTTAACCATTACTAAGTGCACATACTCTTGCCAGTAACTGACAACTGCCCTTCTTGAATCAGCGGAAGGAGAAACGAAAGCATGTGGCCAGACCGGGTTTCGAACCCAGGACCTCTGACTTATGAGTCAGGTGCCCTACCGATTGCGCTACGCGGCCCATGCAAGTTAATATAACATTATTTTTGGTAAAGAGGCAAGTGCGTTTTTTAGAATAGGGGCGTTTATTAGGATTATATGGTATTCGTTACTGGTAAAGAGCTTCATCGTAATTGTTGGAAATGTTGGAATAAGCTGACTTTAAGGCAAGTGGGGACACTTCCATGTGTTTCCCGCCATTTTAACAAAGGAAAAAGGGACTACCAGTTTGATTCGCTGCAAGAAGAAGTCCTACCCAAATGTTGGCTAGCCCTGGAGAGAGCAAATTCTTTCCATTGAGAAAAGACCCCCACTCCTCGCGCCAATCCCCAGAAGTGTTCCCATATACCGAAATATGCATCATGGTTCCTACCTGAAATACTTTTGGAAGAGCCAGTAACACTGTACTGTAAGCCAGGTCATCATTCCCAAACACAGAACCAGCCAACATATCCTCTTATACACGTGAGTAGCTTTGTGTATACGGGTGAGGGCCGTGAAACTTGTCTCTGTGCAGAAATCATCATAGATCTGCCTTGCGGAGCGCCATCTGTCGGCTGCTAGTCTTCCAGCCTTGGCGTCTAAAATAACCAAAAACAGTGAATGGGGTAAGAAGGTAAAGGTTTTCCATAGCCTAATAGCAGTAGGGGCAATGGGGCTTAGAGACACACTGTATCTTGGGCACAGCAGATGAAAGGCGGAGCCCATCCCTCTCCTTTCGCTGCCTATATAAAGGCAGCGAAAAGTGAGGGATGGGCTCCTCCTTTCATCACATTCTTTGTGAATGGGGACTGATGTTTATCCCCCTGGTTAGTTCCAATGCTCTGTAAACTAAAATTTAACAAACATGTTAATACTTACAGACAGACACATGGACGGTCTACACCAAATCCTGTAACAGTCCTCGACATATCAAATGGAGCCAAAATCAATAAAAGTGACACTATAAATGAGCCACGACACGAGAAAACCAACAAAGTGGTTGTGCGCCCAGCGCAGACTCAGATCAGCCCGGGCATCCGCCCAGTCTGGTCAGACTCTTCGCTAAGCGCTTAAAGAGTAGCGAAGGGTCTAAGCTACCTCAATGCGGACAGCGAAGACTATGATCAGACTGGGCGGATGCCCAGGCTGATTTGAGCACGGGGGGGGGGGGGGGGGGGGTCACTTCCATTATAAAGCAGGGTATAGATGTGCCGCTGGAATAGCCCTACTTTTTTGATCTGCCAGATACATCAATAGGTATGATTTTACAGACCAACATACACGAATAGGTCTTATTTATCCAAGCTTTGTATATAAAAGCCGGCTTATCTGATTTTTGTTATCAAAAAGAAACAAATATCAATTACAAAGACAACAAATGTTCTCAGCATACTAATTTCTTGAATTTTCTTCAAGGCTTATGGCAAATTCATGAGCTAATCTAAACACTTTTTCTGCATTATACATGAATAGGGTCCAAATTTGATACAAACTACATGAATATGTGTATATTTTGGCAGTTGTGTTATACATGAATAGGGTGGGTTATCAGAGTTTCAGCGGCACATCTGTACCTCTTTAAAGACCAAGTGACCCCCCCCCCCTACCCCCGTGGATTTGAGTCTGCGCTGGGCGCACAACCACTTTGTTGGTTTTCTCGTGTCACGGCTCAAATCTATTCAGCGCTGATAGCAAGTGATTCCGAAGCTTTCGGTTATGTTGGGATCAATATTTTACTATAAATCCATACAGATTTGGCTAAATATTGGTCTCTGAATAATATTTCGGGGTAATTTTATCATCGGTTGTGCAAAAATTAATCCTAAACTTTGGGGAAAAAGTAAAATTAGGATTTTTTTGCAATATTTTATTTTTTGACATTTATTCAAGTAGTGATAAAACTTGGTGGATCATAACTTTCTAAAATGATGAATTTTATTCACATCATGGCAGCCTATGGTGTGCAAGCACAATTAGATTTATCTGAATGCATTACGTTATTTTTGATGTAGTTTTATGTAAAGTTTTCCGTGTGGTTTATGTGGGGGTACGGGTAGACTTTGTCAAGTAAAAAAGAAATACGTTCGATGACCCCTGCTTTTCTTTTAATTTTCTGTTTGCTGAATGGTTCTCTTGGTGGTTTAGTGATATTTTCAGAAGAACAGTCTAGGAATGTATCTTTCCAGTTCAGATTTCTTAAAATTTTGCTCGATGATGTATATATTTTATTTCACCATTGGTAAGCCAATACATGATATTGAATATACACAAAGTCTTAAACAGTTTGCGGTGCAGGAAGTACTTCCTAGAAAATGTCCTTAAATAATCAATAATGGCAATCTACATTATTCGCCCATTTTACAAGGGAGGCAAATTTTGTGATTTCCTATTTGCTTTCCTGAGGGATGAAAACCCCGTTGAGGCAAAATGGAAAAGGGACAGAGTTACTTGCCCTGAAAATGCACCATATATAGAGGATCTTACACGAGTGGTCATTCCATATGAAATTTATGAAACGAGCCTTCGGCGAGTTTCATAAATTTCATATGAAATGACCACGAATGTAATATTCTGTTTATCATATGACCCTTTGAAATGGGATTTTAACGCCTTCAAACTGAACATTATTTCAATAAGAAAACGCATTGTTGACATGGACGTTGTCAATGACGTTACGTGTACGCGCCAAAGTGTCATGAGAAGCTGACTGAATGCATCGAGCATTAGCCCATAATAACGTGGAAAGTCGAAAATTACGGATTTAGCTGATTTTTTTTTTTGGAAATTGATATATACCATGCTTGTTTGTGTTTCACAAGTTTTTAGCGGTAAGCGTTCGGCCGTTTCCATGGTAACCAGGTTTCCATTTTGAAAATGTCAATATTAAGACCTTAATGTAACATTATCTCGCTAAAAATTGAACAACAAATATTATCCTATTCTGTTTTGTTTGTGTAGTTTGACAATACATAGCTGTGTAATGAAGTTACATAATATTAATGTTTTCTGTCCCATATTATCAACGAAAGAGCTTTTACTGGAAAAAATAGACCCAATTTTGAGTGAAAAAAACGGGTTTTATTCGCCTAATACCTAAAAATGGCAGTCACATTTGAAAATAAGGACATACTTACATGATAGAGAAAGGTTCGAAGTTTAAGAATGTCAAAAAATAGGTGTAAACTCGCAAAGTTTCAAATCTTATTCATCTTTGAAATGTGTCAATGTTGTAAAATTGTAGCAAGGGAGTTAAGTCAATCTGGGATTATCTTACCTCCCTTGACGAATACAAATGTGCGAACATTACAGTAAGTATCAATGATCTTTCATAATAAAAGATAGCATCATTAAAAGAATTAGATAACTGTCAACAATGCTTATTATGACCTTTTTAGCTCTATGAAATTGGTCCTTTCACCATGACTGCAGTTGCAGATATATTTGATGTCAAGAGTTGGGCCGAGCAAAACGTCTGCAGAAATCACGGACTAGAAGAACGGAGTAATAAAGTTTCCTTTTAAAAGGAAAGGCTTGCCAAGTTAGCGCTTTGTTTCTGAAATAAATGTAGTTCAATGTTTCTGGTATTTTGTTGTTTATGTTTTGTGGTCTTGGGAGATGGTATCTTACTTGGAGACATTTTCTTCATTCAAAAACGTCTACAACTGTAGTAAACAATGAGGTTATGCTACATTCTGGCTGTTCTGACAATCATATGATAACCTTCAGTGAAAAGGTCATTTTTTGTTATACTACCAATGAAAAAATATTTCATAAAAACATTTAAAAGTAATGATTTATCGTATTCTCTTGTGTATTGTTATTTAAGAAATTTTAGGACATTAGACTGGGAGTTACTGGGAGTTTCGTGTTGTTTTTTTCTTGTGAAACTAAGCAGAGCTGTGTTTGTACTTTGGAGCAGATGGACTTCACAAAACTGGTGCAGTGCAGTGAAAATAGCCCAAAGAGTATTCAAGTTACAGACTGGACAAGAAAATGTTGATGGGCATACTAACATACGGACAGAGACAGACGGGCGGGAATTTGCTTGCTGTATTCTCTGAACTGTTCGATTAGGACAAAGTTATGTTTATTATCAGATGTTGGAAAAAAATAAATCTTATACCAAACAAAAGAAGAAACGCACACAGTTACATTTTGGTATTTTCTTGAAATTAACATATAATGAGAAAAAATAATTCATACAGTTTTACAGGTTGACAATCGGACAGTTCAACCAGAAAATTTTATTCAATTGTGTCAATTCAGTACTTTGTGACGCGTCTCTGAACAAGGTAGAAATGAGTTTTCAATTTCACAGTTTTCAATAAGACGCCATTGTCAGCGATTTCATTAATGCGTATTTTTCATGCATATGGAAGGTACAGATACTCATCTACGCCAGGATTAAGTCGTAGTAAGATTTGATCAAAAATACGGATTTTTAGACATTTTCTAATCATGCTATAAAAGGTAAATTAAACGGAAAAATGTTAGTGTGTGCGTTTCTTTTTTTGTTTGGTATACATTGGAAAAGTACTTTTAGTAGTCCCTTACATGTAGGATGATTTATGGTTCTTAACTTCTGATATGAGAAGGAAATAGTGGAACTAGTTCGTCCTACTAGCCTCATTTATGACAGATTGGTAGGAAAAAAGTCTTACTGTTCGCAACAATGGCTATAATTACAATGGGAAACAACTTTTGTGACTGTTTGCCTCCTTGTTTCTGTTGGCGCACATTCAAAAGCTGGCTACCACTGAGAGGAGATTATAATGAAAATGATAGTTCCTTCCTATACAGTTGCCATAGATCGTCTGCAAATATTCAGCTTATTCTTTAAGGTATTTTGTCATCACTGAGTTTAGTTATAAGTATAGGGTTAAGCCTGTGGTATGTTATTGTTGTTGTGTTATCGTTTTACGTCCACGGTAAACTGCTACATAATATCATATGGTCATGTCAGGACGGTCAGATGATTTAACTATAAAATTTCCTTTTAAAAGGAAGGCTTGCACAGCTAAAACAGTGAAATTTTCATGAGTTGTTATTGAAGTGAACCCGATTGTTAGTGCACTTTCTGTTGCTTACTTTTATTTAGCAAAGTATTTAATTTCTAGCTTCTTGAATGGTGGCATTATCCACGGGTGTAAGGTAAAAACAAGTGTAGAATTTATTTGAAAAACAAATTGAGGAAATACACACACACACACACACACACACACACACAAAAAAAACAGTTTTCCAACGTTTTGGCCGGCCGTTTTAGGCATGCCTCAAATTAAATAACTATATGGACTTATTTCAAGTCTTTTCTTTACGGCTGTTGAGTCACATTTAGTCTGAATCAAAATTTTAGGAAAGACTGTTTCAAACCCATGTCTATGGAATCTTGGTACATCTGAACTTGGCATCAAAAGAAGAAATAAATTAATATTTACTGAAGTTTATTTTTCGTTTAAGTGGCATCAGTGGCAGTGACTGGAACAAAACTTTGACACTCTGAGAAGAAAATGCATGCTGTTATTGTTTTGACAATAACTTGCTTTACACCATTTGAGAACAACAAAGCACGGAACCTATTGCGTCCGTATTTCCATGAACTCCCGACAAATGAAAGTTTTCTTTTATAGTTATGCTATGTTTTTACATCAATTTTGTTTTCTCATTCGTGAAGTTCTGACTAATTAAACGCCAAGCAAAGGACGAATAATAGTTACGTGTTTGGTAATGAAGTACAGCAGCCGTCACTGAGACATGACGTATATCAATCGTTATGTCGGCCAATCATCTATTTGAACCATCCGTGACGTTGCTTACGCGTAAGATTGCATGAATGTGTGTTGTTCGTGGATGTATGAACATCGTCAGCCCAGTATAGGTTCATCTAAGGAAATCGTCGTTGAGTGTAAATATTTCTCTGTACGTTTGTATAGCCGAACTAAAAAGGCAACATTAGAGAGTGTTATAAAAGTAAGAAAAATGTCCACACACCCCAACCCGCACCTACCGCAAGCACAGTAGGCCCTTGTTCTACTATAATCCAAATAAGTAGGACGCCCCGGCACTGGAAGTTATACCCAGCATCATCGCACCAACCAACCAACCCCTCCCTTGTCATAAAGCTGTCAATGAATCCCTAACAGTTTCAAACGTTAACAACTCTGAATTGTTCCCTTTTTCTGTATCATTGTTCAGGCTATTCATGAACATGTTGATGGCCAAATGGAAATTTATCAGATGCTAAAAATGTGTACATAATATATCGCTTTGCGCCATGGAAAGGCCTGTTGCAATGCGTAAGCGTTAAGTACTCTCCGACATTGCCGACTTTTACATACATAACACGGTCAGTTCTACATACAAGCAATTAAGCCACACATTTATTGTAATGCGTATCTTGGATGCACACGGCGGAAATTCTGTTTACTTCCAGCATATTTATTCGTTTAACTGTCTGATTTTTTTTCCCACATAGTAGACTTTTTTTCCAAAGTGTTTCCCATTTTCATCCTCAGGGAGCATGTATTACGGTGCACAAAGTCGGTGCAGGGGGGCATTCTGTTTGGACATTGGTTTCCGCTATATGTTTCTCTGTACCTGACTGTGCCGCTTTTGGTAAATTCATGCGCCGTGTGGCTGAGGAGGGGGAAACCATTAATTCCAGTGTGTAGTTTTTAGGAAGTAACTGTACTCTGGCACCATGGATGCAGTGCCACGTAAGTGGAAAAAATATTCAATGTTCGCTGTATTTTTTTATTATTACTATTTTTTTACCTCTGTGGAGCCTTTATCCGCGGTGATAAGATAAATCTATATGTAATGCATGATTTACATAGTCTCTTATAATTCTGTACAAAATGGTTTGGTGTATTTTATATGTCTGTATATAAACATGTATGTACTGTGATGTTGTACACCAAAATGAGACTTTAGACTATAAACTCTAGATAGATGGAAAACATTTTTTCAGTCAATGTGATAAGAGAAGAAAATCGTCAAAAGCGCTTGTTTCTAAATCTAAACAATAAATTTGAACTCTGCTCTTTCAGTTTTTACAGATACACATATCAGCCCACTCCGGCATAAGCGCGGCATAAGCGCGGTCTTATCAGTCTATCCTCAGCATGAAAGATGTCTGCATCATGGATCATCATGAAGAATATTTATGCCGAAAAAGACTGATCAGATCCCATGAAGGCACCGACGCTGGACAGTGTGCCGGCTGCTCTGACCAGTAAGATTATGCGATGCCCTAAGGCCTATTTTTCGCGACGCCGTTGCATGATTTTTGGAAAAGCTAATGCTTTGCGCTATTGCTATATATAAACACTGCAGTACACACTCTCCAGGTATTTTCCGACTAAGTGTGACGTATCGTTTCTTCCGAAAATAACTCGGTATCACTAAACCACTTGAATACTGGCTTGCCGCCGAAACGGCAAGCCAAAAATATTCCTGGACACGCTTAGCCATCCTAAGTGGTCAACTAATACTAAGTGCACCTACTTTCGCCAGTAACTGACAACTGCTCTACTCGACTCAGCGGAAGCGGAAACGAGAATAAGTGGCCGGACCGTATATCGAACCCGGGATCTCTGTTCTTTTAGTCAGACGTTTTAAATAACTTAAAATAAGACTCTTGGCACAGATCCTGATCAGACTGTTACAACCAGTAGTCTAATTGTATCTACACTCTACACTGTTAGTTTAAGCATATTTTATTGCTATAAGTGACAAGCAATGGGGTTGGGCCACAAGTTCTCACAACATTAGTTACGGCCCGCCCCCTACATCATACATTAACAGATATAAATAAGCATAATAATGACAGCAAGCGAACATATTCATAACATAACTATAAACAGTACCAAATAAGAAAAAAAAACTAGCTATACAAAGGAGTCTTGTCAGGTGATCCGGGCCAAATCTTGGTGGGAATTGAAAACGATGGTGGCAAAGAGTATACATATACATGTATGCATATACCAGCCGACTATATATATATATAGCTGTAACTAGTCTAAAACCGCTTTGTAGACTTAATAAAATTATGGATAGCCTTAAACAGAATTATGTTGTTTTCAGTACCCAATTCTGGTTTACCAAATAGTACAGTGTCAGTACTGAGAGGGTGAAAATTTCTTGTAGCGTTAAATAACAATAGCCTCTCCGTAGTGTATTTTGGGCATCGAAAGAAGTAATGTTCGGCATCTTCTATTTCATTTGAACAGGAACAGGTAGGATCAAGTGTTAAGTAGTTTGTAAAGAGATCGAAATTCAGATTGCTACATTTGTTACGTAGTCTAGCATGCAATACAGATATGTATCTACAGCCGTACGAATAATAACTTGGAGTTGCAGAAGCATTCGTGTATATTTTCTTAGTATTCGATTTAAAACTTGTAAATGTGTTTATTTCTCTCAGATTGTTGTCGATCGAGTTCCATAGTGAAATTGACGAGGGAATACATGATTTTCGTGAGATTTCTGTACGGGTATAAGGTACAGAATAATTATTTTGATTTCTAAGCTGATAATTAGAAACAGTTCTAACTAGTGGTGGGATAAGGTCAATGATATAAGAAGGGGCTAGATTATTATGGACTTTATACATAAAATTTAATTTCTGTAGACGCCTCCTTTCTTCTAATGAGACCCAACCACATTCACGAAAAAGGAATGCTATTGATACAGATCTAGTTAAGCCCGTTACAATGCGCGCGGCTTCATTTTGAATTTTGTCTAATAGATATGAGTTCTGGGCTGAGCAGCCATCCCAAACAATGGAAGCATATTCTAATATAGGCAATAGATAAGAGGTATATATCTGATTAAGTGCTTTTCGACTAAAAGTGTATTTAAGTTTACGCATTATTCCAAGGACTTTTGAAGCTGAAGTTATAATATTATCAATATGAACAGTCCATTTACCATCGCTGCTAAGAGTTAAACCAAGGTTTACACTGTTTGTACAGGCATAACAACTATTGCTAAAATATTTCAGTCCATCTTTTACAAACTCCAGAGTCCATAGTCCAGGTTTTACAAAGTCTGAAGTCCAGGTTTCACACAGTCCGAAGTCCAGAGTCCAAAGTCTAAGTCCAGTCCATATTTTACATAATGCCCGCGAATTGCGCATGTCGTTATTTGACCTTATTTCACAGTGGACACTTAAGAAGCATTCAAATACACCGGATAAGTAAATAAATAATAATAATAACTCATGTTTTAGTAAGGCAAAAGATGCTAGACATGTTCGCTTATTTAGTGTGCCAGATTGTGGCGTGTCGTTATTTTACGGTGCTTACGTAAAAGAAACAGTCAAACGAAGTTGCGCCCCGTAGACGCTCGTCATACATATTGGTTCTCCACTTGCAACTATGAACCATTCTCGGAGCTGGGAACAAATCAGCGTCTTCCGCTTGAGTGCGCATGAGAGGAAGTCATATTCTATCTGAAGTCATATTCTATCCAAAAAACATTTTATTTGCAGCAATACGTTTGCTTTTTCTTTATTTTATGTTGAAATTAATAAATTTACTAGTTTTTCTTGAATAAATTACTTCTTTGAAGTAGGTAAAATACAAAACAGGCAGTTTCAAGACAGAAAGTGGTGTAGGCCTACTCGAATACAGTGTCTATTCACCGGAGGATAGGCTGAAATGTTCTGTGACCTATGGTCGTCATATTACATAGAACAGCCAAGAATTGATGCATGAACGACTTATAGATCTTTTACATCCATTTAACAGTAGTTCAGTCATATCTTGGCGACTGGAGGAAAAATGTGTGAGTGTGTGTGTGGAGGGAGGGGGGTATGAAGCGCTGTGTGTGTGTGTGTGTGTGTGTGTGTGTGTGTGTGTGTGTGTGTGTGCAATGGAGACCTATTGGCAGTTGGAAAGATTTACGCCTCCAGCGGGCCTCGAGCCCGGAATTACTAGACCAGCAGGCCAGAGCTTAACCTACTGTGCTACCGGGGCTCCTGGAGCAGCCAAGAAAGTCTTGTAATTTAGGTAAGCCTGATAGGGTGCCATCTAAAGTATACGTGTACACGAGTGATTTATTCATCCCATCCACTTCCCTAATTTCATCCTCTTTCTGTAGCTTAACGAGTGAAGCGCGGGCCTGCTAAGCTAGCAGTCCTTGTTCGAATCTCAATTTCTGAACGCAGAATTATTTTATCATAAACGTGGTGCCATTGCACACAGTCTTTCAAAATCATCTATGCCTTGCCGCATGACTAAAGAAATGTTTAAAGGGGCCATAAAAATACAAACATGCCATTAACCCTCTTCATTTCACAGTCTGCCATCTAAATTTAATATTTGGTGCTATAAAAATGTTTATGCCCATTTTGTGATGACATTACTATTGGTTTGGCATGTGGTTTTTCGAACCATAAAACATTGAGCAAAATGATGCTCGATGCTTACAGTCAGCTATTCTTAACTCTCTCCGGCTTCGCCCTCGAGAATTTAAAATATTTTGCGATTTGCACTTCAACAGCATGTATCAACCAGCGATTACTCACTGGTAAAAAATATATATCTCAACTAGTACTATATCATACGAGCCCGGATAGTATTTGGATGGGTGATCGTCTGGGAATACCGCGTGCTGCAGAGTTTTGTCTGGTTTTCTTGATTTATTCTGCTTTTCTTTATTTATTTTCTAGTTGTTGTTTTTTTCTTTGATGTAGTTTTTCCCCCAATACATGTATTTCTAAGCGTATCTGTCAACGTGAAAGACCTTTTGATATTTTCTACCGTTTACCGTCTACTGTGAACTGTCTACTCGCTCTTCTTTTTGGAGAATGCTGAAAGAAGTGCACGCTGTTCGCGGTTTTCTGTATACTATTTACTGTCTAATGAAGTGTCTACTGTCTGTCTACTGCATCCTGGACACTTTTAATGCGACCTGTCTGCTACAACATAGACGTGGTGCAAGCACAGAGGAATGGGTACAAGGTCGCAGCATGTGCGCCTGTTTAAGCGCATCCGGACTCTACAATGATGTACCTTCAACCAAAGTGGAGTCGCACAAACAGATGGAACCCACATAAGCACCATAGTAAGCTGCAATGTATGGGGGTTGAACCCTGGTGGCCCGTAGGAATAATAAATGCATGTCACAATTTCCATGATGCGCTTACTTATATTTAAGCAGCAAAGCACACACGCAGACAGATCTAATAATTTGTACATTTAAGTTCTGCAATAGTTAAAACAAATAAAAATAAATAAATTAAAAAGGCAGTTATGACATTTTTTCTTGTCAATTTTAGTTTTGTATGATCGAAATGCAGAATTTATCACATTTGGCCATATGCACAAATTTTGGCATTATTTCTTTTCCCTATCGAATTGCTTCCTTCGTCTGAAGATCGATGTTAATGAAACATGGACATAGAATATTTAGTCGTGACTGTGGACAGACTTCATTATATTTTCCTTTTGGTCCTTTGAGATCATGGAATATATTCTGAGAAGTCAGAAATGATCATACGTTTAGATTCATTTTCTAAACAAATTTGAAACATTTTGGTATTTTTCGACTTATATCAGTCTTTGAGACGACTGCCATGTTAAAACTGCAAATTTACTGTTTTTTTTTCCTTTGGCTCCTTGTGCCAGATTTAAAGGGTCACTGATGAGGCTTGAATAGCCGAAACCGCGGTATGGCCCAACTTCTTACATATGAATGTTTTCTTTGCTCTTAAAGGATCTAAACTTTTATCATTATTCAAATATCATTATTTTTTCTGATACCTAATAGAAAGCAGAAGACACGGATCAGATCATCACATTGATGTATATTACCGAGCTGGCACACAACGTTATAATGACGTCGCATTGACGTCGACGCAACCAGATGACATCGCATCGACGTCATTCTGACGCCATGTGCCCGCTGGCAAATACTTTACTGCCCAGCAGGCACAAGATGTCGAAGTGACGTAGTATTGACGTCGATGCGGCATGGTGGCGTCGCATCGATCCAAAATTGACATCATTACGACGTCATGTGCCTGCTGGGTGTCTTGTAATGCTGTTCAAACAATTTGCACCGTTTTAATTTACCCTCTCTATTGGGTCACCTTAAAATTACTGTAATAATTCTAAAATTTGAACAGGTGCTTATACTAGCCGACATTTTGTCAAAAATACTGACAGTATATGGCGCATTACACATCTTGATCTGATTCTTAAGTAATTTCTCAGATACATCTATCCCAAAATATAAGATTACTGCGGCAAGTGTTTGTTAATCTTGCAAATCTTAGGTTACATTTTTGATAATCAAGGGTCAGTCATATATGCACTTGCATTTTATGCTCATCTACGTTATGAGCCTTGTCCGGGCAAAAAAATTTTGACGCTATACGCAAACTGTGGTTATCAAGGTAAGTCTATGCAACTGCGTTGTCTGTCAGAGTAAGAGCAGTCACCTTTTGATTCCCAGGAAGCATACTAATTGCGCCTACCTTGTTCTGGTTGTGCTAGTGTACAGACTGGTCTGGACATGGGTGTTTTGCCTATACCATAAGACTGATTTTATCACGACACGACTCAAGTGGCCTGCGCAAGGAAAAAAGTGTTTTCAGCCCATACTGTTTGCAGTGAGATATGCATGTATATGCAACCAGGAGGTACCAAGATATGTCTACGCTCATGTGTAGTCTACCGTGTACTGATTGCTCATGCGTCTAGTCTAGACACGAGTGATTTGCGTATAGCATAAGACAGGATTTATCACGACACGAGGTATGCGCAAGGAAAAATGTGTTTCACCCCATCTTGGTAAAAGTGAATGCAGTCCCATTAGTGTAATTTCTTTTCGCACTCTTTACGGCGCTCCAGTGTATGATGCTCAAGATTGTTTATACATGTTGTGAACGCATAAATGGTACCACAGACTGGTCTGATTCTTCTCGTCCCATGTGGCAATTTTCTGAGGGTGCGGCTCTTGGGTTACATCATCGATAATCAAGATAATCAAGAGTTGGTCATATTTGCACGTGCATTTTATGCTCATCTCTTTAGCCTTGTCCGGTCAAAATATGTTTGACGCTATGAGCAACAGTGGGTACCAAGATAAGTCTACGCAACTGCGTAGTCTGTCGGAGTAAGTGCAG
The DNA here is from genome assembly GCA_963989385.1 of Ctena decussata. Lineage (NCBI taxonomy): Eukaryota > Metazoa > Mollusca > Bivalvia > Lucinida > Lucinidae > Ctena > Ctena decussata. The sequence continues at coordinate 12,403,344 of OZ022509.1, forward strand.
TGCACCGTTTGATTCACAGAAGGCGTACTTATTGCGCTTACCCTGTTCTGATTGTGCTAGTGCATATACTAGTCTGGACATAGGTGTTTTGCATATACCATGAGGCTCATTTTATCATGACACGACTCAAATGGCCTGCGCTAGGAAAAAATGTGTGTTCAGCCCATAATGTTTCCAGTGAAATATGCTATTATACGCTACCAGGAGGTACCAAGATATGTCTACGCTCATGTGTAGTCTACCCTGTTCTGATTGCGCATGCGTCTAGTCTAGACACGCGTGATTTGCGTATGGCATAAGACTGTTTTTTATCACGACACGAGGTATGCGCAAGGAAAAATGTGTTTCACCCAATCTTGGTAAAAGCGAATGCAGTCCCATTAGTAGACTAGCGCTAGTCTGATAGTGAAAAGGTACCGTTAATATAGAAAAACAATTAACTTTTTTTTCTTCTTTTTTCTGGCCAGTTTATAAAACTTGAATCTGCTCCTTTTCTGATCATGAAGAAGTCGAGCAATAAGTATCTATACCGGCTGTAGGAATACAGTGGTAAGAACTGGGAAAATAGGATGGATGACTGATATAACTTCTTCGCCTAGTGGCTAGGCTATAAATTAGTGGGTAGGGTATCTTAGCAGCACTTTAAATTTGTTTATTAGAAGAAAAAAACATAAGTGATACAGAAACCTAGTACTGAACTACTTTTAAACCATATCGATTCTAATGCAAATTAGGAGGACATCGTTTTAGGGTTGTTTTGAACTGATTTAACACATTTTATGCACTGTAACCATAGAAACAACATCTCCAAATACGTTTCTACATCGTTGTTTGCAAAGATGGAATATAACAAGTCTCATTATTTGTTTTTTTGTAGCAAATTAAATTTGGCAGAGTGGTTATTAAGGCAAAAAACTAGAAAACTTTTGTTTCCTGTAAAATTAGAATCGCAAGAGGGAAGCCATTTGCACGTGCATTTATTCTTTAGTTAGTGAAAGTTTACAGCTAATTTTTTTTTTGTGTTATGAACTGTACTTATGTTGACATTTCAAGACATGTAAACGGTTTATTCAGGCCAGGCTGCCATTTTCAATCATCTTGATTTAAAGAAGTGCTATTTTCACAAATTTGATTTTTTCTCCGACTATATGTACTTTTAGTTGCCATGGTTTCAACAACGTGCAGTGACCGATGCTTTGAAGGTGCAAAGAATAACAATTACATTTAGTCCTAAGCACCATACTAGTCAAGTATTTCATACTTGCATAAGGAGAGATACATTTTCCCTTTGAAATTCTTGAAAATATGTAAAATTTGACCGGCCTAAAAATGGTTGCCATGGCAACAGTAATTGCTTAGATATCTCGAGAACCGTTTGACATATTTCACTATTTTTTCACTGCTCTCCATCTTTCTTCGAGAGCTTTAAACCACGAAATTTTGAGCAAATTACAAAATTTTGAGTTTCCATCCAATGCTCGATTCTTACAGTCAGCTTCTCTTATAACACGTGTGGTCATACGATTTTTATGACACAACGTTATCCACTGAATAACAGCGACGCCATATGATAAACCTTAATTTTTACGTGTAGAAGAGCAAGTGAGCAGAGATTCGCGTACACAATACTACCCCCGGCCAGCGCTATGCAAATGTTAACAGACTTACAGGAGGGCGGACAATCTATAGAATACACAGGAAAAGGCCCATAGACGGATATTAAAACATTTGCAATAAAACAAAATGATTAATAAACTTAGTACAAAACTTCAACACAAATATTTCAAAATTTCTCTGTCTGTGATCTAAGGCCAGCAGCGGTACCCAGATAATATCAACTAGTCATTTTTTATGAAAGTTAAAGCATAGCAAAAGGCTCAATTGCAGAAATATAAGCCAAAACGGACAACTGAATGCAAAATTTTAGCACAGATTTTATACAAATTTCGAAGTCTTTGGCATTGATCTTAGAAATTGTATCTGTCTTCAACAGACTTCATATGCAGGGGGTACAAGTAAAAAAATAGATATAAAAGAGACCTCAATCACGGACAGAACTACAATAATCTGTATCATTGTACATGTATATGAGGTAAAAAACACACATTGCAATGTAGTAAAAGTTTCATGTAAATAATGGCAGGCGTAGACATTAAGCCACACAATAAAATTTTGCCCTCTTGGGAAAAGTCCCCATTAGACTTGTTTACATTCCAATAACAACGTAAAGGAATAAAGTCATGTTATCATTTTCTGAGAGACAATTGATAGTCCATAAATGTTTTCCTGGCTGTATTAATTTGTATTCATTAAAATGAGGAATAGTTCATTCAAATATTTAACACAATGCCTCGCAAAACATTATTTTTAACAAAAGAAACAATTGTTTTCTCCAATGCACGTAACAGAGAAAGACATTATGCGGATGAAAATAGCGGTAATTCATAATTAATTGCATTTGATTGACAATTGAATACGTGTCATCAGCAAACAAAATGTGACATTGTGACATCACTTAAGCGCTGAACTCCTGTCTCAAGTTGCGGGTGAGCTGCAAAATGCCGTTCTATAAGACTTAGGCTGTTACAAGAATTGCACAATGCCCAGACACCATGTATCAGTAAGAGATCGAGTCCCATTGAGCATAATACGTATACATCTATGGTTTAAAAAAGTGAAGACAAAGACCACGGATCATCTGATATAAATGTTGGGTCACATGGCGTCTTCTAAATTTTGTAATTTGCAGGGGTCACAACCGGCTTCGTTGCGTGATGTCGTCTGTGAGCCATGTAGCGAGAGTATCGCGTATTCAGGGCTCGTATTTACGACTTTACGACTTAAGTGGTTGCTATGCTGTTGCTATGTTGTTGCTAAGGCTGAATTTCTATAAAGGAGATTCAGATTCCCTACAACTATGAAATTTGCACTGGAGGAACAGTCTGAAAATTTCATAGTTGTAGGGAATCTCCTTTATAGAAATTCAGCCTTATCAACAGCATAGCAACGACTTGAGTGGTTTTATAAATACGACCCCTGGTGATTGTTAACCGTTACAGCTGATGAGAGGAGTTTCGCTTCGTTACCGGGAACATTTGCCGAAAAAAGGTGAATTCTCCATAAGTTGTTTCTAAATTGACAAGCTTTTTGCAAAAATCGGTTACATCTGGCACAACAGTCAAACAACCTTTGCGTCATTTATTGATGCCGGCAGAAACCTTCATGTCTTAAAGTGCAGAACTTGTAGCCTTATAGACAGACGGACGTCCATGGCTGCAGCTGAATGCATGCTGAATACATAATGCAAATAAGTGGTAAATTGTCATGTTACAACGTTCTGCCTGCATTGTGAATTTTAAAACTCGTATGCTCAATATTTTTACCAGTAGATAATGTAACTATCGACAATTTCTTTCCGCCCCATAATTTGGTCTAGATCGTCTTCATATATTTTAATTTGGTCTCTCTGCGTGGGGTAGGGCAGGTAATATCATACAGTTAAAGGTTTCGTTGCAGATAGGAGATAAAGGGAATCCCCGGACTGACGTCATCGGATGATCACGAGGGAAGATTGGTTGGCAAAAAGATAGCGACAGACAGTGGTCTTCAATGGGATTGTGCTGAAAATTAACCTCTGAAATGCGTAAAATATAGTTTAGAAAGCTGCGAATAAATAGAAACCGATAAAACCAGTGCAAATATTGTTTTAATCGCTTGTCGCGCGAAAAAGAGAGTTATTTAATATTATTTAAGGTTATTTAATTACTCGACATACATTGACTCGCTTCGGAACAGGATTTCTTCTCTTAATAACTTTGACTTAAAAAGAAAAATAAATGAATGCAATAAAAGTACAATAAATCGGAGGTACTAAAGATCAGAATTTTAATCTTTAAACCTTTTCGACAATCAAGGTGATTAGTGAATACAACACGGGTAATAGAATATGAAAAAAAAAATATAGAAACTTTATTTTATTGTCTTTCATATTCTATTACCCGTGTATCCAACGAGAAGTAATGTAAAATTAATAAAACATATTTATCTGATTTAGGGATAAAAAATAAGTAAATGAATTTATATTCATGACTGCGTGTCAAAAGAAAATGTTATAAAACGGTAAAGGATAATATACGCCTATACGCAGAGAACCTTCTGTTTTGAAATTATTATCAGAAATTACCACATTATTTATTCCGAGCTCATGACATCTGAACAACAAATTCACTCTGTCTGTTTCTCTCTCTCCCTCTCTCTCTAATGGTTTGATAAAACGGTAAAGGATAATATATAAACAGAGAATCTTCTCTGTTTTGAAATGCAGTAATTACCATAGTATTTAGTCCGAGCTCATGACATCTAAACAATAAATACTTCTCTCTCTCTCTCTCTCTCTCTCTCATTGTTTGCTCTTTATATTTTATTAGCGGACAAGCTTATAAATATCAAAATACCATAGATTATAATAATCGAGTTTTATTAGATATTTAAATTAGCCACACCGCCAAAAACAGTTGGTTATATTATACAAGTTAATATGACATTGTCACTGTAGGATCTTTGAAATATGATAATTAAAGACATTCCTTATCAAAAGACTCGCTGAATACCGGATGCATTCATTATAAACATAATTTCAAAATGTACACCAGATACAGACACATTTTTTAGAGTATCCATGCTAAAACGTGCATCTAAAAGCACTTCATGTGGATTTGGTTGGTTGATTTGATGCTTAACGTCCACGGTAAACAACTAAGGTCATGTCGGGACGGTCAGTTAACCTAACCACACTATTCCTGGGCAGGCTTAGACCTCCTAAGCGGTTAACCAGTACTAAGTGCACATACTTTCGCCAGTAACTGACAACTGCCCTTCTTGAATCAGCGGAAGGAGAAACGAAAGTATGTGGCCAGACCGGGATTCGAACCCAGGACCTCTGACTTACGAGTCAGGTGCCCTACCGATTGCGCTACCCGGCCCGGCCACTTCATGTGGAACCAAAATTTAAATGAATTTGGAGAGAGAATAGAACAATATTTCACACTAAAATACCTACGTTTGTCAGCGTTATCATTTATATAAAAATATACATCATAATGCGCAAAATACACGGCATGATTAATTACATACCCAATAAAGGTTCAATATAGCGTGATTGATTATCGACTTTTTGCCAACCAGTGTGGGGAATACCTTGGAAATCCTTATCGATGACGTCACCGCGTTTTCTCCTATAAAAGTTACAAATTAGTGATTGGAAAGAACTTATGGACGGACGCTCGGCGCCCCGTTACTGCGGCTATGGATACGTTCCGCTGAGGTGCGGGGGTAACGTCGATATGAGAATTGAAATATGATGATGTTGGAAAGAACTTGTCGATAGTCAGCGCATCTCGTTATGCAGTAAATGAACTTAAAATTCATATTTCGAGCACAATGTTGTTTCACACTTGTTTGAACTACAAATTCTGCAGTTGCGTGTTGTTTGAGTTGCTGCCAGTGTAACGAAGTAAAGTGACCCCCATAGAATAACGAACCCCCGGTCATTATTCTTCAGAAAAAGTGACTCCTTTTCTATAAAATACTGGCTTCCTTTAAAAAATAATGACCCCTGATGAAATCTATAAAATAGTGACCCCCCGGGCATTTTTCGTTAAAGAATAGTGACCCCCCACCCCTACCTCGGTCATAATATTATGAATCCCCATGAAGCAATGGTGTCTTCATATATGCTTATGACGTATAGGATTTTGTGTCCTGTCTGTTACAACTCTCTTGTTTGATGATGGATTTTAGAATAAATTTCAGAATGATGTGTCGCGCGCAAGTCCTAGGTTCCTAACTCGGAAGTCAAGATCACAGAGATCATTTAAAGATAATGGTGTCCTGCTATATGACTCTGGCAAAAGAATGTAGTGTCTGACCTGTCACTTTGTCATTTGTGAGTAGACTTTCAAATAAGTGGAAGCAAATGTTAGCCATATAAAGCCAATGTATCGCGTGCAAGATATAGGCCCCCACCTCAAAAATTAAAGTCAATGTCACAAATAAAGACGAAAATGTGTTCACTTTGACTTATGGCGTTAATATACTATAAGATTTTAATATTAACATTTAGACTTATGCAATATAAAGAGGTGTTGCTGTTGATTCTGCAAAATGATCACGTCTGCACACTTACTCTCACTGCCTTTCTCATGAGGGGTACATGGCATTTTGAGTCTTCCAAATGTATTTTTCGATTTTTCTTATTTACTGAATTTATTTTCTTTAAACATGTTTACAATGAAGAGAGTACAACAGCTGATCATAGTATGCAATAATTTGTAGATGAATAGTATGCAAGCTTTAGTCTAAGATGCAGAGGGTCTAATTATCCCACCCACTTTTCAGTTTCTAGCTGTATACTATCTCCCCCCTCCTCTTTGCCTAAGCATGTCACTCACATATAATGCATATATTAAAAACCTACGCATACATGCAAAGTGGCTTGCTGAGGCACGGGGGTTGGGGGAAAGTATCTCTATAAAGTTTTGCTTATTTTCAATGTCATTCAATTATAAAAAGCACCAAAAATATAAGTCTATCTGCTTGAAAATGACACAAAATGCTATTTATAGGCAATTCAGAGCAACACCTTTTGAAAGAAAACTTTGCAGTACACCGAAAGTTCATTTTGACCACTTTACAAGCAATTTCTTCACATATCGTCATTTATCTTCGCGTACAGGTGTCATAATATTATGACCAAGGTACTTTTCTTTAAAAAAATAATGGCCGGGGATCAATTTTCCTAAAACAAGTGACGGTGGTCGTTATTCTAGGCGGTCACACTTCTTCGTGAGGAGTGTTTTAACTTCGCGTGGGAAGGGTGTGTATCTGTAAAGGGTGGGGGTGGCGGGTCATAATATTTTAATGTTATGACCGGGAAGTCAAAATATTATGACCGGGGGTCACTATTCTTTAAAGAATAATGACCGGGGTCCGGGGTCGTTATTCTATTGGGAACTCAAAGAATAACGACCCCCGGTCATTATTCTATAGAAAAAGGGACTCCGTTTCTTAAACATACTGACTCACGTTAACCCCCTCGATGATAGATATAAAATTTTAATCCCCACCTAATCGACCACTAACCGACTATGAATTACTGAAAGCTTTATTATGGGTAGTACTTGCTGATGTTGTTGGGAAGTGTGTGTGTGTGGGGGGGGGGGGTTTAGAGGGGGTGTATTATTATATTATAATTTTATGACCACAGATTCATTATATTGTGACGGGGCAGGGGGTCAATATTTCTTTAAAGAATAATGATCGGGGAGTCCTTATTCTATGGAGAACCCATAGAATAACGACCCCCATGTCATTTGTCTATAGACAAATGACTAGAATAACGACCCCCTTGTCATTTGTCTATAGAAAAATTACATCGTTTCTAAAAGATACTGATACCCGTTAACTCCTCAATGATAGCTATAAAATAATAACCCCCACCTAATCGAGAACTAACTGACTACTTTCTCCTGCAAGTTTTATTATTATTAATACTTGTTGATGTTGTTGCTACTGCAGCTGTTTCGGCTATCGCAGCAGTAGAAGTGCTTACAAATTTCATGAAGAAAATTTGTTTTTTGACAAAATTTCAACCCGGAAAAGAACCAGACACATTTCGTTTCGATAAGGTTGTAAAATAGTATCATTCTACACAAGGTATTTTTCTTTAGAAGCTAACAAACAAATTAACGCACCCCTCCAACCCTCCTACCACCCCCCCCCCCCCCGCCTCCCTTAAATCGCTTCTAACGAAGAATTGTCACCGCCTAGAATAACGACCCCCGTCACCTTATTTTTTTTTTAATTTGACTCCGGTCATTACATTCTAAAGAAAAGAACCTTGACTAGAATGATACTAATCGAAATGGTCCTTTTCTGGTTTGAAGATTTCGTCAAATTTCCTTTAGTAGCACGAAAGCAAATTTTCTTCAAGAAATTTGTCAGCACTACTACTGCTACGATAGCAGCAGCAGCTGCAGTAGTAACAACAACATCAACAATATTACCAATAATAAAACTTGCAGGAGTCAGTTAGTGGTCGATTAGGTGGGGATTAATATTTTATAGCTATCATCGAGGGGTTAACGGGAGTCAAAATCTTTTAGAACGGTGTCATTTCATTTTTTCTATAGAATAATGACCGGGAGATCGTTATTCTATGGATTCCTATAGAATAACGACCCCCGGTTATTATTCTTTAAAGAATAGTGACCTCTTCATAATATTATGACTTCGCGGTCATAACATAATAACATTATGACCCCCATCCCCCACCTCAACCCAATGAACGCACAACATGAACAAGCATTACCAATAATAAAACTTGCAGAAGTTAATATGCAGTTAGTGGTGGATTAGGTAGCGATTAATATTTTATAGCTATCATCGAGGGGGTTAACGGTAATCAGTATGTTTTAGAAACGGAGTCACTTTTTCTATAGAATAATGACCGGGGGTCGTTATTCTATGGGGGTCACAATTCTTCGCGAGGGGTCGATTTATTTCGTGTGTGGGGGTCATAATATTTTGACCGGGGAGTCATGATATTATGACCGGGGAGTCACTATTCTTTAAAGAATAATGGCCGGGGGTCGATATTCTATGGGGGTTACCTTACTTCGTTACACCGGCATCACTGGCGATGACGTAGCTCAACTATTGCAACTGAAAATGTCATTTTTGGTTTCTTACGATAACCAGGAAAGTAAACTCATCTTTCTGCAGGGGCGTAAATAGGGGGAATTACATGTTACGCTCAATAATGCTGTATACGCCCCCTCCCCCCCCCCCCCCTTGAGGCATCTGGCAGAATACTCGTACTTCGTCATCTAGGTTATTGAGTTTCGTCTTAGACAGGTAGATCTCCAGAGATCTTTCGGTTGATCCCCGAAACTTAACTAGGCTGATCTTAGTCATTGCTATGCGCATATGCCACTTTCTTGATTTTTTTTCGTGTCGCGACTCAATTTAATATTGCCTCACAATTATACGCGTGCCGTGTCAGTAATAGTGTATATTCACACATTGATTTAATTGACATTGAGTAATATTTGAACTGAATTAAAACGAAATTGATGAAACTGGATCAATTTTAAAATAATAATAAACATGTACATGAGAGATCAAACTTGATAAAATAATAACATTTTCATTGGTTTTCGGATTTGTATAATGCATTAAATAGAAGAATGAAACAAATGAATAAAAAAACATGCATGTAGACCGTCTTTGTAAATTAAGTAATTCACTTTCTTTAAGACATAAAAAATCAGCAAATAAACATAACTTAAATGCTGTAGAAAAATAAAGTGTTCTGTTTCCTACTAACAAAATTATAGGCATTAAATCGCTAGAGATCGCCAAAGTTCGAGGAGCCCCTGTAGCTCAGTTGGCTAAACGCTGACCCGCTGATCTAGCGGTCCCAAGTTCGATTTCCGAAGGCGGAAACCCTCTCAGACGTAAAGGGGTTCCATTACACAACCTGTCACTATCGTCCTTCCATCAGCCTCTCGTCATTGTAACTCTCATCGTGGACCACAGGTTTTCTTCTTTAGTTTCCGGAATTCACCCTCATTTAGTAATTAGTAATCTAAGTTTTGTTTTGGTTTTAGAGTCAACTGCATATTGAATATGCAGATAGTGTGGATTTTTGTTTGCCTCACATTAATAATTACATAAATGAGCAACAATTGAGCAAAAGCTAAATTTCTAAACATACCGACATGTCTAATTGGCATTATACAATCATAAGATAATTTATATTGTGTCTTTCAATTCGGCACCAGTGATACCAATTATTTCGCCAATTTAAGTTAGCCGACCTATGCACTTCATATGATTGCTAATAAGACCAAAGAATATCGGCATCAATTATAATTGTATTTCACTAGCACGATTTCGTTTCTGTTCTAACATCAGAAACCAAAATGGTTCTCTAGCGCAGCTCTGGACCAGAAAAATAAAATAAAAACTAAATAAATTTACTTTTATCTTTCAGTTAAAGCAAACTTTAGACACAGTACTGGATAAATCTACATTTTGAACTAGCAAAGAGCCCGCGCAAGCGCGGAAATATTTCATGATGGTCAAGTTTATATAAAAAAGTGAGTTTTAATTTTTCAATGTAAATGGCCTTAGGCCCAGGTGATGATATGACCTTTACCATGTATACTCACTAAAGCTTCATTTACCTAATTAGTTGTCTGCATCTACAAACTTTCAGGTAGCAGACTGCATTGTTTCTAAAAAAATCAACTTTTTTCACTTTTTCCTATAGAAAAACCTAAGTGACTCAAAAGTTGACCTTGCCGCAAACAGATCAAGGTCATCCAAGGGTCATCATTTATATAAATTTTGTTGAGTTTTTGAGTTTTTGATGCGACATGCTAAGTTTCAAGATCATAGGATTTGTGGTTCTGAGGGAGAATTGGTTGATTTGATGCTTAACGTCTACGGTAAACAGCTAAGGTCATGTCGGGACGGTCAGTTAACCTAACCACACTATTCCTGGGCAGGCTGAGACCTCCCAAGCGGTTTACCAGTACTAAGTGCACATACTTTCGCCAGTAACTGACAACTGCCCTTCTTGAATCAGCGGAAGGAGAAACGAAAGTATGTGGCCAGACCGGGTTTCGAACCCAGGACCTCTGACTTATGTCAGGTGCCCTACCGATTGCGCTACGCGGCCCGGCGTGGTTCTGGGGGAGAAGATTTTTGAAATTTTTTACCATAATAAATGTTTGCCATCTTGGTTATGTGACCTGTCCTGGGTATTTTTTTCTGAAAAAAATGGGTCCTGGAACGTTTTGGGGGAAAATATTCAAGCCCTCTAAAGACTAAAGGCTGAATCATTGAAATTAATTTGTCTGCTTCGCTGGAAAAAATGCCCTTTCTTACCTGGCGCATGTGTGTTAACCTTAGACATTTTTAATTTTTGTCTTTTCGAAAGTTCAGTTCAGTTTGAATTATCCAAACGACGCTACCCAAGTGGCCCAGCGGTACGTAACCATAGCCGCACACACTTGGCGCCGTGTGTCCGTCCAACTTTTCGAAAGACCATGTGCGTTGAGCTTTATTTTTCAATGGGCGAGTTCGATTGGCAACTCGTATTGACTATCGTTCTGGAAGAAAATGGGTCGTTTCGAGCCAGGGCCGTCGGGACTATGACCATTTAGTTCTTCATCCGTTTAGACATATGAGCAAAAATACAAAAATAAATCGTTATTTATGGGGAATGACGTACGTTCATGGGTCGGATTTTTGCATTAGAACCTGCTAAATTTGGACTTGCTAAGCAGCGCGCCGATATAACGACGCAGAACCGAAACGACCGGATTAATTTAAAACGTGTATTCGGGTCCTACTAAAGACAGAAAAGGACTTTTGCCACCGAAAAGAACTTTCGAGCACCGAAAAGGACTTTTTAAATGCCATTTTATGCTATAAAAACGTTTGAAATCTATAAAGGGTAAAATATTTTATTTCTAAACATAATATTCTAGAACATTAAGTGAAAAATTCCCTTTTCGATGCCCGAAATTCGGCATTTGCGATGTCCTTTTCGGTACATGGCGTCTCTTCACTGACCAGAAGTGGAGTCTTTTTCGGTGCTGTTTTTTTGTTGTAAAATTTTAGGATGAAGATACTACAATTCACAAACTTATTATTCAAGCGCTGATTACTATCAGGATGATATTAAAATTTCTAAAACATATGTTTTATATGACATTTAACGGCAAATAAAAGTCCTTTTCGGTGCCCAAAAGTTCTTTTCGGTGGGGTAAGTCCTTTTCTGTTTTTAGTAGGACCGCGTGTATTCGAGTACACGATAATTTCACTCGAACGCACCCATTGTTGACAAAAAAAAATCGACCAATAGTCGAAGTTTCTAGAAAAAATACTTGGGAGAATTTAAGATGAAAGACGAATTTAATTCCCAAATTCTTTAAATCTACGTGAAACTAAAACACACGCTAACCGAAATTATCAATGATAGCAATATGCGAAAGAACCAGTATAGAAATTACGCTTGAAAATGCCACCAATTTTGCAGTTTATGCGTTACTTCGTTTATTTAGTATTATAGATAATTCATTCACTTGAAACATTCTATCATACCTTATCGTGGTAATCTCCGCCTGGAGGTATTACCTGAAAGCCGGAGTCGTGTCCTAGCGTTGCATTTTACGGAAACGCACGGAAACCACCGGCAAAAATAATCAACTAAAATTTTAACAAATATTGAAAAAAAACCATTTTATCATTTACCTAGACTAATAAAATTTATACCAGATGAAAATATACTCTTTCTTCTCATCTGGTCTATTTGTGATGCATAACATTTTGTATCAATTTGATTCGAAATAAGTCGTTGAATTCATGTGCCCTACTGGTTTTACGGAGATTTTGTTATTTGTTTTAATTAATTATGTACCTCTAGAAAATCACCCCAAAAAAGACCATTTTGTACTTGTGCTAGAATCAAAATTAAAACACAGTATTAAAGATGAAGAATTTTACTTTCTGATACCGTTTGTGATGTAAAAATATGTTAAGAAAAAAAGAAGTTATTAAGTGATAATGAATCTTTCCCTTATTACTCGTATATGTCAAATTGGCTCACACCTGTAGAAGTGCTAGTACGCAGTTTCTTCACTATGACAAGAGTAAGTGTTAAGTCCCATAGATATTTCATGTAGTCGTGTCTGTTTGCAGTCATTATTGAAATTTTGAGCAAGTATCATTAAATATGCAAGTGCGTGTTGAAATTTTGTCAGTTTGACAAAATTTCAATACGCACTTGCGTATTTGCTTATAGGCAGTTACGCCCTTGTTCAGGGCGAAGCTCTTTTCGTGGTTCGCTTTAATATATGTCCGCTGTATGTTGAATTAGTATTAACGGTTTGCGTGGTGTGAAGAGGAGCTGTTTTTCCCTTAAGAGTTGACGGACTTGTAGTTTTACAACCCTTTCAACCATAGTGCAGTTATATCTAGCCAGTGGAAAAGTGATAAAGATAGGGCACGGTAAGCCACGACAGGACAGAACCAGCAAAGTGGCAGGTGCACCAAGCGCAGACTCAGATCAGCCTGGGCATCTGCCTAGTCTGATCAGACTCTTCGCTTGGCGCTTAAAGGGTAGCTAAGGGTCTGAGCTACCTCTATGAAGACAGCCCAGGCTGATCTGAGTCCTTGCTGGGCGAACATGCCTGTTGTTTTGTCATGATGCAGCTCAGGGCGCGTTTATAGTTGGAAAGAAGTCGCACCTCAAGCAGAATTTGATACCAGACTGCCAGCTGATCAAGCCAGCACTTCATGAACAGAGCTACCGGGGCTCATTGTTCTATCACGGGTGTTGTATAAAAGTGTCGGTTACCAACAATGCAAACCCTGATCAGGCTGGTTCTTGAGTTAACGCTTACTGCTATCATGTTTGTTTTGTAACTCATGACCCAATATTAGAATTTTTGAATTAATATCAATATCAGTTAAGGACAAAAACAATCAGTGACCAAAAAGTCAATTTATTTTAAAAAAAAGTCTTTAATTGCGGTGTGTTTCACTTTCATGTTAGTCCCGCAGGAACCATAGTTCGTGATATGTCGCTATTTGGCGTAATTTGTTTGTAAAAAAGCACTATATAGCTTATTCTCCTTTGGGACCAAGTGCATGTTTTTGTCGTTTAATTTTTCTTAGTTTAATTACTAACAAGAACAATGCGTAGACCATTCACCAAGATCCTGATCGAAGGTTTTTAATCTATATTTTCCAACAGAGAGAAGTCGTCTTTCCAGCAGTGCAAATTGGTTTAAACAGTATTTTATTTGTATAACATTCTCGAAAAAAATTAAGGGGTCCAACTTTTACCATGCAATTTCTGGAACATTTCAAACATGTGGTAAAATCTTCCATTTTATCCATTTTACAAGTTTTGTACACATGAAGTTTGAACCTATAGCCTTTGTCTTGACCAAGTCCAGGATTTCAGTCAAACTACCCCTAAAACGAATGGTGTTTGAATTCCCATAGAGAATTGATAGTGTGTCAGTTTGGTCGGAGGTAACTTCTGAAATTACTATATATAGTTTTAAACTTGTTAAAGCTTGCTGACCTTAAAAATGATTAAATTTGAAAAAATGCATGAATTGGCGAAATTTGAAAATTTTGGTGAATTTGCTCCCTATTGACTTCCGACAACTTTGGTGTTGAGGGTAGTGTGAATTGAAGCCTGCACTTGGTCAAGACAAAGGCTATAGGTTCAAACTTTACGTGTACAAAACTTGCAAAATGAATGAAACGGAAGGTTTTGAACAAATGGGCCCTGAACTTTAGCCTGAAAAGGACTATTCTATGATACCCTAGTTATTAACCACTTACCAGGGTTATCCGCTGACACTTTCATTTGCTCCAGTATTTCATGAATCGAGCCCGGGGCTTTCTTCTCTGTTGGGGACACAGTTGACTGCAGGCCAGCTTTCACCATGGTTTTAGTTTCCGCAATGTTTTCCTTGCTTTTAGCTCTTTTAAAGGTCTTGATGGCGGTTCTTGTCACCGGCATCTTTCTGGAAGTTAAAAACAACATGAAAAATAAAATTGTGGCTGTAGTCGCATAACATAAATCTTTATCATATGGCGTCGCTGTTATTCGGTGGATAACATCGTGCCATAAAAATCGTATGACCACACGTGTAATAACACTTTGGTGCATACACGTAACGTCATTGACATCTTCCATGTCAACAATGCGTTTTATTATAAAAAATTATGTTCAGTTTGAAGGAGTTAAAATCCCATATTTTCAAGGGCTATATGATAAACAGAATCTTACACTCGTGGTCATTTCATATAAAATTTATGAAACTCGCCGAAGACTCGTCTCATAAATTTCATATGAAATGACTACTCGTGTAAGTTCCTCTAGGCCCCTATTTCTATATTTTTTTTAAGGTGAATGAATGCACTTTCGGGAGAAGCAAATCTGTCATTTTCATTTCTGCCTGCTTGCTGAAAGGGGATCAACTCTTAAGAAAAGAATTTGCTCCTCAAGGAGCAAATTCTTTCCTTTAAGAGTAGATGCCTTCTTGGAAAGGTTTTCTCATTATGGCAAACAAGGTGTTTGCCTTTGTAAAAATGGCGAGAGAAACTGTGTTCCACTCAATTTATGTTCTAAAAATGGCTCGCTGAGTGTCCCTTTTCAAACTGCAGCCAGGTTCGTTCTTTTTATACAGAACAAATAAAGAAACGATATAAAACGTCCGGGAATATAGAAGGACCTGTCTGATTGATTGATTGTTTTGGGTTTAACGGCCCTTTGAGACAGTATTTCAGTCTATATCGGGCCGTCTCCCAGAGAGGGAGGAAGAAAAGAAATGATAGGCGAGAGAAAAAATGTCCAAACAACCCCCACCCGCACCTACTGCAAGCACAGTAGGCCCTTGCCCTACAATGTTGCAAACTAGTAGGACGCCCCGGCACTGGAGATACACACAGCACCATCGCTCTACCCGATCACCCCTGAAAAGGCCTGTCAGTCTTCTCTGAGTAACAGGCTTTATTTTTATGCGGGCTATCCTTTTGAAGTTACAAGATTTAAAACAAAAGTCCTAAAAAGGCCAAGCACCATGGTAACTAAGTGAGCTGAACTGAATCACATGTGCTCATTTCCAGCATCTGCAAAAACAGCAGGAATGACAAATTACATGTTATTTGTTTACTAAGTATTTAAATCCTATCTTTATTCAAGTTACCATAGCAACAAAAATGATTCTGTTAACAGACTTTAAAAATATTTCAGCGAAACAAGTCCTCTGTCAACATTCTAAAGCCATGCAAATATATATCAATACTTCGGCCTTTCTTGACCGATTTTCTTAGCCCTCTTCCTCTCGCACCCGTGGTAAACGTGCAATTCCATCCTCACATGGCGGAAGCCCCGGTAGCTCAGTGGGTTAAGCGCTGGCCTTCTGATCTAGCGGACTCGGGTTCGAGCCTCGCCCGAGGCGAGAATCTTTCCTACAGTAAACAGGGTTCCATTGCACACAGCCTTTCATTATCACCCTTCCATCGTCCTGATATGACCGAAATACTGTTGAAAAAGACGTAAAATCGCAAGTCATCCATCCATCTATTTCATCTCGCACGAGTGGTAAATGCGCAGTTCTTCTCGCCTGGCGATCCAAAATTCAACCTTCAACAAATGAATTTTCAAAACATAACAATTTCATTCGACAAAGAGGTATGTAAGGCATACTATTCCAAAAAAGGAAATTTCTCTTAAAAAATAATATTTTGGATTTCTCACAAAATTTCTGAAAGAAGCTAGCTAAACAATGATTTTGGTTTGGCCATATTCAGAAGTTTTCTGAGTACTTCTCCAGGACCCGGCTGTTCAAAGCATCGTTAGCCTAACGAGCTCTTATGAAGTTATAACCAAGTACATGCATATTTTTTGTTTAAAAAAAAAAGTGAGCTGCACACATTTTTTCAACAAAATATACGCATATTTTTTTTTTCAACAAAATATGTTGGTGGTATTTGAGATATTAACGTTTGAAATTTTAACGAAACGTTCACTAACGATGTCGCTAGTTATGAACAGCTGGACCCAGTTCTTTAACTTCAAAGCAACAAATAAGCAAATGAGCCGCGACACGACAAAACCAACAATGTGGTTGTGCGCCCAGCGCAGACTCAGATCAGGCTGGGCATCCGCCCAGTCTGATCAGAGTCTTCACTGTCCGTATGAAGGTTGATTAGACCCTTAGCTGCCTTTCAGCACTTAACAAAGAGTCTGATCAAAATGGGTGGATGCCCAGGCTGATCCGAGTCTGCGCTGGGCGCATTACCACATTGTTAGTTTTCTCGTGTCGCGGCTCAAATATGCTTAACGTACATAGGAGTCGTCGAAGACCGTTGTTATATTTTGGCTAACTGTTTACAGAAGCTTGATATTTTTTATCATTATTATTTCAAGGGGCAGTGGGGGATGGAGGGAGGAATTGTGTCAATCGGAGCACCGCTCGGACAATTCCGGGAATCACGGAATTGGTCGAGCGGTGTTCCGACTGGAACTTGGCGTGACTCTAAAGTGAAGGGTAGGAGCATGCATCGGCTGTTCTAAATCTTCGTTAAATTATCGTTCATATCCTGATTCATTTTGTTTGACCTAAGGATTTTAAATGGTCTATTCTGTTCTGGAAAACGGGATATTATTCCATTATTCCCTATCTGGCCAAAATGTCTAGTGAAATAAACATTTCAGCTGGGTGATGATGCAAATTTTACACGTGAGTAATATCGATTTCCCTACCTGTGCTGCCGACCGAGCCAGTCAGTTGCCATATATGGAAAAGTGGCTGTAAACTCAGACAGTCGAAAGTAGTTTCAGCTTGGTCGATAGGATCAAGTTATTTATTTATTTGTTTGCTTGAAGATTTTTGGTTTAGCAACACTGGAGAAGGTTAGATATAGAAACGCGCATCTGTCGCACTAAATTTGGTAAAGAAACGTTCATTTTATGATCGTATTCTTGGTCGACATCCACTCTGCACAGTATCGGATCGGACAACAGCACAAGCAAATTGGTATTACCCCGTGTTTTCAGTGAGCAAAGCTGAAGAGCAATCTTGAGTGATGAAGATATCCCGACTTACTTGGAAACCTTCTCATATTATCGTTACCTATGACGTAGCCTATGCCTACGCCGTCGCGCGAAAAAAAAATGTCCAATCGGAACACCGCTCGGCCAATTCCGTGATTCATGGAATTGGCCGAGCGCGCTACGATTGAAAATTTATCATGCACTTTACAAAAATCTGATTCTTACATTACATTACAGAAACAATTTTAAGATTAAAATCTAATGACATAAAATACCTGCAGATATACAATAAACCAGGATTAATATTGGGGAATAGTAACCTTAGCTCTCCCCACCCCCATACCGCTTGTATATGTACGGACGCTTGAACGCTGCTCTTCAGAACAGTATTCACCGATGTATTGGAATAATATCTTATCAATTTTTGGATCTTCTTCATGTCTTTTTTATTAAAATCAAAAGCTGTCAATTAAATGGCCATTCGATACCAGTTTATTTGTTTGTTACTACTGAATATTTGCAATAAAATAAATTTTCTTTGAAGAAGCTACTACAATATTCAGCGTTTACAATAACTGTTATTGAACAGTAGTTCAATTAAATTAAGGTGAATGGGTACATTTTCAGGGGGAACAACTCTGTATTTCTCATTTTTGCCTTTCTTCTTCGTAGGGGTCTCTCTTAAAGAACAGAATTTGCTCCTATGGGAGCAAATTGTTTCCTTTAAGAGTAGACCCGTTTTGGTAGGGCTCTGTCATCCAGAGAAGCAAACGGGAAGTCACAAAAGTTGTCTCCCTTTTTAGAAACAGCGACAAAATATTGAGGTGTATCCACACACCTATAGGTATTGGGAACCACAACGGAATGCTATGATCATTAACTTGATTTTACCAATGGCGCAGTGTGAAATATTTCATTTTGAAAGGCAAAACAATGTATATCCTAATCGGACTGCCCCTAGTCTGGCTCTGCATTATTTCCAACGACATCTCTCTCCCGATACTTCTCATCATTTTTGTAACAATAATAATAATAACAATAATGAGCTGCACCATGAGGGAACCTATCTTGCACAAATATGAATTTCGAGATCTGACATTATACTTGCGCAGCCTAGTTAGAGTATTAACATCTGTCTTTGGTATTAATGTTTTTATCTTATCGGGCAAACGGCGCAGGGTTTTAATGAGAAGATCATGCGCTGTTCACATTTGTCTGAAGATATTTTCTTGTGATGCGGTCCTACTACAGTGAGAAGTCTATGACGCGCCACTTTTTGGACTCAGTCCTTTGGGAATCATAAAATTCCAAAGGTAAAAAAACAGCGTGGGCCGTCAGAAGCGTAAACACATTGTTGACCACCATCGCCCTACAGTTCCAAATGCCATTGCTACTGAACACAAGCAATAAACATTTTTCACCACAATATGATGATGTGTTCTATTATTTTAATGTTTTACAACGTAATAAAGTTTTGGAAGAGCTCAGCTCTTTGTGATATATTCATTTTGCAACATGATTGAAGCTCTAAACAAGCCATATAGAGGATCTTACATGAGTGCCCATGTATTATTGAATTTATTAAACGAGTTGGGGAAAAAATAAGATGCGAGGCTTTGCCGAGCATCTTATCGTTTTTCTCCAACGAGTTTAATAAATTCAATAATACATAAGCACGAATGCAAGATTCTATTTATCATATGACACTAAAATCATATTTTATTAGCAGACTTTGTACTAAAACGTCACGATTTCGCCATTAGAAAACGCAACGTTTTTATGGACGTCAACGCATAACGTTACGACGTAATTTGCATATTTAATCCACTAGTGGATTATCGTTTTTAATGCATGGCTTTATTACACTCTCAGATGCGACGTCATATGATAAATTTTTTTATAACATAAGAATAGCGTAATAGCTTGTTTCATGTGCTACCTAAAGCGTCCGTTGTATGCCTGATTGTTGCTTTCTCTTCTTCCTTTTTTTTTTTTTTTTTTTTCTTTTTTCTTTTTTTTCAGCAAAGACAGATATTTCCTCAGCGATAACACCAGCAAAAGCCTTGTGCACACCAACACAATGATTTGTTTTGCTCATGAAACCACTGCTGCTTTCCATTGCCTCTACTGCGCACTGTGTCACAAGTATCCTTGAAGTCGACGTTGCCGTGGTGAACCTACATCTTTGCAAGCCAGTTGTACTAAGTTCACTTTGTTCCTTACCTACGTAAGGTGCAAGGTGAACTTATTACCCTTGGCTTGCGAATATGGGTAACTTATTGCAGACAAGGTTTTGGCGTGGATTGTCATCATGACGTCAGCGCTCAGTCGTTCATATGTATTACTAACGATGTCGTAAGTTAATGTCAAATTTGCACTTGCCCTGACTTTCCTTAAATGAGCCTAGTAGGCACAGCTATCTTCTGCTGTCGATGGACGATAGTCGCCCGTGAGCCGCGAATAGTGACGTGAAACTGACGTCGGGTGATAACAGTTGGATAGACGCCATAAAGTTTGAATGACGTCCATGATTATGGCTGTTCGACATCAGGGCAAACACGGTTTTTAAACTTTCCATTGTGACATTGTTTTATGACTTAAATAAAGTGTAAATGGTAAAAGCTCATAAACTGTATTGTGTGCAACTTTCAGGCATGCTGGAATAGACATTCAACAAAAAAGATTTATTCATTTATTTATTTATTTGGTTCGATCAAATCGCGTAAAAATCATTAGTGTTTGCAGTACATACTAGTAGTTATTCTTAGCTGTCCTTAGTGGTTCTATCTGGTAACTGACACTACTGAAAATCGGCCATTTTTTTCTTAGATCGAACACCTACCTGATGCTAAGGGCCACATAATCTTTCCACACAAAGTAAGGTAAATGTCGCACATAAGGGTATGTGTTGACCGTAAAAACGCAATTTCAAATATAATATTTGTGTTTTCTTGAAGCCATCTTGAAGCTATCAATTTTCGATCAATAAAAATTTTATCACGAATGCTTAAACTGCTAAAATATAATATGAGCCACGACGTGACAAAACCAACAATGTGGTTGTGCGACCAGCGCAGACTCAGATCAGCCTGGGCATCCGCCCAGTCTGATCAGAGTCTTCGCTGTCCGCATGAAGGTAGCTTAGTCCCTTGGCTACCGTTTAAGCGCTAAGCGAAGAATCTGGCCAAACTGGCCGGATGCCCAGGCTGATCTGAGTCTGCGAAGGGCGCACATCCACATTGTTGGTTTTCTCGTGTCGCGGCTCAATTATATTTTACCCATCCGGAAAACAATAAAGAAAATCGTGCTCGTTTTACTAAACATCTTAAGCCTAAGACTTTCGTAAGTTCCATACAATTTGTATGGAACTTAAGAAAACCATAGGCTTAAAATGTTTTGTGAACCTAGTCAACTCTTGATATCTCGAACACTGGTATCTCAAAACACCCTCTTATATCAAAGAAAATAGTTAGGACATAATTCCAATTTTTCTTTACTTTTCAACTCTTCTTATCTCAAACGACTATCACAAAGTAAATTTTCTGGAACCAGAAAATTTATTTTGAGATATCAGTAGTTTGGAATAAAATTTGACTTTGAGATATCCAGTGTTGGCTGTATTATTTTAACCACATACCAAAGAGACAAAAAAAACAGACACAGACAGCGACACGGACAAACATAACAGCCAGAAGAAAAAAATGTTCAATTAAAAGATCACCTACTTCTCATCCTCGTCCTTCGGTTCTCATGATAAAATCAAATCTGTATCAAAAAGCTCTTCCCTCATAACATTCTAATATTGTCTGATTATCAATATTTATTTCAATCCATCTGCAAACTTGAATATTAATTGCTCGATCTTGTCGTTTTGTGATCGTCGATGACATGGTCTCTTGATAATTGAATATTAATTAATCGATCACGTGTTAGTAGAAGTGTTGCTTCGGTGGTACAAAAGAGTTTTATCAGTAAAAGTTACATATTCTTCGAATGGGGTAATCCGTAGAATTGGAAAGCCCACCCACTCAAAAGTAAAGCTGCTATCTGTTCCCAGACGCGTATACATGTCGTATGTTATAGTCGAAAAGAAATAGATGATCTTACATGATTGAATTTATTAAACGAGTTGGGGAAAACGATAAGATGCGAGGCTATGCCGATTATCTTACCGTTTTCCCCAACGAGTTTAATAAATTCAATAATACAGGAGCACGAATGCAAGATTCTATTTATCATATGACACTAAAATCGCATCTTATGAGCAAATTTTGCACTAAAACGTCACGATTTCGCCACTAGGAAATGCGATGTTTGCATGGATGTCAACGTATAACGGTACGACGTAATTTGCATATTTAATCCACTTGTGGATTATCGTTTTTAATGCATGGCTTTATTACACTCTCAGATGCGACGTCATATGATAAAATAGGTAAAAAGGTGTTTTAGTATTCCAAACCTTTTTATGTTTGTTGCAATCTGTGTTGAACCGTCTATTATCGGAGATGATGTCTTCTGTTTTTGTAGTTTCCTCTCAATCTCCTTTCGTGCGTTGGGTAGTTTGTGCTTTACGACTGTGGCCTTTCGTGATACCTTCTTTTGTTCTTCATAGTTCCGTGAGCTTCCTTAAGCTCCGCCCACCCTCGTTTGCATAAGAAAAGTTTGGAGAGATAACAACATACTCTTGGATCAAAAGTGAAACTTATGCGCTCCCTTGAAATTTCTATGTTTCTGTATGCCTGTGAATCGTGGACCTTGACAGCAGAGTTAGAGAAAAGACAAAGGCCTTTGAGATGAGATTCTACCGAAGGTTGCTGAACATTACGTACAAGGACCATATAACCAATGAGGAGGTTCGCAGAAAGATCCAAGCAGCCATTGGAGTATATGATGAACTCCTGACGCTGGTCAAGAAACGGAAACTAAGGTGGTTTGGCCACGTCTCAAGGTCTACTGGTTTAGCAAAGGCAATTCTTCAGGGCACAGTGAAAGGGAAAAGAAGAAGAGGTAGACAGACGAAGAGGTGGGAAGACAATATTAAAAGGTGGACAGGAATGGATTTTGCCAGCTCAACTAGGGCAGCTGAAAACAGGGCAAGGTGGAAAGGGATTGTTGCGAAGTCATCTGTGGTGCCCCAACGACCTAGTAAAGTCATGGGATAGAATAGAACAGAATAGAAAGGGCGACTAGTTCCCCAAGCGGCTGAATTTAATTTCATCTATCACAGCATGCTCAGTCAGCGGCCTGTGAATGGTTGTAAAGTAGGTGCTAATTAGCTTTGAGTGGCATCTCGGAACTATGACTTCTGCATTGTCCACTACTTCGTTTGTAATTTTTTGTCAAATACACCTTTTCTAAGTAATCTGTTCAACAAGTCATAGCTGGAAGAGAAAAATTGTGTCCATCTGCAACGAAGCTCTTGTTCTTCTATTAGACATTTCTCAGACTTGTCCTGGATAGTTCTCTGAAGTTATATCCCTCACCAGCCGATATACAGTCTTGCTATTGTTTTTGTTTAGGCCACTTTTGATCTGAGTACCTATCCAGTCCTCCTTTGCTTTCTTCAGACCCTTCTGAATCCTCTTATTAGCGCCCCTGTATTCTATCGCCCCCTGCTTATTTCCTCCTTTCATCAGAGAGGATAAGAATATCTCTTGTGAACCAAAGCTTTACGACGATCCTTTCCAAGTATGTCACTCACTGCTATATTGGTAGTTATGCTATCTGCATCTGCTATCAACCCTCGGGTCTAAGAGTGTGGCAAATTTCAGAGGGGTGAGAAAGAGGTATTGTCATGTTTCCGTCGGCCTCAGATATGATATATGACAGGACGTTAGGGACCGACCATTTGATATTCTGGGGGGGGGGGGGGGGGGGGGGGGGGGGCTGGTATTCTTGATGGAGACACAACATTTTATTTCACTGGCCTCTGGAAACAATTTCTTTTTTTTTCACCTTGTGGGAGCTAATTTATTTTTTTTACAAACTAACTCAAACAGGTTATTTTTTTTTTTTTAATTTCATAGCTGAACTATCAGATCCTTGTTTACTTGACCTTAATATCCTATTATTTTACCCACATCAGTATTTTTTACACCTTTTTTTTCTCACAAAAGAACAAGGTGCTGTCTTTAACCAGACCAAGGGCATGGCTTAGCTTGCTTTTGCAAATCAGGGCCTGGAGCATGTTACTCTTTTCATCTAAGGTACAGATACAAACATCCCTGTATGAGTTTGGCAAAAAATTAAGCGTTAAATTAGGGATATTTTGGCAAAGTTTTAGGGTTAACATTAGGAATAAAAGGTTTTTTTTCTATCCCCAATATATGTCCAAACATGCTTTATTCATTCTTTGGAAAGTTTGATAAATACTTACATGACAGAGTTACATTAATTACATGATAGAGTCACATTAGACATGAATGGCAATTAATCAAATGGCTGAAAGTTATGTGCTAAGTAGTTAACAAAGGGGGGTCTGGGGGGCAACGGCCCCCAGAAGCTAAAGCAATTCCCCAATTTCAATGGCAATTTTAAGACTGGAAACAATAGAGAAAAACTAGGAATGATGATAAAAATAAGGGTTTTTATATTAGGACTTTTAGACAGAGACATAATAAAAACTCACTTCCAATGGAATTATCTGCAGACTATATTTTTTTTTTGAAATTCTTGGTGGAGACAGGTTATTTTTTTCTCTTACTTTTGAGGCCAGATTATTTTTTTTAACCCCCTTATGAGCCGGATTATTTTTTTCTTGCATATCCAAAGACAGGGATTTTTTTTTGATAAATATACCAGCCCCCCCCCCCCCCCCCCCCCCCCCCCAGAATATCAAATGGTCGGTCCCTTAACTGCAAAATCATGTCCGTTTTTTTGTGGAGTTTTTTTTGCAAGAAAATGCATTACGGGCCCAAACTTCTGAAACTGTACCCTAATTTCTAAAATAATACTTCTGAACAGAAAATTTTCAAGAACTCTTAGTCGGTAGCGCACCTGACTCAAGAGCCTAAGGTCCCCAGTTCGATACCCGGCCCGGCCACATGCTTTCGTTTCTCCTTCCGCTGTTTCAAGAAGGGCATTTGTCAGTTACTGGCGGAAGTATGTGCGCTTAGTACTGGTAAACCGCTTAGGATGTCTAAGCCTGTCCAGGAATAGTAAGATTAGATTAACTGACCGTCCCGACATGACCATAGCTGCTTACCGTGGACGTAAAGCAACAAAACAAAAATAACAACTCAAGACTTAGTAGTTAAAGCACCTATCAGTTAGTTGCCTGTGTTAAATTCGGTTGTATATGTAATTCTGGACAAGCTGTTGCACCAGTTATTAACAATTGCCGTAATATTCATCAAAGAAAATGGGTTATCATAATGCAGTCTGAAGACTTTAGTTCTAGTAGTCATATCTAAGAAAAGGCTACGAGTACAATCTAGCAGAGAACGGTTCAAAACAACATTTGAGCCGCGACACAACAAAACCAACAATGTGGTTGTGCGCCCTACGCAGACTCAGGTCAGCCTGGGCATCCGCCGAGTCTGGCTAGACTCTTCGCTAAGCGCTTAAAAGGTAGCCAAGGGACTAAGCTACCTTCATGCGGACAGCGAAGACTCTGATCAGACTGGGCGGATGCCCAGGCTGATCTGAGTCCGCGCTGGGCGCACAACCACATTGTTGGTTTTGTCGTGTCGCGGCTCATTTAGAGTAAGGCAATGATGCCATCTCTCACCTATCCGTTCAAACATTTTTTCGAAAGGGTACCCAGCTGGCACATGAAGTCAGAATCACGTCGTACTGACGTCAATGCGACGTTATAACATCGCATCGACATCCGTACAACGTCATTATGACGTCATGTGCCTGCTGGTTAATGTCTGATGAGCTGGCAAGTCAGCATACGCAGCGGAACAATTAACAGTCTCCTTTTTGTCGATGACACTGAAGCTATCGCCAAGGAAGCCCTATATATACTCAACGGAAATAAAAACGCAACACTTAATTTATCCAATATTCCATAGCTCATGTCATATGCAGATTATTTTCAGTTTAACTTCTAAAGTCAACAGGGATTATTATTTACTGTCCCAGAAATTCAGTTCTGTTGATGAAATGATTCACGCTTGAGACAGCACTAACTGGAGCTACCCGATTTTCAAAAGTCTCAAAAAGAGGTTGAACTATCGCGAGACAGGTTGTATGCGTTGCATTGAGCGCCAGGTCTAAGATAACCTATGGCGTTCCATGTGCGTCCAACTCTTTCTACAAGTCAAAAAATCATTGATTGGTGGTAACGGAAATGTTTGGCTTCCAGCCGCAGGCTTACATAAGCATGCAACATTCCAAGCGCCTTTGCAGACATATCCCTAATTAAGACTTATGAAAATCGGGTAGCTATCGGTAATGCTCTCAAACGTGAACCATTTCATCAACAGACCTGAATTTCTGGGACAGTAAACGTTAATTCCTGTTGAGTCCAGAAATTAAACTGAAAAGGATCTGCATATGACATGAGCTATGAAATGTTGGAAAAAATAGGTGTTGCGTTTTTAATTCGGTTGAGTATAGTTGAAAGCCTCGGCGAAACCTGCACAAGGTGTAGATGGATTATATGCTTGTCAACAGTACGATTCGTAAAGATCAAGGTAAAAGGACAAACTGGTTATTACAAAGTTGTCATGGACGCCACACATCATGATTGAGTTTATCATATGACGTCGCTGTTATTCAGTGGATAATGTCCGATGATGTCATAAAAATCGTATGACCAGACGTGTAATAACACTTTGGCGCGTACACGTAACGTCATTGACAACCTCCATGTCAACAACGTGTTTTCTTATTGAAATAACGTACAGTTTGAAGGCGTTAAAATCCAATTTTAAAGGGTCATTTGATAAACAGAATCTTACACTCGTGGCATTTCATACGAAATTTATGAAACTCGCCGAAGGCTCGTTTCATAAATTTCGTTTGAAATGACCACTCGTGTAAGATCCTCTATAACTGACACCAACAACATATTCAGATCTCAAAAAACAAACTGGTGTCTTTTCATCCCCACCCTTATCCCGCTCTCCGCCAACCCCTTCCCCTCCCCGCCTTCAACCATCATCACCACATCAACCGTTATCTGAAAATAGTTATTTCGCTTTCAAAAGAATGCAGATGTTTCTTGTTGAAGCCCAAACAGAACATGCTCTGTTCATACAGCTGACAGTATACCCCTATTAGAAACAGAGGATCTGACATGAGTGTTCATTTCATATGATATTTATGAAACGAGCATTAGGCGAGTTTTTTAATTTTCATATGAAATGACCACGATTGTGCATCATTGCCTTTTTGTGATATATATTTATTCTAAGTTTCATGAAATTCTGTTCAGTGGTTACTTAGTTATGGCTCCGGGCGGACAGACGGATGGAAGGACGGACGGACGGAAAGACGGACGGACGGACTGACGCAAGGACGGACGGACATGAACAAAACTATATCCCTCCGCCTTCGGCGGGGGATAATAAACAAGTATGAGTGTAACACTCGCCGGAGACAAAAGTCGCTTCTGTCAGAGAGTGGTTTTTCCCCCTTTCCCCCCGGAAAAATGGCGATAGGAAGGACGGCTATATAGTGGATTGTCCGGACCTCATAGAGCCACTTTTCCCCCATAGTAGTTTTTCCCCCACCGGGAAATTGGCTATTAGCGAACTTGGTATGGTTATTGGTATTTTGCGGATCGGAACGGAATGTAACAGACACATTCTACGGAATTAATCGCATAAGAAATGTGTAGGTACTTCAAGGGAGGTAATAAACGTGATTAATTCCAAAAAATCAATATGCAAATTTAGCAACCATATTTTTATAATAATCAATAATTACTAATTTAAGGAACGAAAATGATGTGATTTCTTCTCATCGCAGAAATTTTTATACGTAAACATACGCATGTAAGCTACAGGAAGATATACGAATGGGTGCTTTGTCTAGTCATGTTTGATTTAGTAGGGAGTTATTACATTGAAAACCATAATCAGACATGTGTCCCAATGGGAGTCGAGCCCACGACTTCTGCATGAAAGGCGAACGCTAGTCCAGGCACTCTGCTGCACGCACGCACAGATGAACGCTTGTACAAACACAAAATTAAACAAATTTATGCACACAACCACGTACACTCATATCCTTTTTTGACTAACACGGAAAAGCAAAATGCTACCTGTTTTCCCCAAAACAAGATAAGACAGACAGATGGAAACATGCAGGTGGTTCTAGCATATATTATCCATCAATTTTTTACGGACAGGTACTCATATTTCTGCTTCAGTTATGAACCGCATTATTATAATTGGAGAAGGAGCAAATTCCAATATGTAGCGTGTTTGCTCGCAATCATATTACCAGGGGGGAAATCCACTATGGAGGGGAAAATCGGCTATGCAAAAACACCTATAGTAGATTTTCCCCGGGGAAAATTGGCTATATAGTCATATTTCCGGGAGGAAATTCTACTATATAGCCATTTTTCCGGTGGGAAATTCTACTATGGAAAAATCATAGTCATTTTTCCGGGGGGAAAAACTACTAGGGGGGAAAAGCTACTCTCTGACAGCTTCCCCTGAAAGTGCATGCATTCGTATTAAGTTAGTAAAAGTCAGAGGTCCTGGGTTCGATACCCGGTCTGGCCACATACTTTCGTTTCTCCTTCCGCTAATTCAAGAAGGGTAGTTGTCGGTTACTGGCGAAAGTATGTACACTTAGTACTGGTTAACCGCTTTGGAGGTCTAAGCCTGCCCAGGAACAGTGTGGTTAGGTTAACTGACCGTCCCGACATGACCATAGCTGTTTACCGTGGACGTAAAGCAACAAACCAATCAATCAAAAGTAGGTGAAGCCTGAATTAGGTTTCCAATGCCATCTTCGACATTACGATAAAAATAACCTCACGCAATCTGAGATAAAAGAGTGCAAAATAAAATCCTCTTCAAGCAGACAAAATGGTATATTTTCATTTCTCGTATAAATTATGATATTCATTTTGCGCTTTGATCAATTTTAATTGCAAAATATAAACGAACTCTTGTGGGACTGCATCCATTTTAAAATTTTATAAAATTTGTTACAACTCGGGTCACGGCACAAATGGGAAAATAAAGGAAATTCTTATTTGCATTAACAGTATAAATAATTATTTTTAGGTACAAATGAGGTAAATAGCGAAGAGTCCATCCTGTGCACGTGAGGCCTCTTTTCTCATGCCACTGATTAATTTAATAATTCAATTAATTTACTTTACAAAAAATCGTTAAGTGTATCTCGTGCAAATATTTACCTTATAACGCCTTGGTGTGGCAGCATAAAATGATTCATTATTATAGAATCACGCAAAAAGTAAAATTTACCATCTAAAAATTGTCAAAGATGGACAACGTATACGTCATGATCACGTGATTATAACGATAAATAGCTTGTGCTTGGAAATAAAATGTCTCGAACCAAATTTGAAAATCAGCTGTATCTTAGGTCTTCAAAGTTCGATTTTTATGTCGCAAAACGCAGTTGCCCCGCACTAACGCCCTTTGTCTATACCAAACGTCATCTTTTTATGAAATGAAGCCATGTACCAGTACACTTAGGGCGATGGTGCTGGGTAACTTTCAGTACCGGGGCGTCCTACTAATCTGGATAATAGTAGGGCAAGGCCTACTGTGCGTGCAGTAGTTGCGGGTGGGGATTTTTCGGACATTTTTGCACTTCTCGATCACATCTCTTTCCTTTCTCTCTCCCTCTGGGTGAAATAAAGCATCAAAGAGCCGTTAAACTCAAAACAACCAACCAACCAATGTAACGTTAATTATCAGCAATACTCTTGTGTGCGTTTATGCGTGTGCCTGTGTGCATTTACATAATATTATTGTCGGGGCGAGTTACACGCTTCGTTGTTTATCTTGCTTATCCGTTAGTACCAGCGAAGAGAATCTGTTCTGACAAGAATGTACAGACGCGCAAGCGTAATAAGTGGTTATATAACATAAGTGGTTATTATTTCCATATTCGTCAGAGTCCTATACGCTCATATACAAATATAAATTTTATGTTTAATGCTGAATAAATTTATTTGTATTGTATATGAGCGTTGGAGTACAACTAAGAAACGTGTGTGTGAAAAAATGCACCAATAAGTTCACCTTGTTAGCCCATCAATGCCTAGCTTCCCAAAAATAAGTCAAATGCAAACAGTGCAGCCCCAGATAAGACGCCACAAAGCGCGGCATCTGATCAGGATCTACACTATTTGCATATGACGAATGGGTATTTCTCCTTATGATAAAAAGATGCTACACTAGACACCCCTTAGTTGACTAATGGAATCATCCATTTGATTACGATAGAAAATTGCAATGGGCATAAATAGGTTAAAGTGAAACATGAGACATGCCTGATAGTCGCACTATTCCATTCTAACCTGGAAACTTAAGAAATCAGGTCCAGAGGTTATATAAATTGAGTACATTCTCAAACTCAAAATAAAGCACACTGATTGGCTGCTTCCGAGCACATGCTCGGAAGCAGCCAATCAGTGTGCTTTATTTTGAGTTTGAGATTATTCTCAAGTTTTATAACCTCGAACCCTGGTTTATGCAAACAGTGAGCATAATATAATCATTCTATCCAACTTATACTGTATAAATCATATTAATCACCCCGGGGCGTTTCATTTTGCGAAAGGGTCGTTATTTAGAACCTAAAGTGCAGTAAATCAGCCACTGCCAAATGACTGTAATACGGTGAATGTATCTTGCAACTGTAAGTGACATCCCCTTCCAAAATGAGGTCTGGCCCCGAGGTTATAAAAAATTCATGCTCAATTCAGCTGAGCATGAAATTTTCTCTGCTGATAAATATGAAAATGTCATTATGGCATTTTCATATTCATAAGCAGAGAAAATTGCATACTTAGCTCAACTGATCAAGAAAACAACTGTGCTTATCAATAATTTGCTATTTATTAGCAGGTAAAATTTCATGCTCAGCTGAGTTGAGCATAAAACAAGTTTTATAACCTCGGGGCCTGGACTTAATGCTGATTCTCAATGAGAAAGGAAGCGGGCGGGAGGTGGGGTGGGGGGATAAAGTGAAAATGGCAGTTGCTACCCTTAAAAATGGTCCAACCCACTTTATTAAACGGGCCAGAATATGTTAAACCCCGTGTCATTTTCGTCCATAGTTAATATGTCAGTTTTAAGTCGTTTATATCCCCAAAATAAATTTAATCATTCATATATGATGTATACTTAGGATGACTTTCAGGAGATGACCAATGCAAGTCTTTGGTTTAAACAGTATTTTATTCAGTTAAGCTACATACATATATACAAATACAAATCATTTCAATGTAGGATCTGACGGTAAGCGCAATGCTTGTATAATATTAGTCATCTCCAAGTCTTTAGCTTACTGTCAGATTCTGATACTTTAAATTGTACATTGTACAATGTGAATTGAATAATAAGATATTGTTTAAACCAAAATAAATTAAACATCTGAACTTGAAACTAAATAACCCCACAGCAGCAACGCGGCAGTAGGCCAATGGCCCTATATCGCTCACCTGAGCACTGAAGCACTGAGGTTACAGCAACAAAACACCATGCACAACACCAATAAAAACACCATTTATGTAGAGGATAATATCACAAACATTTATGCAAAAAAATGAGCTTTATCCCCCCTTAATGGCTTCTCAGAAGAGCTTTGGCCAAAAAAAATAATGAAAATTTGGCCTTTCAGCTGCAATGGCAACCAATCAAAATCAGGTATTTGGAAAAAATTCATATGGCTGGTATAGGACTATTTCAGGAACATTTCTGTAAAGTTTTGTCAAAATATCTGCAGTAACACAGAAATAAATACCAAATGTCCACTTTCCCCATTATAAGTCTATGGAAATTTACGTTGCCATAGCAACGAATTCACATGGGCAATGATAATATAAAACATACTTTAGATAGAGGCTAATGTTATTAATATGTATGTGAAGTATCAGCTTCACCCCCCTCATAGCTTCACTTTTCCCATTATAAGTCAATGGAAATTATAAGTTGCCATAGCAACCAAAGTTCTTATGGGATTGAGGGAAAAAGAATAAACTTTATGTAGAGGCTACTGTCATCAACACGTTTGCACAATATCAGCTTCATCCCCTATATGGCTTCTGAGGAGCAGATTTTTTTTTCTTGAAAATTTACCCTATATTTTGCCATGGCAACCAATCAAATTCAGCGATTTGGAGAAAATTCATATGAATCGTAGAGGACTACTCAAGAAACATTTCTGTAGAAAAAAAATCTAAATAACTGCAGTTAGACAGCAAAAATTGCCAATTTCCATTTTCCCCATTATAAGTCAATGGAAACTCTTAGTTGCCATAGCAACCAAACTGCTGGAGCCATTGCCATGCAAAACAGTAATTCTATAGAGGCTAGTACTAAGGTTCTTTCTATTAAGTTTGAGCTTTATTGGCCACACAGTTTCTGCGAAAATGATTTTTTAATATTTTTCTATTTTTAACCATTCGGTTGCAATGGCAACCAGCCAAACTGCGCAATTTGCATAAATTTAACATGGCTGGTTAAAGACTACTCAAGGTACATTTCTATGAAAGTTTTGTCAAAATATCTGCATTGGCATAGCAATAAATGCAAATTTTCCATTTTGCCATTATAAGTCAATGGCAACTTTAAGTTCCCATAGCAACCAAACTGCTGGAGCAATTGCCAAGAAAAACAGCACTTTTATAGAAGCTAGTACTAAGATCCTTTCTGTGAAGTTTGAGCTTTATTGGTTGCATAGTTTCTGAGGAGATGATTTTTTAATATTTTTTCTATTTTTAACCATTCGGTTGCCATGGCAACCAGCCAAATTGTGCAATTTACATGAAGTTCATGTGGTTGATAGAGGAATGCTCAAGGAACATTTCTGTAAAAGTTCTGTCAAAATATCTGCAGTGACATAGCAATAAATGCAAATTTTCAATTTTTCCCATACAAGTCAATGGAAACTTTAAGTTGCCATAGCAACCAAAGTTCTGAAGTGATTTGAATAAAAACCATTATTATTGGTTCCCCCTGCCTATAGATGCTATACATGAAATTTGGTAACGATGGGCCTTGTAGTTTCAGAGGAGATGTCGTTTGAAAATATTGACGGACGACGGACGGACGACGGACGGACGGACGGACGGACGGACGACGGACGACGGATGCCTGCCTATACTATAAGCTCACCTGTGAGCCTTCGGCTCAGGTGAGCTAAAAAGTATCAGTTGAAAGCCTATACTGTCTTTCAATATAATTGAGCCGCGGCACGAGAAAACCAACAAAGTGGTTGTGCGTTAAGCACAAACTCAGATCAGCCTGGGCATCCGCCCAGTCTGATCAGAGACTTCGCCGCGTGTGTCCGCATGTATGTAGCTTAGACCCTAAGCTACCCTTAAAGCGCTTAGCGAAGAGTTGGATCCGACTGGGCGGATGCCCAGGCTGATCAGGCTGAGTCTGCGACGGGCACACAACCACTTTGTTGGTTTTCTCGTGTCGTGGCTCATATGTTGAAAATTACAAGAAAACCCTTTTTTGCCAGTTTTACTATAGAAGTGATAAGGAATGAAACACGACCTATAATCAAGTTTTATGGCCTCACCGAAAAATCAGTCAATAAACTGAAACCTAGCATATATAGAGTGAGTGAGTGAACTCGGGTTTAACGTCCCACCAACAACGAGGTCATATGGAGACGGGACCTCGGTTTAAAGTCTCATCCGAAAGACCGGAGAAGCGGGGGATCGATCTTGCGACCCCTGGATTGGTAGTCTGGAGTGTTATCCACTACACTGCAGCCGCTCCTTCATATATAGAGAAGAGATATTGCAGCTTCTTTGCTGAAAGTCGTGCGAAAGTCCTAATCCAGTAAAAAGTTACACTAAAACAATAATGACTTTTTTGTAATAAGTCTATGGGGAGAAAAAACAGGTGGGGCTTAACGTCTTTTGGTCAGTTTATAAACCTGATGACAAACAGTGCAGACACTAATCAGCGGTCCGTATCTAAACTGGTTTCTCATCCGGTTCTGTTTAAATGTTTCTAAAGGCATCGCAGTTCGGTATTGACTTCTATCTGAAACTTTTCTTCTATTTTTCCACAAACACATACATGTGTTGTGGCCCCTAATTATAGATCCGTCCAGGCAAGAATGTTCTTATGAGGTGTCACAACGTATGTTTTGCTGTAGAAATAACAACCTGCTGGGCACACAACGTTTAATCAGCACTGACTCAAAGTTGAATCAACGCTGATTCCGTGCTGATTAAACGTTGTGTGCCAGCAGCCAGCTGGGAAAACATTTCCTGACCTATGACCAGCAGATTCCCATGAATCCGGCTTGGTCTCTTACGTGAAAACGTCTGTGACATCAGCATACTTTTTAATGAATGTAGTCGCAGGGAAAAACTTTCATATTTCATAGCACACATATACACAATGATTCGTATGACTCATCATGAATGAGGAAAGGGGACGGGGATAGAATACGGAACCTGAACAATGTTACAGTATCAATATTAAGTTATCAAAAATATATATTAATCTGACACAGTATACATATATCAGTGCACTTGACTCACCCCGCCCCGCCGACATAGTATACATACATCACTCATCAGTGCATTTGACGCCCACCCCCGACCCCCTTCCACTCACTCACACGCTCACACACTTGCATCTGCTTTTCACGCGCACTTTGACTCGATCACATCCGATCATATACTGCGAAGGAAGAAAGCCAGCAGTTCTGAGCTGTATATATGCTAACAAACACCCTTTGAAACCACCGCAATCCAGAAACAGCCAGTCATTCTGAAACAGCAGATTGTCCCACCGGTGACTTGTCGCACCAAAATGGATTATGTCCCTTCCTCAATCGGACGTTTCGGTGGCGCATGATAATCTCCGGTATGCCCGGTATCCATGTCCCGGTATTCATAGGGGGTGCATAGGTTTGGCAGAGCATAGAATCAAAACTACTGCACAGAATTTTATAAATTTGGTGTCATTTGAAAGGCAATACACCAATCTATAATATGATATATAATTTGGTTAATATTTATTTTATTTTCTTCTATTTATTTGCAACTAAAGTCCCGGTATCCGGATTTAGTTGTCCCGGTATCCATGGGGGTAGGCATGTTTAACTTCAAATTAAATCCAAACTACTGAACAGAATTTAGCAAATTAAATATCAGATAAAAGATAATGTTTTAGACTAAACACTTCATTTAAATTTTATAAATTTGGCTATGCTGTTTTGCAGCGATAATGTCTCAAAGTCCCGGTATCGGGATTTTTTGTCCCGGTATCCATGTGGTAGCTATCATTTGCCCTACATAAAACATAAACTACTGAACCGAATTTCAAAAGTGAATTAGCAATGAACAGGCAATGTTTTTATTCTAAAGAAACATTAGAATTTTACAAAATTTACTGGTTTATTTGGTAGCTATACTGCTTCAAAGTCCCGGTATCCGCTCTTTTCATTTACGGTTCCATTGGTATGATGTATGTGACGTGAAATAAGATCATAATTTCCGCGTTAAAATTATCAAAATTGTATTAACAGAAATATTTTTCTAATAAAGAAAAGTTAAAACAGATGCAACGTGCTACAGCAGTCGTATACCACCAACATAGGCTACTGATATTCGGATAATATTAGGGCACGGACCGACCGTGCTTGCAGCAGGTGCGGGATGGTGGTTTGAATAAATCTTTCAACCCGATCCATTCTTTTTTCTTTCTCCCTTTATCTAGGAGACGGTTTGATATATACTGAAAAATTGTCTCAAAGAGCCGCTTTATCCAAAACAATTTAACAACCTCAAAAATAATATACCCCCCAGCCCTCCCGCCCACACCAAACTACAACAACTACAAAAAAGCACAAAAATGGAACAGGTATAAGTTTTTCCTATGAAATCATTTAATTATTGCACTCATTAAGGGTAAACGATATATAATAGAACTTGGAATTTGAAAAAAAAAGTTTTCAGAAAAGTTTTTTCGGCGTATTTTAAAACCCAAAGTTCTGATCGTACTTGATCATTTATCTTTTTTGGTAGTTTGACCTAGTGCTCATATCAATAGGGTCTCGAAAGTTCAGCTGGAATTCTTCCATCTGGGCACACAACGCTGAATCGACATAGACGTCATGACGTTGGAACAATGTTGATTCAACGTTGATTCAATGCTGTGTGCCTGCTGGGTTAATAATTATTGAAGAAAACAAATCAGAAACATAGTAGCTTACAGAATCAAGCTAGGGCAGAAATCATATGCAAGAAAATGCTATACAAAAAGTTATATGGCGGGTACGCCGCGTCAAAACTACAGCGCAACGACGTAGATAATGACGTCATAACGTCAGACCGACGTCGAAACGATGTAATTATAACCTTGCGTATATACTGGATAACAGCGAGGGAGTAATTCACAGAACATTTAAATCGCCACAAGAGACGCATTGCCAAGTAGTATATTCTTCCGAATGCACTTTTTATGATACCATTTTTTGCATTTTCTGCTCTCTTAACAGAAGCTTTGGCGTGGGTCACCGGGGAGGACACAACTGGGACACGGGGCGATGCCTCAGACTCCTTAACAGAAGCTTTGGCGTGGGTCACCGGGGGCGATGCCTCAGACTTCTTAACAGAAGCTTTGGCGTGGGTCACCGGGGAGGACACAACTGGGACACGAGGCGATGCCTCAGACTTCTTAACAGAAGC
Organism: Ctena decussata; assembly: GCA_963989385.1. NCBI lineage: Eukaryota > Metazoa > Mollusca > Bivalvia > Lucinida > Lucinidae > Ctena > Ctena decussata. Next base: position 12,439,829 of record OZ022509.1, read on the forward strand.
TTTGGCGTGGGTCACCGGGGGCGATGCCTCAGACCTCTTAACAGAAGCTTTGGCGTGGGTCACCGGGGGCGATGCCTCAGACTTCTTAACAGAAGCTTTGGCGAGGGTCACCGGGGAGGACACAACTGGGACGCGGGGCGATGCCTCAGACTCCTGAACGGAAGCTTTGGCGTGGGTCACCGGGGAGGACACAACTGGGACGCGGGGCGATGCCTCAGATGACACAACAAAAGAAGTCGTTGTTGGCAATGAAGGCCATTCTGACTCGGACAAACTACAAAATGTCCCTAGAGAAGGATACTTGAAAACAGGAGGGGGTACTGCTGTCGGTAAAGTTACAGCCGACATCTCCGCATGGGGGCCTGGACGAGATACAGAACGAAGAGCAAAACTGAAATCCAATCTAAGTTGTTTAACTCCATCCTCAGTCAAATGCAAACCATCTCGAGATAAAAGGGACCTATTCGCCGATCTGCGATCATTACCGAAGCGAGGATGTTCAACAAACGAGATATCTCGTCGCGTTCGTAACTCCGCGTTCACTGCAACGGCGCGTTCATTACAACGATCTAGAAACCCGAGGTCCATACGCGATCCGGGAAAAAAACTAACGTCACGTGGGAGAACAGCCGAAACAAAAATCGGAATATCATAAGCACGATCGCGGATTGAACGGATTAAATCGTCAAATCTGCGAACAACTGTTGCTGGTGTTTCTCTTGGTAGGTTGTTGCTTCCCGCATGAAGGACCAGTGCCTGAAACAAAAGAGAAAAAAATACATTCAAACATATGAAAAAAATAAACAATTCATATGTATTTGGAAGATAACAAATCGCTCCACAAAATACAATTTCCTGTAAAAAATCCCGAAAATTTTACGGTAAAAACCTGCCAGGTCTTAAACGTAAAAAGTTTTATTATGGAAACCGACTGTGGAATTTAAACAAGCTTTACAAACTGCATTTATTTTCCATCATAAAACTTTACGGTATATTCATACCTTTTAAAATGGCTAAAACTTGTCATTTCATAGCGGGCATACGACGTCGAAATGACGTCACACCTACGTTAAGACGACTTCCGTACGACCGAATGTGCCAGCTGGGCAGGCCCGGATCCAGACCACCGCGTACTGGTAGGGGTATGGGTAACTGTTGGGGCTGGAAGGGACCGAGATATATGTGTGTAGGGGCGGGGTGCGCTTGAAAACATACGACATAATTAGAGATCAATTTCATGAGAATTTTAGTTATTCTTTTTTTTTTTTTTTTTTTTTTTGGCTTTGAAATATATGTTGTGACATCTCATCAGAATCGCCTCACCAGGGCAATTGTAATGAGATATCACAACATATATTTTAATCTAGCCACACGGATAAATCACCCCTTTGATCCAGGCTGCTGGGTTTATTCTTGGTATTCCGAAGTTTTAAAATATTTAACGCTTTTACGGTAAAGGACGTATATAGTTTGTACAAACTTTTAACAAATCTGTATTTATTCTTTTTCTAAGCTAAATTTTTCTTTCTTGTTGTGATAGTGGTGTAATGAACCGGGAAATAAGCAGCCATAAATTAAACGAAGGAACACCCTATTCATATCCTCAGCGGTTCGCACAATATATTGTAACAATTGGACTGGCATGACTTGTATCATAATCTTATATATTGACTAGAAACTGGCCATTTGCAATGACGAACCTATACTGAGAACACAGGCTATCATCGATTCCGCCAGTTTTCGCTTCCATCGAGACTGTCCGCGAACTCTTGCTTCCTGCAGAGACTACTGTCCTCGTGAAATGGCTTCCTGCCGAGACTGTCCGCGTGACTCTGCTTCCTGTCGAGAGCCTCGGCAGGAAGCAGAATCACGCGGACAGTCTCTGCAAGAAGCCAATTATCGTGTACAGAAGTCTCGGCAGGAAACAAGAGATCGCGGACAGTCTCGGCGGAAGCCAAATATGATGTACTGTCTCTGCAGGAAGCGAAAATTAGCGGAATCGATTATACCATATGGAGAAGCTGGATAAAAATTTTCATGCTGATAGAGCAATGGGCTTTTAAAATCCTTCTATTTAGGTATAAGATGAAACAAATACATATTTTGCATTATTTATCTAGCTTTCTACCAATAACAATATTATTGCAAACCTTTGAACAACAATGCCATAAAATAGTTTCTGGTGGAAAAGTCTGCGGGAAAATTGATTTTGTGGAAATACGTTTGGTCCTTGACTGTAGATATGATACGGTAAATAAAACAATATATAAATAAGATAAATAAATAAACATATATCGACAAAAATCAATCTGAGAGCAAAGATTCTGGAATAGCCTAGAACAAAGGAATATAATTTGATACTAATATTGATATACCCACGATCATGCTGACTAAATATGGTTTATACTACAGTATTAATTAATTTGATACTAATATTGATATACCCACGATCATGCTGACTAAATATGGTTTATACTACAGTATTAATTGAGAGTCTTACAACATTAATTTCAAATACATTTTAGTATCATACTTTTTATTCCAATTTAGTATCATAACATATTCAACAGCGGCATCAATACATGATGCAGAAAACGTTGATTATTTTCATAATTTTCAAGACATTATATAAAAATAATTTTAGTATGTTTTTTTTTTAATTCAAATTTTGACTTCATTTTTATTTCATCACTGCCTAAAAGTTTGGAGTCGAAAAACTGTGAAATACTCAATTATACATGTAATGAGGCATGGCGACACACGCCGATGGTTAACGAGGCATGAAACAAGCAGCTTTAATATGAAGAGACAAAGGATTTTTTTTTTCTTCTTCTTTTTCATCTACTCATTTTTGTAATACCATCAAACGATAATAATTAATACAGACCCATTGGTCAAAGATTGGTTAAAGTTTGTGACAGTTTTTATCTTCAACGTACTGCTGGCATCATGGACAAAGACATCCTACTATAAAGACAAGAGAGGCACTCTGAGAAGACATATCATGATGTCATATGCGCTGCTGCTCAAGAACGTAACTGTTCGCACAAGAACAGATGCGAAAAAGTGTTTTTGCTCAGTTTGATATATTGCATAAGATAGGTCTTCCCACATGTTACTCTCAATTAAATACCCTGAACATTCAAAGTTCCTCACTAGTCATGATACAATCAATACTTGTCCGTTATTAGGAACTCTGTTTTATACGCTTAATGCCAGTCCGATGTTTGGATTGTCATTGAGCGTATAAAGGAATTTTTAGAAAACGACCTGAGAGGACGGTCGCAGATTGATTTAAATATTCGATTAAGGGAGTTAAATCGTACTCGACTGCTGGATTTGAATGGTAATAAATGTTTGCCCTTTTCAAATAAAATAAATACTTACCTTGAAAGCTGACACGTCACACAAATCATCAACTAAATCCTCAATGCGAGCACCAGAAGTGAAACGAACAACAGAAGGCTTATTAATCCGAAAATATTTCAGCTGAGAATCTCCAACGTACAACACAGCCATTATAACAATTCTAATATTGAAGTTAGAACAGTATAGATTTGTCTAACACTGAATGTGATAAGAAAATCAAACCTTCATCATCATCATATTTCAATTCTCATATCGACGTTACCCCCGCACCTCAGCGGAACGTATCCATAGCCGCAGTAACGGGGCGCCGAGCGTCCGTCCATATCAAACCTTCATGCAAAACCCAAGGCTTTTTATTCAACTCAGAAGCTTACTTGGCACAACTTGAGTGAATTCGGTAGGCTTCTGTGACATGAGCTGATTCATCCTGCCAAGCGAAATAAATTAACAGACAAGCGTAGAAAGGTAATTATGTGGCTTGTGAAATCCATTAATTCAGTGTCAAAATAATTGTTAAAATTTAGTAAAATAATGTTTATTTTTCTTTTTTCTTAAATGTGTTCGTAAATACAACTTTTTAGTTTGGATAACGGATGAAAAGGACAATAATTATAGTAATAATAATAGATAAAGAACGACCTGCTGTAAAAAAAAACTTGCGCCGTACCAGAACTTTAAAGAAATAGCCGTCCGTCAAACGGACATGTAAGTACTAATATATATATATATATTTTGAAAAAAAAAAATTATAATAATATAACATATACCAGTGACCTATAAATACAGTGACTCGCGTCTTCACCTTTCGGTTCAAAGAGGCGTGTCGCGCATGCGACTGTAGCGCCTCCTACCGGATCGCCATTTTTAAAACAAGCTGAAAAAGCTTGAATTTCTGTCAAAAGTTAACGGCGTGCATCGCCCATTTTATCGGTGTTTTCATAGTGAAATTATTATGCAACGATAAGGTAAGCTTTGAATTTTTTTATGATGTATTAGAATAAAGTTTTGTGATGATTTTGCTTGGTTTTGGAGTTCATTTTTAACGATGTAAATTGAGAAACTTTGGTCACTCGAAAGAAAATGGCGACGACGCCGTAAAAACCATCACTTCTTTTACGATGTACTCCGTCGTAAATAAGGTTTGAGCTAATATTTTAGCATTAGAAAACGAAAGGGGAAAGACCAAAATGTAGTTTAATATCATTTTCATGACAATTATTTACTATTTTGATGGTCTTATGACAGTATAGAAATAGGCTTATTTAGGAAAGCAGCGAAAACCGGCAAATCAGGATGTTCAAAACCCCACTCCCCCGTTTTTGAATAAGGCTCCCAAAATAACTATTTTTGAGCGTCGCAATGATATTTTTCATAAAGTTGAATGGCTTACAAATTGTTTGAGTGCTATTTTTCGCAATTTCGTGCCGATTTAATGGGTCAAAATAATCTTAAAATAAAACTTGCTTTTCACAGTTTCGCCATACAACAATGAGTTCAGAGGGTTGGTTAGTTATGCATTGAAGAATTTGTCAGGGACCAAAGTTTCTTATTTCACACCAATAAAATTAACCCAAAAACCAAACAAAATAATCACAAAACTTACTATTCTAATACATCATCATATAATTCAAAGCTTACCTTAACGTTGAATAATAATTTGATTACGTCAACATTAATGAAATGGCCGATTCACGTCGATAACTTCTGATAGAAATTCCAACTCACGCAGCTTAATTAAAACCTATGTCACCTACTTACTTCAATATTCAATGCATGCATATTTTCCTAAGTAAAAGAGAGCCAAGAGCAAAATCCTCATCCAAATGCATAATAAAAAAAAAGTTTCCCGTATTTGTATTGAAAAGCCCTCCAGCCCGTTTTTTCGTGTTTTTTTTTTTTTTTTTTGTTTTTTTTTTACCGTATGAAAACTTGGCAAGTTTGGTATCAAAATTTCGGAAATTAAGTACACAATTTAATGCAAACGTTTGTAAGAACACATTATTTATACAGATAAAATAAAACAGTGATAATATCAAAATATTTCTTGATGCGAAATAAGCGGTCGATAGAATTATCGATTTTTTTCAGCCACTCACCTGTCCAGCGGCACGACAAGCGTCTGTTGGAAAAAATACCTATATTTAACTGGAGATGCGAGTCACTCTATATATAGGTCACTGCATATACTATATACTTTGTTAATTCGGCTCAGCAGTTCTGCTTTTATAGTATGTCAAATAGGTCATCGCTTGGATACCGGGCCAAACTATCAGGATACCGGGACTTTGAAGACGTAACATTTCACGATTCGGTTTTAGAAATTATCAAATTTGGTATTTTTATAAAGCCTAAAACATTGCCTTTAAAATAATACACGATTTGTTAAATTCGGTTTAGCAGTTACATTTCAATTATACATCAAATATGTCCACCTGCTAGGATACCGCGCCAAAAACTGAGGATACCGGGACTTTATAGTGTTATCATGTAATGAAATTTTGATAGAACCTATAAATCAATACCTCATTTAAAAGACTTAAATGATGCCTTTGAACTGACACATAATTTATTCAATTTGGGCTTATAGTTAGGCTAAAAATTTATGTCCAACAAGCCTACACCCATGGATACCGGGACTGAAAAAATTGGATACCGGGACTTTCAATGAATATAACTCAAAAGATTCACTAAAAAATAATCAAAAGAACAATGCATGAGAAAGTTTATAGTATTGCCTTTCAAATGACACCAAATTTATAAAATTCTGTGCAGTAGTTTTGATTCTATGCTCTGCCAAACCTATGCACCCCCTATGAATACCGGGACATGGATACCGGGCATACCGGAGATTATCACCCGCCCGTTTCGGTTTCTTTCCTGAAAAAAATAAGAACGTTCGTGAATTTTCCAGAGGGCGGTAGTGTTTTCGATTCTATTTTTAGACAAGTCTGGAAAATATATAAATCCGCTGTCAGCGATGGACCGTCATATATTTCAAGATTTACAGAGCGAACCAAGACAAAATACTGGAATTTTACCGCCAGGCTGGGAAATGATATTCGATCACACAACTGGTTGGCCTTACTTTGTGGACCATAACACGCACACTACTACTTGGGAAGATCCTCGAATGAGACACAAGGTAAGTTGGGTGGGTGGGGTACGCAAGAGGTTTACAAGTCAACTCTCATTTTCTGAGTCATAACAGTGTTCACAGTATTCAACAATGGCTGGTTAAGGTCTGTTAGAATGATGGGCATAGAGTTTAAGATAATTGTTGTTGAAAATTAATGGTTAAGTACAAAGTTATTATTTTATCTGTAAATACAGTTGGCTTGAGTAAAGTAGAATCTTTAAGAGATTGCTGAGTCACATTTGCCACCCTCTGTAATATTCAGGAACATCTAAATTTAAAAAGGAAGTCGGCTTGTAAGTTGGCATTTATTCTATTACTAGAATTACCCGCATTTATCATCGGGAACACAGTCAAACGTGAGGAAAAACTCCACAGAGATTTCATACCCACGAAAACCAATAAAGTGGCATGTGCGCCCAGCAAAGACTCTGATCAGCCTTGGCTTTCATCAGTGTCTGTTGTCCCCATGGATCTAGTTTAAACCCATAACTACCCTTTAAGCATACAGCAAAGATGCCGATCTGTGTCGCCGCTGGGCACACATGCCTCTTTGTTGGGTTTGTTGTGAGAATGCTCATCAGTTACTGATTTCAAAATGGTGTACCCTCAGATTCTGGCTTGTACCCGCAAATACCAGCCCTTAGGGTAGTCCAGCTCCGGACCGAAATTATTTCAGAAACAAAGTTTCTAATTTAGGTCCAGCACCTGTAAGTCTTCCTCAGTGTGGGTATTTCAGATGCCGATAAAATCATTTTGGCACATTGTAAACTGTGCATTAATCAATATATTATGTTTTCTTTTTGATAAATAACAGCCTTTTTCTTCTTCTGACCTTCCCAATGTGTCTTATTTAATATTTATTGGCGATTTTTCCTTCGTAGCTGTGAGAATGTTTACGAAGACCGCCATATTTGCTTGGGATTTTCCCAGTTACCGGATGACGTCATTGGGTGATAAAAATGGCAAGGATATAAAACCCAGTACCGTAGGAGATATGAGTGTCGCAATTACATACATCTGTGAATATTGTTTGCAATACCTATATATGCATTTATTTTATGCCTGGTGTATTTTGGGGTGTTTCCACGGACCCCCTGGTGTCCAAATTTCATTTAAGGTGAGGTGGGAGTAATTGACAAAACACATGATTTTATTCATACTTCCTTATATTGTACATTTTCAGTCCCTCTTTCAGAAAATGTAATAAAAAAGGGGGGTCGCCGATGTCGATTTCAAAATATCTGTCCTCGAAAACGTCAATTTTTCCACTTTCTCGAGCCGACGTTATAATGGCGTTCTATGGAAAACGCACTTTTTTGCTCGTCACTCTTGGATAAAAACCTTCATTCTGAGAAAACAAAACACATTTTTTTCTTCAAAAACTAACACAGTATGGCTCAATGATAGAAGTTTACACTAAAACAATAAAAATAGTAGGTCGCCGACCTAACTTTCGAGCTATTGTGCATAAGATGCCTGGCTTGCCGTCTCTTTAGAGTGAAATGTTAACGTTGCGCATAGTGACGTTAACGTTACTTAACTTTTCGCGCCACATATCAACTATCGCTTTTTGTAGACTACCGGCAAATTTGTCTGGAACTTTTATCACTCATGATTGTCATCGTCGGGAAAGAGCCAGATTATGGCAGATGTAACAATTTTCCCTCAATCTCTGCATAAGCCGTCTTAATTTAACTATTTTTAATTTAAGAAATCAAAAACATTGCCATAATGCCCTCCCATACAGTTGACACGCACCCGAGTTGTCAAACTCTCAGAAGCAACAACTTCAGGGCGGGCTTCCACGTGGTATGACATTTGAACAATTCTCTTGTCCACTTTTCGTTTGTGCAGTGTAAGCCAGTCAAGTTTTCCAGTTCCTTACCCGACCCAAGAAAGAACCTATAATATTCTGCACTATAACCTAGCGTTCCAACGACTGGACTTTGGTGACTCTCTCTCTCTCTCTCTCTCTCTCTCAGTAAAAATGATAGGCAGCTTGGATTCACTTTAGTGTCTAGCTAGGAGATACAATAAAACGACTTTCTTATGTACACTTGAAACAGAAAGAGGAAATAAAAGACAGAAACGTGAAAGAAAGGGAGGAAAAGGAAACGCCACATGGATTTGAGCTGACAGAACAGATCGATGTTGAATTGTCGTATCAACGTCGATAAAAGATTTTGACGAGATTGCATCGACGTTGATACGGCTGTCTGGCGTTGTTCAAATGCTAGGGACAGTCTAAGAATTTTAATATAACGGCTTAGCCAAGATAATGTGGACAATTTAAGTTTTCCCATGTTATGCGATGATTCTGAGCACCACATACATCTCATCTCCTTAAAGTATGTGTAAATGAATAGAACTTCAAATGAGCTTTCCTGTGATATATGGTTTTATATATCTGCATTGAATAGTTTATGAAATATTTAATCTGAAAGGCCCAAAAATGACCATTTTTTGCATGTTATGCTGTTGCAAGAAAAAGAAGGCATTTTTTAAATGTTTGACCCAAACAGGGACTGGATCAGATATTGTAAAATTTATGTTCTTCTAAAGAAGACACCATTCTAATTAACATTACTTTTTACGGAACGAAAATCATATAAAAACTGCCGAAGATATGTGGACAAATGTTAATGTATACACTTGTTATGCATTTACAGTTTTTCACCTATGTTTATTCCACATAGGGCTGCAACGATACGCTCACCTCACGATACAATACGTATCGCTGTACAGAGGTCACGATACGATACGTATCGCGATACATCTTAAGTTATTTGCTCTGCTATAGGAACACAAATCTGGAATAAGAAAAATACAAGAAACTATGCAAATTTACTTGAGCAATGAAATTAGAAATCTTTAATATTTGATTTAACATTTGATTAAACAGTAAAATTTGACAAAAACAACAACAAAAAAAAACATCTGATAAACAGTAAACTTTGAAAATTTTAACATTGGATTGACTTTTACTCAAAATGAGTTGACTAGATGTATATTTGCCAGTTCCGTAGGAAATTTGGGCCCGACATTCTTTGCAAACAGTTTTAGATTTATCTAAAGTTCTGATTCCATTTTTATCAATGATGTTTTCAAAGCCGAAGTACTGCCAAACTCTTGATTTAAAGGTAGGTTCCTGGACTAGCAATAACAATTATGCCCACAAAATAATTTCGTCTTTTTCTGAGCAGTATTGAATTCTCTTATTTTTCTGAATTTGTTGCTACTGAGAAACTCGTCAGATGTTGAGGAAAATAGTCGTTTTCCCTTTTGGTTTATTTTCTTTCGTTGGAATTCCAGTTCTAAAAATAACTATGTTTATTATGTCTATAAGTGCGCGATTTCTGATGCCATTCTCCAAAGGTCAATTTTCCCTTGCCGTGAGCTCTCCTAGAGGTCCTAGCATGGCGGATTGGTTAAAACTATCCCAAAATGCAATGCAGCATGACGTCAGCTGCGTTATCTATTCTTGGCGCGAACTAAAAATAGCGCTAACTGGTGTGCGAGGCAGAGTTAGGAAATCCCTTGCAAAACAACTTTTCTAATATTTTTTTGATTTACACTGTTTAGTGAAACTTATTTATTCCCTTTTATAGGTGTTTTCCAACAACTTGGATGAAGGATCATCAAATTTATGATGCATTCCAAAGTACAGGAACATACCTTTAAACTTCGCGGGAGCATCCGCAACTTCACAGTCAGCCATTTTGGTAAACACGCCGCTGGAGTATTAATAAAAGTAAAATTTATAGATCGATTGCAAGAGAGAAAAAAACAATTATCAGATAGCTAGACTCAAGAAAGAAATAAAACTGTAATCTTGCGATTTTACAAAAGTGGCAAATCAAGTTTTTTTTCGTTTTTTTCTTCTTTTTTTTTTCGTTTTTTTTTTTTGCCTAAGCAGCACTAAAACGGATGAACCGAACCGAAAATGAAGGAAGACCGTATCGTGAATCGAACCGAGCCGACCGCACCGCGGTGCACCGCGTTTTCGGTGAATCGTTTCACCTCTAATTCCACATTTAGAAAGTATACTTTTCAACGCTAAATAAATTAAGAAAACATCAGTAGTTTACCAAATAAATGCAATCACACATGAATACCACACATATTTTTATGAAATGCTCTCCACCTAGTTCTACTAACCTAGCCAAAATCATGTTAATTTTGTATAGTCCGTAGCCCCATATTTCAGCATGTACTATAAAAGTCAAATCATTGGCTATCTACATGATACGCTCTTTTATAGTTTCAGACAATGACAGAACAGCTATACAAAAAGTGATTAGCGGCTGGTTGCCGGCAACAAAATTCTACAGCCAATAACATTTTGTCCGTAGCCCTGTATAGTCCGTAGCCCCCCTCAAAATTCATACCTTATGATGATGTCATATGCAAACTAGAGCTGTGGTTTTAGTAATTTTTTTCAGGATTGTGCAGGGCAAGCAGATAAAGCTTTTGTGACATTTAAATGATGAAGTATCTGCTTTATTCCAAGAAAATAAAATGTGGATGAGCTAATAACTGTAGGTGTAAGATTATATATTTATGTACAACATACACATAATGCAATAGTATAACTGTTAAATTGCATTTTGAAATGAAGTTTCATACTATCAGACTAATTTAATACCACTTTTGGGCTGTTTCATAATGCTTTCTTGCAGATTTGTCTGAAAACATAAAAGGCTGACAAAGGGGCTACGGACTATACAAGTTTTTTGGAACGTCTCTCTATATTCAGATATATGACTTCTCATTCCAGATAAGTTAAGAAATTAGTAGTTAACGATGAAACTTGACCCTAGAAAAAGAAATTTGGAAGACAAAGATAGATAAACACTTGATATTCTGCTGAAAGTCACAGTAGTACATCACAGGGAGATGGTCTGTTGTAGACAGAATTCCTGTCTGGAAGAGGCATTAAAACCCGAAACAACCAAGCAACTAAATCACAGTAGTACAAATAGTACTTGTTCAAGGGCCTGGTTTAAAATGTGTCTCCCTATTACAATGTTGTGCAATTTACAGTGATTGAAAAATGGCCAGGTAATTTGAAAATATTTAAACCATATTTAACAATTGTGTGTGTTTCCAAGGAAAGTGGTACAGTTACATACAGTAGTTCTGAGAGTAATTAAGGTTTTCCTTGTTTCAAGCTGAAATTTGTTTAACAGTTATCACCATTTTGCCTGTCATGAGATGAGTTGCATTATGTTGTGGCATTGTCCATCTGTCTGTCTGTCTGTCTGTGCACCCAACTGTCTTTTTATTTTTAAATTTGAGTAAAATGTATGCCTTATTGAGACAATATGCAGATTGCAGAACTTATTTTAACAACATCTGACAAAGTTTAAGGTCTACCAGAGACTGAAGTTCAAACAGTAACATTTTGTTACCGCTCCATATCTGTTAAACATTCAAGATTTCTTCATGAAAAATTGTACAAATATAAAGCACCATCAGATGATGTGCAGAGAAAAAGAACCATTACCATACTTTCTCAGTTTTGATGGAATTGTTCCCCTTTGTATTTTTGGTACAATGCATATAATTTTATATTAAGCATCATGTCCACTCCATATTTTATGAAGTGTTTTTAAAAGATTTTTTCATTATAGTTTGTACAAATATAAAGCTTTAGCAAGACAATACACAGAGAAAAAGAACCATACTTTCAGTTTTGACAGAGTTATGCCCCTTTGCATATTTCTTGTAGTGAGTTCATGTCTGCTCCATAGTAACATTAACACTGTATAAGATTTTGATTTGAAACTTTGTACTAATATAAAACATCAGTAGCAGTACAAATTATAATGTGGTGCTCATCTGTCTGTCTTCTGTCCATTGACTTTGTCTGCTCCATATCTCCTAAACCCTTTAAAAGATTTGCTTAATCTTGGACCAAATGTTCATCTTACTAAGATGATGTGTAGATTTGCTTAAACCTGGACCAAATGTTCGTCTTATTTCTAGATGATGTACAGAACGTCACATTTTAACAATGTCTGACAAAGGTCATTTTACACAGAGGTCAAAGTTCTAAAGGATATATATTATGTCTGCCCCATATCTTTAATCTGTTTAGGATTGTGTCATGAAAGTTTGTAAAAGTATAAAGTGCCATTAGACAATATGCAGAGTAAAAGAACCATTTAGCTGAATTCTGATTTTGACAGAATTATTCATTTTATATTTCTTATAATAACTTTGTGTCTGCTCCTTAACTTTAAAACTGTATTAGACTTTTCTTTTTTTGAACTTTGTACAAACATTAGGCACTATCAGACATTTGTGAAGAAACTGCTTGTTGTTTTGACAGAATCATGAACTTTTTGTATAACTGTTACACTGATTTCATATCTGCCTCACAACTGAAGATTTCAGTTATTGGCAAAGTTCTGATCAATTGTTTCCTTTCTTATATAAACCCCTGTGGGCAGTTATAATTGCCAGTGTCAGCAGAGACTTGTTAACTTGGTGGTATAGTCTCTAGACCATCTTCATGGCTTCTTTTTTATGGTATACTGCAAACAGATTGCAAATTATACTTCAGTATATTTCTATAGACTTGGCTAAACATATACTGGTTGAATATGCTTGAGGTAAGGACTACCATGGACTGATGGTACAAATTGCTTATAGTCTGTATAGTCCGTAGCCCCTGGATAGTATCAATGTGAAGTTGATAATATGTTGTTTACTCCTATAATACAACCATAACAACTGTTTAATTTTGTTTCTGAAATATTTGCAATTAAATTGTGAAACATTTAAGTTAGAAGTTCAGGTCTGAAAGCCCTTTTGAAGAAGCTATGTCAGGAAGTGACCAACAGTTTGCTATGCACTTATTAGTTTTACAATAAAGTTATTCACAGAACATGAATTTGTTTATTCTAATGCAAATATCATTGTAAAGTAACACTAAATGGTAAATTTAGACTGTATTTTTAGAGTTTACTGTGAAAATATGTCTTCCAAGTGCAGTTTTAGACATTCCCTATTTTTGTATAGTCCGTAGCCCCGCTGTGACCAAAATTTGCTACTCAAGCCATAAAGACATGAAAGTAGTAATTACAACAATACTTTCTATGTCAACCATGGACAGCTCTATATTTCAAGTGAGAGGACTTTTAAACACATTCAGATAATGTCTAAACAATACTGCTAAATGCAAAATCTACTTCTTTTCTGCTTTCAAGGGTACTTGCCATCTAACTTAATAAAAATATTTTTTTCCTAAAAGCAGTTAATTCTTTGGCTCAAAATTTTGGTGTTGACAGATTGTCATTACTTAATGAGCAGTAAAGATTGTCTGAAAACAATGTCTTCTATCTTAAAACAGCATGTTATGCTCGAATATGTATAGTCCGTAGCCCCACAAAGGTACTAGAATATATCAGCCTCTAACATTTCTATCGGGCCTACACCATAAAAATTGCTTTGGAATATTACACATAAATGTCAGCGCTTACTAATTTTTATGGAAGTTTAAAGATTAAAACGATTCTAAAAATTGACCTGTGTGCAACACAAGTGTCCACTTTATCTTGGCTAAGCCGATAACTGAAATTTGGCATAACTTTTGCTGATTAGTATTTTAAGTGCGGGTGCCGTATGAAAACGACTGTCTATGGCTGCTACCATGTTAACTGTAAAGTGGTCGAAGTGTATACAATGAACTGACTACTCATTGTACGATTCTGGATTCATTTCACGAGGCTTTGTTACCGTATAGAAATTCGTAATAAAACTATTGCAGCTCAACAGCTCCGAACTCCGTCTAACATACTAAGGAGAAACTGTCAGAGAGTAGCTTCCTCCCCACGGAAAACTAGCCACCCTTTTTTTCAGTTTCTTCTCTACGGCACTTTCTACTTCCATTTCTTGTCGTATAAAATTTGAAAAAAATTTACTGCAATTCAACAGCTGCGAACTCCGTCAAGAAAACAGATAAGAAACTGTCAGCTATCCCAAAAGTAGTCTTCCGCACGGAAAAAAAACTATACATTTTAGTTTCTTCTCTAGTTTTGACATACTTTTTATTATCTTTGTACACATACGGGTTTCAAGTTCTGTCAATATTAGTTATGCTACAACCCTTCCCCTAAAACATGAAATACAATAACCAACATGGCACAAATGTAGAACTGCAATAATATATTAAAAGTTCCCTCTCTCCGGCACTTTCTATTTCCTTTAAATTTCACCCAGCGCTCAGCCTCCTTGCATTTTGTGAGCAGACCATGTAGTGATCACAGAAGCGGCTAACGTTGACGCCATCTTGTTTTTATCAAACGGAACGTTTGACGTCATTACGTAACGCAGCGACAGAAACTGCCGCAAGGCGGCGCTGAATTACTCCCACCTCACCTTAAGCACGCGTCAGTGTGCTTCTGTGACAAGGCTGAGCACTTTTTTAGATTTAACTAAGTACTGCAATAAAATCAACCATCATGAATATTCAATTACCATGCGGACACCGAATGTTCGAACACAATTTCACCTTTAATAAATGTTCGCGCACACAAGAAACAAAGGGAATGCTGTTTAATTAAGGTGGTGATAATCACTGATTTGGGACAAAGACAAAAATCTGCATAAAATACTCAAAATAACACTGATCTTTCCAAAACTTAGCAGATGCCTTCTTTATGTTGTAACTCATAATTTAGAATCCCAAAATGCAGCATTTGTTAATGCTAAAAAGTGTTTTTATAACAGAAGATCAAAGGGTAACTTTCTGCGAATAAATCTGAAAAAAGAATATCATTATTGAAAATATGCTTAGTGCTTAGAGTACCTTGTTGCATAATGGAGAGCGTCCTAGCAATTATTTTTTCAAACTCTTTCACACATTATCAGGCTGAGCAGATGAAAAAAGATGCAGTCTGTGTCCAAATTTTTTTGTCAAAACACACAGGTGAGACAGGTGATACTATTTTAACAAGGTTGAACAATTTCATCTACACACCACTGATCATGTCAGTAATGTATTATTTATATTGTAGGTGTTAACATAGGTATGCTTGCCTACCCTATATTTAATAAATGCATCCAGTTTACATTTACTTTGTACATGGTTGAACATTGAGAAAAAGCTACCGTTTTCATCTGGTCTACATTACAATTTGAGAAAGAGTTGGAATAAATAATTGCTAGGACGCTCTTCATTATGCAATAATGCACCTTCAGCACTACATAAATTTTCAATAACGATATCATTTTTTCAGATTTATTCGCAGAAAATTACCCTTTGATCTTTCCTTATAAAAACACATTTTTAAGCAGCATGTACATCTATTTTGTATTCTAAACTGTAAAGAACAACGAAAATAAGAAGTATGCTAACTTTCAGGGAGATACGTTACTTTTTTATGGTTTTATGCAGATTTTTACATTTACCATAAATCACCACCTTAAGCTATCAATTTTATAATAGATCTAGTCCATGTCAAAACGTAACATTGGTAAAAAAAAGTAAACCTAAACACTTCACAACATATGAAACAACTTTTGTGTGTTTGAAGTCGCCGACAGACCTTTAAACTGTCAACTATCATGAGAGAGGACGCGATTAAAGAAATCACGTGCTGTTATGCTTAAACACATTGCAAAAAGTCTTCAGACAAATGCTGTAATCAGACTGCAAAAGAACGATCACAATATTTTATATCCGCGCAACTTACGTAATGAGAATCTTTAAGATCTCAAGCTTTAACAGCGATATTTTCAAACTGCGAGGACGTTTTCTTAAGATGTTGCGATCGGAGCCGTGATTATGTACAAATGCGGTACTTCTTTGAAATTCTTAAAACTATCTGTATGATTTTAAAATTAGCTGCATATAAAAATATAATATTTCTTGGGAAAATACGCATTTTCTTTGCAAAGGACTTACTATAGAACCAATATTTTACTGGTCTGGGCCTGCAGTTAGACGTGTTTTGCTATGGCGCGATTTGTTCTCGTCTGCGTATATTTCACATAATTTCAACAATTGAAACTATGGAAAATAAAACTTCGCCGAAGCCACTGACTTTCTTCGAATCTGTTTCAAATACCGATGACGGACGAGGCATTACTACTGTTAGCGAGCTGGTAATAAAAATCTTATAATTTCTTGGTTCACTGAAATTAATATAAAAACATTTAATGCGTCGGAACAGTTGTGAAAGTTTGGGTAAGTAGGTATATGTGGCAGAAAATAACCTCGACATCATCACATTCTTTTGGCAACGTAAATGTTCTTGCTAGTTTTCTCTTTGATCGATACGTCGGAGCATACCATTGATCGGTAAATTTCCTATGTACTGTTATTCTACGCAAAAAACAACAACTAGAAATATAGTCAGGCAGACGTAAGGCGTAACTGGGAGAGCAGATATCAAACAACCGACCCCCCCCCCCTCTCCGCCACACACACACAAAGAAAGAAAAGAAGAATGTACAAAATAAACAAACAAAACAAAATCACAGTCAGGAAGGCGTAAAGCGTATCGGGGGGGGGGGGGGGGGGGGGGGGGAGACAGAAAATATCTAAGAACCGCCGATTATAAGGATATTACACTTCCTAGGATATGACACTTCCTTACTTTGGGGGGGGGGGGGGGGGGGGGGGAAGAAAGTAAGGAAGTGTCATATCCTAGGAAGTGTAATATCCTTATAATCGGCGGTTCTTAGATATTTTCTGTCTCCCCCCCCCCCCCCCCGCCCCTCTCTCCCCTCCGATGTAATTTGTAATTAAAAAGCGTTTCTGTAGTGGAGCTATAAAATTAAGTTTTCCGACCACTCGGACAGGGGATGCTCATTTTGATACAAACAGCACTGGAAATCGGAATAACAACACACGTTTCATGTTTAACAAGATTCAAAGATGTCTGTAAGGCGCAAACAGTCGTCGTATAAATATTCTGTTATCGTTTAAACCCAGAACTTAGTCGCTTAACTTGGGTTGTCTGGAGTACGCCTGTCTTTGCAATTCTGGTACTGGATTTTATCATTTAACAGATGGCGTCATCACGTGACCTCCACGAGCTCATTTACATATCCTGTCAACATGTCTGTTGAAACGCAATTTCTTTTCACCCCTCTTGAGGAAAATGCTTCAAGGCCAGCCCAATGTCTCTTAGAAAAGGTAAAACTGGTGGCAGTCATGATCCAAAATGGCCAAAGAACACAACCGCTAATGTTTTTTCCTAAGTGATTCAAAAATAATGATTTTATCAGTGTATAGAAATTCCCTGGTAGCATTTACCGGCAAAAACCCAGCAGTAGCGGAATAGGTGAGGCCTGGGCCGTGAAAATTGAAACTTGTTTCTGGGCATTTTCCGGCCCAGAGCTGGGCTAGGCTTTCATCCTGCAACACCGGAGTGTATACAAGTACATCGTCTGTGTCCCCCTCAGGTTCTTATATTTTATATTTAATACAGCATGTCCACACTTAGTTTTGTTAGAGGGTAGATGCACCCCTAAGGGTAGCCCAGCTCTGGGCCGGAAAATGCCCAGAAACAAGTTTCAATTTTCACTTTGTTTCTGAAATAATTTCGGTCCGGAGCTGGACTAGATGAAAGCCTACATATAGCCATGTCACTGATATCATAAGGCAGGGGTTAAGAATAATTTTTGAATATCTTTTCAAAATTAGAACTTAATAGTGGCACTCTAGGCAGATCAGATAAGTAGTCACTCTGTTGTGGTCCTGAAAATAGGCTATATCTGAGACTGCTGGTAAAGCAATATTATAAAAAACAAACAGTGGTTTATATACAAATCAAATCAAAATAACTTTATTGGTTTAAAAATCCAGTAACAGGATTGTTACCAAATACAAAGACATACAAACAAACTGACATATACACAAGAACCTGCAAAAATGGTAATAGACATGTGATTTTCCATAATTTCACCATAAAAACTTGTTCTGATGCTCATTAGAATAATCTCGCTGTGATGTTTCTTATGAGGGAACACAACATATGTTTTCAATGAGAAATAAGGAAAAGGATCATTGAGCTGTCTTCAGAATTTAACCTACTTTATCTGGATATTAGTGATGGGCAATTGGTTTAAAATCACAATCGATCATCCAGGGGATTTTCTATGTGTCCATATGGGGCCGAAAACAGGCCCAAACTGAATTTCTTTAAAATCATGCTGAATTCCCAAATTTTGCAACTTATACCTGAAATTTTCATTCCCAAATGGCCAAATTTTTTCAAAATTTTAGGAAAAAGGCCCCATTCCTAAAATACCTGGATAAAGGCTAAAGTCCTGTCATCAGTTTATAATCTGAATACTTAACCAATTAGCTATCGATTGTACAATCGGTTTAAATAAAGTCCATTCTGTATGCTTTATTTTTAGAACTTAACACTGTTTGGAAAAAATTAAATGGCCAGGCTTTGTGAAATTAAACAAATCTGAGCAATTATCCTTGGAAACAATATACAAGTGAGCCAGTCTCTGTGAAAACCGGGCTTAATGACATAAGAATAAAAAATTAACTAATTGCATCACTGAAAAGTATTAGCCTTTCTAAACATTTCCTGAAAATTTGAGATGGTTACCATTATTTATTACTGAGATATAGACTTAAGAAGCACACGGGTAGTGCAGTTTTTTTATATGACGTTATTAATGTCATGTAAGTATGTCATTACGTTTTTTTAACCTGCTTTCTGTGCTTGTTACACAAAATAACTCAGCCAAAAAGTGTGTTCGCTCATTTTCAATGTGTATTTCATAGCACACACATGACAATTTGCATGATTTAACATTCTTTCTCAAATGATAGGTCTTTGTGATGGTAAACCATCTGTTTTCAGGGCTTTGGGGTTACCGTGGACTAAGCGTTGTCATGGCAACATGTGTCATATTTATGACTGAATTTTGTCTGAATTCATAGGCTTCCTGTTATATCTCAACGCCTAATGTATTTTCATGGAAATAAATAGAGGTCCGAAAAATCATTAATTTTGGTGTTTTTCATTCGTTCACAACGTAATTATTACGTAATGTCATTAAGCCCGGTTTTCACAGAGAACGGCTCAAGTATGTTTCATCAATAATTCATGTTATTGCAAATCTCTCTTTACACTAGTGTTAAATTTTTCAACGCAAGTAATAAATTTCCAAAATAATTGATTGGCAATTTTACAATCAGTGGTCGTAATCTGTTGCACAAACCAACTGACTTTCGCTCATTGTAAAAATTTCTTAATTTGTTTATCATTTGCCCACCGCTACTGGATATAGTGACTAACTAGTATGGTGGTCATTTATTAGCTGTTATATATAAATACTCTATTAATATTCTTTCAGATGCCATTTGGTTTTCCACAGTCTCGAGTGATGGAAATTCCTGTCAGACACGAGTCAAGTCAGTTTTACCCTAGAAGTTCAACACCCCCTAGAGCTGGTACACCTCCTAGAACTGAGTCTCCATTTTACACTCTTCCCAGAAATCACAGGATAATACCACAACAGGAGAGAGTAAGAGAGATACCTATACAACACCTTTCTTCTAGATCTATGTCGCCATCGAGACAAACTCCCAGTCACACAGAGCCACACCCAGACTATCCAGGGTCTAGAGATTCAACACCTACTAGTCAGCCACATATGCCTCAAGGGCCACCTCAGCCCCAGCCCAGTTATCCTCAGTATCCACAACCTGAATGTCCCCCAGGCAATGGATACCCACAGAAACAGCAGTACCCAAAGCAAGTGTACCCACCTCAACAAACACAACAGCAATCTTACCCACAGCAGCCACAACAGAACTACCCTGCTGCACAACAGGCTTATCCCCAGGCTCCACAACAGGCTTATCCTCAAGCTCCACAGAGTTATCCCCAACCACAGCAGAGCTATCCTCCACAACAGGGTTACCCACAACATCAGCCAAACTTTCCTCCACAACAGCAGAAATACCCACAGCCCCAACAGAGTTATCCTCAGCAGCAGAATTACCCACAGCAACAGAGTAGTTTTCCAGATTCTCAAAGAATTCCAAAGCCTGAAGAATGTCCACCACCACAGCATCAGCATGTTGTTCACAATATTCCAATAATTCGTGATGAAATAAAAGATGCTAAACAAGGTTTTGGAACATGGCCAAGACAGCCCAAACAAGCCAGGACTTCAGTTCCAAATGACATTCAAATGCAACAGCCAACAGAACCCGTGCCACAAACTGCTAATCAAAAAACACAAGATCAGAATCAAAATGCTCGTGATCAGCCTGATTCTGCAAAGCTACCAGATGCAAACAATAAAAAGTTTGACAATGGTTCTAAAACTGAAGAACCTACACAGACAAAGCCAAAGACTCCACTTGAAATGATTGGAGAAATTCTAAGTGGTTGTAAAGAATTAGAAGATAGAGTAATGAACTTTAGTGGTACTAAAAAGGATAAGGAGTATAAGTTCTTAGAAGAAATGTTAACGCGAAGTATACTTAAGCTTGATGGTATAGAATCAGGTGCTGATGACAATATACGACAGTCCCGTAAGAAAGCAGTAAGGGAGATTCAGTCATTTCTAGATCAGCTTGAATTAAAGGCATTCAGTGAGAGTGTGTCTGCAGATACTCAAAGAATGGACACAAGTCAAAAAGAGAGAAGCAATACTGTAGATAGCAGCAATGGAAGCATGGATACAAGTCAGTCAGAAAGTGTTCAAAATAAAACTGTCAGTGGCGGTGAGACTGCTGATGATAGAAAAGTCAGTGAAATGGTGCTTGACAGTGAAGTTGCTTGCTGATAGTTGGTAAAAAAGATATAAAAGTATTAAATAAACAGAGCCCTCAATAAAAGGGAGTATTTGGTGATAATTAGGGATAATTTTTGTTAATTCTGGATAAAAACGTATGTTGTGATCCTTCATATGAACCTAGACGGTTCAGAAAAGGGGTCACAAAATATGGTTTCAATGAGAAATAAAGAAAATTATCCCTCAATTATCATCAAATACCCCTCTTATCTAGAGCTCTTGTATAAAGATAAATGAATGAAAAAAGATCTAAAAGTATGGAATAAAGATATATTAGTATGTTATAGAATATGAAGTGTGGAATCAGATGTTAAAGTATGGAAAGAAAGATATAATAGTATAGAATAAGGAGAAAGAAGTATGGAATAAAGGATATAAATATGGGAATAAAGAAATAAAAAATAAAGATATAAAGGATAGGCTGCAGCTAGATTTAGAGTCAGGTATTCAACAAATATTACAAAAAGAACAAATAATTGCTGTAAACGTGTTAGAACAAATTAAGTGGGAAATATGATTGGTCAGAACAGTCATTATGGCTGTTTAAATTGGTTCAAAATTTATGTATCTTGAAACTTTCAAGTATGAACACTGTGATAGAAACTTTCAGTTGTCTCATACAGACAATGGCATTGCAGATATTACAGAGCCCCAGATAAGGTGGAGTTTTGAGGATACCATAATGACCCTAAAATTTCAGACACTCGAAAGACGAACAATTATTGTTCCCAAACTTCTAGAAAGTGGATTTTGCATACATTAATGCAACCAAATGATGCTTAGTGAATGGCATGTCTTTAAAACCCTGATCAAACTGCTCCTACAATGTTTGCTCAGACCTGTCTGTCTGAATATTTACAGTCATTACGAATATTTAGGGTCATTACAGTAATTTAGAAATGACTAACCTATTTATCAACAAAAATATATATGCTGTAACCCTTCATTAGAACTGTCTCGGCGAGACAGTTCTAATGAGAGGTTACAACATATGTTTTGATGGAGAAATAAAGAAAATTATCCCGGAATTATCCCTGTTACACCTTCTTATCTGGGGCACTGAAACTGTTATGTCTCAAGAACTTCAGGGAGATGATCAGTTTGCTGAAGATGACATTCACTTAGAAAAGGAGGGAAAACAGTTATATAAAGTTGGAAAAGAAAGAAAAAAAGGACATATAGTATATAGATAAAGATGTTCTTTTGATAGGTAAAACATCTTTACCGATCTACTATAATGTATAAATTCAGAAAACTTTATGTCAAACCAATTTGGTTTAGATGAACAAAATAAGCTCATGTTTTCTTAATAGTTAAAGATGCCGAAGTGAGCGAATTCACAGCTATATAAGGACTGAATTGATGTAAATTTAAGAGTTTAAAGGTATATGTTATTTTTTGTCTGCTAAAATATATGCTGTTTGCAAAAAAAAAAAAAAGAAGAAAGTTCTTTACTCAGCTTACAGCTAAATATCATTTAGAATTAAGGTTGTGTAATTTTACAGAGAAAACAGGGTTGTGTAAGGCAAAACAAAATATATCTTTGGTTCTGGTAGCCCATCTGGCCTTAAATTTTGGGCCCCTACCCTCTAACTACTGAAAAAATTCATACTCTGCTTATCCTACATGTTTTAGCAAGTACCCACTGGCTTTTAGTTACAGTCAGGACCAATTCCTTCAAAAAGATGCAAATTATTTGCAAATAATCATTATGCACAGTACATGTAGTTCTACATGTTCTAGGTATATACCTGTTCTTTTTCCTTGATTTGCTTATCTAAAGTGGCTCTTGGGTACTGTTTTGAAAATAAAAAAAATAAAAAATAGAAATGTAAGTGCCATCTTTCCTATCAAACCTGCTGTTCAGAGAACCACACATATTTTTTGTTTTGGCCTATCCAGTGGTCCAGATGAGGATGGAGTTTGATGGTATGTCATGGCCTCTCATCAGAACTGCCTCAGTGATGCAGTTCTGATGAGGGTCCACAACATCCATTTTCATGAAGGCAACAAAAATTGTCATAAAAATATCAAACCCTATCCTTCTCTAGAGCTTTGTGTAACCATGGTAACTGCTAATGACAATCTCAGTCTTTTTTTCTACTTTTAGAATTCGGATAGTGTATACATGTACATTTACATATATTTTGATAATAAACTAGAAAACTCAATTCAAGATCAAAATAAGTTGTGATAGATATTTGTAATCTGCATTTGAATACATATATATTAATGTATGATTGAACTTTGTTTTAAGGGGTATATACATTGTAGACAATAGTTTTTGCCTAAAGTTCCATCTGTCTTGTCCATTAACTTTGAGTGCTGCTTCACAATTTGTATACTTTGCTTCTTTTGGCATTATTGATGAGCCCCAGTTATTGTGCTTGATATCCACTGCTCAAATTATTTAAAGGAGCACCTAATATTTTCCATAGATGACAGTGCAGTGCATCTTCACTTTGAGATCATTTACTTTCGATCAACAAAGACACGGGATTAATCATTTCCTTTATTTTGCCAAATTTCAAAGAGGGTGAATGCTGCTGATAGCACAAGTTTTGATTCAATATTTGTCCTCCCCATGTCCATGGAGGGACTTTTGTCAAATTGGAATTTCGGTAAAAAATTGTAAATTTTCAGAGCAGGTGAAAAGTCTGAAAATTTCCACCAAAATCAAAACGTTCATTTTGTCTATGAAACTAGATCTATGTCTTATAACGTGGCCCATTTGAAAAGATCACTTTGAAATAAAGCCCATGAGAGTTTATAGACTTCCAGCGAAAAGCCTCAATTTCAGAAATTCTGAAAATTGCAAAATTTGTTCCATGGAAATGAGCAGGACATCATTTGAATTGAAATTCTTGTTGTCTTAAACTTCGATCTTTCTTCCAAATGTTGCAAAAAGATAGGGATTCTTGCTCTCTGGCAGTCAGATTTATGGGCAGTTGAACTACCTTTATGTTGTAGTAATGTCAATGGGGAAATACCTGCTGCTCCTTTAAATATTTTGAGCAGTGTAGTTTTATTTCACAGAGCTCTAGATAAGAGGGCGTATTTGATGATAATTAGGGATAATTTTTCTTATTTCTCATTCAAACCATATATTGTGACCCCTCATCTGAACCGTCTCATCGAGACGGTTCAGATGAGGGGTCACAACATATGTTTTTATGCCGATTTCGCGAAAATTATCCCTAATTATCACCAAGTACTCCCTCTTATCTAGAGCTCTGATTTCAGTGTTCCACATAAAGGGCATTTTGATGTTAATTTTAAATACCTCCATATTGCAGGGATATATACTACCGGTAACAAGGGCCCAGCTGTGCATGGCCCCTAAACTTGTCTGTATCCCTGATATTATGCTGTAACAAGGAGCTGCAATGTACATGTATCTGAAGAAAGGCAATGAGAAATATTTATCACTTATCAGAAAATTCCCCTTTATTTCGACCACTGTAGTACTTACATATATACAATTATATGTGAATTATATGTAAAAGTTTGATATATGTGAAATTGTGATATGTAAATATTGTATGCTTTAATTTATTAGTGACTGAAAGAATCAGTTTGCTTCATCTTGCTTTATTGTTTACATGTAGTCAAATGAATTAATAAATTGTTATAGTAGATAAATGAATTTGGCTCTGTTGGCAATTTGTTAAGAATAGGCAGAGCTCTAGATAAGAGGGGTATTTGATGATAATTGTGGGATAATTTTTATTATTTCTCATTGAAACCATATGTTGTTACCCCCTCATCTGAACCGTCTCGTCGAGACAGTTCAGATGAGGGTTCACAACATATGTTTTTATGAAGAATTCACAAAAATTATCCCTAATTATCACTAAACACTAAATACTCCTTCTTATCTAAAGCTCTGATAGAGATCACATTGATGTTTTCTACATTGAAGCTTTAAGAAGATAGCTCAGAGTGACAGATAGCGCAGGGGTTTGAGGATAATTCAGAGATAATTAAAAATGCATATTTCTCAACAAACAAATGCTGTCTCCCATCATTAGAACATTGACAGGATGATTCAAATGAACGTCACAGCATTAAATTTTTATGGAAAAATATAAAGAAAATTATCCCTTTTACCCCTTCTTATCTGTAGCACTGACATGTCCAGGAAACAGGAACCAGCCTTTCTGCCACACCAATCAAAGTTTTCATTATATAGACATGATAGATAAGAGGGATTATTGATTATAATTGTAGAACAATTTTAAACATACATTATAGGATCTGACACCCCATCTGAAAAGCAGTTCAGGTCAACATAAGTATTTGCATATCCCTAATTGTTACCAAATACTGTAAAACACTTATATTTGGCGGCAGCAAAATTTGGCGGTTTTTAAATATGGACCTATTGGCGGGTTTTTATTTTGGCGGTTTTGTAATTTCTCTAGAACAAAATATTTCTGCTGACGTCGTATTTGGCTCTTGAGTTGAGCTGTGTATTGTCATGTTGATTAAAATAATAACAATACTTATAATAATCATGTTACATTTTGCGTAGTTAATTGTTTAAAGTAAACAAATACAAATACAAACAAATTTTTGTTCTTTCTGATTTAATCAACTAAATTGAAACACTAATTAGTATAGTGAGAACATTTTCATACTACGTTTCCTCCCACTTGTTGTTTGCAAGGCATCTTCTTTTGCGGTAATAGATGTGATGTGGTTGGTTGGTTGATTCGATGCTTAACGTCCACGGTAAACAACTAAGGTCATGTCGGGGCGGTCAGTTAACCTAACCACACTATTCCTGGGCAGGCTTAGACCTCCTAAGCGGTTAACCAGTACTAAGTGCACATACTTTCGCCAGTAACTGACAACTGCCCTTCTTGAATCAGCGGAAGGAGAAACGAAAGTATGTGGCCAGACCGGGATTCGAACCCAGGACCTCTGACTTACGAGTCAGGTGCCCTACCGATTGCGCTACCCGGCCCGGCACGTGATGTGTATTAGCTTTAATAATAGGATTATATGCTCAATAATATTTTTTCTTCTTTCAGTATTATGAGTTTATATTGGCGGCATTTTAATTTGGCGATTTTCTTCTTTTCCGCCAATATCGCCAAAATAAAGTGACCGCCAAATATAAGTGTTTTACAGTACTCCTTAATTGCAGTGCTCAAGATAAGAAAGGGCACCATGGGTAAATTTTGGATAATTTTCCGTAAAATTTATGCTATGACGGTGACCAATGATTTTGTTTGCTTCTCTGAAGATCGACACCCTTTTAAAAAAGGGATCTACTCTTAAAGGAAAGAATTTGCTCCTATACTGGTAGTAACAAAATCTTTCCTGTAAAAGTTGACTACCATTGATAAAAAGGAAGAAGGAATATCCAGGGCTGTGGAAATACCAGAATTTTCTACTTGTCCATGGACAAGTAAATTGACAAAATTAACTTTTCCAAACAAATTATTTACTTGCCCAGAAAAAAGGTACACATGAAATAAGGACAGAATAACAGATAATATTTACATTATCTGTGCATTTATTAAAAAGCTTTATGATAAACCATTAGAACGTAATGTAGTTTATACTTCAATAACTACATCGGTTCACGCATTATTAAGTGACGTCAAAATAAACCACAGTTCTCCAATCTGATTTGTTACATCGTTGGCGCTGTTCCGCTTTCATTAGAAAAACTGCGTATAAATTTTTTTCTGCTTCAACTGTAGCCCCCAATCGCAAAAAATGTGATAAAAAAATAGATAAAAAAGAATGTAAATATAAGCAATGAACTTGATTTTTCTGGTGTTTATCGAAGTATAAACTACATTGGGTCGCTAACAAAATGTTTATTGAAGTATAAACTACATTGGGTCGCTAACAAAGTTTACATGAACGGGTTCGCTTACTTTGCACGCAACCCAATGTAGTTTATACTTCGATAAACATCAGAAAAATGAAATTCATTCCTTAAATGAATAGAGGAAGAGTTGAACTTGATGCCAGTTTTAAGCTAACTGTCACAAAGTTACAAATAAAAACATAAGTTGTGGGCACCTGTTAGAATTGCCTCAATGAGGCAATTCTAACAGGAACCCACAACATATGTTTTCATGATAAAATATGAAAAATATCTGTGAATTATCTTGAAATACTTCCTCTGATGACACTTTGAATACTTGTCCCAGGGCAAGTAAACTGAAATTTCTTACTTGTCCAGAGTGTAACGGGACAAGTAGGACAAGTCAGCCATAGTATTTCCACAGCCCTGGAATATCACAGAGTTGCTTCCCATGAAAGTGTACCCATTCACCTGCAGTAAAATAATAATATTGGGCTGAGACACAACAAAACCAACAAAGTAGCATCATCTCCCAGGGAAGACTCAGAGCAGCCTGGACATCCGCCCAGTCTGATCAGAGTCTCCGCTGTGCACTTTAAGGGTAGCTAAAAGTCTAAGCTATCTCCGTGATAACAGAGAAGGATCTTATCAGACTGGGCAGATGCCCAGGCTGATCTGAGTCTTTGCAGGGCACACATGCACATTAGTTGGTTTTGTCATGCCTTGTCCCATTTTTGTCTGCTTGCCACTAGAAGCAAGACAGGTATTACTTTCTGGTGGCGAAATTGTATCCATACGCTTTTGGTAAGTTTTCTGGTATCATGTTAGTTTCATGATAATGCATTGCCGGAAGAGATATTCCCTTTTGTGGAATTCTTGTTCTTTAGATAAACAAGGTAAATACAACTGCCAGTTTTAAATGCAAGTGCAATAACAAATGCTTTCTGATTCGCTCGATTAGAAGATGTGGAGTTTACTCTTTCTAAACTACCACAAATAGGTAAATCTGTCTTGTGTATTTGACCCTATAAAATGGATTTTTCTCTTCCAAAACCATTGGGATGGTTTTGGAAGAGAAAAGCCATCTTATAATTGAATTAATAAAGTATTTTTTATGCCCCCGCAATCGGCATGGCCTGGGGCATATAGTGTTTCAGTGGTGCATACGTGTGTATGTTATTACATACATGTCTGTC
This sequence comes from Ctena decussata, assembly GCA_963989385.1. Classification (NCBI taxonomy): domain Eukaryota; kingdom Metazoa; phylum Mollusca; class Bivalvia; order Lucinida; family Lucinidae; genus Ctena; species Ctena decussata. Next base: position 12,468,144 of record OZ022509.1, read on the forward strand.
CATATGTATGTCTGTATGTACAGGAATTCACAAAAATTGTTCCTGTATGTTTAAAATGGCGGTAAACCTTTACAACCAAAGGGTAGTAGATGTATTTTAATAGAAGTTTTATCTCCATAAGAGCTAACACAAAGACAGTTTTAAAGGGTTAAACAACTTGCCATATTACATCTTATAAACACCCTGAGGGTGTTGCATTTCACAAATCCTATACATGTCATTCTTGAGGCCAAAATATAGGCAATAAATAATGATGTTGATAGTCTCAAGCCGAATTTATTGAATTCTGGCCACTTTTCACAGAAAAAGCAAAACTGGGGCATTTAATAGATCGAGCATTTACAAGAAGAAACATGGTATGTTTATACCAAAAACAAAAATCATCCATCCAGATTTCTCATGATGAGGGGTTAGTTCATAACTTGAGTTTTACTGTCCAGAAAAATAAGAAAATATCCCCCCTCCCCCACCCACATGTTATCTAAATGTTTGATAACTGACACTTTTGTATGTCGTTAGTATCATATGAGATTCCGAAGGATAATAGAAATAATTTTTAAGTTAGAATTGTTTTCATGAAGAAAAAAAAGAGAGAAAAAAAAATCCTAAATTAATGCTAGCCAGACTTAACTCATCATCTGATTTGAAAAGAACTGTTGGTTTTGACGTAGCTCATCTTGTTATTGTCTCATTTAAGTTTATAGCTTTTTTTTTTTTTTTTTTTTTTTTCAGAGCCCTAGATAAGAGGGAGTATTTGGTGATAATATTTGTTATTTCTATATAAAAACATATGTTGTGACCCTTCATCTGAACCGTCTCAACGAGACGGTTCAGATGAGGGGTCACAACTTATGGTTTCAATGAGAAAAAAAAAATTATCCTTCAATTATCATCAAATACTCCTCTTATCTAGGGCTCTGTTTTCAGCAAAAGTTACACTCACCCAACATTATTGTTGGCTTCCGCTGACAAGTTTTAAAGTTTTACTTAGCATATGTTTTCCATGATATGGTCATGATGATGGAGGATAATGTTTTTCTCCTTTGAAACAACCCAAAAAATCTAGATCTGTCTTGTAAGATGGATCGGGATTTCTGGGATAGTTTTGGAAGAGAAAAAAACATCTCATGTTAGAATTAGATCTTTTTGGGGTCATAATAGAGGAGTACCTATAGGACTGACGCCTAATCTGTTACTTGCAGCTAGTAAAACCACGGCATGAAATATAGGAAAAATATCCGCCCACTTTTGATAAATTCTGCTGTGAGTCTTTAAGGTAGTAGGAAATCTTGTTTTATAGACTAATAGGGATAACGTTTTAAAAGTGATGGAAGGCTTAGTTTAGCTATCCTGTCTGGTGACAGATCTTGTTGAGTGACCTTTTATTAATGCTGTTGTGAATCCTAGTCAAATTATATGTTATATAGTGTTATTTTGTAATGTTTCAGAATTGAGCTTTTAAGGTTAAAGGAAAAGTTTTGCTCCTAGAGGAGCAAAAAAAATCTTTCCTTTAAGAGTTGATCCCATTGAAAGGGAGGTAAATGGAAAATGGCAGAGTTGCTTCCCCTAAAAGTTAATTAGTTCACCTTTAAGTCCAGTAAGGAGGAGCTCTAGAAAAATGTTTTGGTGAAAATTGACATTTTTCTATTAACGCTGGTTAAAGTCAGTTGAGTCGTGACACAACAGCACTAACAAAGTGTCATATGTACCCAGCAAAGACTCAGGTCAGACAAGGTGGATCCCCAGGCTGATCTGAGTCTGTGTTTGCACATACCACTTGGTTGGTTATTGTTGTGTTGCAGCTCATTTTTTATTCAATGAGATTCAAATATATACTTGGAGAAAAAGAAGTTATAAAATATTCATCCTCAAAATTTGAGTTATGTGAAACTTGGATTAGAAGCAGGATCTCAGAAATGGGCCTGTGCCTCCAGAAATAGTGCATGGGTCAAAATGGAATAGTCAGACTCTGACAGGTCATAGTTTCTTATTTTCAAAGTCAATCCATGTACTTTCTTTTGACAGTATTAGAAATTAACTATTTTTGCAGGTAGCAAGTACCAGGTGTTATAGCTAGTAGCAAAACTCACATACCTGATAGCTAAAACTGGGGGCCAAAGCTGTTCTCTTGCCACTCAGCAGTTGTCATGATTTATGACCACACAAAATTCTAAAAGGTCAAATGCATTGGTAATGCCTTTGACTTTATGGAATTATGTCTCCCCCCTTAAGGGTCGGGAGACATATTGTTTTTCCCCGGGCGTCTGTCCGTCTGTCCGTCCGTCCGTCCGTCTGTCTGTCACAAATCGTGTCCGTTCTATAACTTGAAAACCGCTCAAGCTATATTCGCGAAACTTCATATAAATATCAATCAACATGAGACGACGTGCAGAGTGCAAGAATGGTAACTCTGGCGTTTATACTTTTTGAGTTATTTCCCTTGGAACTTAGTCCATCACAAAATCGTGTCCGTTCTATAACTTGAAAACCGCTCAAGCTATATTCCCGAAACTTCATATAAATATCAATCAACATGAGACGACGTGCAGAGTGCAAGAATGGTTACTCTGGCATTTATACTTTTTGAGTTATTTCCCTTGGAACTTAGTCCATCACAAAATCGTGTCCGTTCTATAACTTGAAAACCGCTCAAGCTATATTCGCGAAACTTCATGTAAATATCAATCAACATGAGACGACGTGCAGAGTGCAAGAATGGTAACTCTGGCATTTATACTTTTTGAGTTATTTCCCTTGGAACTTAGTCCATCACAAAATTGTGTTACAATTGTGTCCGCTCTATAACTTGAAAACTGCTCAAGCTTTATTCACGAAACTTCATACAAATATCAATCAACATGAGGCGATGTGCAGAGTGCAAGAATGGTAACTCTGGCATTTATACTTTTTGAGTTATTTCCCTTGGAACTTTGTCCATCACAAAATTGCGTCTCTTTAAAACCATTCAAGCTATATTCATGAAAGTTCATACAAAGATCAATCAACATCAGACAACGTGCAGAATGCACTCTGGCGTTTATCCTTTTTGAGTTATTTCCCTTGGAACTTTGTCCATCACAAAATTGCGTCTGAGTCGAGTCCATCTATAACTTTAAAACCATTCAAGCTATATTCATGAAAGTTCATACAAATATCAATCAACATCAGAAGACGTGCAGAATGCAAGAACCATAACTTTAGCATTTATACTATTTGAGTTATTTCCCTTAGAACTTTGTCAGTCACAAAATTGTGTCTCAGTTGTGTCTGCTCTATAACTTGAAAACCATTCAAGCTATATTCACGAAACTTCATACAAATATCAATCAACAATAGAAGAATTGCATAGTGCAAGAACCATAACTCTTGCATTTATACTTCTTGAGTTATTTCCCTTGGACCTTTGTCAGTCACAAAATCGTGTCTCAATCGCTTTATTACTTGAAAACCGGACAAGCTATATTCACGAAACGTCATACAAATGTCAGTCAACACTAGACAACCTGCAGAGCACAGCATTTATACTATACTGTTCACAAAAAGTAGGGGATATTAAGTTATTAAAAATCGTATAAATTAGAAAAAATACCAAATCCATCTGAAACGGCAAATATCCATCAGACAAATATTCGCATTTAAGACATTTTGCGTTACAATTTGGATGGTATACCCTGTCACGTGACCTGCGTGTCATTCGTTTTAGACAGGGGGTCGACACCCAAATTTCACATGAATCTGGTGTGGAAACAGATTGTTTTCAGATTACAAAATTTACACAGAAACACTCGTCATGCTTCATTTAACAAACTGAAAATTGGGTTTACACACTCTTTCAACGAAATAATGAGTGCAAGCCATAAACGTCTAAATTTTTCGGTAACTCGATGCACCTGTACGAATTTTGTTTTCTGGTTTTCTTCCCATCATAACAGTTTTGAAGAAGAAAAAATGGGTAGCTTAGTTGAAAAATTTGAATAAATTTTTGTTCGAATTTACCACATTTTAGTCCTGACCCCCTGTATGAAACAAATTGTATGCAGATCACGTGACAGGATATATCGTCTAAACTTTCATGAAAAGTGTCTTAACAGATATTTATCTTATCAATATTTAGCGTTTCATATGGATATCACATTTGTTGTAGATGCTACAATTTTTCATACCTGAATATCCCCTACTTTTTGTGAACCGTCTATTTGAGTTATTTCCCTTGGAACTTTGTCATTCACAAAATCGTGTCTCAATCGTCTAAGCTGTATAACTTGAAAATCGTTTAAGCTATATTCATGAAACTTCATACAAATATCAGTCAACCTATAAATAGACGACGTGCAGAGCACTGTAACTCTTGCATTTATATTTTTTGACAAAAACTAAATATGAATATCAGTCAACATTATGACATGCAGAGCATAACAACTATAACTCTTGCATTTATACTTTTTTACTTATTATGAATCCCTGCTTCAGGGTAGGGAAACATATTGTTTTTCCCTTGGCGTCTGTCTATTAGTCTATCACAAAATATCTTTACTGGATATGAGCTCATTGTTTGCATGAAAAATGACCAGTATTTGCATTAGAAATTGTATTTAAAGTTTCCGTTTGAAATTGTATTTAATGACTGATCCTTTTGACATCAGAAAGGGGGGAGACATCTGTTTTTTCGTAGAAAAACAATTCTAGTTGTGTTTAATCTTACTCATAGAAGCAATATTTTAATGACAATCAGCTAGTACTTCCAAGGCAGCAACTTTTGGCTACCCACTCTTTCTCCAAGTGGCAAATGAGAGTTTTAGGAGGCAGATTTGTTACTTGTTTGCTACTGTTAATACTGAACCTTGATTCAGAAATGATTTGGATCAGGATGTTGTGGGTTCAAATCTTGATGGAGGTAAGATGCTGCCAGAATCTTAGTAGTGCTTCACTACACAAAGCTTCAATCATACTGATATTACTAAAATACTGTTGAAAATGACGTGAAACCACCCGTGACCATGCACACTGTGTTATCAGAGTCTTCTCTGTGTACAAAAGTGATATAGACTGCATTGATTCAACAGCTGGCTGGATAATGGATGACTTGGTCACTGGTGGTTTCACCAGGGTTGCCATGCAACCTCCACTTCAAAGATCCCTAATTTTTTCCTGTCATTTTATAGTTTCCCATACCCTTTTACAAATCCAAAAGTTGATTCTACTCTTTACTTTAACAGTGCTAACTGTATCACTTAAAAGCTGGGGGTTACTCTTAAAGGAAAGAATTTGCTCCCTGGGGGAGCAAATTCTTTCCATCAAGAGTAGCCCCTAATGACCCTGGACTATCCCACTAGATAGTGCACCAGTTCCTTTTGAACAGAAAAAGTACTTTTTCTTAAGACTGACGTAGCCAATAATTTTTTCAAATTCCATGATTTTACCTGACTTTTGAAGTCATTTCCAACCAAAATATTCCCTGACCTGGAAAATAGTTCTTTTTCCAGATGTTTCTCCCTGACCATGGCAACCCTGGTCAGGAGCACTAACTACTCTGCACGCTGATAATTTACCGGCTGGCCTGAGGTGTTGTTGTTCTCGCATGTTTATACATGAGCCCTGATGCATTTTCTTTGATGGCAAGGCTCATTTTAAAATGAAGCAGTTTACTGTCTCAGAGCTCCAGACAAGAAAGGGTAACAGGATAATTCAGAGACAATTTTTCTTATTTCTCAATAAAAATGTATGTTGTGACCCCTCATTTGGACCGTCTCAGTGAGACGGTTCTACTGAGGGGTCACAAATACTCACAATGTATGTTTATTTAGAAAAATAAGGAAAATTATCCCTTGATTATCCCAGTTACCCCTTCATATCTGGAGCACTGCTGTCTTTATCACCACTGCTTATCTCCACAATCACCACTCATTCAAAATTAAAAACTCATGAATGTGCTTAATTGTTCATTATCGAAGAACTCAACCCTTGTGATGATATTACATTTACTTTTGGTACTGTACTTAGTTTATGATACAAATCATTTTCACTTTTTTGGAAAAATAAATTATTACGTTAGTTCATCTCAACAATCACCACATTTATGAAGGCCCCCAGTCTTTTGGGCCCAAGAAATAGATGCCTTGCCCAGTGCTTCTGCAGCAGAATGCTGCTAGTAGCTGTAGAAGGACCTGAATGTCATTTACATCAGGTCTAGTAAATTTCCAACAAATTCAGAGGCAACTCCTCAACATGATTGAAATTTTGTCTTCTTGGATGTTAAATCACAAGTCAACAATAGCAACAACTACAGTTATGAACAATTTGTAAATATGCCAAATTATTGTTAAACTGATGTTAAGTGTATTCTTGCATTTTCATTAAATGGGATGAATTTCATTGACATTTCAAAACATAATGCATGTTCAGAGCTCTAGTGAGGACAATTCTATATGTTATTTTTTCAATGAAAGCATTATGTTGTAACCCCTCATGGGCAAGACAGTTCTAATGAGGGTCACAACACGTTTTTATGGAGAAATATGGAAAATTATCCCTAAATTGCCCCTGTTACCCCTTCTTATCTGGAGTTCTGTTTATGTTGCCTGACTTTGTCATTGTTTTGTTAAAAGTTCTGATTGTGGAGACAAGCAGCATAACAGTTATTTTGTAAATGCCAAGGTGCTATTTAGTCTGATATTTTAGAATGCTGAAATGATTTTATGAGAGAGTGCTTGTATGGTTTGTTATAGATTTATGTATTTAATAAAATTTGTACTGACACTTTGAGCTTGATCTTCTACTTTTATGAGGAGCCCCAGGAGCTCAGTGGGTTAACCGTTGGCCTACTGATCTAGCCAACCCAGGTTTGAGTCCCGCTTGAGGCGAGAATCTTTCCTACTTCAAACGGAGTTCCATTGCACACAGCCTTCCATTATAATCCTCCCATCGTCTTGATATGACTGAAATACTGTTGAAAAGGAAGTAAAATAACAAGTCAGCCATCCATCCATCTACTTTTATGTCAGAGTTTTTTTTTTACCAAAAAATCTTTCTATAAAAATTCCTGGGTAGCTCATCTTCACAAGCCCAGGGTACAAAGTCCACTTTATTCCTTATGTATGTAAGGAACAAAGTGCACTTAGTAGCCTTGGCTTACAGCTGTGAAGATCAGGCCCAAGGTTTTAAAACTGTTTTCATGCTCAACTCAGCTGAGCATGAAATTTTACCTGCTAATAAATAGCAAATTACTGATTAGTACAGATGTTTTCATGCTCAGTTTAGCTGAGAATGAAATTTTCTCTGCTTATGAATATGAAAATGCCAACATTAGTTGTTGGCATTTTCATATTCATAAGCAGAGAAAATTTCATTCTCAGCTGAGTTGAGCATGAAAAACGTTTTATCACCTCGGGGCCTGGATCTTCGCTGTTGGCTAACACAATGCTATACTGTAAACCTACCAAATTGGGTTAGTAGAAAAAAAGTCCTAAACATTGAACAGTTTGGTTTTTCAGTGCAGTTATGCCTCTAAAAGGGACAGATGGAATGGCCAACAGTGAAGACCCTGATCAGACTGCAGTCTGATCTTGATCTGCACTGTTTCTCAGACATATCTGTCACAGTAGTTAGATTTAATGGTATTCTTTTTTATTAGCTCACCTGAGCACGAAGTGCTGAGGGTGAGCTTTTGGGATACCCTGATGTCTGTCGTACGTCCGAACGGACGTCCGTCAACTTTTGCTTGTGTACACTTTAGCGGGCACAGTTTTGATCCAATCTTTATGAAACTTTGTCAGAATGTTAGTCTTTATAAAATCTAGGCCAAGTTCGAAACTGGGTCATGTCGGGTCAAAAACTAGGTCACTAGGTCAAATCATAGAAAAACCTTGTGTACGCTCTAGAGGGCACAGTTTTCGTCCAAAGTTCATGAAACTTTTTCACAATGTTTATCCTCATAATATCTAGGACAAGTTCTAAACTGAGTCACGTCGGGTCTAAAACTAGGTCACTAGGTCAAATCATAGATAAACCTTGTGTACGCTCTAGAGGACATAGTTTTGATCCAATCTTTATGAAACTTTGTCAGAATGTTTATCTCCATAAACTCTAAGCCAAGTTTGAAACTGGGTCATGTTGGGTCAAAATCTAGGTAACTAGGTCAAATCATGGAAAAACCTTGTGTACACTGTAGAAGGCACAGTTTTGATCCAAAGTTCATGAAACTTTGTCAGAATGTTTATCCTTATAATATCTAGAACAAATTTGAAACTGGGTCATGTCGGGTCAAAAACTAGGTCACTAGGTCAAATTATAGATAAACCTTATGTACGCTGTAGAGGACACAGTTTTGATCCAGTCTTAATGAAACATTGTCAGAATGTTTATCTACATAAACTCTAGGCTAAGTTCTAAACTGGGTCATGTCGGGTCAAAAACTAGGTCACTAGGTCAAATCTTAGAAAAACCTTGTGTACGCTCTAGAAGGCACAGTTTTGATCCAATCTTTATGAAACTTTGTCAGAATGTTTATCCTCATAATATGTAGGACAAGTTTGAAACTGGGTCATGTCGGGTCAAAAACAAGGTCAGATCTTAGAAAAACCTTGTGTATGCTCTAGAGAACATAGTTTTGATCCAATCTTTTTGAAACTTTGTCAGAATATTTATCATCACAATATTTAGGCCAAGTTTAAAAGTAGATCATGTCGGGTCAAAAACTATGTCGCTAGGTCAGATATAAGAATGACCTTGTGTACACTCTAGAGGGCACAGTTTTGATCCAATCTTCATGAACCTTTGTCAGAATGTTTATCCTCAAAATATGCAGGCCAAGTTTGAAACTGGGTCATGTCAGGTCAAAAACTAGGACAATAGGTCAAATCTTAGAGAAACTGTGTGCACACCCTAGAGGGCACAGGTTTGATCCAATCTTCATGAAACTGTGTCAGAATGTTTATCTCCATAAAATCTAGGTCAAGTTTGAAACTGAGTCATGTCGGGTCAAAAGCTAGGTCACTAGGTCAAATCTAAATTAAGTTAACTCCTTGGAATACATTAGTTTCACCACAGTGAGATAATGATGCTACCATTCTATCATCTGTGTTTGCCTAATTCAGTCTAGTTCAAATTCATCAAAGGAACTCAACATGAACGGGAACTTTTCAGAGAAGGGACTCTGCCATTTTCAGCTCACCTGAGCCTTACAGTATTTGTGTTAGCTGCCTCTGTCATCCATCCATAAACATTTTCAAACATCTCCGAAACCACTGGGCAGACTAAACTCAAATTTCATATGGAGCCTGCACATGGGTCAAAGGATTGAAAGTTCTTCAAATGATCTTGGTCACATGACCAAGGTGGCTGCCATTCCCATGTATGGTAAAAACTCATATAAATCTTCACCAGAGCCAGTGAACTGATTAATGCTCAGGTGAGCGATTCAGGGCCACCATGGCCCTCTTGTTATTATTATTTTATTTTTTTTATTATTTTCGTGCTTTTTTCTATCTCCCTTAAGATGTAACAAGGTTGTTTCTGGTCTCATTTGTTAACATTGCAGACCTAAAATTTTGCGGCAATTTTTTATCCCCCGCCGAAGGCGGAGGGATATAGTTTTCTCCATGTCCGTCCTTCCGTCCGTCTGTCCGTCCGGAGCCATAACAATGTAACCACTGGACGAAATTTCATGAAACTTAGATTGAATATGTATCACCATAAACCGCTGATGCACGTGAAGTTTCATCAGACTGGCTTCGGTAATGCATGAGTTATTGCCCTTGAATTGACTTAAAATCAATAAAATGTGCCATAACTATGTAACCACTAGACGGAATTTCATGAAACTTAGAATGAATATGTATCACCACAAACCGCTGATGCACGTGAAGTTTCATCAGACTGGCTTCAGTAATGCATGAGTTATTGCCCTTGAATTGACTTAAAATCAATAAAATGAGCCATAACTATGTAACCACTAGACGGAATTTCATGAAACTTAGAATGAATATGTATCACCATAAACCGCTGATGCTTGTGAAGTTTCATCAGACTGGCTTCAGTAATGCACGAGTTATTGCCCTTGAATTGACTTAAAATCAATAAAATGTGCCATAACTATGTAACCACTAGACGGAATTTCATGAAACTTAGACTGAATATGTATCACCATAAACCGCTGATGCTTGTGAAGTTTCATCAGACTGGCTTCAGTAATGCACGAGTTATTGCCCTTGAATTGACTTAAAATCAATAAAATGAGCCATAACTATGTAACCAATTATCGAAACTTCATGAAACTTAAACAAAATATATATCACCATAACATGATAATGCACGTGAAGTTTCATCAGACTGGCTTCAGTAATGCATGGGTTATTGCCCTTGAATTGACTTAAAATCAATAAAATGAGCCATAACTTTGTAACCGAATATCGAAACTTCATGAAACTTAAACTAAATATATATCACCATAACATGGTCGAGCACGTGAAGTTTCATCAGACTGGCTTCAGTAATGCATGGGTTATTGCCCTTGAATTGACTTAAAATCAATAGAATCAGCCATAACTATGTAACCAATTATCGAAACTTCATGAAACTTTAACTGAATATATATCTATAACATGGTCATGCACATAAAGTTCCATCCGTATGGCATTTGTAGTACAGAGTTATTGCCCTTGAATTTTCTTAAAATCAATAAAATTAGCCATAACTAAGTAACCAATTACCGAAACTTCATGAAACTTAAACCAAGTATGTATGGCCATAATGCTGTTATGCACATAAAGTTTCATCTGAATGGTATCAGTTGTGCAAGAGTTATTGCCCTTGAATCAATTTATAATTGACAAATTCAGAACAGAATTCTATGAAACTTATACATAAACAACAAATCAGGGCCTCTTCGGCGGGGGATATAAATTCACCGAATTTACTTGTTTTTTTTTTTTCTTCTTGTTTTTGTTTTTTGCGTTTGCGCCAGGTCTTGACAGTACCTATCTTAAGGTTCATACGAACTGGGCATGCTTTGATCATACCGAGCATATGAAGTCAGACGATGTGGAATACTGATTAGCCATCACAGTACAAGGTACATGAGCAGCCTGCTCCTCTCTGTTTTTTCCACCATTCAGTTTGTGGAGACAGCTTTGTTACGCTTCTCTAACAAGAGAGCTCTTCCAAAACGGGGTCTACTCTTAAAGGATGAGATTTGCTCCTAAAAGAGATTTATTTCCTGTAAGAGTAGATTCCTTTAGAAAAGGGAGACAAAACGAAAATGGCAGAGTTGCTTCCCCTGTAAGTAGCCAGTAACCTAAGCAAAACAGACAAAAGCCGGGCCGCGTAGCGCAGTCGGTAGGGCGTCTGATTTATAAGTCAGAGGTCCTGGGTTCAATATCCGGTCCGACCACTTACTTTCATTTCTCCTTCCGCTGATTCTAGAAGGGCAGTTATCAGTTACTGGTGAAAGTAATTGCACTTAGTACTGGTTAACCGCTTAGGAGGTCTAAGCCTGCTCAGGAATAGTGTGGTTAGGTTAACTGACCGTCCCGACATGACCATATCTCTCTACCGTGGACGTTAAACAACAACATAACACAATAACACAACAACTTGAATGTCACGAGAAAAAGTACCTTATGCAAACAGCTGTCAGTCAGGTCAACCTGCGTATCGATCTCAAAAATATACACCTCAAGAAGCAAAAGCACTTTATGCAAAACAATGAAGACCGATTCGCGCAGGCTGATCTGAGTCAACTGCTTGTACATTCAAAAGATACATTGTGCATTCTTTGAATTTTGCCTACATAAACATGCGTCATCAAGTATGTTTCATTATTGTTCATGAAACATGCTTTAGCGATGTGAAATAAACAACCGGCAGATATAATAAACACTAAGGATAATACTTTTGATGTTATTTTGTGACATTTTCCCAATGCTTGAAGCCTGTGAGTGAAAGAAAACCATATATGAGCCGCGACACGAGAAAACCAACAAAGTGGTTGTGCGCTCAGCGAAGACTCAGATCAGCTTGGGCATCCGCCCAGTCTGATCAGAGTCTTTGCTGTCCGCATGTAGCTAGCTTAAACACTTAGCTACCCTTTAAGCACTTAGGGAAGAGTCTGATCAGACTGGGCGGATGCATTCGTTGTTTACATATGCCATATTACGCACGGCGTTTTCATGTCACGGTGTAATGCCCAGGTACGTCATTTTTGAAGGAAAACGGATATGCATTCATCAATTCGTTTTACGTAACGTATACATCAGTTGTCATAGATTTTACGCATTTTTCTTGGCAGTTTCCATTACTTTTTGACACCTGACGTTGTCGTATGCCTTGCGCAGCGCAGCGTAAGTTTTAAGGCTTACATAGGAAAAGGGGCATCATATCCAAGGTTTCCCATAGCCTAGTGGCCGTAGGGGCAGTGGCGATTAGAGACATACTTCATCCTGGGCACAGCATACGAAACACGGACTCCGTCCTTCTCCTTTTGCTGTCTTATCCTTCCCTGATTAGAAACAGGTACCCATTTACTGCTGGGTTGACAGAGTTTTCCAGCCGCCTGGTGCGCAACGTGGGTTCGAACCCGCGACCTTCTGCGCAATAACCGAGTCGCTTTTACCACTTGACCACGCGTGCCTCTCTCTTGGATTAGTAGCTCAGTGATAAAGCGCTTGCAAGCTAAGCTAGCGGTTCGATTCCTGCCTGTCTGGGGAAATCTTTTCAACCGTAACCGTGCTTCCAATGCATTTCATTATCACCCTGCCACTAACTTGATATAACTGAAATCTATTGAAAAGGACGTCAAGCCGCAAGTCATATCAGAAGCTCAACTGCATTAAATATTGTTGGGGAATTTTCTAAAGTAGCTGATGCACACTTTGAAGGGACAGAGATTCATAAATTACGCTACTGACCTGCGGGATGAAGGAATGTCAAAGTACCGTACTGTATTAACTCTAAACATTGGGACAGAATTGCATGAGCGGACAGTGTAGACCCATATCAGACTGCTCCCAAGGAACAGTCAGATCAGGGTCTGCCCTGTTTGATAATTCAACACCGTCAGATAGTAATTTGTTCAAACCTCGGGCTCATTACATCAATCTAGTGAAGAATCCCAATATTCAGTGACATACGGTAGCGTAAGCTGACAATTGAAGAGTAGTAGCCATACATCACACGCGTTGTTTACTTTATACTCACCTGCAATAAACAAACGCAAAATGTATTCATTATATTTTTGAGGTATTATTGCCATAAAACAAGCCGTCGCCTTTTCAAAAGGCACCGTGTCGCATATTTGAACTATCAATGAACGTCGGGGTTGGTTGCTGTCGGGCGATGGCGCTGTGTAACTTTCAGAGCCGGGGCGTCCTACTTATTTGGATAATAGGAGGGCAAAGGCCTACTGTTCTTGCAGCAGGTGCAGGACAATTTTTTCTCTACGGCCTTATCATATCTCTTTTCTTTCTCCCTCTGTCTGGGAGGCGGCTCGATATCATTAAGTCTGGGACCGATGTGATTTTCTCAGTATCATATGGACCGGCGGACTGAAATACTCAAACAGCTGTTAAACACAAAACAACCAGTCAGTCTCACGTGTCTACGTCCATTTATATCCATGACTGGCGTTGGGTGGAATGATACTTTTGGGTATGTGCGACTAGCAAAGCCTCAGATCAGCCTGAGCGGCCGCGCAGTCTGACCAGAATCTTCTCAGTTCACTTCGGCGACATATGAATCCTAAAATAGATAAAAGTTTCTCGTAGCTTTGTGGTCATAAGGTAGTGGGCTTAAAAGACCTACCATAGTTTGGGCATAGCATACGAAAGACTTAGCCCCCCGCCCGCCCCATTCCACTCCCCACTCCTTCACTGCCATTCGAAAAAAAAATATACCCACTGAATGCCAGGCTGACTGGGAAAGTTCTTTTTCCATTCACTTGCTAGCCCGGTTTGGAAAACGAACCTGTGACCATCCATACCGTAGCCAAGCGCCTCTAACCACTCGACCGTAAAGCCCCTCTATAAATCCTGGGGCGATTTAAAACGTGTTGAAAATCTCTGACCAGTTTGTGCAATCGCGCATGCTAATTTGAATGTTTACTTTACGCGCGCGGTATATGGTCTCTTTTCACGCGAAACCAGTTTGATATATTCCTAGCTCAGGCTGCAGAGGCTGGTCAGAGTATCGGATGTCTGCATATGCAGTAAGTTCCCTTTTCTTGTGATACAGTACATTAAAGATCTACTTGTCACCATGCTTTTCCGTCATGATCATATTTTCAAAGGGAGACAAATTTTGTGACTCCTGTTTGCTTCCTTTCACAATAAAACCCTTTTCAATGGGAATCTTCTCCTTCAGGAGCAAATTCTTACCTTTAAGATATGATCATCTTAAAAGGGAGGTAAATCTGGCCCCGAGGTTATAAAACTTGAGTACATTCTCAAACTCAAAATAAAGCACACTGAATGTGCTCGGAAGCAACCAATCAGTATGCTTTACATACACGGAAGCAGCCAATCAGTGTGCATTATTTTGAGTTTGAGATTATTCTCAAGTTTCATAACGTCAAACTCTGAGTTGCTTCCCCTGAGAGTACAGTTGACTCTCGTTATCTCAAACACTGATATCTCAAAGTGCCCTCTCATATCAAAGAATATAGTTCGAGTGGAAACATTTCCTTTTGTACATTTTAGCTCATGTTATCTCAAACTACAGGTTATTCTAACTACAGGTGTCTCAAATTTTCTTGGACCAAAAAAAATAAATTTAGATATCAGGAGCTTGAGATGAACTTCAACTCTGAGATATCGAGAGCTGTAATCTATTTTAACCTTTACCTGGTTCGAGAAAGCCTCTTTTAGCTAAACGATGTAAAACGTTTGAAGAAATGTACCTATAGCCGAATGAATATGTTTAAAGTTACATTTCTATCTATCATTAAATGCGAACTTCAAGGCAAAGACGTGCATAGACGACTTCAGAGTTAATCAACAATATAGGCCTACTACATTTGTGCATATTATCAATATCTTCTGCGTCGATCAGAACAGTCTGAAGAAATATAAACGTGGTGGATGAATAACTTTCTTGAATGCTGGGCGTTTTATTACCATAATTATTGGTTGCATTTAATTGTTATTTATTTATCTATTTATTTATTTGGTGAAAACAAAAGATGCAGCTGTCTCAATGTCTCTTATATGAGCACTTGCGTTCTTATATGAAGTATTGCGATTACCAACAACCATCATGGTGAGGTGCTGCGTTTTACCCATTTTTGAACAACTGAGTAAAACGGTTTATAAAAAATAGTTCCAAATTTTTAAGATATTTTTCTCTCGTCTGGTCACAATTAGCTTATTACACACACTGTAATTTCATATTTCAAAGAAAATATAAATTAAACAAAAACATACAGTTTCCTGATTTCTAAAACGTAACTTTTAAGGCTTCCTTAGAGAGTGATGTAGAAATCTGGTTATGCATAGCACAACACCACAAGCTAAAAACCGGCAGTACCGGTGTCGTTTCAGGATCTAGTTATTTTATATCTACCGTGCCTGATTCCCTTTAAAGTGATACAACTAGGAGAGATAAAACAAAATAAATAAAAAAATCTTGCTTAATTTTGACTTTCTGAAAGTTAATTACCTCCAGGTTTTAAATCTCATTTACTTTTACTTTTTGCAGTTCTTGTTCAGCTCTTCTGAAAAAATGTTGAAGTATTCCAGTTTCACATCTTAAGGTAGATAGATACTGAATAAAAGTATTGGCGGGACATTCATTTTTTTTTATAGCATTAAAGCAGCTGAATAGCCCAAAGGGCTGTAAAACATTTGGATAAGAAAAAAAAATCACATTTCTGTTTTAAAATTTTGTATTTCTACTATACATTTTTTACACATTTTCCATTTAAATTCATATCTCTAGCATATGAATTCACTTTCATTTCTGCAAATCATATAATATATAGTAAAGGATATTTGAAACAAAATGATGAAAAAAAAATGAAGCTATCTTGATAACAAGAATCTTTTTTTTCCCCCACAATTCTTTAAAAAATGCAAGAAAATTGAATTTCATGAAAAAAATCATAAAAATGTATTTAATGGATGGGGCATGCTTATGCACATTATTTCAGTGACAGTTACATTGTATGACACAGAATAAGACAAAAAAAAAAAGCAATACCATTTCGTTTCCGGGAAAAACAATGTTAAATTTCGAAAATATCCCAAAAAAATCTGAGAAATTGGCAGAAGTAATGTTGCTGTTGATTCTCTTGAATAATTGATTGGTTGGTTGTTTTAGATTTAACGGGTCTATAAGAATTTTAGTTTATATCGAGCCGTCTCCCAGACAGAGGGAGAAAGAAAAGAAAAAAAAGTGATTGATCTAAGTAGATCTACAAGGGTTGGTGTAATGAAAATTTTCTTTAGCCCTTTTTAGTGGACTCATTACTAATTCTGTTATTACCATTATTAGTACTTGTATAACATGCTGTACCATTATAGCTCTTATATCTTACACATATTTCTCCTCCTCACTCAATTCTTATATCTCTGTTTTCCCCACCCCAGTAGTTTAGGTTCTGTAGACCGCAATATGTTACAGTGTACCCCTCCCCCTTCTTATATTCTTTCATTTAGCCACACATCTGTACTCCTGCACAACCCGTCTAGTATATTATTATTGATACGCCATATGTTATGTTTTCTGTATTCTGTATGCATGTACTCATATGTCAATATGTATTGACCTGAGTTCAATAAAGTGCTAGTTGAGTTGAGAGTTGAGTTGAGAGGATAGAGGATACCAAAAACAAAAAGCTAAAAAAACAACAACAGAAGACAACTCCCATTCTGCACCTGATGCAAGCACAGCCGGTTCTTGCCCTACTATTTATTCTCCTGCTATTCCGTTTCTACCATACAGTAATGCCTACAAAAATGCGCAGATGGAATAGCAACTGTGTAGACCATGAGCAGACTGGTTTCTAAGTTAAGTTAAATTTGAAAGAATAGAAACTGAAATGTGCGAGTAATGGCGTTGGGGTGGTCCGACCCCTCCCCCCCCCCACTCCCCATATGGTATTTGCGCAAAAAAAAATCTGACACCCACCCCACTCCTCTTGAATGTACCCCAACCTGATAGTAAATTACACGATTCGAACCCTATTACTGGGAACCATTACCGGGTTTTAATAAAATCGCGGAATAATTTCTGTTGAGTGAAGTGGTGCACTTCCTCTTTCTCAACAACGTGAAATTGCAACCATGAGGTGAAAATTTACTGCATTAAAACCCAAATCTCTGGCTTCGTTTGCGTAGTTTCATTCTTTTGTGACTTAGCATGTATTTGCAAATCAAGTCTGCACAAATTACAGTGCGTAAAAATGATCAGAGATTGTTACAAACGCTTATAGTGGGAGTTTTAGTTCATGGGCTGTTGAACCGTATTATCGCTGGTAACATTGAAATCGGAAAGTGATTGAAATGATGGCTTGACACCTGTCCAGGACGGTTGTTGGTTATCAACTTGGGTTCAACAATAATCCCTAAGGCCTCCACAATAAAATGCCTAAGGTTCCTATCATGCATGTCTGTGGCTGGTCAATTCCATTCAGTTCATGCCCTTGGGTCTGACCTGGGCAGGTAAAAATGATTCTGGGACAACTCGGTCCATAAAAATCTAGGCCCATTACAAACTGGGCCCATCGCAAACTCGACCCATGGGTATAGAACGGTTATGATGTATTGATAGAAGATGAAATTAAAACAAGATTCATATGTTTTCATTTATGTAATGCTGACTGCATACAGATTTCCTGCAGGGCTCTCCCACCCCCTTTTTTTGGGGAATGGGGCCGGGGCCTTTAGAATTGGGAAAATAGCGTCCTTTTGTCTAAAATTGGGAAAAATTTACATTGTTTTATATATGATGTTTTCATTGTCTACACATGGTATTGTTATATTTTCAGTGGAATCCAGTCAATACGCAGACATAGCGAATCATAATAAATTTTATGAAATAGTTGGGATATTAGATAATAAAAAAATTTGTGTGTGTTTAGTTTTTCTTACTTTCCTTCGAACTGGCAACTTCCCTATCTTGCCACTCACAAATTGAAGACAAGACTGGGACCTAGAAAAAAGGGTTACAATAATGACAACAGTATATACATAACACTCTAGGTTTTAAGTTTCTGTGAACTAAATAAGAATAATTCATTGAGAATTAAAACTCAGAATTTATCCATTGTAAGCATGTGGTAAGTATGCTTATCACCATTCACTGATCGTTTAAATTATGCAATTTCAAGAACAATATGGATGTTTAATTTTTATTCAATATTTTGTTGCAAAATATGACAAATGTACTTAGAAAAATACCCCTCTTCCTTCAGATTAAATTCCCTTTATGTCCCTGAAAACAAGATATCAGAGGTAAAAAAATATACTCTCAGGCACCTCAGTATTAAAGTATGGTTCAGTTGCTGTTACTATGGAATAGGAATCTTTTCCACTGCTATCAGTGGCTATGTAGAACAGAGTACATGTGGCAAACAAATTCATGGCTGGTAATGTCGTAAGGGGCGATCAAAAGTTATGCATATTAAATCCTTACGAGAGTTTCCGGACATGAGCAACGGGAGCGAGCTACTATGCAGTGCTGGACACTCCCAAGATTAATGTGGTGGCCCAAAAGTTTGGCTGGCCAAATTTTCAGTGGCCCAAATTATTGATTAGCTAAATATCTAATGTATTTACTATTGCCAGACAGAAAAATTTGGGCCACTGAAGTCCATAATTTGAAGATATTTGGTGGCCCCAGACAAAATTTAGGCGTATTTGGCCACCGGGCCACTGGCCGTTTCCAGCACTGCTATGGCAACCGCTACGTAAGTACCAATATTTTATCTGTATTTACTGCTTCGCAACACAATATAGGCAAAAGGAGAATGTGATTCCCAACAATAATCATTTCTGCACAAGAAACGAAAGAATCAGACGTCTGACAGTCAATAGCTGACGTGTAATCTAGGTTCTCCCATATATGGTGTAGCCGTGTAATCAGTTTTCGTGGTTGTTTTCACAGGTATTCTTTACAACAAATGGTCTAAACTGCTTTATGGTTGTAAGTTATTGTATTCTTTCCCCACTATCTTTCAAGCAAAATCAACCAGCGTTAACATTTTGGTGCCACATTGTTACCGCGACGAGCTTTTGGTAACTATTTACCCTTACGACATCGGATGCCCCTATCGAGACGATTGCCCATTACGAGACGAATTATTGCAATACCATTGGGGCAAAAATAAGGATATTTTTTTTATAATTAACCATCTGAAATGAGACATTTAGTTTTTGTGGGTGTTGCCCGCGTTACAAATCAGGTCAAACACTTGCAAATAAGACATTTCAATGAGAAAAAAATCATAAAAGATAAGTTCCCAAAAACAGGAATATTCTCAATGTTGATGCACGATGTGACACCGATCGAATCCTAAAATGATCAGCACAGGTCATGTCTCGAGCCCGAAAAGTGAACAAAATAACAATGAATATAACGTTTACATTCAACACCTGCTTTGGTGTTCATTATGCGAACATGCCTCTGCATCATACTACGAATTTAAATTGTTTAAAATGACTGCTTTCAGTTCATTGTTTTATTATTTTTCTTTCCTACTCTCTTTTTAGCTCACCTGAGCCGAAGGCTCACAGGTGAGCTTATAGTATAGGCAGGCATCCGTCGTCCGTCCGTCGTCCGTCCGTCCGTCGTCCGTCCGTCAATATTTTCAAACGACATCTTCTCTGAAACTACAAGGCCCATTGTTACCAAATTTCATATATAGCATCTATAGGCAGGGGGAACCAATAATACTGTTTTTTATTCAAATCGCTTTTGAACTTTGGTTGCTATGGCAACTTAAAGTTTCCATTGACTTGTATGGGAAAAACTGAAAATTTGCATTTATTGCTATGTCACTGCAGATATTTTGATTAAACTTTTACAAAAATGTTCCTTGAGTAGTTCTCTATCAACCACATGAAATTCGTGTAAATTGCACAATTTGGCTGGTTGCCATGGCAAATGGTTAAAAATAGAAAAAAATATTCAAAAATCATCTCCTCAGAAACTATACAACCAATAAAGCTCAAACTTCACAGAAAGGATCTTAGTACTAGTCTCTATAAAAGTACTGTTTTTCTTGGCAATTACTCTAGCAATTTGGTTGCTATGGGAACTTAAAGTTGCCATTGACTTATAATGGTAAAATGGAAAATTTGCATTTATTGCTATGCCACTGCAGATATTTTGACAAAACTTTCATAGAAATGTACCCTGAATAATGTTTAACCAGCCTTGTTAAATTTATGCTTATTGCGCAATTTGGCTGGTTGCCATTGCAACCGAATAGTTAAAAATAAAAAAAATATCAAAAAATCATCTCCACAGAAACTATGTGGCCAATAAAGCTCAAACATTACAGAAAGAACCTTAGTACTAGCCTCTATAGAATTACTGTTTTTCATGGCAATTGCTCCAGCAGTTTGGTTGCGATGGAAACTAAGAGTTTTCATTGACTTATAATGGGGAAAATGGAAATTGGCAATTTTTGCTGTCTCACTGCAGTTATTTAGATTTTGTTTCTACAGAAATGTTTCTTGAGTAGTCCTCTATGATTCATATGAATTTTCTTCAAATAGTTGAATTTAATTGGTTGCCATGGCAAAAAAATATAGGGTAAATTTTCGAGGAAAAAAAATCAAAAAAATCTTCTGCTCAGAAGCCATATGGGGGATGAAGCTGATATTGTGCAAACGTGTTGATCACATTAGCCTCTACATAAATTTAGTTTTTCTTCCAATCCCATAAGAACTTTGGTTGCTATGGCAACTTATAATTTCCATTGACTTATAATGGGAAAAGTGAAGCCATGAGGGGGATGAAGCTGATGCTTTGCATACATGTTAATAACATTAGCCTCTACCTAAAGTATGTTTTATATTATCATTGCCCGTGTGAATTCGTTGCTATGGCAACTTGAAGTTTCCATAGACTTATAATGGGGAAAGTGGACATTTGGTATGTATTTCTGTGTTACTGCAGATATTTTGATAAAAGCTTTACAGAAATGTTCCTGGAGTAGTCCTCTTCCAGCCATATGGTTTTTCCCAAATACCTGATTTTGGTTGGTTGCCATTGCAACTGAAAGGCCAAATTTTCAAAAAAAAAATTTTTTTGCCAAAGATCTTTTTCTCAGAAGCCATTAAGGGGGTATAAAGCTTATTTTTAGCATAAATGTTTGTTATATTATCCTCTACATATTGGTGCATTGCATTTCTGTTGTGCATGTTGTTTTGTTGCTGTGGCAACTTAAAGTTTTTCCAACATAACCTCAGTGCTCAGGTGAGCGATATAGGGCCATTGGCCCTCTGGTTTCTTTTCCTCCAAATAGAAGCGGTTCTAATAAGTGTCAATAATCTTTTTTAGAAGAAAATAAGGAACATGTTAACCCCTGCATGTAAACCCCAATTTTACTATATATAAGTGGGTTGTAAAGGGGTCAACACTCCACGGAAATGTTAGCTTGATTAGGAAATGTACAAACGCCTATCGGTTTGCTCAGTATTGATTGGTTTCTTTCATACAATGTCAGAGCTACCCGACAAAGATTCAACTGCGACCGATGTCAGAAATCCTACTCTCAAAAGGCCAAGGATAATCAGAACATAAACCAAATTGACCCAAACCAAATTGACCCGTAAGGGGTAACCGACCCGTAAGGGAGAGTCGATCTCGTAAATCATAATTTTTTCCTATTTTTTAAAATATCAACCTTTATAAACCGAATTTTAATGACTTTCTATTAAGACATAAAAATATTCGTAGTTAGTATTTTTGTCTCACTAAACATATAAATTTACGCCTAAAACACGCGTTTTCAAGGTCAAAACAGATAAATCAACAACCCCCTCATCCAGGAGAACTGGATTTTTAGACACACTCTTTTGTTATAAACCTCTGTTACCTCTTTTGATTGCGCAAAAATGCTAATTGTTGGGAATAGCATTGTCAGATTTTGGAATATTTACCTGAGAGCATCATAATAAATGATAAATTTGCCTACGTGACATGTTTGTTGTTTGTTGTTCGCTCCCGTTGCTCATGTCCGGAAACTCTCGTAAGGATTTAATACGCATAACTTTTGATCGCCCCTTACGACATTACCAGCCGTGAAATTATTGGCAAACAAATTATTTAAGTTGAGTAAAAGTGGACTTTCACACAGCAGAACATGACAAAACTTTCATTCCTGCCAGTACAAAACCTCCACGGTATGCCACTATCACTATAATAACTCTTGTATGGCCCGTTAATCCTGTTCATGATTTTCGATATGGCAGAAAACATTTGTGAAAATCAATCCCGGTACGAAATGCAAAAACGGCCCTATCGTCGACCATAAGTGAAAACTCTGATCAAATTTTAGCGTTGGAAGACTTTAATTAAAAGCATACATGTGATGTCTCCCGGATCATCCGGGAGTCTCCCGAAAATGGAGCCCATCTCCCGCGCTCCCGGAAAGTATTCAGAATCTCCCGGATGCTGAGTTTTCCTGTCATATTTTTTTCTGAACCGTCCATTTTTCGGTAACTACTCACCAGGCGGCTGTCAAAAGGATTAACTGTCCGTGACCTAATTACCTAACAGGGTGCAATATAGGACGTGTCATTCCAAGGGGTATTCGCTGATCAAACGCAGCGAGGTGTTAAATTGGCACCAGTAAAGGTACCTGATCTAACTGTAATAGCAGGTAACTTTTACCGAGATTTGCTAGCAAATGACTTTTATTTCGCCACAGCTTTATGCATCGGTCATTGTTTATGTCATTGATTTGCACGAATGCAATAGATGAAAGTGCCGCCAATCGACAATGATTTCATATCGATTGTTTTCAGTAAACATGTCAGATACGTAATGTACAGTCATTATAAATATCGATCATGCAAAATTTGCGCAGGCTGATCAGATCATACTTTCATGAAATCATCACGGGTGTCAGCATTTTTTTTGTTTTATTTAAGTCGGTTCGTTCACTTTAAGAATAGTTTTCCGCGTTTTTCTATCCAGTTCCCGCCGATTCAGATGCATCGTATGTGAAATGAGAACCAGCGTGAATTTATAAATAAAATATGGGAAATCCGCGATCTTCAGCATCTGACTGAGACAGAAATATGCCATTCCACAAGTTTACTGACCCAAATATGCAGCTATATTTGTTCTTAATCTAATATTCAACGAAAATAGACAGCTCTAATGACAGGTATGTTCATTAAAGTGTAGAATATGACTTGGTTTTGAGATAAACAGATTTTGAGTTTTTAACAAGTATCAGCTTTCATCAAAATAAATGGAGCAAATCGGACCCATCATCCAAGATGCAATTTTGGATGTTCATATTGAGGGTTAGGGAAAAGTGGGGAGAGGTGATGGTTTGAGAATTCCAGATAATCAGATTGTTTATTTTTTCTTTTTCTGCAATTTAGCAATGGAATGGTCAGCACTAACACTATGAACAGTACTGTTGAATTACACTGTAAATTAAACTTATGATGGTAGTGTTTCTGCACTGAAATGGCATACTTTTGAGGTTGTATTTGAAGTATTGGGTAACTCAAAAGTAGAGAAGTTAAACAAATTTACAACTGTACTTTAGTTCACGTTGTTTAATTTTAAAACAAGAACCCCCCCCACCACCACCACCACCAAAAAAAAACAAAAAAAAACAGTGAAGGAGTGAAGTACTTGATACAACGCGTCAAAGTTGCCGTCAAAAAGTCTCCCTGATGGGGAACTCAATCTCCCTGAAATGAAATCCAGATCTCCCACATGGTCCTCAAGAGTTCATCACATGTATGTAAAAGAATAAGTCTAAATATTGTTCACCACAACAATTCTGGCCCTTCAAGCAAAGAAAATATTAACATATTCAGAGCCCCAGATAAAGGGCGTTTTTGACGCATGAATAAAGGATAAAAACGCATCCCATTTCTATTTGATGCGTCGGGAAAACATCTTTAAAAGTCTGGTTGACGCATCGACTGAAACTCAACAAACGTCTCGTGTGTTGCGCATGGCCATATGGGTATGTCTGCAAAAGCGTGAACGAAAACCGCCGAACTTCTTTGCCTGAAATTTCCCAGCTTTACCCGCGATTAATGCGACAGTTCGATGCAGAAAGTGCTGTGTGACGTAATTCAATATCCGGTAGACGGGTAACTACATATCTGAAAAAAAATAGTACATAGCCGGACTTAAAATTTGGTGACCCAGTCCATGTTTTTGGCATCATTGACGGGTTACAGAGCAAATAGACAGACTGCTACATCTTACACGAAATAGATTGAGACACGCTCTTTGATATTTATTTCTGGCAATTTCATCATGGCTGCTTGCACGCAAATCAAAACAGTTCAGAAGTCGCTTTTTAAGTTTTTCCAGTGGTCTGGTCCGCCAGAGATATC
Organism: Ctena decussata; assembly: GCA_963989385.1. NCBI lineage: Eukaryota > Metazoa > Mollusca > Bivalvia > Lucinida > Lucinidae > Ctena > Ctena decussata. The sequence continues at coordinate 12,492,674 of OZ022509.1, forward strand.
CTCAGGGGAGCTGTTAAAACCCATTATTCTTGGCCTGCTGAGTTGGTGCGTTGACATAGTTGAGAAATGTATTAAAAACCCCATACATGTTGCATCTGGATCTCTTTTTTTAAAAAATGTCTTTCTTGTAATATCTAATGGCAATCGAACCACAAAAAAACTGCCTGAAAAAAAATTGGGAGTGAAAAAAACTTCCAGATTTTGCAGAAAAACTCACTTGTCACAAAGTGAGGATTCAGTAACTCTCTGCTGAAAAAAGTTACCTGTAGCTCTGTATATTGCATCGAATCGCTAGGCTATTTGCCCTCTACCGAAAGGGAAGTAACTCTGACAGTACATGATAAAACCTGGTACCAGTTTCCGGAAACAGAAGATGACGATCGTGAAAGATGGACAAAATTGTAAATATAAATGCTTTCTAATATTTAAAGTTATAAATTACGTTAACGTTTTTAGTTTTAGGTGTTTTTTAATACATTTTGCATTGGTACAATTGCAGTATTCTTGGTCAGATTCGGAATTTTTCATCTGGAATTGGGAAAAAAACATACTTTTTGGCATTGGGAATGGGGCCAAATTCCGGTGATCGAGAGCCCTGTCCTGTTATCATTTCTCCAAGGTCTAATACCAAAGACATGTATTGGAAACAGTTTTATGGGAACAAATAATTCTTCTTAAATTTCAAGCCAAAAATTTTGTTTCTGAAACGATTATCAAAGTTTGCCCTCTTACACATGAGCACCTGCAATCATGCATATGCCAATGCTTTTCTCATAGGGATGACGGATTTGGAAATTTGACTTGACTTGCTCTCTCTCCCCCCCTCCCCCCCACCCCCCCCCCCCCCCCCCCCCACCCCACCCCACCCCACCACACCCCACCCCACCACCACCACTATCACACCCACGGACTTGTTCTCTACTAAAAGTGTCAGTTTCCAAGGGTCCCTGTGAATATTTATGCACACATTTTAGTAGGAGTGTAACAATACATCGGACTATCGATGTATTGCAATAGTAACTCGGCCGATAGTACTGCATCGATAGTAAAGTGAGACATCGATGACTATCGCCGATAGTGTTTTGGACTATCGATAGTTTCGATAGTCTCCTACATAACATTTTTTTTTTCAGATAATTTCCGCTGTTGCCTTCTTTCGTTAAAGCGAAAGTGAGCGGCAGACTGTTTGTACAAACATGGCTTTCGTTAGCCGACGTATGGCTGTATATTACGTCTGGGTTTTGCTTCCATACATCAAGAAATTTCACCTCTGGCGTCTGGCATACATTTGATAAGTGTTACATACGGCCGTTTGATGTTGTCCCGACGTATAAAACTCGCTACTGTCTATAAAACGTTAACACGTGTCATAATTAATCTGATATACAGAGCTCCAGATAAGGGGCATTTTGCGATTTTGATGCAAAGAAAATGGGTAAAACGCCTGCAGTCCCAAACTAATTCCTCAAGAACAACGTTACTCCCACCGAAAAAGGAATTGACGTATCATGAATTTTTTTTAAAAAAAAATGGAAGCGTCATTTTAGGCATAGGAGTTCTTTCCAATTCCAGAAAAATGAATTCGCTCAGCCGCAACTGATTATAGTCCAGTGCCGAAACAGGTCACAAAAAACAAAGCATTTCTATCAGCTTTTGATGTCAAAGATTTAGCCGCTAACGGCACGTGCCGCAAGGTTTACTTATTAACCAATATTGATGCAATTTCGGAACATGTGTTTATTATACCTTACGGTCCATAAGGTAGACTCGGCTCAGCCTGCATGTCCGCGGCGCCAAATCAGCGTACGCACACACATGTATCATGTATATACGAATAATTTGAAATGTGAAATTTAATTTGTTTATCTGTGCAGTCCGGTTTTGGTACAGTATTTTCGCATGAAGCTATTCCGCTGAATACCGCTGGACAGACGAATTATATAATAATCAGAAGACAGTCATTTTATACGCATTTTCTGATCAGGCTGCGCAGATATTATTTCTGACTCGCCCCTACTTTTTTTTTTTGTCAAATCCTCTAACGATGTTCCCCAGGAGGCTCAACTTAACGAATTCGTGGTTGCACACTCTAGGTACTGAGTCTGTCTGTCCGTCCCATAGTATTCGAACACCACTCGGTCCAGCTGCAAATGTCTCAATCGTAACACACAAGATAATCGAAAATTGTTTCTGCTGGCCCGCGAATGTACGGTTATCTTTCTGAAACCAATTTTTTTATGAGACAGCGTACATGTTTTCCCGTTTCAAGATTTACGATCCACGTGGTTATCAAGCAGACGATCTGCGCATGGGGTAATAAAATGGCAAGTCGCGTCTATATGCTATTTGTATATACTTTTTTCCGCGTTCACACTGCACAGACGTTTTCCGGTATCATGTTCAACGCTTTTCGAATATACGCAAAGGTGCGTTCCCAGATAAGGCTGCGCTGACGTAATACGGTAGCAAGAGCTAAGCTAGTCGCATGTACACTTAGCCTCTTGCTCCATCAGACTACTGAGACTTGACAGCCGTTTTCCGCTGATGGCTGATCAGATTTTTTTTTTCTATCTTACTTAATTTCAACAGTGCGAAAATAATGCATTCTGATCAGGTCTACGCAATTATTGAGCACAATACTGACGGCAGCGTTGATGTGCAATAACCTGATCGTTTATGGGTCAGACATTGTAGAGATCAAAAGAGCCGCTATAAAGTGACTATAATTGTCACGTGCAGTGTATCCATGAGACGGGTATTAAAAGGTACCTGGTTGCATACACCGATAAATCAAATCAGCCTGCGCAAACCGGTCTTTCCTGTTCACATCTAACAGTATTCATGAGCTCTGTACCTAGAGACAACTAAATATATACACGCGCTCCATTAACAGTGCGGCTCATTTCTCCCAGTGGTAATGGACGGGAGTTTACCGTTAATAGGCAGCCGCAGAAACTTGTTAAATCCTCAGTTTTCAGAATCCTCAGGAGAACAAAACTTTATTCATGTAGGTAAACATGTCTGGTCGCACATAGGTGACATATGATGTTTATACCAGTGGCAAGTAATATTTACGAAAAAATATTATTAACAAAAATGTTTTAGCTTCTGTCAGCTGATTGTTCAACATCTTCAGATGCACAAACCATTCAGGGAAGGCAACATCTACTATAGACAGATAATGGTTCATGGCCCTGGAGAATTCAGTTGGCCATTAGAACACATTTGATCTCTTTGGCCAATCAGATGAAACTACAAATGATTAAAATGAAAGGTCTGAAATGTAGGGCTTTATGCATAAATATACCAAACCAGTGCACATTTGAAAAATAACTAGAAACTGTGTTTATGAAACACAATGAGTCAATGATAGGTTAAACTTTGCAGATGTTAACCTCTGTTGTACACATTTTATACACACAGAAAACAAAATGGGAATGATACCATATTCATTATTTCCTCCTTAAAACAACAATATATTTTTCAAACAATAGTATCGCAATAGTATTGCAATAGTAGTCCACAATAGTAATAGTAATAGTAGTAATAGTAGTAGTAGTAATGGTACTTCTTGCAATGTCAATACTATCGCAATAGTCATTTTTGGACTATCGTTACATCCCTACATTTTAGTGATATGTAACTCCCAACACGAAGTTTGTTATGGGACGAGTTTGTATGCATGTCATGAGCCAACTTTGTACACCATAACGTTTTGGGTAACCTCTGGTACTCGGTGAATGCAGATTCGAGTCTATATGACCATCATATTTCAAAATTAAATTGATGAAATAAATTGGAAACACCATTAAATGAAGCAGACCTGGGGTAATTGTAATCTGTAATCGTGATTACTTGTAATCGATTACAATTTCTGAGTAATCATGAAGTAATCTGTAATCGTGCATTTTTATGATTACAAGTAATCGTAATGTAATCAATTACATTACAAAATGGGCTGTAATCATGATTACTTTATGATTACATTTTGATTACTTTGATTCATTTTCAGAAATTTGAGAAAAGAAGAAAAAAAGGAAACTTGCTCTTCTTTTTAATAGTTAAAAGAAAAGACTTGCGCAAAATAATAACAAAGCAGTTGATTATTCAAAGTGTCTTCAAACTGAATAAGACAGAGAAAAACTGGTCTGATTTGAGGCAGCAGACCAAATTAAGAAACTGACAGAATTCCCTTTATACTCTTTTGGGGAGTGAAATTTAAGCAGTATCATAGTTATGAATATGCACTATTTTACCCATGTATGACTGGCAAACTCTTCTATCCTCACAAATTGGATAGGTTTGTTTTTTTACATCTTTTTATACAAACTTAAAATTTTGTGCCAGCAGTGAAGATCCTGATCAAAATGCTGCATCTGAGCATCTGATCTGGGTCTGCAATGTCTACCTGTCTCTTTTATGAGATGCTAGGCATTAATGGGTTAATATTTAAGGATAAATTTGCTATTATGTAAAAACTGTGTGAATGCAGGGTATTTCAGTTTAAGACTGGTAGCTACCTTGGTTGACTTATATTTTTATGACTGATTTACATGATTTATCATCTTTACTTTGGACAGGCAGGTTCAAGTGTTAAAGATGTTTTTCAAACATACTAACTGTTTTGTGTTTATTGGTGCAGAGTTGAGCAATACAACTCAACTCTGATTTTCACACCTTCTTTGTGGATTGAGCTAACTGTAACATCTGTCTACTTAATGACACCTGTGTACTGCATACAACAAAAAGCCAATACTTTAATTCCTTTCTTTCCCATTTATGGGGCAACTTATTAACTTTGAATTTTTTACAGACTGAGGGTGAGCAAGAAAAAGATAAAAATGAAAAATGAAATATATACAGTGACAGTTAAAATGAAATTAATAAATTTTACAGGAAGTGTTTGGCCCCTTGCTTTGAAGACTTTGAACTAGTCTTTCATAAGCAATTTTATGACATTGGCAACAATGTAGAATCATATGTCTGATGTTTGAAATAAAAGGTAAAATAAGTGATGGAGAAAAAAATATTGAAGCATGTGCTTGATATTTAGGACCTGACACATAGCATTAACTCATAAATAGCATACAGTCATTGCATGCACATTACATCTAACTGCAGATTGCTAAAAAATTTGGTTCAGATTAAAAGTAAGTCAAGTTCTTCAGAAATTATTTCAGTCTTACCTATTAGCACACATGTAAGCCACCAATTATTTGCTGATTTAGGTCTTTTTGAATATTGAGTCTTGCACTTTCACAGTCAAGATCATTCTGTACACTTGTATAATGTAATCACATGTAATCATAAAGTAATCATGATTACTTTGCAAAGTAATTGTAATTGTAATCAATTACATTGAGAAAAAATGTAATTGTAATGTAATCTGTAATCATGATTTTAAAAAGTAATTGTAATTGTAATCGATTACATTGGCATGTAATCGGCCCCAGGTCTGAAATCAAGGCGCAATACTGTATATGTATGGGCCGAGTTTGTTACGGGCTGAGTTTGTGTAGGCTGACTTTGCTATGGGCCGAGTTGGCAATAGGCCGAGTTTGCTATGGGCTGAGATGTCCAGTTACCGGTAAAAATCAGTAACTGCTACTTGTTATAGATACAGTCATACTGTCATAATCTAGGTCACTACCTATCACAATTTAGTAAGATGTAGTGAATTGTGCACACACTTGTGACAGCATTGCTGTGAATCCTGAAGAATCTTGAGTGATCGTGGTTGATTGGGAAGCACTTTTTTTTTTTGACATGTTCATAACAGACATGTTGCAACCACAATTTTTAGCTCACCTGAGCCAGAGGCTCCGGGGGAGCTTATAGGATGGTAAGGCTCCGGCGTCCGTCGTCCGTCGTCCGTCCGTCGTCCGTCCACAATTTCAAACGACTTCTCCTCTGAAACCGCTGGGCCGATTGTAACCAAATTTCATATAGAGCCTCCTGGGACCTTAGGAACGAAAAGTTGTTCAAACGGTCCTGGTCACATGACCAACATGGCCGCCATGCCCATATATGGTAAAAACCTGAAAAAATCTTCTTCTCCAGAACCAATAGGTCGATGGTCTTGAAACTTGGTATGTAGCATTGGGTACACGAGTACTACCAAGATTGTTCAAATTATGACCTTGGGTTGACCTTGACCTTTTTTACGGTAAGGTCAAATTTGCTTACTCATGCTTTTATATGGCAAAATGCTGCAACATAAGATATCTTGGAAACTGTTGAAGATTTTGGTCTAAAAATTGGTACATACAGTCATCTTAATGACTACATGAAGATTTATGAGTACAAGAGGTCAAGGTCATTCTTTGACTTTTGACCCAGAACTCTCATATTTTGACAATATCAAACAATCTCCTCAAAAACCACTAGGCCAATTGTAACCAAATTACATATAGATCGTCCAGGGGTTGAGGGAAGAAAATTTGTGCATACGGTCGAGGTCACATGACCAACATGGCCACCACGCCCATATATGGTAAAAACCTTTAAAAATCTTCTTCTCCAGAACCAGTAGACCGATGGCCTTGAAACTCGGTATTTAGCATTGGGTACGCAAGTACTATCAAGATTGTTCAAATTATGACCCTGGGTTGACCTTGACCTTTTTTACGGCAAGGTCAAATATGGGAAAATGCTAGAACATGAGATTTCATGGTAAGTTTTGAAGATTTTGGCCTAAAAATTGGTACATAGAATCATCTTAATGAGTACATGAAGGTTTTTGAGCACAAGAGGTCAAGGTCATTCTTTGACCTTTGACCCAGAACTCTCAAATTTTGACAATTTCAAACAATCTGCTCTAAAACCACTGGGCCAATTGAAACCAAATTTAATATAGAGCCTCGAGGGGTTGATGGAATGAAAATATTATCTAATGGTCCTGGACACATGACCAACATGGCCGCCACGCCCATATATGGTAAAAACTTTAAAAATCTTCTTCTCCAGAACCAATTGACCGATGGCCTTGAGACTATGTAAGTAGCATTGGGTACTTGAGTACTATCAAGATTGTTCAGATTATGACCTTGTGTTGACCTTGACCTTTTGCAGCAAGGTCAAATGTGGGAAAATGGTAGAACATAAGATTTCATGGAAAGTTATGAAGATTTTGACCTAAAAATTGGTATATACAGTTGTCTTAATGAGTTCATGAAGAACTATGAGTACAAGAGGTCAAGGTCATTTTTTTACCTTTGATCCAGATTGCTCATATTTTGACATTGTCAACCATTTCCTCAAAAGCCAAAGGGCCAATTGTGAACACATTTCATATAGAGCCTCCAGGGGTTGATTGAATGAAAATTTGTTCAAACGGTCCAGGTCACATGACCAACTTGGCCGCCATTACCACTTACGGGATAAACCTTTAATATTTTTCTTCCCCAGAACCAATACACCTATGGCCCTGAAACTTGGTAAATAGCATGGAGTACTAGAGTACCACCAAGACTGTTCAAATGGTGACCTTGGGTTTACCTTGACCTTTTTTGCGGCATGGTCAAATATGGGAAATGCTAGACCATAAGAAATTATGGAAAGTTTTGGAGATTTTGGCCTAAAAATGGTATATATGGTTGTCTAATGAGTACATGAAGGTTTATGAGTACAAGTGGTCATGGTCATTCTTTGACTTTTGACCCAAAACTCACATTTTGACAATTTCGGACATGATAAGTATAAGCCACCTTGCCAATTGTTCAGGTGAGCGATTCAGGGCCTCATGGCCCTCTTGTTTCAAAAGGTATGGCAGTCATGGGGCTGTTGTAGCACAGTCTGGCATAATTGTATATGATCATTCATGGGTAAAAGTGGCTATTTCGCAGTCATTACTTGTCTTGGAATATCACCTACAGCATCATTTCCACAACTATCACACAAACTATCGTGATTTAGTGGCTGTGGTTAATCAGAGTTCTAGATAAGAGGGAGTATTTGGTGATAAATTAGGGATAAATTTTGTTAACTCTGTATAAAAGCATATAAATTAGGGATAAATTTTGTAACTGTAAATTGTAACTGTAAATTTTGTTAACTCTGTATAAAAGCATATAAATTAGGGATAAATTTTGTAACTGTATAAAAGCATATGTTGTGAGCCCTCATCTGAACCGTCTCGTCGAGACAGTTCAGATGAGGGGTCACAACATATGGTTTCACTGAGAAATAAAAAAAATTATCCCTCAGTTAACATCAGATACCCCTCTTATCTAGAGCTGTGGTTAATCATAGTTGCTCATGATGAATGGGCTTCAAACTCGGTAGACATTTTGGAGAATCATAGCTGGTTATACTTCATTAATAGTGTACAAATAAGTAACATTTCCTTTTTCTTTGCAGTACACTTCGGTTGCAGAAGCGTTTAGCAGCCACAGTGCTTAAGTGTGGCAAAAACAAAGTATGGTTGGATCCTAATGAAACCAATGAGATAGCCAACGCAAATTCAAGTGAGTATTTATAAATGAACTGTCAGGGTGGCAGATTCTTTGGTTGTTACTTGTAAGTATTCCCTTCCAAAACAATCCAAAAAATCTAAATCTGTCTTTAAAGACCAATCTAGATTTTGGAATTGTGTTGGCAGGGGAAAACACATCTAAAAGCAGACGTCATAAGACTGATTGAGATATTTTGGTTCATTATATAGATGGAAAAGCATCGTTTTATAGCCAAATAAATATGCTAGTACTTACAATAAATCTCGTTTCTTCATTTTAACCCATTCCATTCGGGATACCCCTTTATGGGGGGTCCATTCGGGATACCCCATACCCCTTTAGGGGTATCTGGGCAAACAGTTTGGATCCGGATCAGGCCACACAAACGTGTGGCCTGATCTGAGATCCAAACTGTTTACTGCCTAGACATTATTTCTACAAGAGTTAGACCAATATTGTCAAAATATTCTCGACTTTTGATGCTGACGACAATTTTAGTAGACAACAAAAATACCCAGAATACAATGGGTTAATATTCAGGTGTATACAGTAGGTACACCACCATATTTAAATTTATTTTTCCACCAAGTTTTTCCAAGTGAGACAACTTTTGTGACTACCTGTTCCATCCCTGCACGTTATAACATTTCACAATTAAACCTTGCATGATGAAACCCTTCTAAAACAGGGTTTTACTTTTAAAGGATAGACGTAGTGTCGGGAATCAGCCAAAATTTTGTAGTCGATCATTGCTTCTGTTAAAGTGATCGATCATCGACTATATATTAAGTAGTAATAACTGTATTCTTTCACCTTTTCTTAAAATGGTCTGTTTTGGGGTATACGTCTTTAGCTCAAAAGTCTTGTTAGCAAATCTGTAAATTTAGTTTTCAGGGCATACAAAAACAATTCAGTATTACATTGTATATTCATCAGTCTACATTGTATATTCATCAGTGAACAAGCATGTTACTAAAAATGGTATCTAATGTTTGTTGACTACAGTAAAATTGTAGTTGATCATCCGTCATGACAGGAAAAACAACCGATTATCGACTACAGTTGATCATCGACACAACACTACCACTAAGGCTTTTGACTTATACAGGTGCTGAAGAAACAGCAATAAAAAAAATGAACCAGAGCCTTAGATAAGAGGGAGTATTCGGTGATAATTAGGGATAATTTTTGTTAATTGGATAAAAGCATATTTTGTGACCCCTCATCTGAACTGTCTCGACGAGACGATTCAGATTAGGGGTCACAGCATATGGTTTCAATGAGAAATAAAGAAAATTATCTTTCAATTATCATCAAATACCCCTCTTATCTAGCTCTGATTTACATTTAATTTTGCTACATATCCAGTTATCAAACTTTTCTCTGAATGAGAAAGTTCTTATTTTAGGGAGAAGTTTCTGCCTGTCTTTCATCCTTCCCTGACGGCTGTTTATTGGCTATATTGAAACTTCTTCAGCTCAGAACAGGGAGAAGTTTGATTTTGCAAGGAGACTGTTTTTCCATAGTATCCCTATAGCTTGATTCTTGGTGTATTCTTGGTGTATTGCAACTCCTCATCTGAACCGCTTTGACATCTGATTTCAACAAGAAATAACAGAAATTATTCCTTTTTGCCATCAGAAAGGTCTGAGCAAACAGTGCAGACACGGATCAGGCTGCTCCTGAAGGAGTGTCACCACTGTTTGCCATTCCATCTGTATTTTTTGATGCAATATAGCTGCATTGAAAAACCAAGCTGTGTAACTTTATATCACTTTCAGGTAATTATTTTTAGTGTCCAATTTTAAGACGTCTTACAGTACCTAATATTTTTACAGTACCATCAGATATTAAATGTCACATGTCCCTAGAGCTCTGTTGTTTCTGCTTGTTTGTCATAATACGAGCATGACAAAACCAACTAACAAAGTGGCATAATACTAGCATGACAAAACCAACCAACAAAGTGGCATGTGTGCCAAGCGAAGACTCAGATCAGCCTGGGCAATGGCCCAGTCTAATCAGAGTCTTCTCTGCCCTCATGGAGCTAGCTTAGATCCCTAGCTACCCTGTAAGTGCAAAGCGAAGTGTCTGATCAGACTGGGCGCGGATGCCCAGGCTGATCTGTGTTTTAGCTAGGAGCACATGCCTCTTTGTTGGTTTTGTTGTTTCACGGCTCATATGTTTTCTTTGTTTCTTGGCTTACAGGACAAAATGTTCGTAAACTCATCAAAGATGGTCTTATCATTCGTAAACCAGTCGCCGTACACTCCAGGGCAAGGGTACGTAAGCACGCCATCGCTCGCCGCAAGGGACGTCACATGGGTCATGGCAAGAGAAAAGGAACGGCCAATGCCAGAATGCCACAGAAGGTGATCTGGATCAGAAGAATGAGAGTTCTCCGTCGGCTCCTGAAGCGTTACAGAGATGCCAAGAAAATTGACAAGCATCTGTAAGCTTTTTCAAAGTTTGCAATCTTATTCACGTAATCAAGCATACATACGTAGCTACCACAAAATCAAAAATACCTCATTATACAATATTTTGGGTTGGAAGCTCGAACATTTTTTGACTTCATTAAAGTCTTTCTGAAGTGACATTTCCAGTCTAAAATATTTAAGTGCAAATCAACATAATTTGCATCGCTTGGAACTGGTCTTGGCTCTAGATAATATTTCTGAGTGTTTTGACTATTTTTCTGAGAAAATTTGTAAATAACCCTTAAAAGTAAACATGGGATGTGGCATTCATAGGAATCACCTCACCGAGGCCCTAAATACGGGTGAAAAATCTAGGTCACCACATGTTCTTATGAAGAAGTAGGGAGACTGATTTATAGACAGTGAATCAGCAGGTCTAAAATCAAGGCTGTGCATGGTCTCACTGAGCTCTAGATAAGAGGGGTATTTGATGATAATTGAGGGATAATTTTCTTTATTTCTCATTGAAACTGTATGTTGTGACCCCTCATCTGAACCGTCGCATCGAGACGGTTCAGATGAGGAGTTACAACATGTTTTTATCCAGAATTAACTAAAATTATCCCTAATTATCACCAAATACTCCCTCATATCTAGGGCTCTGTCTCACAGACAGGTTTGAATATTCACTGTTTGCAGATGGGCTACATACATTTTTGGACTCAGTAAAACCGGTTTAAACCTCCCAGTAGTTATTACTGACCATTCGAAGGCGGTACTTTCGTTGCGGCTGCATTTGTTTTATGTTCGGTGCTGTTTAATTCATTGTGTTCTCATTTTAACCCTTCTATGATAAAAACAGAAAATAGGTATAAATAGTTATTAAATGTTTTTCGTATAATTTGCTTAGTCGGTTGTAACCCTTCTGTTGGTCTAAATTATCTAGTTCAGTAAATATAGCTGAGTTGGCCACCTATTTGGGAAAGAGCTGCTGACTCGGCTTATCACATCAAAATTTATTGTTTGTTGGGATGTCTTTGTCAATCTTTCCCTTTGATGTTGGGGATAGGGTTTGGGATCTGATTCAGTTAGTTTCTGAACTGTACTAGTTACTCTTTAAATTTGTATGATGCTGATAAAATTATCTTGGAAACATCATGAAAAAACGCCACTTACTGTGAACCGGTAGAACTGATAAGGGTTAATAGTCAGAAACACCATATTGTTTTGTCAGTTATAAGACCACCTTTCCCTTCCAAAACAATCTCAAATATCTAGATCAGTCTTGCAAGTCAGCTATCTTTGAGTAAGTTTTGGAAGAGATAAACTCCTTTTATAGCTGAATTACTCAAGAAATACGGCCATTGCAGTAATTTTGGAAGGATTAATGTGCATCTTGTAACCAAATGAATATGGTGTAATTTTTTTATAAATTTACTTCAAATCTTCAGGGGTCCAGATTTTAGGGAGTATCTGGTGATAATTATGGATAATTTCAGTTGCCATATAAACATACATTGTGACCCCTCCTTAGAGCCATCTCACTGAGACAGTTCTAATTAGGGTTTGAAAAAGTATGTCTAAGATGAGAGGGAAGAAGTATTGTCCCAAAATTATTACGAATTACTCCCTTAATCTTTGGCCAGAGCTCTAGATAAGAGGGAGTATCTAGTGATAATTAGGGATAATTTTTGTTAATTCTTCATAAAAACATACGTTGTGAACCCTCATCTGAACCATCTCGATGAGACTGTTTAGATAAGGGGTCACAACGTATGGTTTCAATGAGAAATACAAATAATTATCCTTTAATTATCATCAAATACTCCCTCTTATCTAGAGCTCTGTTTGGCTATGACTTTTAATGATTGACAGGTACCACGAGCTGTACATGAAGAGCAAAGGTAATGGCTTCAAGAACAAGCGAGTGCTGATGGAACATATCCACAAAAGGAAGGCCGAGAAGAGCCGATCCAAGATGTTGAGGTGAGTTAAAGTTTCACATTCTACTGCAGTTTTAGAGAAAATTTGCTACAAGCTCAAAGGATATAAACCAGGGGTCATATTTATAAAACGACTTAAATGGTTGCTAAGCTGTTGCTAGGGCTAAATTTCTATGAAGGAGATTTCCTACAACTATGAACTTTTTCAAACTATTCCTCCACAGCAAATATCATAGTTGTAGGGGATCTCCTTCAAAGAAATTTAGCCTTAGCAACAGCATAGCAACCACTTAAGTCGTTTTATAAATTCTGCCCCAGAGCTCCTGATAAGGTGGGAGTTGAGGATAATTCTGATATAATATTTTGTATGTCTCATTTGAAACATAGGTCGTGACCCTCATTAGAACCGTCCCAGTGAGACATTTCCATTGATGGGTCACAACATATGTTTTTATCTGTAAAACTTAGCCTGAAGGATCATGAATATTCTGAAAATATAATTAGGTCTGTTGGGAGTCTGGGAATCGTTTCTGTACTTAGAGAGTCTAATAATCTTACTATCTTGGTGATTCTGATAGTCGTTCCTGTAGCTTGGGGATTCTGAAAATCTTACCTGATAATCTTGCCTGTATCTTGGAGATTCTGATAGTCATACCTGAAGGTTGGGGATTCTGAAAATCTTACCTCATAATCTTGCCTGTATCCGGAAGATTCTGATACTCTGACGCGGGGTAGAATTTATAAAACAACTTAAGTGGTTGCTATGCTGTTGCTAAGGCTGAAATTCATTTAGGAGATTCCCTACAACTTTGAAATTTGCTTTGGAGGAACTGTCTTTTTCAGACTGTTCCTCCAGAGCAAATTTCATAGTTGTAGGGAATCTCATTCATAGAAATTTAGCCTTAGCAACAGCTAAGCAACGACTTAAGTGGTTTTATAAATATGATTCCTGGATCTTGGTGATTCTAATGATCTTACCTGTATCTTGGGGATTCTGAGACTCTTGCCTGGATCTTGGAGTTGCTGAGAATATTACCTTTATCTTGGGGAGTCTGAGACTCCTATCTCAGTCTTGGAGTTTCTGAGAATATTACCAGGATCTTTGGGAGTCTGAGAATCTTACCTATGTCTTTAAGACTCTGAAAATCTTACCTGTATCTGGGAGATTATGAGAATTTTACTTGTATCTTGGGGATTCTGAGAAGCTTACTTGTACCTTAGGGATTCGAAGAATCTTACTCAAATTTTTTAGACTCTGAAAATCTTACCTGTATCTTGAAGACTCTGAGTATCTTACCTGTATCCTGGGGATTCTGAGATTCTTTCCTGTATCCATGAGATTCTGAGAATCTTTCCTGGACCTTGGAGATTCTGAGATTTCTTTCCTGTATCCACGGGATCCTGAGAATCTTTCCTGGACCTTGGAGATTCTGAGATTCTTTCCTGTATTCACAAGATTCTGAGAACCTTTCTTGGACATTGGAGATTCTGAGATTCTTTCCTGTATCCATGAGATTCTGAGAATCTTTCCTGGATCTTGGAGATTCTGAGATTCTTTCCTGTATCCACGAGATTCTTCCTGTATCCACAAGATTCTGAGAATCTTTCCTTAATCTTGGAGATTCTGATATTTTTTCCTGTATCAACAAGATTCTGAGAATCTTTCCTGTTTCCTGGGGATTCTGAGATTCTTTCCTGTATTCACAAGATTCTGAGAATCTTTCCTGGACCTTGGAGATTCTTTCCTGTATCCATGAGATTCTGAGAACCTTTCCTGGACCTTGGAGATTCTGAGATTCTTTCCTGTATTCACAAGAGTCTGAGAATCTTTCCTGGACCTTGGAGATTCTGAGATTCTTTCCTGTATCCACGAGATTCTTTGGATTTTGGAGATTCTGAGATTCTTTCCTGTATCCACGAGATTCTGAGAAAATTTTTCTTGGACCTTGATGATTCTGAGATTCTTTCCTGTATCCACGAGATTCTGAGAATCTTACCTCTATCCTGGGTATACTGAGATTTTTTCCGGTATCCACGAGATTCGGAGAATTTTACTGGATCTTAGAGATTCTGAGATTCTTTCCTGTATCCACGAGATTCTGAGAATCTTTCCTAGATCTTTGAGATTCTGAGAATCTTTCCTGTATCCACAAGATTCTGAGTATCTTTCCTGTATCCTTGGGTTTCTGAGATTCCTCCTGTATCCATGAGATTCTGAGAATCTTTTCTTGATCTTGGAGATTCTGAGATTCTTTCCTGTATCCATGAGATTCTGAGAATCTTTCCTGGACCTTGGAGATTCTGAGATTCTTTCCTGTATCCACGAGATTCTGAGAAAATTTTTCTTGGACCTTGATGATTCTGAGATTCTTTTCTGTATCCACGAGATTCTGAGAATCTTTCCTGGACTTGGAGATTCTGAGAATCTTACCCGTATCCTGGGGATTCTGAGAGTCTTACCTGTAATTTGGGGGGTCTGAAAATCTTACCTGTAATTTTACGATTCTTAGAATCTTACTTGTCTTCTGGGGATTCTGAGAGTCTTAATTGTATCTTGGGAATTCCGAGAATCTTACCTGTAGTTTAGGGAGTCTGAGAATGTTACCTATTTCTTGGGGAGTCTGAGAATCTTACCTGTATCATGGAGACTCTGAGAATCTTACCTGGCTCTTGGGGAGTCGGATAATCTTACCTGAATCTTGGAGACTGATGTTCTTACTTGTAAATTGAAGATTCTGGAAATTGGCTATTGTTGTCACCCTGGCATTGGTGTCAGTGCTCTCGGCATCTGGATAAATGGATGTTTTGCTTAAAGTATTTCATGTGATGGGCTAGGCTCTGTCAGCAAAGTCTTGTTGAAATATTGCCATTGGGGAGGTAAATTACAATTTCGTGGTTGTTAATTACAGCAGAGCTCCAGATCATAAGAGGGAGTATTTTGTGATAATTAGGGATAATTTTTGTTAATTCTGCTTAAAACCATATGTTGTGACCGCTCATCTGAACCGTCTCGACGAGACGGTGTCGAGACGGTTCAGATGAGCGGTCACAACATATGGTTTCAATGAGAAACGAAAAAAATAATCCCTCAGTTATCATCAAATACCCCTCTTATCTAGAGCTCTGTTACAGTTTGTGTCTCTGTGATGCCATCAAATAAAACAAATTTTAATGAAAATGACAATTTATCTCCACAAATGACAAATGTTTGTATTAAATACCAACTATAATAAAAGGCCATAATCCAGAGCTTTTGCACACAAAAGAGCTGAGTTTTTTTCACGAACTTTTATTTTGTATTTTCAGTGACCTCGCCCAGACCAGAAGAGACAAGGTCAAGGAGGCCCGTAAGCGCCGTGAGGAACGTATTGCCCAGAAGAGAGCGGACCTCATCAAATCATTTGCCGATGATGACAACAAGAAATAGACTTTGTTATTTATTGTGTATAAATGTCATTAAAGGCGAAAGTGGGTTTTGTGAATTTTTTACTGATTTGCATATTACAAATTAGAATTGTCTTCAAATTATCATTGTTTCTTGGGATCCATGGATCATGGAGCCTCAGATCAGATGATAATTTGAGCCGTGAAATGAAAGTGGCATGTGCTCCCAGCAATGACCAGATCATGCCCACTCTGATCATAGTCCTCACTGTACACTTAAAGGGTATTTAAGTGACTAAGATAACTCCATGCATACAGCGAAAACTCTGATCAGAACGGGTAGATGCCCAGGCTGATCTGAGTCTTCACTGGACACACATGCCACTTTGTTGGTTTTTGTCTTGCCTGTGAAGCAGAAGCGAGACATAGGTATTGCTTTTGCGGTGTTGGCGGCGGCGTAAACTTTCATCAGGTTTTTGCGTTTAGGTCAGTTTCACAAAGCGCTGACAGGCGAGACACCGCATTCCGCGGAATTCTTATGTTGTTTCAGCTCATTTTAAGATAACTCAAAGAAAAATCCTTTAAATCACCCTGTCCATCCTAATGCTTAAAAGACTAATTCAAACAATGGATATATATATTTGAAAAGATATATTATCTCAATACTGCGTAAAGATTTTAAATATAACATGCCCATACAAAAGGCAGATGTTTTGGCAGTCTTTCAATGTGATACTGAATTTCTTTACATCCACATTATTAGTTATCACTAAAAACAGAATAAATAGCGGATGTTATGAAAGTGCTCATATATTACTGAATTCATTAAAAGAGTTGGGCAAAAAAAGATAAGCCGAGCATCTTATCAGTTTTCCCCAACAAGTTTAATAAATTTAATAATACAGGAGCACGAATGCAAGATTCTGTTTATCATATGACAATTAAAGACAGAAGTGGTACTATATAAGGAGGATTAACTTCCAAAGTGTCGTTCTGTCTCTTGATTACATAGTGTCAACACTGCCAATCAGCCAATGAAATTATTACAACTGGTAATTCTGGTCCACTGATTGGCTGAATAAATTTTTACACCTTTACCTGAACAGGTAACATATGCCACTGCTGGGAACCAGACCCCCCGGCAGAGAAGTTCTGTCTTTAAGTTGCATTTTAGTAGCAAATTTTGAACTAAAATGTCATGATTTTGCCATAAGAAAATTTGAAGATCTTACGGACGCCAACACATAAGGTAACAATGTAATTTGCATTCACTAGTTGATTATCGTTTTAAATGCATAGCTTTATTACACTCTCAGATGTGACCTGATATGATAAAAAGTCTTTAGTCCCTTGACAGATAGAAAACAGTTTCAAATATGAGCCGCGACACGCCAAAACCAACAAAGTGGTGCGCCCAGGGCAGACTCAGATCAGCCTGGGCATCTGCTCAGTTTGAACAGACTCATTGTTAAGTGCTCAAGGGTAGTTAAGGGTCCAAGTTTCCTCCATGCAGAGAGCAAAGACTCTGATCAGACTGGGCGGATGCCCAGACTGATCTGAGTCTTCACTGGGCGTACATGCTGCATTGTTGGTTTTGCTGTGATGCGGCTCATATAAGTACTGTCTGAAGACTAGTCCTCTATGATTTAGGTTCGACATGGTGTTAATTTACCCCCAATACTTCTACTGGTTAACCCTTTGTTCACTAGTAAACAAGAGCTGCCAAATGCCATAGAATCCATTTTTTAGCTCACCTGAGCCAGAGGCTCCGGGGGAGCTTATAGTATGGTCAGGCTCCGTCGTCGTCCGTCCGTCCGTCGTCCGTCCGTCAACAATTTCAAACGACTTCTCCTCTGAAACCACTGGGCCAATTGTAACCAAATTTCATATGTAGCCTCCTGGGACCTTAGGAACGAAAAGTTGTTCAAACGGTCCTGGTCACATGACCAACATGGCCGCCATGCCCATATATGGTAAAAACCTAAAAAAATCTTCTTCTCCAGAACCAGTAGGCCGATGGCCTTGAAACTTGGTATGTAGCATCAGGTATGCGAGTACTACCAAGATTGTTCAAATTATGACCTTAGGTTGACCTTGACCTTTTTTACAGTAAGGTCAAATTTTCTTCCTTGTGCTTTTCTATGGCAAAATGCTAGAACATAAGATATCTTGGAAACTGTTGAAAATTTTGGGCTAAAAATTGGTATCTACAGTCATCTTTATTAGTACATAAAGATTTACGAGTACAAGAGGTCAAGGTCATTCTTTGACCTTTGACCCAGAACTCTCATATTTTGAAAATTCCAAACAATCTCCACAAAAGCCCTTGGCCAATTGAAACCAAATTTCATATAGAGCCTCCAGGAGTTGAGGGAACAAAAACTTATTCATACGGTCCAGGTCACGTGACCAATATGGCTGCCACACCCATATATGGTAAAAATCTTTGAAAATCTTCTTCTCCAGAACCAATTGACCGATGGCCTTGAAACTTGGTATGTAGCTTTGGGTACTCGAGTTCTATCAAGATTGTTCAAATTATGACCTTTGGTTGACCTTGATCTTTTTTACGGCAAGGTCAAATATGGGAAAATGCTAGAACATAAGATTTCATGGAAAGTTCTGAAGATCTATGCCTAAAAATTGGTATATACACTTATCTTAATGAGAACATGAAGATTTTTGAGTACAAGAGGTCAAGGTCATTCTTTGACCTTTGACCCAGAACTCTCATATTTTGACAATATCAAACAATCTCCTCAAAAGCAACTGGGCCAATTGTAACCAAATTTCATATAGAGCCTCCAGGGGGTTTGCGGGAATGAAAATTAGTTCAAACGGTCCAGGTCACATGACCAACATGGCCGCCAGGCTCCATATATGGTAAAAACCTTTAAAAATCTTCTTCAGAACCAATTGACTGATGGCCTTGAAGCTTGGTATGTAGCATTGGGATCTCCAGTACTATCAAGATTGTTCAAAATGATGACCTTGGGTTGACCTTGACTATTTAACGGCAAGGTCAAATGTGGGAAAATGCTAGAACATAAGATTTCATGGAAAGTTTTGAAGATTTATGCCTAAAAATTGATATCTACAGTCATCTTAATGATCTTAACGATGAAGATTTATGAGTACAAGAGATCAAGGTCATTCTTTGACTTTTGACCCAGAACTCTGTCATTTTGACAATATCAAACCATCTCCTCAAAAGCCCCTGGGCCAGTTTTGAAACCAAACTTATATAGAGCCTCCAGGGGGTTGAGGGAAAGAAAAAATTTTCAAATGTCCAGGTCACATGACCAACATGTCCTCCATGCCCATATAGGATTAAAACCTTTAAAAATCTTTTTCACCAGAACCAGTTGACCGATGGCCTTAGAGTAACTTACCCTAGAGTACTGAGGCTGAATGGACTCGGGTGAACTACAGGACCAATGGTCCTCTTGTTTAGCTCACCTGAGCACGAAGGTGAGCTTTTGTGATCGATATTTGTCCGTCCGTATGTCCGTCCATCATCAACAATTTAGTTAAACGACATCTCTTCCTAGACCAGTAAGCCAATTTCAAAATAATTTCAGACAAATGTTTCTATTATGTCCCTGAACCAAAATTGCTAAAATAGTTCCGCTCCGTTGAACAAACTGGCCACCAGAGCTAAAAATAGAAAAACCTTTAGACGACATCTCCAAAGCCAATGGCTGGATTTCAAAATAATGTCACTGAAATGTTCGACTTATGGCCTTGAACAAAAAATGCTAAAATGCTTCCACTCAGCTGAACAAAATGGCCGCCAGAGCTAAAAATAGAAATAAATCTTAGAATGACACATAGGGCAGTTTTGATCCAATCATCATGAACCTTTGTCAGAATGTTTATCTTAATGAAATCTAGACCGAGTTTGGAACTGGGTCATGTGGGGTCAAAAACTAGGTCACTAAGTCAAATCTTAGAAAAACCTTGTGTACACTCCAGAGGGCATGTTTATGATCCAATCTTCATGAAACTTTGTCAGAATGTTTATCTTATGAAATCTAGGCCAAGTTTGAAACTGAGTCATGTGGGGTCAAAAACTAGGTCAGTAGATCAGATCTTAGAAAAACCTTGTGTACACTCTAGAGGGCACCGTTTTGTTCCAATTCTCATGAAACTTTGTCAGAATGTTTATCTCCAACAAATCTAGACCATTGGTGCAACTGAGTCATGTTGGGTCTGAAACTAGGTTTAGGTCAAACCTTGGAAAAATGTGTACACTCTAGAGGGCACAGATTTGATCCGATATTCATGAAACTTTGTCAAAATGTTTATATCCAAGAAATCTAGACCAGGTTTGAAACTGGGTAATTAGGTTAACTGACCATCCCGACATGACCATAGCTGTTTACCGTGGACGTAAAGCAACAAATAAATCAATCAATCAATTTGCTGCCATTAATACGATTATCATTATTATTATTTTTAACTATTTCATAATCATTATGAAATAGTTGAAAATAATAATAATGATAATCGCCTTTATTTACAGAGGTTATACATATTTAAGCATACTGAGCTAATCTTCCATGATGTCCTCTGCTATTCACAGTATATACAGAAACATGTAAAATGAAAATATACAGTGTATGGTAATGTGCGTATATATTGGGACACCTAAAAAAAATGAATTTTCCATTTGGAACAAACGGAAAATTTATTATTTTAGGTGTCCCAATACTTATGCACATTAGGGGTATGCCTAGTATTCCATAAATGGGACATAGGCAAACAGTGCAGACTCAGAGCAAATGCCACAAGATGTGGCATCTGATCAGGGTCTGTACTGTTTGTAATATCAGTATTGGCATGTTTAGTCTAGTCTATTCCATAACCTTGCAATGTCGTTAGGGCACCACAGAAGCCAGCTGCAAAGCACAGTTGGTAGGTTGTCTGACATTTAAGCCAGTGGTCCTGGGTTCGATACCTGGTCTGGCCACTTACTTTCATTTCTCCTTCCACTGATTCAGAAAGGCAGTTGTCAGTTACTGGTGAAAATAAGTGCACTTTGTACTGGTTAACCGCTTAGGAGGTCTAAGCCTGCCAAAGAAAAGTGTGGTTAGGTTAACTGACCCTCCCGACATGACCATAGCTGTTTACCATGGACGTTAAACAATAACACAACAACAACAACAGGGCACCACAGATGACTTTATGGCATTCCCTCTCCACCTGGTCCTGTCTTCAGCTAGAAGCAACAGTAGCACAGTGGATAATGCCTGCTTCTGTGGTCTTTCGGATTAGACTGTAAACTGAGGTCCCGTCCCCATATGATCTATGTTTTAGTGGAGCATTCAACCCTTGTTCACTCACTCGCCCGTCTATCTTTATAGCCCTGGTAGGCACTTTTCTTTTAAAGAGTAAAATAAACCACCCGTAAACCAGTCATCCCTTAATGACTAATGGACTCATCCAATACATCAGGGCAAAGAGTCCTCTAGGCATTAATGAGCAGCGACACAACAAAACCAACAAGAGGGCCAAGAGGCCCTGAATCGCTCACCTGAGCAAAAAGGTTAAATGTCAAACTAGGGTCATAATTTGAACAAACCTGATAGTTTGCAACCATTTCCAAATGGTTCTGAAGAAGAAAAATTTTGAATGTTTTTCTATGTATTGCTATGGTTCAAACCCTGGACCCCCTGGGGCCGGGCCATTTTGGACCATGGGGCCATCATTTGAATAATCTTGGTAAAGGACCACTAGGCAATGCTAAAAGCTAAATTTCAAGCCTCTGAGCCAAGCAGTTCTGAAGAAGGTTTTTGAATATTTTTCTATGGCTCAAACCCAGGACCCCCCGAGGCAGGGCCATTTTGACCCTGGCACCATCATTTGAACAAACTTGGTAAGGGACCATTAGGCAATGCATCATACAAAATTTCAAGCATCTGCACTAAGGGGTTCTGGAGAAGAAGGTTTTTATGTACATTTTAATTTAGAACCCAAGACTACCCGCCCCAGAGTCATTTTTAATCCCAGGGCCACCATTTACACAATCTTTGTAGGAGTCCACCAGGCAATGTATTATACCAAATTTCAACCATCTGAGCCAAGTGGTTCTAAAGAAGCAGATTTTTATACGCCCGTTTTGAAAAAACGGACGTATTATGTCGTGGCGCTGTCCGTCCGTCCGTAAACATTCTTGTACACGCCATAACTCAGTAACCATTTGGGATATCTTCATGAAATTTGGTAGGCATATGTATTAGGGTGGGGGAACGTGTCGCGTACAAAAATGGTTGCTCCCCCTTTCTTACTTTTGAAGTTATGCCCCTTTGATTAATTTTCTCCCTGTAAGTCTTGTACGCGCCATAACTAGATAACCGTTTGGGATATCTTTATAAAACTTCATAGCAATGTGTATGAAGTCCTAACGATGTGTCGCGTACAATAATGGCTGCTCTCCCTTTCTTCGTTTAAGAGTGAATCCCTTTCATTTCTTCTGTGTAAACTTTTGTTGTACATGTAATATATTGTCAAAGGGAAAAAAGTAGAACTAAAAAAGGTATACCTAGTGTATGTAGGTTATCTCCCTTGTTCAAAGATATTGTATCAAAGATTTCTTCACAACCATACAAGCTAGACTGGTCATATTTGGCATACAGGTTGATGACGACATGTTGTATTGTGGGATTGAGAACCAGCCTTCTCCTGCTTATTCTTCCCTGTATTTGTCTGATTTTCTTTCTTTCCATACTTTGAATAATGAATTTTTTTGTCAAAGATTTCTCCACAATCATGCAAGCTAGAGTAGTCATATTTGTTGGCATACAGGTTGATAACGACATGTTGTATCATGGGATCAAGAACCAGCCTTCTCCTGCTTATTCTTCCCTGTATTTGTCTGATTTTCTTTCTTTCCGTACTTTGAATAATGAAATTTTTCGTCAAAGATTTCTCCACAACCATGCAAGGTAGAGTAGTCATATTTGGTATGCAGGTTGATGGCGATATGTTGTATCGTTGGATTGAGAACCAGCCTTTTTCTGCTTATTCTTCCCTGTATTTGTTTAATAGTCTTTCTTTCCATACTTTGAATAATAAAATTTTTCGTCAAAGATTTCTCCACAACCAAGCAAGCTAGAGTAGTCCCATTTGGTATGCAGGTTGATGACGATATGTTGTATTGTGGGATTGAGAACCAGCCTTTTATTCTTATTCTTCCCTGTATTTGTCCAATATTCTTTCTTTCCATACTTTGAATAATGAACTTTTTCATCAAAGTTTTCTCCACAGCCATGCAAGCTAGATTAGTCATATTTGGTATGCAGGTTAATGATGACTTACTGTATTGTGGGATTGAGAACCAGACTTCTCTTTTTATTCCCTGTATTTGTCTGATTTTCTTTCTCTCTTTACTTTGAATAATGCATTTTTTGCGCAAAAGATTTCTATGCATCTGTAAGTTAGAGTAGGGAATTTTGTATGCTGGTTGATGAGAACTTGTTGTATTGTGGGATTGATAACCAGTCTTCTGCTTATTCTTCCCTATATTTTTCCAATTTTCTTTCTCTCCTGACTTTGAATAATGTAATTTTTTATAACAGATTTCACAGCAACCATTCATATTTGGTATACATGGTAACAATGATTTCTCTCCCTCTTTATGCTTTTTGTTACGAAAATAAGACCATTTGATTTAAGCAATTAAGGGGGGGGGGTTCGCTGACAGTTCTAGTTAATTATAGAGTGGTTGCCCCTGTTTGTCTGCCTGTCTATCCTTTTGTAAACAATCTTGTTCATTCTGCAACTCCTTTAGGACATTGAAACGGGCGTATTATGCGCCGCTTGCGAAGCCCTTGTTAAATAGTTTCCTATGTATTTTCATGGCTCAAACTCAGAACTGCCTGCCGCAGGGCCATTTTGGACCCTGGGGCCATCATTTGAATAATCTTGGTAAAGGACCACTAGGCAATGCTAAAAGCTAAATTTCAAGCCTCTGAGCCAAGCGGTTCTGAAGAAGAAGGTTTTTGAATATTTTTCTATGGCTCAAACCCAGGACCCCCTGAGGCAGGGCCATTTTGACCCTGGCACCATCATTTGAACAAACTTGGTAAGGGACCATTAGGCAATGCATCATACAAAATTTCAAGCATCTGCACTAAGGGGTTCTGGAGAAGAAGGTTTTTATGTACATTTTAATTTAGAACCCAAGACTACCCGCCCCAGAGCCATTTTTAGCTCGCCTGAACGAAAGTTCAGGAAGAGCTATTGTTGTCACCACGGCGTCCGCGTCGGCGTCGGCGTCCGGATGGATGTTTTGGTTAAAGTTTTTTGAAGACCTATATCTCCCTAACCCATGGATGGATTCTTTTGATACTTGCACTGTAGTTAGATATTGGTCCAAAGTTTAACATGGTACCACCCCCACCCCACTCCTTGACCTTGATGGCAAGGTCATGGACTTAGAAAATTGGGAGTTTTTTTGGACTGGATGTTTTGGTTAAAGTTTCTAAAGCCCAGTATCTCCTTAACCCATGGATGGATTCCTTTGATACTTGCACTGTAGTTAGATATTGGTCTAAAGTTTTCCAAGGTACTACCCCCAACCCCCTCAGTGACCTTGATGTCAAGGTCATGGACTTAGAAAATTGTCTTTTTATTGATTGGATGTTTTGGTTAAAGTTTTTTAATGACACATATCTCCTGAAACCATAGATGAATTCTTTTTATATTTGCACTGTAGTTAGATAATAGTCCAACGTTTTACAGAGTACTACCCCAGCCCTGCTCGGTGACCTTGATGTCAAGGTCAGGGACTTAGGAAATATGGTCTTTATTAAAGTTTTCTAATTGCATACTGATTCATAATGCTTGGCAGAGGTTTAGTTTACACTTGAACTGATGTTAGACACTTTTTTGAGTTTTTACAAAACACTATATACTTACCGACTGGATGACCTTGATGTCAAGGTCATGGACTTTGAGTTTTGTCTTAAAGATTTTGATTAGTTTTATATTAATGAAGACATAATTTCACAGTGCCACAATGGACTCAGTTGATACTAATACTTGGACTGATGTTAGATAACGGTTAAAGGCTTTGATACATTCTAGCCCTGTCCTCCTCCCCCCTACCCCTTAGTTCTTTGACCTCAAGCTCATGGACTTTGAAATTTCATGTGGATTTTTTTTTTTAAGACATTTCTGAGATAGCTTTTGTTTATAAATGTGTTGTCATTATGGACATGCTTGCCTGAAGTTTTATACATAGCAGTCCACACCACCATAGCGACTGTGTGATGGGCAAGCACCTATTCAGGCGAGCTATGCTGTCAGGCGACAGCTCTTGTTAATCCCAGGGCCACCATTTACACAATCTTTGTAGGAGTCCACCAGGCAATGTATTATACCAAATTTCAACCATCTGAGCCAAGTGGTTCTTAAGAAGCAGATTTTTAAATAGTTTCCTATGTATTTTTATGGCTCAAACTCAGAACTGCCTGCCGCAGGGCCATTTTGGACCCTTGGGCCATCATTTGAATAATCTTGGTAAAGGACCACTAGGCAATGCTAAAAGCTAAATTTCAAGCCTCTGAGCCAAGCGGTTCTGAAGAAGAAGGTTTTTGAATATTTTTCTATGGCTCAAACCCAGGACCCCCTGAGGCAGGGCCATTTTGACCCTGGCACCATCATTTGAACAAACTTGGTAAGGGACCATTAGGCAATGCATCATACAAAATTTCAAGCATCTGCACTAAGGGGTTCTGGAGAAGAAGGTTTTTATGTACATTTTAATTTAGAACCCAAGACTACCCGCCCCAGAGCCATTTTTAATCCCAGGGCCACCATTTACACAATCTTTGTAGGAGTCCACCAGGCAATGTATTATACCAAATTTCAACCATCTGAGCCAAGTGGTTCTAAAGAAGCAGATTTTTAAATAGTTTCCTATGTATTTTTATGGCTCAAACTCGGAACTGCCTGCCGCAGGGCCATTTTGGACCCTTGTGCCATCATTTGAACAAACGTAATAAAGGACAACAATGCAATGCATCATACCAATTTTCAAGCATCTGAGCCAAGTGATTCTGAAGAAGAAGATTTTTGAATATTTTCTATGTAGTTCTATGGTGCAAACCCAGGACCTCTGGGGTGGGGCCATTTTAGACCCTGGGGTCATCATTTGAACAAACTTGGTAAGAGACTACTAGGCAAAGCTACATACCAAATTTGAAGCATCTGAGCCAAGTGGTTCTGAAGAAGATTTTTGAATATTTTTCTATATATTTCTATGGTTCAAACCTAGGACTCCCTGTTGCGGGTTCATTTTGGATCCTGGGGCCACCATTTAAACAAACTTGGTAAAGGACTACTAGACAACACTACAGCATCTGAGCCTTGTGGTTCTGAAGTAGAAGATTGTTTTAAAAGTTTTCTGTATTTCTATGGTTCAAACCTGGGACTCCCTGCCCCGAGGCCATTTTGGATCCTGGGGCCACCATTTGAACAAACTTGGTAGAGGACCACTAGGAAATGTCACATACCAAATTTCAATCATCTGAGGCAAGCAGTTCTGGAGAAGAAGATTTGTAAGTATTTTTAGTCTGGAACCCAAGACCCCCTGCCTTAGGGCCATTTTGGATCCTGGGGCCACCATTTGAACAAACTTTGTAGAGGACAGTTAGGCGATGCTATATACCAGAATTCAAGCATCTGAGCCAAGCAGTTCTGGAGAAGATTTTTAAGTATTTTTAGCTCACCTGAGCCAGCGGCTCTGGGGGAGCTTATAGGATGGTAAGGCTCCGTCGTCGTCCGTCGTCCGTCCGTCCAAAATTTCAAACGACTCCTCTGAAACCGCTGGGCCAATTGTAACCAAATTTCATATATGGCCTCCAGAGGAAGGGGCAACGAAAAGTTGTTCAAACCGTCCAGGTCACATGACCAACATGGCCGCCATGCCCATATATGGTAAAAACCTAAAAAAATCTTCTTCTCCAGAACCAGTTGGCCGATGGCCTTGAAACTTGGTATGTAGCATCGGGTGCATGAGTACTACCAAGATTGTTCAAATTATGACCTTGGGTTGACCTTGACCTTTTTTACTGCAAGGTCAAATTTGCTTCCTTGTGCTTTTATATGGGAAAATGCTAGAACATAAGATATCTTGAAAACTGTTGAAGATTTTGGGCTAAAAATCGATATCTACAGTCATCTAAATGAGTACATGAAGATTTATGAGTACAAGAGGTCAAGGTCATTCTTTGACCGTTGACCCAGAACTCTCATATTTTGACAATTTCAAACAATCTTCTCAACAGCCACTGGGCCAATTGAAACCAAATTTCATATAGAGCCTCCAGGGGATGAGACAATGAAAATTTGTTCAAACGGTTCAGGTCACATGACAAACATGGCCGCCATTGCCCATATATGGTAAAAACCTTGAAAAATCTTCTTCTCCAGAAGCAATTGACCGATGGCCTTGAAACTTGGTATGTAGCATTGGGTACTCGAGTACTATCAAGATTGTTCAAATTATGACCTTGGGTTGACCTTGACCTTTTTACGGCAAGGACAAATATGGGAAAATGCTAGAACTTAAGCTATCAGGGAAAGCTTTGAAGATTAAGGTCTAAAAGTTGGTATATGCAGTCATCTTTAATGAGTACAATGAAGATTTGTGAGTACAAGAGGTCAAGGTCATTCTTTGACCTTTGACCCTGAGCTCTCATATTTTGACAATTTCAAACAATCTTCTCAAAAACCACTCGGCCTATTGTAACCAAATTTCATATAGAGCCCCCAGGGGATGAGGGAATGAAAATTTGTTCAAACGGCTCAGGTCACATGACCAACATGGCCGCCATGCCCATATATGGTAAAAACCTAAAAAAATCTTCTTCTCCAGAAGCAATTGACCGATGGCCTTGAAACTTGGTATGTAGCATTGGGTACTCGAGTACTATCAAGAGTGTTCAAAATGATGACCTTGGGGGTGACCTTGGCTATTTTACAGCATGGTCAAATATGGGAAAATGCTAGAACATAAGATTTCATGGAAAGTTTTGAAGATTTAGGCCTAAAAATTGGTAAATACAGTCATCTCAATGTGTACATCAAGATTCATGACTACAAGAGGTCAAGGTCGTTCTTTGACCTTTGACCCTGAATTCTCAGAATATTTTGACAATTTCAAACTCTCCTTGAAGGCAATGGGGCAATTGTAACCAAATATTATATAGAGCCTTCAGGGGTCGAAGAAATGAAAATTTCTTCAAATGGTCTGGGTTACATGACCAACATGACCACCATGACCATATATGGTAAAAACCTTTCAAAATCTTTATCTCCAGAACCAATTGATCAGTGGCCTTGAAACTTGGTATGTAGCATTGGGTACTCCAGTACTATCAAGATTGTTCAAATTATGACCTTGGTTTACCTTGACCTTTTTTACAGCAAGGTCAAATATGGGAAAATGCTAGAACATAAGATTTCATGGGAAGTTTTTGGCCTAAAAATTGGTATATACAGTCGTCTTAATGAGATCATGAAGAATTATGAGTACAAGAGGTCAAGGTCATTCTTTGACCTTTGACTCAGATCTCTCATATTTTGACATTTTCAAACATTTTCTCAAAAGGGAAAGGGCCAATTTTAATCACATTTCATATAGAGCCTCCAGGGGTTGATTGAACGAAAATTTGTTCAAACGGTCCAGGTCACATGACCAACATGGCCACCATACTCATTTATGGTATAAACCTTAAATATTTATTTTTTCTTCTCCAGAACCAATACACCAATGGCCTTGAAACTTGGTAAGTAGCATGGAGTACTAGCGTACTACCAAGACTATTCAAATGATGACCTTGGTTTTTCCTTAACTTTTTTTTGCGGCATGGTCAAATATGGGAAAATGCTAGAACATAAGATTTCATTGAAAGTTTTGCCTAAACAATGGTATATATGGTTGCCTTAATGAGTACATGAAGATTTATGAGTACAATAGGTCATGGTCATTCTTTGACTTTTGACCCAAGACTCATATTTTGACAATTTCAAAACATAAGAAAAAGCCACTTTGCCAATTGTTCAGGTGAGCGATTCAGGGCCTCATGGCCCTCTTGTTTTGTTTTGAACCTAAGACCCCCTGACCCAGGGCCATTTTGGACCCTGGGGCCACCATCTGAACAAACCTGGTAGAGGACTAATAGGCAATGTTATATACCAAATTTCAAGCATCTGAGCCAAGCAGTTCTGGAGAAGAAGATTTTTATACGCCCGTTTTGAAAAAACGGACGTATTATGTTGTGGCGCTGTCCGTCTGTCCGTAAACATTCTTGTACACGCCATAACTCAGTAACCATTTGGGATATCTTCATGAAATTTGGTAGGCATATGTATCAGGGTGGGGGAACGTGTCGCGTACAAAAATGGTTGCTCCCCCTTTCTTACTTTTGAAGTTATGCCCCTTTGATTAATTTTTTCCCTGTAAGTCTTGTACACGCCATAACTAGATAACCGTTTGGGATATCTTTATAAAACTTCATAGCAATGTGTATGAAGTCCTAATGATGTGTCGCATACAAAAATGGCTGCCCTCCCTTCCTTCGTTTTAGAGTTAATCTCTTTCATTAGTTCTTAAGGCTATTTTTGTGTTTTCTTGTACAATATATTGTCAAGGGAAAAAAGTAGAACTAAAAATGGTATACTAGTGTATTTAGGTTATCTGCCTTGTCTTACCTTGGAAGCTGATTTTTGGAATACAAACAGTATTTCATGTGTTAAATATTTAGATGATACCCCCACTTTGAAAAAAGGGGGTATACTGATTTTTATCTGTCCATCTGTCCGTCCTTCCGTCTGTCCTTCCGTCCCCATTTAATCAAATTTTTCATCAAAGATTTCTTCACAACCATAAAAGCTAGACTGGTCATATTTGGCATACAGGTTGATGACGACATGTTGTATTGTGGGTTTGAGAACCAGCCTTCTCCTGCTTATTCTTCCCTGTATTTGTCTGATTTTCTTTCTTTCCATACTTTGAATAATGAATTTTTTTGTCAAAGATTTCTCCACAACCATGCAAGCTAGAGTAGTCATATTTGTTGGCATACAGGTTGATGACGACATGTTGTATCATGGGATCGAGAACCAGCCTTCTCCTGCTTATTCTTCCCTGTATTTGTCCGATCTTCTTTCTTTCCCTACTTTGAATAATGAAATTTTTCGTCAAAGATTTCTCCACAACCATGCAAGCTAGAGTAGTCATATTTGGTATGCAGGTTGATGAGGATATGTTGTATCGTTGGATTGAGAACCAGCCTTCTCCTGCTTATTCTTCCCTGTATTTGTCCAATATTCTTTCTTTCCATACTTTGAATAATAAAACTTTTCGTCAAAGATTTCTCCACAACCAAGCAAGCTAGAGTAGTCGTATTTGGTATGCAGGTTGATGACGATATGTTGTATCGTGGGATTGAGAACCAGACTTCTCCTCTTTTTATTCCCTGTATTTGTCCAATATTCTTTCTTTCCATACTTTGAATAATGAACTTTTTCATCAAAGATTTCTCCACAACCATGCAAGCTAGATTAGTCATATTTGGTATGCAGGTTAACGGTGACTTACTGTATTGTGGGATTGAAAACCAGACTTCTCCTCTTTTTATTCCCTGTATTTTTCCGATTTTCTTTCTCTCTTTACTTTGAATAATGCATTTTTTTTTGCAAAAGATTTCTATGCATCTGTAAGTTAGAGTAGGGATTTTTGTATGCAGGTTGATGATAACTTGTTGTATTGTGGGATTGATAACCAGTCTTCTCCTGCTTATTCTTCCCTATATTTTTCCAATTTTCTTTCTCTCCTGACTTTGAATGATGTAATTTTTTGTAACAGATTTCACAGCAACCATCCATATTTGGTATACATGGTAACAATGATTTCTGTCCCTCTTTATGCTTTTTGTTACATAAATAACACCATTTGATTTAAGCAATTAAGCGGGGGTATAGTCAGATTCGCTGATAGTTCTAGTTAATTATAGAGTGGTTGCCCCTGTTTGTCTGCCTGTCTATCCTTTTGTAAACAATCTTGTTCATTCTGTAACTCCTTAAGGACAGTGAAACGGGTGTATTATGCGCCGCTTGCGAAGCCCTTGTTTAGTTTTGAACCCAAGACCCCCTGCCCCAGGGCCATTTTGGACCCAGGGGCAACCATTTGAACAAACTTGGTAGAGGACCACTAGGCAATGCTACATACCAAATTTCAAGCATCTGAGCCAAGCAGTTCTGGAGAAGAAGATTTTTAAGTATTTTTTTAGTTTCGAACCCAAGACCCCCTGACCCTGGGACCACCATTTGAACAAATTTCGTAGAGGACCACTAGATAATGCTACATACCAAATTTCAAACATCTGAGCCGAGCAGTTCTGGAGAAGAAGATTTTAAAGTATTTTTTTAGTTTCGAACCCAAGACCCCCTGCCCCAGGGCCATTTTTGATCCTAGGGCCTCCATTTGAACAAACTTGGTAGAGGACCACTAGGCAATGCTACATACCAAATTTCAAGCATCTGAGCCAAGCAGTTCTGGAGAAGATTTTTAAGTATTTTTTAGTTTCGAACTTAAGACCCCCTGCCACAGGGCCATTTTGGAACCTGGGGCTACCATTTGAACAAACTTGGTAGAGGACAACTAGGCAATGCTACATACCAAATTTCAAGCATTTGAGCCGTGCAGTTCTAGAGAAGAAGATTTTTAAGTATTTTTTAGTTTTGAACACAAGACTCCCTGCCCCAGGGCCATTTTGGACCCTGGGGCCACCATTTGAACAAACTTGGTAGAGGACCACTAGACAATGCTTCATACCAAATATCAAAGCCCTAGGCCTAGCGGTTTCGGAGAAGATGTCATTTAAAGCAAATTGTTGACGACGGACGACGGACACTGGGTGATCACAAAAGTCACCCTGAGCCTATGGCTCAGGTGAGCTAACAAAGCGGTTTGCGCCCAGTGCAGTCTCAGATCAGTCTAGATAGCAGCCCAGTCTGATCAGAGTCTTCTCTAAGCGTTTAAAGGGTAGCTAATGATCTAAGCTACCTCCATGCGGACAGCGAAGACCAATCAGACTGGGTGGATGCCTAGGCTGATCTGAGTCTGCGCTGAGCACACAACCACTTTGTTAGTTTTCTAGTGTCGCGGCTAAAATGGTTTAAATATTATGCTAAACACCTGGAGAAGTTGGGGACATTGTAATGGTGGGCATCCAGCAGTCTTTCCACTGCCAGCCCCTATAGGATACAATGTATAAATGAGCTGCGACACGACAAAACCAACAATGTGGTTGTGCGCCCAGTGAAGACTCAGATCAGCCTGGGCAGCCGTCCAGTTTGATCAGACTCTCCTATAAGTGCTCAAAGGGTAGCCAGGGTCTAAGCTACCTCCCTGCGGACAATTAAGTCTCTGATCACACTGGGCGGATGCCCAGGCTGATCTGAGTCTGCGCTGGGTGAAAAACCACTTTGTTGGTTTTGTCGTGTTGTGGCTCGTATGTAGTACAGAAGCTTCACAGAGGTGTTCACCAAGAGTGCCCACTTGCACACCATATACCAAGATCATGAATTCTCTCCCCTTGGTAAATTTTCTGGTCTGTGCTGCAATTCTTTCACCTACAGATGAATGAGTGAATTTGCGTTTATTGTCCCATCAACACGTTAAAAGGAGACGGGACCTCAGCTTTAAGTCTCCTCTTACATTGCAGATGTGGGGGATCAAACATGCAATCCCTGGACCTAGTGGTCCTGTACTCAATTTTGGCTTGAGGTGGCACTATGGAGTTGGTCATCTTTCCAACCATAAACAGAGTTCCCTTGCAGGCAGCCTTTCATTATTGCCCTCCATGATCACCCTGATATGACTGAAATACTGTTAAAAAGGACGTGAAATCACAAGTCCTTCACCTGTTCATACTAATAGGTTCTTCCATGTATAGTCCCCATACTCAAATGAGCCGCGGCACCAAAAAAAACAACAAAGTAGTTTTGCGCCTAGCGCAGACTCGGATCAGCCTGGGCATCCGCCCAGTCTGATCACAGTCTTCGCTGTCCGCATGGGGTAGCTTACACCCTTAGCTACCCTTAAAGAGCTTAGCAAAGAGTCCAGGTGGACTGGGCAAATGCCCAGGCTGATCTAAGTCTGCGCTTGGCGCACAACCACTTTGATGGTTTTGTCATGTCGCGGCTCATATGTTGCAAACAAAATCAGGAGTTATTTGCTCATTATTGATTAAAGTCTATTTTAGAGTAATTGGGGAAATTATAATTCCCAGACAAAGTAGAGATTACTTGGGGATGAAAAGTTTTCATTTTTATCATTTTAAGTCACAATATGTTTCCAAGCAGAAATAAGCAATTATAGTTATACTATGGATTGTCTGCCTGTATGAGGAGATAGTGCACTAGCTTTAGCGAGTGGATTATCTCCCGTACTGGCAGCAAACTATGGTATAAATATCTTATACCACCCTAATCAGTATATACCTTGCTTAATACTAAGATGGCGTATTTCTGGCAAGGGTGGTGTGACAAAAAATAATCCACAATTATGGTCAAAACTTATATGCAGTGCAGCACAAGGGTGATAAAGGTGTAAAAATTATATAATATTTTCAAACCATTTGAGATACAAGCTTACATTATGTACCATTTAAAATGCAGGTGATGTATGCATGTAGCCAGAATGTCATAAACTCTATCCTACACTGATTATCATAAAAAAATATGATAATTATTGCGCAAACATGTAAAAATTGCAATAATTCTGTGATGACAAATAATATCTTGGGTATATGTTGGTCTAAACAAGCATTCTACGGTATCCGTATTAACTACTTATAGTGAAATTTGGTTGTCAAGATAAACAAATATAAACTCTGCAGCAAGACAAAACCAACAAAGTGACATGTGCAACCAGTGAAGACTCAGATCAGCCTGAGCAGCCACCTAGTCTGATCACAGTCTTTACAGTGTGCTTAAAGGGTAGCTCGGTCAGACGGGGGGATGTCCAGCCTGATCTGAGTTTGGTGGGCACACATGCAACTTTGTTGGTTTTGTTTTGTCGCGGCTCATTTGCATTTTAAATTTACGTAAAAGACATTAATTGCTCAAGTTTAAAACTGATAACAATGGATATTTTCTTAAACTAGACATACTTCATGCATACAAGTCAGAAAGCGAAAAAAAAAAATAACTAAAATTTGCATTTTCACCTTGAGTAAATTTGAAATATGGATACACATTCATACGGCGCAGCTTAGCCGTTTGCATTTTGGCAGTGGCTAGGGGTACGGGTACGTACCTCTAGCCTGTGGTACCGAACCGGCAGGCTAGGGATACAGTTCCGTATCCATAGCATTTCCTAATAGACCAGGCTAGAGGTACGATAATTACAAGGTTTGACAGAATCTTGGTTCAATTATCCTGTTTATTCTTTTAAAATACGAAATAGAAATGTTCCTGCATTGTATTTGACGCCATTTACAAAGTGGAATAACGCTTTATCAAGGCAGCCACTAAAGTGATTACGACTTTTGAAATGGCACAGGGCCAAACACAATAATGTTGGACGAATATGATTATTATTATTACAAAATTTTAAACATGAACAACTTTCGATTGTTGTAAATAACAATTTTAAATATCGGTTTGTTTTATGCACGGAGGTGAGAAAAACATCCACTAATTCGGAGTCGTTAATAGCTTGACAATAACACACCGCAGAGACATCTTAAACTTGAAAGAACCCATTGTCTTAATGTCCTACCTCAAAGACATTAGAATAACATAGGAACGTCTTGATTCTGACCTATACAAACAACATAATTATGGCAATTAATGTAACAGCATAATCAGTCGTTGCTTATATATAAATTTCCTTAAAAAGTTATTTTTATGTCAATTTGTCAAAATGGCTCAAAAGCTAAGAACTGGGCAAACATTTGCTTTTCTGCGTGTGATACTGCCCTCCAGCAATATCAGAATACAGAATATGTCCAATTCTTCAAGCGGAGTTCGCGAAGCATTGCAGCGGCACAGCCGCGGATGCCAGGAAAGAAACTAAATGAGCGTATGAAATATTGTGAGGTCACGTATCATTGTAAACAGGTCGGCACGAACTTCAAATCGAGGAGTGCAGGAATGAGAGACCAGAGGTAATCAATAAATCTAATCTAATATAATCTATCCTAACCTTACCTAACCTAACCTAACATATCTAAGATTAGATGTATAAGAGTAGACCAATTCTTCAACCGGAAATTTGAATATGGGCATTTTTTCGTTCTTTTTGCAGTACATTCCAAAATGGGTGTAGAGCACGTGCCACTGCATGCGCCTCATCAGACGGGCAGATGCTTGAAATCAAATCTTTTGACGAACAACATAATCCCGAAACGAATAAAGTACTGTTCAGAAATCTGTGGCATTAAAGAAAACTCGACGACGCGGAGAAAGAAAACATAAGCCAAATACTAGACATGAAAGCCAACAAGAAAATCATTCAGTCATTATTCCACTTTGCAAATGGCTTCAAAACAACGAAGGAACATTTCTATTTCGTATTTTAAAAGAATGGACAGGATAATTAAACCAAGGTTATGTCAAACCTTGTAATTACCGTACCTCTAGCCTGGCCTATTAGGAAATGCTAGGGATACGGAATCGTATCCCAGGCTAGGGATACGGTTCCGTACCTCTAGCCTCATAGGCTAGAGGTATGGATCTGTACCCCTAGCCACTGCCTTTCATTTTTGCTTCCCTTCTCATGTGTGACAGCAATAAAGGGAAAGAAATTGCTCCTCTAGGAGCAATTTTTTCCCTTAAGTGTGGTCCCCATTGTGGAAGGGTTGCTTCATATAGAGAAACAAACAGTAAGTCACAAAAGTTGATTCCCTTTGAAAATGGCAGAAAAACATGAGGGTGCACTGGAGTGGAATTTTTCACAATGTAAACAGTTCTTTTGCAGACAGCCTTTCTTAACATCCTTACAAAGAACCTAAAACTTGAGGGACTAGGTGCGTTTTGGCCATATTTTGGCCTCCGTCTTAGGTCAAATATGGAAGTCACGATAAAAGTGTTTCTTTGCATGGTTTCACTAGACCAATATTACCAGTATTTCATTTTAGTTTTAATTTGAACCTTGTCCATAAGGTATAAAAATTAGTAACGGATGCTAAAACAATACAAGCTAAAATCATGAAATCAGTCATTTTCACCAGTAGTCATGCAAATTAAAACATTTTGCAAACATAAGTTTAAACTGTACTGTAAAATTTAAGTTTTGGGATGGATAGGTCTGAGAGCAAACCAACAAGACCCAGATCAGACTGCTCCTTAAGGAACAGTCTGATTAGGGTCTACACTGTTTGCTATTCCATATGCATCATTTGGAAGAATTACTGCACTGCAAAATAAAAACTGTTCCATTTTAGGACAGTTATGGTAATTTTACCCCACTCCCCATCCCCCCTCGCACAAACACATCCTTCCCTTGCATACGGGGATGGTGAGTGAGTGAGTGATATGTGTTTTACGACACATTAGCACAAAAAGGCTATTTCGCGCTATACGTGTTATATGCATAAGGTTAGAAATAAGTGCAGTATGAAAATGAATGAAGTCGGGTATGTGGTAAAACACGCCGATCAACGGCTATCTTAAGACTACGGGGATGGTGGTTGGGCGATAGTGCTGATTATAACTTCCAGTGCCGGGGCATCCTACTTATTTGGATAATAGTAGGGCAAGGGCCTGCTGTGCTTGCAGTAGGTGCGGGCGGGATTGTTTGGACAATTTTTCACTCTTCTATCATTCCTCTTTTCTGTCTTCCTCTCTCTAGGAGATGACCCAATATAGACTTAAATACTGTCTCAAAGGGCCGTTAAACCGCAAACAACCAACCAACCCTCCCTGCCATACAAAGTATGTCGAAGGTAGTTAATTCGTCTTTCCGTAGGAGTGTCCATCCGCCCGCCAAATAGCTAACATTTGTGTTAAAGTTTTGCATTAAGTTTTATCTTTTGCTCTGTGTACCTGAAAGTCTTTATAGGAACTTGTTCATATGCGCTTAGTGTTACTACAAGATGGATACTGATCAGTTTGCATGAATTGGATGCTGCTGCTGCTGGCCTAAGGTCAAGCTCATAGATTGTGGAATTTGTTTAACAATTGTGTTAAAGTTTTGCATTATTTTTTATGCCCCCGCCTGCCAACAGCAGGAGTGGGGCATGCTGCTTTTCGCCAAAACCAGAGTCTTCGCCAAAACCAGAGTCTAACAAGGAAACACGCCGACGGTGTAAGTACAGTTTCTCCTTTTTCTTCTTAAGGCCCGTTTACACTATTATGTTTTCTTCGTCAACTTTACTCGGCAATAAAAATGTCATTTAATTTGATAGTCACAGGGTATAATCGATTCCGCAAATGTTCGCTTCCTGCAGAGACTGTCCGTCATATTTGGCTTCCGCCGAGACTGTCCGCGAACTCTTGCTTCCTGCAGAGACTACTGTCCTCGAAAAATGGCTTCCTGCCGAGACTGTCCGCGTGACTCTGCTTCCTGCCGAGAGCCTCGGCAGGAAGCAGAATCACGCGGACAGTCTCTGTAGGAATCCTTTTATCATGTACAGAAGTCTCGGCAGGAAGCAAGAGTTCGCGGACAGTCTCGGCGGAAGCGAAATATGATGTACAGTCTCTGCAGGAAGCGAAAATTAGCGGAATCGATTATACCCTGTGATAGTGTAAACGCCAAAAAAAGATTATTTTTCGTATTGTACAAGAAACAATGATGAACAAGAGGCCCATGGGCCACAAAGCTCACCAGATCTCTAGCTCAAAATTGCTATCGAAATTGCTGTCACATTTGTACAGGCTAATACAAAATATACAACTACAAAGTCTCAGCCTGACAGTCTGTTGAGTGGACAACAAAATATATAACTATTTTCCATATTTTTATTGCAGTAAATGCCATTTTTCAATTTTCCCCAGTATAAGTCAATGCAACTCTAAGTTTCCATTGCAACCAAACTAAAGAGCCGATTTTCATAAAAAAAACCCACAAACTTTCAACCCCCCAGCCTAAGGAAACTACGGATGAAATCTGGGCCTTATTAGCCCAGTGGCTTCTGAGGAGATAATTTTGTAAGTATGTTTTTTCCATTATTTTTGCATTTTGGTTTCCATGACAACCAGTAAAAAAAACACTGGGTCCAGAAACAATAAAGCTGATAGAAGACTTCTCAAGGAACATCTCTATAAAAGTTTTGTCAACATATCTGCAATGGCTAGGCAGTAAATGCCATTTTTCAATTTTCCCCATTATAAGTCTATAAGAACTCTAATTTGCGATAGCAACCAAACTAAAGGGCAGATTTTCATAAAATACACAAACTTTAACCCCCCCCCCCCTTATCAGCCCAGTGGCTTCTGAGATTTTCCCCATTACGTCAATGCAACTCTAAGTTGCTATAGCAACCAAACACCAAACTAAGGGGGCGATTTTCATAAAAAAAAACACAAACTTTCCATCCCCCAGCCCAAGGATGCCACAGATTGGGCCCTATCGGCCCAGTGGCTTAAGAGAAGATATTTTTTTTTCAGTTTTTTTTTATCCTTTTTATTTACATTTAGGTTTCCATGGCAACCAATAAAAGAAGCAGAGGGCCCAAAAACATATAGCTGATAGAAGACATCTCAAGGAACATTTCTATAAAGGTTTTATCAACATGTCTGCAATGGCTTGGCAGACAATGCCATTTTTCAATTTTCTCCACTATAAGTCAATGAGAACTCTAAGTTGCCATAGCAACCAAACTAAAGGGCCCATGATCATAAAAAAACATAAACTTTCAATCCTCCATCCTAAGGATGCCACAGATGAAATCTGGGCCTTATCGGCCCAGTGGCTTCAGAGGAGATAATTCTTTTCGTATTTTTTCCAGTTTTTTTTTTGCATTTCGGTTTCCATGGCAACCAATAAAAAGGAGCAGTGGGCAAAAAAACATATAGCTGATAGTAGACATCTCAAGGAACATTTCTATAAAAGTTTTATCAACATAATTTTCTGCAATGGCTTGGCAGAAAATGCCATTTTTCAATTTTTCCCATTATAAGTCACTCTAAGTTGCCATAGCAACCAAACTAAAAGGGCAATTTTCATAAAAAACACAAACTTTCAATCCCCCATCCCAAGGATGCCACAGATGAAATTTGAGCCCAATCGGCCTAGTGGCTTCAGAGGAGATGTCGTTTAAAAGTGTTGACGGACGACAGACGACATACGACGACGACGACAGACGACGACGACGGACCACTGCCTATCCTATAAGCTCCCCCGGAGCCTTCAGCTCTGGTGAGCTAATAAAAACTCAATTTTTCAATGATGACTTTTCAAACTTCCCAAAAGCAAAAGAATTTGTACAGTACGAAAAATGACCATTTCTGAAAGTTTCTCCTACCGCCCCCCACCCCCCCCCCCCCCCCCCCGAAAAAGCTGATTAGACTGCGGATATGAAGGATGGTCTGAACCTTGTTAGTTATTAAGTTTTCTCACGAGCTGTCTTTTGAGAAGAACTCACTTCGGAATATTATTTTTCATAATGGGTTTCAAATAAAGATTCAAACACCTGAAAAAATTAAAGCTGAAATAACATATAAAATAAATAAATAAATAAAATGTTCGAGCTAAGTTTGTAATTTTTTCACTAACAACATGTTGTGACCCCTCATTTGAACAGTCTCACTGACATGGTGAGGGGTTGCAACATTTTTTTGCTTTTTGGAAGGTGGAGTTTTTTTGGCGATTGTCCG
Source organism: Ctena decussata (assembly GCA_963989385.1). Lineage (NCBI taxonomy): Eukaryota > Metazoa > Mollusca > Bivalvia > Lucinida > Lucinidae > Ctena > Ctena decussata. Next base: position 12,532,712 of record OZ022509.1, read on the forward strand.
CAACAAAAACTCCCTTCTACTAAGGGCACTGAGAATAGGAATTATTTTGTTGAGTACCGTGTTGATCATACTACATGTGAGAAGCGACAGGAGAAAACCAACAATGTGGTTGTGCGCCCAGCGCAGACTCAGATCAGCCTGGGCATCCGCCCAGTCTGATCAGAGTCTTCGCTGCCCACATGAAGGTAGCTTAGACCCTTAGCTTCCCTTTAAGCGCTTAACGAAGAGTCTGGTCAAACTGGGCGGATGCCCAGGTTGATCTGAGTCTGCGCTGGGCGCACAATCACATTGTTGTTTTTCTCGTGTCGCGGCTCATACTATTTTTTAATTATTGTTTTCCCCCCACCTTTCTCGGGTCGGTTCTTTGAAGGAAAGAATTTGCTCCTGTGGGAGCAGATTCTTTCCTTTGGGAGTTTTAAGGGAAAGAGTTTGCTCCTGCTGGAGCAAATTCTTTCCTTTAATATTAGACCCAAACTCAGAGAGGTACCTCATCCAGCGAAGCAAACGGAAAGGCACATCAGTTAATATAGCAATTTTTCACAAAAAGAGAGCCAGGGCAATTGTTGGGATTAATATGGTAGATGGTTAAGAGGGTCTTATGTATAGTAGTATGGTATTTTTATAAGCACTCATATGAATTAACTTTGGGCACTTTCGTTATGGTGGCTTGAGTGATCTTTGAGCTACAAGGGTATGTATGCATACATGGATATGTATGCATACATGTCTTCGGGTGGCCCAGGGTCTCTATGTCAGGGCTCAAGGTGGGAGGGGTGACGGGGAGGGGTGACGGGGATGATTGGGGGATTTTTTTCAGATTTCTCAGTTGAAACGTATGTTCTGATCCCTCATTGGAACCGTCTCAACAAGGCGGTTCTAATGAGGGGTCACAATATGTGTTTTGGTGCCAGGGCGTTGAGGATTGTAACAGAGTTGACCCTGTTACTCCTCCTTATGTGGAGCAATGTAGGTGTTGCTCAGGCTTGCCCCATTGAGAAGGTGAATGCGCTTTATATGTATTGTCTGGCAATATGGGCAATAACTGGAACAGTAAAAGGAAAGTGGCTTTGCTTAGGTTGTCTCCATTACAACTGGTAATGACTTGTTCATGGTTCTTCATAATTCTTCTCGTTTCTGTCGTTTCAATTATACTTTGCTAACAGAGGTTTGAATTTAAATTCCCTGTCGCATGTTACAATAGAATTGTCATAAAAAAATATTATTTCCAATAAACCGTCAATTAAGAAAAGTGTCTCAGCACGCGTGCACCAGTAATCCAAACACTTGGCACCTTCTAATAAACGGACGATAGGTTACTTCATAAGATTTTCTTTACTTATCATATATTCTAATTCAGTTTTTCTAGGCGTATCTCTAACTTGTCAAGTGGTCTGTCCATCGCCAGTCTACAACATGGGAACCAGCTTCTCACATTTCGTCGGATGTAACTGACAATTTCATGACTATACCTATAAGTGAAGAGCGACTGAAACTAGCCGCAGAAAATTTTAGAACTGTATGTCAGCAAAGATTATCTACAAACAATTTTACTGTATCCATTAACTCAGATCTAGATGTGTATAGGCATGTGTTTAAGTCCGGTAAGTCTGTGATCATTTCTTCGGCTAGTGAAATAGGTCCTGATCTGTGCTTGAACTGGTCATATAAACTGAAAGAAAATGGCAAAGGAGTCTGCTTATCGTTCCCTATAAGACTGTCGCCAAAGTTCCACTCTCGTTAAGTCCTCGTATGGAATGGCAGTCAATTTGAGATGCGCTATCTGCCAGTGGAGAGACTTACTTTAACATGTGCAATGCAACCATTCGTGTGAATATTAGGTGCTATAAACCGGTGTGGATTGATGACTTCTTTCTGGTTCAGTGAAACAAAGACAAAATGTCTGATAACTTTGGTGTCATCGATGAAATAAAAGTCGAAGAGAAAATTTCTTTGGTTCAACGATTTCCACATCTCAAAAATGAGTTTCTGAACGAAAACAGATTAGCTTTGACTATTTTAGTATCGCACAATTTCTTAAGTAAGTTACATGATGCGACAAGAGAAACCAGACTCTCCTACGTGAATATTCTTAACACTCAAATGACCAGTTTTCAAATCCAAAATTCAGAAAGACTCGAGAAAAGATTTTTTAGCCCCTCCAATAAGATAAAATCTGACTTGAAAGGAAAATATCGAACAGGTCGGAAACATCAGGACTAGCTAGAATCAAAAACATCAGTGGCCTTATTTGGAAGTGAATTATTAAATGTTAGAGAATTGTCTTGTGTGCTGGAACGTTTCAATGAGAAAAGTGTGGAAGACACAAACCATTAGTTCATGCCAGCATCATAGGCGAATAAGTTTAAGACATCGTTCGATCACGATCGAATCCCTTTAACAAGCAAATCAGTAAAATAGGCAAATCGAGAAACATACTTGTCTGTTTTAACCAGTCGAGCAACGTCATAGGAAAATCGGGTTTACGCTATATAACAATAGTAAAGGCGCAGATCAGACTGCACATCTGTTAGCACAATTATTGGTCGCTGCTTAGATAGTTAAATATCTGCTGTAATTATATAAAGGACGACAGGAAATGAGCCATCGCATGACATTTCCTACTATTATACATCGGCGCCCAGCCAAAACTCAGATCACACTGCCAATCCGCGCAGTCTGACTGGAAGTGATTTATTAAATGTTAGATGTCTTTGCTGTGCATATGGATAGCTACAGCTATAAAACTTCTTTAGGCGAACATTAAAGACGCCTCGCTCTGTGTGGATTTGCAGGCCGATCTAAGCCTTCACTGAGCGCATATTTGAAATGGTAGCAAATGTCATGCGCTGGATCAAATAATGAAAGGAGCACCATTTGAAAAACAATAACGTGTGCAGAGCAATGTCGCAGATCTAAATCTCGAAGATATGTTTGAGATGAAAAATAAATCATTCTAAGTTTAGCCCTGGACAATGCATAAAAGAATGAAATAGTTCCAGTTTTATGTTATTTTTACTTGTACATGTACACGTATTTCTACACAAATTGTAAGTGCAAAATTAAAACGGATATACTATATATACTCTTTATTTCCTCTTTGTCAGAGATTTTACAACTTTTAGATACATCGATTGATTGTTTTGGGTTTGACGGCCCTTTGAGACAGTATTTCAGTCTATATCGGACCGTCTCCCAGCGAGAGGGAGAAAGAAGAGAAAAATGATAGGTGAGAGAAAAATGTCCAAACAACCTCGATCCGCACTTAATGCAAACACAGTAGGCCCTTGTCCTACTATGATCCAAATCAGTAGGACGCCCCGGCATTGGAAGTAACAAGCAGCACCATCGCACCACTCAACCATCCCAAAGGCCATCGGTCAATTGGTTCTGAAGAAAATAGATTTTTACAGCTTGTTCCCATATATGGTCGAGGGGGCCCTGTCGATCATGTGACCTGAACCATTTGAACAAATTTTCATTTCCTCATCCCCTTGAGGCTCCATATGAAATTTGGTTACAATTGGCCCAGTGGTTTTTGAGGAGATTGTTTGAAATAGTCAAAATATGAGAGTTCAGGTCAAAGGTAAAAGAATAACCTTGACCCTTTGTACTCATAAATCTTCATGGTTGATTGATTGTTTTGTCCACGGTAATGTCGGGAAGGTCAGTTAAACCTATCCACACTATTACAGGGCAGGCTTAGACCTGAACCAAATTTCATATAGAGCCTTCAGGGGTTTAGAGAAGGAAAACATATTCAAACGGTCCAGGTCACATGACCAACATGGCCGACACGCCCATATATGGTAAAAGGCATTAAGGTCTTCTTTTCCAGAACCAACTGACTGATGGACGGACAACGGAGCCTGCCTATCATATAAGCTCCCCCGGAGCCGCTAACTCAGGTGAGCTAAAAAGGGGGTAATAAAATTGAATTTCAAAAGGGGTTTGAGATGAAACAAGCGTCTAAAGCCAGGCCCTTTAAGGGCCCACAAACGCCCGACGACAAGCATGCTACAAACAGAAATGGAAGACCCTGATAAGAGCCACTATTAAATGGTGAGCTGGATATATGAAAGCAATGAAGGAAGAAAAAAGAATGATTCAATATTCGATGAGTGGGTGAGAGAGAGAGAAGTCATGCCTTTATATGTGCTTAACACATGAACATAAACGATATCTGACAAACTTGCCTCTTAGAAAGAGTGTGTTTTTGAGTGCAAATAATTGTATTCTATTAAATGGAGTGGCAGATAATTTATTTGATACTTTTTAACATTTTTGATTCGGTTAAAAAGTGAGAATCATTTTTTTTTCAGACAGAGTGGTATATATTTTCTGAAAAAATTCTAGACGAGACAATGCATAGCGCATTTGATGTTATTCTTCAAAACTTTGAACAGACTGTATATTACACACAGTATTAGAATCTGTGCCAGGCTCAGGTGACAATAAACTCTTAAGAGTCTATATGTCACGTGTTCAACAAAAAGCATTTAACTGCTTCCAGAAAATGATTATTTGAGCCACGACGCGAGAAAACCAACGAAGTGATTGTGCGCCCAGCGCAGACTCAGATCAGCCTGGGCATCCGCCCCGTCTAATCAGAGTCTTCGCTGTCCGCATGGAGGTAGCTTAGACTCTTCGCTACTCTTAAAGCGGTTAGCAAAGTGTCTGATCGGACTGGGCGGATGCCAAGGCCGATCTGAGTCTGCGCTGGGCGCACAACCACTTCGTTGGTTTTCTCGTGTCGCGGCTCATTTCATGCAAGAAATCCTAAGTGAAAGAAATCACTTGTGACAACTCGTGTTGTGACAAGCTATGAAGACATTTCTCTCCACAGAATGGCAGGAGCAATAGATTTTCAGACAAATATTAAAAAAGACCGACTCTGAAGCGGCAGGTTTTAAATGTATTGGCATCAGCAAGGCTGATAAACAGTCAGTTACCACAAAAATGAAGGACATCTTATTTTGAAACCCAAAATTCTTCATTTTGTCAGACACTTTAGTATTTTGTTCAAGACCAATGCTAATACACAGAAATATTCAAGTGTCGGATCACAAATGTTTAAAATAGCAAAACTTAAAACTAAAACCAGCAGGACAAACAAAACAGTTTTTTGATAGTGCCAAGAAGGAATGTTTTATTGCTGTTCCAGAAGACGCAATCAAGAATGTGTACACTGATTTCGCAGCGTAACTGTTCAATACGAAAGCAAAATACATGGTGAAAGTGGTTGGTTGGTTGCTTATTTTGATGCTTAACGTCCACGGTAAATAGCTGAGGTCATGTCGGGACGGTCGTTAACCTAACCACACTTAGACCTCCTAAGCGGTTAACCAGTGCTAAGTGCACATACTTTCGTCAGTAACTGACAAAAACTGCCCTTCTTGAATCAACAGAAGGAGAAACGAAACTATGTGGCCAGACCGGGTTTTGAACCCAGGACCTCTGACGTATGAGTCAGGTGCCCTACCGATTGCGCTACAGCACCCGGCTACATGGAAAAAGTGAAATTCACTGTTTGACTGCAGAACAAGGGTGTTACATGACAAATTGAAGGCTTTTGCATCAATGACTGCTTCCAGTCGATGGTTCAAACAGTGAACTGAATGAGTGAGTAATTATAAGCTTCTGAGTTATGCCAGTAAAATTACACCATCAGCAGACCATTCATAACTTTATACCATAGAGCTGATATTCTGAGAAATGGGAGGGATGAATGTAAAGATGTAGGCGGTACCAGCGGTAAAACTGTATAATTTGGTTGGTTGGTTGTTTTGGGTTTAACGGCCCTTTGTCAGTCTATATCGGGCCGTCTCCCGGAGAGAGAGAGAAAGAAGAGAGAAATGATAGACGAGAGAAAATGTCCAAACAACCTCCACCCGCACCTACTGCTAGCACAGTAGGCCCTTGCTCTGTTATCCAAATTATTAGGACGCCCCGGATCTGGAAGTTTCACTTAGGACCATCGCACCACCAACCACCCCTAACAAATAAATAAACCAGTCATAGTCAAGTCAAATGAAACTGTTACTTTTACAGGATAAGTGAGAAATACTGAAACTTAGAAAATGCAGTGACAGAAAATATATTAGATAATGAATTCAATGTTTGTCCTATTTGGGTTAAACAGAACATGAAAACAGCACGCACACCTGTTCGTATATGTAACATCTCAGCAAGGCCTATCACTATTCCAAGTTCCCGCAGGCGCCCCCGAATAAGAGTATAAAGGTCAGGCCACGTGGTGGAAGCTTCACACTTTCAGAGAGTACGCTCAGCATTCTGATATCGGTGAAATTTCAGAAGATGGATGGAGAAATATTAAAGTTGTTAAACAAGTTCAGGGATGAGCAAGATCCCGACATGGGCTCGGTGGATGGAAAGTTATATGAGACGTTATCTAAGGCAGAGTGTCTAGACTTGTTGCAAAAGTGTGCAATTGATGGGCTGGAATTATGCAGAATCGGAAATATCGACCCTGTGCCGGAGCATCTATGCAAGCTGGCATTCTTTGCCGGCCAAATCAGCCGGGCGGCTGGGGGAACTTCGGACGAAAAAACGGAGGAGCCCCCAAAGAAAAAAGCAAAGAAGGCTGAAACGCCAACAGTATGTTTGTTTCCGTATATTATCATTCTTTTGTTATAGGGTTAGAGAGGCGCACATGTGCATAAAGGCACGGATATTTTTATGCCCCAAACTTCGGAGCAGTTGTGGGGGCATATTGGTTTGGGCCTGTCCGCTACCCATCTATAAGTCAAGAACTGTTAGAGATAGAGACTTGAAACTTTATACTCATGATCAGGATGGAAAATTATCGAAAACGTGTTTTTTCTTTTTTCCGCGGGTCACTTATTTCCAGAGTTCTGCCCCTTTTTCGACTTAGCCTGTGGAACATTGTGAACAAAATATCTCAAGAACCCCTGATGCTAGGATCATGAGGTTTTGCAGGATAACAGTACTCATAGTGTAGATGATCTGATTAACTTTTGAAAACACTTGGTGAATTTTTGACCGAGTAATGCCCCTTTTTCGACTAAGTGCATTGTAAGCCTATAGAACCCCTTGTGAACAATATATCTCAACCAGAGGACCATTGGTCCTGTAGCTCACCTGAGTCCATTCATCCTTAGCACTCAAGAGTAAGAAACACTGAAGTAAGTTGTACAATTCGGCCTGATTTCAACTTTGACTGAGTTGTAATGCTTGTCCTAGTAAATATGAGCAAGTTTGATGAAGTTACAATAAAAAAAACATGTTTGTAAAACTTTTTGCCTAAATATTGCAGTAACACAGAAATAAATGCCAATTTGCACTTTTACCAATACAAGTCTATGGAAACTTTAAAATGCCATAGTAATGAAACCATGTGGGCAACAATAATAAAAAAAACAACAACAATATTTACATAGTGGCTAATGTCATGAACATGTATGCAAAGAATCAGCTTCATCCCCCTATATGGTTTTTGAGGAAAAGATTTTTAAATATTTTTCCTTAATATTGCATGGCAACAAATCAAATTCGGCAATATGGACAAAATTAATAGGAATCCTAGAGGACTACTCAAGCAGCATTTCTGTAGATAAAAATCTAAAAATAACTGCAGGGAGATAGCAAAAACTGCAGGGAGATAGCAAAAACTGCAGCTTTCCATCTTTCCCATTATATTTCAATGGAAACTATAAGTTGTCATACCAACCTATCCGCTGAAGCAATTGCCATAAAACAAACTGTAATTTTATAGAGGCTTGTACAAAGATCTGTTCTGTAAAGTTTGAGCTTTATCGGCCACATAGTTTCTGCAAAAATAATTTTTTTTTTCTATTTTTAACCATTCGGTTGCAATAGCAATCAGCCAAATTGTGCAATTTACATAAATTTCATGTGGTTGATGATGATGATGATTTAAAATTTAACGACGCGTCAACCCACAGGGTCATTTGCGTCATGAAGGTTGCATCTTACTTAAAATATAAACAGAACTGAAAGGTACGGCACTTTATAAAAATAACTTTGCATTAATAACATGGAAGTAATACATGGTAAAAATGTAGAAAAGGTTTATATTTTGTTAACAAGGTTAATATCTTTTAAAAAGGATAAGATACTGTCAACAGGTACATCTTGAAACAGTTGCGTCAAGTTATTAGCTCGAAAATATCTTTTTCTGTTTTGTGAAAAGTCAACACAGTCAATGAGAATATGTTTAACTGTAAAGAGCTGGTTACAAACTATACATAAAGGCTGTTCTTCACGATTTAGTAAGTACGAATGGGTAATTCTTGTATGGCCTATGCGTAGTCGAGCAATAACAATTTCTTCTCTTCTTAAACTTCGAATAAATGAAGGGTTATTCCCAATGATAGGTTTAATTTCGTGAAGTTTATTAAAAACAGCTGTGTCCCATGATGTTTGCCACTTTGACAAGATGTACTTGTTGATAGTGGGTTTAAAATTGTTAAACGGAATTTCAAACATAGACACATTTAGACTAAGAGATTCTTTTGCTTTTCTGTCAGCGGTTTCATTGCCAGCTATGTTAATATGACTGGGGATCCAACAAAAAACTATTTCTTTAGTGCTTGAAATTTCATGATGTTTTTCTAATAGTTTTTGAATTTGAGAATTCCTTGAAGATGTATGGTTTAGAGCTTTTAAGACAGAAAGAGAGTCTGAAAAAATTACAAATTTGTCATTAAGGTAACTGTTGTCAATAAAGTCTAAAGCTAAATCTATTGCTTTTGCTTCGGCAGTGAAAATAGAAGAACCATCAGGAATACGTAAAGAATTGCAGTATTTCCTAGATGTAAATGCACATCCAACTTTCTCACCATCTTTGGAACCATCAGTATATATATGTTGAAATTCTGTATAACGTGTCTGAATGTCTTGAAAATCTTGTTTCATAATGTGTGGATTTGTAACTGACTTTTTGTTTGTGTTTAGGTCAAATAAAATGTTAGGTTTCTTCATGCACCAAGGCGGGATTTCTGTTGTAGAATGTTTTTCAATATTTTTAGGATTGATATTTGAAGTTTCAAGCAGTGGTATAACTCGAAGAGCAAACGGTTTTATTGCATGCGGTTTACGTTCGTACAGCTCCACAAATTGTGGTGAAAATGTGACTTTGAAGGTAGGGTTAGCTGGATTAGCGGCAAGTCTGATGGCATATTGAAGAGAAAGCTTTTCTCTGCGTAAATGCAGTGATGGTTCATCTGCTTCCACATACAAACTAGTTACAGGAGAAGTTCGAAAAGCTCCCAAAGCCAAACGAAGTCCTTGGTGGTGAACAGTATCTAACATTTGTAAATAGGACTTTCTGGCTGAACCATATACAATAGATCCATAGTCTAACTTTGACCGAATTAAAGAACGATAAAGATGTAGAAGAGTGGAACGATCTGCACCCCAGTTCGTATTTGATAAAACTTTAAGAAGATTCAAAGCTTTTAAACATTTCGCTTTAATGTATCGAATGTGGGGAATAAAAGAAAGTTTTCGGTCAAAGATAACTCCTAAAAACTTGGATTCTTCAACAACAGGTAGCTGAGATCCGTATAAATAAAGGATAGGATCACTGTGAATCTTTCTAAGTTTACAGAAATGAACACATTGTGTTTTTGACTTGGAAAATTTGAAACCATTGTTCGTAGCCCAGTCTTCAATTCTATTGATACATTGTTGAAGGTGTCTTTCAATTGTTCTCATGTTTTTAGAACGATAACATATTCCAAAATCATCAACATATAAGGAACCATCCGTTTTACTGTCTAGACAATTTACAATGTTATTAATCTTTATGTTGAACAAAGTAGTAGAAAGAATACTTCCTTGGGGAACACCTTGTTCTTGATCATAAAGATCAGATAAAGTAGAACCTACACGAACTTGCATAGTTCGATCTTCGAGGAAGCTTTGAATAAAAACAGGCAATCTACCCTTAAGACCTAAATCATGCAAGTCTTTCATTATGCCATATCGCCAGGTGGTATCATACGCCTTTTCCAAGTCAAAAAACACAGCCACAACATGTTCTCTATTTACAAATGCATCTCGAATAAAAGTTTCCAGTCTGATTAAATGATCGTTGGTACTGCGTTCAGATCGGAAACCCGACTGAATTGGTGATATAAGATCATTCGATTCTAAGTACCAAACGAGTCTTTTGTTGATCATTCTCTCCAACGTTTTGCAAAGACAACTTGTTAAAGCTATCGGTCTATAATTTGTTGGTTCTGCGTGATCTTTACCTGGTTTAGGGATTGGTATTACAGTAGCCAAACGCCAGCTCTCTGGAAATACACCGGTTGTCCATATGTCATTAAATATGTGTAAAAGTGTTAAAAGAGCGTTTTCAGGTAGATGTTTCAGCATCTGATAATGTATTTCATCTGGTCCTGTAGCAGTGTCATGAGATTTGTTAATCGCTTCTTTAAGCTCTAATAAATTAAAGTGGTTGTTATATTCTTCATTATTCGAAGACTTAAAGTTAATTTTATTCTTTTCTTGATGTATTTTGGTCTTTTTGAACTTTTCTAAATAATTTCGGGATGATGAATTTTTCAAAAAGGTTTCTCCAAACGTATTTGCGATATCCTCCTTATTGGTTGCTTTCGTTTCTCTACAGGTGTTTAAATGTGTATAACTTGGTGATTTCGATTTTCCTGATATTTTTCGAACCATTTTCCAAACTTTTGTAATCGGTGTTTTATAATTCAGTTTTGACACGTATGATTTCCATGTATTTCGTTTAGAGGACCTTATAGTGCGGCGGGCTTTGGCTCTTTGATTTTTCACGTTATTTAGATTTTCTTTAGTTGGATATTTGCAGAACTTTGATAAAGCATGTTTTCTTTGTCTAATAGCTTTCTTACAGTCGTCATTGTACCACGGATTGCTTTTCTTTGGGTTTGTCGAGGTTTTTGGAATACATGCATTAGATATTTCTGTGAGAGAAGAAGTAAAATCAGCAACAAGATCAGTGGAATTATCAAACTTTTCAATGTTTAAAAACTGATTACACAACGAATGAAACTGTTCCCAGTCAGCTTTGTTTAATTTCCATTTGGGATTATGATCTTCGACTGAAGAATTTACACTTTCAATCACGATAGGAAAATGATCACTTCCATGTTGATCATCACAAACAGACCAGTCGAAGTCGAGTAGAAGAGATGGATGGCAAAAAGAAAGATCTAAAGAAGAGAAACTGCCAGTTGCAGGATGAAGGTAAGTATGAGACTTATCATTCATTAGACAAAGATCATTATTTGTAAAGAAATTTTCAATGATTTCGCCTCTAGTATTATTCTTATCACAACCCCGGAGCATATTGTGACCATTAAAGTCACCTACTAATAAATAAGGTGAAGGCAGTTGTTGCAGTAAAGAGTCTAGCTGCTGAGATTGTAACTTGAAGTTAGGAGGTATATAGACAGAACAAACAGTTATCTCTTTATCTAAAGAGACTGAAACAGCAACAGCCTGCAGAGCTGTTGTAAGTTTTATTTCTCGTTGTGGACATGATGTATGAATTAAAATAGAACTGCCACCGGACGGTCTGTGACCGTCTGTATGAATATAATTATACAAGTTGTAACCTTTGAAACTAACATTATCATCAGGCTTTAAAAAAGTTTCTTGAAGACAAAAAACTGATGGTCTTATCAGAGTTAAAAGTAATAAAATTTCATTGTAATTAGGTTTAAGACCTCGACAATTCCATTGTATTATCTTACTTTTAAATTCCATGTTTATTTATAGATTGGAGATAAAGACCTTTATGTAAGACTGGAGACTATGGAGATGGAGGAACAATTGGTGACCAAGAAACAGTATCACTAGTGTGAGACTGTTCTAGAGTGTCAACAAACTCCATTTCACTCTCGTCACTCAAAGTTTCATATTTATTATGAAGCTGAATCTCATCTTTAGACCCTTTAGGTTGTCTGTCTGAGATAATTTTCTTCTTTGATGACTTCTCTTTACCATTTGATGTACTAGTTTTCGGAGAGGGCGGTTTATTATTTAGTTGACGTTCTCTCCTTTGCTGTTTCTGCCAGTCCTTACGCATCATCTCCAAGGTAGCCTTTTTCAGGACTGGCTCTTCTGTCGATGCCTGGTTACCCTGAGCAAGAGAGGATGCTGTTTTCGCCTTTTCATTCGCTGTAGGTGTAGCTGTTTGTGTTGTTTTTGTTATGTTTAGGTCAGACGTTTGTTTTTCGTTACTTTCCTTCGAATCGAGGATAGTAACAGGATCTGTTTGTGTAGTGGCATCAACCAAGGACACGTGTTTAACGGTGGGTTTAATAACACTGGCGTAGCTAGATCCTGGAACAGGAGCTGGCGATTCAACGATTTTCCGCGCTTCAGGAAAAGAGACATTACGTGTGAATTTTACTCTGAGAATTTCCTTTTCTTTGTGCCAAATTTTACATTCCTTAGAGTTAGCATTGTGGCCTTCTCCACAGTTGGCACACTTAGTTTGGCTTTTACATAAAGTTTCATGATGTATTGCCGGTTCGCCACAGTTTGAACAGACAGGATGGCTTTTACACCTATCTTCATGATGACCGTATTGCTGGCAATTGAAGCAGCGAAGCGGATTTGGTATGTAAATCTCAACATTAACTCGAAGGAATGCAATTTTGATTGTTGAGGGTAAATTTGGTGTATTGAACGTAAAAACAAATGTATTTGTATCTTTCAGTTGACCATCTCTTTTCACTCTAAAGCGTTTCACTGCAGTTACTCCTTGAGACTTCATCTCTTCCAAAATTTCTTGTTCACTGCAGCCCCTCAAGTCGGGGCAACGGATTACACCTCTTGAAGAATTCAGCGAACTATGAGGAAAGACACGAACATTTAGGTTGTGAAAATTTTGTGTCCTAAGGAGATTTTCTGCATGTGCTTTTTTGGTAACTTCAATTAATAATTGATTTGATCTCGTTAATTTTTTGATACTTTTTGGTTCTCCAGCAATACTTTGTAAAACTTTTTGAATAACGAATGGAGAAAGTGAAGTAATGCTGGTATTTTGATCGGAGGATTCTATGACGATGAAGCGCGGAAATGTTGGAGCTGTTTGAGGTAATTGGTAATTATCCTGTTCATTGTCTGAGCATTCAGCTTCTGACGAAGAAAGTGAGGATTGGTTCGATTTTTTCCATTTGTTCAACCCCATGATTCTATTTAGAAGTTTTCATCTTCCGTGCTCCCCACCCGCCTTGGAGCCCAACAAGGGAACACTTTGACGGAGCGGATATCCTGCTCACAAGTGCTAGAGATACACAGAAGAGATACTCGCACAACTGAAAGGCCGCACGATTGACCCGTTAAGCCGCCGCTTCCAGGAATGGAAAGGTCAAGGAATAAAGACAAATGGGCACACGGTCGGTATCAGAACGATACAAAAGAAAGGAAGAGAAAGCAAAAAGATCCCAGAGCTGACACGACCAGCCGATTGACTGTGCCGGGTCCACACAGCCACCCGTCTACACCGAAATCGAGGCCAAAGAGGTGTGTTGACGCACCTGGAGATCCCTGGAGTGCATCTCAACCGCCAGGATCCCTTCATCCGGCTTACGGGACGCCACCCACGGCAAACAGGTGGTACCTCCACTTAGCTCTTCGCAGAAGGGACATCAGCTATCAATCGAGTGACGTCCCCTATGAGAATTGAGCCCCGGGGCCACGACAAGGCGGGAGGATTCCCGGGGAAATTTCATGTGGTTGATAGAGGACTACTCAAGGAACATTTCTGTAAAAGTTTTGTCGAAATATCTGCAGTCATGTAGGAATAAAAGCAACCAAACTGCTGGAGCAATTGCCAAGAAAAACAGCCTTTTATAGACGGTAGTACATGTACCTAGATCCTTTCTGTGGAGTTTGAGCTTTATTAGTTGTATAGTTTCTGAGAAGATGATTTTTGAATATCTTTTCTATTTCTTACCATTTTGTTAACATTGCAACCAGCCTAATTGTGCAATTTACATAAATTTCCTGTGGTTGATGGAGGACTACTCAAGGAACATTTCTGTAAAAGTTTTGTCAAAATATCTGCAGTCACTTATCAATAAATGCAAATTTTCAATTTTCCAATTATAAGTCAATGGCAACTTAAAGTTGCCATAGCAACCAAACTGCCGGAGCAATTGCCAAGAAAAACAGTATTTTTATAGACGGTAGTACCTAGATTTTTTCTGTGAAGTTTGAGCTTTATTGGTTGTATAGTTTCTGAGGAGATGATTTTTGAATATCTTTTCGATTTTTGACCATTCGGTTGCCATGGCAACCAGCCTAATTATGCAATTTACATAAATTGCATGTGGCTGATAGAGGACTTCTCAAGGAACATTTCTGTAAATGCTTTGCCAAAATATCTGCAGTGACATAGCAATAAATGCATATTTTCAATTTTTCCCATACAAGTCAATGGAAACTTTAAGTTGGCATAGCAACCAACGTTCTGAAGCGATTTGGATAAATAAACAGTATTATTGGCTCCCCTTGCCTATAGATGCTATATATGAAATTTGGTAACAATGGGCCTTGTAGTTTCAGAGGAGATGTCTTTTGAAAATATTGACAGACGGACGACGGATGCCTGCCTATACTATATGCTCACCTGTGAGCCTTCGGCTCAGGTGAGCTAAAACCGCCTAATGCAAGGATTTATGATTTTTTTGCAGGAAGATACCGCCTAAGATGTAGATGACCTGATTAATTTTTGAAAAAAAAATCAAATTTTTGACCGAGTTATGCCCCTTTTATGACTTAGTGCATTGAAGCCTGTGGTACAACGCTACCCTTACATATGGTCAAGAACCGTAAGAGCTAGGAACTTGAAACTTTATACACATGATCAGGATTGAAAATAAGCAGACCTGTATTTTTTTTTATTTTTCTGCCGTTCATGTATTTCCAATGTTATGCCCCTTTTTAGACTTAGCATGTGCAACCTTGTGAACAAAAATCTCGAGAACCCCTGATGCTAGGAACATGAGGTTTTGCATGTCGGCAATGCCCACAGTGTGTATGACCTGATTTAATTTTTGAAAAAAAAAAAGGGAATTTTTGACCGAGTTATGCTCCTTTTTTGACTTAGTGCATTGTAAGCCTGTGGAACATTGTGAACAATCTCAAGAACGCCTGATGCTAGGATCATTATTTTTGCAGGAAGCTACTGCATAAGGTGTAGATGACCTGATGAGCTTTTGAAAAAAATCGTATTTTTTTGACCGAGTTATGCCCCTTTAACGACTAAGTGCGTTGAAGCCTATGGTATAAAAGTAGTGGATTGAAAATTTAAAGAGTAACTACACTTCAGGAACTGACTGAATCAGATCCCAGACCCTATCCCCAACATCAAAGGGAAAGATTGACAAAGACATCCCAACAAACAATAAATTACAAGTGATAAGCCGAGTCAGCAGCTCTTTCCCAAATAGATGGCAACTCAGCTATCTTTATTGAACTAAATAATTTAGACCAACAGACGGGTTACAACGGACTAAGGAAATTATATGAAAAACATGTAACAATTATTTTTACCTATTTTCTATTTTTATGATAGAAGGATTAAACTGAGAACACAATAAATTAAACAGCACCGAACATAAAACAAATGCAACCGCAACAAAAGTACCGCCTTGGGACGGTCAGTAATAACTACTGGGGGGTTTAAACCGGTTTTACAGGGCCCAAACCTTCACCCTCACCCTCCGCTGCGGTGCACACAATTAGTTGGTAGTTCGGTTCGTATGGAGGTCCCCTAACTCATCAGAGAGTCATCACGGTCAACAATTAAGACCAAGAAAAGACCGTGATGAAGCAAGGATGAGGACTCGACAGCCTAAACGTGTTGATACACCCGGAGATCCCTGGGGCGTCAGCAACACCACTGGAGTACTGGAGCAAAAGAAGACCACCAGTTGAACCCCGGTGGACCAAGAAACAGACAAACATCCGGCCCCAACCAATATATAGCTTTATGTAGGGGCTATCATAGAGTCTGAACCCCGACCCACCGGCGTGCAATTAAAGAGGACAGCAAAGTTGTCAACCGTGATTGGGTTAACCACTAAGCATGCAGACTGTCGCATTACATCTATGTTACAGCCAATGCGTTTAAATCGCATGATAATTTTCTTAAATTGATCGGAAAATTCTGTTTTCCCTACGATTTTGCGTAATTTATATACTAAGCCTATGGTACAAAAGTAGTGAAGCCTATGGTACAAAAGTAGTGGATTGAAGCCTATGGTACAAAAGTACCCTTACATATGGTCAAGAAATGTAACAGCCAGGAACTTGAAACTTTATACACATGATCAGGATGGAAAATAAGCAGTCCCGTATTTTCTCAATGCCCATAGTGTAGATGACCTGATTAACTTTTGAAAAAAGTTCTTGAATTTTTGGCCGAGTAATGCCCATTCTTTTGACTCAGTGCATTGAAAGCCTATGGCACTTTGTGAACAAAATATCTCAAGAACGCCTGATGCTAGGATCATGATGACCTGATTAACTTTTGTAAAGGTGTAGATGACCTGATTAACTTTTGGAAAAAAATCGTATATTTTTGGACCAAGTTATGCCCCTTTTAGGACTTAGTGCGTCGAAGCCTATGGTACAAAGGTAGCCTTACATATAGTCAAGAACCGTAAGAGCTAGGAACTCGAACCTTAAACACACGATCAGGATGGAAAATAAGCAGACCCGTATTTTTTTCCACCGGTCTTGTATTTTCAGAGTTATGTCCCTTTTTTAGACTTAGCCTGTGGAACCTTGTGAAAAAAATACCTCAAGAACCCCTGATGCGAGGATCATGAGGTTTTGCAGGATGACAATTACCAATGTGTAGATGACATTATTAGCTTTTGAAGAAAGTTCTTGAATTTGTGGCCGAGTTATGCCCCTTTTTCGACTTAGTGCCTTGTAAGCCTATGGAATATTGTGAACAAAATATCTCAAGAACCCCTGATGCTAGGATCATAATTTTTTGCAGGAAGATACCACTTAAGGTGTAGATGACCTGACTAAATTTTGGAAAAGATAAACCTTAAATTTTTGACTGAGTTAAGCCCCTTTTCCAACATAGTGCATTGAAGATTGAAGCCTATGGTACAAAGGTACAAGCATTGTGGGATGAACCTTCTTTAGAGGCAAGCATATGGTTGGGGGCATAGTGGCATAGTGTTTCATAAACACATTTTCTAGTTTTTTATTATTATTATTTTGTTTAGTAGCTATACTTAAGCGAAGACAAAGGTGGCAATACATATACTGTAAAAGGTTTATTAAGATTTCATCAGAGATATGACAGATATCCAATGATTGTATCGCTGAATTATATGGAAACTTTTGGTGTAAAAAAGTGCTTGAGAGGCGGTATTTAATAATTATATATCAACTAAAGGAGGAATTCATTAATGATAAGAATGGCTGGGGCAAATATATTGTTGTTCTCTTAGTAAACATAAGAGATGCTGGAAAAGATGCAGTGTAAAAGGGTTTGCGGTCGGCACGTGGTGTAGGGGATTGATTGATTTGGGTTTAACGGCCCTTTGAAACAGTATTTCAGTCTATATCGGGCCATCTCCCAAAGAGAGGGAGAAAATGTCCAAACAACCCGCACCTACTGCATGCACCGTAGGCCCATCAAATTAGTAGGACGCCCCGGCACTGTAAGCTATACCCAGCACCATCGCACAACCCAACCACCCCTCTTGTAGGGGAAATAATATTCTATTATAATTCTGTACCAAAATAATGGTACGTGGCTATTAAGTTTGATTTGGAGATAATTAATAAATTTTGCTAAGAACACGTGTCACAGAGGCAGATGAGTGTTCGGTACCATATTCAAATGGTACGTGCATGTGATAGATTAGCATTACAATGGTTTGAACCACTGGCAGACGCGATGTTTTAAATGGCAGGTTTGTTGCAGCATTTGTAATTATTATTGTTGCAAGGGTATGAATTGAATATATATATATATATATATATATATATATATATATAAATGTCTGGGTGGAAAGTAAGGGTAAATGGCATACGCTAAATATTTATTTAATATCTGCTTTATGTAGGAATGAAAAGTGTAATTTGGTTTTGGAACGAGGACAGCCAGAGGATGTTTATAGGTGTCTTTCCGGAACGGGAATAAGTGGGTTTTCTTGGCTCATTACTAAATACTGAGCAAGAAACTGGAGCAAAATCTATAATGGATGAATAAATAAATAAATGATAATGGAAAATTCGTAAAAAAAAGAAGATAATCGGGTAAGAATCAAGACATCTGATTGTATAAGGCCTGGACCTGAAGCGATTCAAGAGTCGCACTTCTAGGTTTCAGATTTCCTTAAATCTCACTATTAAACCAAAAACTCCCCTTCGTGACTTATATGAAGTCAAAGTTATAAAGAACGTTGACCATTTTGAGAGTTCATTTACGCAAAAGTCTAGTTCCAGTGAACTATCTTTTGATGGTATCGGTGTTAGTTTACAGGAGGAAAATTTAACACTAGATCGGAAACAACTGGATTACTTGGTAACTGGAAACATATTTTCCGCTGTTCCTACTGATCTAGGTTTCACTGACCTTGTTGTGCAGCATGAGATCAATCTCTCTGAGGATACTCCATTTAAGGACCCATATAGGCATACAAAAATCATCAGATGAGTCTACATCATAAAAGGAAATAGAGTCTATTGCCCAACTCGCAGTGCACTTGTGGATCCTAGATCATATGATGTTATCCTTCATTATCGAGGGGTGAGTCATAGCCTGTGGTGTATGAAGAGATCAATAATAAATTGCCATCATAAAAGCTGAGGCAGAGGATGAAGGCTTGTAGAAATGCTGATAAAGACTTAAGTATATAATTTCTTGATACATTTTTCCCTTTCAAACTCTGAAATGCTTTATTTGATCTCAAGACTGTAGCAGAGCTAATTTTCGAATTCCCGGACGGAGAGAAACAGTGACATCAGATACAATGGGGGTTACACTCACAGAAATTGGTTTAAGCCAACCAACATCTGTAGACATTGTCTGGAATAATGATGTAATAAAACTATTATTAATGTAACTAAATTGCTTTTGAATTGATGCAAATTTTGTTAACATATATTATTATGCCCTGTCACTGTGAATACGTGTTTCAAACCATATTTTATCAAATCACATAATATCTGTTTAAGGAAAGCTAGATTACTCTGATTTTCATGTAGATTGATGGGGGTTTAACGGCCCTTTGAGACCTTATTTCAGTCTATATCGGGCCGTCTCCCAGAGAGGGAGCTAGACAAGAGAAATGATAGACGAGCGAAAAAATGCCTAAACAACCTCCAACCGCACCTACTGCAAGCACAGTAGGCCCTTGTCCTACTATAATCAAAAGTAGGACGCCCTGGTACTGAAGTTATACACAGCACCACCAGACCACCCCCAAGTAGAAAAAATGGATTCAGAATAAAATTTCAATGAATTATGCAATTAGGTTCGTTGATACATTTTTCCCTTTCAGACTCTGATATGCTTTATTGGATCTCAAGACTAGAAGAGCTAATTTTCGAATTCCCGGACGGAGAGAAACAGCAACATCAGATTCAACGGGGGTTCCACTCACAGAAATTGGGTTAAGCCAACCAAAATCTGTAGACATTGCCTGGAAGAGTGATGTTATGAAACGATTATTTATATAACTGAATGAATTGCTTGTGAATTGTTGCAAATTTTGTTTATATATATAATTATTTCGTCACTGTGAATACGTGAAAATTGTTTTTATATATAATTATTCCGTAACTGTGAATACGTGAAATATTTATATTAATATATATATCATTATTCCGTCAATCTGCCGAGGGATCTCCAGTTTATCAACACTGTTTAAAACCTTATTTTATCAAACCACATAATATCTGTTTAAGGAAAGCTGGATTACTCTGATTTTCAGGTAGATTGATTGACTGGGGTTTAACGGCCCTTTGAGACCTTATTTCAGTCTATATAGGGCCGTCTCCCAGAGAGAGGGAGACAGAAGAGAGAAATGATAGACGAGAGAAAAAATGCTCAAACAACCTCCAACCGCACCTACTGCAAGCACAGTAGGCCCTTGTCCTACTATAATCAAAAGTAGGACGCCCTGGTACTGAAGTTATACACAGCACCACCACACCACCCCCAAGTAGAAAAAATGGATTCGGAATAAAATTTCAATGAATTATGCAATTAGGTTCGTTGATACATTTTTCCCTTTCAGACTCTGATATGCTTTATTGGATCTCAAGACTGTAGCAGAGCTAATTTTCGAATTCCCGGACGGAGAGAAACAGCAACGTCAGATTCAACGGGGGTTTCACTCACAGAAATTGGGTTAAGCCAACCAAAATCTGTAGACATTGCCTGGAAGAGTGATGTTATGAAACGATTACTTATATAACTGAATGAATTGCTTGTGAATTGTTGCAAATTTTGTTTTATATATAATTATTACGTCACTGTGAATACGTGAAAATTGTTTTTATATATCATTATTCCGTCAATCCGCCCAGGGATCTCCAGTTTATCAACACACTACTTTGGCCCTGGCTTCAAATAGACGAGCGTTTCGGGTTAGGCCCGACCCGATTCAATCGGCTCGGTCGTGTTGAGCTCTAGAAATATGCTTCTTGATTCTTCCCTTCCATCTTTCTTTATACGTATCTTTAATGGTACATATCGGGTTTGAAATTCCCTTCATTTCTCTCTTTTATGGGTATTTTAATGGGCAGCGGCTGATGGGTTAATTGAAGGGCATATTTTTCGGCCTTCAGCATTGGGGATTTAAACCGAGGGATTTGAACGATGAGTATAATGGCTATGTAGCTTTGGCGTTGGAGATAGGAGATCCATTTCCATAACAAGAGGGACATGGTGGCCCTGAATCGCTCACCTGAGCATTCATCAGTTCACTGGCTCTGGTGAAGATTTATAAGAGTTTTTACCATACTAACATTTGACCTAGTTTTTGACCCGACATGACCCAGTTTCAAACTTGGCCTGGATATTGTAAGAATAAACATTCTGACACAGTTTCATTGAGATTGGATCAAAACTGTGCCCTCTGGAGCGTATACAAGGTCGTTCTTATATTTGACCTAGTGACCAAGTTTTTGACCCGACATGACCCAGTTTCAAACTTTAAACTTTACCTAGATTTCATTAAGATAAACATTCTGACAGAGTTTCATGAAAGGGTGTACACAAAGTTTTTCTAAGATTTGACCTTGAGCCGACGTGACTCAGTTTCATAGGGGGCTTAGATATATGGACAATAAACATTTTGACATAGTTTCATGAAGATTGGATCAAACCTTTGCCTTCTAGTGCTAACACAACGTTTTTCTAAGATTTGACCTAGTGACCTAGTTTTTACACGACATGACCTACTTTCAAACTTGGCCGAGAGTTTATGAAGATAAACATTCTGACAAAGTTTCATAAAGATTGGATCAAAACTGTGTCCTCTAGAGCGTAAACAAGGTTTTTCTAAGATTTGACCTAGTGACCTAGTTTTCAACCCGACATGACCCAGTTTCAAACTTGTCCTACATTTTATGAGGATAAACATTCTGACAAAGTTTCATGAACTTTGAATCAAAACTGTGCCTTCTAGAGCGCACACAAAGTTTTTCTAAGATTTGACCTAGTGACCTAGTTTATGACTTGACATGACCCAGTTTCGAACTTGGCCTAGAGTTAATGGAGATAAACATTCTGACAATGTTTCATAAAAATTGGATCAAAACTGTGTCCTCTAGAGCGTACACGGGGTACTTCTATGATTTGACCTAGTGACCTAGTTTTTGACCCGACGTGACCCAGTTTCGAACTTGTTTTAGATATTATGAGGATAAACATTCGGACAAAGTTTCATGACTTTTGGATGAAAACTGTGCCTTCTAGAGCGTAAACAAAGTTTTTCTAAGATTTGACCTAGTGACCAAGTTTTTGACCCGACATGACCCAGTTTCAAACTTATCCTACATATTATGAGGATAAACATTCTACCAAAGTTTCATGAACTTTGGATCAAAACTGTGTCCTCTAGAGCGTACACAAGGTTTTCCTATGATTTGACCTAGTGACCTTGTTTTTGACCCGACATGACCTACTTTCAAACTTGGCCAAGAGTTTATGGAAGTAAACATTCTAAGAAAGTTTCATAAAGATTAGATCAAAACTGTGTCCTCTAGAGCGTACACAAGGTTTTTCTATGATTTCACCTTGTGACCTAGTTTTTAACCCGACATGACCCAGTTTCAAACTTGTCCTACATATTATGAGGATGAACATTCTGACAAAGTTTCATGAACTTTGGATCAAACCTTTGCCTTCTAGTGCTAACACAACGTTTTTCTAAGATTTGACCTAGTGACCTCGTTTTTACACGACATGACCTACTTTCAAACTTGGCCGAGAGTTTATGAAGATAAACATTCTGACAAAGTTTCATAAAGATTGGATCAAAACTGTGTCCTCTAGAGCGTAAACAAGGTTTTTCTAAGATTTGACCTAGTGACCTAGTTTTCAACCCGACATGACCCAGTTTCAAACTTGTCCTACATTTTATGAGGATAAACATTCTGACAAAGTTTCATGAACTTTGAATCAAAACTGTGCCTTCTAGAGCGCACACAAGGTTTTTCTAAGATTTGACCTAGTGACCTAGTTTATGACTTGACATGACCCAGTTTCGAACTTGGCCTAGAGTTAATGGAGATAAACATTCTGACAATGTTTCATAAAAATTGGATCAAAACTGTGTCCTCTAGAGCGTACACGGGGTACTTCTATGATTTGACCTAGTGACCTAGTTTTTGACCCGACGTGACCCAGTTTCGAACTTGTTTTAGATATTATGAGGATAAACATTCGGACAAAGTTTCATGACATTTGGATGAAAACTGTGCCTTCTAGAGCGTAAACAAAGTTTTTCTAAGATTTGACCTAGTGACCAAGTTTTTGACCCGACATGACCCAGTTTCAAACTTATCCTACATATTATGAGGATAAACATTCTACCAAAGTTTCATGAACTTTGGATCAAAACTGTGTCCTCTAGAGCGTACACAAGGTTTTCTTATGATTTGACCTTGTGACCTTGTTTTTGACCCGACATGACCTACTTTCAAACTTGGCCAAGAGTTTATGGAAGTAAACATTCTAAGAAAGTTTCATAAAGATTAGATCAAAACTGTGTCCTCTAGAGCGTACACAAGATTTTTCTATGATTTCACCTTGTGACCTAGTTTTTAACCCGACATGACCCAGTTTCAAACTTGTCCTACATATTATGAGGATAAACATTCTGACAAAGTTTCATGAACTTTGGATCAAAACTGTGCCTTCTAGAGCGTATACAAGGCTTTTCTAAGATTTGACCTAGTGACCTAGTTTTTGACCCAACAAGACCCAGTTTCGAACTTGGCCTAGAGTTTATAGAGATAAACATTCTGACAATGTTTCATAAAGATTGGATCAAAACTGTGTCCTCTAGAGCATACACAAGGTTTTTTATATGATTTGACCTAGTGACCTAGTTTTTGACCCGACATGACCCAGTTTCAAACTTATCCTAGATATAATAAGCATAAACTTTCTGATTAAGTTTCATGAACTTTGGATCAAAACTGTGCCTTCTAGAGCGTACACAAGGTTTTTCTAAGATTTGACCTAGTGACCTAGTTTTTGACCCGACATGACCCAGTTTCGAACTTGGCCTAGAGTTTATGAAGATAAACATTCTGACAAAGTTTCATAAAGATTGGATCAAAACTGTGTCCTCTAGAGAGTACACAAGGTTTTTCTATGATTTGACCTAGTGACCTAGTTTTATACCCGACGTGACCCAGTTTCGAGTGAGTGAGTGAGTGATATGTGTTTTACGGCACATCAGCACAAAAAGGCTATTTCGCGCCGAAAACGCTACAAAAAGATACGTGTTATATGCATAAGGTCAGAAATAAGTGCAGTATAAAAATGAATGAAGTCGGGTATGTGGTAAAACACGCCGATCAACGGCTATCTTAAGACTGACAAAATAAAACGAACTCTCGACCAGCGAGATGAGTAAACACAAATTTAAAACAATAGTTGTAAAAATACCTCGACTTATTTAAACTATATTTTACCATATATGCCGATCTCTTTTAAGAAAGAAAAGATTTTCACTGGTTCAACCGTGTCAAACAGTTGTTTGATACTGTTGACACGGAAAAACCTAGAACGCATAACACGAAACTCCGCGCAATCTAAGAGAAAGTGTTTTACACTAAAAGGTTCCTGGCAAGGAATGCACATAGGCGGATCCTCGCCTTTCAACAGAAACGAATGAGTAATAAAAGTATGGCCGATTCTAAGTCGAGCCAAAGTTACTTCTTCCTTACGATCAATTCTATTATAGAGATAAACATTCCGACAATGTTTCATAAAGATTGGATCAAAACTGTGTCCTCTAGAGCATACACAAGGTTTTTTATATGATTTGACCTAGTGACCTAGTTTTTGACCCGACATGACCCAGTTTCAAACTTATCCTAGATATAATTAGCATAAACTTTCTGATTAAGTTTCATGAACTTTGGATCAAAACTGTGCCTTCTAGAGCGTACACAAGGTTTTTCTAAGATTTGACCTAGTGACCTAGTTTTTGACCCGACATGACCCAGTTTCAAACGTGCCCTAGATTTTATGGAGATAAACATTCTGACAAAGTTTCATAAAGATTGGATCAAAACTGTGTCCTCTAGAGCGTACACAAGGTTTTTCTATGATTTGACCTAGTGACCTAGTTTTTGACCCGACGTGACCCAGTTTCAAACTTGTCCTAGATACAATGAGGATAAACATTCTGACAAAGTTTCATGAACTTTGGATGAAAACTGTGCCCTCTAGAGCGTACACAAGGTTTTTCTAAGATTTGACCTAGTGACCTAGTTTTTGACCCGACATGACCCAGTTTCGAACTTGGCCTAGATTTTATGGAGATAAACATTCTGACAAAGTTTCATAAAGATTGGATCAAAACTGTGTCCTCTAGAGCGTACACAAGGTTTTTCTATGATTTGACCTAGTGACCTAGTTTTAGACCCGACGTGACCCAGTTTCGAACTTGTCCTAGATACAATGAGGATAAACATTCTGACAAAGTTTCATGAACTTTGGATGAAAACTGAGCCCCTTAGAGCGTACACAAGGTTTTTCTAAGATTTGACCTAGTGACCTAGTTTTCTGACCCGACATGACCCAGTTTCGAACTTGGCCTAGATTTTATTAAGACTAACATTCTGACAAATTTTCATAAAGATTGGATCGAAACTGTGCCCGCTAGAGTGTACACAAGCAAAAGTTGACGGACGTCCGGACGTACGACGGACGACGGACATCAGGGTATCCCAAAAGCTCACCCTGAGCACTTCGTGCTCAGGTGAGCTATAAACGTCCCCTTGTAGGGCTCCGTGGAGGGTGAAGCGTCCGGACGGACGTACGACGGACATCAGGGTATCCCAAAAGCTCACCCTGAGCACGAATTCGTGCTCAGGTGAGCTAAAAACGTCCCCTTGTAGGGCTCCCTGGAGGGTGAAGCGCATAGCCATCGAAATGAAAATACATAAATCATGGAATCCAATAAGTCAAACAAGAGGGCCAAGAGGCCCTGAATCGCTCACCTGACCAAAAAGGTTAAAGGTCAAACAAGGGTCATCATTTAACAAACCTGATAGTTTGCAACCACTTTCAAATGGTTTTGAAGAAGATTTTTGAATATTTTCTATGTATTGCTATGGTTCAAACCCTGGACCCCCTGGGGCAGGGCCATTTTGGACCCTGTGGCCATCATTTGAATAATTTTGGTAAAGAACCACTAGGCAATGCCACATACTATATTTCAAGCATCTGAGCCAAGTGGTTCTGAAGAAGATTTTTGAATATTTTTCTATGGTTCAAACCCAGGACCCCCTAGGGTGGGGCCATTGTAGACCCTGGGGTCATCATTTGAACAAACTTGGTAATAGACCACTAGGCAAAGCTACATACCAAATGTCAAGCATCTGAGCCTTGCGGTTCTGAAGTAGATGATTTTTTAAAAATTTTCTATGTATTTCTATGGTTCAAACCTGGGACTCCCTGCCCCGGGGCCATTTTGGACCCTGGGGCCACCATTTGAACAACTTGGTAGAGGGCCACTAGGAAATGTAACATACCTAATTTCAAGCATCTGAGGCAAGCAGTTCTGGTGAAGAAGATTTTTAAGTATTTTTTAGTTTCGAACCAAAGAACCCCTGCCCCAGGACCATTTTGAACCCAGGGGCTACCATTTGAACAAATTTGGTAGAGGACCACTGAACAATGCTACATACCAAATTTCAAGCAGCTGAGCCTTGCGGTTCTGAAGCAGATGATTTTTAAGTATTTTTTAGTTCCGAAACCCAAGACCCCCTGCCCCAGGGCCAATTTGGACCCTGGGGCCACCATTTAAAGAAACTTGGTAAAGGACCACTAGGCAATGCTACATACCAAATTTCAAGCATCTGGGAGTGAGTGAGTGATATGGATTTTACGGCACATCAGCACCAAAAGGGCTATTTCGCGCCGAAAACGCTATAAACGAAAACGCGTTATACGCATAAGGTCATAAATGAATGCACAGTATAAAATGAATCAAGTCGGGTATGTCGTAAAACACGCCGATCAACGGCTAGCTTAAGACTGATAACATAAAACGAACTCTCGGCCAGCGAGATGAGTAAACACAAATTTAAATCTACTGTTGTAAAAATACCGCGACTTAACTAAACTATATTTTACTATATATGCCAATCTCTTTCAAAAACGAAAAGATTTTCGCTGGTTCAACCGTGTCAAACAGTTGTTTCATACTGTTGACACGGAAAAACCTAGCACGCGTAATACGAAAATCCATGCAATCTAAAAGGAAATGTTTAACACTAAAAGGTTCCTGGCAAGGAATGCACAAAGGCGGATCCTCACCTTTCAACAGAAACGAATGAGTAATAAAAGTATGGCCGATTCTGATTCGAGCCAATGTTACTTCTTCCTTACGATCAATTCTATAAGATGGTTGCCATTCACCAAGTGAAGGCTTGATAGAGTGAAGTTTGTTAAAGACAGCAGCATTCCATGATATCTGCCACTTATCATGAAGATATGTATTTATGCAAGGTTTGATATCAGTGTAAGGAATTTTTAGATCAGAAATATGAACAGTTAAAGCCGATTTTGCGGCCATGTCGGCCTTTTCGTTGCCTTTAATCCCAACGTGACTGGGAAGCCAACAAAATACAATGTTGTTTAGCTCAGCTAAGTCATTATGTTTCAAGAGGATATCTAAAAGAAGAGGATTCTCAATATGGCGATTATTTAGGGATTGCAGAACAGAAAGGGAATCAGAAAAGATGATAAAATCTGTATTCCTAGACTGTTCAATATGATCCAAGGCTAAATCAATAGCTTTGATCTCCGCTGAAAAAATTGAGGCATTAACAGGTAATCTACGTTTGTATGTTTCGGATGGAGCAACACAAGCAGAGCCAGCTGTGTCTCCATCCTTTGAACCATCAGTATATAAAGTCTCATAGTTAGAAAAGTCAGACAGCAGTTCATTAAATTTAGTTCGAAATACAAGAGGGTCAGTTTGAGATTTTTTATCAGTATGCAAAGAAAATAAAACACGTGGCTGAGTAAATGTCCATGGTGGCGTATCTGGAACCTTAAACTGTTCAATTGTGTCTAAATCTACATTCATATTTTCAAATTCTGAAGAGATTCTACTGCCAAAGGAAGGAATCATATTTGGTTTATTCTCAAATAATGTTTTATATTGTGGCCGAAAAACTGTTTCATACGTTGGATTTGATGGATTTGATTTTAGTTTAAGGGCATACTGCAGGGAGAGTTTAAGACGTCTATTATAAAGTGATGGTTCATTTGCCTCTGCTAAAAGACTCTCCGAGGGAGAAGTTCTGAAAGCTCCCAAGGCGAGCCGGAGTCCCTGATGATGAATGGGATCAAGCATTTCCAAATAAGATTTTCTAGCGGATCCATATATTATTGAGCCATAGTCTAGTTTGGACCGTATAATAGTTCTATACAGATTAAGTAAAACTTTACGATCTGCTCCCCAGTCAGTATGGGCAACAACTCGTAGTAGGTTCAACGCTTTTTGACATTTTGCTTTAAGCTGTTTAATGTGTGGAATAAAGGAAAGCTTTTTATCAAAGATAACCCCTAGAAATTTATTTTCTTCTACTACAGGAATGGGTGTCCCGTCCAAGGTGAGCACTGGATCATCATGCGCTTTTCGAAGGTGACAGAAATGCATGCAAACTGTCTTAGATTTCGAAAATTTGAATCCATTTTCAGTTGCCCACGTTTGAATTTTATTTAGATTTTGTTGAAGCTGACGTTCAATAGTATGCATATTTTTTGACCGATAACAAATCAAAAAGTCATCTACATATAAGGAACAGTCAACACCAGGATTAAGACATTTAACAATATTGTTTATTTTTAGACTGAAAAGAGTAACAGACAAAATACTACCTTGAGGCACACCTTGTTCTTGATCATGTGCCTCAGACAAAGTTGAACCTACACGTACTTTGAATTCTCTATTGGATAAGAAGTTTTGAACGAATAGTGGCAATCGGCCTTTAAGACCTATTTCATGTAAATCATTCATTATACCATACTTCCAAGTTGTATCGTAAGCCTTCTCTAAATCAAAGAAGACAGCAACTAAGTGCTCCTTCTTGATGAAAGCTTCACGTATAAAGGTTTCTAATCTAACCAAGTGATCATTAGTACTGCGTTGGTGCCTGAAACCACTCTGAAATTCTGTAATAATATTATTTGTTTCAAGGTACCAAACGAGTCTTTCATTGATCATTCGCTCCAATGTTTTACATATGCAGCTCGTTAAAGCAATAGGACGGTAGTTGTTTGGGTTCGTATTATCTTTTCCAGGTTTTGGTATGGGGATTATCGTAGCTTCTTTCCAAGACTTTGGCACATTACCAGTTTCCCAAATGTCATTAAATGTTTTCAAAAGAACCGAAAGAGAAGAGTCTGGAAGATGTTTCAAAAACTGGTAATGGATATCATCAGGCCCCGGAGATGAATCATGAGCCTTTGAAAGAGCATCTTTAAGTTCCGAAAGAGAAAAAGATTGATTATAAGTTTCTGTGTTGTTGGATGAAAATTTTAGATTCTGTTTTTCCTTCTGCTTTTTAATATTCTTGAATTTTGGACTATAATTTTCAGAAGAAGAATTTTTCGAGAAAGCGTCAGCGAGAGTATTAGAAATATCTTTTTTGGAAGTAACTTTAGAATTATTTATATTTAAGTGTCCCAGTGAGCTAGATTTTCCTTTTCCCTGAATTTTACGAACCATGTCCCATACTTTCTTTATTGAAGTTCGAGAATTTAATTTGGAAACATACTGTTTCCAAGATTTTTTCTTTGATTCTTTAATTGTTCGACGAGCTTTTGCACGGAAAACACGATAGTTATTTAAATTATCATGTGTTGGGCGATTATTGAATTGTCGCAGTGCTCCTTTGCGTTGTTTTATAGCAGTTTTACAGTCATCTGTAAACCAAGGCTTTTTAATCTTTTTTGATTTCGTTGATGTTTTTGGAACTGTTTCTTCTGCTATATTAATAAGAATAGATGCAAATGACTCAATCGGATCATCAGCCTCCTGGACTGTGTCTTCAAGAAGTCGAGTTTCACAAAGAGTGTGAAACTGGGCCCAGTTAGCTTTATTTAGTTTCCACCTTGAAACGGGCTCATCAATATCTGGACCAATGTTATTTAGAAAAACAGGAAAGTGGTCACTACCGCAGAGATCATCATGAACTTTCCAGTCATAGTCCAAAAGAAGGGTGGGAGTGCAAATAGAGAGGTCTAAAGAAGTGTATGTACCAGTTGCTGGATGGAGATACGTAGGAGTTTTAGTGTTATACAGACAAAGTCCATTGTTGTCGATAAAATTTTCAATTACTCTGCCTTTGTCATTAATATCTTTGGAACCCCAAAGAATATTATGACCATTAAAATCTCCCAACAATATGAAGGGAGAAGGGAGTTGCGGAACAAGATCATCAAGCTCTTTTAAAGACAATCTCGAATTGGGAGGAATATATATAGAACAAATAGTTACTACGCGATGGAGAGTTATACTAACTGCAACTGCTTGTAAATTCGTATGTAATTGCACCTGACTATGAGGAGTGTTATTATTGACAATTATGGAGACACCGCCAGCGGCTCTCTCATTATTTGTACTAAAAGTATGAAAAGAACTATAGTTTCTGATGGAAATGTTATCGGTGTCTTTTAGATGTGTTTCTTGAAGACACAGAGCAGCAGGCTCATAATCCTTCAGAAGGAGCAATGTTTCTTCATAGTTGGCTTTTAAGCCTCGACAATTCCATTGTATAATTCTATTTTTCATTATTATTCATTATGAATATATATTGGAGCAAAATGGTTAGATCTATTCTTAGGAAGTAGGTATTCTGTTAAGTGTCCCCCTTGGGAGACAGGATGGGGATTCCTCCGCATCCATGTCCTCCAAGGCGGCCCACCTATTATGCTGCCTAATCGGATCATTAGATCCTTTCGGCTGTCTATCTGATTCAGGTACAGGTTTCTCCTTTACCTTTGGTTTAGGGTCAGGAGTCCTGTCTGAAGAGTTCTTGTTTGTTCTTAACGTGTCGTGAACAATCTTTTGTAATTTCTTGTCTGCTTTTTGTTGTTTTTCTTTTTCTTTCTGACTTAATCTATCCGACGAGTCTCGTGTTGCTTCGGCAGATGCTTCAGTTGCTTTAACATTGTAAGACGAAGACTGGGGGGCTCCTGTGATAAGTACAGGGTCTGTTTGTGTCGTAGCATCGACTAATGATACCGTGACACCAGCAGTCTTCGTAATGCTAGCATAACTTTTACCTGGTGCTGCCGTGTAGCTGTCAACGATTTTCCGCGCTTCTGGAAACGATATATTCCTGGTGTACTTGACTTTGAGAATTTCTTTCTCAGTGTGCCAGGCCTGGCATTTCCGCGAATTGGCGGGGTGGTCTTCCTTACAGTTGAAACATTTCGCTTGACGTTTACAATCTGTTTCATCCGCACAATGCTGCGGCTGACCACAGTTAGCACATATCGTTTCTTTTCTGCATCTGTCTTCGTGATGCCCAAATACTTGGCACCGATAACATCGCAGTGGATTTGGAATGTAGGGATCAACGGAGACACGAAGAAATGCGACTTTTAATTGTTTGGGCAAAACTGATGTGTTAAAGGTGAATACGAAAGTGTTGGTGTCTTTAAGCGTCTCGTCTCGACGAACTTTAATACGACGGACTGCAACTACACCTTGCTCCCTCATATTTTCAAGGATCTCTTGATCGCTGAACCCTTTTAAATCGGGGCAGCGAACAACGCCCTTGGAAGTATTTAGGGAGCTGTGCAGTGCGACTTTCACTTCTAGGTCGAAAAATTTGTTGATACGTAACAGATTTTCTATTGATTTCTTGTTAACGTATTCGACCAGAAGGTCACCTGAGCGCAATTTCTTTATGCTCTTTGGCACACCAGCGATGCCATGAAGCGCTTTTTCGATGACAAATGGAGACAAGCTCGACATTTGTCTTTCTTCTTTCGATGAGATAACTAAGAAGCGCGGAGTTGGTACAAACGTAGCGGATTGACTAAGTTCATTCTCTGATGGGTCATCAGAGTCGGTGTCACGTGGCCGTTTCGAATTATGTTGAGAAGCTTTGGGGTTTGAAGTTGGGGGGGCCATGAGAAGATAAAGAAAATGATTCATCTCCGGTGCTCTCCACCCGCCAAGGAGCCCAACAAGGGAGCACTTATATAGAGTGGATATCCTAAACTCCAAGTGCTAGAGATACACTGAAGATATACTCGGATAGGACAGAATGCCTACACGATTGACCCATCAGCCGCCGCCTTCTAGGAATGGAAAAAGATGAGAAAAAGGATTCATGGGCACATGGTCAGTATCAGAATGATACAAAGATTGGAAGAGAAGGTAAAGTTGGTTCCCAGGGCATGGCACGACAAAGCCGATTGATCATATTCGGGCCCATATGACCTCCCGTCTAGTTGAAATCAGGGCCAAAGTGATGTGTTGCAGACTGGATACGTCGTAGGCAGTCTACTCAATCACCAGGATCCCTTCTTCCAACGACACGGGTCGCAGCTCACGGCAAACGAGCCGCCCCCTTTTAGACTGCCTTTTACGTCACGCAGAGGGATTCGTCTGGCCTATTCTATCCCGGGACCAGCACGGGGTATTCAAGCATCTGAGCCAAGCAGTTCTGGAGAAAAAGATTTTTAAGTATTTTTAAGTTTCGAACCCAAGACCACCTGCCCCAGGGCCATTTTGGACCCTGGGGCCACCATATGAACAAACTTGGTAGAGCACCACTAGACAATGCTTCATACCAAATTTCAAGCCTCTGAGCCAAGCAGTTCTGCAGAAGAAGATTTTTAAGTATCTTTTAGTTTCAAACCCAAGACCCCCTGCCGCAGGGCCATTTTGGACCCTGGGGCCACCATTTGAACAAACTTGGTAGAGGACCACTAGACAATGCTTCATACCAAATTTCAAGCCTCTGAGCCAAGCAGTTCTGGAGAAGAAGATTTTTAAGTATCTTTTAGTTTCAAACCCAAGACCTCCTGCCCCAGGGCCATTTTGGACCCTGGGGCCACCATTTGAATAAACTTGGTAGAGGACCACTAGGCAATGTGACATACCAAATTTCAAGCATCTGAGCCAAGCGGTTCTGGAGAAGAAGATTTTTAAGTATCTTTTAGTTTTGAACCCAAGACCCCCTGCCCCAGGGCCATTTTGGACCCTGGGGCCACCATTTGAACAAACTTGGTAGAGGTCCACTAGACAATGCTTCATACCAAATATCAAAGCCCTAGGCCCAGCGGTTTCAGAGAAGATGTCATTTAAAGCAAATTGTTGACGACGCACGACGGACGACGGACGACGGACACTTGGTGATCACAATAGCTCACCCTGAGCCTAAAGGCTCAGGTGAGCTTAAAAAGAGCGCTTCAACCTGAATCGGACGACGACTTGGAACAATCACCTCACTTTGTATTTAAAGGAAACGAAGCATTTGCTCGATTTCTTGTAATAAAATCAATGGAGGAGAAAGCGGTCACGTCCCTTCCTCCTTTTATCATAGAAAAACAGATTGAGAGCATAATCGGCACTCCTAAATCTGTCAAAAAGTATAAAGGAAATCCCTTTCACGACTGCTCTGTATGAATGAAATAATGTTGAATGTACGTAAAATGTTGTATCACTGAATTATTGTTAAATGACTAAAGTATTGTTAAGGGTTTGTAAAGATAACTGTGTTGGTTTAAATAGGAAGAAGAAACAAGCATAATATATTCACTTTATATTATTAAAATTGTCATTTCTATAGCATTTAGCATAGAAGCTGAAATGTACTTAGAGAATCCTGATACATGGAGGTTGTTTATCTTGGCAATGAAGCAAGTCAGATTTGAACTTTTGAAATCACATGTTTAAATATCAAACTGTTTATTGTTTTAATTCCCACAGCTGTGCTTACATGTTTTATTGGAATTGTTTTAAAATCTGTCATATTTGATAAGTATTTTCATAAGCATGCCAATCAAACTCTAGTGCATGTTTAGGGTTATGCAGCTGCAGAATCTTTTGTTAACATTCTTTGTGCATTTTCACACGTAATTAAGGGGTTCAAGCTTATAGTTCAGTCATCAAAATAATGACAGATAATTTATATTTTATGCTGTTTCTGGCAACTGTTTAGGGGTGTGCGTGGGAGCTTGGATGTCTTGGGATGTTAGAAAACGTATATTTAGTTTCAGGCTGACCATATTCATCAGTTCAGTTCAGGTTTTGTGTTGTCTTGAGCAACCTACTGTTCTCATTTGATTCAACGAGCTTTTATTAAAATGAAATATTAAAAACTGTTAGAAAGTTTAGAAGTCTGTATTTTACTTGTTCACAAAAGCGAAGTACTGAAATTGAAAAAGAAAAGCTATACGAAAACTAACAATAAAATACAAGTTATCTTACACTTGTATTGTTTGGTGCCGCTCCCCGGCTGAATCAAAAGAAAAGACAACTTAGTGAAAAAATTCAAAAAGGAAAATGGAGGATTTAGGAAAGAAGATTTCGCAGGTAGGTGATGTTTTTATTTACCTTGTCTTTGTTTTGATTGTTAACTTATGGTTTGCCAATTAGTAAATTAGAAATTATTTAAATTAGAAATAAAAAAAAATTACAGATCAGAACCAAGCCCAAGCACAACCTCTCGACCCTGGTGTGCAGGCTTTTCAAAATTTAAGATTAGACGTCGCGAATATTTCTCAGGCACTAGCGGCGCAAGGAATCTCAGCTTCAGTCAGTAGATTTGATGGCAATCCGAAGCAATTTAGGGAATGGATTAAGTCCATTGGAAAATATGCTATGTTGATTGGTGCCCCTGATGGCCGTAAGCAATTAATAGCATTTCAAACTTCTGGGGGTGCAGTCTCTGGATTTATTCAGAGATATATCCAGGCTAATCCCAACAATACTTGGGAACAAATGAAGACACAATTAAGTGTCAGGTTTTCAGACGTGACAGATGCTCAAATGGCTCTGTCGCTATTGAGGCAAACAAGACAAAAGGTAGGGGAGACCATACATAATTATGCAGAAAGAATTCTGTCCCTTGCCGAAGACGCATATCATAATCAAGGGGGAGATGCCGTCGAAAGGCAATTGATAGATATCTTTGTAGACGGCTTAAGTAATGACCAACTGAAAATGAAGATCCTTAGGGATCAACCAAACACTTTGCAGGGTGCAGTAGGGGTTGCTACTAATGAGCAGTACTTAACGACACGTGTACAAATGTCCCATCAATTTCACACATCTAGCAACCATACTCCAATGGAAGCTGACCATTCACGAGGTCAACGTTTCAGGCCTAGACAGGGATATAATAGGGGCAATAGCACAGTCAATACACAGGGGTTACGACAGGTCAAATGTTGGCACTGTGGCAGACTAGGGCACATAAGTAGAGAATGTAGAGATAAGGCAGAAAACAGACCACCAATGGGCCATGGTCGACCAAGAGATCAAGCCCCACAAAAACAAAATATTCGGGAAAACTAGGACGCTCTTTGTATAATGAGGTCAATACAAAGAGTCATGAAAACAACATGTGAAAATTCAGCTCAACAAACATTCAAGATCAGTGTGTCAGGCAATCCAAACTCTTGTCTAGTAAAGGTTGGAAAACAAAGGTTTAGAACTCTTGTAGACACTGGAGCAGAATGCTCATTGATGCATCGTCGTACTTATGATCAGCTAAAAGATAGGCCGAAATTGTTAAACAAGAAAGTTTGTTTACAATCTGCAAATGGCACAGAATTAAAATGTGACGGTTGTATCGGTGTACAAATTTGTATTGGTAATACCGAAATGTCTCAAGACTTCTATGTGATTAGAGATTTAAACAGAAATATGATACTTGGTTTGGATTGGCTGAAAAAGCACAACGTTAGGATTTATTTTGATTTGAAATGCCTTAGAATTAACGGAAAACACTATGTAAACTTAGAAGATATTCATATTGCAGCCACAGTTAGAATGAAAAAGACCTGTTTAATAAAACCTCAAACTGCTGTTATATGTTACGGTAAAGTTAGAGAAAATCCAGACTTACCTATAGGACAATCATATGAAATTTCACAAATTGATAGGGGTTTTATTGTGAACCAGCCAGGCTTACAAATAATTAACACTGTATCAACTTTGGCAAAAGATAGGTCATTGCCTTTGTTAATTGTAAACAGCACAACTAAATTTATCAAAATTTATAGGCATGGTTTATTGGCAAAAATTACAGGAATTCAAAATGATGTGCCCACTGTTAATTCAATAATTCAAAACAGTCAATGTGAAAATAAACTTAACTTAAATGACTTAGATGTTCCTCAGCAGTATAGGTCGAAGGTTATAAAATTTAGTTTTGCAAAATCAGGACCTATTTGCTAACAAGACTCTGAATTGGGCCACACAGGCACAGTAAAAATGCAAATTGATGTAGGTGACAATGAGCCAATCAAAATGAGACCTTACAGGACTCCAATTAAAAATAGGGAAGTAATTGACAATGCAGTTGCTGAGATGTTAGATTCTGATGTCATTCGTAGATCTAGGTCTCCTTGGTCTTTTCCTGTTGTCATAGTAGACAAGAAAGATGGTAGCAAAAGGTTTTGTGTAGATCTTAGAAGGTTGAATAAAATAACAAAGAAAAACTCCTATCCTTTCCCTCTGATTGATGATATCTTTGCTTTACTTGGGAAAGCAAAGTTCTTTACTTCATTAGATTTAAAAAGTGGTTATTGGCAGGTTGCCATGGAGGAGAAAGATAAAGAGAAGACAGCTTTTGCTTGTCATAGAGGTTTGTTTGAGTTCAATGTCATGCCCTTTGGCCTTTCTAATGCACCTGCAGTCTTCCAAGAGCTTATGTCCGTTGTCTTACAAGATTGTGATGATTTGTCTACAGCATACTTGGATGACATCATGATCTTTAGTCCAACCTTAGAAAAAACATTTGGAACATATTCGTATTATCTTTGACAAACTAAGACAACATAATTCGAAGTTGAAACTTAAGAAATGTAGCTTTCTTAAATCAGAAACACATTATCTTGGTTTTGTTATCAGTGAAGAAGGAATCAAACCAGATGAAAAGAAAGTGGAAGCAATTAGATCTTTACCAGTTCCAACTTGTGTCAGAGAGGTCAGATCATTCATTGGTATGTGTTCTTATTACCGTGGGT
Source organism: Ctena decussata (assembly GCA_963989385.1). NCBI lineage: Eukaryota > Metazoa > Mollusca > Bivalvia > Lucinida > Lucinidae > Ctena > Ctena decussata. The sequence continues at coordinate 12,569,673 of OZ022509.1, forward strand.
TCATTCCAACTTTCAGTCAAATATCCTAAACCTATTATTGCATTGACAAGAAAATACGCTCACTTCAAATGGTCAGGTATTCATCAAAAGGCCTTTGAATACTTGAAAGATAGTCTTACAGCTGTTCCACTCTTGGTTTATCCAGATTCAAATAAACCATATGTGCTTTCCACAGATGCAAGTGACACGTGTATAGGTGCATGCCTTACACAGGAATGTGATGGTGATGAGAAACCAATCTCTTATTTGTCTCATAAACTTAGAAGGTCACAATGTAAGTGGTCGGTTGTTGAGAAAGAAACCTATGCAATTCATTTTTCACTTCAAAAGCTTGATTACTATCTTCACAATTCTCAGTTTGTGATTAGAACAGACCATAAACCTTTGAAATTCTTGCTTGAGAGCCCCATGCAAAATAAAAAGATTCAACTTTGGGCTTTAAGCATGTCTGGTTACAATTTTTCAATTGAATACATTGCTGGATCCACAAATACATGCGCTGATTTATTGTCCAGACATCCTGATAATGTTCAACAAACGTCAGATATTCAGAGCAGTGAAGTTGAATATCAGACGATGCTTGATGTCAATGATAACTGGTATGAAGTCAATGTCATTGATTCTAATCAGTTTGATCCCAAAGCATTTGCAATTGTGAAGTGTCAAATGATGATTCGTTTGAAAAATGTGATTGCTCAGACTTCAGCAAAGTTGGGTTCCTTATGAAAATTGAACAAAGTAGGGATGATGACATTTCAGAAATCAGGTCGATGATTTTAAATGGTAAAGAGAATAAGGATGTTCAAAAGCATTATCTCTTGGTAGACGACTTGGTTTACTATATCTCAAATGTAAATGATGATCCATGCTTGAGATTGTTCATTCCTAAGCATCTTAGAATCTTTGTGGTGAAACAATACCATGATCAAAATGGTCATATGGGTGTGCGGAAAACATTTGATTCTATACGCCAAAAGTATTATTGGCAAAATCTGTTTAAAGAGGTTAATAAATATGTTTGTGAGTGCACTATTTGTCAGACCAGGTCTTTACAGAAAGTCAAACAGCCTTTGCAAGAAACTGATATTCCACCATACCCAATGGCAAAGTTGAGTCTTGATCTTTCAGGCCCTTATCCTACAACTATGTCAGGAAACAAATATATCATAGCCTTTGTTGATTGGTATAGTGGTTGGCCAGAAGCTTTTCCTGTACCTGACAAAACTGGTGAAACAGTGGCTGATTTGATTATTGATCAAATTTTCCCACGCTTTGGCTCTTGTTTACAATTGGTTACAGATAATGGAACGGAAAATGTAAACAAAGTGGTAAAAGAAACTTTTTTTTTGCATTATGTTTCATTTTTACTCGTACAGACTGTGCTATTCTCCGTGTGGCCAATGGTATGGTTACCCCAGATTCTACTGTTTCACATGGTACAACAATTACAGTGACTTGTAACAGTGGCTACGATCTTGTTGGAACCAGCACGGCAGTTTGTAATAATGGAGACTTTACTGGTGTCCAATCATGTAGACGTAGACCTAATTTAACTGGTAATGTACTTACACCTTATTTTATATTTTGTAAAGGAAATTTTTGTTTCTTCTTATACATTCTAAATGTTATCCAATTTGGGATTGACTTACACATTAACAAACATTCGAATATTGCGACGTTAAGAAAATATTATCATTCTGAGAATCACGACTAGAGAATCACATGAATTTAAGGCTCATGTACCTACGAAAGACCGGTGCTGACTTTATACTTAGTACTGTATAATTTATTTTAAAATATTTTAAATATATAAGAGAACAGGAAGTGACTTTCAGAGTTTTAAACTCATTGTTCACAGTTCATACGTCACACTTCACAGTTCAGACTTCATATTTAATTCGGTATACGAAATGAAGCCATTTACCAGGACACTTCGTAAAACTGACCTCATGGTCAGTTTTCGGAAGTGTCCTGGTACATGGGTTCATTCCATCGACTATGGATACATAAGGACTGATGCCAAACGAAAAACGAAAAAGTGTAACAGTTCCCAAACGAGCTGGTCATGGTGGCTGAACAACGAGCTGGTCATCGTGGCCTAACAAATTTGTTTAGCCACGATGACCTACTCGTTAGGGAACTATTACTCTTTCTTCGTTTCGTAACAGCTCCTTTTTATTTCGTAACAGCTTTGAAAACATAGTTAACCTGGTGTGAGCATGGTATGAACAAAGGACGTTAGTTACTGCGGAGTAATTGTGGTTTACGGCACAAAACATCGGACTTTTAAAACAGCTGAGATATGTGGCGAATTTCCTTATTTGAAGTAAATATTTTAAATTTTAAAATAAATTTTTATATAAAAGAAACTTTGATTCAACTAAAGATTGATCATATCTTGACAAGTGTCTATCATCCACAGAGCAATGCTAAAGTTGAAAGATTTCATAGAACCTTGCATGATATTTTGTCAAAAAAGGGGTAGCTGACAATCCAGACTTGGGATTTAAATCTGAATCAGGCTTTGGCAGCAATTAGGTTTAATGTCAGTGAGTCATCAAAATTCTCACCATTCTTTCTGTTGTGCAATAGAGACGTTGTCCTACCGATTGACAATTTATTGAAACCTAGGAGAAAGTATTTAGGTGAAGACTATCATTAAATTGCATTGCAAGAACAACACAAAGCATTCGTGTCTGTAAGAAGTCATTTAAAGAAAGCAAAGAAAAGACATACAAAGTATGCAGATAGGGGAACAAAAGCAGTTGAATTTGAAGTAGGAGATCCTGTGTTCTACAAAAATATTCAGAGAAAAGGCAAGTTAGACTAAGAAATGGAAACCTTATTACAGAATTATTGAAAAGAAAGGTCCTGTTTCATATGTAATTAAAAATCAATTAGACGGCTCTACATGTAAAGTGCATGCCGAAATGTTAAGGTTAGCAAATGTAGATGAATGGCAAGTTTCAAAAGATGAAGAAAGTAGGCGTTTAAGGGATGCAGCATATGCAATTCCACCTCAGGCCTCTGATTCAGAACCAGCGTCTAATTCTGACTTAGATGAAAACGTACCTTTAGCTAAATTAGCTAAGAAATGTAGGCAGGAAAGAGAAAGTTCAGAAGATGAAGAAGATATTCCCTTAATGGAATTAAAAAACGCATAAGGGAAAGTAGGCAAAATCAAAATCAAGAAACTGAAGTTAGGACATGGAATGTAATGATGAGTTGCCCTCTGATAATGATTCCTGTTCCTTGCCTTTGGTTGATTCTAATGATTCTGAGAGGGAGATGGACGTAAATGAACTTCGTTTGCAATCTAGCCCTTCTCAGATAAAATTAGGGAAGTCAGTGAAGAAGAGGCGTCGGGAGGCTGTCTCGAGACAGTGGAGAAGTTAAAGATTTATTGAGGTTAATATCAAATATGTTGTAAAATGACCTCGACAGTTATTCACATGAGGCAAATTGAATATAAGTATACCTCATGCATTGCTATGTAATTTGCAAATATGACATTTACATGTCAAAATATTTTATTTTGTTTCAGATGAATGTAATATTGTTTACATTTATCTTAGGGTCATTGATTATTAGTCATGCATCCGGACTCTTTACATCTGAAAATGTACTGTTTCAAAAGACAAACGAAATATACATTAATGATGCACACTGGTTTGTAACATTTGTCCGTGATTTAGTGAGTGAGTGAGTGATATGGATTTTACGGCACATCAGCACCAAAAGGGCTATTTCGCGCCGAAAACGCTATAAACGAAAACGCGTTATACGCATAAGGTCAGAAATGAATGCACAGTATAAAATGAATCAAGTCGGGTATGTCGTAAAACACGCCGATCAACGGCTAGCTTAAGACTGATAACATAAAACGAACTCTCGGCCAGCGAGATGAGTAAACACAAATTTAAATCTACTGTTGTAAAAATACCGCGACTTAACTAAACTATATTTTACTATATATGCCAATCTCTTTCAAAAACGAAAAGATTTTCGCTGGTTCAACCGTGTCAAACAGTTGTTTCATACTGTTGACACAGAAAAACCTAGCACGCGTAATACGAAAATCCATGCAATCTAAAAGGAAATGTTTAACACTAAAAGGTTCCTGGCAAGGAATGCACAAAGGCGGATCCTCACCTTTCAACAGAAACGAATGAGTAATAAAAGTATGGCCGATTCTGATTCGAGCCAATGTTACTTCTTCCTTACGATCAATTCTATAAGATGGTTGCCATTCACCAAGTGAAGGCTTGATAGAGTGAAGTTTGTTAAAGACAGCAGCATTCCATGATATCTGCCACTTATCATGAAGATATGTATTTATGCAAGGTTTGATATCAGTGTAAGGAATTTTAAGATCAGAAATATGAACAGTTAAAGCCGATTTTGCGGCCATGTCGGCCTTTTCGTTGCCTTTAATCCCAACGTGACTGGGAAGCCAACAAAATACAATGTTGTTTAGCTCAGCTAGTCATTATGTTTCAAGAGGATATCTAAAAGAAGAGGATTCTCAATATGGCGATTATTTAGGGATTGCAGAACAGAAAGGGAATCAGAAAAGATGATAAAATCTGTATTCCTAGACTGTTCAATATGATCCAAGGCTAAATCAATAGCTTTGATCTCCGCTGAAAAAATTGAGGCATTAACAGGTAATCTACGTTTGTATGTTTCGGATGGAGCAACACAAGCAGAGCCAGCTGTGTCTCCATCCTTTGAACCATCAGTATATAAAGTCTCATAGTTAGAAAAGTCAGACAGCAGTTCATTAAATTTAGTTCGAAATACAAGAGGGTCAGTTTGAGATTTTTTATCAGTATGCAAAGAAAATAAAACACGTGGCTGAGTAAATGTCCATGGTGGCGTATCTGGAACCTTAAACTGTTCAATTGTGTCTAAATCTACATTCATATTTTCAAATTCTGAAGAGATTCTAATGCCAAAGGAAGGAATCATATTTGGTTTATTCTCAAATAATGTTTTATATTGTGGCCGAAAAACAGTTTCATACGTTGGATTTGATGGATTTGATTTTAGTTTAAGGGCATACTGCAGGGAGAGTTTAAGACGTCTATTATAAAGTGATGGTTCATTTGCCTCTGCTAAAAGACTCTCCGAGGGAGAAGTTCTGAAAGCTCCCAAGGCGAGCCGGAGTCCCTGATGATGAATGGGATCAAGCATTTCCAAATAAGATTTTCTAGCGGATCGAGCCATAGTCTAGTTTGGACCGTATAATAGTTCTATACAGATTAAGTAAAACTTTACGATCTGCTCCCCAGTCAGTATGGGCAACAACTCGTAGTAGGTTCAACGCTTTTTGACATTTTGCTTTAAGCTGTTTAATGTGTGGAATAAAGGAAAGCTTTTTATCAAAGATAACCCCTAGAAATTTATTTTCTTCTACTACAGGAATGGGTGTCCCGTCCAAGGTGAGCACTGGATCATCATGCGCTTTTCGAAGGTGACAGAAATGCATGCAAACTGTCTTAGATTTCGAAAATTTGAATCCATTTTCAGTTGCCCACGTTTGAATTTTATTTAGATTTTGTTGAAGCTGACGTTCAATAGTATGCATATTTTTTGACCGATAACAAATCAAAAAGTCATCTACATATAAGGAACAGTCAACACCAGGATTAAGACATTTAACAATATTGTTTATTTTTAGACTGAAAAGAGTAACAGACAAAATACTACCTTGAGGCACACCTTGTTCTTGATCATGTGCCTCAGACAAAGTTGAACCTACACGTACTTTGAATTCTCTATTGGATAAGAAGTTTTGAACGAATAGTGGCAATCGGCCTTTAAGACCTATTTCATGTAAATCATTCATTATACCATACTTCCAAGTTGTATCGTAAGCCTTCTCTAAATCAAAGAAGACAGCAACTAAGTGCTCCTTCTTGATGAAAGCTTCACGTATAAAGGTTTCTAATCTAACCAAGTGATCATTAGTACTGCGTTGGTGCCTGAAACCACTCTGAAATTCTGTAATAATATTATTTGTTTCAAGGTACCAAACGAGTCTTTCATTGATCATTCGCTCCAATGTTTTACATATGCAGCTCGTTAAAGCAATAGGACGGTAGTTGTTTGGGTTCGTATTATCTTTTCCAGGTTTTGGTATGGGGATTATCGTAGCTTCTTTCCAAGACTTTGGCACATTACCAGTTTCCCAAATGTCATTAAATGTTTTCAAAAGAACCGAAAGAGAAGAGTCTGGAAGATGTTTCAAAAACTGGTAATGGATGTCATCAGGCCCCGGAGATGAATCATGAGCCTTTGAAAGAGCATCTTTAAGTTCCGAAAGAGAAAAAGATTGATTATAAGTTTCTGTGTTGTTGGATGAAAATTTTAGATTCTGTTTTTCCTTCTGCTTTTTAATATTCTTGAATTTTGGACTATAATTTTCAGAAGAAGAATTTTTCGAGAAAGCGTCAGCGAGAGTATTAGAAATATCTTTTTTGGAAGTAACTTTAGAATTATTTATATTTAAGTGTCCCAGTGAGCTAGATTTTCCTTTTCCCTGAATTTTACGAACCATGTCCCATACTTTCTTTATTGAAGTTCGAGAATTTAATTTGGAAACATACTGTTTCCAAGATTTTTTCTTTGATTCTTTAATTGTTCGACGAGCTTTTGCACGGAAAACACGATAATTATTTAAATTATCATGTGTTGGGCGATTATTGAATTGTCGCAGTGCTCCTTTACGTTGTTTTATAGCAGTTTTACAGTCATCTGTAAACCAAGGCTTTTTAATCTTTTTTGATTTCGTTGATGTTTTTGGAACTGTTTCTTCTGCTATATTAATAAGAATAGATGCAAATGACTCAATTGGATCATCAGCCTCCAGGACTGTGTCTTCAAGAAGTCGAGTTTCACACAGAGTGTGAAACTGGGCCCACTTAGCTTTATTTAGTTTCCACCTTGAAACCGGCTCATCAATATCTGGACCAATGTTATTTAGAAAAACAGGAAAGTGGTCACTACCGCAGAGATCATCATGAACTTTCCAGTCATAGTCCAAAAGAAGGGTGGGAGTGCAAATAGAGAGGTCTAAAGAAGTGTAAGTACCAGTTGCTGGATGGAGATACGTAGGAGTTTTAGTGTTATACAGACAAAGTCCATTGTTGTCGATAAAATTTTCAATTACTCTGCCTTTGTCATTAATATCTTTGGAACCCCAAAGAATATTATGATCATTAAAATCTCCAAACAATATGAAGGGAGAAGGGAGTTGCGGAACAAGATCATCAAGCTCTTTTAAAGACAATCTCGAATTGGGAGGAATATATATAGAACAAATAGTTACTACGCGATGGAGAGTTATACTAACTGCAACTGCTTGTAAATTCGTATGTAATTGCACCTGACTATGAGGAGTGTTATTATTGACAATTATAGAGACACCGCCAGCGGCTCTCTCATTATTTGTACTAAAAGTATGAAAAGAACAATAGTTTCTGATGGAAATGTTATCGGTGTCTTTTAGATGTGTTTCTTGAAGACACAGAGCAGCAGGCTCATAATCCTTCAGAAGGAGCAATGTTTCTTCATAGTTGGCTTTTAAGCCTCGACAATTCCATTGTATAATTCTATTTTTCATTATTATTCATTATGAATATATATTGGAGCAAAATGGTTAGATCTATTCTTAGGAAGTAGGTATTCTGTTAAGTGTCCCCCTCGGGAGACAGGATGGGGATTCCTCTGCATCCATGTCCTCCAAGGCGGCCCACCTATTATGCTGCCTAATCGGATCATTAGATCCTTTCGGCTGTCTATCTGATTCAGGTACAGGTTTCTCCTTTACCTTTGGTTTAGGGTCAGGAGTCCTGTCTGAAGAGTTCTTGTTTGTTCTTAACGTGTCGTGAACAATCTTTTGTAATTTCTTGTCTGCTTTTTGTTGTTTTTCTTTTTCTTTCTGACTTAATCTTTCCGACGAGTCTCGTGTTGCTTCGGCAGATGCTTCAGTTGCTGTAACATTGTAAGACGAAGACTGGGGGGCTCCTGTGATAAGTACAGGGTCTGTTTGTGTCGTAGCATCGACTAATGATACCGTGACACCAGCAGTCTTCGTAATGCTAGCATAACTTTTACCTGGTGCTGCCGTGTAGCTGTCAACGATTTTCCGCGCTTCTGGAAACGATATATTCCTGGTGTACTTGACTTTGAGAATTTCTTTCTCAGTGTGCCAGGCCTGGCATTTCCGCGAATTGGCGGGGTGGTCTTCCTTACAGTTGAAACATTTCGCTTGACGTTTACAATCTGTTTCATCCGCACAATGCTGCGGCTGACCACAGTTAGCACATATCGTTTCTTTTCTGCATCTGTCTTCGTGATGCCCAAATACTTGGCACCGATAACATCGCAGTGGATTTGGAATGTAGGGATCAACGGAGACACGAAGAAATGCGACTTTTAATTGTTTGGGCAAAACTGATGTGTTAAAGGTGAATACGAAAGTGTTGGTGTCTTTAAGCGTCTCGTCTCGACGAACTTTAATACGACGGACTGCAACTACACCTTGCTCCCTCATATTTTCAAGGATCTCTTGATCGCTGACCCCTTTTAAATCGGGGCAGCGAACAACGCCCTTGGAAGTATTGAGGGAGCTGTGCAGTGCGACTTTCACTTCTAGGTCGAAAAATTTGTTGATACGTAACAGATTTTCTATTGATTTCTTGTTAACGTATTCGACCAGAAGGTCACCTGAGCGCAATTTCTTTATGCTCTTTGGCACACCAGCGATGCCATGAAGCGCTTTTTCGATGACAAATGGAGACAAGCTCGACATTTGTCTTTCTTCTTTCGATGAGATAACTAAGAAGCGCGGAGTTGGTACAAACGTAGCGGATTGACTAAGTTCATTCTCTGATGGGTCATCAGAGTCGGTGTCACGTGGCCGTTTCGAATTATGTTGAGAAGCTTTGGGGTTTGAAGTTGGGGGGGCAATGAGAAGATAAAGAAAATGATTCATCTCCGGTGCTCTCCACCCGCCGTGGAGCCCAACAAGGGAGCACTTATATAGAGTGGATATCCTAAACTCCAAGTGCTAGAGATACACTGAAGATATACTCGGATAGGACAGAATGCCTACACGATTGACCCATCAGCCGCCGCCTTCTAGGAATGGAAAAAGATGAGAAAAAGGATTCATGGGCACATGGTCAGTATCAGAATGATACAAAGATTGGAAGAGAAAGGTAAAGTTGGTTCCCAGGGCATGGCACGACAAAGCCGATTGATCATATTCGGGCCCATATGACCTCCCGTCTAGTTGAAATCAGGGCCAAAGTGATGTGTTGCTGACTGGATACGTCGTAGGCAGTCTACTCAATCACCAGGATCCCTTCTTCCAACGACACGGGTCGCAGCTCACGGCAAACGAGCCGCCCCCTTTTAGACTGCCTTTTACGTCACGCAGAGGGATACGTCTGGCCTATTCTATCCCGGGACCAGCACGGGGCGTCCGTGATTTAAGACCGTATAATAAATTCATTCATCAAAGTCAGACTGACCTTGATAATACAGCTGATATTATCAAAGTATTAATCAATAACTATGGAAGATTTAACGAAACAGGCTATGCCGAAACATTTAAAAGTTTGCATGTTGAAGTTGATTTATCATCTGACACATACAAATCTGTTTATGATACATTTGATGAGTATAAGTTATTCTCGCAAAATAGTCAAAGAAATAAACGCTCACTCTTACCAATAGTAGGTCAATTAATGAGTACTTTATTTGGCACAATTTCAGAAGATGACCTAGAGAATATTAATAGAAATATTAAGAATTTAGCACAAAATCAACAGCAAATTATACATGATTTAGATATGAGTTTATCCATATTAAATCTGACTACAATTCAAGTAGCGGAAAATAGAAGATCTATTATGGATTTGATTGTAGTTGTTCAAAAACTTGATTTTAAAATTGTCCAGTTGAAAGAAGCATTTCAACAGAAATTTGTTAGACTTGAACAATTCATACATACATATTTACAGTTCAAAATGATCCTTGGTGAAATAAGGTTAACTACACAAGATGCTGTAATGTACCTAGAAAATCTTAAGTCTGAACTTAATATGCTCTCAATGCTTCATTTATCATCTAGTACTATTTCTCCTAAAAATCTAAGATCATTACTTTTAGAAATAAAATCAAAACTACCAAACAACTTTGAGTTACCAAGAAGTCCTATAACTGATATTTGGTACTTTTATAAAATTCTCACTTGTGTAACTTATATGGAAGATGAAGAAATCAGAGTTGTATTAAAAATTCCGTTAACACAAAAGAACAGTATGCAGTTTATAAAATACATAACTTACCACTACCATTATATAGTTCTTCCAAAAATGAAACCATACACCCTTATTTGTTAAAATATGAATTAGAAACTGATACATTAATGGTGTCACAGGATAAAACAAAATTTTCACTGTTGTCTGAAAAAAGTTATTATGTATGTAATATTGTGACCCTGAAACTGCATTTTATCAGACAAATTTAAACAGGTTATGTGTAATTGCTTTGTTTATGCAAGCTCGGGATGATATTAAACAACTATGTAAACAAACAGTAATTTTGAATCAGAAATTACCAATGGCAAAATATTCATCATCTGGTATTTGTATTATTATGACAAATGTAGATTTGAAATTTACAGTTAGTTGTCAGTCAAACGTTGTTGAACCCTCAGATATTGAAGTCAAACCACCATTTGGATTAGTAACATTAAACAATACATGCAAGGCTTCAAACAAATATTTACAGTTACCTGAATATTTTGGCAAACATAGTCATTTTGAAAGGTCGGATCCATTGAAAGCACTTTTGAAATTGCACAATATTTCACACTTCTCTATTTGGAATGATTCCAAAACCGACTTTGTCAAACTCAAGTCATTAAGTTTGCCGTCTCATCTGTTGGGTTTGAAAGAGATTCCTATGCAAAGCTTTCTCCGCGAAACCAGAACATACAAATATATTGATTTTGAAAATGATAAAAACAAAACAAACTGGACTCTTGTTACAGTCATTTTAATTGCATCAGTTTTCTGTACAGTTGTAATTGTCTGGTTGATTTCGAGTAAGGTTAAGTGTTATCAATTGAACCAGATAATTGGTAAACGATGGGCTGATAGTCATGACCTTGAGGGGGTAAATGTGAAACATTCACCTTCTGATGGTGAAGATATTGAGATGTCCGCCATTCTTAAAGAACAAAACGTTATTGACGACTTGGAAGGACAACAAACCTCCTTCAAGCGGACTGATGCAACGTTAGCATGGACACAAAGCCCGAAGACGTCGTAAAATTCCACGTGGTGTAAATAAGAAGATTATATACATGTATGAACGTCACTTAAAGCTATGAATTTGTATGACAACCCATACGTATTATTCATAAGTGACAGTTGTGTGCCATGTATAACCCTTAAGGTCATGCATGGACGAAGATTAAATGACTTTAATACATTTAATTAAAGTCCTGGATATGACCCTAAAGGTTATGTTCAGGTGAAGATCTTTTATTAAGTCCTTGGTATAGCCCTGAAGGCTATGCTAAGGTGAAGACAGTTATATACAACATTGATTTCTTTTCAGCCTGATGACGTTCAAGTCATGCACTGCCATTATGGATGCTGTAGTATATGCAGGAGTCGCAGCCATATCCCACATTTATGGTTGTAAATAAACACTACAATTCCATCTACATAGATGATAGTGTCATCATACCAAATACCTCACGTAGGGTGCCAGAAATACCCATCCCAGAACCACCTATGACAGTGAACCTAAAAATCAACTTTGGACCACCACCAAAGAAGAAGCAGAGAACTACTTGAAATTGTAGACAATTTAGGACATTGAAAACGAAAATATTGACTTTAAATGTTCTGAATAGTTTTAACTGTAATTCTGATAGTTTAGATATTAAAGGCATTTATTCTTTGCCATGTGAGACTCACAGTGTGATCACTGCTATTTAATAGCCCTGTGATGTTGTCACTGGACTGTTGCATAACAGGATTATTACACCCTGTACACAAGAATATCTGTCTTTAAATATTTTATTATACATGTTAACTTTAAATATACATCATCCTGGTCACTTATGGTTTAATGAAATATTATCTATTACATCCTGGTCACTTATGGTTTAATGAAATATTATCCATTATGTTGTAAATGTATGTTGGAGATGATTAAAGTTGTTGTATTGCTGATCTATGTACAGGTTCATAGTACGTTCATGTTAAGGTCAGACTGATCTGTGTACATGCTCATATTATGTTCATGTTAGGATCAAACTTGTGGTATGGTCAGTCCTAAGTTTATGAAATTGTTTTGTGGAAATTGATTTAAGATATATAAATTTCTTGGATAAGGAGGTGTATAACGTAATGCCCTTTCACGACTGCTCTGTATGAATGAAATAATGTTGAATGAACGTAAAATGTTATATCACTGAATTATTGTTAAATGACTAAAGTATTGGTAAGGGTTTGTAAAGATAACTGTGTTGGTTTAAATAGGAAGAAGAAACAAGCATAATATATTCACTTTATAGTATTAAAATTGTCATTTCTATAACTTTAGCCTAGAAGCTGAAATGTACTTAGAGAATCCTGATACATGGAGGTTGTTTATCTTGGCAATGAAGCAAGTCAGATTTGAACTTTTGAAATCACAAGTTTAAATATCAAACTGTTTATTGTTTTAATTCTCACAGCTGTGCTTACATGTTTTATTGGAATTGTTTTAAAATCTGTCATATTTGATAGGTATTTTCATAAGCATGCCAATCAAACTCTAGTGCATGTTTAGGGTTATGCAGCTGCAGAATCTTTTGTTAACATTCTTTAAGTTCATTGTGCATTTTCACACGTAATTAAGGGGTTCAAGCTTATAGTTCAGTCATCAAAATAATGACAGATAATTTATATTTTAAGCTGTTTTTGGCAACTGTTTAGGTGTGTGCGTTGGAGCTTGGATGTCTTGGAATGTTAGAAAACGTATATATAGTTTCAGGCTGACCATACTCATCAGTTCAGTTCAGGTTTTGTGTTGTCTTGAGCAACCTACTGTTCTCATTTGATTCAACGAGCTTTTTGGGTTGTCTGATAATTAAAATGAAATATTAAAAACTGTTAGAAAATTTAGAAGTCTTTATTTTACTTGTTCACAAAAGCGAAGTACTGAAATTGAAAAAGAAAAGCTATACGAAAACTAACAATAAAATACAAGTTATCTTACAAAAGTTAAAAAACAAAACGCTGTTAGTTGAAACCCGCAGAAAAAAAAACAAAGCGAGAACTCAATGAAAATTACGACATTCTTTGGACTCAGGGTTTCTGTCTCTGAGCATTCCAGTTTGAATTCATCAAAAGGAATTATCAGAGACAGAATGCTGAAGGGAGAAAAAGAAGAAGACATTGTTGAATATTTAAAGGAACAGGGCGTGACCGCATGTAAGCGGTTCAAGATAAAAGGAGATTACAATACAATCGAGACAAATACCCTCCTCCTGACATTCAACACAGTAAACGTACCAAAATCATTGAAAATCTTTTACAGAATTGTACCTGTGGACATATATGTGCCAAACCCTCTGAGGTGTTTTAACTGCCAGAGGTTTGGCCATCATGAAAATAACTGCCCGGTGGATCCTGGATCTGTTTGTGAAAAGAGCGGCACTGAAGGTCATGACCGCCATACCTCCAACTGCAAAAATTAGCCAAAATGTGTAAATTGTGGAAAAGACCATGTCTCCAGATCTAACCAATGCGAAATCTGGAAGAAAGAAAATGAAATCATGAAAATCAAAGCTACCAAAAACATAATCTATTTAGAGGCCAAAAAAGTTTACGACTTTCAGTCAGCTAATCTAGACTTCATGGAATATATTCTGAGAAGTCAGAAATGATCATACGTTTAGATTCATTTTCTAAACAATTTTGAAATATTTTGGTATTTTTCGACGTATATCAGTCTTTGAGACGACTGCCATGTTAAAACTGCAAATTTACTGTTTTTTTCCTCTGGCTCCTTGTGCCAGATTTAAAGGGTCACTGATGAGGCTTGAATAGCCGAAACCGCGGTATGGCCCAACTTCTTACTTATGAATGTTTTCTTTGCTCTTAAAGGATCTAAACTTTTATCATTATTTTCAACAGTAGTCCAATCACTTCAGTCAAAGCCGGAAACAAAAACCACCGGAACTCAATTTTTCGATTCAGATTTCAACGTCCTACCTTCATTAAAAGTCATATCTCCGTCTACTAAAATTTCGAAACCAAGTTCTTCGTCGCAGTCAAACTCACAGTCTACCATAGGTACAAAACCTCCTCGATCAAACTCAGTAGCTCGTTCGTCTAACTGAAAACCAACTGTTCGTCCGTCTGATTCACAACCTAGTTCACAGTCTAGCTCGTCTGGGTCACAGCCTAGTGCGCAGCCTAGTACGCAGCCTAAGACACAGGCCAAACCACAGTGGGAGAAGGATAAACATCGTTCTCCCTCTGGACACGGTTCTGGCCGACGTTCTCATTCTGGTGGAGGCTCGTCCTCCAATAAACATGGCAAAGGATCATCAGATCCTGTAAAAACGGCTAATAAATACGGCGTACTGGATGCTGATATGCTGATATGGATACTGCCAAGGTGAAGTTTATACTTCTCCTGATTAGTCTCATGACACGTGTTTTTTTAGCTCTCCCATTCATTTAATCATGGATAAAAAGTCAGTAATACAGTGGAACTGTCGTGGTCTTAAAGCAAATTGTAACGAAATATTACTTTTGATGTCTATTTTTTCTCCGAGTGTCATTTGTCTTCAGGAAACCTTTTTAAAGCAGTTAGATAATGTTAGTTTTAGAGATTTTAGCATGTTTAATTATATCTGTCCTGATCAGTCCAGCACACAAAGTACAGAGGCCACACATATCGCAGCAGATTCTGTTTGACCTCATCACTCATTCCAGACTGTGATTGTAACAGTACATTAAATGCTGGTGCTTATTTAACCCCATAATATGTTTGCAGTTTAAGCAGTATTTGTTTATTTTACTGCAAGGATACAAGAAGTTTGAAAACTTTGTCTGATTATCAAAACATTATGGGAGTCTGGCATGTGGTAGTAATGATGGATACAGACATAACTTGAAAAGGTCACTGTGAAATATCTTCACACTTTCTAGACCATGTATGCGGCACTGTGATGGTCAAAGAGCATCAGGAGGAACTTTGATTCTGGTAAAATCTAACATTCCACATAGTCCGTTTAATTTAAATACAAACTTACAAGCAGTTGCTTTCAATGTTACTTTATCCAAAAAAGTAACATTATGTTCTATTTATATTCCGCCTAATGACACACTTTCCAAAAATTCCTTGATTAATCTAATAGAACAATTGCCGCAGCCATTCTTTCTTGTTGGTGACTTAATGGTCACAGTAAAACTTGGGGTTGTTTGAATACAAATGACAGAGGAGAAATTATTGAGGATGTAATTGCTGAAAACGATTTGTGTATACTTACTTGAATCATCTGATGAGCAACAAGCACGATGATTTTTTGAAAACAAGAGGGCCATGAGGCCCTGAGCCGCTCACCTGAGTAAAAGGTCAAAGGTAAAATGAGGATCATCAGCTGAACAAACCTGATAGTTTGAAACTGTCAAATATGTCCACAACATGCATGCAAAGTTAGAAAAAGATCCATTCAAAACTGTAGAAGTTGATTACACAAACTCTATACCACAAAGTGTGACAAAAGGATGGACAGATGGTCAGACGACAGACGGGTAAATCTTAATTCCCCCTCACTATCGTCACGGGGGCATAAAAAAAATCTGTCCTAAATGAAGGCACTTGAGCGATGAAAATGTTTTTCTAAAAATAGCCGCTGTGACCTTGAACTTAACCCCAGAATGCTCAAACGCAAACTTGTCCAAGATATTGCTATACTTATCACTTGTGTGAGGTTAAATCGAAAATGGTCCATAAATGAAAGCACTAGAGCGATGAAAAAGTTTTTCTATTAATAGCCACTGTGACCTTGACATTGATCTTAGGACGCTGAAATGCGAGCTTGTTCTAGATACTGTCATACTAAACATTTGTGTGAAGTTTTAATCCAAATCGGTCCATAAATGAAAGAGCTAGAGGGATGATAGAGTTTTTCTAAAAACAGCCACTGTGACCTTGACCTTGACCTCAGAATGCTGAAACGCGAACTTGTCCAAGATACGTCTGGCCTATTCTATTAGTGGAGCGGGATATAGCGAAAATACTTCAGTTGATGATACAAGCATGAAATTTACAGGATAGCAAGTACCTGGCATGCACTTTAACATAAGATCGTGGGCCATTTGAAATTATGTCATTTTCAAGATGGCCGCCGCAAAAACAAAATGTCCGCCATTTTTATGTACTTTTCAACACATTATATAAGGTAATAGTCCAGAGGCCCGTTGGCATGGATGTTTATTTTATGTCCTGATTATAGTCACTTAGAGCATTGACTTACGGAGTTGCAAAATGGTTGTTGCCAGTGTTTCTTTCAACACTTTACCAAAAAAATGGCCAAAGTGGTGGGTGGGGTAACACTGGTCCATTACAGCACCTAAATGCAATAAACGCAATGTAGAAAATACTTTGTGTCATAAATATCCCTTTTTAGATGTTCTAATACGTAAATAGCAAACTGAAGTCTGGAAATGATGACCAAAAAGCATGATATATTTGTAACGTATATAACTGTAACTAAAATACAAATAATCAATGAGAAACAGACCAAACGGTGGAATGAAATTTTTACATGTGGTCCTAAATTAGTATAATCTATCGCTTTTATTTGACTCATGCTCATCTCAACTTTGACAGAATTCCTTGATATATTTTGAATCAGTTAGGTTGCAGTTAGTAGTGGCAATATCAGTTGAAGATAGAATTTAACTTATTTCTTATGAATTCCTGAAACACTGGTGAGAAGGTATAATTAGCTGTAGTCTGTATTATGTCTTAAATTGAAAAAGTGTACAAGTACGCAATGCATGTTATTCATTAGACAATAATAATTTTGGGTTGTATCTGAAAGGCACCCAAACAGTAACATTACGTAACATAATCGAAATCCGTCCCAGGAAGAATAATCCAGGGTCATATGTAATAAAAATCGGGTCTTCGTGTAGACACCAACTTCAATTTGATGTTGTTATCATAATCAGTAAAGCAGTCTTTCAGCAGCTCAAAAATGGTTGTTGCTATATCATTTTATGTGTTTTACCTAGAAACTGACCAAAGTAACGGGTGGGGTAACAGCGTGTTACAGCAGCAATCTGTTACAAACGAAATGCAGGGAACAATTAACGTTATAAATGTAAAGCGCAATTGAAAATTATCAATATGATTTTTTTATATCTAAATAAATAGCTATATTGACATATTTAGATAAAGATAATCATCAGTCAAATAAGACCAGTAACGTACATAACCGTGACTAAAACACAATTAACATACATGAATCGCTGGAATGAATTTTATATGATTGGTTCTTAATCAACATACTCTGTCACTTCTCTTTAAACCATGTTGAAAGAACTGCTTGCATATGTTGAATTAGTTAAGTAGCAGTTAGCTGTGGCATTGCCAGCTGAAGAGAAAAGTTTACTTTTCCTTAGGATTTTCCCCAAAACAGTTACTGACGAAAATATCTAACTGTAGATGATATAGCCTTTCAGTGTAACTGTTTATGTCTTAAGTTTACACATGTGAAGCAGCTATGAAGAAACACCACTGTTTGTGCCTCCAAGTCTGATAATATGGGATTGTCCTGTATTTGAAAGGCATTGTGACAGTAACATTACGGTACATATCTTTTATTTGAGTAAGTTGTTTTCAAAGGCTCAATTCTTGTATGCCAGAAAGCATTTAACTTACCATTGATATTAAGACAGCAAATATTTACTTTTTGTACACTCACAAGAACTCAACATGAACATCTGAAGCATTTAGAATTTTCTTAACATTTTTGACTTACAGCAACATCACAAAACGCATCACTTAAAATCTTGGGGGACCAGTATAATATGTATAAGTTGACCTAACTGATCCATGTTTAAGTTTAGAATTATCATAGGAGAGATACCTGTTTCCCTACCTGTGCTGTCTACCGAGGCAATCAGGTAACCTACATGCAAAAGTGGCTGTCAGCTGAGGCAACTGATAAAGTATCGGCTATTTTGATAGTTATTATCATCGTGCTTGAATGTAATCAATGTTACCTATTTGTTTTTGTTACACTGCACCATATTATCACTACGTCAATTAAGTAATGGAAAATGATATACTTTAAGAGACACATATAAAGCGTCTTTTCATGAGTCTGTTCATGACGTGTATCTCTCATTGTAACATTACCAAAATATATTTGGTCAGATAATTCTGTACAGTCCCTGTTTGAGTTCTGATACATTATTATCAGTACATTAAGTGTAACGAAAGACAAATGTAGTTTTGATCATTCGACTTTTAATATGTATGCTTCCTTCTTCTATCTTTGTATTGATATAAATGGTATTTCTTACTGTATATGAACTCATTCAGAAAAGCGGTAAGACTTCATTCATAAGCAGTTAACCCGTGTAATTATTGCTAAACAATAATTATCAATAATAAAAATTATAGTAATATCTTCAAAGTCAAGGAGGTCATCTGAATATAGATATATCAAGGTTTGTCTTTGACATGAATAGCATGCATTACCTTATCATTTGCTAATTTTTAATTCAGAACTAATGTATTACTGTTTAAGCTTATGAGATATGAGGAACTTATAAATTACCCAGTAACTGGTTGTATACGTTATTCGATCTGTTTTCCTTCTCTTTGTTTTGTTACCATACTGCAAAGTGAAACTACATGTCATTACATTCTTTAGGACAACTGGTATTTGCCCAGAAATATCCCACGTCAAATATGCTGTCGTTTTGCGTTGCCACTTAATTTTGAGGCTTAGAATTCTGTAGAACTCGGTCCCTTAAAACGTAAAATATTCGTCAAATTAAAAGTAAGTCCTAATGCTGGTTCCATGCTAAATCGACTCATTGAAGGGACTGTTGAATATAAGCAGACTAGAAAAGGAAAGAAAAATAGCATGGAAATTAAACTAATTTTTAAACAAAAACATGTAATTCTATATTGCTGTGATAACCCATGTCTCGACTTCCCTTGCCTCTTTTTCTTCTAAATTAAATGTGTCTGATGCTGCACTCTCAATGTCCCGGCTGGTACATTACCGTAAGGAACTATATACACAGACCAGATAACTCAAACTACTATGCAACATTTTGACTCGTGTTTTGTTTCAAGATTTTAACTGAACAACGTTGGTTTCCTAGGTAACATAATATATGCGATAATCTTACAAAGTAAGTAAACTTAGAAAGTGTTCACGTCAGCTTTGTAAGAAAATGGTGTGGCTTAACTCTTCAAGCCTAAGGTTACATTTTTGTTTTACACTCTTTCAATCTGCAGGGTCAATGTACCAGTTCTGTCCAATAAACGAGGCAATATCATGTTTTGAATTGCTAATTACTGGTAATCTTACAGTATTAAACTTACCAGAACAGTTGCTAATCGGATTTCAGATTCATCCAACCGACTATATATTGCTTTATTTGAGTGAGTGAACTCGGGTTTAACGTCCCACCAACAACGAGGTCATATGGAGACGGGACCTCGGTTTAAGGTCTCATCCGAAAGACCGGAGAAGCGGGGGTTCGAACTTGCGATCCCTGGATTGGTAGTCCGGAGTGTTATCCACTACACTACAGCCGCTCCTGCTTTATTTGAAGCCTGTATACAAACTGTTTGCTGGCTTATAATTGCTGCATTTTTCTATAGTGAAATGTATCTGTTTTGCAGTTTTTGTTTATACAACAAAATGTCATGTATGTTACTGTCTTCAGAATCGCAAGACTGAGTAGCTGGACATAATCATTAAAGGTGCAGATATATGCTTTTAGAAATAAACAAGCAGAAAATTTGACAACATGCGCTTTTCCATTGTGAACAATCCATTGACGAAGTTTTTGCATGTAGATATTGCCAAAAAAATAAGACACATGCCCACGGGAACTACATATGCCTGCGGACTATAAGCATGTTTTAAATTAAAACGATAACATTTTGAAATTTGGCGGCCATCTTGAAAATGGATGATTTTTAAGTGGCCCGAGATCATTTTTGAATCTGGGCCATGTAAGGAACATTTAGTGAAAAATTCATGCCTGTATCATCAAGTGAAGTATTTCCTTGAATTTTCACTCTAAGCAGCTCCACTATATCCCGGGACCACCACGGGGCATTTTTAGTTGAAAAGTTTTTGAAGTATTTGTTTGATTTTATTCATTACGATTGTTTTTAACGGTTGAAGACCACTATATACGCAAACATAATTTGTAATCTACTGAACCAATAGATTTGAAGCAATAAGAATTATAATGCGTGTCTTCTTTGACGGAAGTGAACTTTTCATGTGTAACAAGTATCGACTTTCATAAAACTTGAATTACGGGTTTCCATTGTACTGGACCGGTTTATGCGCGAATCAAAAGCCCGGCGGGCACATGACTTCGTAATGACGTCGGACTGACGTCGATGCGACGTAATGACGTCATACTGACGTCCGGATGACGTCATTATGACGCCAAGTGCCTGCCGGGAGGTTGGGCGTGCCTTGCCAATAATTACACAAATTCTATAGGATTATAGATCTATGCTTTTCATAAATTTTAGTGTCAATTTATGCTATTTGTATTTGGATACTTTGTCCCTACCTGTGATCGATTGAAACTACCTTGCACTACTTTATGGTTCTTCGATTTTTGCACCTCACCCCCTCGTAGTGTTTAGTCAAACCCTAAGATGCTGATCCAGTGTCTTAAGAGAGGGAAAATATCACTATGCAATGTTCATTTTCAGAATATTCAATATATGCAACCAATGTCAGCAGAACAGGAAACCAAAGGACAATCATTCACCAGGACCTGTGATCAGGGAAGCTATTGCAGATGATTGCAGATCCTGTTGGACTTAGTGCCAAAATTGTATACTATGATGTATAAACATGCAATTTGGCAGAAATTAATCAATATTAATTACACTTACCCAATGGCCCACGGTTCCCATGACTTGAAAAACAAACTTACACAAACAACTCTGAGCATTTTCCAGAGTAAGTTAGGTTATTCTAATGAATCCTTCAGGTGCACTCGAGTAGAAGCCATAGCAGTGTTGACAGTGACTTCATGGAGGAGCCTGCTTCACCAGAAAGACCTGCCAGACCAAGATCCAGGGGTGGTCGACCGAGGTCTGGCTGAGGCACATCTAGGTCAATCATAAACAGAGGAAGAGGCCGGCGTCACAAACGAGGACACAGCTCATCTTCGAGCCGGTCTCCACCAAGAGCAAGAGCTAGAGGGAGAAATCCACGCCGGTTAAATCGTGGCGACCCAGCGCCAGCCCCCCCCCCCCCCCCCCACCCCCACCGGGCAGATGAGGCCCTGATAAGGATTCACAGCCGTCAAGACAACATTGATGTGAGTTCGTTTTTAGCCAGTATCAAAGTACACTGGCAATACAGAGACAATAGCTCAAGAATTGTTTCTGTGCCAGGCCTTTATTCACATTGTTGTAATTGTACAGCCAAGCCAATTAGGCACATTATTATGGTGACATATGTACATAAAAAAATGTACTATTTTGTTTGAGGTGCAGTTTTACTATTCATTCCTATTTATTGATATCCATAATTCAAATTGTGAATAGCCATTATTAGCTCACCTGTGAAGGTGAGCTTATAGTATCACAGTATCCGAACGCCCTGTACCAGCTCTTTCGGTTTTCATAGCGTCGTATCGAGAGTACAAACATTCGCTTATAACCAGTAGTCGGAAATCATTATGTTTTGAGATTTTATCCGGGATTTGCTGCGTCATTTATAGTTATTCAGCTTCGGAAATGTAAAGAGGTAAGTTTAATATAATTTGCTCTTCGGTCTTTTTACTTTATTGCCCTGTACAATGTCGTGTATGGGTGGATGTAAACGGTACAGTATTCAAATTGCCCTTGGCATGATTCTACAACCTTTTTGAGCCTTTTCTTACATGTTTTATAAAAAATCTTTAAAATAAACGGAAGGCGTTATCAATCTACAGTTTGTTGGTTTTGGTAATAGGATGATAGCTAGGTTTTGCACGACACAAACTCGTGTTAAATTAAGCTGTTCGGAATAAAATTTCTGTGACGGCCATGAGGTTTTCATTGTTAGGATAACAAAGTAAAAGACCGAAGAGCAAATTATATTAAACTTACCTCTTTACATTTTCCAAGCTGAATATTTATAAATGACGCAGCAGATTCCGGATAAAATCACAAAACATAACGAATTCCGACTACTGGTTATAAGCGAACTTTGTACTCTCGATTCAACGCTATGAAAACCGGAAGAGATGGTACAGTGAGTTCGGACACTGTGAGTATAGCCTTGGTCCGTCGTCGGCGTCGTCCACACTTTTAAACATCTTCTTCTCAGAAACCATTAGGTGGATTGAAGCCAAATATCATATGGAGCCTTAACAGGATGGGGGAACGAAAGTTTTATATATTTGGCCCAGGTCACATGACCAAGATGGCCCCCATGCCCATATATGGTAAAAACCCTTCAAAAATCTTCTCCAGAACCAAAAGGCCTATGACCTTGAAACTTGGTATGTAGCATCGAGCATGTATACAAATCATGACCTTGCGTTGACCTTGACCTAATTTACAGCATGGTCAACTTTGGTACGTTAGGCTTTTATTTTGGAAAACGCTTAAACAGTGGATTTCTCAGAAACTATTTAAGTCTAAGGTACAATACTTGGTATACATGGTGGACTTAATGACCAGATGAAGATATTATGTCACTAAAGGTCAAGGTCATTCCGTCGGACCATCCGTCGTCAAGATTTTCAAACATCTTCTCCTCTGAAACCACTGGGCCGATTGAAGCCAAATTTCATATGGAGTCTCAATGGGATGGGGGAACAAAAGTTTATACCCGGGGTCTGGGTCACATGACCAAGATGACCGCCATGCCCATATATGCTAAAAACCCTTCAAAAAACTTCTTCTCCAGAACCAAAAGGCCTATGACCTTGAAACTTCGTGTGTAGTATAGGGCATGCGGGCCCATCATAGTTTATACAAATCTTGACCTTGCGTTGACCTTGACCCAATTTAAGGCATGGTCAACTTTGGTACGTTAGGCTGTTATATTGGAAAAAGCTTAAACAGTGGATTTCTCAGAAACTATTTAAGTCTAAGGTACAATACTTGGTATACATGGTCGACTAAATGACCAGATGAAGATATTATGTCACTAAAGGTCAAGGTCATTCTGTCGGACCATCCGTCGTCAAGATTTTCAAACAGCTTCTCCTCTGAAACCACTGGGCCGATTGAAGCCAAATTTCATATGGAGTCTCAGTGGGATGGGGGAACGAAAGTTTATACCCGGGGTCTGGGTCACATGACCAAGATGGCCGCCATGCCCATATATGGTAAAAACCCTTCAAAAATCTTCTCCAGAACCAAAAGGCCTATGACCTTGAAACTTGGTATGTAGCATCGTGCATGCTGGCCCATCATAGTTTATACAAATCATGACCTTGTGTTGACCTTGACCTAATTTAAGGATGGTCAACTTTGGTTCGTTAGGCTTTTATATGGGAAAACGCTTAAACAGTTGATTTCTCAGAAACTATTTAAGTCTAAGGTACAATACTTGGTATACATGGTCGACTAAATGACCAGATGAAGATATTATGTCACTAAAGGTCAAGGTCAGTCCGTCAGACCATCCGTCGTCAAGATTTTCAAACATCTCCTCTGAAACCACTGGGCCGATTTAAGCCAAATTTCATATGGAGTCTTAGTGGGATGGGGGAACGAAAGTTTATACCCGGGGTCTGGGTCACATGACCAAGATGGCCACCATGCCCATATATGGTAAAAACCCTTCGAAAATCTTCTTCTCTAGAACCAAAAGGCCTATGACCTTGAAACTTGGTATGTAGCATCGTGCATGCTGGCCCATCATAGTTTATACAAATGATGACCATGTGTTGAGCTTGAATTAATTTACGACATGGTCAACTTTGGTATGTTAGGCTTTTATATGGGAAACCGCTTATACAGTGAATTTCTCAGAAACTATTTAAGTCTTAGGTACAATACATGGTTTATATGGTCAACTAAATGACCAGATGAAGATATTATGTCACTGAAAGGTCAAGGTCATTTTGTCGGTCTGTCCGTCATCAAGATTTTCAAAACATCTACTCCTCTGAAACCACTGGTCTGATTGAAGGGAAATTTCATATGGAGTCTAAGTGTGATCAGGGAATAAAAGTTTGTTCTCAGGGTCTTGACCAAGATGGCCGCCATGCCCGTATATGGTAAAATAATCCTTCAAAATCTTCCAGAACCAAAAGGTGTATGACCTTGAAACTTGGTATGTAGCTTTGGGCACTCAAGCCCATCATAGTTTATACAAATGATCGTGCATTGACCTTGACCTAATTTATGACACTGTCAACTTTGGTACATTATGTAGGCTTTTATATTGGAAAATGCTTAAACAGTGGATTTTTCAGAAACTATTTAAGTCTAAGGTGCAATATTTGGTATATATGGTTGACTAAATGACCAGATGAAGATTTTTTGTCGTTAAAGGTCAAGGTCATTCTTTGACTTTTGTACAAGGTCATTGAGATTCTGTCACCCGTCAACATTTTCAAACATCTTCTCAGAGGCCACTAGGGTCAATTGAAGCCATATTTCATATGGAGCTTCACCGGTTTAAAGGAACCATAGTTTGTTCAGATGGTCTTGGTCACTTGACCAAGATGGCCACCATGCCCATATATGGTAAAAACTCTTCAAACGTCTTTTTCTCGAGAACCGAAAGGCCTATAACCTTGAAACTTGGTACCGGTATGTAGCATTGGGCACTCAGGCCCATCATAGTTTATACAATGATTACTGTGTTTCATATATTATGGAGCTTTAATACTGGGTCAAAGGAATCAAAGTTTGTTCAGATGGTCATGGTCGTATGAACATGGTGGCCGCCACACCCATTTATGATAAAAACCCTTCAGAAATCTTTGTCCAGAAACAAAGGCCCAGTGACCTTGTGGCTTGGTATATAGAATTGGGACTCAACATTAATCCCCAAGGGAGGGGGTTATCTGCCCCTGCCCTGGTGCTATATACATGTATAAAAGCATGAAAATATATACCAGGACCAAGTGTCAGGTGAGCTACAGGACCATTGGTCCTCTTGTTAAAATTGATATCAATAATTATTTATGAATATCCATAATTATTTATTGCTATCTAAAATTCGAATTATGGATATCAATAAATCGAATTATGGATGCTCATATATCATGTTGAATTGTAGATATCAATAAATCAAATTATGGATATCAATAATTCAAATTATAGATATCCATAATTCAAATTATGGTTATCTATATTTTGACACGATTTATGGATATTCATAATTGGGCTAATGGATATCCATTATTCAATATAGAGATTTATCATGACTTCGCATCTAAGAGTGCAATAAAGCCATGCATTAAAAACGATAATCCACTAGTGGATTAAATATGCAAATTACGTCGTTACGTTATGCGTTGACGTCCATAAAACATCGCGTTTTCTGATGGCGAAATCGTGACCGTTTTCTGATGGCGAAATCGTGACGTTTTAGTGCAAAATTGGCGTATAAAATGCGAGTTTAGTGTCAAACGATCAATAGAATCTTGCATTCGTGCTCATGTATTACTGAATTTATTAAACTCGGCAGAGCCTCGCATCTTATCTTTTTCCCCAACTCGTTTAATAAATTCAGTCATACATGAGCACTCATGTAAGATCCTCTATATCTCTTATAGCTATTTTATTCTTTTCAAACACATACACGGGTTCCATTGCACACAGCCGTTCATTATCACCGTCCCATTGTACTGATATAACTGAAATACTGTTGAAAAGGGCGTAAAATTACAAGTCATCCATCCATCTTTTCAAACATTACAGAACACTATTGATGCATTGGAGCCAGACAGGGCTAAAGAGGTTTTGAAACAAGTTGCTGCAAGAGAACCAGCCATTTTGCTAGATTTGCTTCAGCCAGCTCAGCCACAAGGATACCATCAGCCTCCAGGTAACTGCTTCCCCAGACTGGTGTGTTTGCAGCACGTGTAGACAGATGTAAACAGACACAGAGAATGTCTGCTGTGGTCATCCACCTTTCAACTGTCTGACAACCTTGCCAGTACGTTTAGATTTATGTGACTATTTTGATTTGCTTTATGGTCTTTTTTGGATAATTTTACTGTCATTTATAAAGCAAAATCAATCAAGAAGCAAGGTTGTGAAAGTAGAGCTATTTGAAGAAAACCATCTGATCATCTGCAGCACTTGGCTTTCGCACAGCTTGTTTTTATAGTGTTTCATGCTTCACACTTTAAGAGGCTGAGCTCAGCTGAATGGATCAACGGAGTACATAGTACTTAGGCTTTCAATACATAGGTAGCGATTTGATTTATATGACCCGCGACATGAGAAAATCAACAAAGTACTTGGACGCGCCCGCGCAGACTCAGATCAACCTGAGCATCTGCCCCGTCTGATCAGACTCTTTCGCTAAGCACTTAAAGTGTAGCTAAGGGTCTAAGCTAGCTCCATGCGGACAGCAAAGACTCAGATCAGACTGGGCAGATGCCCAGGCTAATCTGAGTCTTTCCTGGGTGCACAGCCACTTTGTTGGTTTTGTCGTGTTGCAGCTTAATTCCATTTCTGACTGATAAAAAAGTGAGCCGCGACGCGAGAAAACAAACAATGTGGTTGTGCGCCCAGCACAGACTCAGATCAGTCTGGGCATCCGCCCAGTCTGATCTGAGTCTTCGCTGTCCGCATGGAGATAGCTTAGGCCCTTAACTACCCTTTAAGCGCTTAGCGAAGAGTCTGATCAGACTGGGCGGATATCCAGCCTGATCTGAGTCTTCGAAGGGTGCACAACCACATTGTTGGTTTTCTCGTGTCGTGGCTCAAGTGACCCAGACTATAAGACTTTATTCATTTAAAAAAAGACTAATATATATTACAACTGGTACTAAATTAATCTGCAGAGATGAACAAATGCATACTGCAGTGCACAAATGTGCACTTGGCTTCCGTTTCAAAAGGATGTCAATTCCTGACCAAAAAAATACGTTACTTTTATTTACAGGATTTCCATGTCATTTGCCTGGATGAAGGGGTTCTTGCTGTGGCACAGATGTACCGGCGGGATTTCTTGGCAGTAGATGAAGACAGACCATTAAATGATAGGAACAGACACGCTGCCTACAGACAGTTCGTTCTGTGGCAGCATGGCCGTCTTGGAACAGGGCACAGACGGGTCATCCCTAGCTGCTGTGTCTGGGCTATCAGAGACAAATACCCGCAGCCACAGGGTCACTACACTGGATTTATTCCAGGAAGACTGGGATAGCTTTTTTTTATATTACATAGCATGGCAAAACCAACTAACATGACATGTGCCTCCACTGAAGACTCTGATCTGCCTTGGCAAATGACCTGTTGAATCAACGACTTCATTTAAGGAAAGCTAGGATCTTAGCAATCCATTAATATACATTGTTATAAAGTTTCATCATGATATTCCAAAGAGTAACCAAGTTATGGAATGCTAAAGAACTGCCATACAAACTGCCATAGACGAGTTTTTTCAAAAGACTGTATATCCGCTAAAAATCAACGGAGCAAAATTTCCGTAAAAGAGTAACCAAGTTATGGAATGCTAAAGAACTGCCATACAAACTGCCATAGACGAGTTTTTTTCAAAAGACTGTATATCCGCTAAAAATCAACGGAGCAAAATTTCCGTAAAATATGCGCTACTCCACATCGTAGTCTTACTGTTTATTAAGTTTCAGTTTAATTGGATGAAAACTGTAGGAGGAGTTATCCGGAAACAAACACCCCAAAAATTTTAAGTAAAAGACTGTAACTCCGCAAAAAATCATTGGAGCGTAACCTCAAAACGATATGCCCTGGTCCACCTCCTAGTCTTACTATATACCAAGTTTCAGCTCGATCGGATGTAAACTGTAGGAGTTATCCGGAAACGAAAAGTTTACACCGGACGGACGGACACCAGCGCCATAACAATATACGTCCCGTTTTTCAAACAGGCGTGTTAAGAACTCAGATTTTGCATTATAGCGTTACTACTAAGTCGCGCCATATACTTAACGTCACTTCCTATATAACGTTGTTATGTTATATATACTTCCTGTAAAAAAGGTACGAGCCTGACACAACGCTTAGTTTTCTTCTGTCTTATTCCAAGATCCATTACATTTTGGTGCCGTGACAAACCGCCTCAGTATTCAGCATGAATTTGCAGAAACTCATCTCTACCAGAGCGGCACTCCGCAAGGTCGACGAAGGACAATTAAACAGAATAACCGCAGATTTGTGTTCCGAGGATATCAGTCCTATTCTTGAAGGAGTTATGGAGAAGGTTGCTCTACTTAAGCAGCTTAACGAGAAGATTCTTTCACAGACGATGTTGCTGATATTGAGAATGAAATCATCGAGTCGGAGGAGTACATGATTGATTTGGAAAGCAGGACGCGTAAGGTAAGAAGGGAATTCACGCATCAGGACGGGACTCGCAAGAACGTTACACAGACGGAATCTGCAGCTGGCTCGGAGAATATTCGTGAGGAAAACAACAACAACACGTCATCCCAGCACAACGTACGCTCGGAAGTAAGTTTTCCTACTATTTCTTCCTCTTCATCTCAGCTAAGATTGCCTAAATCAACGTTGCCTACTTTCATCGGGAACATTCTTGATTGGCCTACTTTCTGGGACCTATTTGAGTCGAGTATTCACCTGAATTCTGCTTTGCCCGACATTCAAAAGTTCAGCTACCTGAAATCCTTGACACAGGACGCCGCCGCCACGGCCATAGATGGTTTTCCACTCACAAATGCCAACTACACCAAAGCAGTCGATCTATTACGTGAACGATTTGGTCAGACTCATAAGATTATCCATGCATATCTGCAAGCTTTGTTAGAGTTGCCGCGACCAAGCAATAATATCCAGAGTCTACAAGCCTTTCACGACAATCTTGAGACATACATCAGAGGTCTGGAATCCCTTGGACAGAGCAAAGAGAGTTACGGCAGTTTGCTGGTTCCCGTCGTCATTGACAAACTACCGCCTGAGATAAGAAGCAACATGACCCGCAGTAATGGGAGCAGTGACTGGACAATTGATTCACTCATGGAAGCTTTGAAGAGCGAGATTTCCATACTACAAGCCGGGTACCGAACAGAAGCATCGGATCAACCGAGTTCCACGGTTTCCTTCCATGCCGGGACCAAGACCGGGGCTACCCATCCATACCGCAAAGACCCGAAATCTGGAACAGACCGGCGCAGCCAAGAAAAGCTCTGTAACCTGGGAACGGAATGGAGATTCATTCCTAAACGAGCGCCATGTTTTCGAGGATGGTGGGAACGTCTGATTGGTCTCACAAAAACAGCTATCAAGAAGACATTAGGCCGATCTTATGTCAACTACGAGAAGTTACAGACCGTGGTTACCGAAGTAGAAGCTATTTTGAATGACCGACCCTTAATCTATATTTCCTCAGACTCGTCGGATCCAGAAGTATTGACACCGTCTCATCTGCTGTACGGGCGACGCATAACATGCTTACCATACCGGAATGCTCCAGATGACAGCTTGGATGATCCGACACTAGGGAACCAGTCCTGCCTCAATAAGAGATCAAGAGTCGTTGCTGCGCTGATCAGTAGCTTTAGGCGGCGCTGGAAGCTCGAGTACTTAACAGCGTTACGAGAACACCATTGGAGAACGGGTACCAACGATCAGGTGATCAAGGCCGGCGACGTTGTCCAAATCCACGACGACGTTGCACCGAGAGTTCAATGGAAACTGGGAATCGTTGAGGAACTTCTTACGGGGAACGACGGATTGACACGGACAGCATCCGTAAGAGACTAAAAATGGACTAACTTCAAGACCGGTGGTTAAACTGTTTCCACTGGAGGGATAAAGGCTTTTCCTCGGTTGATAACGTTTATTTACAGACTGTGCAGTGATAGTTAATGTAGTCATAATTAATTTAATCAAGATTTTATTTCTTTAAAATTCAATTTATCACTGTGGCATCATAGACATAAAGACTTTGTGGCGCGGGAAAATGTTAAGCACTCAGATTTTGCATTATAGCGTTACTACTAAGTCGCGCCATATACTTAACGTCACTTCCTATATAACGTTGTTATGTTATATATACTTCCTGTAAAAAAGGTACGAGCCTGACACTTTTCTTCTGTCTTATTCCAAGATCCATTACAAGGCGTATAAAAACGGCCGAGGAATCGTAATCAGAAACAGCCATCTCATTAAACAGCACTCTGGGGATGATTTGTGCCATGCAGAGCACAACTGCAATCAACAGTTAACAGACTCGTGGAGAAACAAACCTCATCCCACACATTTAGTATGAATATACTGAAACAAGTGTACCAAGATCAAATTTCGCTGCAGCTAGTCCAGGGAAACACTAATGGGATCAATGGGGTGACGGCCGACTACCTTCCATATGTAGACGTTGTCTGCCGTTGAATGCCTACGCCGAAATATTGGAGGGTAAATACATAAATCTAGCTTGTCTGTCGATACCCCAAAATTTGAGATTGATTTAGGCCATTATTCTAGATCATCGTCTTTTATATCATTTGGTCCTTTTTGATACTAATCAGTTTTTTGAATCGAATGTCCAATTAAAATTGAAAAAAAAATACAGTATGCTCTTCTCTGGTTTCGTCACCAGATATTGTCAGGGTCACTGACGAGGCTTTATTAGACGAAACTACGTAGTCTGGCCCATTTTCCTTCTTCTGAATGTATTCTCCGCTCTTGAAGAAACTATTTAAGATTTTAATTTTACTACTTATGACTTATGTTGGCTAGAGCTTTTGAGATAAGGCCGTAGAGATCATCATCTTGATAGTGTTCAGCCCATCACTCAGTTCTATAAGGCCTTCGGTATATATAAAAGGGTTATGTGTGAGGCTTTTCCGCAACTAATACATTTGAACATTTTGTTAACATATTTACCAGTATTATGTGTAGTTAACAAAAAAGCTGCTGCAAAAAAGCTACTGCTTACTTTGAAAAGGGGAATAAGATCGATTAGTCAAAAAGAAACTAGAAATGTGTCCATACGACACGGATGCCCCCGCCTAGTGCCCTAAGTAAGATGGCGCCTTGTTTAAGGTAAAGGCACTTGTAGCATAACTAGGTTCACAAAGGCACACTTCTGTGGTACATGTTTTATTGTTTTCCTTGGGCAGATGTATTGTGCTTCTTGAGAAGTACATGGGGGGAGGGGGGTGGATGTGGGGGTTTCATGACTGATATGTGATGATATTCTGTATCTTATCGCAGAAATGGATGCCATGCAACTTTCCAAAAGAAACAGCCCGGAAACAAGGGGGGGGGGGGTGGATGTGGGGGTTTCATGACTGATATGTGATGATATTCTGTTTCTTATCGCAGAAATGGATGCCATGCAACTTTCCAAAAGAAACAGCCCGGAAACAAGTAACTTTTCAAAAACTAACAAACGGCCACCATTATTGTATGAAATGAAGTCGAAAAAGGGCCATAACTCCCACAATAATTGACGGATTTTACCAAACATTGAACTTGACCTGTATTTTATGATTATATACCTGTGTATAAAGTATGAATTCAATATACCAATGCTTTCAAAAGATTATGAACGGAAACCAGTTTTTCATACAAAATGAAGTCGAATAAAAGCATCGTAAACGACTGCGTAATACCCCGCCACTGCAAACCAATACCCCGTCTTCTATCTTTTATACATTTTTTTTATCATGACATAAACCTCATATTACCTAGATAATGTGTTGCAAGTTTCAGGAAAATCCTGTAAATCTTTGATTTTATACAGAATTTTTTCAGAATTTTATACATGTATATAGCTCTGGGGCAGGGGCAGGTAACCTATGTGGACTTAATACTACTTGTAACAGAAAGCTTATGTTATTTTAATCATTTCTATGAAATTTCATTAAGATATACCGAAAATCTGATTTCATATTGATTTTTTCATGATTTCATACATGTATACAGCATGTGTCAGGGGTAGATAACCACTGGGGGACAAAATTTTGATCAAGACTTAAAGTTTATATCAATATGATAAATTGTTACAAGTTTCAGAAAAATCCCTTTCGACTCTAATTTTATACATTTTTTTTTCATTATTTCATACATGTATATAGCCCTAGGGCAGGGGCAGATAATCCAGGTGGACAAAATTCTGCTAATAACTGAAAGCTTATGTTACTTCGATCATTTCTGTGGAATTTCATCAAGATATTTCAAAGTGTAAAAGAACTACAGACCAAAACCTGTTTTTAAGACCATGAAAAGGGCAATAACTCCATAAGACATCGAAATTTGCCCATTAACAATCCCAACCGAGATCTTCCCAAGACCAATGCACATGCCATGTATGAATAAAATCCGTTAATAAATACTCAAGTTATCGAACGGAAACGAAGTGCTCACGGACGGACGACCGGACGGACGGACGGACGTACGTACGACGGACGGACAGACACACGGACAGCCAGCGGGAAAACATAATACCCCGCCACTAACATGTGGCGGGGTATAAAAAGGGCCATAACTCCCACAATAATCAACGGATTTTGCCCAACATCGAACTTGACCTGTATTTTATGATTATATACCTGTGTATAAAATATGAATTCAATACATCAATGCTTTTAAAAGATATCGAACGGAAACCATTTCTTCATAAAAATAAAGTTGAAAAAGGGCCATAACACCCACAATAATCGACGGATTTTGCCCAACATCGAACTTAACCTGTATTTTATGATTATATACCTGTGTATAAAATATGAATTCAATACAACAATGCTTTCAAAAGATATCGAACGGAAACCATTTTTTCATACAAAATAAAGTCGAAAAAGGGCCATAACTCCCACAATAATCGACGGATTTTGCCCAACATCGAACTTGACCTGTATTTTATGATTATATACCTGTGTATAAAATATGAATTCAATACACCAATGCTTTCAAAAGATATCGAACGGAAACCATTTCTTCATAGAAACAGAAGTCGAAAAAGGGCCATAACTCCAACAATAATTGACGGATTTTTCATATTTTATGAATTCAATACATAAATGCTTTCAAAAGATATTGAACGGAAACCATTTTTTCATAGAAACAGAAGTCGAAAAAGGGCCATAACTCCCACAATAATAGCCGGATTTTACCCAACATCGAACTTGACCTGTATTTTATGATTATATAGCTGTGTATGAAATATGAATTCAATACACCAATGCTTTCAAAAGATATTGAACGGAAACCATTTCGTACGTACGTACGTACGTACGCTACGTACGTACGTACGGACAGGGGTGATACTATATGCCCCCCCCCCCTTTTAAATGGCGGGGGAATAACAAGAATCACCTCTTGCAACTGCTTATTTGCGATGCAAAAGAAAGTGTGCAAACACTGTTCCAAAAGTGACCACCAGTCTCCGTTCTGCCTCCCCCCTCCCCCCAACCAGCAAACACTGTTCCAAAAGTGACCATCAGTCTCTGTTCTGCCCCCTCCCCATCAGTTAAGTGTCCAAGGACTGATATCTTGCAAAAATCCGAGTCCAAAGAAACTGCAAACGCTGACACAAATTTTGACAAAAATGTTGGTTGGTTATTTTGAGCTTTATGGCCCTTTGAAAAGATATTTCAGTCTATATCGGGCCGTCACAGAGATAGAGAGACAGAGGTAGGTTTATTATATTTATAACAATTGATTGGTACATCACACGTCTTAAAATAATCTGGTATGGACTTATCGGGGTGGTGCTGCGTGTAACTTCCAGTGCCGGGGCGTCCTACTGATTTGGATCATTGTAGGGCAAGGACCTACTGTACTTGCAGTAGGTGCGGGTGGGGTTGTTTACTCTAATCTGTCTTTTGTCTTTCCCCCTCTCTTGAGAGACGGCCCGCGATAGACTGAATCACTGTCTCAAAGGGCCATTAAACCCAAATCAATCAATCAGTCAATCGACGTATCCCTGAATATGCTAGGTCAATGAATGAATTCCATTACTTTATTAATGAAAAGAATTTTAATAAAATTTCTTATGATCAATTCCCGAATTGATAAATGGTCGAAGAACATGTTGGGTATAACACCTTATTAGTAATACAGCATCATATCGTCTTTTACATCTATCGTGAACCTACACGTAATTGAATTCTCTGTAAGATAAGGGCTGAACGAAAATTGTAAATGGGCATTTAAGGTGGTGATAATCACTGATTTGGGGCGAAGTCAAAAACCTGCATATAATGCTGCCCCGTGCCAACCAAAATCACTGATTTGGGGCGAAGTCAAAAACCTGCATATAATGCTGCCCCGTGCCAACCGGGGGGTATAAATAGATGGATGCTTTCGCTTGTAGCAGGTGGTAAACCCCCACTATACAAGCAACCGTCCGTTAAATAGTCCTTACAGTTTAACTGATCAAATTTAAATGATCAAATCCTTCGTACAAACAGCTCCAACGTGCATATTTAAATCGTATTTAAACATTTAGATAAAAGTAAAAAGGATGCAAAGACCAGGAACTGAAACAATCAAAATCCAAATCCAGCCCTCAAACCATAGTTGGAAACAACTAAGATTACAAATAATCAAGATACAGAGAACATATGGCCAACAGAGTGAGCAGCTTGTTCCCAAAAGGTGGCCACTCAGCAACCCAAAAACCAAATCGCGAATGCTATTCTTTCGATCTTTCCTATTTTCATGATACTAACATGCTTCATTTGTTTCTGTATCATTCTGTGCCCGTGGGTCGCACACGGGACGTAGATTATTACCTCATCTGTGTTTAACAATTGTCTTGTGTTTGTGTTACATTTCCAAGCTCTAGCACGTTGCACTTAATTTTTCAAAATTCCAATGAAATTTATGTCAACAGGTAAAAATACAACTTATCTTCCCTAGCAATTGTCTGCTACATTTTGTCTGAATGTCTTAAAGTTTCTAATCATTTAACAATCTAGTACGTTTCTGTCTCTCTTTACATATTTATTTATTCACAACCCGTAAATTCTTATCGCATACACTACTGATATGGATCTCCTATTTCAACGTCAAAGCAGTTTTTTAACAAACGGTTTCCTTTTCCCTTTGTCTGTGGGGAATAAAATTTACAGACCACTTTACTTCTGTAGTGGATGGGGTGAAATTCCCTGTTAAACAGGAGCCACCTGTTTGCCGTGGGTGGCATCTCGTATGCTGGAAAAAGGGATCCTGGTAGTTGAGAGAGGCCCAGGGAACACACTACTTTGGCCCTGGCTTCAGATAGACGAGCGTTTCGGGTTAGGCCCGACCCGATTCAATCGGCTCGGTCGTGTTGAGCTCTAGAAATATGCTTCTTGATTCTTCCCTTCCTTCTTTTTTATACGTATCTTTAAAGGTACATACCGGGTTTGAAATTCCCTTCATTTCTCTCTTTTATGGGTATTTTAATGGGCAGCGGCTGATGGGTTAATTGACGGGCATATTTTTCGGCCTTCAGCTTTGGGGGTTTAAACCGAGGGATTTGAACGATGAGTATAATGGCTATGTAGCTTTGGCGTTGGAGATAGGAGATCCATTTCCATAAAAACGTCCCCTTGTAGGGCTCCGTGGAGGGTGAAGCGCATAGCCATCGAAATGAAAATACATAAATCATGGAATCCAATAAGTCAAAAAAAAGCGCTTCAACCTGAATCGGATGACGACTTGGAACAATCACCTCACTTTGTATTTAAAGGAAACGAAGCATTTGCCTGATTTCTTGTCATAAAATCAATGGAGGAGAAAGCGGTCACGTCCCTTTCTCCTTTTATCATAGAAAAACAGATTGAGAGCATAATCGGCACTCCTAAATCTGTCAAAAACTCTGTTAGTTGAAACCTGCCGAAAAAAAAAAACAAAGCGAGAACTCAATGAAAATTACGACATTCTTTGGCCTCAGGGTTTCTGTCTCTGAGCATTCCAGTTTGAATTTATCAAAAGGAATTATCAGAGACAGAATGCTGAAGGGAGAAAAAGAAGAATACATTGTTGAATATTTAAAGGAACAGGGCGTGACCGCATGTAAGCGGTTCAAGATAAAAGGAGATTACAATACAATCGAGACAAATACCCTCCTCCTGACATTCAACATAGTAAACGTACCAAAATCATTGAAAATCTTTTACAGAATTGTACCTGTGGACATATATGTGCCAAACCCTCTGAGGTGTTTTAACTGCCAGAGGTTTGGCCATCATGAAAATAACTGCCCGGTGGATCCTGGATCTGTTTGTGAAAAGTGCGGCACTGGAGGTCATGACCACCATACCTCCAACTGCAAAAATTAGCCAAAATGTGTAAATTGTGGAAAAGACCATGTCTCCAGAACTAACCAATGCGAAATCTGGAAGAAAGAAAAAGAAATCATGAAAATCAAAGCTACCAAAAACATAACCTATTTAGAGGCCAAAAAAGTTTACGACTCTCAGTCAGCTAATCTAGACTTTTCAAAAGTAGCCCAATCACTTCAGTCAAAGCCGGAAACAAAAACCACCGGAACTCAATTTTTCGATTCAGATTTCAACGTCTCACCTTCATCAAAAGTCATATCTCCGTCTACTAAAATTTCGAAACCAAGTTCTTCGTCGCAGTCAAACTCACAGTCTACCACAGGTACAAAACCTCCTCGATCAAACTCTGTAGCTCGTTCGTCTAACTCAAAACCAACTGTTCGTCCGTCTGGTTCACAGTCTAGCTCGTCTGGGTCACAGCCTAGTACGGAGCCTAAGACACAGGCCAAACCAACATCGTTCTCCCTCTGGACACGATTTTGGCCGACGTTCTCATTCTGGTGGAGGCTCGTCCTCCAATAAACATGGCAAAGGATCACCAGATCCTGTAAAAATGGCAAATAAATACGGCGTCCTGGATGCTGATATGGATACTGCCTAGGTGAAGTTTATACTTCTCCTGATTAGTCTCATGACACGCGTTTTTTTTAGCTCTCCCATTCATTTAATCATGGATAAAAAGTCAGTAATACAGTGAAACTGTCGTGGTCGTAAAGCAAATTGTAACGAAATATTACTTTTGATGTCTATTTTTTCTCCGAGTGTCATTTGTCTTCAGGAAACCTTTTTAAAGCAGTCAGATAATGTTAGTTTTAGAGATTTTAGCATGTTTAATTATATCTGTCCTAATGGTCAAAGAGCATCAGGAGGAACTTCTGGTAAAATCTAACATTCCACATAGTCCGTTTAATTTAAATACACATTCCACATAGTCCCTTCAATTGGAGCAATTTTGCAATATCCAATCAACTATTCTGACAAAGTTCCATGAAGATTGGATCAAAACTGTGCCCTCTAGAGTTTACACAGTGTTGTTCTGAGATCTGACCTAGTGAACTTGTTGTTGACCAGACATACTCCTGTCTCAAACTTTTTACATGGAGATAAACATTGTGACAAAATTTCACTTGTTGGTCAGCCCTCATTGTTACGAACAGACGGACAGACAGTCGGGTGTCTCTAGCTTAACTTTGTTTTACAAGCTTACCTTCTTTTCTTTAAGAAGTTACAAATTTCATAGAAAATACAACTAAAATGGGGTATTTCCAAAAGAAAGCAAACGGAGCCAGATGTTTCAATTAATTAGCAGGAGATAGAAAATTTAAAGAGTAACTACACTTCAGGAACTGACTGAATCAGATCCCAAACCCTATCCCCAACATCAAAGGGAAAGATTGACAAAGACATCCCAACAAACAATAAATTACAAGTGATAAGCCGAGTCAGCAGCTCTTTCCCAAATAGATGGCAACTCGGCTATCTTTATTGAACTAAATAATTTAGACCAACAGACGGGTTACAACGGACTAAGCAAGTTATATGAAAAACATTTAACAAATATTTTTACCTATTTTCTATTTTTATGATAGAAGGATTAAACTGAGAACACAATAAATTAAACAGCACCGAACATAAAACAAATGCAACCGCAACAAAAGTACCGCCTTGGGACGGTCAGAAATAACTACTGGGGGGTTTAAACCGGTTTTACTGGACCCAAACCTTCACCCTCATCCTCCGTTGCGGTGCACACAATTAGTTGGTAGTTCGGTTCGTATGGAGGTCCCCTAACTCATCAGAGAGTCATCACGGTCAACAATTAAGATCAAGAAAAGACCGTGATGAAGCAAGGATGAGGACTCGACAGCCAAAACGTGTTGAGACATTCGGAGATCCCTGGGGCGTCAGCAACACCACTGGAGTACTGGAGCAAAAGAAGACCACCAGTTGAACCCCGGTGGGCCAAGAAACAGAGAAACATCCGGCCCCAACCAACTAATATATAGCTTTATGTAGGGGCTATCATAGAGTCTGAACCCCGACCCACCGGCGTGCAATTAAAGAGGACAGCAAAGTTGTCAACCGTGATTAAGACTATATTTCGTAATCAGCACACAATCGAGAAATTTTAGAAACAATCGACAGTTAAGCGATTATAATTAGGGTAAAATTTTTTGCCTAATCAAAGGTGCCAGACAGAGAAAAATAATAACTGTCAAAAATCTGATACAGGAGCCAAATTCAAACTTTGTTCATTACACAATTTACTATAAATGCAGTTCTCTCGGAAATAGAAATCAAACATTATATAAACATTATTCGGATTCGTAGTATTTAGTAACGTGAAAATATGGCATCTTCAATGGGTTATCAAAGCAGTTTCGAGCCAGGGTGTTGGCGACTGGTGACTGTACAGAACTTGTGGGACACTATGTCCGGGGAGGAAATAGAGAAAGCCGGATTAACCGGATTGGACGGGGCCATGGTTATGGCAAAAATCACATGGTCGTCACAGGCTTGTCAGCTCACCCATGGGCAAGGACATGCCCATGGGCCGCCGTATGAGATAGCTAGGCAGGAATCAGAGCCAAGCTGGGAAGATGATGCTTCCTCTGTGATAACAATTAGTAGTACGGACAGTGGCGATACTGTATTGTACGACTATCAGGAGGATGAAGTGTCCAGTTCGCTGGACACTTCTACCTGAGAAGAGGGGGATTGGGACGGTGATGAATGGGAGGCGGCTGGAGCGCCGAGCCTGAGTGAGGAGGACGAGGGCGAGCCGGAGATCTTGTTCCTGCCAGCTGGGGCGGAGAGTTCTCGAGTGGAGGACGTTGACGGGTTTTCGTTGGACTGAAGTTCTTTTTATTAAACTGTGACAGTGAGACGTGACACTGGTTGGTTGGTTGGTTGATTTGATGCTTAACGTCCACGGTAAACAACTAAGGTCATGTCGGGACGGTCAGTTAACCTAACCACACTATTCCTGGGCAGGCTTAGACCTCCTAAGCGGTTAACCAGTACTAAGTGCACATACTTTCGCCAGTAACTGACAACTGCCCTTCTTGAATCAGCGGAAGGAGAAACGAAAGTATGTGGCCAGACCGGGATTCGAACCCAGGATCTCTGACTTACGAGTCAGGTGTCCTACCGATTGCGCTACCCGGCCCGGCGACGTGACACTGAAAGGATTGTACAATATATATAACATAATAAGGATTTACGTAGTGACATTAGTCTGTTTGTAGTCAAAGACTCATTTAGCAGTGTGCATGGAAATTTAACTTGTGCATGGAAACCACAGGAGGGAAGGTAAGTGAGGAATACTGTTAAATACGTATTGTCAAAGTTTAACATTGTTCAGTTTACAATCATTTTTAAAGATGTATAAGTTGTTTCTTCATGATATTTTAGTATGTTACCGTTAGTTAGATTGACATGTAAAGTTTATTGTAAAGCTATAATATATGTCACCTACCAGAAGTTTCAAAATCCTTGATATTTTATTCAATAATTAATTTAAAAAAATATCCCGTAGAAAAGGGCGGGTGTTGCGTAATGGCTAGTTGCCTCTAAAATCCGCAAGTACAATCAGTGTAGAATATTGGTCTTAATTATATTAAAATGCACTCTTGAGATGTAGGGCAATGACGTAGTAGCTTCTGATAAGGTTATCTTGTTCTTCTATTCTGAGTTCATAATCATGTGTGGGTTAGACAGGTATCCGTTTTTATTACTTTGTTTACTTAGAATCGAGACAATCTTTGCCAGACGGTTTTGACACTATTTCAGCCATAAATTAGATAACAGTTTTTCGGTCAGGTCAATATACGTCATAGAATTGACTGAGTTTTGCATCCTAAAATTAGTTCTTGGTCACCGAAAGTCTCCTTATAAGGCGAAGTCCGGTAGATGGAATCATTATTATTAGTAAGTGACATAATGTATATTGTAGATGTAATCATTATTAATAGTAAGTGACATAATGTATATTGTTAAAAATAGAGGTTCGGAAGTCTGTATAAAAGGAGGAGAGAGTGTGTTCGCGGCGAGAATATGCAGTAGTAGTCTTCTTGATCAGTTGATACATTTGTATACGAGTGTGCATGGTGTAGGATGGCTCCTGTGGTTAAAGAGTTTAGATCAAATGACTTAGAACATAAACCAATGACTTGAGTTGGACTTATACCCCCAAGCCACCCGGGCAGTGGTCACTTGTGTGGTCACTACGCAACACTCTAGAGTGTACACAAGGTTTTTCTGAGATTTGATCGTGACCTAGTTTTTGAACCGACATGACCTAGTTTCACATTTGGCCTAGATATCAAGAAGATAATCATTCTGACAAAGTTTCATGAACATTGGATCATAACTGTGCCCTCTGGAGTGTACACAATTTTTTTCTAAGATTTGACCTGGTGACCTAGTTTTTGACCCAACATGACCTACTTTCATACTCGGAATAGATTTCATGAAGATAATTATTCTGAAAATGTTTCATGAACATTCATTCAAAACTGTGCCCTCTAGAATGTTTACAAGGCTTTTCTTAGATCTGACCTAGTGACCTAGCTTTTGACCCGACATGACTTTTCTTCAAATCTGGCCTAGACTTTATAAAGATAAACATTCTGACAAAATTTCATGAAGACTGGATCAAAACTGTGCCCTCTAGAGTGTACACAAGATTTTACTTAGATTTGACCTGGTGACCTAGTTTTTGACCCGACATG
Organism: Ctena decussata; assembly: GCA_963989385.1. Taxonomy (NCBI): domain Eukaryota; kingdom Metazoa; phylum Mollusca; class Bivalvia; order Lucinida; family Lucinidae; genus Ctena; species Ctena decussata. The sequence continues at coordinate 12,611,128 of OZ022509.1, forward strand.
ACCTAGTTTCATACTTGCCTAGATTTTTTAAAGATTATCATTCTGAGAAAGTTTCATGAAGCTTGGATAAAAACTATGCCCTCTAGGTCATTTAAAGATCAAATTCCATTTTTAGCTCTGGTTTTATTTCTATTTTTAGCTCTGGTGGCCATCTTGTTCAGTGGAGCGTAACCGTTTTAGCAATTTCTGTTCAGGGCCATAAGTCGAACATTTCTGTGAAATTATTTTGAAATCCATCTGCTGGCTTCAGAGAAGATGTTGTTTAAAGGAATTTCTATTTTTAAATCTGGCGGGCATCTTGTTCAGCGGAGCGGAACCATTTTAGCAATTTTGGTACAGGGCTATAAGAGGAATATTTGTGTGAAATTATTTTGAAATCGGTCCACTGGTCTAGGAGATGTCATTTGAAGAAAGGACGGACGACGGACAAATTTCGATCAAAATAGCTCACCTTGAGCACTTCGTGCTAAGGTGAGCTAAAAAATACAACCCTCCCTTCAGTATATCAGAATTAAAAGATTCACTTCATAAATGTAACGACACAGCTGCAGGACCGGACGATATCCATTATCAAATACTAAAACATTTACCACCCGACGCATTGGAAACCTTACTAAATATTTTAAATGATATTTGGCATACTGGAAAATTTCCAGAAAACTGGCATAAAGCAGTCATTATTCCTATTCCCAAACCGGGAAAGGATAAGACGGAGCAACAAACTATAGACTGATAGCGTTAACAAATTGCATAATATTATTTTGTAAAACAATGGAGAGACTGATTAACGACAGGCTCTTTTGGTTCCTGGAGTCAAATAATTTGATTTCCAGAAATCAAGGTGGCTTTCGTAAACATCACAGTACTAACGATCATTTAGTACGATTAGAATCTTTTATTTGTGATGCATTTGTTAAAAAAGAACATGTCGTCGCAATATTTTTTGATCTCGAAAAAGCATACGATACGATGAGGAAATATGGCATCATGAAAGATTAACATGATATTGGCCTTAGAGGCCGTCTTCCGAATTTTATATCGAGTTTCTTATCAGACAGATCCTTTAATGTTAGAATAGGGTCTACGTTATCTGACAGTTTTAAACAACAGCAGGGCGTTCCTCAAGGAAGTATCTTATCCCCAACTTTATTTAATATAAAAATCAACAACATTGTTAACGATACTGATTCTTCTTTATATGTTGATGACTTTGGCATCTTTTACAAATCGAAAAATATGGAAAACATAGAATTCAGACTTCAAAGATGCCTGAACAAAGTAGAAACCTGGGCCACAGAAAACGGGTTTAAATTCTCTTAAACTAAAACCCAGTGTGTGCATTTTTGTCAGTTGAGGGGTTTACACCCTGACCCAGTTCTTAATATTTACGGATCGCCTATTCCAGTTGTAAATGAGGCCAAATTTTTAGGCCTTCTGTTTGATAAGAAACTCACTTTCATCCCTCAAATAAAAGCTTTGAAAGCTACATGTTTAAAAGCTTTAGATTTTTTAAAAGTTCTCTCCAATACAAATTGGGGAGGAGATCGTACTGTTCTTCTTAAACTGTATAGATCTCTAGTAAGATCTCTAAACTCGATTATGGTTCAGTTGTATTAGGTTCGGCACGAAATTCATACCTTAAATGTCTCGACACTATTCATCATCAGGGTTTACGCCTTGCTCTTGGAGCATTTAGAACATAACCTGTAGAAAGTCTTTATGCGGAGTCTAATGAACCGTCTCTGTATATCAGAAGAGAGAAATTGTCTCTGCAGTATGTTACTAAGTTAGCTACGAACCCACAGAATCCTGCATACGATTGCGTTTTTAACCCTCATTATGAAATTTGTTTTAACAACAAACCGATATCTATTAAACATTTGGGATTGCGAATTAAACCTTAGCTTGTTGACTCACATATTGACATTAAAAACATTCAAAAGTTTTCTTTACCTGTTCATGAGCCATGGACCCTAAAACCTCCAAACGTCATCCTATCATTACATCACAATAAAAAATCGCAGACAATCCCTGATCTTATTCAATCGGAATTCTTACAAATAAAATCTATTTTTCCGAACCATAACACAATCTATACGAATGGTTCAAAACAAGAAGATAAAGTTGCATGTTCGGTTGTAAGTTCCCTTTTCACAGAAACCATACGATTACCAAATGGCAGCTCAATTTTTACAACAGAAGCTAAAGCCATAGATCTTGCTCTCAATCAAATCTCAGTTCAGGAAAACTATCAGTTTATAATATTCTCAGATTCTCTCTCTGTTTTATCATCAATAAAAAATGTTAATCACCCTAACCCTTTAATACAACAAATATTTCGTAATTTTTTTCAATTACCATCAAAGGAAATAGTGTTTTGTTGGATCCTCAGTCACGTCAATATTCGTGGAAATGACCTGGCCGATAAAGAGGCCAAGGCGGCTTTAAATTTACCAGAAAGTACCTTCCGAATTCCGCATTCAGATTTTAAATCTCAAATTAATAAATATATCAAATCAAAGTGTCAAACTAATTGGGATAATCAAATTCATAACAAACTCCGACAAAGTAAACCAGATTTTCACAGCAAGGACAATATACTATCAAATAGAAAAGAACAGACTGTTATTACCAGATGCCGAATAGGGCATACCAGAATTACACATTCGTTTTTATTGAATAATGAGGTTGCACCGTTTTGCATACCATGCAACGAAGTCATTACTATCAAACTTCTTGTGTCATGCATTGACTTTAACCTTATTCGTTCAAAACATTACAACATTAAAACCATAACCGAGCTTTTTAGCAAAGTTTCTTCTATCCAAATTATTAATTTTTTAAAGGAAGCTGGACTTTTTAAGAGGATATAGACTTTTATTGTACATAACATTTTTATCATTTGGACGTAAATTAATACTTTTAACATTTGATAGTTTTTGAATTTGTCTTATATATAGAAACGTTTTAAGTTGTTGACGTTTAGACTCTATATGCCCTTACCAGGGTTGAGCGTCTATAAATAACATTCATGCATATAATGCTGAAAATATAACAGATCTTCCCAAAAATTAGCAGATGCCATCTTTATGTTGTTTCTCACAATTCAGAATCCAAAAATACAGGACTTGTCGAGGTTAAAAAGGGTTTATATAAGAAAAGTTCAAAGGGTAATTTTGTGCGAAAAAATCTAAAAAATAAAAACAACCATAGTAATTAAAAATGTAATAAGGGCTGAAGGTTCTTTAAAGCATCATGGAGAGCGCCCTAGCAATTATTTTTTCCATTTTTTTCACACATTATCAGGCTGGGCAGATGAAAAATGGTGTAATCAGTGTCCAAATGTTCGCCAAAAATGCACAGTAGAGTCTATTTTCAAGGTTGAACACTTTCATTTACACACCTGTGTCATGGTGACAGTAATGTATTCTTTATACTGTAAGTATTTTATAGGTCTAACTGTCCTATCTGATTAATGCATACAGTGTACATGCACTATATACATGTTCAGACATTTGAGAAAGAGTTGGAAAAAATTGCTAGGACGCTTTTCTAATGCATTAAAGTACCTTCAGAGCTAAGAATATTTTCAAGCATGAAGATAGTTTTCTATAGTTATGCGCACAAAATTACCCTTTGATTTTTCCGTTTAAAGTCTCCATAGTCATACCGGTGGTAAAAATCGCTATAATACAAATTATTATGAAACCTATACAGCCTTCAGAATGAATGAAAATATGTCGGTTGATGTGCTTTTTAACTGCCAAAAAAGAAGAAACAACATATTTTGAAATAAAGATATGTCTCTCCATAAAAAAACGGTTTTCGTAGCTGGTTCCCCGTTAAGCAATGAAATAATGCAACCGCAGCACAATCAATGGGATCCTCGCTAAACATTTTTGTACATTGTATTTTCATCAAATGTTAAACGCATGTACCTTGTATTTTTATCTCCTGTACCTTGTGTTTTGACCATAAAATAAAGCTTGTGAACTCGAAAGTAGGTCATTTTAGTTGGCAACGAAAATGACCTAGTTAATTTTTCAAATCTATTTTATGATAAACTCGAGGACGTTTTGATTTTTCAAAGCCGGCCAATCACGATAATAATCAATGGCAAAACTGTGGTGAGAAGTTTGCAGCGATACCTCACGATAAAATAGTTCATGCTGATAGAGCAATGGGGCCTTTAAAAGCACATTTTGAACAGCACGATCCTGTTCTAACTGTAAAGAACAACACAAATAAGAAGTATGCTAACTTTCAGGGAGATATGTTAATTTCTTATGGTTTTATTCAGATTTTCGTATTGACAACAAATCACCACCTTAAGGCATATTTCATGTAAATCATTCATTATGCCGTATTTCCATGTTGTATCGTAAAGTAAAAAGACAGGCAATGATCAGGAATTAATTCAATCAAATCCCACATCCCGCTCTCAAAACCAATAGGGAAAGAAAGAAGCACACAAACACACGGAAAAATTGACACTACTACACGAAAGACGCACGGTTAACCGAATGGACAGCTCTTTCCCAAACAGGTTATCTTTCAGCTACTAAACAAAAACAGCATCAGCATCTATTTTATCTATTTCATTTTCTGTAATAATGTTATTTGTTTCGAGGTATCAAACGAGTCTTTCATTGATCGTTCGCTCCAATGTTTTAAATATGCAGGAGCGGCGGTAGTGTAGTGGATAACACGCCGGACTACCAATCCAGGGATCGCAAGATCGACTTTAAACCGAGGTCCTGTCTCCATATGACCTCATTTGTTGGTGGGACGTTAAACCCGAGCTCACTCACTTTACATATGTAGCTCGTTAAAGGTTGGAAGGGCGATTTACGATTTTACGTCATTTCTAATAGTATTTATTCTAATAGTATTTCAGTCATATCAGGGCGATGAGTGATTGATAATATAAGCTGTGTGCAATGAAAGCGTATCAACGATTGACAAGATTCTCGTTTCTGGTGGGGTTCGAACCTAGTACCGGTAGATCAGAAGGCCAGCACTTAGCCTACTGAGCTATCGGGGCTCAAAAGCAATGGGGCGATTGTAATTTGAGTTTGTATAGTCTTTCCCAAGTTTGGTAATAGCGCTTTGATTGATTGTTTTTGGGTTTAACGGTCCAGTATCTCAATCTAAAGTGGGCCGTGTTTTTGGGTTTAACGGTCCAGTATCTCAATCTAAAGTGGGCCGTCTCCCCGAAAGAGGGAGAAAGAATAGACGAGAGCAAAATGTCCGAAACACCCCACCCGCACCTACTGCGAGCGCAGTTTGGTATAGGGATGATCGTAGCTTCTTTCCAAGATTTTGGTACATTACCAGTTTCCCAGCGGTCAATAAATGTTTTCAAAAAGACTGAAAGAGAAGACTCTGGAAGACAGGATCATTTTGCGTTTAACGGCCCTATGAGACAGTCTATATCGGGCCGTCTCCAAGAGAGAGGGAGAAAGATGAGAGAAAACTAACCTAAAAAACCCACCCGCACCTACTGCAAGCACAGTAGGCCCTTGTCCCATTATTATCTAAATCAGTAGGACGCCCCGGCACTAAGTTACACGCAGCACCATCGCTCCACCCAACCACCCCCTCTCTGGAAGACGTTTCAAACTGCTAATGGGTATCATATGGACCCGGGTACGAATCATGGGCACCATCGCACCACCCGCTCTCTGGAAGACGTTTCAAAACTGCTAATGGGTATCATATGGACCCGGGTACGTATCATGGGCCTTTGAAATGGCATATTTTAGTTCCGAGTGGGCCCTTGCCCTATTATCCAAATCAGTAGGACGCCCCAGCACTGGAAGTTCTACCCTGCAACATCGCGAACTGGATTGTTTTGGGTTTAACGGCCCTTCGAGACAGTATTTCAGTCTATATCAGGCCGTCTCATAAAGAGAGGGAGAAAGAAGAGAAATGATAGACGAGATAAAAAAAAAATGCCCAAACAACCCCACCCGCACCTACTGCAAGCACAGTAGGTGCTTGCCCTACTATCATCCAAATCAGTAGGACGCCCCGGCACGCAGCACCATCGCATCACCCCCTCGCGAACTGGAGTGAGTGAGTGAGCGCACAGGAAGGAATATGTATAGAACAAACAGTAACAACACGATGGCGAGTTATACTAACCGCAACTGCTCGTAAATTCGTATGTAAGGGTATCTGACTATGAGGAGCTTTACTATTGACAAAGATAGAGACACCACCAGATGCTCTCATTGTTCGCTGAAAAGTATTGAAAGAGCTGTTATTTCTGATGGAAATGTTATCTGTGCCTTTTAAATGAGTTTCTTGAAGACATACAGCAGCAGGCTCAATATCCTTAAGGAGCAACGTTTCTTCGTAGTTGCCTTATAAACTTCGACAATTCCACTGTATTATTCTGTTTTTCATTATTGCTAATTATTAATTGAAACAAATGAAGCTAAATGGTTAGATCTATTCTTAGGAAGTAGGCATACGGTTGAGTGGTCCCTTTGGAGGACAGGATGGAGATTCCTCTGCTCCCATGTACATCAAAGAAGACTACCTGTTATGCTGCCTAATCGGATCATCTTGGCTGCCTATCTGTATCTGGTACTGATTTCTCTTTTCCTCGTGGTTTAGGGTCAGGAGTCTTTGCCGAGTTGATGGGTATCACGAACAAGTTGTACTAGCTTTCTCGGAGGTTTCCCGACCAGTCTCGTATTCCTTTGGCAGATGTTATATTGCGAGACGAACACTGTGGAGCTCCTGTGATAAGTATAAGATCTGTTTGTGTCGCAGCAGGGGATGGTCGGGTGGTGCGATGGTGCTGTGTACAACTTCCAGTGCCGGGGCCGGGGCGTCTTACAGATTTAGAACATAGTATGGCAAGGGCCTACTATGCTCTGCTGTAGTAGGTGTGGATGGGGTTGTTTGGACATGTTTTTCTCTCGTCTATCATTTCTCTTCTTTTTTCCTCTCTTTGGATGACGGCGCGATATATACTGAAATACTGACTCAAAAGGCCGTTTTAAACCCAAAACAACATTCTGACACAAAATTGCTCCAATTCAATTCAAGGGTTCTTGAGTAATTGTCATTTTTGTTTGTGCTATTTTAAGTAACAGCAGATGGTGGCCATCTTGGAATGCCATAAGTAACAGCAGATGGCTGTCATCTTGGAATGCCGAATTGCAATTAATCGAAACGGCTTCATGCAAGGAACATTCTGAAACAAAATAGGTCCAATTCAAGGGCTCTTGAGTATTTGTCATTTTTATGTTAGTGCTATATTTAGTAACGGCCCCCGTGGTGGCCATCTTGGATAGTCAACTGGCACAAAATGGAAATAATTCCATTCAAGGGCCATTTCTGACCAAATCTGAACAGAATTGATTGTGTTTTCTTGAGATATTGACATTTGAGCAAAATCGGTCTTGTAAACGCTAAGTAGGTCACTGTGACTCTGATTTTTTACAATTTTTAATTCCAAGGTCCCATTAATGTTCCACACAAACTTTCAACCAAATATATCAAATGGTTCTGGAGAAGAAGTTGATTTCGTTGTTTTTTTGTATTTTTAGTAACGGCGGCCATCTTGGATTTTTACCCGACCCAATTTTATAATTTTGAAACCCTGCAGTCTGGTCATCCTCCATGTGAAATTTGAGACCCATGGGTTCAGTAGTTTTACAGTAAATGTTGTTTGAAGAGGTCACTTTTTGACATTGGCATTTGAGCAAAATTACAGTCGTAAACAGGAAGTAGGTCACTGTGACAAATCTCCGCTACAGATTTTTTTCATTTTTACAATTTTGAATACCAAGGTTTCACTGTTGTTCCATGCCAAAATTCAGACAAATATACCCAGTGGTTCTAGAGAGTTTGTTGTTTTTGCTATTTTTAGTAACGGCGGCCATCTTGTCTCCTGACCCAATTTTACAATTCTGAGACCCTGGAGTCAGGTCATGCTCCATGTGAAATTTGAGAACCATGGGGCCAGTAGTTTTACAGAAGATGTTTGAAATTTTGTTTTTTTTGGTGTTGACGGACGACGCACGGGACGACGCACGCCGGACGCATTGGTGTGACAATAGCTCACTATGGCCCTTCGGGCCAGGTGAGCTAATAAATCAATGTCGCAGCATCAACGCATGATACTGCGACACCGGATTTGGAACACAGTAGGGCAATAACAGCGATCAAGCGCAATTTTTTCACTGAAGGTCATTCGGCCTCGGTTTTCAACAGCTCCTTAGGGAGGCACGGTGTATTTTATGGAGTGGAGTCTTGGGGTGGAGTTTTGGAGTGGAATGGAGTTAAATTTTGGAGTGGAAAATATTGTTTGTTGCTCTTTCATCATACAAGAGGCCCGAATGGGCCTGATATCGCTCACCTGGCTATTGTGCAACGGGACCATTCTGATACAAAATTGGTCCAATTCCACTAAGAATTTCTCATTTTCACATTTTGCTACTTTTAGTAACAGAGGGCAACTTGCCTGGTCTTTATATATTTACTTTTGAAACACCTCAATGCAAGAATCATTTTGCCACATATTTCATCAAAATCTATTCAGGGGTTACTGAGATATTGCCAGTTTCTTTTTTTGTGCTATTTTTAGTAACCGCAGATGGCGGCCATCTTGGATTGCTAAAATGCAATAAATCGAAAAGCCTTCATGCAAGGACCATTTTGACACAAATTTGGTCCGATTCCATTGAGATTTTCTAATTTTCACATTTTTCTATTTTTAGTAACAGAGGCCAATATGACTGGTCTACAGTTAGATATTTTTGAAACATCTCAATGCAAGAATCATTTTGACGTAAATTTCGTCAAAATCCATTCAGCGGTTACTGAGATATTGTAATTTTCATGTTTTTTGCTATTTTTAGTAATGGCAGATGGCGGCCATCTTGGAATGCCAAAAATCGAAAAAGCTTAATGAAAGGACCATTCTGACACTAAATTAATCCAATTTCATTGAGATTTTCTAATTTTCACATTTTTCTATTTTTAGTAACAGAGGCCAATATGACTGCTCTACAGTTAGACATTTTTGAAACATCTCAATGCAAGAATCATTTTGACACAAATTTCGTCAAAATCCATTCAGCGGTTACTGAGATATTGTCATTTTCATGTTTTGTGCTATTTTTAGTAACGGCAGATGGCGGCCATCTTGGAATGCCAAATTGCAATTAATCGAAACGACTTCATGCAAGGAACATTCTGACACAAAATTTGTCCAATTCCATTCAAGGGTTATTGAGTAATTGTCATTTTTATGTTTGTGCTATTTTTAGTAACACCAGATGGCGGCCATATTGGAATGTCAAATTGCAATTAATCGAAACGGCTTCATGCAAGGAACATTCTGACACAAAATTGGTCCAATTCCATTCAGGGGTTCTTGAGTAATTGTCATTTTTATGTTTGTGCTATTTTTAGTAACAGCCCCCATGGTGGCCATCTTGGATAGTCAACTGGCACAAAATTGAAATAATTCCATTCAAGAACCATTTCTGACCAAATCTGGTCAGAATTGGTTGCATTTTCTTTAGATATTGACATTTGAGCAAAATCGGCCATGTAAACGCTAAGTAGGTCACTGTGACCTAATTCCGCTATAGATTTTTTTTATTTTTACAATTTTTAATACCAAGGTCCCACTTATCTTCCATGCAAACTTTCAACCAAATATACCAAATGGTTCTGGAGAAGAAGTTGATTTTGTTGTTTTTGCTATTTTTAGTAACAGCAGCCATCTTGGATTCTTGACCTGACCCAATTTTACAATTTAGAAACCCTGCAGTCTGGTCATGCTCCATGTGAAATTTGAGATCCATGGGCTCGGTGGTTTTAGAGAAGAAGTTGTTTGAAGTTGTTTAAATAGGTCATTTTTGACATTGGCATTTGAGCAAAATTACACACATAAACAGAAAGTAGGTCACTGTGACAAAACTCCGCTACAGATTTTTTTCATTTTTACAATTTTGAATACCAAAGTTTTACTGATGTTCCATGCCAAAATTCAGACAAATATACCCAGTGGTTCTGGAGAAGTTTATTTTGTTGTTTTTGCTATTTTTAGTAACGGCGGCCATCTTGGATTTTCAACCTGACCCAATTTTACAATTCTGAGACCCTGGAGTCAGGTCATGCTCCATGTGAAATTTGAGAACCATGGGACCAGTAGTTTTACAGAAGAAGATGTTTGAATATTTGTTTTTAGGTGTTGACGGACAAATTCTGTGACGACGCACAACGCACGACGCACGCATTGGTATGACAATAGCTCACTATGGCCCTTTGGGCCAGGTGAGCTAAAAATGTTGCAGCTAGTACATATTAAGAAATCAAACATTTTCTTACATTTTTTTAGCCACAATCAAAATATATTCAGATGACTGGTAAAATTGTCTCTTGAAATAATGGCATCAAGCATATTTTTTAGGGATTGCTCTTACTCTTTGATAAAAACTTTCCATTTTGTCTTCCTTTTCCATCACCCTGAAGTATAAGTCTGTCAAGGCTGATTAGAAAATTCAAAACATTTACACCTGCAGATACATCAAATTTAAAAAATGTACACCTGCAGATACAGCAGACTGATCTGGCACATGCCTAAAGATCCATTTTGTTGTGCACAGCTAAGTATGATTTTTGATTAAAACAATCTGAGAATACAGAGACAATTATTTTGTAGTGCTCAACAAACCCTACCATAGTAACCATATATGTTTGGCAAACAGTAAAGACCAGATTGGGCAGCTGAATGAGAAGATCGGTGATATGTCCTTAAAGACTGCACTAGCTGTCATTCTTATAAAATCAGTTTGTTCAACGTCATCTTTTTTATCAATGTGTAATAAATTCAGCAGAAAATGCAGGCACAATATTATAGTTTGTTTCAGTTTTAGGTAATTTATATGACCTTCAGGTCAAGCGCAAAACCGCTGTGGTGGAAATAATTACACAGATATGCCACTCTTCATTTACAACCTGATAATAGCTATTTGGAATTCAAAATAGACAAAGGCAAAGTGCTGCCATGATACAAAACACATATAGAATGGCGTCTGTCGTATTTAGGTATCCTTCTCGATGTGTGTGTGTGGGGGGGGGGGGGGGGGGGGGAGGAGGGAGGGCCGGCTATGCCTCATCACCCCCTCGAAGGGTATCCTAAATATTAAATGACACCATTTGAAGTCAGTCGCAGTCTGATCAGAGTCTTTGATTTGCATAATACAGATTCCTCAGGTTCCATACATTGTTTTGATATGACACTGACCATACAGTGGGGATGCACATGCTCATCTGAGTGTATTTTGTTTGCAAATGCAGAAAGACCCTCATTTCCTGGTGCTGCTCAGTTCTTAAATAAATCAGACTTGACAATTGCACATGCAGTATATCTAAGATATCTGAACAGCTATCCAGGCACACTTCAGTGTAAAATGAATGCAAAGTTGAGCTCTGCCTACCTCAAAATTGTCTTACAGTGCAAGTTGATAAAGTTGATGAACAGACTACTTCAAAACAAAATACAGAAAGCCATGATACAATATAAGTGTATACATGGACTGTTATCAGTAACAACAGCGTACTAGGGCTTTGAGTTAATCACTCTTAAGATGTTTGATTTCTTAATATGTACTAGTTGCAGCAGTATTTTATGACGAAAACTCCACTCCACTCCAAGACTCCACTCCATGAAATACACAGTGCCCCTTAGGGACTTGTGAAATCTTAATTCAAGAATTTATGTATATAAAATAATAGCAGATGTGGATCTGATATTGGAAACATGTAGTATTAGTAGGTTTATATTTGGACATTGATTGATATTGATTTAATGAAATTTTATTATCAATGTCTCTTGACTTATACTAGAAATGAAAGACTTTAAAAATTTTAAAGGTAAACGTATACACTGGACCTGAGCAGACAGTGTAGACACGGATCATAAAGGATCAGTCTGATTAAAATCCAATTAAACAAGAAAAGAAAAAGACAGACATTGGTTGATTGCCTGTTTTAGGTTTAAAAGCCCTTTGGGTAAGTGTTTCAGTCTATATAGCAGGCCGTCTCCCAAAGAAAGGGAGAAGGAATACAGGAAGACTACAGAAATGATAGACGACTGACAATGTCCAAACAATCCGTTGGATGGGAAAACTTATTAAGTACAATTTTGTAAGACCGATTTGGGTATTTGGGGACATTCTAGATAGGAAAAAAACAACTATGTTTAGTCGAAGAAATAAGTTGTTCGTAGCGTTAGTTTGTTCTTGGTCTAAACTTCATGCTAGAGCCCACATAGGTTCTCTGTCGTAATGCTATCATGTTCAATTGTAACCTTGTTTTTCTCTGCTCATATATAACAATATTATTATCTGAGCTTTAGTAATTAAAGTCTTTTTGTTGTTTGTCTTGTTTTGGTAGGAACCCTGGTAACTTCGATTAACGACGTTGCGATGATTGGCTGTGGGCACAGAATATTGAAATCATATCTACGGAGCAAATTATATACATGTATTTTAACATTTACAGATATGATCGTTGACAGCAGCAGCAGCTTCAATGTAAAGTTAGATGGTGACCCCAATACACCATATATAGGCCGGCTGCGTTTATGTCAGACGGACGGTTGGTTCTGTGTGACTGTTACAATAACAGATTAAGTTGCTAAGTAGTGACCTCACAATGTTAGATAGTTTGGAACTACAGTCAAGACGGTCGGATGTATCAGCTGTGAACGCCACAACGGTTATCATCACAATAAAGGTGCTTCGTAGTGACTTTACAATGTTAGATAGTTTGAAACTACAGTCGAGACCATGGGATGTATCAGCTGCGAACGCTACAACTGTTCTCATCACATTACCTGATAGGAAGCAGCTACAATATGTACATGTGGTACCACATTTCCGGCCGAGCAGCAAAATCCAACTAGACAAGTGGTTCGACGGTGCTGATGTGGTAAGGGACGAGGTTTTCACTGCCTGTTACTCCCGGAGACATTTTGAGACAGTAGGGATCGATACGGCTGGGAAACTGAAGAGACGGCTTGGGGTTCAGCATGACGATCCGTACATGTTTAGTACTCCATACTATTTGGCCGCGAACCCGGACACTGGATATATTTATGTGTCTGACTCAAGCACTGATAATTACAAGTTGGTTGTCTACTGATGAAATAAGATATCAGTTGGACAGGCCAAGAGATCAGTATGACGACCCATAGTTGGACGGGCCGAGAGGTATCTACGTCGATGATGCTGGTAATATCATTGTCTGTGGCTACAGATCTCACAATGTACAGGTATAAACTGCCAGCGGCAAGAAAGACAGAATCTTGCTCACATCAATGGACGGTTTACAGAGGCTGTTTATGCTAGAAAATTGATTTCGATCTTCCAAATGACAGTCTTTGCATTAGAGTCACAAATGAGACACGACACAAGGTTCTGTAAGTACACATACGAAGAACAGAGACTTGTGCCACCCTGCGCAGGCTGGTCAGAGTACTAGCCGTACTTGAAAAAGAAACAAAAAGAAACAGCAAATGTGCCTGATCATCGCCTATCTTTTTACTGACTCTATTTTCATATGAACCTGTTAGAAAATGCAATGTCCTTGCTATTCGCAGGCAAGCTATGTAAAACTATGAAGGCTCTCTTCTGACAATGGAGGCTCTGGTTTCGGGTCTACCCTATTATTATATCGCACGGTGGTTATAGAATTAAGTATTCGCAGAAACACTATATATTATCGCAGAAATAAGAATAAAGACGTTTAAGATAATGCAGTGTCTTCGCTATCGCGGACAATGCAGATGTCGCAGTAGTGTTTTATTGTTCCACTCTGTCTTTTCTCTGTCCTCTTCCTACCCTTTCTCGCTATGGTGCCGTTGGTGATTCCTATTACCCTTCGGGTAATAGTAGTACTGCTAAAACCGGTGTAAGAGTTCTTGACAGATTGCCATATGTTTTGTAAACAAGTTTTAAATTACAGATCAAATTTTGTTTACTGTCGTGTCAATGCACTTTTAATTTTGGACCAAACCTTGATATAGGTTGAGCAGCTTGTCACGGAAAAAATCGGCTCTTTCCGTATCAGTCTGAACACCTTTATATAATATCATTTATATCAATTCCGATACATTTCAGTGTGGTCCGGAGGTTCATATTGCAGTATCGAACACTTTTACACTGAATATCACCAGTCAGTGGTTCGAGTCCCGTGTTTCCCTTTTTCTTTTTTTTTCCTTTGCTTTTTCTTCCTTTGCTTTTATTTTGGCTTTTTAAGGTGGTGATTTATGGTAAATGTAAAAATCTGCATAAAACCATAAAAAAGTAAGGTATCTCCCTGAAAGTTAGCAGAGATCTTATTTTTGTTGTTCTTTACAGTTCAGAATACAAAATAGACGTATATGAGACGTTCTCAGTTAAGCTGGGCCATTCGCGGACAAAAATGGCCATATATACAACCATGCCAGAATTCAAGAAAAAATCACGACCGTAATGCTCATTATATCTGCTTCAAAGCTTTAAAATATTTTCAGATAATAGTTTTAGATTATGGAATACCAACCATGTTTAGAGACATACCCTAACAATTAGAAATGGTGTATTTTATGACGTTATTTATATACGTTAAAGTACGATGTCGCATACGATTTTTTGTCATGCGTAACATTGCACATTTACTAATCTACTGACATTTGATTATTTGTGCTGGTTTAAATATAAAAAGTTTTTCTTTGCTTTTTTTGGAAGAAAGGGGTTTTCTATGAAGCGCTGCATAATCAAATGACGTCAACGCTTTCAAAACGTAGTCTTAGTGACGTTGTGACGTAGGTTACGTGTGACGTAGGTTACAGTACACACTTTTTAACGTTTTTATACCATTTAATGTTTCAATGCATGAAATCTAAGCACACCATCTTGTAGCTGTTACTAGGCAGGATTTTGCACATGAGTTTCAGAGCGATTGCTTTGCTCAGTTTTGAGAAAAGCCCGTGACGTAAGGTTACATTCTTAAAGAAAAATGCTGGGGTAATGTACTTTGAAGTCGAGTAAAATATACAAAATGGACCAAATCTGCACAAATGATATAAACTATGAAGGAACACATATTTCTTCGTGTGATCTTGTAAGTTTTATGATGCTGGCCCATTTTAGTTAATACATGTATCACGATTTTAGCGCTGTGACGTAGGTTACATAACATTTGCGACATTAGTTCCCAGTCTCATTTCGTAGCAAAAACTACCCTTTAGATATTGTTTAAGCGGGGAAATATATAAGAAATCATCTGCATTTAATAATGAAACTCGATTTTCAGCAGTGATTTATCTTTTTTAGCCGTGCGGCGTTCATATCTATACAACGGCAATATTGCGACATTTAAAAACGTCGCCTTTTAAACCAGGGTATCATTATTCGAACCAGTGTTAAAAATGTCTAACAAAACGCATGCATGTCTTGGTACTTTTATCTACTTCTTTAGACAGAGGGCTACTTGTCAGAGGGTAAACAGGACCGTTATTTTGTAATTTAAAGAAAGGTAATACGAAGGACAAAAATAATAGCTAGTGGCCCAGCTTAACTGAGAACGTCTCATATGCTGCTTAAAAAAGTGTTTTTATAAGGAAAGATCAAAGGGTAATTTTCTGCGCAATAATCAAAAAAATTAACATCGTTAATGAAAATTTACATAGTACTGAAGGTGCGTTATTGCATAATGAAGAGCGAGCTAGCAATTATTTATTCCAACTCTTTCTCAAATTGTAATGTAGACCAGATGAAAACGGTAGCTTTTTCTCAAATGTTCAACCATGTACAAGGTAATGTACACTGGATGCATTTATTAAATATAGGGTAGGCAAGCATACCTATGTAACACCTACAGTATAAATAATACATTACTTACATGATCAATGGTGTGTAGATGAAATTGTTCAACCTTGTTAAAATAGTCTCACCTGTCTCACCTGTGTGTTTTGAAAAAAAATTTGGACACAGACTGCATCTTTTTTCATCTGCTCAGCCTGATAATGTGTGAAAGAGTTTGAAAAAATAATTGCTAGCTTGCTCTCCATTATGCAACAAGGAACTCTCAGCACTAAGTATATTTTCAATAACAATATTATTTTTTCAGATTATTGCGCACAAAATTACCCTTTGATCTTTCCTTATAAAAACACTTTTTAACATTAACAAATGCTGCATTTTGGGAGTCTGAATTGTCAGAAACAACATAAAGATGGCATATGCTAATTTTTGGAAAGATCAGTAGTATTTTGAGTGTTTTATGCAGATTTTTGTCTTTGCCCCAAATCAATGATTATCACCACCTTAACTTATGTATTTTTATTTCTTTGTTTTTTTAACGTTTATTTCATTTTGATTTCACCACTTCTAAAAATGAATTCCTTCTTGTTTGGCAATGACTATGTGAAACTACACACAATAACTAAAAGGCTTATATAATGCATTGTTTTTTTCTGTATCAGAACGAGTATCCACAGGATGAATGGATGAAATGGCGGCTTTAAAGTCTGTTCAACAATTTGTTAGTCAAACAAGGACGATGTAAAGGTGATTATGAAGGACACTGTGCAATAACGCACCAGTTAGGTTCGAACAGACCCTTGACTCCATATGATCCCGAACCCGCGACCCCATGATCCAAAGTCGGGAGCGCTAACCACTTGGCTACGCAGGCGCTTCAGCACCAACTGCAAACACGACGCTCAACTGTGACGAAACTGAATCTCTGTCAAACCTGGGAAAAGCATAAAAGTTGTCATTTTGAGTAGCGGGATTGGTTGCGGTCGGGCGATGATGCTGGGTAATTTTCAGTGCAGTCCTGTTAATTTGGATAATAGTAGGGCAAAGGCCTACCGTACTTGCAGTAGGTGCTGGTGGGGTAGTTTGTATATTTTTTTCTCTCGCCTATCATATCTCTTTTCTTTCTCTCTCTTTGTCAGACGTCTGAAAATAGACTGAAAAATTGTCCAAACGAGCTGTTAAACCCCAAACGACCAACTAACCAACATTTTGAGCCGACCTTTTCTGCTTAGTCTATTCAGCAACATCCTGGTTAGGTTTTATGCTGCGCTGATGCTGAGTTTCGCTTTTTCTCTGTTGGATATGCAAGTTCACGAGTCCTCCAAAAAACAGAAGACTTTTTAAACAGATTGAGTATGCACGACTATGCCAGACACAACAGCATGAATGAGAACCTAAATCTACATGACAGGCAAATGTTCGACAGTTTTTGTTCCAATTTTCGTAGAAGATTCGCCACGCCTTATCCCCATCTAGTCCGAAATGTAAGAGGACGGAAAAAAAATAGAAAAAAAAAAAGAACAAAAAACTGACCCAAAGGTATGCCCATGCAAAATATGTGTTATATGTGTATAGTGCTTTCGCTTTACCCACTTCACCACGGCGGACAGTGTAATATTAGGAATTATTACTCAATAGTTATACCGTGCACTAAGCTGACGGATAATGACGAGCGCATTCGGGTATATTACGGAGATGGGCGGACGGTTGTTTTGCTACAGGTATAGTCGCGGTTACCCATTTCTAAGGTTCCAATGGAATCGGCGACCTTTTGACACGACAGGCTAGAAATTTTATTTATACACCAATTGAACCGTGTTTTACTGCAATTTTAAAGTATGTGTGTTGTTAGATTGGGTGTGGTTGGTCAATTCTAACCCGTGCCTTGCATGCTAACTTTTGCACGTCACTTTGAGTGCGAAATTACCACTCCAAGCGCAGTTGGCCAGTGATCTTCATAGAGTGAGGATGTCATCTCCTCCTATAGCTTCAAAAATCTTCCTGCTCAGTTCTTTCACAGAACTTTTGCATAACGAATACTTATTTAAACCAGGCATGTGAACAATTACATTTCGTTGTTTCAGAATTTTAATCTGGTATTTACTAGAATTATTTACTAGAGTTTGTTTTTGTAGAATAACTTGAAATTTCGATGCAGACTCGATGCAGAGTACTTTGAATTACTCTAGCAAATTAAGTTGAATGCCTGAGAGTTCATTACTCTTACATTACGTATTATTCTTATATCAATGTAGACGTGCAGGTTTCGTTTAGAATTAATATGCAAGGCGTGAGAGAGGAAATTGGAATTGGTAGTCTAGTAGGTTAAAAGGCTTATGTGAGCCAGGGTAAAAGGTTTGAACCCTGTTTGAGGCATAATATTCCATTTTTTTGTTGTATCGGTCTGTGCATTTAGTCTCAGTGGCATTATTTTGCCCATGAACCGATATTTTTCAGTAGAGTTGGTGTATTTATTCCATTTGCCTTTGTGTAATTCATGTATAAAGTTGTAATTCATGTATAAAGTTTGTAAATAGTTTTAAGTGCATACTTACAATAAGTTGAGGGATTTTCGGCCCAGAATTTATTAAGTTGACGCATAAACAGTTTCATTACTGAAACGTTTCATTAAATGTTGTTTTGTATTGGTAATGTGGTGCAATTTGTAGTGTCTGTATTGTAAACTGTTTTGTTTGTAGGATACCCATTTATTGTCAACATAAATCTATCATCAACAACTATCTTCCTTATCTGTTGACAAACCATAATGAGTCTTGTGCGACACAGAAATTTCGTTACACATAGTCTCACAGGAACAGTGATTGATTGATTTGGGTTTAACAGCCCTTTGAGACGGTATTTCAATCTACATCGGGCCGTCTCCCGGAGGAAGAAGAGAGAATGATATACGGGAGAAAAATGTCCAAACAACCCGCACCAACTGCATGCACAGTTGGCCCTTGCCCTACAACGATCCAAGTCAGTTGGACGCCCCAGCACTACAAATTACACGCAGCATCATCGCACCAACCGGCTACCTCCTCACAGAAACAAAAATGAGGATTTTTATGACAACGCAGATTCTCTGCTGTTCGCGGGTTCTCAGGACAAGAATGAAGACCTTTTTGACAACACAGTCTCAGATATTTGCAGTCTCACAGAATAAGGCTCTCTCTAGACAATGGGCAGTCAAGCTCTTTCGCGTCTACACTGTTCCGAGTGACTGGTGCTATACAAAAAAACTGTGGCTCGGGTTTAGGTGACTGTTTGGGGATTAACTGTCCCTCAGACAATAGTTCAGTCTATATCTGGCCGTATTCCAGTGAGGGGAGCCGGGCCGCGTGACGCAGTCGGTAGCGCGTCTTACTAAAGAGCCAGAGGTCCCTGGTTCCATACCTAGTTCGGCCACGAACTTTGCTGTCTCTCCGCTGATTCAAGAAGGGCAGTGGTCAGTTACTGGCGAGAGTATGTGCCTTTAATACTGGTTAACCGCTAAAGGGGTCTCAGCCTGTCGTAGAATAGTGTGGTAAGGATAACTGACAATCCCGACATGACCATAGCAGTTTACCGTAGCCGTAAAGCAACGTTTTTCCACATCGGTAGGAAACGCCGGTTGTTGGTTGGTTGGTTTTTCTGGGTTTATTGACCCTTTGTGACAGTATTGCAGTCTAGAGAAATGGTACACGAGAGAAAAATGTCCAAATAACCCACCCGCACCTACTGCAAGCACAGTAAGCCCACGCCTTACTGTAATCAATATCAGTACGATGCCCCGGCACTGGAAGTTATTCCATGCACAATCGCACCACCCAACCACCGCAGTTCTGAATTTGGTATGTTGGTTGGGTTGGGTTTGACGTCCCTTTGAGGCAATATTTCAGTCTATAGGCCTATCGAGCAAAAGAGAGGGAGAAAGAATAGAGAAAGGGTAGACAAGAAAAAATGTCCAAATAACCCACCCGCACCTACTGCAAGCACAGTAAGCCCTTGCCTTACTGTAATCAATATCAGTAGGATGCCCCGGCACTGGAAGTTATTCCATGCACAATCGCACCACCCAACCACCCCAGGAAACGCCGGTACTGAATTTGGTGTGTGGGTGGGGTTTGATAGCCCTTTGAGGCAATATTTCAGTCTATATTGGGGCAAAGAGAGCGAGAAAGAAAAGAGATAGGGTAGATGAAAAAAAAATGTCCAACCAACCCACCCGCACCTACTGCAAGCACAGTAAGCACTTACCCTACTACTATTCAAATTAGTAGGACGCCCCGGCACTGGAATTTACACGCAGCACATCTGCACAACCCAACCACCCCCCTGGTTGGTTGGTTGATTGGGGGGGGGGGGGGCGGGCGGTAAGGGCTCTTTGAGACAGTATTTGCTAAACTACTTCAGTCAATATCTGGTCGTTTCCCAGATGATATCTAGGTTGGTTGACTTGGGATTAAAGGACCTTTGAGACAGTAGTCCAGTCTATATTGGGCTGTCTCTCAGAGAATGAGGGAAGATTATGGCTGGTTGGTTGTTTTAGGTATAAGGGCGAGGGAGAAAGAAAAATGATATGATAGACGAGAGAAAGATATCCAAACAACCCCACCCGCACCTACTGCAATCACAGTAATTGATTGATTTATTGCTTAACGTCCACGGTAAACAACTATGGTCATGTCGGGACGGTCGTTAACCTAACCACACTATTCCTGAGCAGGCTTAGACCTCCTAAGCGGTTAACCAATACTAAGTGCACATACTTTCGCCAGTAACTGACAACTGCCCTTCTTGAATCAGCGGAAGGAGAAACGAAAGTATGTGGCCAGACCGGGTTTCGAACCCAGGACCTCTGACTTATGAGTCAGGTGCCCTACCGATTGCGCTACGCGGCCCGCCCGCAAATACAGTAAGCCCTTGCCCTACTATTATCCAGCACTGGAAGTTACACGCAGCACCATCCGACCATCCCCGAGAGAGGAAGAAAAAAGACAGAAGTGATAGACTAGAGACGAATGTACAAACAATCCCGCCGTCACCTACTGCAAGTACAATTGGCTCTTGCCCTACCACTATTCAAATCAGCAGGGCGCCCCAGCACTGGGTTTATTGATTGTTTTAGGTTTGATGGACCTTTTGAGACAGCTCTATCAGGCAGGCAGTCTCCCAGATGTCTCGTCTCAGAGGCAGAAACAAAATAGAAGTGATAGAGGAGAGAAAAATGTCCAAACAACCCCACCCGCATCTACTGCAAGCACAGTGGGCCCTTGCCGTACTATTAATGGACCCTTTGAGACGGCTCTTTCAGGCAGTCTCCCAGATGTCTCAGTGGCAGAAACAAAACAGAAATGATAGAGGAGAGACAATTGTCAAAACAACCCACCCGCATCTACTGCAAGCACAGTGGGCCCTTGCCGTACTAATAATGGACCTTTTGAGACATCTCTATCAGGCAGCCTCCCATATGTCTCAGAGGCAGAAACAAAATAGAAGTGATAGAGGAGAGAAAAATGTCCAAACAACCCACCCGCATTTACTGCAAGCACAGTAGGCCCTTGCCGTACTATTTTATCCAAATCAGGACGCGCCGGCGAAGGCCCGCCCCCGACCCCCTTTTCCATCCCTTTACCCTACGTTTAAATTTTTTTGTGGATGATTGAATCGATTAGTTGCTTACAAGTATGGTCATGTCGGAACGTCAGTTAACCTAACCACACTGCTCCTGGACAGGCTTAGACCTCCTAAGTCTGTGTATAACTTCCAGTGCCGGGGCGTCCCACTGATTTTGATAATAGTAGGGCAAGAGCCTGCTGTGATTGCAGTAGGTGCGGATGAGGGTAGTTTGGCCATTTTTTCTCGTCTATCATTTCTCACTTCTTTCTCCATGCCTCTGCGAGACGACCCGATATAGACTAATACTGTCTCAAAGGGCCGTTAAACCCAAAACTACCGACATACCATCGCACAAAGTGACCACTCAAAAAGTCGAAAGAAGAAATAGCCAAGCAACCCACACCCGTACTTTCTACAAGCACACTAGGCCCCTTGCCCTGCAAGCACAGTAAGCCCTTGCCCTACTTGTGGATGATTGACTGAATTGATAAGTTGCTTAATGTCCATGGTAAACAACTATGGTCATGTCGGGACGTCAGTTTACCTAACAACACTACTCCTGGGCAGGCTTAGACCTGCTAAGCGGTTAACCAGTACTAAGTGCACATACTTTCGCCAGTAACTGACAACTGCCCTTCTTGAATCAGCGAAAGGAGAAACGAAATTTTGTGGATGAAAGCAAATTGAAACATAAATATGATGTGTTAATATTCAAATATAAAGAAAACAGCCGACTTTAAATGCGAAGTGAAGACTGGAAATAAATCTGTGATAGAGTCACCTACTACACAAGTTTTGATTAAAATAATTATGCGAATTTATCCAATAAATTCAATCATCGTCATAGACTGATCAAGATTGCCGACCAATAAGAAGGTGGATGGAAAAGGTGGCGGAATAGGAAACGGGAGATATTGCGGACAAATAGGATTATGAGAAAAGAATACGGAGGGCAGAGGGTTATTTTTAATCAAGTTTAGGCATGCCTCCAACTCGGGATTTTGGTCGCGTGAGACCCATGAATTCTGTCCTTCCCAGTTCTATTTCGGGTGGTGCGATGATGCTGCGTGTAACTTCCAGTGTCAGGGCGTCCTACTGTTTTTGATAATAGTAGGGCAAGGGCCTACAGTGCTTGCAGTAGGTGCGGGTTGGTTGGACATATTTTTCTCTCGTCTGTCATTTCTCTTCTTTCTCCCTCTCTTTGGGAGACGGCCCGATATAGACTGAAACACTGGCTCAAAGGGCCGTCAAACCCATCAATCAATCAATCAATCAATCCCAGGTCTATTTAACTTTCACTTGCCGCATACATCTATGACGATCTCTTGAAGAACATCCTCCATTGCCCATAGTCTAAAATATTACAAAACAATGTTAAATATCTTTCAAACAAGACCTATCCGCGTACAGACTAGCTCACCTGACAGCGCCTTGCCCTTCACATAAAGAAACATTAAGTTTAAACATTTTGCTGACGCCACCGCCAATACAGTATTTAAGTGTATATCGGGCCGTCTCCCAGAGAAGAGGGAGAAAGAAGAGAAATGATAGACGACAGGAAAAAATGCCCAAGCTATCCCAACCGCACCTACTGCAAGCACAGTGGCCCTTGCCCTACAATGTTCCAAATCAGTAGGACGCCCCGGCACTGAAAGTTATACACAGCACCATCGCACCACCCGACCACCCGCCAAACTTGTCTTAAGTCACCAAAGGTGAAGACAAAAGTTGACCGTTGAAGACAGGCGACCCTCTAATGCATGTTTATTTTGCATTCGAACCTGAAAGGTGGCTGCGCAAGACATGCAACACTTAATAGAGGTAACCTCATAAGCATCTTCAGGCCCGGATCCAGACCATCACGTACTGGTGGGGCTCTGGATAACTGGTGGGGCTGGGAGGTGCCGAAATGTATTTGTGTGGGGGAGGGGGTTTGAAAATATGACATATTTATGGTTCGATTTCAAGAGAATTTTTTAATGTATTTTTTCCTTGAAATATATGTTGTGATATCATTAGAATCGCCTCCCCGAGACGATTCTAATGAGATGTCACAACATATATTTGAATATTTTGATCTAACCACATTGGATATTTTTCTCAAACTGTCAGATACTTACTATCTGGAGGCCTATATATTATACATAACACAGAGGCGAAATGGCGGGGCTGCAGCCCCAAAGCCCACCCCCTGGATCCGGGGCTGATCTTTGCCTGTATATAATTCTTCTTTCAGTGATTGGTTGAAAGAAAATATCACCACTTCTTTTTTCTCTGCTTTACACGTTACCTTTGCGCTGACCGTCCATTCACCACAGTTACTGATTGTTTTTATTTATCTCTTCGCTCTTGTATATCCACAGGTAATGATACTGCTGTATGTAACTGGCTGATAGAATTAGTGTGTTAATATTGACTCAGTGCAGTCGAAAATCTGTTGCCATAGCAACCTCCGGTAATACGTGTAGAAACGGGAATGTTTCTCAATATTATAGCCAGCTGGACCGGAATTTCTCGGCATATTGCCATGTACATAGAAGTAAGCCGATAAAAGTGACCATGGAAAACATTTGTTCGAATTAGATTTAATCTTCAAGCTAGAAAAGCACTCCTAGGTTACTAGATGAAATATATACGAGCCGCGACACGAGAAAACCAACAAAGTGGTTGTGCGGCCAGCGCAGTTGATATTTACAAAAGACAAAGGTAAATAAAGGTAAAATTCGGTGGTTGGTTGTTTTGGGTTCAACGTCTCTTTAAGACAGTATTTCAGTATATATGGAGCCGTCTCCCAGAAAAAAAACTAGAAGAGATATGATAGAGGAGAGAAAAATGTCCGAACATACCTAACCCGTGCATATCGTAAGCACAAGAGACCCTAGCCCTACCATTAATTAAATTAGTAGAACGCCCCTGCACTAAAATTAAAATCTCGAAGTAACCCAGCACCATCGCCCGACCATGACCATCCCTCACATTTGGTAAAAACTGGATAAATTACACAACCTGCAGAAATGACGGATGGAAATCGTGGAACAAACTGATCATTTGTAATAAGATGTCGCTATGGCAAAAAAAAAGCCTTTCTTCATGTGATAGGAACGTAAGGGTAAGAAAATTTCAAATACGTTTACTTTTACTGAGGACAGAAGGATGTATTAGTGCCTCTGTTAGAAATGTTTGAATCTTACGGCATACCTGAGAAAAGTGTCATTACGGATGGACACAAATTTAACACCAGAACGTAAGGAAGTACCGCGTTGTGATAATTCATAAAATCGAGTTTTGATATTCAACAATGGGGAATAAATAGTAAATTGGCGTCACGGTCATTGATTGCAGAGTCTGAACGTCTATCCTGTGAGAAAGCTGGCTTAAGAATGTGTACTGTACAGCTTACTGTGGGTACTGCTGCGTTTGTAGCGTTGTGTTTATGCAAGCTAAAGTATATGAAAACAAGAGGGTCATGAGGCCCGGTATCGACATCCATAATTCGATTTCTGGATATCATAATGAACAATTGATTGATTGCATTTGGGTTTAATGGCCCTTTGAGACAGTAATTCAGTCTATATCGGGCCGTCTCCCAGAGAGAGGGAGACATAAAAGGAATGATAGCTGAGAGAAAAATGTCCAAACAACCACCACCCGCACCTACTGCAAGCTCAGTAAGCCCTTGCCCTACAGATGTTCCATAGGAGTAGGACGCCCCAGTGGAAGTTACACACAGCACCATCTAACCACCTCCGTAAATGAACGATGAATATCTAAAAATATTTAAGGATATCCCGTATTATTTAAAGAAAAACATGTAAAGCTCAAATTTTAGAAATCGTAAAATGAACTACTGATATCGTTAACAAAAATATTGATTGGTTGGGGTTGTACGGCCCTTTCAGACAGTATTTCAGTCCATTTCGGACCGTCTCCCACAGAGACGGAGAGGGGGAGAAGAGAAATGAATGTCCAAGCATCACCCATTTGCACCTACTGCAATCACAGAGGTTCCTTGCCCTACAATGGTTCAAGTCAGTAGGACGTCTCAGCACAGGAAGTAGTACGCAGCACCATCGAGGCCCTCCCAGGGGTTTACGGGAGCTGGGGAGAATGGCCATTTATTTTCAGGGAGCTGGGGAGCACTAGCAATTGTTTTCAGGGAGCTAGGGAGCAAGCTCTTAATTTTAGGGAGCTGGGGAGCACTGTTAGAATGTGTTTTTCTAAATTGTGTTTGGCTTCTGGGGGCGCAGCTCCCCCTCCCCAATTAAACATATTAATAGTACCATTTAAGTCATTCTTTTTTTTTTTTATCGAAAATGACTTCTGATGGCCATCCAGACTGGCAAAAAGCTAGCATTCGGGTTAAATTCTGCCTGGAGGAAATGACTTCCTAACAGTTTTAGGGAACAGGCTTGAATATATGTAGGGAGCAGACGAATTACTTTAAGGGATTTGGGGAGCAGTAGCAAAATAATTTTACGGAACAAGAGAAAATATTTTAGGGGAACTGGGGGAGAATTGGTCATTATTTTCAGGGAGCTCTGAGCTCCCTGGGAGGGCCTCATTATCGCACCACTGACTCCAAAATTGGAGAATAGATCCCACTGATATCTGCATCTAGTGTGCCCTGAACTGAAAAGATCTAGGTAACTTTCTATGCAGTGTGCCTGAAGATTGGCTTTTCAAAAAGAAGGCTGGGAAATGCCAATAAATTAAGACCACATGCGATAGCTGACTGCGGAGTACTGCTGCTTTTGTAGCGCTGTGTTTGTGTTTATGCAAATGACCAAACAGTTACAATTTTACAGAAAAAAAACATTTTGAGAAACCTATTTTAGTAACAATACCGGCCGGCATATCTAGGCAAGGGCACACCGACATAAATGGTTAAGGGGAACTTCGCATAAATTATGACAGGTGTGGAACTTCGCATAAATTATGACCGGTGTCCGCGTTTGTCGCAAGGCAACAGAAGCCCCTGTAGCTCAGTGGTGGGGGTGGTTGAGTGGTGCGACGGTGCTTTGTATAACTTCCAGTGCCGGGGCGTCCACTGATTTGGATAATAGTAGAGCAAGGGACTACTGTGCTTGCAGTAGGTGCGGGTGGGGGATGTGTGGCCCTTTTTTTTCGTCTGTATTCTCCCTCTCTGTGGGAGACGACCCGATATAGACTGTAATACTGTCTCAAAGGGCCGTAAACCCCAAAACAACCAACAAACCAAAGCTCAGTGGTTTAAGCACTGGCTGGCTGATATAGCGCCCCCGGTTTTGATCCGCGCTATGGGCTTCCTATCGACTTGACATGACTAAAATACTGTTGCAACGGGACGTAAAATGGCGAGTCATCCATCCATCCATCATCCCAAGATAAACCAATGTTGTTTTTTTTAAAGACATTGTATTAGGTAATGCTCAAGATGTTTCATATTTGTATTAGGTAATGCTCAGGATGTTTCATATTTGTAACAACAGATAGCTAGATCATTTGCTACATTAGTTCTGCGTGGAGACGCAGTACTGCTTAAGATATATGCCCCTTTCAAATGATTTGTTGCAAACTTGCCACTTGAGTGGGTTTATGGCTGTTCAGACTCTACTTATGTCAATAATCTTTCTTGTAGATGTAGCAGGTGTAATCCTTTGTTGCTGAATGTGTCTTTATGTGCTGATGTAAATCGAACTTCCGATGGAAGACTTTTCACAAGTTCTACAAGGGAATGCTGGCGGCCTATGGATCTTTTTGTGTCTTGATAAAGCTCCTTTAGTTGGACTGTCTGGAATTCTTCCGATTTATCCAAAATACCTTTCTTGATATTCTAATTTTCCTCATGAACATTAATCACCAAATCCAGAACGAGGCTGGTGAGTAAAACCAGAAACATCTGATTTAGCGCATACGGTAATCTCATGGCTTACTACAGCAAAAGGGATCTCAATTTAGTTCCATTTTTGTCATTTGCATTTGCTGAATCTCATTTTTGTCATTTTCATTCGCTGAATCTTATATTAAATGTCACAAAGTTCTTCAGGAGGAGAACCTATTAGCAGAGGGTTCATGTATTCCTGGGATCATCTGTACATGACTTGACAGGTGAGTAAATCCGCTTATTGTTTATTCACAGAATTTCCAAAACAACTTTATTATTCTCATTTATTTTATGAATGGAATAAAGTCAGTTGTTATCTGATATATCATGCTTTGGAATAAAGTCAGTTGTTATCTGATAACATTCTACAACACTTGGGGCCAAGCTAAAATTGTTTGGTTTTAGGAATAAATATTTTCATGGTTACGTTGACAATAATGTAAACATACAGATAAAGTGACCTGATAAACACAAAATAAATTTGCTTTCAGGCTCTCTATAACAGCCAGAGAGATAATGGAAACCACATGTTTTACTTCAAATATAATTTCTACAACTTTTTCTTCTTACCATAGTGTCTCCAATAAAAGTAACAAAATAAATTTGCTTTCATGCTCTCTATAACAGCCAGAGAGATAATGGAAACCACACGTTTTACTTCAAATATAATTTCTACAACTTTTTCTTCTTACCATAGTGTCTCTAATAATTCCTATATTTTTCAGTTAAGCCAGCGTCAGAAGGATGTGAACTGACTGGTGAATGTCATCGCTCCTTTAAAAAGAATGAAGAGCCACAGTCATCATAGATATCGATCATGCAAAATTTGCGCAGGCTGATCAGATCATACTTTCATGAAATCATCACGCGTGCCAGCAATTTCGGTCGGTTAGTTCACTTTAAGAATAATTTCCCGCGTTTTTCTATCCAGTTCCCGCCAGTTCAGACGCATCGTATGTGAAACGAGAACCAGTGAATTTATAAATAAAACATCGGAAATCCGCGATCCTCAGCATCTGACTGAGACAGAAATATGCAATGGTACAAGTTTACTGACCCAAATATGCAGCTATATTTGTTCTCAGTCTAATATTCAACGAAAATAGACAGGTCTCATGACAGGTATGTTCATTAAAGTGTAGAATATAACTCGGTTTTGAGATAGACAGATTTTGAAGTTTAAACAAGTATCAGCTTTCACCAAAATAACCAGAACAAATTAGACCCATCATCCAAGGGGCAATTTTAGATGTTTGTATTGAAAGTTAATGAGAAGTGGTAAGGGGTGATGGTTTGAAAACGCCAAATAAGCAGATTGTTTATTTTTTAGCAATTCAGCAATGGATTGGTCAGCACTAACACTATGAACAGTACTGTTGAATTACACTAAATATTTAACTTAGGATGGTAATGTTACTGCACTGAAATAACATACATTTGAGGTTATATTTGAAGAGCAGTTTGATCTGGGTCTATGCGTTTTGTCTAGTACTGTTTGGATGAACACATAGAATTGATATATTACAGTGGTGCACAATGGGGAACCTTCTAGCTGCCTGTCTTTATGTTCATGTTACAAGATTGTTATACTGTAAGAGTTTAATGATAAATAGATACGTGTGTATCTTGTCATTTTATCATCTCTAGTGGAGCGCAAAAACAAACTCTTCCAATTGAGAATTCCAAGAGCTAGCCTTTTGGAATAAGTAGTTTTATAACGGTACCGCGCGCCAATATGGCTGACCTTAAATTGTGGCTTTGCTACAAGAAATTTTATTTTTGCTACAAGACAAATTGATTTGGACACCCCTGTCACAGAAACAGTGAAACTCAGTTTGTCTGCAAGACACCTTTAACTAAACTGTCCTCTTAGGTATCCTCTCAAGTCAGCTGACTGATTAAACTCATTTATAGTTGATGGTGGGATAGGATAGCCTTTAGTTTTTTCTATATGTTCAGAATAACTTGCATGGCTTGACTATAATTTGTTAGTTATTTCAAATTAACCCATTTGCAGTTCGCTTCAAAATTTCCCAGATTTATCAAATGTGCAGTCCAGACTGTATAACATCTGCAGTCCAGGCTGTGTACATTGTACGAATATACAGTTCAATATACATTGGACCCGAGAGAAGAAATAAAACATCTGGAAAAGAAACTGACTTGGGCCACAACAGTTCATGAATACTTGATGTATGATGACTAATTGGCACCTGGTATATATAAGCCTATTGTATATGTCAGATATGAAATATTCTAAAAGATTGGTTCAATCAAACTGGTATAAGAAATGATTACGTATGGCACTTCTCTAATTGCTGACATGGATCATTCGGTTGTAAAGCTCCCATGGACACTAAGATCAAAATCTAAAAACATTCTGGAAAATGAGGGGAAAAAAACTCCGAGTAAGAATGCACTTACTGTAAGAAAACTAAGAAGGATCAACTGGAAAAGTATGAATCAATATTGCAGAAAGGTCATATAAGACAGAGATAAGAGCAATATGTAAAAATAGCCATCAGAGGAGATGGCAAATCCCCCGACCGAAGGCCCCTTGCGCTTTGGTAAACACAGTGCCCTTCAAAACACACATAAATAGTGTACTGTCATTCTTTTATGCTCCTTATTGACAATATCTACTTAACAGATGCATGATTATCTAACACTCAGACCAAAACAGTATGCCAGATTGCTAAAAAGAGGTAAAATCTCAAATAGCAACCATGTAGACAATATATTGCATATGATACATTCAACATTTCAAAATGTGTGAATAACTTCTAAAGTACAAGCCCTACAAATCTAATTTTGAGCTCTCTAGTAAGTGAATTTGGACAAAGAATCCAAATCTGAAAAAAAAAAAAAAAAAAAAAAAAATTGTGTGTGTGTGTGGGGGGGGGGGGGGGGGGGGGGGGGGGGGTTAAGGGGGACTCGAAACAGTATGAACACTGCTGCATACAGGGTGATTTCAAGACGCATTTCTGCGCTGAACTCAGTAATTGAATTATGAACCATGAAAGATTATTATATTACTCTTATCTCTCCCCTACTCTGGGTATAATTATCAGCAGCTGCATATAATTAGTGAGGATACCTGAAAGATCCTCTTATACGTAAAGCACTGCCCATGCATTAGAAAAAATATTTCACTCTGCATATATTAATTGCAAGGAAGAACAACAAGACATGTCAGCGGGACAGGATAGCTCGCCTGACAGCGCCTTGCCCATCACCTAAAAAACTTTAACGTAAAACTTAAAACATTTTGCTAGCGCCGCCGCCGCTGCCGATGCCGGGGATAATGCAATCGCTCTTCCAGTACATTCGTACAGGCTAGCTAAAATGGTAAAGGTAATGGTTTATGAAATTTGATTTATTTGAAACAAAAATTATTGAACACAAGTAAAGCCAAGGTAAGATAATATCAATGCGCATACAGTTTAATCAGGGAATTGTAATCTGCACAGCCGTATCAGTCTGCGCTACACATGTGGGAAGGCATTGAGTACTGCTACCCTTACAATGTAGAGAAACTGTGTGAAATACGGAACTGATTCGAGACTTTGCTGGAGAACTTCAGGAAACTATGGCTAGATAAATGTGATATTAGTGTCAACAAAGATATCAAAATACAAAATAACTTCATAGAGACCCTCAGTATGAATATTGAAACGATTAAGATTGTCACGTGACCTAGAGTTAATCTGAAGTAGACAAGGGATCGACACCCAAATTTCACACGAATCCAGCGCAGCAATGACTAATAATTTTTATGTAACCTTTGTTTTCCACTGATCATTTTCATGAACAAATAGGAAATAGAACAACATATTTATTTATATACTGCTCACAAAAAGTAGAGGATATTATGACATAGAAACGAGTACAAAAAATAATAATAATGGCTGGGTGAGTTTATTGTTGCATATTGACAGAACACTATTCAAGTAACAATATTCAACTAAAACAGAAACAGTCAATGCAGGTCATGTGACCTAGAGCAGCACATAAAGGACTGTGGGGTCTACACCTCAATTTCACATCGGCGAAAAAAAATCTTTTGGACCCTCAGATTCTGTGAATAATAAAATTTTTCATAATTTTCCAAACCGAAAACACCCAATTTGGTAGGCTT
Source organism: Ctena decussata (assembly GCA_963989385.1). NCBI lineage: Eukaryota > Metazoa > Mollusca > Bivalvia > Lucinida > Lucinidae > Ctena > Ctena decussata. The sequence goes on from OZ022509.1 coordinate 12,642,572, forward strand.
TATTGCGTTATTTAAGGTGTAGGACTGTTACAAATGTCACCATATGTGAGACAATTCACCACACAATGGTAACTTTTACGCCTATCATTTTCTCCTGTGATAAAACCGCACGAAAAAAGTATCTGTATCTTGTTGACTTAGGCATTAGGCATCTGTTTTCATAAAGGTTACATAAAAATTATTAGTCATTGCTGCGCTGGATTCGTGTGAAATTTGGGTGTCGACCCCTTGTCTACTTCAGATTAACTCTAGGTCACGTGACAAGCTTAATCGTTTCAATATTTATACTGAGGGTCTCTATGAAGTTATTTTGTATTTTGATATCTTTGTTGACGCTAATATCACATTTATCTAGCCATAGTTTCCTGAAGTTCTCCAGCAAAGTCTCGAATCAGTTCCGTATTTCACACAGTTTCTCTACATTGTAAGGGTAGCAGTACTCAATGCCTTCCCACATGTGTAGCGCAGACTGATACGGCTGTGCAGATTACAATTCCCTGAATAAACTGTATGCGCATTGATATTATCTTACCTTGGCTTTACATGTGTTCAATAATTTTTGTTTCAAATAAATCAAATTTCATAAACCATTACCTTTACCATTTTAGCTAGCCTGTACGAATGTACAGGAAGAGCGATTGCATTATCCCCGGCATCGGCGGCGGCGCTAGCAAAATGTTTTAAGTTTTACGTTAAAGTTTTTTAGGTGATGGGCAAGGCGCTGTCAGGCGAGCTATCCTGTCCCGCTGACATGTCTTGTTGTTCTTCCTTGCAATTAATATATGCAGAGTGAAATATTTTTCTAATGCATGGACAGTGCATTACATATAAGAGGATCTTTCAGGTATCCTCACTAATTATATGCAGCTGCTGATAATTATACCCAGAGTAGGGGAGAGATAAGAGTAATATAATAATCTTTCATGGTTCATAATTCAATTACTGAGTTCAGCGCAGAAATGCGTCTTGAAATCACCCTGTATGCAGCAGTGTGAAAGCAAGAGTTGTCATTCTTGTATGAGACAAACTGTCATGATCTGATCTCCATATCTGTGTCAAGTATCATAAAATATTTCAAAGGGTATTCATGTTGTGGAGCGGCACGAAATCACACCTAAAACCATCAAGGGGAAATAACTCAAAAACTTAAACAGCAAGAGTTGTCATTCTTGTTCATGACACATCAGCATGACCTGTTCTACGTAACTATGAAGTATCATGAAAATATTCCAAAGGGTATTCAAGTTATGGAGCGGACACGAAATTACACCTAAAACCATCAAGGGGAAATAACTCAAAAGTAAGAAAGCAAGTGTTGTTATTCTTGTTCGCGACACATCGTCATGACCTGTTCTACATATCTGTGAAGTATCATGAAAATATTTCAAAAGGTATTCAAGTTATAGAGCGGACACGAATTTACACCTAAAACCATCAAGGGGAAATAACTCAAAAAGTAAAGCAAGAGTTGTCATTCTTGTTCGCGACACATCGTTATGACCTGTTCTACATATCTGTGAAGTATCATGAAAATATTTCAAAAGGTATTCAAGTTATAGAGCGGACACGAATTTACACCTAAAACCATCAAGGGGAAATAACTCAAATAGTAAGAAAGCAAGAGTTGTCATTCTTGTTCGCGACACATCGTCATGACCTGCTCTACATATCTGTGAAGTATAATGAAAATATTCCAAACGGTATTCAAGATATGGAGCGGACAAGAAAATGTTTACGGACGGACAGACGGACGGACGGACGCCAGGCTTATCGCTATATCCCCCGAACCTTTCGGTCGGGGGATAAAAATAGCTGACATTTCAAAGAAAAAAAAACATGAAGGTACTAAATGGGCCCAGAAAAAAAAGCTTCAGAGAAAAGGGGAAAAAAAAGACTCGGAACAGTTTACATCTAGTGAAGGTCATTGGTTAGTTGCTTATTTTAGGTTTAAGGTCCTTTGAGAAAGTATTTCAGTCTATGTCGGGCCGTCTTCCAGAGAGAGAAAGAAGAGAAGTGATAGACGAGATTAAAAATATCCAAACGACACCACCCACACCTACTGCAAGCGAAGTAGGTCCTTGCCCGACTTTTCTCCAAGTAAGTAGGATACCCCGGCACTGGTAGTTATAACCAGCACCATCGCCTGACCACCACCCCCTGGTCCGAGTAAAGTTCAGAAGAAGGAAGAAGGTACCACTCTTGAAAACAGCATTCTTGAAAAAAAAAAACACTCTGCCAACGACATAGGATCTCAACGGTAATAAACAAGTCATAAAACAGCTGACACTGTGTTACATTTATTTTAGTGTCTTCATCTTCGACTGTCAGACAACTGCTACAGTATCTTAACCATCAGATTTTAACATCCTGTCTACAGTTGTACCCATCACAGTCTCTGTTTTGGTTTTGATTGTTGTAATATTATTTGAGCCGCGACACGACAAAACCAACAATGTGGTTGTGCGCCCAGCGCAGACTCAGATCAGCCTGGGCATCCGTCCAGTCTGAGCAGTCTTCGCTGTCCGCATGGCGGTAGCTTAGACCCTAAGCTACCCTTATAGCGCTTAGCGAAGACTCTGATCATACTTGGCGGATGCCGAGGCTGATCTGAGTCTGCGCTGGCCGCACAACGACATTGTTGGTTTTCTCATGTCGCGGCTCATTTGTTTATTATTACGCCATCAGAAAGAAATAATGTTACAAATGTCAAAAAAGGCAGTGAATATCAGTTAGGATCACCAGTGAGAGAAACTTACGTTTGAAATGTTGGAAGTAAATAACACCTCAATCAGTTTATAAATTGTATCCTTTGGATTTATCATCAATCATGCAAACACAATCTAACGTAAGATGAAGATGACATTAAACCACAACCTAATTTTGCAAATTATAAAGAGTTTATTTTCTGATCCAAATTATAAAGCAATTTATGTGTTTACTGGAAGCATTCTGGTAATTATATCCCGAATCTATTGATTATGTACAGAGAAAAACAACATTTTAGTCCACTGTACACAATCAAAATGTTCCCCAGCCCTGGTCAGTAATTTCGAGCATATTCTGAGCGAGGGCAATCGGAGAGAATGCACATTCTTTTAGCAAAAAAAAAAAAAAAAAAATAAGAACATCACTATGTGAAACTATATCGGGAGCTAACTCACAAGAAACCTGTTCTACCCAAACCTGTCAAAAATAAGATAAATTCAGACGAAGCCTCGTTCTGAACTCAGACGATCAAAATTTTATACTTCTGTAACTTTCTTATAAACTGGTCGATTTTCATGAAATTTGTTGCAAATTTTCAGCTCTCATAGGACTTTGTTTTAAAGAGAATTTAGGTGTTTGTGTGTATTTTCCTTTAACACTGAAAATTGCAGTTGTTGCCATATTACTTGAAAGCATTATATAAGACGCTTCGAATATTGTACACTAAATCGAACAAATGGCCAAGTCTGCGCTTATATAGGAATTTGTGTCAAAACCGTTGTGGGTTTAGGGCAGGACTTGGTCTAACATGATTTGTTTGGTAGTATTTTGAAATTATTGTTGTAACAACAAGGGGTACAACGTAGGATGGTTTAAGTGGTCAATTTTTTTGTATTTTTGAAAAGAACAACACTTTCATGCTTTGTTGTTGCCATGAGTGACCAAGTGCACGATGTGGAGGCTATACATGGCCTTTGTCAACTGCTTTCAGCATCAGGGAATCTTTTCTGCAGTTTGCAGTTTCACGGACATCACTCGTCTTTCAGAAAAAAATGCCAGATGCTGTTAGCAATTAAGGAAGGTGAAATATAGGCTCCACATCGTGCACTTGGTCAAATGTAGCAAAATTCCATTAGAATTTTATTTTAGGGGACACAAGTCCCCACTGACACTCACTTTAGAGGACATTTGGGGTGATTTTGGGGGACAAATATTTAACATTTTACCGAAAAATACCAAATTTAGGGGATATCTATGTCTCTCTTGAAAAAAAATTTAGGGGACATTTGAAGTAATGAGGGTCAAAATCTCGCTTTTTTATCGAGGGACAAGGACAACCCTGTGTAGCAACAACGAAGAAAAACAATAAGTTCAAAAATACCAAAAACAAAATGACCACTAAACCACCATTCGTTGTACCTCTTGATAAACACCATTCAATCTAATCTGTAAACATCATTTTTTAGAATTTGCAATGCTTTAACCCGTACTTTATGTGTACATTTTAGCAATGGATATCTCCTCCATCAATAGGAGCTTCATTAACATGTCCGCTTTAGAACAATCAACGCCCAAAGAGCAATTCACAGCAGAGGCGTCTGGCATCTACAGATGCCAGGTCTGTAGTTATGAAACCAAGAGGCATTTTAACTTCACTCGCCACCAGCAATCTCACTCTGAGGAGCCGCCAACTCTCCTGTGTGCAACATGCGGCAAGGGATTTAGATCCCAGAAAGGGCTGAATCTATATCAACTACAGCATCAAGGCATATTCAAGTACAAGTGCAAGATTTGTGCGAAGGGTTTTAACGTGCTGGCTCCCTTTAAAGTACATCTAAAGATGCATGTTGATGCAAAGACATTAAAATGCAAAACTTGCGGGTCTAGATATCCCACGTACGAGTAATCCACAGAGGTCTCAATTATCAATGCAGGGTATGCCAACTTACTTTTAGAAAGAAGACACTCTTCGAGACCACAGCCAGGCAACACACCATGGGAGGCTCTACACATGCAGCGTGTGCAAACCATATAAATACAGATCATCCCTTTCTTATCACAAAAACTAAATGCACCCGACCTAATACCCGTACAGTATTTGACTCAGAATACCCACTCAATGCAAATTATGCGCTCAAAATACCCGTCCAGTACTGCTTGAAAAAACTGAGCTGTTTTGCGCGCGGCTTTGATGACCAAAAAAGGTTTAAAATGTGGTCTTGCCAAAATGTTTGTGATGCTTTAGTATAACTTCTAGGAAACATTTCCATCAGATTCGGTACTAAGTTACACAGACAAATTATAGGGATTCCGATGGGTACTAACTGCGCTACTCTTGTAGCAGATTTGTTTCTATTTTGCTATGAAAGAGACTTTATGATGTCTCTTTCTGATGATACTCAAGCTCATGTCACTGAAGCATTCAACTCAACGACTAGATACTTGGACGACCTTTTAAATATTGGCAATCTTTATTTTGAAGGAATGGTGAGTCAAATTTATCCTGCTGAATTGCAGTTAAACAAAGCAAATACTTCTGATACCGAGGCCCCATTTTTGGATTTACATTTATCAGTTTTAGATGGATTTGTTTCATCTAAAATTTATGACAAACGCGATGATTTTGATTTCGACATTGTGAATTTTCCGTTTTTGGATGGCGATGTTCCCCGCACCACTTCTTATGGTGTTTACATTTCTCAGCTTATTCGCTTCGCTAGGGTGTCTAGTCATTTGGCTGATTTCAACGCTCGTAATAAAAGTTTGACTGCCAAGCTTTTACAGCAGGGGTATCGGTATCATAAACTTCGGAAAGCTTTTTCTAAATTTTATCGTCGACACTTTGAATTGGTTTCTAAATATAATACAGGGTTAAGGTCACTTTTGCAACAAGGCCTATCGGAACCTGAATTTTATGGTGACTTAGTATATAAATTACGCAAAATCGTAGGGAAAACAGAATTTCCTGATCAATTTAAGAAAATTATCGTACGATTTAAACGCATTGGCTATAACATGGATGTAATGCGACAGTATGCATGCTTACAGGTTAACCCAATCACGGTTGACAACTTTGCTGTCCTCTTTAATTGCACGCCGGTGTGTCGGGGTTCAGACTCTATGATAGCCCCTACATAAAGCTATATATTAGTTGGTTGGGGCCGAATGTTTGTCTGTTTCTTGGCCCACCGGGGTTCAACTGGTGGTCTTCTTTTGCTCCAGTGCTCCAGTGGTGTTGCTGACGCCCCAGGGATCTCAAGGTGTCTCAACACGTTTCGGCTGTCGAGTCCTCATCCTTGCTTCATCACGGTATTTTCTTTATTTTAATTGTTGACCGTGATGACTCTCTGATGAGTTAGGGGACCTCCATACGAACCGAACTACCAACTAATTGTGTGCACCGCGGCGGAGGGTGAGGGTGAAGGTTTGGGCCCAGTTAAACCGGTTTAAAGCCCCCAGTAGTTATTACTGACCGTTCCCAGGCGGTACTTTCGTTGCGGTTGCATTTGTTTTATGTTCGGTGCTATTTAATTTATTGTGTTCTCATTTTAACCCTTCTATAATAAAAATAGAAAAAAAGGTCACTATAATTGTTAAATGTTTTTCGTATAATTTGCTTAGTCTGTTGTAACCCTTCTGTTGGTCTAAATTATTTAGTTCAATAAAGATAGCGGAGTTGCCACCTATTTGGGAAAGAGCTGCTGACTCGGCTTATCACTTGTAATTTATTGTTTGTTGGGATGTCTTTGTCAATCTTTCCCTTTGATGTTGGGGATAGGGTTTGGGATCTGATTCAGTGAGTTCCTGATGTGTAGTTACTCTTAAAATTTGGAACTTTGTACAATGAACAAAATCTGATTTTTTTCAAATCTTCTACAAGGTATCATTTACAGTTTACTTCTTTTCATTTTACAAAGTAAAATCAAATAGACGTTTATTGACTAAGAATACGTGCGAAATTTAACTTTTGAAGACGTTTTTTTTTTTTTTTTTGCTCTTTAAAGATGACCAAGTAAATGCAGAATATGTGAGCATAGCCATGCAATCACCTTTCTGGGTTAATTATGTTGCACATACCAGTCGACTGAACGAAAATTGCATGCACTTACAAGGTCTAGGCACAGACTGAGCTGAAAATGCATTCTACTTGGTCCTACGTGAGAACAAACGCAACTTACATCGGTAGAATCTCCAGTGTCATCATCTGTTATCATCACGTCGGCCATTTTGTTTGCTCGAAAAATTCATTGCATAAGGTCAGGGCCCTATAACGTGATTTTACCTTAAATTCTCGGCACTTAAATAAAACTCGATCTCCTATTAAGTATTTACAAAGGCCACAATTCGGTCTATTGCATTTAGATACCGTTGGTGTATGGCTCTTTTCTGAAAATCTTGCTCTGGTGAGGAGTCTCTTTAGATTAGTATCTTGACGTTTGCTTTTTATGAATATATATTGGCCAAGTACATCCTTCATATATATATTTTTGGCTATCATCTCGAATGAGTGAAATAATCTTGAAGAGATTTATTCAAAAAAAATCACATGTTGCCGCAATGAAGCCAGCCTGTGCCAAGAATTGTAGGTTCCCTTTTGGAGCCAGCAAAGGACTGGACAACAGCCTGGAGACTGCGCAGATGCGCATGCTGATCTGAGACTTTGCTTGATGCACATGAAATTGTTGGAAAAATTCTGCTCTGACTCATATATATATAACTTCAGTAGCTTCACACACAAGTCTTATACATATATATACATTTCTAAATTTCACAGTAATTCATGAGTGCTCTGTGTATCGACGAATCCTTTTGGGCTAAAACGGACAGAAACTGCCACAAACGCCATTCTATTTAGGGCAAATGCATATAACCCACAAAACCACATAGATATGTACCAAAAATATGTTGCTCCTTCAAATCGTATAATTTTGGCGATAAACACAACTGAAATGACGTCTTTTCGCTCCACGAGACTCAACAAGAAGTTGCAAAGGGAAATAATTATCCGAAATTCGTAACATTCCGGAACACCTCCGAAATCCCGGAAGGTGTCAAGAATTCACGTTTCATACATAGCAATTTCAAATGATTTGTGCCACGATGCGCTAAGCTCAGATGAAGATTAGAGGAATGATTTACTTACAAAAATGACTGAATTTTACTAATTTGATTGTACGTTTCCGGGCGTGGATTTTGACCACTGAAGCTATATCAAAAAGACAGAACAAATCCAAACCTTCCGTCGGGTCAATGGTACAATCAACGTGACCAATGAAGTCCTTGATTTTAGGCTTTTCCAACGACGTATAAATCATGCCATTGTTTTAAATAGTAATGAAATTAGCATAATTTTAGTAGCCCAACCCTCATCGTGCTTGCGTCAAATTAACGTTCGGGAATGGCGGATGGAGAAAAATAACAGCGAGGAAATCAGTAATTTGAGGTAGAGTGAGTGAGTGAGTGATATGGATTTTACGGCACATCAGCACCAAAAGGGCTATTTCGCGCCGAAAACGCTATAAAAGAATACGTGTTTCTGTTGCCTGTTCTTCTGTTGCCTGTTTTTGGTGTCAGAGTTTCTGTGATGTTTTACCTATGTATGTTCTTATTATTTTTGGTTCGGTTTGAGTTGCTGAGTGGCCACTTTTCGGGAACAAGCTGCTCACTCGGTTGGCCATATGTTCTCTGTATCTTGATTATTTGTAATCTTAGTTGTTTCCAACTATGGTTTGAGGGCTGGATTTTCATTTTGATTGTTTCAGTTCCTGGTCTTTGCATACTTTTTACTTTTAAGCATTAATTTAATTTTAATTAATTTGAGGTAGATTGATGACTGTAAATAGGAACAAATATGCATTTTTGAGGCAGTTTGATCATTTTGCTCGGTAACTGGCTGTGTCATTGTGCATTTCATTGCGAAAATACCTAAATGTAACGCTCTGAACATGACCTATATCAGGTCTAGGAAAACCACAAAAGGAGCTATAATAGCTTCTTTTAGCTATTATAGCTCCAACTGGCTAGCAAACTATGCATTTGAAGAAAATACATGAACGAAATGCTTTCGAATCGCAACGAGTCGCACCTTCCCGTTCAACAACACGAACGAAAACATATGACGCAAGTTTCCCCCTACACCCTCCACATTTTTTGGTTGAACCCCCGTTTTTGTTGTGTTTTTTCCAAATTACCTGATATTCAGATAAAAAGGATTAATATCTAAGTTTTCTTCCGATTTTCAGGAAGATTTTGATCATTTATATGTTACTGTTCACCATTGCGAGTCCAGAATGCAACATTTCGGCTTGGTTTCCAGCCTGGAGCTATTTTCAGAATCAATTAGGTCAAGTACGGTGTGTAATACTGACCATAGCTGGAAATCCGATTTTCATAACTTAGTATTATTAAAGCCTTGTTAATTTGATTTGTGTTTGTGTGTGCTTGTCTGTTATATCCTGTCAAACCAGTTGTAAACTGTTGTTGGTTGATAGCGTGCCATGATTTGCACAATTTATTTTGAATACAAACACGAGTAATATGATTGATATTCATAAAAATGCATAAGTAATTCACATAATTCGAGCTATTTTTCGGTTTTCGTGCGAAATTCAAGCTATAAAAGCATCGATTATGTGCATAGCATTTAGATCACAGATGAAGAAAACAAGGTATGACATTAAAATTAATTTAGGATCTCTTAAAACACCATGTTTGAACCATATATGTGCCGGGATTTTACCCACGTTCGAGCCATTAAGTCCTAAATCAGTCTGCGCATCCGCGTCGTCTTATTGGTGAACTTATTGTCCGCGCTTTAAAGGGAAGTGATGCATGGCGGGGATTATGGCCTGTCTTGCCGTTTGCGCAGAGTGATCATGATCTCTCTTTGACTGCTTTCGTCATTTAGCAGGCTATCTGTGCCCTTGCTCTTTTGTGCTAGCTCATTCGGCACACAACATTGATTCAACGCTCATTCCACGTCATGACAGTGGATCGACGTTGAATCAATGTTGATCAATCAAACGTTGTCTGTCTAGTGGTAAATTTCAACCCTCTGTTGAAATGTATATAACGCAAAAATTTCATTTCATCGCCAAAGACACTTTTCAATTATCAGAAGAAATTTTGTAGTGTTTTATCCGGCGTGTTGCGATATATATGACACAGCCCAGTAGACACACAATATTAGATCAACATTGATTTAACGTCAAGCCGTTGAATCAACGCTGCTTCAGTGTTGATTCACTGTGTGCCCTTCGCAGAGACGTATCGGCCTGGACATCACTCCAGTCTGACCGGGGTCTTTGCTGTGGGATTTTTATGTACCTATTCGATTTCTTCCAGCGTAAAGAAGGGGCTCTGGTCAGACTGTGCGGATGCCCAGGCTGATCATGGTATTCGCTCGGCACCCGTAACTTTTTGTTGGTTTTAATATGCGCCGGTTCATTTAATATTGATTCTTTTTCCAATAAATATTCCCGGGTTCCCATATAGTGTTGTTCTGCCGTTTTTTGTTTGCTTTTGTTTTGGGGGTTTTTTTGTGTGTTTTTTTTTTGGGGGGGGGGGTGGGGGGGGTTGCCGCTCTACGTCTACGTCGCATTACGTTTTCTGAGCCGCGACACGACAAAACCAACAAAATGGTTGGGCGCCCAGCGCGGACTCAAGCCTGGGCAACCGACCGGTCTGATCACACCCTTCGTTAAACGCTTAACAGGTAGCTAAGGGTTTAAGCTACGTCCATGTGCATAGCGAAGACTCTGATCAGATTGGGGGGTGGTCGGGTGTTGCGATGGTGCTGCGTGTAACTTCCAGTGTCGGGGCGTCCTACTGATTTGGATGATAGTAGGGCAAGGGCCTACTGTGCCTGCAGTTGGTGCGGGTGGGCGTTGTTTGGACATTTTTTCTCTCGTCTATCATTTCTCTTTTTTCTCCCTCTCTTTGGGAGATGGCCCGATATAGACTGAAATACTGTCTCAAAGGGCCGTTAAACCCAAAACAACCAACCAACTGATCAGACTGGGCGGACGCCCAGGCTGACCTGAGTCTGCCATGGGCGCACAACCACATTGTTGGTTTTCTCACGTCGCGGCTCAAATGGACGTGATGTTACTTTTACAGTAAAGACGAAATTCTAAACTTTATTTTAAGACGAAATTCTAAACTTTGTTTTAACATATTTTCATAATTTATTCTGAATTGTAACGATATATAGCGCATGGACACGCATTCAAATGGATGTAAGAAAAGTACAATACTCATTCTTTAGGCCCTGTGAACCAAAGCCTCTATCATTGGTGGGGTTATAGGTAACTAGTTGGGCATGAAGTAGTGACTCAGATATACTCGTCAAAACAAATTCCGCCGCAATTTTAATCGAGATATTGACGTTTCTAAACATATCATTGTCAAACCTGCTTGCGTGTACAGGTACCTCGCATAACTAGTAAACCATAGAAACTGCGACTTGGCACTTACTGTGCATGCGCAACACCGTTTTGTTTGTCTCGTTTAATTCTCGAGAAACCGTACATTCCAGAAACATCTAACTCAAATCTGAACAAACTTTCAAATGGCGAACGTTGCATCTTAAAGTGTGCGAGACTGTAAATTACCTCCCTTTCAATCAAAAATATAGCAAATTTGATTTTCAGATTATGGGCTTATCAGTCACAAAGTTTACTTCTGCTTTTCTGGACATGTGAATACGTTTCTTTGCAACATTTTCAAATGAAAATGCATCAGTTTATTGCAATATTGTGTCAGGCATGCAATTTTGAAATGTTTATGACAATGCCACTGCAACTTTAGAAAGTTTGGCTTTTTCTGCCTAAACGTTGAAATTTAGAAGTGAGACGTTATCGTGAAAACCGTTTTGAATTCCGATTTTCTTCTGTATATGAAACATCTGGAATCCAAAAACGTGTCTACAAAATACAGATCAGAAAATGAGAGTAAAACTAAAAGAAAAGGCGATTTTTTTTGTCACGAGAAATCTCGGGAAGTTAGAAATAACCCCACTAAAACTGAAAGTTGCGAATGCTCTCGCTTAACATTAAAATTTTGAAACCTGTCTGTCTAGCAAAAATAAAATGGGTCATATCAGTACTACAATGACTCTTTTAGCTCATTCATTATGACACCATTTCAGAAAAAAGATGCTAAATTAATGCGGCGGAACTTATTTTGGCTAGTATATGTACCGCCGCACTTCAAAACCATCCAAATGACGCGTGCTTAGCGAAGACTCAGATCAGCCTGGGCATCAGCTCAGTCTGAGCAGGGTCATTGCAGTCTGCACGACAAAGCATTGGGGTCATGACCTACCCATGCTGATATGAGTCTACGATGAGGCGCACGTCATTTTTTTTTTGGTTTTCATGCGGCGGATCATGCATAAAGCATCCGATAAAGTCGTGTCGCTGAAGCTCTCTCCCCTCCCCCCCCCCCCCCCCCACACACACACCACAGAGAGGCACGGACCTGTATCATTAAATGAGCCGCGACACGAGAAAACCAACAATGTGGTCTCGCGTCCAGCGCAGACTCAGATCAGCCTGGGCATCCACCTAGTCTGATCAGTCTTCGCTGTCTGCATGAAGGTAGCTTACTCCCTTGGCTACCCTTTAAGCGCTTAGCAAACAGTCTGATCAGACTGGGCAAATGCCCAGGCTGATCAGAGTCTGCACTGGGCGCACGACCACATTGTTGGTTTTCTCGTGTCGCGGCTCAAATAACTGATATGCTGCACTACCAAATTTTTCAAACATCGACATTCATTATTAGAAAATCTATTTTCCCCCCTTTTCTTTAAACAGGCCCAGCTATGGCATCCTGTTCATGTATAAAACACGACTTTGCTGAGGGAAAGATTTTAGGATGTACAGGTTCGTCCGTAAAAAACATAAAAAGAGCGTGGAGACCAAGTTGAAAGAGCTCGGTTATGTTAGCCAGTATGCTTCCACCTTATGTACAGCCTGTGCTAAATACTGCAAGGATCACTTACTCACCGAAAAATCCACTGAAGGAAGAAAAAAAGGTAAAAATTGATCATAATTACATTAACAACGTTAGCGAATATATAGAAGCAGGGTCCTTAAGACGAAACACTTGTTAGGATCGCCAGTGTATTAGGAAATTCCCAGAAAGAAAACATTTATGATGATATTATTGACATCAATTCTACATACTCGTACAAACTTGATTCTGTTTTGAAATCGTTTAGAAATGGTTATCTGAAAGAAATGCTGTAGTTACAGAATTCCTAAAAGGTTGGTCGGGCGTAAAATGTGAAGACACAAACAGTAAAAAACTTCTCTGTGTAGCAAATAGTGTAGACAGTCTGTGTAAAGCGAGATGCTTAAATTTAGTTACACCTCTTTCATTCTCTATCAATCTTGTCAGCTATTATGTTTCCGGCAGTAAAATTATTTGCTCATTGAACAATAGCGCGTCCCCGGCTGGTAGTTATCCGACAATAAAAAATGGATAAACTTACAAAATGAAACGCCGTTAAAGGCCCCAGATAGTGGTGACATTATTACTTATTTTGACAATAACCAAGTTCTTTCAAGAAACTGGCGAGTAAATTATGATTATTAAAGCAAAGTGAGCGTTATCACTACGCTTATACATATAATTCTTGGAATACCATCACAACTGCAAAGGACTCCTAACATTTCCCCTTTGCAATGGTTGTACATTAACAGAGATTCTCGTTATATTGTTGAAAAAGTGGAGGAACTGCTGCTGAATGCAAGGAGAAATTTTCGATGATTAGAAATGAATTTATCTCAGACAGAATTATGAAGGTTTATTCCGAACAAACTGTTTTGAAAGGCAACAAACTTACGACGGAAATACAAAAGCCCAATCCAAAGACGATCCTTATAATTGGGTAAGTTGTAATCACAAAGAAACTTAACCAAAAGTAATGATGGGCGAACCTGATTTTGTTAACCCTTGTTAATACCAGGCCGTGGAACAAGTACTGCAGCATATTCAGACGCGTACCTGCAACGATAAACGAAACTGGAGCATCGTTTGGTGTGACGGCCTCCCTTATGCTCTAGGATCCAGAATAATCGAAAGAGAGAAAAAATTCCAAATTTGTTGCTGGTGCCGCAGCCGGGTTTAGGTCACTATGAAATCAATCTGGTCAACTTATGTGGGATCCCGTTTTAGAGGATTTAGCAAAGATATTAGGCTTGAAAAGTGTAAAGGCCCTCACATGTTGTCAAAAATGCACGGACCATCACAAAGCCTGGCAAATATTGCAGATCGTGCTATTTGGAACGATGGACGAAATAATTTTGCCATACGTCCGAGATTGTGCAATAGCAAATACACAGCCAAGCCTTGAAGGTTTCTTTAAGTTTATGGACTCTGTCAAAAACCCAAATGTTTTTGTACAAATCAGTGATGACTTACCTCCTTGAACGTTTTGTTTTCCGATGTGGCGTGAGACGAAATAATCACGAGTTTATGATCGCTGGGAGATCTGTCGTTACTGACTTGTTCTACGTCATTAATTGCATATTGTGCCAAGGGCTCGAATTTAAAGACTGCAAAGCTCGGTCACTGGCTCCCGATCAGCTGAAAACATTTCTTGCTGATAACGAGTCCTTCAACGTTACAGGACACCCAAGTAAAGGTGAAGGGGGAGACTTTGTTCTTGAGGCGATGAACCGGCGAACCAAGAGATGGTTACCTCCTGGACTACCTACTGAGGAACACTGGCTGAGAGTCTGCAGAAACGCTGATAGACTTGAAGATGTAAGCATAAATATGGAATAAATTTTCATATACAACATGAACACGTTCATATAGCCTAGCATTAGAAAGGCTGTTAGTAACCGCTATTAGCCTCCTTCTCCCCCTTAGCCACCCACCCTGTTCTGTTCTGTTTCAATTCTGGTAACGACGTTCCTCAAGTCTGTTATGTTTCATTTATCGCACCAGCGTTCCCCAAGCCTTTTCTGTTTTAGTTTTCATAACGGCGTTCCTCAACTGGCTCGTCGTTACGATAATTGAAACAGAACGTGGCTCGTCGTTACGAGGCCTAAACAGAACAGAACAGAACAGGGTTCGTGGTTACCGGGAGAAGGCCACGCAACATAAAGCTGGACAACATTTTGAAGTAAGAAACGTGTGCTCCTCAACATATCTAATTATTAATTCCTTATAATTCATTAAATATAAAACAATTCATACATTTTGTTAGCATGCACAGGACAATAAAATGGAACGTTATCCATCACATGTTCATCCTTTAAAACAAGTCCAATGCAGCCTGCATGTACCCAATAATCGCAACGCTTTGCTTGATATCCTAACCAGATTATTTGTTTCTTTTTCCCTTCAATGTCAACAAGCCCACATTTATCGCATTTGTTTTTACCACACTGTCTCTTTATTGCCTGCCTGCCTTTAATGCGGCGTGTAATTCGCCGGGTGTCACATTAACGTTGTTTGTTTGTTCAGAGGAAGTATTAGCTTGAGGCTCACTGACCTCTCTGTCATTTGCTGCCTGTCTGTCTGTCTGCGTTGTTGCGCATCTTGTTTCTGGCAAAATTATTGAATTATAAATAGATGCTGATGATATCCCTATACAGCCGTAGCATATTTTAAGGTAATTTCTTTCGATCATTTTTGAACGACCCTGACAACCTCATATTGGCCGACACACGAAGAAACCAACGAAGTCGTTGTGCGCCCATTGAGGACTAAAACCAGCATGAGCCTCCCCCATCTGATCAGAGTATTCCAAGTCCGCATTAGGCAAGCTTAGAATCTTAGCTACCCTTAAGCAGAAAGGGGAGACAGTGTTCAGACTGGACGGATGCCCCGGCTGACTTGTCTACGCTGGGCTACATGGCACTTTGTTGGTTTTCTCGCATCAGGGCTCAGTTATACCCCGGCCAAGCGGGCACACAACGTTAAAATGACGTCATATTGACGTTGATGCGACGTGATGTCACAGCGACGTCAGTATCACGTCATTTCGACGTCACATGCCTGCTGGGGTGTGTTGTATCATATGGATGCAATACTTTAATAGGATGTAAAATCAACAGTTACAAGTCACGTGGTACAAGCATGCAGAATGGTAAATAAAGTCTGCTTCATAGAACAGAAGAAAAATGCACAATTATAAATTGAATGAATAAACATAAGATCAAAACCGTTAAGAAAAACTTCAAATCAAAACAGCATGCATTAATTTGTGTGATGATGCTTAAAGTTCGAAACATTTATATTGTCTCTGATTTCTGTTGAGCAAACTTAAAGTTTATCAAGTCTATTTGTTTTTTGTTATCCATTGATCAGCTGTATAGCGCTTTGCTGGAATCACCGTTCTACCGGACCGTGTAATATATGGAGCGTCTGCTTTGGTGGGAAGCTCGTCAGGTGGAATTCGGTCAGGTGTGGAATTACCACTGGCGGCAGGAACAGGGAGCTCATGGGGGGAATTGGAATTCTCCGAGCGTGCTAGTACAATATCTGGATTGAATGCTATGTCAGTGGAATTTTCCATGGTTTTCATTAAGTGCTTTATGTTGCGGCGGTTAAGCGCACCATCCCTAGTTTGCACTGTGTATGACCGAGAATCGTGCTGTTTGATGACCTTTGCAGGTCTCCAAAATTTTCCTGTTTGTATTCGCACTGAGTCATTAACGCTGAGTGGTGGGAGCGATTTTTCTGCTAAACCATTGCACATTGGGTGTAACGGACTGCTGGTCTTGTATTCGAATCCCCATTCATTTGCAAAGTCTCGGAATAGGTCGGAGGAGAACTGGGGTCCATTGTCAGTAATGCAGGTATCTACCAGGCCATTGCGTGACAAATGTACCTTCAGTTTCTGTATGACAGTGGCGGCGCGTGTGTCTGAAGTCTATTTCGAAAAAACGGCTGTAATAATCTGTCAATAAGTACTCTTTTCCTTCATAATGAAATAAGTCAACACCAATTTTTTGGTATGGCCTGTCAAGAAACTCATGCGGAATCAAAGTATCTTTTGCGTTTAAGTCGCGATGTTTCAAGCATGTTGCACATTGCAACAAATGCTCTGTTATGTCTTTCGACATGCCTGGCCAAATAGAGGATATCTTCTGCTCGTTCCAGCATTTTGTTCACGCCTAAATGACCTGTGTGCACTTTAGCTACCATTTCTTGTCTAAGCGTGGGCGGTATGAGCAGCTTCTGACCTCTAAAATGAGGCATCTTCGAATGAAATCTCATCACGATGGTTCCAAATCTGCAGGATTTCAGGGTCATATTTGGCGCAAAGTTCCGGCCAGCCACGTGCTATAGTCTGTTTCAACTTCTGAATTTGGCTGTCGTTTTTGATTGCGTCTCTTATCGCGTCTAAATGACTATCTGTGACAAACAACTGCTGCTTGATTGCATGCACATGCAAATCTAAGCCTTCAATTAGCTTAGGATGCGTATCTGTCAATGAATGTCGTGATAAAAAGTCACTGACAGGTATGTCCGTGCCACGTACGAAGTGCACATCAAGGTCGTAGCTGCAGCAACATTCTCTGCAGGCGAGGACTGGCCGCGGATAAAGGTTTCTTCATGATCGATACGATCGGTTTATGATCAGTGTGCACTCGAACTGGCCTAGCATAATTGTACTGATTGAATCTTTTGCACCCAAAATTTGCAATTTGAAATCAGGTTGAAATTTGCAACGAATTCATAACTTTGAGAACTATGTCAGTCTCTTTTGATATCAAGTTTGTCAGGCTCGACCAGAAACACGTCGAACTGGGTCCGCAAGCTTCGCCATTCCTAAGCTGTTTTTGGTCTCGCCTGATAAATTTTATATCATGACACTCACATGGTATTCTCTGTATAATTTATAGATCTACTCATTCATTATTGGTTGGTTGATTTGATGCTTAACGTCCACGGTAAACAACTAAGGTCATGTCGGGACGGTCAGTTAACCTAACCACACTATTCCTGGGCAGGCTTAGACCTCCTAAGCGGTTAACCAGTACTAAGTGCACATACTTTCGCCAGTAACTGACAACTGCCCTTCTTGAATCAGCGGAAGGAGAAACGAAAGTATGTGGCCAGACCGCCCCATAAAAGAGAGAGGTGAAACAGGTGTTAGAGTGTCACTGATGATTTGGTTAAAACAGCATTTTATTCAAGTATGCAACATACATATGTATAAATAACGTAGAATCCGACGGTAAGCGCAATGCTTATATAGTAGCCATCTCCTAGATGATTTAGGAGATGCTTCTCACTCCAATAATAGCAAAGCAATCCATAAATCAACGTCACACTGAAAAGATAAATGAGACAGGTATAAGAATAATGCATGGACAACATGAACAATATGTGCTTATTTCAAAATTTCGAACTAATTTGTCTCAAGCATTTATTAATGAACTTGCCGAAATTATGTTTTATACGAACACGCACGCAAGCACATTCACGACAATTTCAAATGTGCATAAATCCGATAAAACTGCAATACACAGCCGAAGGTAATCGCAGGGGAGACTTGACAAATTTACCTAAACACCTCTTTGGCACACTGACGCAATGCACTTCTGACGCAAGAAAGAAGACAATTTCAGTGTCTGTGGCATTTCGACAATGACCAAAAGGCGCAAAAAGGGTAAGGGACGCAACTCTTGAAAATATCTATACGCATGACCGTCGTGTGTATCGTTACAACCGTCGTGTGAATACGGTCGGCTTACCGACGGCAAAAGCAGAGAGTATCGTTACTGTTACACTGATGTCCTTGTTATTTTACACGTAGCGCTTGAGAAAGACAGCACCATTCCTGCAGGGTGAATATCATATTGAAAAAAGTAGCATGTCTTTGTAGCATGTCTTTTCCTCTCATGATCAAAAATAGAAATGAGAAAAACACACGCACACACGTCAAGACACAAATAAGAATTGATAATAATGTTTGAAAACATCCCATGATTTAAATCAACGCATCTTTGAATAAATATGCTTTTACTGTCTATTTACATAAAAACAATACATGTACAATCAATCCAGAAGTCACACAATAAAATCGTAATGAGCAAGGACGATTTGACAATAAAATAATCACAGAATAAGCTGCTACGTTCTTTGCAATAATGTAATGATAAAAACAAACAATAAACTCACTTGAAAAATAATCAATTACTGGAATTCTGGAGAAAAAAAACAACTGTAGAATATCGCCCTATACTTTCGGCAACAATTCACAACAGAGGTTAAATCATTTAAATCCAACCATCTAACTAATATGCTTTCACCGTCTTTGAACGTTATACCAATAATACAATACACTCAGAAATAACACAAAAATCATAATGGGAAAGGTTGATCTGACAATAGAATAATCACAGAATAACCTGCTGCATTCTTTGCAATAATGCGATGAAAAAGACAAACAGGTAACTCATATGCAAAAGAACTAACCACCTGAAGATTACCTGAAGTCTTGTAAAAAGAAGACACTGCATGACGAAACCAACAAAATGATGCGAGTTAAGCATAAACAAAGATGAGCCTTGGCATCTGCCTTGATTTTTCGCTATGCACTCAATGTATAGCTAAGGCAGTGAAGACTCTGATCAGACTTGGTGCACAGGTTTTGGTTTGGTTATGCAGCAGCTTAAAAAATAAAATGCATAAAACTGTTATAAAGGTATATCAAGGCACGTCACTATGGATTACTAACATTGCTGACCGATCTGAAAGGAGAGAAAGGAAAATTGTGGGCATTATACGACCCACGAGAACACACTGTATTTACAATGTTCAGAAATTCAGTGATGGACTTATCAGTACTGTAGCCAAACATGAAATAGTTAAGGGCCTACCAAATGAAAAGTTTTAGTTTTCCTCAAGATATTCTGCCATCTTGAACTGATCAACAAGCTTTTGATCTTGTTGATAATCCAGACTTTGAAAACTCTGTTATTGAAACAATCAATGATGCAAAATTATCTTCTCTACTTTCAAACTTTGATGATGGACACCTTGTGGTTGAGCAATAGGATGTTCGATTCCAGTTAGAACAAGAACAAAATAAACAATAACTCCAGTGTCATGGGACCACAGTGAACAGATTTGCACCATCAATTGATCTGGACAAATTTATCAGTGAAAATGAAAGCACCCACAGAAAGACCCTTAGCCGTCAGAAACTGTTTCTAAACTTTTATTGCAGCAAAATGAGACCCATCAAATACAGAATATAGCAGCTTCTGAACTAAATACATATTTTGGTAATTTCTTAGTTACATTTAGCCAAAAAGATGGGCAGGAATATTAGGTAGCATTGAAAGGTACCTGAAGCGCCATAAGTATGGAATTAGTGTTAAAACTGGCTATGAGTTCTTTAGAAACATAAAAGTTTTTGAATGCAAGCAAAGAGAATTAAAGAATCAAGGACGCCGAAATAAACCCGTGGCTGCTGATGCAATTTCAGATGATGAGATCCAATTTGGACCATACAACCCTGCATCTCTGATTAATACACTCTGGTCAAACTATCCATTGTGGAATGCGACGTGGTGGGAGTGGACACAGGAAGCTATGTTGCGGAGATGTACAGCTTTGTTTTGACAGTGAACTTAATAAGGAATATCTAGAATACAAGTATTGGCTTTTACAAAAAGCTTGGGTCTACGCTTAGCACACATTTATTTGTATAGTCATTGGATTGGAAAATAGATTAACAAAATGCATCATATGTATGTTTTATAAGTGCGAATGTGAATGTGTAAGATTTCAGGATGACGATATAACAGGTGGTGAATTGATCACAGGTGCTTGTAATATTTATGTGTAAGATTTCAGGATGGCGATATTATAACAGGGAATGCTCCTGTGAAAGAACATGAAAGCAAAAAAGGTTTTGCTGTAATTTTTCTATTGGGTTGGAGCATTTTAAGAAATTCAGGAATAAACACAAAGCACTTGTGATTCATTGAAATATTTTGTTATGAACAGCAGGACAAGAATTGTTAGAATACAATATAGCATGCCTTTAAAAAGAGCTTTACTTTAACCAGTGCCCATTTAATGTGATAAATACAACAGATATAAGGCAAAATCACTGAACCATGCAATATAGGTTAAACAACTCTATAATCGGTATGAGAGGGGGTGCTGCGTGTAACTTCCAGTGCCGAGGTTTCCTACTGATTTGGATAATAGTAGGGCAAGGGCATGCTGTGCTTTCAGTAGGTGCGGATGGGGGTTGTTTCGACATTTGTTCTGTCGTCTATCTTTTCCCTTTTCTTTCTCCCTCTCTCTGGGAGACGACCGATCTAGACCGAAATACTGTCATAAAGGGCCGTTAAACCAAAAACCAATCGGTCAGTCAAAATCAGTATGAGATCACCATGAAAATATGAAATGTAAGTCGCACAGACCAGCAACCAGTATAATGTCATTCACAGTGCAAGACCAACAAAACACGCAAGTGCACATGGGCACACACACTGAGCAAATAGAACCATAACAAATTTGGTTGCTACCCAGTCTCTTATCCACCACTGTTTTGAAGATTTGAAAATGCAATAGACTTTTAAATGTTCTAACCTTTAGATTTTAAATTTTATTCCATTAGGATTTCTAAAAAAAAGTAATACGTATTAATCATTTTTTTCTTTATTTTTTTCTTTGAACAATGTAATGCAGTGAAAAACAGACATGACTGAAAATTTAGTATTCGGGAAAGTTTTATTTCTACTGTTAATCTTGTTGAAATAAAAAATCTGGACGATAATTTTATGCAAATGATTTTATCATCAAAATATTGTGGTTGTTATGCAATAGATTAAAACTATGCGAACAGCAATGGCAGCGCTTGAAAACTTAGAGAAGAGTTGTACAAGTAATATGTAGATGAAATTCTATTAAAAATTTGAACCACTTCATGAAAAAACAGTATGGAGAGACATTCAATCAGGCAAAATAGGTACATGTAATGTGTTTACTAAATGTGAATAGATTGACTATGTGACTATGTTTAATAGTTTGTACTTATTACTTTCAACAAGAATGGTAAGCAGAGAACGTATGTTTATGAAATTCCTTACATGAGTAGTGGATGTATACTTAAAGAAATCTGAAGGACTTAGAGTATTAAGACAAAAGACATTATTGACTGATTTTTTTTGTATTTAATTAAAACAAGGTTCCCGAAAAGAAAAATCTGTTGCCTGTTGTTTGTCTGTCATTTAAGTTTGGTTTCTCGTGCAGGTTAATTCTAGCTGCAATATTTGAAAACTGACAATTTTACTCACAAAAATGGTAACACGACTAAGACTATTTAAGCCTAGCATTAGGTTCACAAAATATAACTTAAAAATTCAACTTTATAATAGGTGAATAGGCATACACCTTAGAAATTTTAAAATAACATGAAAACAAATAAAGTACAGAACATCCTAGCATTTGCAAGGGCAAAAGGAAAGGAATTATAATATAACATGAAAACAAATAAACTACAGAACATCCTAGCATTTGCATGGGAAAACGAAAGGAATTATAAAATAACATGAAAACAAATAAACTACAAAACATCCCAAAACGAAAGGAAAAGTGAGTGATTGAAGAGTTTAACAGAACACAAGTAAAGAAATGCTTTCTGGAAAATGTGTAGTCTATTATGCTGACCTCAAAGTCATGGGTGTGAGCGTAAATGGTGCTGACGAAAACTTCAGACAATGTCTATCATCGTAAGCAAATGAATATGAAACAGTTCGAAGAAAATAGGTGTGATGGGCTCAATGTAAGATGAACCATAAGCTTGCACTTGCATATGTTAAGTTATTGAACAGGAGAGTGTTGCTTTTATCATGCAACTGGATGATCATGATGGGAAGGTTGAACCAGTATTTATTTCCACTCCACTTAAGGTGAATCCAAAAGCAAAGTACCCCACTTCTTTAAAATTTCAACAATGTGTGCTCTACAAAACTTCACAGCACTCTACTTTACCATACCATATTAATCCTAATTATCGCAATTTTCTCTGATAAATGAAGATGTGACAAGTTTCAGCATCTCCAGTGGATAGTCAACACTTCTTTACCATATCATATTAATCCTAATCATCGCACTTTCCTCTGATAAATGAAGATGCGACATGTTTCAGCATCTCCAGTGGATAGTCTTTACCAAAGCTGTAAACACCCCTGTCTCTTCTGACAACTGCCCTTCTTGAATCAGCGGAAGGAGATCATTCATTATTTGAATGTTTAATTATCTACAAAATATTAAAAGAAATTCCTCAAAAAAGAGCATTTATTCAAGAAATTCCAGTCCTATCAGGCACACGACGTCAAAATGACGTCACATTCACGTTTGTGCGACGTTGTATGCATACATCTGCGTAATCAGTCATAACACAGTCGTCTGCTGTTGTTAGTCTAATACTGTCCTTTGGTGAACCAATATTATCTGCAGATGCTGATATAATTTTATGGGATTGTTAAATCGGCCTTTGATCAAGTACTTGTTGTTGTAGCGGTGTGTTTATCGACTATTTATGGAACGCCGGCACGACATTAAGGGTTTCCCCAATGCAAACTTTGTGGGTGGAGTGCATAAAATAAAGTGATATTTTTCATACTAAACCTATTTTGAGAGAATTTTTTATCCTTTACAAATGTACTGAACAGCGTGAAAGTCATATTTTACATATATGTTTTTAAATATTGAGTGCACAGTGCTGTGGGAACCATAATCAACTATGTATGAAAGTTATGTAGATAAACAGCCTCACTACACAAAACACCATATAAATCTTATGCCACGTTTTTCGGAAGAAGCAAGGCAGCCATTTTTCATTGATGAAAATTGTAAACAAACTGTAAAGGCATTTTCCCAACAGCAGATCATGTAATCAGACAGGTGATGCACTCTAGCAACTGGACCCTCTAAAACAGTATATCCACCAATACAGTCTGACTTAAGTGTCAGCTCTGATCACTCCTTCGAGGAAATGTTTTGTCTCTCTAAAACCCCCGAATCAGACTTTTGACGTCTCTCTCTTTCCATGGAGCCTTATCACAGGAAGTGTCGGCTTTAATTACTCCGCGCCAAGCGGAGCTATACTAAAACATCGGAATGGTGTGCCTTTAAGCATGATAATGTATATAAATCGCACTAAAATGATAAGAAATACAACACGAGAAAAGAATATATCGGATTATATATGTTCCGCCAAAATTCGGAAATGGAAGTCCTTCGGTTCATCCGGTTTATTTTCACGACAGTGAGTAAATCTGTCGAATACAACACGAACATTTTATAAGTTTTAACGCTTAATCATCGTAAATGTTTCGTTATTTCATTACATATTTGTTTTATATGGATGAAGGAAGCATTTTCCGGATCTGATCGGCATTGTAAAGGTAACTATTCTGCATTTGAAAATGCATGTCATTTCTAGTTAGTAGTAAACAAAAATCACGTGTTTGTGGTGCCTGAAAAGTAAACAGATATGTTGATCGGTGATGTCAAAATTATCGTTTCAGAGTTGAAAATTTGAATTCAGATGACTTGTTTTAGTATTATGTCCTGGTTTTTCAGTCAGACTGGTGTATTTGATACCGCACTGTGTTAGCAAGATTGAACCAGGGCAACTAAGTACTGGCTATACAGAAGAGATACACAAAAGTTCAAGGAGAAAGTTTTGACAGGCATGTGGGAGAAACAATGTTTGAGCAAAAACAAATGAGAAAGTGTGTTTCTTGAAAACTGAAGAAAAATAAATAAAAATAAAAGTGACTGTACTATATCAGGCCAGGAAAAAAACTGTGTTTCAGGTGACCCGACCAACCTTACCCAATGGCCACCGGTCGTAAAACTTTTTTTTAGGAACTTTGCCAATTTGTCATCATTTGCTCAAACCCGAGCTGTTTTGTTCCGTTTCGGTAAATAGTGTCGCCGCCACCGAAGTCTTTCAGGTGCTTTCAGTGAATTACTCAAAATGGCGATCGCCAATCGTCATCTAAAGCAATGTCCCCATTTCTGGGGCATTTATACACTAGGATCATTTTCTAACAGGATTCTCATATGCTATATTTGACTGCAGTTTCACCCAACGGCAGAAAAGGGTACTATGGTCAGTATAAGTGGCCAAAAGAAAGAAGACAAGGTAAAAATGTAAACGTCACATGGAATTTGTAAAACAAATTGTACCTACTGACCCTATCATTTTTTCAAGGGTCACCTGAAACACAGATTTTTAGCTCACCTGGCCCGAAGGGCCATAGTGAACTATTGTCATACCAAAGCGTCCAGCGTTCGTCGTGCGTCGTTCGTCGTGCGTCGTCCGCTAACAGTTGAAAACAAATTATTCAAATATCTTCTTCTATAAACTACTGGACCTATGGTTCTCAAATTTCACGTGGAGCATGATCTGGATCCAAGGTCTTAGAACAATAAAATTGGGTCCGGTCGAATATCCAAGATGGCCGCTGTTACTAAAAATAGCAAAAATAACAATCATCTTCTTCTCCAGAACCACTGGGTATATTTGTCTAAAAATTTGGCATAAGACATCAGCGGACAATTGGTATTCAGAATTGTAAAAATGAAAAAAATCTGTAGCTGAGTTTTGTAGCAGTGACCTACTTGCTGTTTACGAGTGTATTTTTATTCAATTGCCAATTTCAAACAACTTCTGCCCTAAAACCCCTGTACCCAAGGGTCTCAAATTTCACCTGAAGCATGAGCAGACTACAAACGTTCAAAATTGCAAAATTGGGTCATGTCAACAATCCTGTTACTAAAAAAAGCATAAACAAAATGACAATTTCTCAAGGCCCTTGAATGGAATTGGACAAACTTTGTGTCAGAATGTTCCTTGCATGAAGCCATTTTGATTAATTGCAATTTGGCAATCCAAGATGGCCGCCATCTGCCGTTACTAAAAATAGCACAAAACATGAAAATGACAATATCTCAGTAACCACTGAATAGATTTTGACGAAATTTGTGGCAAAGTGATTCTTGCATTGAAGTGTTTCAAACGTAATCAAATATAGACCAGTCACATTGGTCTCTGTTACGTAAAATAGCAAAATGTGAAAATTAGAAAATCTCAATGGAATGGGACTATTTTTTTGTCAGAATGGTCCTTCATAGAGCCATTTCGATTTTTTTTGCATTTTGGCATTCCAAGATGGCTGCCATCTGCCGTTACTAAAAATAGCACAAAACATGAAAATGACAATATCTCCGTAACCGTTGAATGGAATTTGACGAAATTTGTGGCAATATGATTCTTGCATTGAGGTGTTTCAAAAATAGCTGAATATAGACCAGTCAAGTTGGCCATTGTTACTAAAAAAAAGCAAAATGTGAAAATGAGAAAACCTCAGTGGAGTTGGACTAATTTTATATCAGAAAGGTCTCGTGGCAAAATAGCCAGATGATCGATATCAGGCCCATTTGGGCCTCTTGTTTTGTCTGGCATCAGGCCGAAAAACGACAGTTTCCATCATATCATCTAGTCAGGGAGTGTTCAGTTTTCTTTACACATTGTGTATGATTTACTTTTCAAAGAACACATCCTGCATGGTCAAATCCAAATAATACCAAATAGTTTTTTTTTTGGATCATATGAAAATAGACAGATAGTATCATAATTTTTTTAAACTGCGAAATTCCACAAAATATCTCGTGTCGTTCAGGATATGTGTTGTGTCACATCTGCTTTAGCAAGGTGCGATATAGGAGTTCACTTTTCCGTCCTCCGTCAGTCATTCCGGTCGTACGTCAGCCCTTACGTCCGTCCGTCAATAATTACGTTGACCCTAGTGTTAAGCCAATTTCTGGCAAACTATGATGCCTACAGTCATCAAACCTGGCATAAAGCATCTTTTTAGAATGTTCTCGAGGGCTGTGACATTAACCTTAGGTTTACGGTCCAGTGAATTTGTCATATCTTGAAGAATATATGATGGATTAACATTAAACTTTCGGCTTATGACCTGGCATAAAGCTTCTTCTTAGAATGTTCTCGAGGGCTTTGACATTTACCTTAGTTTTACGGTCCAGTGAATTTGTCATATCTTGAAGACTAGATGATGGATTAACATTTAACTTCGGCTTATGAGTCACTGTTACGTAGCTGTTGAGCGAACAATAAATGTAGGGCACCATGACCTGTATTTCATGGTTCATTTATTTTGCCTTCTATCTTGAAAACTATCTGATAGATGAAAATTTAACTTTTAAATTTGGCTTAAATCGGCCCAGTGTTTTCAGAGGAGAAGATGTTTTATAAATGTTGACGGGGGAAAGAATCTCACTGACATTGAAGAAAGTTCAAGACACTAAGCAATGTAAGGGCTTCTTCTGCTCATTTAGTTAAACATATATACCAAATATGATAGCAATGTTGACCTTGCCGTTAATTAGGCCAAGGTCAATGCAGGGTCATCATTTGAATAAATAGCGATGGGTCCAAGCCTATATGCAACATACAAAGTTTCAAGGTCATTGGCCTTTCGGTTCTGAGGAGGGTCTTTGAAGGGTTTTTGCCTTTGGTTTGTTGGTTGATTTGGGTTAAACGGCCCCTTGAAACAGTATTTTAGTCTATATCGAGCCGTCTCCCAAATAGAGGGAGAAAACAGAGAGAAATGATAGACGAGAGAAAAATGTCCAAATAATCCCACCCGCACCTACTGCAAGCACAGTAGGTCCTTGTCCTACTATTATCCTAATCAGTAAGACGCCCTGACACTAGGAGTTATAAACAGCACCATCGCACCACCCGACCATCCTGTGGTTTTGACCATATATTGGCGTGGCAGCAATCTTGGTCTTGTGATCGAGATCCCCCGTACAAACTTTCGTTCCCCCGCCCCATGGTGACTTCACATTAAATTTATCTTCCATAGGCCCAGTGGTTTCAGAAGAGATGATTTTTAAAAATGTTGAAGGGCGACAGAATCTTAGTGAAATGAACAAAGGTCAAAGAATGACCTGAACCTTTATCAAATGCCCTTTTATTTAACCATATGTACCAAATATTATACCCTGGGCTCTAATAGTTTCAAAGAAATCCACTGTTTAATCATTTTCCCATGTAAAAGCATAACATACCAAAGTTTACCTTGCCGTAAATTAAGTAAAGGTCAACCTACTTTCATCATTTGAACAAACCATGATGATGAGTTTCCAGTTCTACTAAGTTTCTAGGTTATTGGCCATTCGGTTCTAGAGATGTTTGAAGGGTTTTTACCATATATGGGCGTAGCGGCCATCTTGGTCATGTGACCCAGAGAGCGCGAACAGACTTTTGTTCCTCTATCCCTCTTAGGCTACATCTGAAACTTGGCTTTGATAGGCCAAACGGATATGGAGAAGATCTTTAAAACTGGTTAACGACGGACAGACGCCGGAGGCATTGGCATACTACAAACTCACCAGGGAGCCTTCGACTCAGATGTGATTATTTTGGGTTTAACTGCCCTTTCAGACAGTATTTCAGTCTATATCGGAGGCTGCGATGAAAAATTTGCCTTAAACCTTTCTTCTAACAGTGAAATTTGGTATGCGCGACCCCTTTCTGTCATTGTACAAGCACGAGAACATAAATCTCTTTCAGAAATGAGCTCGCTTACACTTGGATCGGGCTCAGGACTCTTTTGTTTAATGTCAGCCTTCACTACTACTGGCTCAGTTTCAGACATTTTCGAAGCAAGTAAGGTTAAACCTATACGAATTAATATAAAAAAATAATATTGAACATTATTGCTTCCGAGGAAATTTTGACAACCGAGAAAATTTGGACAACCACTTGGATCGCTAGTTGCTGGACTTTCCCTGCATACAAGCTACTCACGTGATTGTGAAAATGTTCTAACTGTGAACCACTGAAAAACTAGATATCAGTTTCCGATTGCCAAACATTTACGACACAAAGTTATCTCCTATTGAACACAAACGTCCTTAACAGAGTTATAAATAGCTTGTGCTATTGCTTAGTCCACGTTGAACAGCTACGGTCATGTCGAGACGGTCAGTTAACCTAACCACACTATTCCTGAGCAGGCTTAGACCTCCTAAGTGGTTAACCAGTATTAAAGTGCAATTACTTTCACCAGTAACTGACAACTGCCCTTCTTGAATCAGCGGAAGGGGAAATGAAAGTAAGTGGACGGACCGGGTATCTAACCCAGGACCTCTTGCTTACAAGTCCGGTGCCCTACCGACTGCGCTACGCGGCCCGGTTTGGTATTCCCTGGTAACCTGTAAGTCAGTTCTATAAGGGTTTATGCATCTCCGTTTATTGGCTTGCCGTCTCGGCGGCAAGCCAGTATTCAAGTGGTTTAGTGATACCGAGTTATTTTCGGAAGAAACGATACGTCACACCTAGTCGGAAAATACATGGAGAGTGTGTACTGCAACGATTCGTTCTAAACTTTTTTAGGGCCGCAATATTAAGCCAAAGAGATTGGAAAGTTCGTTCCGGTTTGAGACTGCATTTCTTCATTATTTTCTTCACAGACATAACAAACAAAGACCTCGTCCGATTTTGTCTATTTTTATCCATATCCGATTTACCTCATCTGCTAAAAAAACAGATGGACACTTTATTCTATTTTCGATAGTACAAGTACTTTTGTAATATTTCCGTTAAAAAGCACAAGATGAAGCTAGAGCCCTAACTTCATGAGCATTTACGGAGACTGGGTTCAAATTCCCAGTTCCATAAGCCAACTTAATGGTCTGAACAATTCCACTTAGAAATAGTGTCACATGAAATCTCCTTATCATAAGAGTCAAGGTGAGAAATAAATAGCCTTTTACGACCCTTTCTGCTAGATAAAACCCTGTCAAGATATATCTTAAGAGCTCTAACTGGATAAAGCAAAGATTGATTGGTTGGTTGATTTGATGCTTAACGTCCACGGTAAACAACTAAGGTCATGTCGGGACGGTCAGTTAACCTAACCACACTATTCCTGGGCAGGCTTAGACCTCCTAAGCGGTTAACAAGTACTAAGTGCACATACTTTCGCCAGTAACTGACAACTGCCCTTCTTGAATCAGCGGAAGGAGAAACGAAAGTATGTGGCCAGACCGGGGATAAAGCAAAGAATCTTGACCTGAGAGCGAAGGCAAAGAAATCGGAGAACTCAAACTTGATGGAAGCTGATTCTTTTCCAGAAACTCAGGAAAAGTAGATAAACTGACTGACTGATCTGAAAGCTGAACATCAGAATAGGACAAGGCATGAATTTCGCTACGTCTGCGACCAGATACCAAAGCAGTGAGAAATACAGTCTTAAAGGTCAGTTCCTTAAAACCACGTGAATCGAGAGGTTCGAAGGGTGCAGCTTTCAATGCGGAAAGAACTACAGCAAGATCCCATTTTGGAAACTGGGGCCTTGTCCTAGGACGTTCCAGCTCAAAACTACTAACTACGTCAGACAAAACCGACTGATTGGAGAAGTCAATATTTGGAATCTGCTTCAACGTAGTCGAAATAGCCGAACGATAGCCCTTGACTGTGGCTGGAGAAAAGTTCTTATCATGCAAAGAGATTATAAATTCTCCAAACATGTTCACAGAAGGATTGAAGGGATCCATTTCCCTTCTGATGCACCAATCCACCCAAGATTTCCACCTGTAATCGTACAGATTGTTTGTGGAAGACCTTTTTGCGGAATAGATTCGACTGGCAACTAACTGAGAAATACGTGTCGCTTGCAATCGTTGTTGCATAGCAACCAAGCGTGAAGGCGGAATACTTGAGGGGTGGGATTCAACATTCTGGAAATTGGTTGATACAGCAAATCCTTTTTTAAAGGAAGACGAACTGCAGGTGCCACCAGAAGTGACAGAAGTAGAGGGTACCATGCTTGTCCTTCCCAAAGAGGAGCAATGAGGCACACTAAACACTCTTCTTCCTGAATTTTCCTGAGGCAAGGAAGAATCAGTGGAAATGGAGGAAACGCATATGCCCACATCACGAGCCAACTCAGACTCAGTGCATCTGTTGCATATGCCTCTGGATCCAGAACAGAGGTGAGTTCCTGTTCAGACGAGTTGCAAATAGATCCAAATGAGGTTTGCCCCAAATAAGAAAAATCTGAGACGCCACTCTCGGACTGAGGGACCATTCTGTTTGAACAATGTTCCCTTTCCGGGATAAGGAGTCTGCTAGAGTGTTCAGCCTGCCAGGTAAATATCTGGCCTTGATGTGAACTTCCTCCTGAGCACACCATAATGTAATCTCTACTGCTAGATTGCTCAAGGTTCGAGAGTGAGCCCCCCCCTCTGTTTGTTAACATAGGCCGCCACTGTTGTGTTGTCCGTGGCAAGCAACACTGAATGACCCTTGACGTGAACTGCAAAAGCTTGAAGAGCCAACAAGACTGCTTTCATTTCTAGAACATTAACGTGTTGTTCTTTGAAAGACGGGACCAAAAACCCGAGACCATGTGATTGTCCATGTGAGCCCCCAACCCTCCAGGCTCGAATCTGTAAAAAGATGTAGCTGTGGAGAAGGAGGATGAAGAGGAGACATGACCATTAGAAAATCCATGCCCATCCAAGGACTCACTGCCTTGCAAAACCAAGGACCTAAAGGGATCTTGTCCCACAAAGCCAGTGCTTGACACCACCTGTCCTTGAGTTCCCACTGGAGGGACCTCTTGAAAGCGTTCCCTAGTGGAAGAAGATTGGCCATATACTCCATCTGACCCAGAATGGAATATAATTGGCGAGCTGAAGCTTCTTTGACTCTCCAGAACTTGGTCAATGCTTGTTGAAAAGAGACAAAGTTGACCTGAGAGGGGCCAATTAATGCTAGGCCGAGCTTGAAACGAGCACCTAGGTAAGTGAAGTCCTGAACTGGAACTAGTTCTGACTTTCCACAGTTGGGAATAAAGCCCAGATCTAGAATAATCTTCAGGAGCCTTCTGCCATGATAGGATTTCTGACGCTGAAGGTTGTAACCAGTCGTCCAGGTAGGCATGGACTCGAATACCTTGACAACGAACATGACTCAAGACTGTTTTCAAGACTCGAGTGAACACATACAGACTTACAGAGAGGCCAAACGGCAAGGCTCGAAACTGGTACACTTTCCCTTCGAAAACGAACCGAAGATAACGTCGTGATCGCCGTTGGATGCCGATGTGGAAGTATGCATTCTTGAGATCGAGAGAAGTTACCCAGTCGCCTTTCTGAAAAGCTTGTCTGATTGAGTTCAGTGTCTCCATTTTGAAATCAGGACATAGAACAAATTGATTGAGACGAGAAAGGTCTATCACTGGTCGCCAACCTCCTGACCTTTTCTGCACCAGAAAAATGCGACTGAAGAACCCTCTCCCGTGATGATCCTCCGTTACTTCTTCGATAGCCAGCTTTTGAAGTAATGACCTCACTTCGTCTCTCAAGATTTCCAACTTGACAGGATCTTGAGGCATACGAGTACACCATCTTGGTGGAGAGAGAAATAGTCGAGGTAGGACACTTAATTGAATTCGATACCCACTGCGGACAACAGACAGTGTCCAAACATCCGAAGTAATCTTTTCCCAGGCCTTTAGGAAGAAAGAAATTCTTCCTCCTGTTGGCAGGTGTGGTCTTGGAACCTGCTCTGTGCATGAACCACAAATTGTCATGCCTTGCCAAGCCTGGGAACCGAAGTGGGCACCCCCCTAAGGGGCACTAAGCTTAGGTCCTTTACCTTTCTTAGGACCTTTATTCTGGCCTGAATTCCCAGGATTTTTCCGAGAATTCCTCTGATAATGCTTCCCTTGACCTTGGGTCAAACTAGAGGTTCTGGTAGCACTGGGCCAAACAGAAACACTTATCCCACCGTAAGTAGGTTTAGTTGAGGATTCCGAAACTTTGGGACCCTTCTTTTTTAAACCAGATGACTGCTGTTTACTTGCCCCCACTACCGCCATCTGGGGTGATTTAGGGGTAAGTCCGTCTTTGTATTGCTTCACAATTTCAGGGAACTTTCCGCCAAATATTGTGGAAGACTCAGTGGGCTGAACTCTTAAAGATTGTTTGACCTCGGAATCTAAATCTGAAACAGCCAAGCAAGCATCTCTACGAGCCAAAAGACGACCTGAAGCAAGTCTAGAAAAAATCTCAATTAAGTGCGACTGCGATACGGCTACAGCCTGAAGCTAACGTGAGACTTCCATCCTGTCATCCTTGGACAAAGAGTCCTGCTGCAAAGTTTTAAGTGGTCCACACAGAAACAACTCAGAATGAGAGGCAACCTGCATACCAGTTTTCGCCAATTTTCCCAATTCTCTAGAGTCGATAACTGAATTGCCTGAGAAGAGGGGACCGAAGTCCTCTGCTTCATGACATCTCTTAACCCTGGATTGAGGCCTGAAAAATTTTTGGTTTGCTTTTCAAAGAAACAAATGATCCGGTTTTAAAACCTTTAGGATATGAGGGAAGAGGTGTCATCGGAACCTCTTCCTCTCCTTTCAAGCGTTTGTTCATCTTAAAAAAGAGAACTAGAAATGCTAGGGGCAGGGCAAATGATGTTTCTTCAGGCCTATCTTGGTCTCTGAAAAAATCCAAGGCAGAAGCCCCAACTTCCCTACCATTTGCCTCCGGGATGGGACAAACATTAGGACCCAGCCTAGAGCGAATCTTGAATATAGCTTCCTTATAAGAAAGTGAATCTTTAGGGGAGTCATCCTCTTTCTCCACATCGGGTTCAGAGTCTGAATCCCCTATTCGTTCGCCCTCCCCAACGCGAACTTGCAGTTGATCTGGATCAGATTCGTTCTCTGAATTATCCATACAGATCACCTTTTCAGTTCCCGGGCGGGTGACTGGAACCTTATGAGCTACTACCCGAGGGGCTGTTGTAGAAAGATTATCAATTCGACTCGATAAATGATATGACCTTGAAGTGAAGTCGCACTGCACAGCTCCCTGTTGCGTATTACTAAATTTTTCGACCTTGAAGTAAAGTCGCACTGCACAGCTCCCTCAATACTTGCAAGGGCGTTGTTCGCTGTCCCGATTTAAAAGGGGTCAGCGATCAAGAGATCCTTGAAAATATGAGGGAGCAAGGTGTAGTTGCAGTCCGTCGTATCAAAGTTCGTCGAGACGAGACGCTCAAAGACACCAACACTTTCGTATTCACCTTTAACACATCAGTTTTGCCCAAACAATTAAAAGTCGCATTTCTTCGTGTCTCCGTTGATCCCTACATTCCAAACCCACTGCGATGTTATCGGTGCCAAGTATTTGGGCATCACGAAGAAAGATGCAGAAAGGAAACGATATGTGCTAACTGTGGTCAGCCGCAGCATTGTGCGGACGAAACAGATTGCAAACGTCAAGCCAAATGTTTCAACTGTAAGGAAGACCACCCCGCCAATTCGCGAAAATGCCAGTCCTGGCACACTGAGAAAGAAATTCTCAAAGTCAAGTACACCAGGAATATATCGTTTCCAGAAGCGCGGAAAATCGTTGACAGCTACACGGCAGCACCAGGTAAAAGTTATGCTAGCATTACGAAGACTGCTGGTGTCACGGTATCATTAGTCGATGCTACGACACAAACAGACCCTGTACTTTTCACAGGAGCCCCCCAGTCTTCGTCTTACAATGTTGCAGCAACTGAAGCACCTGCCGAAGCAACACGAGACTCATCGGAAAGATTAAGTCAGAAAGAAAAAGAAAAACAACAAAAAGCTGACAAGAAATTACAAAAGATTGTTCACGACACGTTTAGAACAAACAAGAACTCTTCAGACAGGACTCCTGACCCTAAACCAAAGGTAAAGGAGAAACCTGTACCTGAATCAGATAGACAGCCGAAAGGATCTAATGATCCGATTAGGCAGCATAATAGGTGGGCCGCCTTGGAGGACATGGATGCGGAGGAATCCCCATCCTGTCTCCCAAGGGGAACACTTAACAGAATACCTACTTCCTAAGAATAGATCTAACCATTTTGCTCCAATATATATTCATAATTAATGATAATGAAAAACAGAATTATACAGTGGAATTGTCGAGGCTTAAAAGCCAACTATGAAGAAACATTGCTCCTCCTGAAGGATTATGAGCCTGCTGCTCTTTGTCTTCAAGAAACACATCTAAAAGACACCGATGGCATTTCCATCAGAAACTGTAGTTCTTTTCACACCTTTAGTACAAATAATGAGAGAGCCGCTGGCGGTGTCTCTATACTTGTCAACAATAACACTCAGAAACTGAGGGTGAGGTTGGGCCTGTAAAATCGATTTAAGCCCCCCAGTAATTCATTACTGACCGTTCCAAGGCGGTAGTTCTGTTGTGGTTCTTTGTTGCCTGTTTTTGGTGTCAGAGTTTCTGTGATGTTTTACCTTATGTATGTTATTATTATTTTTGGTTCGGTTTGGGTTGCTGAGTGGCCACCTTTTGGGAACAAGCTGCTCACTCGGTTGGCCATATGTTCTCTGTATCTTGATTATTTGTAATCTTAGTTGTTTCCAACTATGGTTTGAGAGCTGGATTTGGATTTTGATTGTTTCAGTTCCTGGTCTTTGCATACTTTTTACCTCATAGTCAGGTACAATTACATACGAATTTACAAGCAGTTGCAGTTAGTATTACTCTTCATCGCGTTGTAACTATTTGTTCTATATATGTTCCTCCCAATTCGAGATTGTCTCTAAAAGAGCTTGATGATCTTGTTCCGCAACTCCCTTCTCCCTTCATATTGTTGGGAGATTTTAATGGTCATAATATTCTTTGGGGTTCCAAAGATATTAATGACAAAGGCAGAGTAATTGAAAATTTTATCGATAATCATGGACTTTGTCTGTATAACACTAATACTCCTACGTATCTCCATCCACCAACTGGTACATATACTTCTTTAGACCTCTCTATTTGCACTCCCACCCTTCTTTTGGACTATGACTGGAAAGTTCATGATGATCTCTGCGGTAGTGATCACTTTCCTGTTTTTCTAAATAACATTGGTCCAGATATTGATGAGCCGGTTTCACAGTGGAAACTTAATAAAGCTAACTGGGCCCAGTTTCAAACTCTTTGTGATACTCGACTTCTTGAAGACACAGTCCAGGAGGCTGATGATCCGATTGAGTGATTTGCATCTATTCTTATTAATATCGCAGAAGAAACAGTTCCAAAAACATCAACGAAATCGAAAAAGATTAAAAAGCCTTGGTTTACAGATGACTGTAAAACTGCTATAAAACAACGTAAAGGAGCACTGCGACAATTCAATAATCGCCCAACACATGATAATTTAGATAATTATCGTGTTTTCCGTGCAAAAGCTCGTCGAACAATTAAAGAATCAAAGAAAAATCTTGGAAACAGTATGTTTCCAAATTAAATTCTCGAACTTCAATAAAGAAAGTATGGGACATGGTTCGTAAAATTCAGGGAAAAGGAAAATCTAGCTCACTGGGACACTTAAATGTAAAAAATTCTAAAGTTACTTCCAAAAAAGATATTTCTAATACCCTCGCTGACGCTTTCTCGAAAAATTCTTCTTCTGAAAATTATAGTCCAAAATTCAAGAATATTAAAAAGCAGAAGGAAAAACAGAACCTAAAATTTTCATCCAACAACACAGAAACTTATAATCAATCTTTTTCTCTTTCGGAACTTAAAGATGCTCTTTCAAAGGCTCATGATTCATCTCCGGGGCCTGATGATATCCATTACCAGTTTTTGAAACATCTTCCAGACTCTTCTCTTTCGGTTCTTTTGAAAACATTTAATGACATTTGGGAAACTGGTAATGTGCCAAAGTCTTGGAAAGAAGCTACGATAATCCCCATACCAAAACCTGGAAAAGATAATACGAACCCGAACAACTACCGTCCTATTGCTTTAACGACCTGCATATGTAAAACATTGGAGCGAATGATCAATGAAAGACTCGTTTGGTACCTTGAAACAAATAATATTATTACAGAATTTCAGAGTGGTTTCAGGCACCAACGCAGTACTAATGATCACTTGGTTAGATTAGAAACCTTTATACGTGAAGCCTTCATCAAGAAGGAGCACTTAGTTGCTGTCTTCTATGATTTAGAGAAGGCTTACGATACAACTTGGAAGTATGGTATAATGAATGATTTACATGAAATAGGTCTTAAAGGCCGATTGCCACTATTCGTTCAAAACTTCTTATCCAATAGAGAATTCAAAGTACGTGTAGGTTCAACTTTGTCTGAGGCACATGATCAAGAACAAGGTGTGCCTCAAGGTAGTATTTTGTCTGTTACTCTTTTCAGTCTAAAAATAAACAATATTGTTAAATGTCTTAATCCTGGTGTTGACTGTTCCTTATATGTAGATGACTTTTTGATTTGTTATCGGTCAAAAAATATGCATACTATTGAACGTCAGCTTCAACAAAATCTAAATAAAATTCAAACGTGGGCAACTGAAAATGGATTCAAATTTTCGAAATCTAAGACAGTTTGCATGCATTTCTGTCACCTTCGAAAAGCGCATGATGATCCAATGCTCACCTTGGACGGGACACCCATTCCTGTAGTAGAAGAAAATAAATTTCTAGGGGTTATCTTTGATAAAAATCTTTCCTTCCACACATTAAACAACTTAAAGCAAAATGTCAAAAAGCGTTGAACCTACTACGAGTTGTTGCCCATACTGACTGGGGAGCAGATCGTAAAGTTTTACTTAATCTTTATAGAACTATTATACGGTCCAAACTAGACTATGGCTCAATAATATATGGATCCGCTAGAAAATCTTATTTGGAAATGCTTGATCCCATTCATCATCAGGGACTCCGGCTTGCCTTGGGAACTTTCAGAACTTCTCCCTCGGAGAGTCTTTTAGCAGAGGCAAATGAACCATCACTTTATAATAGACGTCTTAAACTCTCCCTGCAGTATGCCCTTAAACTAAAGTCAAATCCATCAAATCCAACGTATGAAACTCTTTTTCGGCCACAATATAAAACATTATTTGAGAATAAACCAAACATGATTCCTTCCTTTGGCATTAGAATCTCTTCAGAATTTGAAAATATGAATGTAGATTTAGACACAATTGAACAGTTTAAGGTTTCAGATGTGCCACCATGGACATTTACTCAGCCACGTGTTTTATTTTCTTTGCATACTGATAAAAAATCTCAAACTGATCCTCTTGTATTTCGAACTAAATTTAATGAACTGCTGTCTGACTTTTCTAACTATGAGACTTTATATACTGATGGTTCAAAGGATGGAGACACAGCTGGCTCTGCTTGTGTTGCTCCATCCGAAACATACAAACGTAGATTACCTGCTAATGCCTCAATTTTTTCAGCGGAGATCAAAGCTATTGATTTAGCCTTGGATCATATTGAACAGTCTAGGAATACAGATTTTATCATCTTTTCTGATTCCCTTTCTGTTCTGCAATCCCTAAATAATCGCCATATTGAAAATCGTCTTCTTTTAGATATCCTCTTGAAACATAATGACTTAGCTGAGCTAAACAACATTGTATTTTGTTGGCTTCCGAGTCAAGTTGGGATTAAAGGCAACGAAAAGGCCGACATGGCCGCAAAATCGGCTTTAACGCTTCATATTTCTGATCTTAAAATTCCTTACACTGATATCAAACCTTGCATAAATACATATCTTCATGATAAGTGGCAGATATCATGGAATGCTGCTGTCTTTAACAAACTTCACTCTATCAAGCCTTCACTTGGTGAATGGCAACCATCTTATAGAATTGATCGTAAGGAAGAAGTAACTTTGGCTCGAATCAGAATCGGCCTTACTTTTATTACTCATTCGTTTTTGTTGAAAGGTGAGGATCCGCCTTTGTGCATTCCTTGCCAGGAACTCTTTAGCGTTAAACATTTCCTGTTAGATTGCATGGATTTTCGTATTACGCGTGCTAGGTTTTTCCGTGTCAACAGTATGAAACAACTGTTTGACACGGTTGAACCAGCGAAAATCTTTTCATTTTTGAAAGAGATTGGCATATATAGTAAAATATAGTTTAGTTAAGTCGCGGTATTTTTACAACAGTAGATTTAAATTTGTGTTTACTCATCTCGCTGGCCGAGAGTTCGTTTCATGTTATCAGTCTTAAGTTAGCCGTTGATCGGCGTGTTTTACCACATACCCGACTTGATTCATTTTTATACTGTGCTTTAATTTCTGGCCTTATGCATATAACACGTTTTCGTTTATAGCGTTTTCGGCGCGAAATAGCCCTTTTGGTGCTGATGTGCCGTAAAATCCATATCACTCACTCACTCACTCTATCAGCATGAAATATTTTATCGTGAAGTTTCGCTGCAAACTTCTCACAAAAGTTTCGCCATTGATTATTATCGTGATTGGCCGGCTTTGAAAAATCAAAACGTCCTTGAGTTTACCATAAAATAGATATGAAAAAATAACTAGGTCATTTTAGTTGGCAACCAAAATGACCTACTGTCGATTTCGTAAGCTTTATTCCATGATAAAAATACAACGTACAGGCGGTAAAAGTATAAGGTACATGCGTTTAACAGGTGATAAAAATACAATGTACAAAAAAATAGGCAAGGATCCCATTGATTGAGCCGCTATTGCATTGCTTAACGGGGAACCAGAGCCGAAACCCGTATTTTTGTGGAGAGACATTTTTTCAAAATATCTTGTAGGATCTTTCTTGCCAGTTATATGCTACAAAAACGCACATCAACCGACATATTTTCATCAATTCTGAAGGCTGTACAGGTTTAATAATGATTTGTATTTTGACGGTTTTACCTTTGATAGAACTATGGAGACTTTAGCAGTGATTCTTGAAAAAGGGTACATTTATGGATTAAAAAAATGAACTTCGTTGCATTGTTTCAAAAATATGAATTTTTGACAGTAGACAGGGCCTTGTTTATGTATGCAAAATATTACCCACACCAAGTAAACACTAAACGGGTCACAAAGCTCACCAGATCTCTAGCTCAAAATTGCTATCAAATTTGTATAGGCTCAAAATTGCTGTCACATTTGTACCGGCTAATACAAAATATACAACTACAAAGTCTCAGTCTGACAGTCTGTTGAGTTAACAAAATATATAACTTTTTTCCATATATTGATTGCAGTAAATGCCATTTTTTAATTTTCCCCATTACAAGTCAATGCAACTAAACTAAGAGACGATTTTATAAAAACAAACCACAAATTTTAAATCCCCCATTCTAAGGATACTACGGATGAAAACGGGGCCTTATCGGCCCAATGGCATCTGAGGAGATACTTTTTTTAAGTATCTTTTTTTTCCCATTTTTAGCTCACCTGAGCACGAAGAAGTGCTCAAGGTGAGCTTTTGTGATCGATATTTATCCGTCCGTCCGTCCGTCTGTCCGTCCGTCGTCAACAATTCCTTCAAATGACATCTCCTCCTAGACCAGTTAGCACATTCCAAAAAAATTTCATACAAATGTTTCTGTTATAGCCCTGAAGTAAAATTGCTAAAATGGTTCCGCTCCGCTGAACAAAATGGCCGCCAGAGCTAAAAATAGAAAAACCTTTAAACGACATCTTCTCTGAAGCCAGTGGATAGATTTTACAAAAAAAATCACAGAAATGTTTGACTCACGGCCCTGAACCAAAATTGCGAAAACGGTTCCACTCCGCAGAACAAAATGGCCACCTGAGCTAAAAATAGAAAACCTTTAAATTACATCTCTGCAACCAACGGCTAGATTTCAAAATAATTTCACATAAATGTTAGACTCATGGCCCTGAACTAACT
Source organism: Ctena decussata (assembly GCA_963989385.1). Taxonomy (NCBI): domain Eukaryota; kingdom Metazoa; phylum Mollusca; class Bivalvia; order Lucinida; family Lucinidae; genus Ctena; species Ctena decussata. Next base: position 12,683,024 of record OZ022509.1, read on the forward strand.
TTGCTAAAACGGTTCTACTCCGTTGAACAAAATGGCCACCAGAGCTAAAAATAGAAATAAATCTTAGAATGACACAGAGGGCACAGTGTTTCAAGGCTTAGCGTCTTAAATCCTACTGGGAATACCACAAGGTTTGCATATATATATTACACTGCCAAAATAACAATATATCACCTATTTAGTCTAAAGCAGGTTCGTGTGTGTGCCTGTTTACATCGGCGACATGGTTTTTAGCTCACCTGAGCACGAAGTGCTCAAGGTGAGCTATTGTGATCGATATTTGTCCGTTCGTCTGTCCGTCGTCAACAATTTCTTCAAACGACATCTCCTAGACCAGTGAGGCCAATTTCAAAATAATTTCGGACAAATGTTTCTGTTATTGCCCTGCACCAAAATTGCTCAAATGGTTCCGCTCCACTGAACAAAATGGCTGCCAGAGCTTAAAATAGAAAAACCTTTAAACGACATCTCCTCGGAAGCCAGTGTCTCAATTTCAAAAAATTTTCACATAAATGTTTGACTCATTGCCCTGAACCAAAATTGTTTTAAAAAACGGTAACAAAATATTTTGGCCGCCAGAGCTAAAAACAGAAATCTTAAAATAGAAAAACCTGTAAAAGACATCTCCGAAGCCAATAGCTCGATTTCCAAATAATTTCACAGAAATGTTTTACTCATGGCCCTGAACCAAAATTGCTAAATAGGTTCCACTCCACTGAACAAAATGGCCGCCAGAGCTAAAAATAGAAATCTTAGATTGACACAGAGGGCACAGTTTTGATCCAATCATCATGAAACTTTGTCAGAATGTTTATCTTAATGAAATCTAGACCAAATTTGAAACTGGGTTATGTGGGGTCAAAAACTAGGTCACTAGGTCAAATCTTAGAAAAATCTTTGTTTACACTCTAGAGGGCACAGTTATGATCCAATCTTCATGAAACTATGTCAGAATGCTTATCTTTATGAAATATAGACCAAATTCGAAACAGGGTCATGTCAGGTCAAAAACTAGGTCACTAGGTCAGATCTTAGAAAAACCATGTGGCTGCTCTAGAAGGCACAGTTGTGTTCAAATCTTCATGAAACTTTGTCAAAATGTTTAAGAAAAAGAAAGGAAAAGAAAAAAGAAATATAAAATAACATGAAAACAAATAAACTACAAAACATCCTAGCATTTGCAAAGGAAAAAGAAAGAAATTTAAAATAACATGAAAACAAATAAACTACAAAACATCCTAAAACGACAGGAAAAGGGAGTGATTGAAGAGGTTAACAGAACACAAGTAAAGAAATGCTTTCTGGAAAATGTGTAGTCTATTATGCTGACCTCAAAGTCACGGGTGGGGGCGTAAATGGTGCTGATGAAAACTTCAGATAATGTCTATCATGATAAGCGTATATGAAATAATTCGAAGAAAATGGTTGTGATGAGCCCATGTAAGATGAACCATAAGCTTTAAGTTATTGAACAGGAGATTGTTGCTTTTATCATGCAACTGGATGATCATAATGGGAAGTTTGTACCAGTAGTTTTTTCCACTCAACTAAAGGTGAATCCAAATACAAAGTACCTCACTTCTTTTAAATTTCAAAAATGTGTGCTCTAGAAAACTTCACAACACTCTACTTTACCATACCATATTAATCCTAATTATCGCAATTTCCTCTGATAAATGAAGATGTGACATGTTTCAGCATCTCCAATGGGTAGTCTTTACCAATTATGTAAACACCCCTGCCTCTTCTTTACCATACCATATAAATCCTAATTATCGCAAGTTCCTCTGATAAATGAAGATGTGACATGTTTCAGCATCTCCAGTGGATAGTCTTTACCAAAGCTGTAAACAACCCTGCCTCTTCTTTACCATACCATATAAATCCTAATTATCGCAATTTCCTCTGATAAATGCAGATGTGACATGTTTCAGCATCTCCAGTGGATAGTCTTTACCAAAGCTGTAAACACCCCTGCCTCTTCTTTACCATACCATATAAATCCTAATTATCGCAAGTTCCTCTGATAAATGAAGATGTGACATGTTTCAGCATCTCCAGTGGATAGTCTTTACCAAAGCTGTAAACAACCCTGCCTCTTCTTTACCATACCATATAAATCCTAATTATCGCAATTTCCTCTGATAAATGAAGATGTGACATGTTTCAGCATCTCAAATGGATAGTCTTTACCAAAGCTGTAAGCACCCCTGCCTCTTCTTTACCATACCATATAAATCCTAATTATCGCAATTTTCTCTGATAAATGAAGATGTGAAATGTTTCAGCATCTCCAGTGGATAGTCTTTACCAAAGCTGTAAACACTCCTGCCTCTTCTCCAAAAATAATATTATATTGACGTGACGTGTCAGCCTCTGTGTTTTTTATTGGTTTTACAAAGGGGAACAACATGAATTCCTATTTGCTTCACAAGAAAACATGTCGCTTGTGTCGCTTGTTCAAGGACAGAATATACTCCTAGAGTACCAATTTTTTTATACCACAACTTCGAAGAAGTTGAGGGGCCATATTGCTTCTGAGTTGTCCGTCGGTGCGTCCGTTAGTCACGCACACCATATCTTAGGAACTGTGCATGCTAGAGTTTTGAAATTTCACATGGATTCGTCATGAAAAATTAGCGGACACGTTCTTTTTTAGCTCACCTGAGCCGAAGGCTCACAGGTGAGCTTATAGTACAGGCAGGCGTCCGTCCGTCCGTCCGTCAACATTTTCAAACGACATCTCTGAAACTACAAGGCCCATTGTTACCAAATTTCATATCTAGCATCTATAGGCAGGGGGAACCAATAATACTGTTTTTTTTTATCCAAATTGCTTCAGAACTTTGGTTGCTATGGCAACTTAAAGTTTCCATTGACTTGTATGGGGAAAACTGAAAAATTGCTTTTTTTGCTGTGTCACTGCAGATATTTTGACAAAACTTTTACAGAAATGTTCCTTGAGTAGTTCTCTATCGACCACATGAAATTCATGTAAATTGCACAGTTCGGCTGGTTGCCATGGCAACCAAATGGTTAAAAATAGAAAAAAATATTCAAAAATCATCTCCTGAGAAACTACACAACCAATAAAGCTCAAACTTCACAGAAAGGATCTTAGTACTAGTGTCTATAAAAGCACTGTTTTTCTTGGCAATTGCTTCAGCAGTTTGGTTGCTATGGGAACTTAAAGTTGCCATTGACTTACAATGGCAAAATGGAAAATTTGCATTTATTGCTATGTCACTGCAGATATTTTGACTAAACTTTCATGTAAATGTTCCTTGAATAGTCCTCAATGAGCCTTATGAAATTTATGCAAATTGCACAATTTGGCTGGTTGCCATTGCAACCCAATAGTTAAAAATCGAAAAATATTTTAAAAAAATCATCTCCGCAGAAACTATGTGGGCAATAAAGCTCAAACTTTGCAGAAAGGATCTTAGTCTTTAACCAGCCGTGTTAAATTTATGCAAATTGCGCAATTCGGCTTGTTGCCATTGCAACCGAATAGTTAAAAATAGAAAAATATTAAAAAAATCATCTCCGCAGAAACTTTGTGGCCAATAAGCTCAAACTTTACAGAAAGAATCTTAGTACTAGCCTCTATAGAATTACTGTATTTCATGGCAATTGAGTTTCCATTGACTTATAATGGGGAAAATGGAAATTGGCAATTTTTGCTGTCTCACTGCAGTTATTTAGATTTTTTTCTACAGAAGTGTTTCTTGAGTAGTCCTCTACGATTCATATTAATTTGCTCCAATTCGCTGAATTTGATTGGTTGCCATGGCAAAGTATAGGTAATAAATTTTCGAAAAACAAATATAAAATATCTTCTGCTCAGATGCCATATGGGGGATGAAGCTGATATTGTGCAAACATGCTGATGATAGTAGCCTCTACATAAATATTGTTGTTTTTTTCAAATCCCATTAGAACTTTGGTTGCTATGGCAACTAATAGGTTCCATTGATTTATAATGGGAAAAATGAAGCCATGAGGGGGATGAAGCTGATACTTTGCATACATGTTAATAACATTAGCCTCTACCAAAAGTCTCTCTCCATGGAGATAACTGAGTTTACTACTTGACCATTCAAATATTTTACTGTCCTGGTAAAGGTTTGAATAAATGTCTGCGTTCGTGTTTCTAACTGTGATTGTTCAAGAGCACCAGAAGATTCGTCGTCACTGCTAGCTATTTCCTATTATCGTCATCTGCAAGATTATCACTAGCTCCATCATTAGAAATACTACCAGATTCATTCATATCACTCACATTGTCATCACTGAAATCGCACTTTCAATCATAACCAGTCTCATAGCCATCTATACAATCATTGACACTAACATTACTTACTTCCTGTTCATCATTTGAATTACTTAAATCATCAGAAACCTTCATTGCACTTTTTTCCGCATAGAATGTCCCCGTCATACCATTTTCTGCTTCATCCACTGAATCATTCACTCCACAGTTCCAGGACGTCCTACTGATTTGGAACATTGTAGGGCAAGGGCCTACTGTGCTTGCAGTAAGTGCGGGTGGGGGTTGTTTGGACATCTATTCTCTCGTCTATTAGGGTGCGTTTACACGAGCAAAGTTTCTATGACAAAGTAGGTTTGTCACAGAAAAATTTGCTCGTGTAAATGCCAAAATATGACAACGTTTCTTTGACAAATATATATGGTAATGTTACTTCGATAAATTAAATTTGTCCGTATAAACGGAGAACTTTGTTAAAGATAGTGTAACAATGAACTTTGCTATAAGCGTGGAAAACGTGACAAAGATTTGTTTCATTGCTGCAGGTAACTTTGACGAATATTTGGTCGTGTGAACACTGCAGCAAATATTTCATTGCCAAAGTTTATGTGTCAAAGATTCTATGGCACATTTTCTTTAACAAATAATTCGCTCCGTGTAAACGCAAATTGTTTGTCATACTTTCTTTGTTAAAGTTTCTGTGACATAGAAACTTTGCTCGTGTAAAAACGCCCTTATTTCTCCCTTCTCCCTCCCTGGAAGACGGCCCGATATAGATTGAAATACTATCTCAAAGGGCCGTTAAACCCAAAACAATGAATCCACTTTTGGCCGCTTTGCATGTCGCCATAATATTATTTTTGTCGCACCTGCTTTAGCAAGGTGCGATTTAGGAGTTCACTTTTCCGTCCGTCAGTCCGTCTACAATTACGTCGACCCTAGCGTCGACCCTAGTGTTAAGTCCATTTCTTGAAAACTATAATCCCTACAATCATCAAACATGGCATAAATCTTCTTCTTAGAATGTTCTCGAGGGCTGTAGCTCTTATTTTTACCTTTGATCTGTATTTTATATGCTGTCTTTGTCAATTACGTCGACCCTAGCGTTTTAGTCCATTTCTCGCAAACTATGATACCTACAATCATCAAACCTGGCATATAGCTTCTTCTAAGTATGTTCTGGAGGACTGTTGCTCTTATTTTTACCCTTGACCTATATTTCATGCTCTGCTGACTTCATAAACTGTCCGTCAACATCTACGTTGACCCTAGTGTTTAAGTCCATTTCTCGCAAACTATGATACCTACAATCATCAAACCTGGCATAAATGTTTCTGAGAAGGGCTGTTGCTGTTATTTTTACCTTGACCTATATTTCATGCTCCGCTGGCTTCGTAAATGTTTCATTCAAAATTATGTTGATGCTAGTGTTTAAGTCCATTTCTCACAAACTATGATACCTAGAATCATCAAACCTGGCATCAAGTTTTTTCTTAGACTGTTCTTGAGTGCTATTGCAATTAATTTACTTTTGACACATATTTCATGCTATGCTGACTTTGCAAAATTTTACACCCAAAATTGTGTCGGGCCTAGCATTTTAGTCCTTCTGTCTCGAAGTATGAAATCTGTAGTCATCACAACTGGCGTAATGTTTCTCTGGAATGTTCATGAGGGATGTTGCAGTTATTCCTTCCCTTGAACTATATTTTATGCTATTCTGACTTAGTAAAATTTTACATCCAAAATTGTGTTGACCCTAGCAGTTTTGTCCATTTCTCATACACGTTCTTTTTAATTATAGTCTTTACTTCTGTGGAAGCGCAATGCAGGTGCGACATAGCATTCCGCGGAATTCTGGTCTGTTTCATCCACTGAATCATACACTCCATTGTGCATAATCACTTAATCGTTTGTCATCACCTCACTATTCTCCATTTTATCATCCCCAATCATCCCGTTAGAAATCATATCATCGTCAAAGCTCATTGAACTCAATCTCACTTCATCGTCCATCAACATCACCTTTTCAGTATTATTGGCTATCTTAACTGCACTTTTTTCAGCACTTGTGATCACCTCACTATTCTCAATTTGATCATCCCCAATCATCCCGTTGGAAATCATATCATCGTCAAAGCTCATTGAATTCAATCGTACTTCATCGTCCATCAACATCACCTTTTCAGCATTGTTGGCTATCTTAACTGCACTTTTTTCAGCACTTTCATCTTCCCTATCATCATCATTTCCAAGTGTAATCTAGGTCAAAGGTTCATAACACTCTCATCAGCACCTCTTATCTGTGATTTCGTCAGTTTCATTAATTAGATCAAATACACTTTCATCGTCACAAATGTCTTCATAATATCTTTCACCACGAATATCACCGCATGGGGCTCTTAAAACTTTCATTACGACGTTTTTCATGAGATCTCCAGGAGCAGCAATTTGCTTCACTGTTCGTCCATAACAGATGACATCTATTGTTGGATCGACACTGTAAGACGAGTCAAGATTTCGGGCTCTTAGACAGATGAAATAGATTTAACGCACTGATAGCAGAATTGTTTTAAACTGTAGACGTTCATCTTTTAACACAGGCTGTCCCAAATGTTTAAAACACTAACGGGACACTATAGTAATTTAAACGTACTGTCACGCTCGCTTGTCAGGAGCGGCTGTAGCGTAGTGGATTACACTCCAGACTACCAATCCAGAGGTCGCAAGTTCGATCCCCCGCTTCTCCGGTCTTTCGGATGAGACTTTAAACCGAGGTCCCGTCTCCGTATGACCTCGTTGTTGGTGGGACGTTAAACCCGAGTTCACTCACTCACTCACGCTCGCTTGTCAAAGGCATCTCTTACTTATCGGAAGTGAAGTGTCCACTGACCTAATTAAATTCCTTTTTATCCCCCGACCGAAAGGTTCGGGGGATATTGCGATGAGCCTGGCGTCCGTCCGTCCGTCCGTCTGTCCGTCCGTCCGTAAACATTTTCTTGTCCGCTCTATATCTTGAATACCCTTTGGAATATTTTCATGATACTTCACAGTTATGTAGAACAGGTCATGACGATGTGTCGCGTACAAGAATGGTAACTCTTGCTATTGTACTTTTTGAGTTATTTCCCCTTTGGTGAGGTTTTTGGCAGATTCGTGTCCGCTCTGTAACTTGAATACCCTTTGGAATATTTTCATGATACTTCACAGATATGTAGAACAGGTCATGACGATGTGTCGCGAACAAGAATGACAACTCTTGCTTTCTTACTTTTTGAGTTATTTCCCCTTGATGGTTTTAGGTGTGATTTTTTGGCAGATTCGTGTCCGCTCTATAACTTGAATACCTTTTAGAATATTTTCATAATACTTCACAGATATGTAGAACAGGCCATGACGATGTGTCGCAAACAAGAGTGACAACTCTTGCTTTTTTACTTTTTGAGTTATTTTCCCTTGATGGTTTTAGGTGTGGTTTCGTGTCCGCTCTATAACTCATATACCTTTTGAAATATTTTCATGATACTTCACAGATATGTAGAACAGGTCATGATGATATGTTGTGAACAAGAATGACAACTCTTACTTTCTTACTTTTTGAGTTATTTTCCCTCGATGGTTTTAGGTATGATTTCGTGTCGGCTGTATAACGTGAATACCTTTTGAAATTTTTTCATGATACTTCACAGATATGTAGAACAGGTCTTGACGATGTGTCGCGAACAAGAATGACAACTCTTGCTTTCTTACTTTTTGAGTTATTTCCCTTTGATGATTTTAGGTTTCCGCTCCATAGCTTGAATACCTTTTTAAATATTTTCATGATACTTCACAGATCAAAAGAACAGGTCATGACGATTTGTCTCATAAATGAATGACAACTCTTGCATTCAAACTTTATGAGTTATTTCCCTTTGGTATTTTGAGCTGCTGTTTGAGTCTCTGCTCCATATCTGTATAACCCTGGCTTGCTCCACAATTTTAATAACCTTATACCTTTTAGAATATTGATGAACATGCTGTGATATTTTATCAGTGTCCCTAACTCTCTCTCTGACCCCTCCACTCGCACCCCCCCCCCCCCCCCCCCCAAAAAAAAAAAAAAAATTCCCCAGATTTGGATTCTTTGTCCAAATTCACTTACTAGAGAGCTCAAAATTAGGTTTGTAGGGCTTGTAGTTTAGAAGTTATTCACACATTTTGAAAGTTTAATGTATCATATGCTATATATTTATGTATAATATGGCGGCTGTTTGAGATGTTACTTCTTTTTAGCAGTCAAGCATACTATTTAGTCTGAATGTTAGATAATCATGCATCTGTTAAACAGATAATGTCAATCAGAAGCATAAAAGAATGACAATATATTACTTATATGTGTTTTGAAGTGCACCCTTTTTACCAAGGCCCATGGGGGTCTTCGGTCGGGGGATTTGCCATCTCCTCTGAGGGCTATTTTTTCAATAAGCAAGGTGTTTTATAACAAGAACTGATCCAGTGATATACTCCTCATGTTTTCATTATTATTCTGACAGCCTTTGAAAAATCTTCAAAACAGAAAAATGACAAAACCAATGTAGAATTGTCGAATGTTCTATCATTCTAGGCTTTGGTAACCATTTTGCAGATAAAATTATTGTACATGAACGATAACCATTCATGAAATATAATTCCGATGCAAAAGGCCAGAGCTTAAAGAGTCTTTTTTCATTTTGGTATAAAGACCAAAATTACCATAATATCTTGTTCTGGTATCTGAAGAAATAGAGAATCTCCAGTAGTTGGATTCTGTTTGTAGACATTTTCCCTTCGGAAAACCTTATTATATCCTATTAAGTCACCTTGGTATTCAAGCAGCTACTCCCCAGCGTTGAAAGCCCTCTCTGCAAACACTCCGTTGCCTACTAAAAAGGATGATTGGTTGGTTGTTTTTTTGGTTTAACGGCTCTTTGAGACAGTATTTCAGTCTATATCGGGCCGTCTTCCAAAGAGAGGGAGAAAGAAGCTAGAAATGATAGACGAGAGAAAAAATGTCCAAAGCAAGTGCAATATCATCGCTTCTGCGAAATTATTATTTTTGCTAATATGCATAGATGAAATGAAGTTATTTGACTTTAATTACTTACCTATATACTGCCTAACTCGCTTTACGTTGAAACCAGCATAATCGATGCCGATCTCACACGATCTAATAGCATAATCCAGTTGTTCCTTCTTTAGTCTTTCATTTTGGTTTCTGAATATAGAAAAAAAGACATTATAAACAGTAGACCAGCTATTGTAAAAGAGCACCTGGTAATTTGTATCTTTTGACTATCTATTTTTTCTGAAACCGTTCAGTTGCAGGTTATACCTGCTAACATTTTATGCAGCAAACCGATTTAATTAACAAGAGGGCCATGATGGCCCTGGATCGCTCACCTGAGTATCCTGTGAACTTAACCTCAGAGACATCCATATGACCGACAGACAGAGTTTCACAAAGATTAAATGGAAAATGAACCCTTTATTGTGTACCTAAGGTTTTTATAAGATTTAACCTAATGACCTAGATTTTGACCTCACATGACCCAGATTCAAACCTGGTCTAGATTTCTTGGATATGAACATTCTGACAAAGTTATCAAAACTGTGCCCTCTAGAGTGTACACAATGTTTTCTAAGGTTTAACCTAGTGACCTACTTTTTGACCCAACATGACCAAGTTGCACACTTGGTCCAGATTTAATGGAGACAAACATTCTGACAAAGTCTCATGAAGATTAGAACAAAACTGTCTCCTCTAAAGCGTTCACACTGTTTTTCTAAGAACTGACCTAGTGACCTTGTTTATGACCTGACATGGCCCAGTTTCAAATCTGGTATAGATTTCATAGAAATAAAAATTCTGACAATGTTTCATGTAGATTGGATCATAACTGTGTCCTCTAGAGTGTACACAAGGTTTTTTTTTAGACTTGACCTAGTGACTTAGTTTTTGACCGCACAAGACTCAGATTCAGATTCGGCCTAGATTTTATATAAATAAACATTCTGACAAAGTTTCATGAAGATTGGATCATAACAGTGCCCTCTAGAGTGTGCACAAGGTTTTTCTAAGATTTGACCCAGTGACCTAGTTTTTGACCCCACATGACCCAGTTTCAAAGATGGTCTAGATTTCATTTAGATAAACCTTCTGACAAAGTTTCATGATGATTAGATCATAACTGTGCCCTCTGTGTCATTCTAAGATTTATTTCTATTTTAAGCTCTGGCGGCCATTTTGTTCAGCAGAGTGGAACCGTTTTAGCAATTTTTGTTCAGGGCCATGAGTAAAACATTTCTGTGATTTTTTTTTAAATTGAGCCATTGGCTTCAGAGACGATGATGTTTAAAGCTTTTTTTCTATTTTTAGCTCTGGTGGCCATATTGTTCAGCGGAGCAGAAACGTTTGAGCAATTTTGGTAGAGGGTCTCCTAAGGAACATTTCTGTGAAATTATTTCACAATCGGCCCAGCAGTTTTGGAGGAGAAGTCGTCTAAAGGTTTTTCTATTTTTAGCTCTGGCGGCCATATTGTTCAGCGGAGCGGAACCGTTTGAGCAATTTTGGTAGAGGGGCTCCTAAGGAACGTTTCTGTGAAATTATTTCAAAATCTGATAATCGTCCTGGCAGTTTTGGAGGAGAAGTTTAAAGATTTTCTACTTTTAGCTCTGGTTGCCATATTGTTCAGCATAGCGGAACCGTTTGAGCAATTTTGGTAGAGGGTCTCCTAAGGAACATTACTGTGAAATTATTTCAAAATCGGACTATCAGTTTTGGAGGAGAAGCTGTTTAAATGTTTTTCTATTTTTAGCTCTGGCGGCCATATTGTTCAGCGGAGCGGAACCGTTTGTGCAATTTTGGTAGAGGGTCTCCTAAGGAACGTTTCTGTGAAATTATTTCAAAATCTGATAATTTCAAAATCTGCCCAGCAGTTTTGGAGGGGAAGTCGTTTAAAGGTTTTTCTATTTTTAGCTCGTGCGGCCATATTGTTCAGCGGAGCGGAACCATTTGAGCAATTTTGGTAGAGAGTCCCCCAAGGAACACTTCTGTGAAATTATTTCGAAATCCGTCTAGCAGTTTTGGAGAAGAAGTCATTTAAAGCAAAAGTTGACGCCGGACGACGGACAAAGACCGATCACAATACCTCTAAAAATGAAACTAAATGAAAATGAGCTAAAAATGAAACTTCAGTTCTTCAAAATCCTTAAATGCAATGGGCTAAAATTTGCCTCGTTTTGATTGTCGTTGGCCCGTATCACGGAGGCATGCTAAGTGAAGGTAGCAATTATTTAAGCTGTAATCATTCATATAAAAAGCTATAATTTTGAGCTGGGCAATGTTTTAGTTTTTCAGCATCCGATCACCATCGGATGTTTTACAAGATCTTCTTACATGGAGGGGGGGGGCGAATACATTTTACCAACAAAATATATTGTTTAATTCTTGTGAAACGTAATCTGTTTTTCACTGAATTACTAGATGAAATATTAGATTACATTTATTCATTTACTTATATATTGATCGGTTCTATTGTTGTTGTTTTTTCTGTTGTATTTCATTCAGCTGACGTTTTAGTGTACATCATCTTTTTATCGTTCAGGAGTTATTTCATATTTTCATGTTTATCATATAACTATAAGCGATGTTAACACGAATGTAATCAGATTCTTATGCGAAGCTACACTTTCGACTGGACGATATGTACATGTATCTCATGAAATCTAGCATACAAAAAATGACTTTCCCAGCTGTTAAATATTACATTGCGGGAAATAAATTACCTCAGGCGTTTTTTTTATTACGATGAAAGATCTACAGACAAAAGTACATTAAACAATAATATTAGTTTTACTGGTGATATCTAATCATTGGTTTAAACATATTTTATTTAGAGGTGAAATCACAAAACATTTAGAGACGCAATTATACCGTTAGTAATTAACAAAGGATTAGAACGAAAGCTAAAAGCATACTGAGTTCTTAACATATTTAATAATTACAAAAGAAACATTGAAGGTATATATATAAAAACAATTAAGGACTTGTACATTAAACAACAACAGCAGCAGCAATACTAATAATAACTAATAATATAAATAGAGGATCTTACACGAGTAACCATTCCATTTCGAAATTTATGACACGAGCCTTTTTCGAGTTTCACTTATTTTATGAAACGAACCTTTGGCGAATTTCATAAATTCCTTATGAAATGACCAAGAGTGTAAGATTCTGTTTGTTATACGACGCTTTTAAATAGGGCTTTACCGTCTAAAAATTGACATTGTTTCAACATTGTTGTCACGAACGGCGTTCCGACAGTGCAATCATCAAGTGTTAAATAACGTGTAGTTTTATCAACCTTTATGCCTTGATGTTAGCCACTGGATAACAGTGACGTCATATAATAAACGGATAAAGTTTAAAGGTGGATTGTTGATAAATAAAAAAGAAGAAAATATAAGAAAAAGTAAAGGCCTGTCAGGGTCACTGACGAGGCTTTATTAGCCGAAACTACGTAGTCTGGCCCATGTTCCTACTTCTGTATGTATTCTCTGCTCTTTAAGGAACTTTTTAAGATTTTAATTTTACCTCACTTCAGCTGGTGTTGTGCCGTGTGGAGGCCGTAAAAAGTCTCCCCGTACATCATCCATAGTGCAGATTATATTTGATTTACATCCTTTGAGATCAGAGGATAGATTCTGAGAAATCTAAAAAATTGAGATCGATTTAGACTATTTTTCTAGATCATCGTCTTTTATATTATTTGGATCCTTTTGAAACTAATCAGTCTTTGAATCGACTGCCCAATTAATTAAGAAATTACAGTATGCTTTTTTCTGGTTTCGTCACCAGATATTGTCAGGGTCACTGACGAGGCTTTATTAGCCGAAACTACGTAGTCTGGCCAATGTTCCTACTTCTGTATGTATTCTCTGCTCTTGAAGGAACTTTTTAAGATTTTAACTTTACCAGACTTTGTAAAACAGCCTCGTATATTTACAGATTCTTTCACGAATGTTCTTTTCATATGAAATTTATGAAACGAGCATTTTGCAAGATTCATATACATATCGTATGAAATGACTGGCGGTGTATGATTCTATTTTTCGTATGTCCCTTGTTGGGTTTTTGTTGTCACGGATGGCGTCACGACATTATTAGCCAGTTACGAAGTGCTATATAAAGTGCGGTTATATCCCTTTTAATGAGATGACGTCGCTTTTATTCAGTGGATAACGTCGTGTCATAAAAATCGTATGACCACATGTGTAATAACACTTTGGCGCATACACGTAATGTTATTGACAACGTCCACGTCAACAATGCGTTTTCTTATTTGAAACAATGTTCAGTTTGAAGGCGTTAAAATTTCATTTCTAAGGGTCACCTGATAAACAGAATCTTACACTCGTGGTCATTTCAAATGAAATTAATGAAACTCGCCGCAGGCTCGTTTCATAAATTTCATATGAAATGGCCACTCGTGAAAGATCCTCTATTTATGTAAAGACGTTAGCCACTCAATAACAGCAACGTCACATAATTCATTGATTTTAAACACTCTTTACCTTAGTCTGCGCATTATTATGACTTTCGACACTAGTTCCAATAGAATCTGTATCAGTCCGGAATCGAATTTATTTTGCTTGAATAATTGGGGTTTTTTTCCTTATAATCCTTCATGAAATAAATATATAAATCTAATTGAGAACGTCAAAGGTCAAACTTTATCTCTGGGGATGCCGGTTTTTGCCCGCCTTTATCATTATGAACGACAGTCTCGATATAAGTATAATATTTTTGAAAATGCCTTAAAATCCAAATAAATAGCTTATTTAATAAATAACTGATACAATACTACAATAGCAAAAGACTGAGATTGACGATGATAACAATTAAAAAAAGCCAGGCACTGAAATTCAAAGTATTCAGATGTACTCAGACTTAAGCCAATGACGTCGAAACAAAAAGTCGCTTCAACAAAATACAAGCAAAGCAATAAAAAGTAAATGAAATAATTAGAAATAAATTTATTTATTTCTTATTATTTCATAAATGATAAGACAAGATAAATAAATAACTGGACAATCACTAAAGGTGATGAATTCCCCCGCCATATGCCTCACGAGTAATGTGTTAAAACATATTTGTGTGAAGTTACATCAAAATCTGTCAATAAATAAAGGTGCTAGAGGGATGACTGAGTTTTTCTTAAAATAGCAACTGTGACCTTGACCTTGGACCTAAAACCCTGAAAGGTTAAGTTGTCTAAGATATTGTCATACTTAATATTTGTGTGAAGTTCTATCAAAATCAGTTAATAAATAAAGGCGCTAGAACCATGACAAAGATTTACATGTACCTATAATAGCATCTGTGACCTTGACCTTGGACCTACAATGCTGAAATGTAAATTTGTCCCAGATATTGTCAAGCTAAATATTTGTGTCAAGTTATGCCAAAATCATTCCAGAGGAATGACAGCGTATTTTCTAATAATAGCAAATGTGACCTTTACCGTTACCCTGAAATTCTGGATCACGAGCTTGTCAAAGATATTGTCACACTAAACATTTGAGTGAAGTTACATCAAAATTGTCAATGTATAGAGAAGTAGTGAGTGAGTGAGTGATAAGGGTTTTAGGGCACATCAGCACCAAAGGGCTATTTCGCGCCGAAAACGCTATAAAAGAATACGTGTTTTATGCATAAGGTCAGAAATAAATGCACAGAATAAAAATGAATCAAGTCGGGTATGTGGTAAAACACGCCGATAAACGGCTATCTTAAGACTGATAACGTAAAACGAACTCTTGACCAGCAAGATGAGTAAACACAAATTTAAATCAACTTTTGTAAAAATACCTCGACTCAACTAAACTATATTTTACTATATATGCCAATCTCTTTCAGAAATGAGAAGATTTTCGCTGGTTCAACCGTGTCAAACAGTTGTTTCATACTCTTGACACGAAAGAACCTAGCACGCGTAATACGAAAATTGACACGAAAGAACCTAGCACGCGTAATACGAAAATCCATGCAATCTAAAAGAAAATGTTTAACACTAAAAGGTTCCTGGCAAGGAATGCACAAAGGCGGATCCTCACCTTTCAACAGAAACGAATGAGTAATAAAAGAATGGCCGATTCTGAGTCGAGCCAAAGTTACTTCTTCCTTACGATCAATTCTATAACAAGGTTGCCATTCACCAAGTGAAGGCTTGATAGAATGTAGTTTGTTAAAGACAGCAGCATTCCATGATACCTGCCACTTATCATGAAGATAGGTATTTATGCAAGGTTTGATATCAGTGTAAGGAATTTTAAGATCAGAAATATGAAGAGCTAATGCCGATTTCGCAGCAATGTCGGCCTTTTCGTTGCCTTTAATTCCAACGTGACTGGGAAGCCAACAAAATACAATATTGTTTAGCTCAGCTAAGTCATCATGTTTCAAGAGGATATCCAAAAGAAGAGGATTTTCAATATGGCGATTATTTAGGGATTGCAGAACAGAGAGGGAATCAGAAAAGATGATAAAATCTGTATTCCTAGACTGTTCAATATGATCCAAGGCTAAATCAATAGCTTTGATCTCCGCTGAAAAGATAGAGCCATTAGTAGGTAATCTACATTTGTATGTTTCGGATGGAGCACCACAAGCAGAGCCAGCTTTGTCTCCATCCTTTGAACCATCAGTATATAAAGTCTCATAGTTAGGAAAGTCAGACAGCAGTTTATTAAATTTAGCTCGAAATACAAGAGGATCAGTTTGAGATTTTTTATCAGTATGCAAAGAAAATAAAACACGTGGCTGAGTAAAGGTCCATGGTGGCACATCCGGAACCCTAAACTGTTCAATTGTGTCTAAATCTAAATTCATAGTTTCAAATTCTGAAGAGATTCTAATGCCAAAAGAAGGAATCATATTTGGTTTATTTTCAAATAATGTTTTATATTGTGGCCGAAAAACAGTTTCATACGTTGGATTTGATGGATTTGACTTTAGTTTAAGGGCATACTGCAGGGAGAGTTTTTGACGTCTATTATAAAGTGATGGTTCATTTGCCTCTGCTAAAAGACTCTCCGAGGGAGACGTTCTGAAAGCTCCCAAGGCGAGCCGGAGTCCCTGATGATGAATGGGATCAGGCATTTCCAGGTAAGATTTTCTAGCTGATCCATATATTATTGAGCCATAGTCTAGTTTGGACCGTATAATAGTTCTATACAGATTAAGTAAAACTTTACGATCTGCTCCCCAGTCAGTATGGGCAACAACTCGTAGTAGGTTCAACGCTTTTTGACATTTTGCTTTAAGCTGTTTTATGTGTGGAATAAAGGAAAGCTTTTTATCAAATATAACGCCTAGAAATGTATTTTCTTCCACTACAGGAATGGGTGTCCCGTCCAAAGTGAGCACTGGGTCATCATGCGCTTTTCGAAGATGACAGAAATGCATGCAAACTGTCTTAGATTTTGAAAATTTGAACCCATTCTCATTTGCCCACGTTTGAATTTTATTTAGATTTTGTTGAAGCTGGCGTTCAATAGTATGCATATGTTTTGACCTATAACAAATCAAAAAGTCATCTACATATAAGGAACAGTCAACACCAGGATTAAGACATTTAACACTATTGTTTATTTTTAGACTGAAAAGAGTAACAGACAAAATACTACCTTGAGGCACACCTTGTTCTTGATCATGTGCCTCAGACAGTGTTGAACCTACACGTACTTTGAATTCTCTATTGGATAAGAAGTTTTGAACGAATAGTGGCAATCGGCCTTTTAGGCCTATTTCATGTAAATCATTCATTATGCCATACTTCCAAGTTGTATCGTAAGCCTTCTCTAAATCAAAAAAGACAGCAACTAAGTGCTCCATCTTGATGAAGGCTTCACGTATAAAGGTTTCTAATCTAACCAAGTGATCATTAGTACTGCGTTGGTGCCTGAAACCACTCTGAAATTCTGTAATAATATTATTTGTTTCAAGGTACCAAACGAGTCTTTCATTGATCATTCGCTCCAATGTTTTACATATGCAGCTCGTTAAAGCAATAGGACGGTAGTTTTTCGGGTTCGTATTATCTTTTCCAGGTTTTGGTATGGGGATTATCGTAGCTTCTTTCTAAGACTTTGGCACATTACCAGTTTCCCAAATGTCATTAAAAGTTTTCAAAAGAACCGAAAGAGAAGAGTCTGGAAGATGTTTCAAAAACTGGTTATGAATATCATCAGGCCCCGGAGATGAATCATGAGCCTTTGAAAGAGCATCTTTAAGTTCCGAAAGAGAAAAAGATTGATTATAAGTTTCTGTGTTGTTGGATGAAAATTTTAGGTTCTGTTTTTCCTTCTGCTTTTTAATATTCTTGAATTTTGGACTATAATTTTCAGAAGAAGAATTTTTCGAGAAAGCGTCAGCGAGGGTATTAGAAATATCTTTTTTGGAAGTCACTTTAGAATTATTTACATTTAAGTGTCCCAGTGAGCTAGATTTTCCTTTTCCCTGAATTTTACGAACCATGTCCCATACTTTCTTTATTGAAGTTCGAGAATTTAATTTGGAAACATACTGTTTCCAAGATTTTTTCTTTGATTCTTTAATTGTTCGACGAGCTTTTGCACGGAAAACACGATATTATTTAAATTATCATGTGTTGGGCGATTATTGAATTGTCGCAGTGCTCCTTTACGTTGTTTTATAGCAGTGCCCCTTTACGTTGTTTTATAGCAGTTTTACAGTCATCTGTAAACCAAGGCTTTTTAGTCTTTTTTGATTTCGCTGATGTTTTTGGAACGGTTTCTTCTGCTATATTTATAAGAATAGATGCAAATGACTCAATCGGATCATCAGCCTTCTGGACTGTGTCTTCAAGAAGTCGAGTATCACAAAGAGTTTGAAATTGGGTCCAGTTAGCTTTATTTAATTTCCATCTTGAAACAGGTTCATCAATATCTGGACCAATGTTATTGAGAAAAATTGGAAAGTGATCACTCCCACACAGATCATCATGAACTTTCCAGTCATAATCTAAAAGAAGAGTGGGATAGCAAATGGCGAGGTCTAATGAAGTATAGGAACCAGTGGCTGGATGAAGATATGTAGGAGTTTTAGTGTTATATAGACAAAGTCCGTGGTTATCAATAAAATTTTCTATTATTCTGCCTTTGTCATTAATATCTTTGGAACCCCAAAGGATATTATGACCATTAAAGTCTCCTAATAGTATGTAGGGAGAAGGTAGTTGCGGTACAAGATCATCAAGGTCTTTGAGAGATAATCTGGAATTTGGAGGAATATATATAGAACAAATAGTAACCACACGATGGAGAGTTATACTAACTGCAACGGCTTGTAAATTCGTGCGTAAAGGTATTTGACTATGAGGAGCATTATTATTAACAAAGATAGAGACACCGCCAGAGGCTCTTTCATTGTTTATTGAAAAAGTATGGAAAGAGCTGTAATTTTTAATGGAAATGTTATCTGTATCTTTTAGATGTGTTTCTTGAAGACACAGAGCAGCAGGCTCATAATCCTTAAGAAGGAGCAATGTTTCTTCATAGTTGGCTTTTAATCCTCGACAATTCCACTGTAAAATGCTATTTCTCATTATTGTTAATTATGTCAAATGGAGCGAAATGGTTAGATCTATTCTTATGAAGTAGGTATTCTGTTAAGTGTTCCTTTTGGAAGACAGGATGGAGATATTCCTCTGCCTCCATATCTTCCAAGACAGACCACTTATTATGCTGCTTAATCGGATCAGTAGATCCTTTCGGCAGCCTGTCCGATTCAAGTACATGTTTCTCCTTTCCCTTTGGTTTAGGGTCAGGAGGCTTGTTTGATATATTCTTGCTAGTATTTCCGTGTTTTACAATTAGTGTGTCACGGACAATTTGTACTAACTTTCTGTCTGTTTTTTCTGATTTTTCTTTTTCTTTTTGACTAAGTTTTGCTCCAGTAGAAGTTTCAGATGATGCTGCATTATAAGACCAAGACTGTGGAGCTCCTGTGATAAGGACAGGATCTGTTTGTGTCGAAGCATCAATACATGATACCGTGACACCAGCAGTCTTCGTGATGCTCGCATAACTTTTACCTGGCGCTGCTGTGTAACTTTCTACGATTTTCCGCGCTTCTGGAAATGATATGTTCCTGGTGTATTTGATTTTGAGAATTTCTTTCTCAGTGTTCCAGGCCTGACATTGCCGCGAATCGGCGGGGTGGTTTCCTGAACAGTTCACACATTTTGCTGTATTTGTACAGTCTTTATCATGAGTTGTGTGTTTGGTTTCACCACAGTTGTTACATACCATTAGCTTTTTACATCTGTCTTCATGGTGACCAAATAACTGGCACTGGTAACAGCGCAGAGGATTCGGAATGTATGATCGACAGAGACTCGAAGAAAGGCAATTTTCAACTGTTTCGGCAGGACTGATGTGTTGAAGGTGAAGACGAAGGTATTAGTGTCCTTAAGGGAGCCGTCTCGACGAATCTTGATTCTGCGGACTCCCACTACACCCTGCTCCCTCATATTGTCAAGGATCTCTTGTTCGCTGACCTATAGAGAAGTAGAGGAATGATAAAGTTTTTTCTAAAAGTAGCAACTGTGACCTTGACCTTGGATCTGCGGTGCTGAAACGGTAATTTATTCAAGATATTGTTATACTTAACATTTATGTGAAGTTATATCAAAATCGATCTATAAATGAAAGCGCTGGAGCAATGCCCTAGTTTTTCTGAAAATAGAAACTGTGACCGTGACCTTCATCCTACCCACCTAAAACGCAAAGTTGTTCGAGGTACTGTCATACCCAATAAAGCTGTGATGTAATATCAAAATGGGTTAATAAATGAGGCCGCTAGAGCGACGATAAAAGGTGAGATTGTATTTAAGCTATGGAAAATATGGTCAAAATATGTATGTTATTCAAGGGGACAGAATTCTGCAATAAAGATCTGACTGAAATGGGACATAATTCTGCAATAAAGATCTGACTGAAAGTTCTGTTTCCTTTATGCACATGTTCAATACATGTCTGAACTGTGTTGCAAGTTTCAAATCCCTACATCAAATACTACTGGAGGAGTTGCAGAGACAAGAACAGTACTATAAAGTGTGAAATATGGTCAAAATATGCATGTCATTCAAGGGGATGTAATTCTGCCATAATGACCTGGATCAAAGTTCTGTTTCCTTTATGCACATGTTCAATGCATGTCTGAACTGTGTCACAAGTTTCAAATCCCTACATCAAATACAATTGGAGGAGTTGCAGAGACAAGAACAGTACTACAAATGTGAAATATGGTCAAAATATTCATGTTATTCATGGGGAGATAATTCTGCAATAGAGCTCTTAATCAAAGTTCTGTTTCCTTTATGCACATGTTCAATGCATGTCTGAACTGTGTTGCAAGTTTCAACTCCCTACATTAAATACTGTAGGAGAATTTGGGGAGACAAGAACAGGACTCAAATTTGAAATATGGTTATAATATGTATATTATTCAAGGGGACATAATTCTGCAATCAAGACCTTTATCAAAGTTCTGTTTCCTTTATGCACATGTTCAATGCATGTCTTAACTGTGTTGCAAGTTTAACTGTGTTGCAAGTTTCAACTCCCTACATTAAATACTGTAGGAGGAGTTGCGGAGACAAGAACAGGACTCAAATGTGAAATATGGTTATAATATGTATAATATTCAAGGGGATATAATTCTGCAATCAAGACCTTAATCAAAGTTCTGTTTCCTTTATGCACATGTTCAATGCATGTCTGAACTGTGTTGCAAGTTTCAAGTCCCTACATTAAATACTGTAGGAGGAGTTGCAGAGACAAGAACAGTACACAGATGTGAAATATGGTCATAATATGTATATTATTCAAGGGGACATAATTCTGCAATAAATATCTTAATCAAAGTTATGTTTCCTTTATGCACATGTTCAATGCATGTCTGGACTGTGTTGCAAGTTTGAACTCCCTGCATCGAACACTGTAGGAGGAGTTGGGGAGACAAGAACAGTACTACAAAGTGTGACGCACGTACGTACGGACGTATGCACGGACGGACAAGGGCAAAACTATATGCCCCTCCCCACTTCGTTGCGGGGGCATAAAAAATATATATATTTTTCCATGTATGATCGTGCGCCTGGTAAACATTGATTTAAGTGGATAAGCTTGCGATTTACTTTGGAAATCATAAAAAGTAACTACAACCGGCATAAACTGTATAAAACAAAGCGAGAAATACAGAGAAGAAAAGTGCAAAATATACGAAAATGTAAAATATAAATTACCTTTTAGCTACTCGAGCTGAAGTTCTTCTCGACCACATGTTCACACTTCCACGTTCTGCTAGTAACTAGCACCGAATGAGACTTTTTCCGCACAAACGGGGAGCTGAGATTCTAGTTACACACACGCCAAACTTTTGCTCAGTCAGCAACTATACACTTTTATGTAACAAACATACGTCTTGAACCTACATAACGGAGAAGGTGCTACATTACGGTGGGAAGCTATTCTTGAGGTTCATATAGTGCCTAACTTTAATATTTCATGTCGTTTGAAAACGGGGAGCTCCGCGAGCGATTGGAGGCGTCCATTCGAAGGTGCGTATTCTTTTGTACGTACCCGTTTGGGGGCAAATACAAAACACACACACAGACACACCAACGAATGGTGCACTGGCTGCTGGTGTATGCTCCCATGGTTTGTACGACTGGTTGAAGTTGCTTATATCTGTGATCGATGCTATGCACTTATGGTGCATTACTTATACATACGTCGTACCGTTGGTGCATTCATTCGTTATTAGTGCCACTTGTTGGTGATGCATACACCCACATTTGTTGCAATACATTGATTGTGCATACACCTTTGTTTGGTACATTCTTAGCACATTTTTATATATTGAACAATATTTGTATGCCTATAATACGTCTAAGATGTGCTGTTACATGTTCATGAAAAAAAAATCTTTTAATAGACAAGTTAAAGCTAAGTCTATGTCTTGCCTTTCTATTAACTTCCTTTAACAAAACTACCAGTCCAGGTGAACCCTCGCAATTATGCAGCACCCTAGTTATTCCTGATTGTTTGAAGCTACCTCGGCGCTGGAAGTTCGCTGCAATAAATATACTTAACACTCTTGATAAACCAAATTCAACCACAACCTGTGTCAGAGAGGTGTGCATAAAGCAGGCGTTATGCCTCTCTCCAGTATGTATTTGTACGGCCAACCAACAGACACGACTTCTCACCAGTATGTATGCATCGATCAAAAAGATTCATGTAGCTATCAGAATACTCTGAAGGACTGTTTGCGACTCATTCATGCCTGAACATGTTTGGTATAAAATGCACAGACAGTATCGTTTCGAGCATATGCTCCTCCGCCTTGTTTAAGCAACAGAGTCGGGGTCTATGGAAAATACCATTATACCCGAATACTGCCAGCTGCAGGATTCTTATTTGGCTTTTATCTCATATACGATACGTTTATCGAGATGTAACAACAGCTTAAAATTTAAACCTATACCCAGCTGGCGCTAGACGTCGAAGTTACGTCGATGTGATCTGATTGCATTGAAATAGTGTGGGGACATGGAGACCAATGGTATTATGTACCCGTTTACATTTACGCCTAGTATAAAATCAAGAGCGCGAATATCTTGCAAAAACAGAATGTTTTTCTGTAATCTACCTTCTTCTATAATAAGTTTTTGACCTTGCTCGTACTCATAGAAATCGTTTGTAAATAGCTCTGAACAAAAATACAGCTCCCATTTCAAGTTTTCTCTATTGGTCTGTTTTACTGTCCGACTGGTTTCTTGTTGCTGTAGCTCTGTTTGCCCGGAGTAAGGAGGAACAAAAGGAAACTTCACACATTGATAGAGGACAATGAGAGGAAGTGCAGTGCACAAGAACTGTAACCCTGTCACAAGTATTTACGAAGTTAGCTCCCTTTCCAGTTTTTTGCTCACCTGAGCACGAAGTGCTCAAGGTGAGCTATTGTGATCGATATTTGTCCGGCGTCCGTCCGTCCGTCCGTCGTCAACAATTTCTTCAAACGACATCTCCTCCTAGACCAGTAAGCTAATTGTAAAATAGTTTCACACAAATGTTTCTGTTATAGTTCTGAACCAAAATTGCTAAAATGGTTCCGCTCCGCTGAATAAAATGACCGCCAGAGCTAAAAATAGAAAAACCTTTAAACGACATCTCCTCTGAAGCCAATGGCTCGATTTCAAAAAAAATTCACAGAAATGTTTGACTCATGGCCCGGAACCAAAATTGCTAAAACGGTTCCACTCTGCTGAACAAAATGGCTGCCAGAGCTAAAAATAGAAATCTAAAAATAGAAAAAACCTTTACACAACATCTCCTCTGAAGCCAATGGCTCGATTTCAAAACAGTTTCATAGAAATGTTTGGCTCATGAGGCTGAACCAAAATTGCTAAAACGGTTCCACTCCCCTGAACAAAATGGCCGCCAGAGCTAAAGATAGCAATAAATCTTAGAATGACACAGACGGCAGTTTTGACACGATCATCATGAAACTTTGTTAGAATGTTTATCTTAATGAACTCTAGACCAAGTTCGAAACTGGGTCATGTGGGGGCAAAAACTAGGTTACTAGGTCAATCTTAGAAAAAGCTTATGTACACTCTAGAGGGCACAGTTATGATCCAATCTTCATGAAACTTTGCCTGAAAGTTTATCCTTATGTAATGTAGGCCAAGATTGCAACTGAGTCATGTGGGGTCAAAAACTAGGTCACTAGGTAATATCTTAGAAAAACCCATGTGAATGCTCTAGAAGGCACAGTTTTGTTCAAATCTTCATGAAACTTTGTCAAAATGTTTATCTCCAACAAATCTAGACCAAGGGTGCAACTGGGTCATGTTGGATCAAAAACTAGGTTACTAGGTCAAACCTTAGAAAAAACATTTTATATACTCTAGAGGGCACAGTTTTGGTTCAATATTCATGAAACTTTGTCAGAATGATTATCTAAATGAAACCTAGGCCAAGTTTGGAACTGGGTATTGTCGGGTCAAAAGGTAAAGGTAGGTCACCAGGTCTGATCATAGAAAAACCTTGTTTACACAATAATGGCTTTATTTTGCATTGAATCTTTATAAAACTTTGTCAGAATGTGTAGCTTCATGAAATGTAGGCCAGGTTTGGAACTGAATAATGTTTGATCAAAAAATAGTTTGCCATGTCAGATCTTAGAAAAACATTGTGTACACTCTAGAAGGCACAGTTTTGATCCAATCTTCATGAAACTATGTCAGAATATAGATTAGAAAGTGCAAAACTGCTCCAATTGAACCATCATCAAATAGATGATCTCCCATGTTATTTGATCATAACTCAAGTGAGCGATTTAGGTCCATCATGGACCTCTTGTTCAATATTTTGCTTGTCCGGGGCATATCTCTAAAACTATAAGGAGGAACTAAATGAAACTTCACACATTGATAGAGGACAATGAGAGGAAGTGCAGTGCACAAGAACCATAACCCTGTCACGAGTATTTACGAAGTTAGCTCTTTTTAGTTTTTTCAATATTTTGCTTGTCCGGAGGATATCTCTGAAACTGTTAGGAGGAACTAAATGAACCTTCAGACGTTGATAGAGGCTAGTGAGAGGAAGTACAGTGCACAGGAACCATAACCCTGTCACAAGTATTTACGATGTTAGCTCCCTTTCCAGTTTTTTTTTTTCAATATTTTGCTTGTCTGGAGCATATCTCTGAAACTATAAGGAGGAACTGAATGAAACTTCACACATTGATAGAGGACAATTAGGGGAGGTGCAGCGCACAAGAACTGTAACCCTATCACAATTAATTACGAAGTTAGCTCCCTTTCCAGTTTTTTCAATATTAAGCTTGTCCGGTGCAAATCTCCAAAAGTGTTAAAGGGAACTTAATGAAACTTCGCTCATTGAAAGAGGGAAATAGGAAGTGCAGAGCACAAGAACCATAACCCTGTCTTAAATATTTACAAAGTTAGCTCCCTTTTATTTTTAGCTCACCTGAGCACGAAGTGCAAGGTGAGCTATTGTGATCGAAATTTGTCCGGCGCCCGTCCGTCAACAATTTCTTCAAATGACATCTCCTCCTAGTAGACCAATTTCAAAATAATTTCACCCAAATGTTTCTCTTATAGCTCTGTACCTAAATTGCTAAAATCGTTCCGCTCCGCTGAACAAGATGGCCGCCAGAGTAAAAAAATAGAAAATCCTTGAACCAACATCACCTCTCAAGCCAGTGGATGGATTTCAAAATAATTCCACAGAAATGTTCGACTTATGGCCCTGAACAAAATTGCTTAAACGGTTCCGTTCCACTGAACAAGATGGCCACCAGACTAAAAATAGAAATTAAACCAGAGCTAAAAATAGAAATAAAACTGTAAATGACATAGAGGACACAGTTTTTATCCAATCTTCATGAAACTTTGTCAGAATGATTATCGTAATAAAATCTAGGACATATATGAAACTAGGTTATGTTGGGTCAAAAACTAGGTCACCAGGTCAAATCTTAGTAAAACCTTGTGTACTCTCTGGAGGGCACAGTTTTAATCCAATCTACATGATTTTTTTTTATGCCCCCGAAGGAACTTCGGGTGGCATATTAAAATCGCACCGTCCGTCCGTCTGTCCGTCCGTCCGTTACAAATCGTGTGTCAGCCATAACTCGAAAACGGCTGAAGGGAATTAAATCAAACTTCACAGAAAGGTAGACCAAATTGAGAAGGTGTGTCGCGCACAAAATTTAGACTCCCATGACCAAGGTCAAGGTCACAATCAAAGGTCATAGGTTCCACCCTTACAAATCGTGTGTCCGCCATAACTCAAATACCCCTGAAGTGAATTGAATCAAATTCCACAGAAAGGTAAACCATAATGAGAAGGTGTGTCGCGCACAAAATTTAGGTTCCCACGACCAAGGTCAAGGTCACAATCAAAGGTCATAGATTTGACCCTTACAAATCGTGTGTCCGCAATAACTCAAAAACCCCTGAAGTGAATTGAATCAAATTCCACAGAAAGGTAAACCATAATGAGAAGGTGTGTCACGCACAAAATTTAGGTTCCCATGACCAAGGTCAAGGTCACAATCAAAGGTCATAAGTTTGTCTCCCTCACATCTTGTGTCCAAGATATCTCAAAAACTGCTGAAGCGAATTGAATCAAATTTTACAGAAAGGTAAACAAAAATGAGAAGTTTTGTCATGCACAAAATTTAGGTTCTCACGGCCAAGGTCAAGGTCACAGTCAAAGGTCATAAGTTTGTCTCTTACACATCTTGTGTCCAAGATATCTCAAAAAGTAATGAAGCGAATTTAATCAAATTTTCCAGAAAGGTAAATCAAAATGATAAGTTGTGTCATGCACAAAATTTAGGTCCCCATAACCAAGGTTCACAGTCAAAGGTCAGGGGTCAAATATCAGGTGTTAGGGGCCTTCGGGGGCATTTGTTACACACTGTAACATTTCTTGTTTTTTTTTTATTTGATGCTTAACGTCCACGGTAAACAACTAAGGTCATGTCGGGACGGTCAGTTAAGCTAACCACACTATTCCTGGGCAGGTTTAGACCTCCTAAGCGGTTAACCAGTACTAACTGCACATACTTTCGCCAGTAACTGACAACTGCCCTTCTTGAATCAGCGGAAGGAGAAACGAAAGTATGTGGCCAGACCGGGATTCGAACCCAGGACCTCTGACTTACGAGTCAGGTGCCCTACCAATTGCGCTACCCGTCAGGTGCCCTACCGATTGCGCTACCCGGCCCGGCCAATCTACATGAAATTTTGTCAGAATGATTATCACTATCAAATATAGGCCAGGTAAGAAACTAGGCCATGTCGGGTCAAAAACTAGGTCACCAGGCCAAATCTTTGTAAAACCTGGTGTTTACTCTAGAGGGCAAGTTTTGATCCAAACTTCATGATATTTTGTCAGAATGTTCATCTTCTTGAAGTCTAGGAAAAAGGTTATGTTGGGTCAAAAACTAGGTCACTAGGTCAAATCTTGGAAAAACCTTGTGAACACTCTGGAGGTCACAGTTTTGGTCCAATTTTCATGAAACTTTATCAGAATGATTATCTTCATGCAATCTAGTCCGAATATGAAACTAGGTCATGTTGGGTCAGAAACTAGGTCACCAGGTCAAATCTTAGTAAAATCATGTTGGGTCACAAACTAGGTCACCAGGTCAGATCTTAGTAAAACCTTGTGTACACTCTAGAGGGCACAGTTTTGATCCAATGTTCATGAAACTTTGTCAGAATGTTTATCTTTATGAAATTTCCAAACTTTGTCTTGTTGGGTCAAAAACTAGGTTACTAGGTCAAATCTTAGAAAAACCTTGTGAACACAATAGTGGCTTTATATTGCATTGAATCTTCATGAAACTTTGTCAGAATGTTTATCTTCAGAAAATCTAGGCCTAGTTTGAAACTGAATAATGTCAGATCAAAGGTAAGGTCACTAGGTCAGCTCTTAGAAAAACATTGTGTACACTCTAGAGGGCACAGTTTTGGTCCAATCTTCATGAAACTTTATCAGATTGTTTATGTTCATGAAATATTGGCCATGATTTAAACTGGGTCATGTTGTATCAAAACTAGGTCAGTAGGTCAAATCTTAGAGTAAAACACTTGTGTACACAGTAGAGGCTTCATTTTTCATTGGATCTTTGTGAAACTTTGTCACAATGTTTATCTCCATGAAAAGAAAAATTGAAACTGGAATATGCCGGGTCAATAGCAAGTTCACTAGGTCAAATCTTAGGAAAACATTGTGTACACTCTAGAGTGTACAGTTTTGATCCAATATATGAAACTTTGTCAGAATAATAGATTGGAAACTGCAGAATTGCTCCAAATGAATCAGCATCAAATTGATGATCTCCAATGTTATTTCGTCATAACTCAGGTGAGCGATTTAGGTCCAGCATGGACCTCTTGTTTTCAGTATTATGCATGTCCAGAGCATATCTCTGAAAGTATTAAAGGGAAATTAAGGAAACTTCACACACTAATAGAGGGCAATGAATGAAAAGTGCAGAACACACAGATCTCTGTACATATTTAAGAGAACATGAATGAAACTTCACATATTGATAATACAGGGCAATGACAAGAAGTGCAGAGCAGAAGAACCATAAATGTATAAAATTTATTTTGGAGTTACTTCCCTTATTTTGTCTCAGTTGTATGCATGTCCAGAGCATTGCTTTAAAAGTATTGAAGAGATTTTTTTTTTTTAATTTTGAATTGCATTTAATTTACAAAGAAAATCACTTTTTCACCAGGATACCCATTCTCCTATTCCAACCTTCGGGGAGCATCCATCGGTTCCACCGATTTTCTGTTTGTCTGAATTTTGGCATAGAACATCAGTGAAGCCTTGGTATTCAAAATTGTAAAAATGAAAAAAAATCGGTAGCGGAGTTATGTCACAGAGACCTACTCTCTCTTTGCGAGTGTAATTTTGCTCAAATGCCAATGTCAAAAACGACTTATTCAAACAACTTCAAACTTCTTTTCTATAACCACTTAACCCATGGGTCTCCAATTTCACATGGAGCATTATCAGACTGCAGGGTTTCAAAATTGTAAAAGTGGGTCATGTCTAGAATCCAAGATGGTCATCGTTACTAAAAATAGCATAAACAACAAAATCAACTTCTCCTGAACCATTTCGTATACATGGTTGAAAGTTTGCGTGGAACATTAATGGGACATTTGAATTAAAAATTATAAAAATAAAAAAAATCTATAGCAGAATTAGGTCACAGTGACCTACGTAGCGTTAGCAACACCTATTTTGCTCAAATGTCAATATCTCAAGTGCTGATAAAACCAGAAAATATGCGGTGTTAAAAGTATTATGAAATTCACATTTACACATTCATACTGTGGGCTCTCACAGTAAACTCAGAAGTGTCAGCTTATAATTTATCAGGTGCAAATGTGACTTCATATTGCATATCTGCTGAATCTCACAAGTTAATTCAAGCATTTTTCATCTGTCCCATTGCTCTCCAGATGGTTATCTGACCATACCCAGAGTTTATCTTGACCAGCATGGTAGAGTCATCAAAGAATGTGAGAGTGTTATATTGACATACATTCATTCGAACAATGATACATACATACCCATAACAGTTGTCACACCGTGAACAAAGACATCTCTAACTCGCCAAGCAAGATTCACTGCAACCGTTGTATGGTTGGTGGGAACCAGTATGAAAGATACCACAATATTGAACACACCCATGGACCTCAAGGTGCATGGATATGTACAAATGTAGCACCAACAAAGTGCAGTTGCAGTTACCCTTGCAGCACTCAAGAATAACAATCCGCAGGCATGCACTACTGCAAGTTCACAATCGACTTGCTAAATTCTAAAACACCATTTTTACCTAGTAGAGTAGTTTGTGGATTTAAAACTATTAGTCTCGATTAGTCCAACTATGGTTATCTTAGTCAAAACAACATTAGCGAAACAAAATCATCACTCACAAAAATGCACTGTCAGAGCAAGACATCTAAATCTGGGGACTGATGTTGGCAGTAACAAAAAAAAAGCAAACAGGGAATACCTTTAGTTAAATTAGTAAAGACCAGCACCCAGCTTTACATGGACAGGCATTCAGATGAGTAGGTGATTAAAAATAAAGCGTTAATGTGCTTCCTTATCATGTTATGGATAAATCCTAATAAAGATTAATCATTTTATCACCAGCCAGATTGCAACCTTATGTAATTAGAGATGAAACCTACCAGGTTACTGCAGGATGACAAGGCGCATATCTAATAGCCTAAATCTATCGGATATACAGTATTACTAGTTTAAGACTTTTCACCTCTAGAAAGTTAAATATTCGATACCGTAAACCACAACATTTTAGCAGGTGCAAAATAAGAAGTTCTAGTATTGGAAAATGGCAGATCAGAACTGTAGATAGGATGTATCTGCTTATGTTTTCAAAGTCTGTTCATGAACAATGAATACATAATCAAACACATTCATCATACGAAGTAAAACCATACATCTGCAACAGATTCTAGTTTATGGCAATCAATTTTTAACTTCTAAGTCTTCTATTTTTGCAGCAGTCAGCACTCAAGAGATACCATACCAGAGAGTACCAAAAAAGCTTGAATGGAACAGTATAATCAATTTATGATGTATACACAGTAACCTGGAGATATCCTATTAGTCTTAAAAGCTTTTCTATTAAACTTTAAAGTGACAGCACGGAATTATCATTATTTTCATGTTTCTGTAATAGTAAAGTTAAGTTCCTTCACTGTTAAGTCGAATTTAAGTTAAAACTTTTTCTTGATAATTTACCGTCTTAATTCAACGCTAACACGAAACAATCTCTTCTGATAACAACATTTTGCCCTTGGGCTTCTTCAGGATGTAATTCTTGATATGAATTTTCTGATAATTAGACACATGATTTCTTTCACCACATTAAGTCTTTTTCTTTAAATGTCACACTTACTCTATCCTAGAATCAAGGCGAAACAGGCAAATTTCAATATTATATTTAAGGTAGTCTTGTGATACGATGGATTCAATATTAAGAATTTAGATAGTTATGAAGGAAAATATCACAAGATAAATTTTTGAAAATGCTCAGGGAAGGGTAGATTATGATTTTCAAAACCAGCTTAGTCAACTTAAATGTTGAGTAAGTTTTCTTGCCTTAAAAATTTAGACTAAATGTTCAGATGGTTAAAGTAACCAAAAGATTCAGAAAGCTGCTTGGCTTAAAAGTGAAATAGCCTGTATCTCTTTGATATTACCTTAACACTTTATTTATTTTGCTCGATTTGAATTTAACACTTCTTTTTAGAACTTCCTTGATTGGGTGACTTGCTACAGGCGGTCTAGAACGATTTCTGTAAGTCCAACCAGTCTATACAATCTAACCTCATTCAACAGCTCTGAGAGGTATCGATTCTCTCTTGGAAGTAATGATATATCGAGATGGCCTCCATTCCTCATATAATTTAGGATTAACTTAAAGTGGGAAGGATCCCTGTCAAAAAAGTCAGTTAGCCTAGCAGGACGAAAAGGGCAATCACATCTCTTCATCTGTCGAAACTTCGACTCTGGGTCCGCCCTTAATGTGACCTTTGAAGTTTGGAAACATTGTCCGCCGATGTTAAGGACAACTCTTTCCTCCTGAACCTTTTGCAAGTGATTAAAAGTGTCAAGGTAGTTTTGATACCCTGGTGTAGTCATGGTAGTCACAGGTCTGGGTGACCTAGCCTGAGTGGCTCCACTATACTTGAGGATAGCCTGAGCTCTGTTGAGGCATTGGAACCTGGTCTCATCTGGTGAAAAGTGGCTTAAACACTACAGTCGTCCTGTCTATCCTTGGTTGCAACGGGGTCACATGATGATGTAGCTAGAACAGGAATAGATACACTGCAATCCTGGCTCTCACCTGGTCCATCCAAGGCTGTACCGGAAGGTTCCGCAGATAGCATGTCTTGGACTAGTCGGGGCACATCATGGGTATAACTGCCCCCTGATCCATCCTTGGCTGCACTAGGCTCAGAAGTCTGCGTGTCTTCAATTTGCAGGCTTAAGTCAGGGACATGGCTGTCCCCTGGTGGAGCCATAGTAGTATGTGACGGCATGTCTTGGCTGGGTGAATGTGCATTTGAAACCTTGGGGTCCCCTTCCATCAGAGTAGCTTCTATGTTTATGCTGATTTTATCGATAATTTGGTTATCCTTCTCACTGGACAGCCTGCTTGAACTGAATTTTGTTATCCTGATATTTCCAGACTAAGTCCTTGCCCGTCTTCAACTATTTCACCTCCGCTGCATCGTGAAACGCACTCCCCTGTCGCATTTCTTCAAGCTGGTTTCCTGAACGTAATAAAACTTCTGTCTTTTGGCCTATGTCTAAATTGTCAACCGTCCCCTCTGGTTATTCTCTGCCATGACAAAGAGAATACCCGACAGAGATAACATTTTGCTGTGTATACTTATCGGAGTCGTAATGCTGAATGCAAAACATTCATTCAGTATCCTGAAAACCTCGTGCATTCGACTGCTACACCCAGCAGGGACGATAGCTGATTCAAGGGAAACATTTTTTGTCATATTCATATTTTAAACGAAGAAAATTATATTGTCCTATTTATCATATTTGTAAGCCTGACAAACGAATTATATCTAGGGCCACATAGTTTTCATCTTTCCATCCGTTCGTCAGTCTTTCCATTCCTTTTTCAGTTCGAAACGTAAGTTTTGCGTTATAGTTGCGAATTACCCTTTGATTTTCTCTGATATAATTTAAATCTGGAAGAGTTCCTTCAATAGCGGAGAACACATTTAGAAGAAGTCACATGGGCCATACTTTGAAGTTTCGGCAACTGAAGCCTCATCAGTGACCCTGACAATTAACCGGTTTAGCATCGACTTGTCACATTCTGGAATTCAGTTTTGGAAAGCTCTATAGTATTTTCAGCATTACATGCAGATTTTTGTAGTTGCTCAAAATCAGCGATTAATACCACGTTAAAGGCCCCTTTGCTCTATCAGCATGAAAATTCTATCGTGAGATATCGCTGCAAGCTTCTCGCAATAGTTTCGTCATTGTAAATGACCGCGATTCGCCATCTTTAAACAGATAAATACATAAAAAAGGTTCGAAAATGGACTTTCGATTTCATAAACAGTTAATAAAATGGTAAAAATACAACGGACAGGCGTGAAGTCATATTCACTGTCAGGTATTGTTTATATTGCATCGCTGAAACCGGAAACCAGAAAAGAAAAAAAAAACAGTATTTTGTAGAACGATTTTTCGTCTTTCAAAATTACGTTCTACATACTTTTTGTCGGGAATATAGATCAATATAAGCCCATCAAACAATATTTTATTACCAAATGTGAAGGCTGAAGCGCTTTTCATAATGAATTGCGTTTAGACGTTTTAGCACTCATAGGAATATGGACACTTTAAGTTGTCCAGATATTTGTGGTTATAGCATCCAGTTTCTGGTAATATATAGTGTCTCTGTCAATAGGATCACCAATAAAGCAAAGCCAATTGTGTTTTTTTTTTCGACAAATATATGCCTTACATTTGACCTTAGAGAGAACTCCAGATGAGCGTTCAAATAATCACCACAGAAGCAAATTTGTCACAATTATAACTGACCGCAGACCATAATGTACTGATTTTATTCTGATATCTGTAAATGCTATATCACTTTGCTGATATATATGCCTTGCCGAGAGAATAATGGTGTTGAGATGGTCGGGACGTTGATGGTGATTGTTTAGCTTCAGTCGAAGGCGTCCTATTCTTAGATTGTTAAGGTAACGCCAGCAAGTGCCGGATAGGGGTTGTCTGGTTTGGCTATCCTTTATTCCTTTTCTTTCTTAAGGAGACGACGTGGTGGGTGGTGCAGTGGTGCTGTGTAACTTCCAGTACCGGGGCGTCCTACTGATTTTGGAATATTGTAGAGCAAGGACCTACTGTGCTTACAGTAGCTGCGGGTTGTTTGGACATCTTTTCTCTCGTCTATCATTTCTCCCTCTCTGGGAGACGGTTGATTGATTGATTGTTTTAGGTTTAACGGTCCTTTGAGACAGTATTTCAGTCTATATCGGGCCGTCTCCCAGAAATGATAGACGAGAGAAAAATGCCCAGACAACCCCAAACCGCACCAACTGCAAGCACAGAAGGCCCTTGCCCTACTATTATCCAAGTCAGTAGAACGCCCCGGCACTGAAAGTTACACGAAGCTCCATCGCACCACCCAACCACCCTCTCTGGGAGGCTGAAATACTGTCTCAAAGGGCCGCTAAAAACAAAACAATCAGTCAGTTAAGGAGACGACGACTTGAGTTTAACTGAAATGCAGTCTGAAAGAGCCAGTAAACTCAAAACTTCCAAACACCAAATCTATGCAGCTTCTCCACGAGTATGATCCACAAAAGTGAGAGTTGTTTTGTTTTGTTATTGTTTAACGTCCGAGGTAAACAGCCATGGTCATGTCGGGACGGTCAGTTAATCTAACCACACTATTCCTGGGCAGTCTTAGACCTCCTAAGCGGTTAACTAGTACTAAGTGCACTTACTTTCACCACTAAGTGATAACTGTCCTTCTTCAATCAGCGGAAGGGGAAACTAAAGTGTGAGAGGATACGATTTATCAGGGATGCAACTCTGCCTCTTTTCTCATTCTTAATTGGTTGGTTGTTGTAGGTTTAACGGCCCTTTGAGACAGTATTTCAGTCTATATCGGGCCGGGAGAAAGAAAGGAAAACTGAAAGACGAGTGAAAAAATGTCCGAACAACCCCCACCCGCACCAACTGCCCTACTATTATCCAAATCAGTAGGCGCCCCGGCACTGGAAGTTATACCCAGCACCATCGCACCAACTAACCACCCCCTTCTCGTGCCCCGTGCTGGTCCCGGGATAGAATAGGCCAGACGTATCCCTCTGCGTGACGTAAAAGGCAGTCTAAAAGGGGGCGGCTCGTTTGCCGTGAGCTGCGACCCGTGTCGTTGGAAGAAGGGATCCTGGTGATTGAGTAGACTGCCTACGACGTATCCAGTCTGCAACACATCACTTTGGCCCTGATTTCAACTAGACGGGAGGTCATATGGGCCCGAATATGATCAATCGGCTTTGTCGTGCCATGCCCTGGGAACCAACTTTACCTTTCTCTTCCAATCTTTGTATCATTCTGATACTGACCATGTGCCCATGAATCCTTTTTCTCATCTTTTTCCATTCCTAGAAGGCGGCGGCTGATGGGTCAATCGTGTAGGCATTCTGTCCTATCCGAGTATATCTTCAGTGTATCTCTAGCACTTGGAGTTTAGGATATCCACTCTATATAAGTGCTCCCTTGTTGGGCTCCACGGCGGGTGGAGAGCACCGGAGATGAATCATTTTCTTTATCTTCTCATGGCCCCCCCAACTTCAAACCCCAAAGCTTCTCAACATAATTCGAAACGGCCACGTGACACCGACTCTGATGACCCATCAGAGAATGAACTTAGTCAATCCGCTACGTTTGTACCAACTCCGCGCTTCTTAGTTATCTCATCGAAAGAAGAAAGACAAATGTCGAGCTTGTCTCCATTTGTCATCGAAAAAGCGCTTCATGGCATCGCTGGTGTGCCAAAGAGCATAAAGAAATTGCGCTCAGGTGACCTTCTGGTCGAATACGTTAACAAGAAATCAATAGAAAATCTGTTACGTATCAACAAATTTTTCGACCTAGAAGTGAAAGTCGCACTGCACAGCTCCCTCAATACTTCCAAGGGCGTTGTTCGCTGCCCCGATTTAAAAGGGGTCAGCGATCAAGAGATCCTTGAAAATATGAGGGAGCAAGGTGTAGTTGCAGTCCGTCGTATTAAAGTTCGTCGAGACGAGACGCTTAAAGACACCAACACTTTCGTATTCACCTTTAACACATCAGTTTTGCCCAAACAATTAAAAGTCGCATTTCTTCGTGTCTCCGTTGATCCCTACATTCCAAATCCACTGCGATGTTATCGGTGCCAAGTATTTGGGCATCACGAAGACAGATGCAGAAAAGAAACGATATGTGCTAACTGTGGTCAGCCGCAGCATTGTGCGGATGAAACAGATTGTAAACGTCAAGCTAAATGTTTCAACTGTAAGGAAGACCACCCCGCCAATTCGCGGAAATGCCAGGCCTGGCACACTGAGAAAGAAATTCTCAAAGTCAAGTACACCAGGAATATATCGTTTCCAGAAGCGCGGAAAATCGTTGACAGCTACACGGCAGCACCAGGTAAAAGTTATGCTAGCATTACGAAGACTGCTGGTGTCACGGTATCATTAGTCGATGCTACGACACAAACAGACCCTGTACTTATCACAGGAGCCCCCCAGTCTTCGTCTTACAATGTTACAGCAACTGAAGCATCTGCCGAAGCAACACGAGACTCGTCGGATAGATTAAGTCAGAAAGAAAAAGAAAAACAACAAAAAGCAGACAAGAAATTACAAAAGATTGTTCACGACACGTTAAGAACAAACAAGAACTCCTGACCCTAAACCAAAGGTAAAGGAGAAACCTGTACCTGAATCAGATAGACAGCCGAAAGGCTCTAATGATCCGATTAGGCAGCATAATAGGTGGGCCGCCTTGGAGGACATGGATGCGGAGGAATCCCCATCCTGTCTCCCAAGGGGGACACTTAACAGAATACCTACTTCCTAAGAATAGATCTAACCATTTTGCTCCAATATGTATTCATAATGAATAATAATGAAAAATAGAATTATACAATGGAATTGTCGAGGCTTAAAAGCCAACTATGAAGAAACATTGCTCCTTCTGAAGGATTATGAGCCTGCTGCTCTGTGTCTTCAAGAAACACATCTAAAAGACACCGATAACATTTCCATCAGAAACTATAGTTCTTTTCATACTTTTAGTACAAATAATGAGAGAGCCGCTGGCGGTGTCTCTATAATTGTCAATAATAACACTCCTCATAGTCAGGTGCAATTACATACGAATTTACAAGCAGTTGCAGTTAGTATAACTCTCCATCGCGTAGTAACTATTTGTTCTATATATATTCCTCCCAATTCGAGATT
This sequence comes from Ctena decussata, assembly GCA_963989385.1. Taxonomy (NCBI): domain Eukaryota; kingdom Metazoa; phylum Mollusca; class Bivalvia; order Lucinida; family Lucinidae; genus Ctena; species Ctena decussata. The sequence goes on from OZ022509.1 coordinate 12,720,014, forward strand.
GTCTTTAAAAGAGCTTGATGATCTTGTTCCGCAACTCCCTTCTCCCTTCATATTGTTGGGAGATTTTAATGGTCATAATATTCTTTGGGGTTCCAAAGATATTAATGACAAAGGCAGAGTAATTGAAAATTTTATCGACAACAATGGACTTTGTCTGTATAACACTAAAACTCCTACGTATCTCCATCCAGCAACTGGTACATACACTTCTTTAGACCTCTCTATTTGCACTCCCACCCTTCTTTTGGACTATGACTGGAAAGTTCATGATGATCTCTGCGGTAGTGACCACTTTCCTGTTTTTCTAAATAACATTGGTCCAGATATTGATGAGCCGGTTTCAAGGTGGAAACTAAATAAAGCTAACTGGGCCCAGTTTCACACTCTTTGTGAAACTCGACTTCTTGAAGACACAGTCCAGGAGGCTGATGATCCGATTGAGTCATTTGCATCTATTCTTATTAATATAGCAGAAGAAACAGTTCCAAAAACATCAACGAAATCAAAAAAGATTAAAAAGCCTTGGTTTACAGATGACTGTAAAACTGCTATAAAACAACGCAAAGGAGCACTGCGACAATTCAATAATCGCCCAACACATGATAATTTAAATAACTATCGTGTTTTCCGTGCAAAAGCTCGTCGAACAATTAAAGAATCAAAGAAAAAATCTTGGAAACAGTATGTTTCCAAATTAAATTCTCGAACTTCAATAAAGAAAGTATGGGACATGGTTCGTAAAATTCAGGGAAAAGGAAAATCTAGCTCACTGGGACACTTAAATATAAATAATTCTAAAGTTACTTCCAAAAAAGATATTTCTAATACTCTCGCTGACGCTTTCTCGAAAAATTCTTCTTCTGAAAATTATAGTCCAAAATTCAAGAATATTAAAAAGCAGAAGGAAAAACAGAATCTAAAATTTTCATCCAACAACGCAGAAACTTATAATCAATCTTTTTCTCTTTCGGAACTTAAAGATGCTCTTTCAAAGGCTCATGATTCATCTCCGGGGCCTGATGATATCCATTACCAGTTTTTGAAACATCTTCCAGACTCTTCTCTTTCGGTTCTTTTGAAAACATTTAATGACATTTGGGAAACTGGTAATGTGCCAAAGTCTTGGAAAGAAGCTACGATAATCCCCATACCAAAACCTGGAAAAGATAATACGAACCCAAACAACTACCGTCCTATTGCTTTAACGAGCTGCATATGTAAAACATTGGAGCGAATGATCAATGTAAGACTCGTTTGGTACCTTGAAACAAATAATATTATTACAGAATTTCAGAGTGGTTTCAGGCACCAACGCAGTACTAATGATCACTTGGTTAGATTAGAAACCTTTATACGTGAAGCTTTCATCAAGAAGGAGCACTTAGTTGCTGTCTTCTTTGATTTAGAGAAGGCTTACGATACAACTTGGAAGTATGGTATAATGAATGATTTACATGAAATAGGTCTTAAAGGCCGATTGCCACTATTCGTTCAAAACTTCTTATCCAATAGAGAATTCAAAGTACGTGTAGGTTCAACTTTGTCTGAGGCACATGATCAAGAACAAGGTGTGCCTCAAGGTTGTATTTTGTCTGTTACTCTTTTCAGTCTAAAAATAAACAATATTGTTAAATGTCTTAATCCTGGTGTTGACTGTTCCTTATATGTAGATGACTTTTTGATTTGTTATCGGTCAAAAAATATGCATACTATTGAACGTCAGCTTCAACAAAATCTAAATAAAATTCAAACGTGGGCAACTGAAAATGGATTCAAATTTTCGAAATCTAAGACAGTTTGCATGCATTTCTGTCACCTTCGAAAAGCGCATGATGATCCAGTGCTCACCTTGGACGGGACACCCATTCCTGTAGTAGAAGAAAATAAATTTCTAGGTGTTATCTTTGATAAAAAGCTTTCCTTTATTCCACACATTAAACAGCTTAAAGCAAAATGTCAAAAAGCGTTGAACCTACTACGAGTTGTTGCCCATACTGACTGGGGAGCAGATCGTAAAGTTTTACTTAATCTGTATAGAACTATTATACGGTCCAAACTAGACTATGGCTCAATAATATATGGATCCGCTAGAAAATCTTATTTGGAAATGCTTGATCCCATTCATCATCAGGGACTCCGGCTCGCCTTGGGAGCTTTCAGAACTTCTCCCTCGGAGAGTCTTTTAGCAGAGGCAAATGAACCATCACTTTATAATAGACGTCTTAAACTCTCCCTGCAGTATGCCCTTAAACTAAAATCAAATCCATCAAATCCAACGTATGAAACAGTTTTTCGGCCACAATATAAAACATTATTTGAGAATAAACCAAATATGATTCCTTCCTTTGGCATTAGAATCTCTTCAGAATTTGAAAATATGAATGTAGATTTAGACACAATTGAACAGTTTAAGGTTCCAGATACGCCACCATGGACATTTACTCAGCCACGTATTTTATTTTCTTTGCATACTGATAAAAAACCTCAAACTGACCCTCTTGTATTTCGAACTAAATTTAATGAACTGCTGTCTGACTTTTCTAACTATGAGACTTTATATACTGATGGTTCAAAGGATGGAGACACAGCTGGCTCTGCTTGTGTTGCTCCATCCGAAACATACAAACGTAGATTACCTGTTAATGCCTCAATTTTTTCAGCGGAGATCAAAGCTATTGATTTAGCCTTGGATCATACTGAACAGTCTAGGAATACAGATTTTATCATCTTTTCTGATTCCCTTTCTGTTCTGCAATCCCTAAATAATCGCCATATTGAGAATCCTCTTCTTTTAGATATCCTCTTGAAACATAATGACTTAGCTGAGCTAAACAACATTGTATTTTGTTAGCTTCCCAGTCACGTTGGGATGAAAGGCAACGAAAAGGCCGACATGGCCGCAAAATCGGCTTTAACTGTTCATATTTCTGATCTTAAAATTCCTTACACTGATATCAAACCTTGCATAAATACATATCTTCATGATAAGTGGCAGATATCATGGAATGCTGCTGTCTTTAACAAACTTCACTCTATCAAGCCTTCACTTGGTGAATGGCAACCATCTTATAGAATTGATCGTAAGGAAGAAGTAACATTGGCTCGAATCAGAATCGGCCATACTTTTATTACTCATTCGTTTCTGTTGAAAGGTGAGGATCCGCCTTTGTGCATTCCTTGCCAGGAACCTTTTAGTGTTAAACATTTCCTTTTAGATTGCATGGATTTTCGTATTACGCGTGCTAGGTTTTTCCGTGTAAACAGTATGAAACAACTGTTTGACACGGTTGAACCAGCGAAAATCTTTTCGTTTTTGAAAGAGATTGGCATATATAGTAAAATATAGTTTAGTTAAGTCGCGGTATTTTTACAACAGTAGATTTAAATTTGTGTTTACTCATCTCGCTGGCCGAGAGTTCGTTTTATGTTATCAGTCTTAAGCTAGCCGTTGATCGGCGTGTTTTACGACATACCCGACTTGATTCATTTTATACTGTGCATTCATTTATGACCTTATGCGTATAACGCGTTTTCGTTTATAGCGTTTTCGGCGCGAAATAGCCCTTTTGGTGCTGATGTGCCGTAAAATCCATATCACTCACTCACTCACTCACCCCCTTCTCGTTCTTAAAAGTGGTATACTCTTATACGACATTACATTAAGCATTCTATATAAGCAGATTCTCGCACGACCGATCAGGATATACGCGTGTTTCACCTGTAATTACGCACCTTATTTCATTCAGGACCGGATAAAAATCACATGAAGTCAATGCATTAGGTTGTCACCTGCGTAGCCAAGTGATTACACACAACCAACCAACCAAAATCCTAAAGGGGGCAGTAGGATGGGCAGCGGGGACTTAGAACGCGGCATTAGGGTATCTTCTATAAATGACTTAAGGTGTGCCACAAGCTTGCAACGGGGATGGTCGGGTCGGGCGAAGGTGCTGGGTAATTTACAGTGTGGTGCGTCCTACTAATTTGTATAATATACTGAGAGAAATAAATTCAGCAATTTTTCCAAAGGGTTGTAAAAGTTTCTTATGGGATAGTATTCCCAGGTTGTTAATCGGATATAGTTAGTTTAAGTTAGGAGACAGCGATTACATCAAACTTGGACGAAAAAGGTGACTGAACGCACGTTTGACGTTACTTTAAATGAATTCACTCTTTTCGCGGGCTGACAAGCAATTAAACAAAACAAAAATGTCAAAATGCTTTTGAAAGGTTTTAACAGGGTCCTTGAAAAAGAAAACCGTAAATAGGTTTGCAAATAAACGCATAAGAAGCCGGCAATGGGGCACATTAGTTTGACGTTAACTTGTCGAAAAATTCAACCGCCATTTAAATATATATTATCAATTGACGTTTCGATTCGAATCTTTTTGCGCTGTATTACTGTCAACTTGGGAAACACTGTCATGCAAAAAGATTACCCCACGTAATCCATTTGTTTTAATGCAACGACTAGAACCTGTGAATATGCAATGACCCTTGTGCGCACTTAGAGAAGAGAAACTGTAAGTTCAATATTGCTGATGTCAAAAGGATCTTTGATGGTTTTAAAAACTGTCGTCAGAATGTTATAACTGTCAAATCTGGTATGGTTAAATATGCGGGAATAGCGCCAATTTACAGCAACAAATCGCTTGAAAATGTTCTGTCATTTAGAGGCCACGATATTGCAGTTAGGTTCAAGATTTTGGAACAATTCGTTAACGGTGACTTTTGCCCAGTCTCAATTGCATTGTGAATGCCAATTTTGACGGCGTCATAAGCACATTTACCTTTATCATGGTAACAATCTTTTAGCACACAACACTGTGTCCTTGTTCACAAATGTCTATACCGCCACACCTAGGTCCTTGCCCTACTTAAACCCAAATCAGTTTGACGCCCCGGTACTGGGATAGGCGAGAGAAAAAAATGTCCAAACAGCCACACCCGCACCTACTGCAACTACAGTAGGCCCTTGCCTTACTATTATCCAAATCATTAGCTTCATTGGTTTGGTTGTTTATGGGTTAACGGCCCTATGTGACAGTATTCCAGTCTATATCAGGACGTCTCCCAAAGAGGGAGAAAGAGGAGAGAAATGATAGGCGAGAGAAAAAGAAAAAGAAATGTCCAAACAACCCCCACCCGCAACTACTGCAAGCACAGTAAGCCCTTGCCCTACTATACTAAGCACAACTTCTAACCGACCACTTGCTTTATCTTGAACACTGTCGTTTGAAGATGGTATCCGAACATAATTTTCTTATATTCAGTACTCCCAATGTATCATGTAAATGTTGTAAAATGTTTGAGCTCAATACCTTTAGAATCGTTTTCCTTGCAGCAGAGGATGCACATGTATCCCCATTTTCGAACCTCGCAAGGATTATGACTGTGGTGGAAAAGGTTTATTAATTGTGACTAAAATTTTGCATTCTGTATTAAAATAATGCCTTATTATGAATTCTCAAGTTCATTTAAACATTTGCTAAATATTCGCACAAATCATAAGCATATGCTGACAAGATTCCGAAATGTGGTTCTGTCCGAATCGTGAAAATCTGCTGAAATGTTGCGATTTTTGAAAACAGGAATACCATTATCTTTCACTTATTCAATGGTATACGGACAAGATTTTATTTCAGAGTTACCTGATTTACTTTACCAATATCACAAATTAATTAAGGATGGAAACATATGTTCGATTGTCCTTTTATTAAGCGGAAAGCATGCTATAAATAAGTGGTCGGTTAGAAGTTGGTTCTAGTATATTATTCACATAAGTAGAACGCCCCGGCACTGGAAGTTACACGCAGCACCTTTGCACCACCCAACAACCCCCATCCAAATCAGTAGGACGCGCCCGGTACTAAATGTTAACCATCCCCACCAACCAACCAATTATTGTGTTACTGTATAAGTCCACGGTAAACAGCTATGGTCATGTCGGGACGCTCAATTAACCTAACCACACTTTTCCTGGGCAGGCTTAGACCTAAGCGGTTAACATGTACTAAATGCACTTGCTTTCACCAGTAACTGACAACTGCCCTTCTTGAATCAGCGGAAGGAGAAATGAAAGTAACCAATGAAATATTGTATCGTATGGCCGCTACATTTGAAACAACCAGCTGGCCTCGTAAATTCATGCTCAGTATCAATGCGTGGCATGGCATGCTGGATGGTTTATCGCAGGACGACATCGGGAAAGAAAATGGTTTCACAGCAGTCGCGAAGCGGGAACAGAACTATTTATGCGTCTCTGACAGCAGAGAGAATCAACGAATGGGATATATGTCCAGTTAACTATGATCGAAAGTAGAAAACAGGCTAAAATATTGCGTTTGTTATTCATTCGCAGACACTGCTATAACGCGGAATCATGTGTTGTATTAATGGGTGTGGGAGGCTGATAGAACTATACTATTATGTCTGCCTCGCACATTTTCCGAGAGACTATGATCAGTTATTTATGTTTGATCAAAAAGCTTTCGTTTTAAACTTTGAACCTAAAAGATAGTGTTAGAAACAACTAAAAGAAAATATAACTTTAAGTGCAGGGGCAACCTACAAATTTGGACAGTAGTTTGGCAGGGGCCTACTGTTCTTGCAGAAGGTGCGGGTCGGGGTTATTTCTCTTTTCTTTCTCCCTTTCTATGGGAGACGGCTCTATATCGACTAAAATACTGTCTCCAAGAGCCGTTTAACCAAAAAAACGACCAACCAACTGATGACCAAGACCAAATAAAAAAAACTCATTAAAATGTCTTTTGCAAGTTTTTTTTTTGCAAAAGAACTGAAGGAAACGAAGACGGGTCAGTTAATTGACCGATTAATGCCTATCGCCACATAGATACAACACGGGCAAACAGTATAAGCCCAGATCAGACGCCGCAAAAGGATCAGACTATTTGCATAGGACAAATATGTATTTTCTCCTTAAAGTGAAACAAAAATCAGAAAAATTAAACTAAACCAGAGACCCCTCAGTTGACAAATGGACTTATTCACTTGATAAGGATGGTATAGCCCGGGGAAGAGAGTGCTGAATACATGAATTATACAGTTGTAAAATAATTGAGCCGCGACACGAGAAAACCAACAAAGTGGTTTTGCGCCCAGCGCAGTTTCAGATCAACCTGGGCGTCCGCCCAGTCTGATCAGAGTCTTCGCTGTCCGCATGAAGGTAGCTCGGTCCCTTGGCTACTCTTTATGTGCTTAGCAAAGAGTTTGATCAGACTGGGCAAATGCCCATGCTGATCTGAGTGCGCTGGGCGCACAACCTCTTTGTTGATTTTCGCGTGTCGCGGCTCATTTAATGACTTCCCACTTTGCTCCACTGAGAAAGAGGAGGGGTAGTCGGGTGGTGCGATGGTGCTGCGTGTAACTTCCAGTGCTTGGGCGTCCTACTGATTTGGATAATAGTAGGGCAAGGGCCCACTGTGCTTGCGCCGGGCCGGGTAGCGCAATCGGTACGTCACCTGACTCGTAAGTCAGAGGTCCTGGGTTCGAATCCCGGTCTGGCCACATACTTTCGTTTCTCCTTCCGCTGATTCAAGAAGGGCAGTTGTCAGTTACTGGCGAAAGTATGTGCACTTAGTACTGGTTAACCGCTTAGGAGGTCTAAGCCTGCCCATGAATAGTGTGGTTAGGTTAACTGATCGTCCCGACATGACCTTAGTTGTTTACCGTGGACGTTAAGCATCAAATCAACCAACCAACCACTGTGCTTGCAGTAGGTGCGTGTTGTTTTGACATTTTTCTCTCTTCCATCATTTCTCTCTTCTTTCTCCCTCCCTCAGGGAGACAGCCCGATATAGACTGAAATACTGTCTCAAAGGGCCGTTAAACCCAAAACAATCAATCAATCAATCAACCACTGCTGAGAAAGAGAGATTATTATTACATGGGTTTTTCGATATCACCCGATTTATCAGCCCAAGACTCTAATATCAAACCGAGGGCTTGCCGAGGTTCGATAATGGTCGAGGGCTGATAAATTGGATGATAACGAAAAACTCGTGTTATGATCTGTTTATCATATAGCTTCAGGTAATAAAAGTTTCACAGAAATAGTCGATAGAAGGCAACATTTTTTTAATTGTGAGAATCTGCTTGCACCACTAAACACTTTGAAGACACAACAGCGAAGACGTCTCGGTGTGATTATACTATTTATTTATTCATTTATTTATGTATTTTTAAAACCAGTCAGGAATCATCCATGCATGGTGTGTCTTAGTAAATACATGCAGCATCACTGCATCAGCTGAAATATTTCCCACCCACCCAGTCCTGCAGCGCCAGGCGTTTTGCAGCGAAACGAATATATGTTCGGAAAAGTAAGATCCTTTGGAAGCAAGGAACACACCAAAGAATAGAAAATAGCAGACTCGGTTAAATTGAGACTGTTCATGACTATTAATGACATGTGCGACACCAGCCACGCCCACAGCTACAGCTTAAGCGGAACTCTATTTTCAAAATTACGCAAATGAACTCAATGATCCTAAAGGACCAGAAATGAAATCTGCACTATGATGATGTACGACCACCCCAAAATATTAAAGAGTTCACTGGACTAATTAAGAAAATGAGTGGTCACACTTTTTATGTCTACGATGGATAATATGAAATAGGCGACACCTATATTGCAACCAAACTACATTATGACTGCAATGATAAAAACAAAACTGAAACAAGAAAATTGTAGCACAGCTGCATGGATAGCTCTTTTTCATAGTTTTATGCAACCACAGAAATCCTGGAAAACTTTTTATAAGTCTAGTAAAACAAAAAATCTAAAAACTAGGACAGCTAAAATAAAATTACGACGCCCAAAGGATGCAGACGGGATTAAACAGTAACAGTGCCTCTGTCGTCCCTACCTACATGTATACTCGGTGTATACAGCTTGCGTCGTCTGATATGAGTTTTCCTTATTCACATTCGTATATGATCAATTAAATCTGGAGAATCTTAAACCTAAAAGTAAAGATTCTTGACTAATTTGCTTAAATGCGCAGGCTGATTCGATGTGTTCACATGGCTTAATGCACCATTTCAGGCGACGCCAATCACTACCCAGTGAACATACGAAGTCGAAATGATTTTGTTTTGATGTCAGTTTGCCGTGATGATGTCCCAGAGATGCACATACGGCATCGTTTCGATGTTGTGTGCCTCTCGTCGGAAGATGGGATTACCAGCCTGATAGAGAAGATGAAATGTGGGGAAAAAAGAAAACAAAATGCAATTTTAACATCGGTATCCTTCATGTGTAATGAGATCAATTAATTGATTGATTGATTGACTGACCGATTGATTTTACCATTTTCGGTCGACATCTGTACAACACAGTCGTATCATCCGTATCACGAGATAAAAGATAATGAAATGAGAATAAAAAAGTAGGCCTAGGCAAGAGACAGAACAGGGGACAGGTGTTTTGAAGAAACAGACAGAATGGTATCAATGGCAACCGTAAAACCCTGCACAGTATCGGCAGCCAATAGTGCCATTGGCAACCGTTGGCACCACTGGCAAAATTGCCAATGTCACCACTGGCAGTTCTATTGGTAGAGCCAATGGTACCATTGGTAGTGCTGATGGCGCCTGCGGCACCATTGAAGGTTCAATATTTTTCTGTCCTCAGAAATGTTTAGTTTTACTAATTTTCTTTCATTATTGTGGGGAAAATTCTCCTGTGTCAACTCGAGGTTTATGATGGGTGCAATAAATTGCCATATTGAATGACGGAAATTTCCCGCCATGGTAGTTTTTCCCATGCCCTAAGTTGTCTGCAGTATTGGCAACTAATGGTCGGCGATACTGGTTTCAATGGTAGAGCCAATGGTGCCAATAGTGAAACTCAGAGCGGTATTGGCTTGCCAGTGGTGACATTGGCAGAACTCCGAATGCAACCAGCATTGATTTTGATGTCACACATTGAAGATGCAACGTCACACTGGTGCTGCAACCAATCGATTACTAGTTTATTTATAACTGAGGGGAAACCGATAGGCATAATGGAAGTCATAAGCTGTTTTGCAGAAAGACTTCGTTTCTCTGTCAGCCCATTCCGTTTCTAGAAACTTGTAAAACTTGCTAGCTACATCACGTGTGCACCTGCCTGCTGCCGACCTAGAAATATAATGCGTGTCACCAATAAACAGGTACTGAGAAGCCGCAGTGAGGAGGTGGGTTTTTTTTTTCTTCGAGCTATACGGCCTTCTAGCCGAATTCTGGCGGCCATAATAGCCATCATAGGATTTTTTGGAACGCGTTCACGAGTGGCCAGGGAAGTAGAGGCGCAAGTTCAGGAATTTACTTTCCTCCAATACATTTGAGCCGCGACACGAGAAAACCAACAATGTGGTTGTGCGCCCAGCGTAGACTCACATCAGCCTGGGCATCCCCCAGTCCGAGTAGACTCTTTGTTAAGTGCTCACTGTGTAGCTAAGGGTCTAAGCTACATTCATGTGGCCAGCGAAGATTCTGATCAGACTGTGCGGATGCCCAGGCTGATCTGAGTCTGCGCTTGGCGCACAACCACATTGTTGGTTTTGTTGTGTCGCGGCTCATTTTGCGTCCGCTCCATATCTCAAAATCCGTTTAAGATTTCTTCATGAAAGTTTGTACAAATACAAAGCACCATAAGACGACGTGCAGAGAAAAAGAAACATAACACTACTTTCAGTATTGACGGAATTATGCCCCTTTGTATGTTTCATATAGTAGTTTTATATTAACTTGTCCGCTTCATATCCCGAAAACCGCTGAAGATTTCTTCATGAAAGTTTGTACAAATATACGATGTGCAGAGAGAAAGAACCATAACCCTACTTTCAGTTTTGACAAAATTATGCCCCTTTGTATTTTTTGTATAGTAATTTTGTAGTAACTTCATGTCTGCTCCATATCTCCTTAACCCATTTTTTTAAACTTTGGGCAGATGTTTGCCTTATTGAGGCAATGACATAATTTATAAATCAACAACGTCCGACAAAAGTCGAAGTTCAAAAGGTAACATTCATGTCTGCTCCATATCACGACAACCGTTTAAGAATTGTGTTTAATTTCATTCCCCTTTGGAAATCATAACAATGATGGTTCTGCAAATGGATTTTCAGAATATCTCAATGCTATTTGACCCATTCTCTGTAAGCCATAGGTCTAGTACACAAGTGCATCTTTAAAAAATGAATTCTATCAAGAGCCCTGAAAGTGGCCAAGCCACAATTTGGTTTGGCCACTTTCACGAGTTTTGTAAAACTTTACCAGTTTGTTTATTTCAAAGCCAGTTAAATGAATAAATTTGTTTCATATGTGCATGTATATACGGATTTAATTTATAATACAGTTTGGTATTACCAGGCTTCAACATAACTTTCAGGGTCCAATTGCTTTTCTTGCCTTTCCTCAATTATTCCGCCAAGTTTACGACTCTCTTCATGTCCAAACAAAAACCAATTGCCTATTGAGTGAGAATAGATAGTAAGTCGATTCAAATGAATATTGGCTTGCGAACGGCGTTTACAATCACACGGAATTTTAACAAAAGCCTTGTTTAAAATTTATACCGCACAAATTCAATGGAAACGATGTGAATATTTTATGTCAATATAAGTTGTATTAAAGTGTGTATATGCTATAGGCAAACTCTACTAAATTGTATATATACCAAATATAAGTAAGCGGACATATAAAACATAATTCTATTCATGAGTGAGCGATTGTTTTATTGGAAATATAATTGTTTATTGAAATGGTAAGTATATGTTTCGAATTATTTGCTGTGACCATTACCTTGTATATCAAGACGGATGGATGAATGACTTCCGATCTAACGTCCTTTTCATCATTGGTGGCGAAATAGCCCTTTTGGTGCTGATGTGCCGTAAAATCCATATCACTCACTCACTCCTTTTCAACAGAGCCGGGCCGGGTAGCGCAATCGGTAGGGCACCTGACTCGTAAGTCAGAGGTCCTGGGTTCGAATCCCGGTCTGGCCACATACTTTCGTTTCTCCTTCCGCTGATTCAAGAAGGGCAGTTGTCAGTAACTGGCGAAAGTATGTGCACTTAGTACTGGTTACATGTAGCTTAGGAGGTCTAAGCCTACCCAGGAATAGTGTGGTTAGGTTAACTGACCGTCCCGACATGACCTTAGTTGTTTACCGTGGACGTTAAGCATCAAATCAACCAACCAACCTTTTCAACAGTATCTAGTCATACCAGGACGATGGTAGGATGTTAATGAAAGGTTGTTTGCAATGGAATCCCGTTAATGATTGAAAAGATTCACGCCTGAGGCGGGAATCCAATCCGGGGGGGGGGGGGGGGGGGGCTGAGGCGGGAATCCAATCCGGGGGGTGCTGGGTGTTGCCGGACTAGCCCTATCATCGCAAACAATATATCAATAACAGACAAAGCAACAAACAACACATAAAACAACCAAGAAGAACCAAAACAGAAGTGCCGCCTTGGGACAGCTAGTAAAGAAACATCGGGGTTTTTTTCAAACAGAGTGTCTATGATTAAAATCTCATTCATAACTTATCAAACTGTGTTTGAAACTCTGCCGAATTTAAACTTTTTTCTGAGGTGTAAAACAGGATGCATTTATCTCTAAAACATATCCTTATTATAGAAATGAAACACTTTGACTTCATAAAGGATTTGGTGATGCAAATAGATGATAAAATTCACTAAAACTACAAATAATTAGCATAAAAGATATCAAAGATATCCATATGGAGCCCTGTTTACTATTCTAGTTCACCTTTATGAAATTGAATCAAGCTGATGATTTATGATTGATTAATTATAAGGCAGGTACCAGAACAAATTGGGAGTACTTCAAGGTGCTCTCCTGAGACCTTAAAGTCTAAACTGAGATAATTAAAAGCATATTGGCCAATGTTAGGTTCAAGATATTAAACATTTAAACATGCAAAGTAACAAGAAAATCAAGGTGTGCGCAGATTTGGACCCCCCCACACACACACACACACTTTGTTAAATTCAAGCATTTTGTCGTTAAATATTCTACACTGTCATGAGTGAACAGATCATCAGCCAGCAATAAAAAATGGAAGTTTTTAAATCCTTTCAGTATATTTCGTCATCGTATCAGATTTTTTATCTGATTTTGCGCGTTAGTTGATTTTGATTTGCGATTGCCGTTGAAACTTAGGTTCATGTAGTTGGTTGGTTGGTTGATTTGATGCTTAACGTCCACGGTAAACAACTAAGGTCATGTCGGGACGGTCAGTTAACCTAACCACACTATTCCTGGGCAGGCTTAGACCTCCTAAGCGGTTAACCAGTACTAAGTGCACATACTTTCGCCAGTAACTGACTACTGCCCTTCTTGAATCACCGGAAGGAGAAACGGAAGTATGTGGCCAGACCGGGATTCGAACCCTAGGTTCATGTAATTAACGTTATTCTAACGCGCGAGCAGTGGCGTCGGTGGCATACTTTGAATTTCTATATATCATGAACGGAAAAAGATTTCAATTTTATGTTTATTCCGTAAATCAGAATTTAATTACAGTGTAGTTTGGTATAATTTTTGTAATAATGCTACGATGAATAAGCGCGCAGTGGACACAGTGACATTAATTCTTGATCAACCCTTGTATTGCTCAAAAATTCATTGCTAGAATTCTAACACTCAAAAATGCTGAAAAAGTATTTTCCTTTTTTCTTTTTTTTTTCATCCAAATTCTCCGAGCGTTCATAACTCCGGCAATATTCTTTTCTCCATGACAGATAAAATACGTTATTATGACGATTTAAGCAGGAGACGTTACACGGTCTAACGTCAAGAAACGTCAGTAATTGCCATTGACGTCAGAAGTTAGGCCCACGCGCTCCGAAACAATTAATTGTTGCATAATAGAAAAAAACAGAGATATTCCATTGCTTCTGTAGGCGCACTGTGCTAGAATTCCAAATAGCAATGTTTACTAGGCGTGTTCTGCAACTCATTATGTCGTAGCTTGTTCAGTCTGAAGTCTAGTCTCTGCACGTGCCAGGCTGTGACAAAATATCCTGTAAACTGATTAAGGTTGTCCTAAGCCAAAACCTATTTTATCGTCAATGGTTAATTTACGACAGCTTCACTCAGCAAAATTGTCTGCTCTATGACAACAGACAATAGTTGAGCCGCGACACGAGAAAGCCAACAAAGTGGTTGTGCGCCCAGCGAAGACTCAGATCAGCCTGGGCATCCGCCCAGTCTGATCAGAGTCTTCACTGTCCGCATGGAGGTAGCATAGCCCCTTAGCTATTCTTTAAGCGCCTAGCAAAGACTCTGATCAGACTGGATGAGTGCCCAGGCTGATCTGAGTCTGCGCTGGGCGCACAACCACTTTCTTGGTTTTCTCGTGTCGCGGCTCAATTTACACGGGCGATGCAAATTCCATTCTAATCACTTCAGCAAGAGTAATTCAAATCCTTGTGGAATTCAAGAGTAATCATATGTCTAATGAAGTGGATTATGGATAGGTCCTGATTCATCTGCGATTATAGCTTGCTGTCTTCTGAAAATCTGACAATAACTCTCACAAATTGTATGGGCGTTCTTAACGCGAAGAGATCTAGTAAACAACATAAGTTTAGAACCGCAAGATTGACATCAAAGCGCCAAAAACGAAATATTTGAATTTGCAACAGCGTATAGATTCACATAAGGTGATTCATGATGAGCCGCCTAATCTGAATCAACACTGATTGCCCTCTGTCCTTTGAACTCTGAATATAGCATAGCTTGTAGTTTTGTTTTTTTCTTTGAAATACAGACGTAAATTTTGTCGTCGTTTTTTTTTCTTTGGGTTCATCTGACGTGTGGTAAGAACTATAATTATATTTATATTCGCTGGGGCAGAATTTCGCGGTTGTGCAATTTTAGACACATTCACGGGTATTTAAGTTCGAGAATTCGTTATGCTTCCCATTTATTCCTTTGTAAAAAAACATGTTTGCGGATATTTGAGTTCGTGCATTTATGCTGATCGCGAACATTAGTATACCGCGAACGTTTGTACAATTACAGTATAGAAAGCTGACATACCATAGTAATTTTATTAAACGCTCCGTGGGCGTTGCATTTTACAAAAGGAGGGCGTTATCTAGAGCCTAAAGCCTAAATCAGTCACTGCCAAAATACATCTGATAAGTAGTATTAAGGTGAATAAATATGCTTTCAGATGAAGCAGTTCTACTAATTATATTTTTGTATCCAATTTCTACGTGGGTAACAGGGGTCAACTCTTCAAGATAAAAAATCTCCCATTGGGCAAATTTTTTCTCTTTCCTTAAAGAGTGGATCCCATTTGGAAAAAGCTGCGTCCTCCTGAGAACCAAACAGGAATTTGTGAAAGGTGTTAATTTATGCAAAACTCATGGCAAACATAGAGCTCTGTGAAACCGATGGAAAACATGGACTTTTCTGAACAAACTTTTATTTTGGAGACATGTGAGTGTTCGCTGTTTACATAGCCTATGCTGTCCATTTTGTCGTGAACGGATTAGATTGTTCAACAAACACTTTAATGAAACTTGTAACTAATGGACTGATAATCAATTAGTTATATTCTGTAAACGGATAAAAGAGAAAAGTAAATCTAGTTTAATAGCTTTATAGTTTTTATGGAGCTGCCTTACTTGAATGACACACCTTATTTGTTTTTTAACTTTAGGAAGAAAGCCTAATTGAGTTCACTTAAAAACATTTGTAAAGAACGAATGATGGCAATAGTGAAAGATAGAGCATGTTTTGCCCGCCTATATGGAAAGATAGTCCACGAGTTTTATCGAGTGGATAAACAACTGTATAGACGGATGAATCATGGTGTATGTCACTATTAACATGGTACATAGTGTACATTTGAACGTTAGAGGGTTTTGAAAATATTTGGGTATCTGGAAACCGTGGTATACGTATGATTAATTTCTTTCAACCAGCAATTTTACTATCATTTAAGTCTCGGGATCGACTAGCTATCGGAGCGGCTGTAGTGTAGTGGATAACACTCCGGACTACCAATCCAGGGGTCGCAAGTTCGATCCCCCGCTTCTCCGGTCTTTCGGATGAGACTTTAAACCGAGGTCCCGTCTCCATATGACCTCGTTGTTGGTGGGACGTTAAACCCGAGTTCACTCACTCACTCACTCGACTAGCTATCTTGCCTTTGACTAGTAATATTGCATTCAAGTAGCTTTCCTGCCTTCGACTTACAGTCTTGCCTTGGACAAGCAGTTTTGCCTTCGATTAGCAATCTAGCCTTTAACTAGCAATTCTTTCCTTCGACTAGCACTCCTGCCTTCGAATCTTGCCTTCGACTTACAATCTATCTTCGACTAGCAGTCATGCCTCGATTAGCTGTGTCGCACTAGCAATCTTGACTTCTACTAGCAATCTTGCCTTCGACTAGCAATCCTGCTTCGACTAGTTATCTTGCCTTCGACCAATAATCTTCCCTCGACTCGTGTAGGAGTCTTGCCTTTGGCCGGCATTCTGGCCGTCAAATAGCAATCTTGCCTCGACTCTTGCCTTCGACTAGCAGGCTGCAAGATACAGGTAGAGGTTCCGCCGGAAAAGAAGGAAACGAGTTTTCTGATTTAGCTCAGTTTTATGACAATGCACAGCCAGGCGTGACATCGCCTTTCGCGAAATGCGAGTAAAATTTAGGGTTGATCTTCTTCTGAGTATTTTGCAACTAAATATTGTTTTTCATTCAGTGAAATGTGTTTTTCAGATGTAATAATACTCTGACAAAGAAGAGCATCGCCTTTATGTTAAAAAAGATGAAGTATTTCCACGGTTTATGGCATTTGTCAATTCATGTTTTGGACATTTAAAGAAATTGTTTTTCCGATAGGCATCTATGAGATAAGCCCTTAAAAGCAGGCGAGAAAATATACGTCTGCAAATTTGCAAAACAAAATTTGTCCAAGATATATCAAACTGAGAATGCAAAGACTAGAGAGAAACATTGTAGATCCAGAGGATGGGGAAGTCGGGTCGGGCGATGGTGTTGGGTAAATTTCTGAGTGTCGGAGCGTCCTATTATTTGGATAGTAGTAGGGCAAGGGCCTACTGTGCTTGCAGTTTTGGGTTGGGGTTGTTTGGAAATTTTGGCTCGCCTGTACAAATATACAGAAAAAGCTACTGCATTACCAAAGGCGTTTGCAGTGGCGACTACGTCGGCTTTAGCAAAATGTTAAAATTTTACGTTAATGTTTTAATGTGACGGGAAAGGAAGATCTGTACGCGGTCAGGTTTTGTTTGTTTTAAACAATATTTTATTAATCAAAATTTCAACTAAGGTACAGAAGCAATAGATCAGGATTTGGTCGAAAGCCCAAGGCTTGTGAGAACCATCTCCTGCTAGCAATTAAATACTAAATAAGGTTGAATGTACAAATTAACATAGACTCCAAATAGACACATCTTAATCTAAAATAGTCATGCAATGAATAGAATTATCCTGAATATGTTTAGACATATAGGCAAAGACTGTTGTATGTTTGCATGAGAAGAAGCCGCTATTATGCTAATTAACTAATAACACTAACACAAGAATAACAGAGAGAGAGAAAGAGAGAGAGAGAGAATGACTTCCTCATCCGGTCAGTCCCAGCTGCACATGTATATAACAATTTGTTTATCAGTTAGATGCACTGTCAAATGCTACGAATTAAATCTTTTAGAGTGTATAATGAAATTTTTCACCCGTGTAAAGATGTCTTCGTTTATCGCCGGCGATACCCCCTCTTTACCGTACATTAAATCCCTCAGTGTGCATTCTTGTACTAGGTCTGCGATGTAATTCTGTCTTGCAGCAGTGTGAATAGGACAGCTGAATATAAAGTGGTTTGTATTTTCTATCTCGCCACAAAGACATATTGGACTTTCGATTAGATTTCTGGCATAAAGATGCGCATTCAAGGAACTACATTCCAATCGAAGTCTTGTGTGTAAAATTTGACCTATACGGGTCCCAGCATTGTAAAACTTTGCTGTGGGGATTAAGTTTGAGTTTAAATGTTTCTTGAAAGCTAGGATAGAGTCGCTCTGTCGGATATGTAAAGGTAAACTATTCCAATCTCTAATTGTTGCTGGTAGAAAAGAATTATAATATATGTTTGTTCGTGCATGTATTGTTTGAATGTCGTCGGCGTTTCGTAGGTTATATGGATTATTTTCCCTAGTGTACGGAGGAACTAAGCTCGAGAGAATATCAGGGGTCAGGTGATTGACCATTTTGTAGAAAAGTAACAACCTGTGTTTCCTGCGACGATTTTGGAGTGGTTCCCATCCTAAGTCCGCAAATAGTCTTTCAATATTACATAATTTAGTAGCCCCTGAGACTATTCTTGCTGCTTCAGTGTGAACAGACTCTAATAATTTAACATTATCCTGAGTTAGGTTATCCCAGACCGAATCACTGTATTCTAACAAAGGCCTAATAAATGAGAAGTAAATTTTTTCAAGAGAAGATCGTTTTAGCTTAAATTTTAATCCTCTTAGCATGTTTATTCTTTGCCAAGCCAATCGCGTTATCGCTTTAATGTGCTCCGACCATGATAAATTATTTGAGATATTTAACCCCAGATGTCTGTAGATATTGGTCTCTTGGATTTCAGAGGTATGTAGAAAAAGAGGAGGATGAGTAATAGGATGAGGCTTTCGAGATATAGTCATAGAGAAAGTTTTCGAAGGATTAAAATCCACAAGCCACTTTTCAGCCCATGCATGTACTGTCTGCAGGTCTCTGTTTAACAACGAGGCGGCGCGTTCGGGAGTCTCTACGGTGATGTATAGGCTTGTGTCGTCAGCAAACAGGCGAATATTGGTACCAATTTGATTAACAATGTCATTAATATAAATAAGGAAAAGGAGAGGACCAAGAATGGATCCCTGAGGAACCCCTGCTCTGACGCTAGCCCATTCAGAAGACTGTCCGTTTAAAACCACGCGTTGGGTTCTGTTTGAGAGATAACTGGAAAGCCATCGTAGGAGATTGCCTTTAATACCTGCGGAAGAAAGTTTATATAGAAGACCCCTGTGCCAGACCCTGTCAAAGGCCTTACTTATGTCGCAAAACACTACTCTTATTTCTTTTCCACTGTCTACAGCTTGACAGAAAGTATGATAGAGAAAATTAGCAGGTTTTGTTTCTTTCACTCTTTTCTTTCTCACTCTCTCTGGGAGACGGCTCAATATAGACTGAACTACTGTCTAAAAGAGCCATTAAGCCCGAAACAACCAACGAACTCACCCAGAGGAGACGGCCTAGCTCATTATCTGGATGTGCGCATTTTTGCGAAATGTCGGAGCTCTAAGGGTTTAATAAAATTCATACAGGAACGTTAATGAGAAATACTTTTGTTACATTTGTTACGTAAAAATATGAGACATGTCATGGAAAACGACGTGCTGTTTTTGATTGTGCGAAAAGTGAAGTGAAACACCGAGTCTTACGCATCCGAACAGACTGATCAGTGTTTGTATTTCACTGAACATATTCCATAAGATCCAGAGTATTTCGCGCGCGACCACTGAGGCCACCGTTCGGCATTTTTAGCCCCGATTCTGCAAGGTTATATGAGCCTGGACACGAGAAAGCCAACAAAGTGTTTGTGCGCCCAGCGCAGACTCTGATCAGTCTGGGCATCGGCCCAGTCTCATCAGCCTCTTCGTTAAGCGCTTAAAGGGTAGCTAAGGGTCTAAGCTACCTCCATGCGGACAGCGAAGACTCGGATCAGACTGGGCGGATGCCCAGGCTGATCTGAGTGCGCTAGGCGCACTACCACATTGTTGGTTTTCTCCTGTCGCGGCTCATATTATACACTGATCTGTCGAGTGAAGGCTAGGACATTTTCATTTGGATTACTCTGCTAGTTTCTTTACTCGCTATCTTTATCCCAATGGGGGTGGTCGGGTGGTGCGAAGGTGCTGTGAATAACCTCCAGTGCCAGGGCATCCTACTGGTTTGGAACATTGTAGGGCATTTAAACCCAAAACAACTAACCAACCAACATTGTAGGGCAAGGACCAGCTGTGCTTGCAGTAGGTGCGGGTGGAGGTTGTTTGGACATTCATTTCTCCTCTCTCTGGGACACGGCCCGATATAGACTGAAATACTGTCTCAAAGGGCCATTAAATCCAAAACAATTAATCTCCCAAAGTTGATGATTATCCATAATCTAATGCGCCGAATCCGAGAAGTCAAAACGAGCCTTCATTTGCTTCTTGCGAGGGATGGACGCAGATACGCAGGCTGTTCTGTGTTTTTACTTTTTGATCACGGTGCTAGACTCTATTTCTCTTGACATAACATATAAAACGGAACAATGAGAATTATTTATTACTTTCATGCAATGCCATTAAATTTCTATCCCCAAGTCCTAAGCGGTCAGTCCACGGAGAGAGTTTAAACTAGTGTACATGAGCAGCTACACAAGAAAACATACAAAATGGTTGTTCGCCCAGCGCAGACTCAGATCAGCCTGGGCATCCGCTCAGTCTGGTCAAACTCTTTGCTAAGCGCTTAAAGGGTAGCTTAGGGTTTAAGCTACTGCAAGAATTTTGTCGAAGATATTCAAACACGTTTCTTTTGTTCTTGTCCAACATCCGAAAAATCACTGCAGCCATTTTGAAAACTGAAAAAAAAAAACATGTTGCCTATCAGTGTTAGAAATTTGCATTTGCATCTCCACCGAAATCACTGAAGAGCCCCACCCACTGAGGTTTAGATGTGTCTAAACGAAATCCGTTTTGTCGGTTGACAAATAAGGCTGCAAAAGAGTCATTAGGAGCCAGGTCTCATCCCAAGGGGTCAGTATGGGTCTGTCTCTTAATGCTGTTTCGTAGGTTGTCAGATCGAAGACTCGGGTTTGTTCTGAGTTGAATCTTTGTGAATGAAATACTGTTGAATCGGACCATCGAACTACAAGTTGTCTGTCAATCCATCCATCTTTGCAGGCATAGTAAAGACTTTATTTAGGTATTTCCTTTTCATATAATTGCCTCTGCGAGTTAGCGTTTCGTGACGCTATTTTGTATTTACCAATACATATATAACAACAGCACGGTCCTTTGGGAATTCG
Organism: Ctena decussata; assembly: GCA_963989385.1. NCBI lineage: Eukaryota > Metazoa > Mollusca > Bivalvia > Lucinida > Lucinidae > Ctena > Ctena decussata. Next base: position 12,741,139 of record OZ022509.1, read on the forward strand.
AATTGTGGTTACATGCTTGACAGCGTGGCAGATAAATGCTCCATCGAAACATCAGATATTTTACAAATGTCAAATTAATGTCAACCTGTCTTACCATTAGCGCTACCTTATTCCACGGGGAAATTATGGATTCCTTTATATTAGTTCAGGCGATAATTACAACATCTTTTTTCAAACTGCGGTGCTGTGGAGTCGAAAAGTTAGAGGCAATAGATCTGCCGCAGTTAAGGTCGAGTCGGGTAACTTCGGACAGTGGGTAAATTCGGACATACCATTGCAAACAACGAAAATCCAGATGTGACGGCTCATAATAAGCCGTCTCATCAGAATTTTTACTGTTTGCCCAGTTAGTTTGGTTTTAATTCCAAACTACTGACATATATAGGAAAAAATGTCACTGTCCGAATTTACATGCTGTCCGAATTTACCCGACTCAACCCTACAGTTAATTGATGGACCAGCTGAAAAAAGGATGGATGGCTTGCGACTTTACTGCTCTTTCAGTATTCGTAGTAGTCATAGCGAGCCGATATAAGGTGATACTTAAGGGCTGTGTTCATTGGAATCCCATTAACATTTGACACAAATCGCCTCTAGCGAGACTTGAATCGGAACTGCCGGCTTGGCAAACCAACGTTTACCCAGGGTAAGCGAGCCGGGCGGGGTCGTAAGTAATGCCCGACCCATTTGCTTGTAGTTTACTTTATGAGCAATGAAATATGTTTAAACTAAGCTACCGGGGCACTCAAAATACTTTGCCAACAACCGGCAATATACGGCGACAGAATATATGTGTTTAATGGAATTAATCCCATTTAAATACACTGTGTAAGCCAACTATCTATCATTCAATTATTGGGACAGGTGTTCGGACAGATAGACACCAGCGGGAATACTCAAGGTCTTACCACTAACTTGTATCTCTATATTACAACAAACCGGGCAAAAAATGAAAAAGAAACGTAAACATATTTATAAAATGAAATAAATTACGACCTGCTGTTCTCGCTTTAATATAATTACAATGCCCGTCTTTAAATGTTCTAATACCTAAAATAAACAAAATAAATGAAATAACAATTGATAAGTTTAACACGTTTATGTAAAATAGTGGTTTGAATTAAAATGTTGATCCCAATATATGAGCCGCAACACGACAAAACCAGCAATGTGGCATGTGCGCCCAGCGAGGACTCAGATCAGCCTGGGCTTCCGCCCAGTCTGATCTGAGTCTTCGCTGTCCGCATTGAGGTAGCTTAGACCCTAATCTACTCTTTAAGTACTCAGCAAAGATTCTGAACAGACAGGGTGGATGCCCAGTCTGATCTGAGTCTTCGCTGGGTGCACATGCCACTTAGTTGTTTTTGTCGTGTTGTGGCTCATTACATAAAAATTCTAAAAAAATTGGGACACCAAAAATGATTACCGTAACTGTCCGAAAATGGAACAGTTTCGTTTTACAATGCAGTTGCGGTTAAGCGTCCTAAAGATACAGATGTAAAGGCAAACAGTGTAGACTCTGATCAGACTGTTCCATTGTTTAGATAATTGAGCCGCGACACGAGAAAACAAACAAAGTGGCTGTGCGCCCATCACAGACTCAAATCAGCCTGGGCATCCGCCCAGTCTGATCAGTCTTCGCTTTGCGCTTAAAGGGTAGCTAAGGGTCTAAGCTACCTCCATGCGCACAGCTAAGACTCTGTTCAGACTGGGCGGATGCCCAGGCTGATCTGAGTCTGCGCTGGGCGTACAACCACTTTGTTGGTTTTCTCGTGTTGCGACTCAAATTTATGATCTTTAACTGGCATGTCGGTTTATTTTCAGAATTAGAGAGAATATACACATGTAACAAAGCAAAGAGAGGATATTTTTCACCAGAGATGGTAAGTTTTTCTAGTTCACTGGAGCATTTTGACGTAAGAAATTGCATTTTAGGACGTGCGAAAAACGAAGTAGGGTTTTGATCAGACTGTGTTGATATGCAGGCTGATCCTAATCTTCGGTGTTCTCGCTTGCTGTAAATTGTTTCATTGTATTTATAAATGTATACTATATATATTTGATAATTAATTTATTGAATTATCGTTTTATTTTCATTTTGCGCTCGATTTTTTGTGTGTTCATATCCACTCCGCAATTAATGGTAATATGGCTTTAAAATTCTATCTATATTTTATCCTCAAAACATGCAAAACGTTATATGTTTACATATCACTCAAAATATCAGTGCGTTAAAGTATCTAAAATATCAAAACGTGATGCATAAGTTTCTCAAATGGTTATAAAATTGATAAAGGAAAATAGACAGATCGACAAGATAACACACTGAACTTTTAAGTTAAAAATTTACAAAAAACAAATACAATAAATTGTGTTTGATTTCGAAAGCTTCCCTGCCCACAGCCCATGGATAAGAGAGAGAGAGAGAGAGAGAGAGAGAGAGGGGGGGGAGGGAGAGAAAGAGAGTCAGTCATCTGATTAAGTGATTCCGTAATGCTATCGATTCTGTCCATGCATGGGCTGTGGGCAGGGAAACTCTCGAAATCAAACACAGTTCTCACATTAAGATCTATTAAATCATCCCAACGCTAGATCATTGAGATAAAGCATTTGACTGAGGTATACGTGATAATGAATATATCAAAAACATTGACAGTTCGCCCCTTTCACATTAATGAGGCGCGACGCGAGAAAACCAATTAAGTGGTTGTGCGCTCAGTGCAGACTAAGATCAGCCTGGGCATCCGCCCAGTCTGATCAGAGTCTTCGCTGTCCGCATGTAGGTAGCTTAGACCCTTAGCTACACTTTAAGCGCTTAGCGAAGAGTCTGATCAAACTTGTCGGATGCCCCGGCTGATCAAAGTCTACGCTGGGCGCTCAACCATATTGTTGCTTTTTCAAAATAGTGACAGTTCTACCTCTTTCTCATCTTGTCCAGTCAATAATGTATTTTAAGGTAAATGCACACCTTTTTCAAGGGAAGCAACACGGTCTGTTCCCTTTTTTGCCCCTCCGTGGGGTTCAATTCCTAAGAATAGAACTTATAGAGAAGAGCTTGCTTCGTCCAGAACAGGAAGTCACAAAATTTTGTGCCGCGACACTAATCAAACAAGCTAGCATGTGCGCCCAGCGAAGATTCAGATCAGCCTGGGCATCCAACCAGCCTGATGACAGTCTTCACTGTCGGCATGTAGGTCGCTTAGACCCCCAGCTACCCTTTAAGCGCACAGCGATGACTATGCGCAGACTTGGATGACGGGATGCCCAGGCTGATCTGTGTCATTGCTGGGCACACATGCTACTTTGTTTTTTTTTTGTGTCTTGACTTATCTAAATATTTAATTTAATGTTGTACCTTTTGTAAAACATGCGGAAAATATAGAGGTGTACCCATACACTTGAACCAAATGAGTTTTTGTAGAAACAGCTAGGATGGGCCTCCGTTACTATTTCCAGTATTTAGGTAACAGGGGAAGTTAGTATTTTGCGGAGGGAGGTATTATGGTTAAGACGTGGAACTCATAACTTCGACTGTCACATTGCATAATGTGTACTCTCAATTCTCTTGAAACTATGATTTTGCTGATCTACTATATATTTTGTATGGTCATATTGTTTGCATTTTTGGATAGCCTGAGTTCGCGACGAGACCTTGGCCGTGACGTACTGATACACGAACACCTTTTACCTCACTGACAACAAATTACCAGAAAAATAATAGAATGCCTGGGAAAATTTAAGTCAAATCACTTAAAACTCAACATTCAAATCCGCAAGGAATTGAAGAGTAATTGTGTTTTAGATCAACCATATGATGAAATGCATTATTGAAAGGTCTTGCTTCCAATTTATGTTTAACGTTCTCCCTTCTGCGAATTAAACTTTGATTTAAAATTTCCACAGAATTAAGCATATTTTCAATACATGCAAATTTTACTCTGATGTGCCGATGACTAGAGGGAAGTCTAGAAATGAGCCACGACACGAGAAAACCAACAAAGTGGCATGTGCCTCCAGCGCAGACTCAGATCAGCCTGGGCATTCGTCCAGTCTGATCAGAGTCTTTGCTAAGCGCTTAACGGGTAGTGAAGGGTCTAAGCTACCTCCATGCGGACAGCGAAGACTCTGATCAGACTTGGAGGATCCCCAGGCTGATCTGTCTACGCTGGGCGCACAGCCATTTTGTTGGTTTTCTCGTGTCGTGGCTCAAATTACTTTGAAGTCCTTAAAAAGCTAAAATCCAAAATAGATAATTTCGCAAACAGCGTTGATTCAGATGAGGAGGCCTCGTCAGGATCTACACTGTTTGTTCTTTAGTCTTTGAATCCACAAATCTCACGTAGCTTGGACGAACCAATTTTTCGACATTTTGCAGACGTAAATTGTGTCGTCTGCTTTTTAGTGCTTTAAAAATCAAAAGCTTATCAAGGCAGGTTAACTTACGTAAATACCCCCTCTGGAAATAAACGGTGACACGACAAAACCAACAAATTGACAGTTGCACCCAACGAAGACCCAGACCAACCTGGGCGTGTGTTCAGCCTGTTCAGCTTTTCAGAGTTTTTGCTTGCGAATTCAAACGATGCTCTTAGGCGTTCATGTTTTCACATGCCGTAGGTAACGTTTTACACGATACTTTTAACTGATAGACAGATATTCAGAGAAAATGATTACTGTCCTAAAATTTGAAGACAATCAAATAAATATATTGAAAGCTCCAAAGTAATGGATAATTGTAGACTGAGAGTTTCTGTCATGTTTTAACTAATGTTGTGATAAACTCGGGAAACATTATTGAAAAAAAGTAAATGAAGTAAAAGAAAATTTGGAAGGAAGAGGGAGAAATAAGATAAGCAGCACAGCTAGTTCACGAAAATGGGACATACCCAAAATAATTACGTTATTACTGTAATGGAACGCAAAATGGACCATTTTGGTCAATCGGAACACCGCTCGCCCAATTCCGTGATTCGTGGTTTCACTTGCAATCATACGTCCATAATATGCCATTGAAATGGTAAGCAATGTAGAACCTGATACTTCATTCGGGAACGGGTCTGTCCCAATATTTCAAATATCGACTGTGTTTTGTGCACGTTTTACGTATATGCCATACTAGAGATTAAAAAAAAACAATGACATTTGAGCCGCGACATGACAAAACCAACAGAGTGGCATGTGGGTTCAGCTAAGACTCAGATCAGCCTGTGCATCCGCCCAGAGTGATCAGAGTCTTCGCTGTCCGCATGAAGGTCGCTTAGACCCTGTGCTACCGTTTAAGCGCTTAGACAAGACTCTGTTTAAACTTGGCTGAAGCCAGGGTGATCTGAGTCTGCTCTGGTCGCACATCCACTTTGTTGGTTTTCTCGTGTCGCGGCTCATATCATTTTGATAGGTTCGAAAAGTGTGACAGTGTTACAAGTTTTGCATTGTTTAATTTTACGCATCTTCGCAAGCCAAGGGTACGAAGTCCACTTTGTTCCCTACGTACGTATGGAACAAAGTGGGCTTAGTACCTTTGACAAGTGAAGATGAATTTCACGTTGCACATGATCCCTGTAATTTCATTTTACTCACGTAGACTGAACAGACTGGATGAACACGTGTTTTCTTGCGTCATTTGTTTTACGTCATTTTGAACGAGGAAATTCCAGGAATTCCTCAAGTTTAATTATAATTTTGTTCTTTCTGTATGAAAATGAAGCGCGGAGAATGGTTTAGTCATGAGTATATTCAGATGATATTGCGACCTAAACGTGGGTTTTATAGTTTTTGCTTTAGTTGCCCCCTTTCCCCCCCCCCCCAATATCCGGAATAGAAAGTATGCTTTGATGTTCTAGCACGGCAGGCACATGACGTCGCAATGACGTCGATGCGACGTCGCATCGACGCCAGTACGACGTATTGTATTTACGCAGAAACTTGGGGAGGTTTAAACATGAAAACTTGAAAACTCTCAGTAAAAAGGAGACTACCAATTTAAATAACTTACGAGTGTGCAGTCTTTGCACTATTTTCCCTTAGACTGCATTCGGGGACAAAGGGGTTGTCTGAATAAAACTACCCACGAAGCAGATCGTTCTACTGGAATTCCCGGTAGTTCCCGTGACGTGAAAAACCACGTGATAATCCATCATATAAAACAGCAATAGCAAAGTGTAATGCAAACGCACTGCTGCTTATTAGATAGAAAGTGTAATGTTAGTGCACAGTTTGTGTACTGCTGCTTTAACTGCTAGAGAGCTGCTAGTTTGCAGTTTAAAAGTGCATGCAGTTGATGAAAGATCGTTGAAGTTAAGACTCTCGCTGGACATATATAAACTTGTAATACGTTTCATGACAAACTCAGCATTTTACGACACAAGCAACATTATTGCTATGCATCAGTTATAGGAGACAAAAATTGCCATACGAAGATCCCGCAGGGACTGCAGTTTACAATCATCTTAAGTACTGGGACAGATAGATCTGAGCAAACAGTGCAGACCCATATCAGACTACTCCTAAAGGAGTAGTCTGATAAGGGTCTACACTGTTTGCCGTTCCAGCTGCATCTACAGTCAGACCTGTTTTAAAGGCCACCTCCATTAAGCAAAATTATGTCTACTAAAGGCCAAAATCTCATATACCAAAGTAGCATGTTCAGTGTAAATCGATCTGTATTCAGCAAGCACTGCCTTAAGTAACCAGTTTTGGCCCTGTCTGGTGTGCTTGCTTAAGACAGATATGACTATATTTGACATGTTTTTGCATTATGAACCCAAACTGTTCCATTTTGAAGACAATTAAGGAACCTTTTGAGGTGTCCCAATTCTTAGAATTTTAAATGTAATCCACGCATCTATTGTTTCAAATTCTTTGCTTAAGATATTCTGTTTTTTGAATGGGTTTTGATGGCACAACAGTTTTGACCTACCTTTTGCGAAAATGGCAGTAAAAGATAAAAGTGTACATTATTATCCTTAAGGCACGTCACCGGATACGGAAATCTTTAACTTTTGGTTCCATCGTGATTTTCATATAATCTTCGCCAAAATTTAAGCATAATTGAAATGTTATTCACGATGTGACTGAAATACTGTTAGAAAGGACGTAAAATCTTAAATCATCCATCCTTACAGAAGTACCAATTTACCTAAGACTAGTCGCTGTTATTTGTTCTGATGTCTCAATAATAAGGCTTAATTGTACTAATTTGATTTGGTTTGGCACATTTATTTTATCACTTAATTCTAAGTTTACGAACGTGTGATGGGTGATTTTTTCCAGATATGAATATATGACATTTCCTCCATATCTTGATTAGGTCCCCTGAGAAATTCTGCAGCTCCAGGATAGAATATGAAAAGTTCATAGATAATCGGCTTTATTATTGACGTTACAAAAACAATAGAATTAAGGAGACTTGGAACACCTCAATATTTTTTCACCATTTTTACAAAGGGGAATAACTTTCATGACTTCCTGATTGCTTTCCTGGAGGACTGGTCATTCAAAAAATTGATCTTCTCATAAAGGAAAGAATTTGCTCCTACTCGAGCAAATTCTTTCCTTTTAGAGATTACTCCCATTTAGAGGGAGGCAAAAGAGTTGCTTCCCCTGAAAGTGTACCAGTCATCTTAATAGCTTGAGCTACGAAGGTGCATTATGGCTGAATATCACTGCTTTATCGGTATGCACTTTATGAAAATTTGCAGTCTTTTTTCCAAAACAGGTTCACTGATGAGGCTTGAATAGTCGAAACTTTGAAGTATGAACCAGGTTTCTTTTTTCGAATGTGTTCTCTGCTCTTAAAGGATATCCTAAAGATCTTATTTTGACTTCACTTCAGTTGGTGTTGTGCCATGAGGCGGTCATAAAACGTCTCCCGTACATAATTCATAGTGGAGATCATTTTTTTACATTTGTCCTTTGAGATTAGTGGATATATGCTGAGAAAACAGAATTTTTTTTATTTGTTTAGGCTCTTATAATAATCATCGCATTTGGACCAATCAGTCTTTGAATCGACTAACTTATAAAAATGAAGAAATCACAGTATTCTTTTTTCTGCCTTTCGTCGCCAGATATTGTCAGGGTCACTGATGAGGTTTTAAAAGCCGAAACTTTGAAGTCTGGCCCATGTTCCTTCTTTTGAATATGTTCTCTGCTCTTGTAGGAACTTTTTTAGATTTTAAATAAAAAATTGCATGAAATTCTATTTATTTATTTATTTATTAGAAATTATTTTTGACAACATATACATAATATGAGTCAAAGGATTGGACGTAGGCTAGCTCTAAGTTGCCTTCTCAAAAGGAAATTATATGATGCAGTCGATATAATGACAGTCAAATGGTTTCTACCATACACAGTTATTTGTCTCCTTTTAGACTACAGATTGTCGTCAAATGTTTTCAAGGACTATGCAAATTTCCTTCTAATCGCTTGAAAACGTGACATTTAAATCCTCAACGTCTTCAAGATTTATTGTATTTTAAATCACCCATATGCTGAAAATTTGAGCCGCGACACGACAAAACCAACTAAGTGGAATGTGCGCGCCCAGCGAGACTCAGACCAGCCTTGGCCGATCAGAGTCTTCGCTGTGCGCTAAAAGGGTAGCTAAGGATCTAAGCTAGGTCCATGCCAACATCGAGGACTCTGATCAGACTGGGCGGATGCCCAGGCTGATCTGAATCTGTGATGGGCGCATAACCACTTTGTTGGTATTCTCGTGTCGCGGCTCAAATGTGTTATTTGTCTTGATTTCATTTTTGCTAGCTGTTGTTGTAGAATTGTTTCATCTCTGTCCTAAACGTGGATAAGTACACTTTCTGGGGGAAACAAATCTGTCATTTTTGTCTCGCCTGCGAAGCAGAGGCGAGACCTATGTATTGCTTTTCCGGTGTCGTCGTCGTCGGCGGCGTAAACTTTTGTCGAGTTTTTGCGTTTAGGTCATTTTCTCAGAAACTATAAGGGTTAGAGCCATGAAACTTGGTACATGCATACATCTGGAAGAGTAGATTTCAAAGCCATCATCAATATTGAGTCTTGACCTACATTTTACGGTTGACTGACTTCGCAATTTTATGTCGAGTTTTTGCGTTTAGGTCATTTTCACAGAGACTATAAGGGCTAGAGCCATGAAACTTGGTACATGCATACATCTGGAAGAGTAGATCTCAAAGCTATCATCAAGATTGAGTCTTGACCTATATTTTACGGTTGACTGACTTCGCAATTTTTTGTCGAGCTTTTGCGTTTAGGTCATTTTCTCAGAAACTATAAGGGCTAGAGCCATGAAACTTGGTACATGCATACATCTGGAAGAGTAGATCTCAAAACCATCATCAATATTGAGTCTTGACCTACATTTTACGGTTGACTGTCTTCGCAATTTTTTGTCGAATTTTCACGTTTAGGTCATTTTCTCAGAAATTATAAGGGCTAGAGCCATGAAACTTGGTACATGCATACATCTGGAAGAGTAGATCTCAAAGCTATCATCAATATTGAGTCTTGACCTACATTTTACGGTTGACTGACTTCGCAATTTTTTGTCGAGTTTTCGCGTTTTGGTCATTTTCTGAGAAACTATAAGGGCTAGAGCATGAAACTTGGTTCATGCATACATCTGGATGAGTTAATCTCAAAGTCATCATCAATATTGAGTCTTAACCTACATTTTACGGTTGACTGACTTTGCAATTTTTTGTCAAGTTTTAGCGTTTAGGCCTGTTTTTCAGAAACAATAAGGGCCAGAGCCATGAAACTTTGGTCATGCATTCATCTGGAAGAGAAGAGCTAAAAGTCATCATTGATATTGAGACTTTACAACATTTTACAATAATTACAATGACTTTGCAATATTTTGTCAAGTTTTCGCGTTTAGGTCTGTTTTCAGAAACCATAAGGGCTAGAGCCAAGATACTTGGTTCATGCATACATCTTTGCTGATTTAGCTCTGTTTTGTGACAAAGCGACAGCAGGCGAGACACCGCATTCCGCGGAATTCTTGTTATATTCCTCCCTTCTATTTAAAGGAAAGAATTTGCTATCATATGATCAAATTCTTTCTTTTAAGAGCAGACACCACTTTTGAAGGTCATCCATGGATAAATAGGGTAAGTCGCAAAAGCTGTCCCCCCTTTGAAAAACTTGTAGAAAAACATTGCGGTAAACACTTACTCCTTAAAACTGACCTTCAGTTGATTTGAAATTGAAAAGTTTTATTTCAAGTTGATCAGTCTTAGTTCCACAGTACTGATAGATGATATTGTGCATATGCAACAGGCTCTACTTTCATGTTTTGAGAAGGAGTCCCGATAGCTCAGTGGTTAAGCGCTGGCCTGCTGACCTAGCGGTCCCGGATTCGCGTCCCACTGGAAGTGGAAATCTTTTCACGTAAACGGGGTTCTATTGCACACAACCGTATATAAACACACTCCTATCGTCCTGATTTGACTGACATATTGTTGAAAAGAACGTACAATCGCAAGTCATCCGCTATCCATCCTTGTTTTGAGTGTCACTAATACAAAATAGCACAGACTTTTTTATTTTACGTTGTTTTGCTTTGTTTTCCTTGTTTTTTTTTATTATCTCTAAACAGATCTTAAAGAAAATAAGAATGGGCGGCAACAGTATACAGCTGTTTCTTGACCTTTTTTGATAACAATCAATGTTCTCTGGTCCACAGGATGATCTATTACTTGAGGTCGCTAGACCGTAGGGCACAGTACATGGTATGACTACAGCGCCAAGGGTGGGGCAATAGATTTGAGTGTCCCTCAAGAAATGGAATAGTTCTTGCATTACCAAACAAATGCAACAAATTATATTTATATTTATTATTATTATCATTATGCCAGGAAGCTTAGGTTGTGTCAGGAGCGGCTGTAGTGTAGTGGATAACACTCCGGACAACCAATCCAGGGGTCGCAAGATCGATCCCCCGCTTCTCCGGTCTTTCGGATGAGACTTTAAACCGAGGTCCCGTCTCCATATGACCTCGTTGTTGGTGGGACGTTAAGCCCGAGTTCACTCACTCACTCACTGCAGTTGTGCCTGATATCATTAGCGTAGGATCGGGCGATAGTCACAAAACGTCGATCACAGCTTTTCTGTTTCCTGTGACTTGCTAGACGACAGTCAAAATGACCGTTCATCTCTCACACACATTTGAAGTTGAAAGTGGTTTGGTAAAACGAGGTTTTATTTTCAAGGTCCAGTTGGAGTTCTGTTGATATGATTTTATATTATGATTCCATTTATGATCCAATATTCTTCGTTAGATGTTGAGGTGATATAATCTTTCATTTCCTATTAATTTGCTTCAAAGCATGTTTAATAATAAGAAACACTGACTCAAGTATTTGATATTAAGAAAATATTTGCCAGAGGAAAACGCAACAAAAGAATTGCTTATAACCAGAGTTAATGTAAGATAATTAAAATGGCAATAATATTCGCAGCCAATGAATCTGCAACCCTGTTGCTTCTAAAATCAGGTGTAAGAATCTATTATATCTTACTTCGGGCGTCGGAACTAACCATTCATCGTTGGGAGAATTGAAGTACATGTAAACGAATTTGGTCACTACTGATATAGCACAAAGTTAAGTTGGGATCGTACGTCACTGCATTGCATCCACATTTTGTCTGCCCTTAGATGAAGCTTCTTCACTAACTGACTCCATCAGTCGATTAAAATAAGTTATGTGACGTGACGTAACGTGACGTGACGTAATGTGACGTGATGTGATGTGATGTGACGTGACGTGACGTAACGACAGTTCACTTTTGATGTCACGGTAAATAAGCGAAATGACTGATTGTCAAAGCCTTTAAATGACGTACAACTGGCCTTCATTTTTTAAATTGTAAATAGTAAATAAGGTGTTAATGGAATTCCTTTAACATTAAGGCAGTTTGTCTCTTGAAATATATAGATAAGGAAGAAAGGCGTTTGAGTTCATATACGATTTACTAAGGATTCAAGCTTTGTGGATGGCCAATTTGGCATTATCTTAACGTCCCTTTCAACAGTGTTTTAGTCATAAATGGACGATGGGAAGACGATTGCCATATGGAAGTACTCTGTGCGATGTAGCACCATTTAGGTTCGGATAGAATCTCACCGCCAGCGGGGCCGCGTAGCGCAGTCGGTAGGGCACCTGACTCATAAGTCAGAGGTCCTGGGCTTGATACCCGGTCTGGCCACATACTTTCGTTTCTCCTTCCGCTGATCCAAGAAGGGCAGTTGTCAGTTACTGGCGAAAGTATGTGCACTTAGTACTGGTTAACCGCTTAGGAGATCTAAGCCTGCCCAGGAATAGTGTGATTTGGTTAACTGACCGTCCCGACATGATATGTCGCACCCCTGCGACCCCATTTCCCGAAGTCCAAATCGCTAACAACTCGTCCATGCGAATGTTCAGGGAGATTTTAAGGTGTACAGATACACTACCACGTTCTGTTGTCAGCTTTTAGAGAGGAAACATCTTTTGTGACTTCCTGTTTGCTTCTCTGGTCGACCGAAGCTTGTGTGAACGCTCCGTATAAAGCTTCCCCGAACTTCATCAAAGTGCAGAATATAGAGATCAAACATGGCTTTTCATGCATTAACGTTTGCCAGGTCCCTCGGGTGATGTTGAAAACCTCGGCCGAGGGAGATGTTGACAACCGAGTCTGAAGGCCGAGGTTTTAAACATCACCCGAGGGACCTGGCAAATGTTAATGCATTGGAAAAATATGTTTGATCGCTGTTATTGCATAAAGTCAACGAAATATTCGTTAAAATTTGCGAAAAATATGGCACTTTATTTTGTCACCATCCGGGACAGCCAACGCGCTAGTGCATCTTTTTATTGGTTTAAACATATTTTATTCAGAAATATCAACAGAAACAAAGATTGTATACGGTCAATCAAGGCTCAGAAACGAAAGCAAATACTTATTAAGTTCTTCTCCTTTTTATTTATATCCGTCTTCCTGGCCCGAGAGCATCAAGCTTATATAAATGGCTGCCATCATCCTAGTCAACCTCAGTATTCCTGAAAAGTGTCCAAGATGGTTGTTGCAAACTCATCAACAAAAAGCAGATACCTTGATCAAAGCAATAATTTCCATGCGGAACAAGCCTGGCCCATTCATGTACCATTCTGCAGTTCTTAATTGCTGAAAGCTTGGGATACATGTTTTCTTTAACACTTATTTACTCTCCATTTGGCATCATAAGAATGAAGACAACATCGCTTTGAAACCTGTGTCAGTAGGCCTACATGATGACGTTATAAGAGTACAAAGCATGATGACGTCATAAGAATATATATGTAGTACACCACCAATTGTTGTAAATTAACTGAAAGGGGAAAGGCAAGGCTGCATGGCAGAATTGTTTTAATTGCCCAGGCACCAGCATATTCAAAGTTGCGTACCCGTGCATCAACAGCGCGTGAAATCCCTTGTTGATATACGGCTTTTCGCCGGTTGATGCACGGCTGTTAATACCATACGGCACTGCTTAATATGCAATAATAGTTGTTCAAACTAATGACGTCGTTAGTTAACGAGACATTAAAATTTCAAACTTTAATATCTCAAATACCCCAATATTTTTGTTGAAATCTTTTGCAAAGCAAAAGCTTCTCACGTATTTTCAATGCAAAAGCTTCTTATATATTTTCAGCAAAAACACGTCAGTGCTTTTGGCTATAAAGTCACGAAATACCTAACGAGTTGAGCTCGTTAAACTAACGAGGCTTTGTACAATTGGGTCCAATCCTTTGGGATCTCTGGGCTTATTTCGAGTCAGGTTTAAATGAAGCCGGTGATAATGTTGCTACATTATATTACTGCATATGAACAAACGTCGTTACATATGACGTTTCGTATAACAGAGAATTAAATTATTTCAGAATGAACTGTAGGCTTGAGATAATCACACTTTTCCATAATAAGAATTTCAGGTACATGTAGCATCTCACTATAATTCGAGAGGAGCATGGCATACAGTGTATGACATAGAGGATATTTGACTTTTTCAGTGTAAGATGGATTTTTATTTCACCAAATGAAGACCAAAAGCAGTATTTTCACGAGTGCCGAAGAAGCCACAGTGAAAATACCACTTTAGGTTTCATGAGTGAAATAAAAAGTCATCTGAAAAAGTCAAATTTTCTATTTCTTTTATGCTTGAACGTCGCAATAATTCTATTTATTCAAGAGCGTCAGCCATCACAACAGAAACACAACTTTTTTTCTAGCCGTTTTGCGTCAAATTTGATGCTTCCAACGTGTTTATTGGGTATGATATATGTTGTAAACAAAGTTTGCAACTGAAAAAATAGCTTCAAATATCATTTTGATAAACAGATCTAAAAAATTTGCCAAAAAAGTGCCTACAGGAGACTGAAGCGGCCTGACGTCGCGTGCAGTAACAATGTCACGTGGGCGCTTTAAGTGACGTCAAAAACGTCACAATTACATGCAAACATGCGTGACGTAAATTGTGTCAAGCCAGATAAGATTTAGCTAATTAATCAACAAAAAATTGAGGTTATTTCACAAAAATCCTATTTCTGAAACAGTGAAATCGAAAGTGATAATTTCACTATCAGTTTCTATTTCACCGCGAAATCTCTATAATTCGTTATAAAGTATAAAAGAAATGCCCTTCTTGAATTATGAGATGACGTCATAGATCTACCATGGCAACTATGGAAAAACCAGCTGTTGTGCTCGGTACCTTGGCAAAATGACGTCTCGATGAAGTCATTTTGACATCAATATGCACTTTTATGTGTTATGATAACAGATCAATGACGGCATTAGTATCGGAACATGCCGTGCAGTGTATGACATGCTCCGCCAATTTTTCAATGAAATTACAAACTGAAATTGCTTCAAAACAAACTTCGAATTTCCTCAAACAAATGATTATTCTTAAGTCATTAAATTACGTGTTATATGCCATTTATTTACCAGATCACATGAATACAATTAGCATTTCTCTGAATCTTTTAGACCTGCAGAATATCAAATGATTTTAACATACACCAAACCCGTTTTACATGCAGCGTTTGGACTTGATTTGCCATGGTTTTACAATGGGCGCGGACAGACCTATAACAGCACTGGCGCCAAAACCGTCCCAATAATACTCCCTCCATGGAGAACTGCCTAAATTCTCAATTTGACGATACTTCGCACAAAGCGCGTACCTGCTGGGCAGACACCGTTGAATTCCTATTGAATCAACGTTGGTTCTACGTTGTCTGCTTGTTGGATATTTTGTCTTCAAATGTTTCTTAACAAGAGTAAAGTATGAAACACATCCTAGAAAATTGTATTATTAAGGCTTATTATTGCGGGACTTATTAGTCTCACTGGAGTAAGAACATTGCAATATTTCAATAATTAACGACTACAGAAATTTCTATGCAATATTTCATGATAGGCATCAAATGATGAGGACAAAGGTTGCTACATAGATTTCCTACTGGAACTATTTATTACCGCGCATTAATTATTTACACAATTAATTCGGTTTTGCGTATTAATCGCTCGATATATGAGATATGAAGTTATGACGGATGATTTATTCCAGACGCAAATGTGCGATATTTTCTTTATATCTTGATTAGATCCCATCGGGATTTTTCAAACTCTAGGATAAAATGTGATAAGTTCACAGAATTTTCGACTACATTGTCATTCTCGTGAGAGTCAAACGATATCTCATTTTAACCTCTCGTATCTGCCACATGGAATTGTGGTTAATTGTCCAATTTTGGATAGAAGATTGCCTTGGCTAGCTGATCTAAAGAAAACTTCCAAGCATTGCCGACAAACACGACAGGCCGTTACGGAAAATACCGGTTGGCCATGAGAGTGCTACATTGTCGTCAACAATGATAATATAGAGCCTAGCCAGCAAGCCTATACCGGCCTGATATAGAGGATCTTACGTGAGTGCTCATGTATTATTGAATTTATTAAACGAGTTGGGGGAAATATGCTTTGCCAAGCATCTTATCGGTTTTCACCAACGGGTTTAATGAATTCAATAAAACAGGAGCACGTATGCAAGATTCTGTTTAACATGTGACACTAAAATCGCATTTTATTAGCAAATTTGTGCTAAAACGCCACGATCTCTCTTTTACAAAATGCGACGTTTTTGGACGTCAACGCTTAACGTTACGACGTAATTTGCATATTTAATCCATTATCGATTATAATGCATGGCTTTATTACACTCTCAGATGCGACGTCATATGAGCCGCGACGTGACAAAACCAACAATGTGGTCGTGCGTCCAGCGCAGACTCAGATCAGCCTGGGCATCCGCCCAGTCTGATCAGAGTCTTCGCTGTCCGCATGGAGGTAGCTTAGACCCTTAGCTACCATTTGAACACATAACAATGAGTCTGACCACACTGGGCAAATGCCCAGGCTGATCTGAGTCTGCGCTGGGCGCACAACCACATTGTTGGTTTTGTCGTGTCGCGGCTCAATTATGAAAAATAGCATAATGTCGGAACTTCGGCCGTTGTTTAGGAGTGTCCAACTTCGCTTGCAGTAGATGTAGGTGGTGTTGTTTGGACCCTCTCCTAGATGACAAATGTTACCGCAAGATTCTATTAAATGGGACACCACAAATAATTACCATAATTGTGCTACAACTGGAACAGTGGTTTTACAGTGTAATAAATGCATTCAAGAGAAGCAAACGAAATGACAGTCTGAACTGAGTCTGCACTGTTTGCTCAGACCTATCTGTCCTTATTTTAAGAATTCTAAGGTCGAGTCGGGTAAATTCAGACAGCGGGTAAATTCGGACTGTGACATTGTTTCCTTTATTTGTCATTTGTTTGGAATTGAAACAAAATACACTGGGCAAACAGTGAAAATCCTGATGAGACGGCTCATCATGTTTGCAATGTTATGTCCGAATTTACCCGCTGTCCGAAGTTACCCGATTCGACCCTACTGTATGTTTTTGTCACTCATGGTAAAACGCAATTTCATTCCCCTCTGGAAATATGAAAATAAAACAAAAAAGTTTCTTCAAATAGTCAAATTACTACAATGCTTTAGGTTGTATGAAAAGCATATTTATGTAAACATTTTTTTGCTTTGAAGCTAAAAACGATGAAGTTGTAACGAACTCTTGAAAGCACTTTTTCCGGCTCAAGGTAGGGTTGAGTCTTTTGTCAGAAGAAATTTTGCCGTCTGTTGGAATTTGATCCACAAAACACAACCAACCAGCCGCTGTCGCCTGAGATGTCCCAAATTTTATTGGACCTGAAAAAGAGTAATTTCGGAATGAACATGCAATACCGTGACACCAACTTTATTAATATTTCTCCAAACAATAGATAAAAGACGTTATTACAACACTGCATGTACCCTAATAATCCGAAGTATCAGTACGGAAGAAATAAATAATATGAGCCGCGACATGCGAAAACCAACAAAGTGGTTTTGCGCCCAGCGGAGACTCAGATCAGCCTGGGCATGCGCTAAGCGCTTAATTGGTAGCTAAGGGTCTAAACTACGTCCATGCGGACAGCAAAGACTCTGATCAGCCTGGGCGAATGCCCAGGTTGATCTGAGTCTGCTCTGAGCGCACAACAACTTTTTTTTTGTTTTCTTGAGTCGCGGTTCAAATTATTATGAAGAACGAAACTGAATAGGCTGAGGAACAATATACTGCTCCTACACGAATAGTTTGATCAGTGAATGCATGTTTGCCCTTCTAGTGGCATTAGATTGACAATAACCGAATAGTAAATTAAAGCAATTATTGCAGCAATCGCTTCAGGTTAATAAGTACACTTTCAGAGAGCGAAAATCTGCAATGTCCATGTTCTGCTTCCTTTCTTAACAGAGATCAGCTCTGAAAGGAAAGTCAGCTCTGAAAGGAAAGAATTTCTCCCCTGGGAACAAAATCTTGTCTATAAGTGAAGACTGTTGCACTGTTTTTGGAAGGGCCACATTGTCATGGACGGGAAACAGGAAGTCACAAATGTTGCTTCCGTTTATCAAAATTACGAACTCCACGATCTTAGTTTTTCCATTTTAACTATTTCTGTTTCCCTATCTTTGTTAATACAAGTTAAGCTTTTGAAAAAGCTTGAGAGTTTATCTCTTAGCAAATGAATCTATAGGATGCAAGTGGTAAAGTAGAAAATTGGCAGCAATACAAGTTAATTTTGTTGTATTCTTAGATTTGTTGAAACTGTAGGTAAGTGGCGAGTTTGACAGCTGTTTCTTTTTGTCTAGTGATTGCTTGTATCAGGTGACCTTCAGTGCTATTAACTTTTGTTAGATGACCTGTACTGTTTAGTAATGGCTCTTCGTAAGTGGGCTGTACTCTCTGGTAAGTACTCGTATTAAGTGAGATTCTTGTATTAGGCGAGATGAAGTGTTTTTACAGCTCATGTCTTAGCAATGCTGGAAGGGACCCTGCAGCTGGGTGCGCCAAACTTTGGGAGCAGATACCGGTAAATAGTGGAACCTGTATTTAGCGTTAATGAAGCAGAACTTGTTATTGATCTGTACTGTTAAGTGATCTAACTGAACTTTCAGGTAACTGTTTTTATAGGGTGAGATAAAGTGTTTTAAGATATAAGCTATAAAGGACATGCATTAGCGATGCTGGCGAGAACCCTATAGCAGGGTGTGCCAAATGTAGAAGTACCGGGAAATAGTGGGACCTGTATTTAGCAAAAGGAACGGCGTACAAATCGAGTACGAATTCCTATCTTAATATAGTTATCCCCGAGGGGATAACCAAATATCTAAATTTACGGGTAAGACGACGTCAGCGTAATACCGGGGGTCCTTCTAATTTGGATAACAGTAGGACAAGGGCCTACTGTGCAGGACAAGGGCCTACTGTGCTCGCAGTAGGTGCGTGGGGGTTGTTTTGACATTATTTCTCTCGTCTATCATTGCTGTTTTCTTTCTCCCGCTCTTCGGGAGACGGCCTGATATAGATTGAAATACTGTCTGAAAGGGCCGTTAAACCCAAAACAGGATAAGAACTCGATAAGCTTTAGCTTCCGTTCTGATCCTTTAAATGTTCTCATGTTATGTAAATACATGTGGTATTGTGATGTTATGAAATAAGATATGTTTAAACTAAACTCAAAACAACCAACCAACGTCATTGACGTACACTTTAAGGTGCATACCTGCAAATATTAGGACAATTACTGTTACATGCGTGTCATAGAAATTGACTGTTGTGAACATCGATATCTTTCATAATGATGCGAAGTCTTATTGTTGAATTTAAGAAGGCATGATATTAGCCGCGAAACGCAAAAAGGTGCTTAAAGCAGACACTATAGGTCACTGCTTACAGCGTATGCGACAAGCAAAGGCTCAGATCAGTCTGATCAGAGCCTTTGCAGTTCGCACACATTAAGTATGGACCCTAAGGAATCTACATCCGCAAAACAAAGACTGACGCTAAACTGAATAGGTTCACAGACTGGTTTGAGCCGTGACTATTCGTAAACACATTAATAAGCCTATATTTTGCATGACACAGCATATCTTATAACAGTAAAGTTCCAGATAAGTTGGATATTGGATCGTTCTCTGTTTCTGCAACAAAGCATACATTGTATGACATTTTTTTCATATTCAGCAACAAAGCATACATTGTATGACATTTTTTCATATTCTGCAACAAACATATATTGTGCCCCTCATTAGAGACGTCTCTATGAAGCAATTGTAATGATGCCTAAACAAATTTTAATCATAATTATTCATAACAATACTTAAAGTCTGCGGCTGATCGGTGTCTGGTATTGTTCTACTCATCATTCTCACAGCACATTTTGGGATGTCTTTGGCAGTAGAATATCCATGTTTCAGGATAATGCTAAGTTCAAAACATCGAATAGAGTGAATTGGAATGGAATGGAATAGACGAAAAAAAAAACTACTTTTCATCAGATACAGTTCGCTTTCAGAGCCTCGGTGGGTACTCTTAGAGGGAGCAAATTCTATCTAGTTAGAATAACATACCATATAAACGGAAAACGGTAGATGAGATTAACCACGCTAGTCCATACACCTTTTCGAGCCACACCCAAAATGTCACTCAAAAGTCACCTGACAGTGTATAGCTCACCAATGCAACAACAAATTCGCATGTGACATAAACCCACAAGTCTGTGGGTCTGACATAGACCCACAAGTCTGTGGGTCTATGTCACATGCGAAGAAGTCGATGCATTGGGGAGGTATTATGCGCGGCTTCGAAAAGGTGAATTCCCTGTTTTAAACTATATTATTGTTAACTGTGTCCCAACTCATAGAGCAATAACAGTAAAGATTGAGACATGAGACAGAGTGGAAGATGATACAAAAGCTTGTAACATGCTGATAATACAGTGTATAATGAACCAGAGGCGCGATTTAAAAGATACCTTACGGCGCTTTCCCCAGCAGGGTTATACCAATGAATCAACATTAAATCAAGGTTGATACCACGTCATGACGTTGAATCAACGTTGTTTCAATGTTGAATCAACATTAAATCAGGTTGATTCAACGTCATCAACGTTGATTCAATGTTGATTCAACGTAGTGTGCCCATGGTGTTCATTACGCCGAGTGTGCCCTGCAGGCACATAACATTGAATAAACATTAAATCAACGTTGATTCAATGTCCTGGCACATAACGTCGAATCAGCATTAAAATTAACACGGATTCAAAGGCGTGGCATAGAATCAATGTTGATTCAAGGTTAATGAAACATTGAATAAACATTGTATTAAAGTTGATTCAGCGTCGTGCCACTGAATCAACACTGATTCAGTGTACACTTTCTTGAAACACAACGTTGAATCAACATTGATCCAATGTTTATTCAATGTCGTGTTCCCAGTGAGAGAACAGCCTGCTCATCTGCGCAAACAAATCAAAACATTCACTCTGCTTTACAGGTCCACCAGGGCTTTACATGTTGTTGATCAT
Source organism: Ctena decussata (assembly GCA_963989385.1). Lineage (NCBI taxonomy): Eukaryota > Metazoa > Mollusca > Bivalvia > Lucinida > Lucinidae > Ctena > Ctena decussata. Next base: position 12,762,129 of record OZ022509.1, read on the forward strand.
CAACAAGACCTGATCAGAATGTGCAGATGTGCATGTGTTGCGTCGGTACGTGTCGTAAGGTAAATATTCTCGCCAAGCGGTTCATTTATAAAACGCATATTCCACAGATCGCTCTTAAAATATTTAATTACGTGTCTTCAAGTTTCTTGTTTTCTCAAAACACACAGTTTCTTGATAACTGAAACATAAATGTGCAGATTTTAAAATCTTACCAAACGTTTGAATTTAAATGGACTATAAAAGGCATGGCATGTGGTAGAAATGGGTGCTGGGGTATTCAGGTAATTTCATTCGTTGGGTACGAGACCCTTCACAGTCCAGTGACTAATCTCAAGTAGAGAAAGCTCGGATCAGCTAGACTTCTACGAAAGCTGACATTAATTTGAGCCGCGACACGACAAAAGCAACAAAGTGTTTGTGCGCCCATGGCAGACTCAGTTCAGCCTGGGCATCCACCCAGTCTGATCAGACTCTTTGCTAAGCACTTAAAGGGTAGCTAAGGGACTTAGCAACCTCCATGCGGACAGCGAAGACTGATCAGACTGGGCTGATGCCCAGGCTGAGCTGAGTCTGCGCTGGGCGTAAAACCACATTGTTGGTTTTGTCGTGTCGTGGCTCAATTTTCTCATGACAGAGTTTTGTGGTATATGAAAATCAAATTCTTCTTCTTAGAAGTTACAGGAGCCCCGTTAGCTCAGTGGGTTAAGCGCTTGCCTGCTGATGTTGTCTGCCCGGGTTAGATTCCTGCTCGAGGCGGAGAATCGTTCAACCATAAATGGTGTTGTATTGCACTAAGCCTTTACCATCCTCCCGTCGTCCTGATATGACAGAAATATTGTTGAAAAGACGTAATCTTGCACATCATCCATCCATCTAAGGAGAACTGTAAACATTCTAAAAATAAGGACCCCTAAAAACCACCATAATGGCATGGAAATTATAGACTTAATTAGACTTGCCGTGTTAAGCTCCACTATTTTTTATATAATTTATTTTCATTCATTTCATTTTATTTTATTATTATTATTATTATTATCTTTATTTTTTATTTTTCTGTGTGTGTGTGTGTGAGGGGGGGGGGGGTCAAATGATTGTTTTCTCCATATCACACTGTATTTGAAAATATTTTTTACGTTAACAAATGACGTTTTTTTTCATTTGTGTTCTTTTTTTTAGGTGGGGGGGGGGAATGACTCTTTTCTGCATATCACACTGTATTTGAAAATATTTTTCACGTTAACTAATTACATTTTTTTAAAGACAGGAGCCCTGGTGATCGTCTGCAAACTAGTACCCACTGTCCTACACGTACCTAGAAGGAAAACGCCGTTGAAACACCCTCGTCTTGTTTTTCGCGCAGATTTAGACTAGTTCGAACATGTGTTTAACGACTGAAACTTAGAATTTGCGATAACAATGCAAATTACGTCCTCATTACAATAAATGCGATTTTGTAATCATCATGGCATTTAAAAGTAATTGTGTTTTATACCAACTACATGAAAAAAGTAGAGTTTAGCATCCAGAATGGCTCTATGTATAATTATACTTCCACAAGTATAGCTTTCACAAAAAGCTGTGCCCAGAATTTGCAACCATTAATAGCTGATGCTTATCTAATACATCATTAAAGCCTCAAAAATCTAGATTAAATCGCTTGTTTATATCTTAAAGGCCGACACCAAAATCTAGAAGTGGATTTCAAGCACGGTTGCAGATGGCATACTGTAAAATATGGTATGGCATGATAGATTCACAGTCTCCGAACTGACTGTACCCTCTCTTCCGGTTTTCATAGCGTTGAATCGAGGGTACAAAATTCGCTTGTAACCAGTAGTCGGAAATCATTATGTTTTGAGATTTTATCCGGAGTCCGCTTCGTCATTTATTGTTATTCAGCTTCGAAAATGCAAAGAGGTAAGTTTAATATAATTTGCTCTTCGGTCTTTTACTTTATTTCCCTGTACAATGAAAACCTCATGGCCGTCACAGAAATTTTATTCCGAGCAGCTGACTTTAACACGAGTTTGTGTCGTGCAAAACCTAGCTATCATCCTATTATCAAAACTAACAAACTGTAGATTGATAACGTCTTCCGTTTATTTTAAAGATTTTTTATAAAACATGTAAAAAAAGGCTCAAAATGGTTTTAGAATCATGTCAAGGGCGATTTGAATACTGTACCAATTACTACCCACCCATACACGACATTGTACAGGGCAATAAAGTAAAAGACCGAATAGCAAATTATATTAAACTTACCTCTTTACATTTTCAAAGCTGAATAACTATAAATTACGCAGCAGGTTCCGGATAATATCTCAAAACATAATGATTTCCGACTACTGGTTATAAGCGAATGTATGTACTCTCGATTCAACGCTATGAAAACCGGAAGAGATTGTACAGTCAGTTCGGATACTGTGGGATTGGTATGTGGTATAGTATGAAAATCCTTTACCATACCACATACCATACCAAACGGCCATACCAAAAGAAATTTCTGGGCATTATACCCATCATTATCAAATGCATGACAGCAATGATAAGAAGATCACCTCTGGGTGATCTTGTTATCATTGTTGTCAAACATTTGATAATGGTGGGTGCAATGCTTATATAGAAGTGATCTTGTTAACATTGTTGTCATGCATTTGATATTGATGGGTATCATGCTTTTATCAAGGTCAGGCTGCTATTGACTTTCGGAGACTACAGATCTAGAAGAAAACACAGGTTAATAATACTTTTGGTATGGCCGTTTGCTATGGTATGTGGTATGGTATGGGATTTTTATACCATACCACATACCAATCCATCATACCATACCATATTTTACGGTATGCCGTTGCAGATTCGGGTGCTGTGATCTAAGATGAACTGACGTAACCTAATTATGAGACATTATTGTTCTCATATTTTATGGAGCTTCACTATCAGTCAAACCCGTCCAAAGGACACACTAAAACTGGCTGCGTCAAACAGGTGACCCCTTAATGCAGGTTCATTTGCAGTGTAATTCAGTTCAAGGGACCCGGAAAAAATGGCTGCTAAAGCCAGGTGACCCCTTAATAGAGGTGACCACTTAAGCAGGTTTGCCTGTATTTGCATATATGTCGTGAGCGCTTTTCGCATAGATTTCAAGAAAGGTCATACGAAATACCGTATAACTGTATATGGTATCACAAAGAACACTATGTACCGCAAGGTACATATGAATGTACGACTTGTAGTGTTATAGACTTTTCAACAGTATATCAACCATGGGAGACGGATAATAAATGGCACCAGCCTCCAGAGAAGTAAACAAATATGAGCCGCGACAAGAGAAAACCAACAATTTGGTTGTGCGCCCTGCGCAGACTCAGATCAGCCTGGGCATCCGCCCAGTCTGATCAGATTCTTCGCTGTCCGCTGTTTAAGCGGTTAGCGAAGAGTCTGGTCAGAATGGGTGGATGCAAAGGCTGATCTGAGTCAGCGCTGGGCGCACAACCACTTTGTTGGTTTTCTCGTGTCGCGGCTCATTTGGTTTTCCTTAGAAAAATGGCAGAAAAACATGGTGGTGTACACATAAACCTTGACTGATCAAGTTAGATTTTCAAACAGAGGTTTGAAAATAACCACTAATCTTCCCAGCTACCTCAGAAAGATTTTAGTAACGTAGCATCAGTGTTGTTGTTGTTTCATTTCTCGTACCGACTTCTCCAAATTGCCCGGCGGTACGCGACCGGAATAGTTGCACACACCTTGCCCCGAGTGTCCGTCCATATCAGTGTTGTTTTCTGTTGAATTGACGTTTCTATGTCGTTGGTTCGACATTGTGTGCGTACTGATTTTTTTTATAAGAATAGAATAAGAACCAACAGTATTATTTCTGAGTGATATTGATTTAACACTTATATTTCTTTTAACCTTTAACACGCATTGCATCTTCTGTTTGAAGCAAAGGAGATATTATCTTTCATTTCCTATTTACATAGTTATTGAGATGTCATTACCTGAGCAAAGGGCGCGGTCTCAAACCAAGCAATTTACAGCAGCCTGATCAGGGTCAGCACTTTTCACCATCGCGAATCCCCCTGGAGAAGGAATTCTTTTCAACCGCAAAGAAGCCACACAGCTTTTATCATCATTGTATCGGTTGGATCATGATGACTGAAATATTGTTAAAAAGGCCATACAACTGAAAGTTTCCTTCCATCGTCTAAGGTCTTTTTATAGAAAGTCTACAAATAGTATTGCTGATGCGCCAAGTTCTCACGACATTAAATACACTGACTCTCATTGCTTCAAACACTGATATCTCAAAGTTCCCTCTTACATGTACATGTGTACATGTATCAAAGAATATAGATTGGACACATTTCCTATTTTTCCTTACTTTCAAACTCATGTTATATAGAAAACTACTGATATCTCATAGTAAATTTTCTGGGACCAGAAAATTTACAATGAGATATCAGTAGTTTAAGATGAACTTCGACTTCGAGATATCGAGAGTTATTGCATTGCTTTCACACTTGTCCATTTTTGGTTATGTTTTTGCAGGAAATCTACATTATTTATCATCGCTGTTTAGCCAAGGTCTCTCGGTATAAATTATTCAGACGCTAATAATTTAGAAAACAATTATGAGAAACAGCATAAGGCACGCGGCAAAAATTTTATCATCGCATATGCGATTAATTTCATCACATGCATATTATATGAATTCATGAAGTATTGTTAGAAACTGCCTGTATTCATGCATTTAAGGGGTAATGGTACACTGTCATGTTTTCCCACCATTTGATCAAAGGAAAACAAACAGTTGTATCTTACTGTTTGCTTTTCTTGAAGTAAAACACAATCCAAAAAGGTCTATCCTTAAAGAGAAGGATTTTCTCTTCCGGGAGGGGGGGGGGGGGTATTTTTTCCTTTGAGAGTTTGTTATCTTTGAGAAGGGAGTTCCGCTGAAAATACCAGCTCGCCTTAAATATCGTCATATGTCTCGTGCTTTTGTTTTACCTGAAGACGATTCTGCTTTTCTCTGAAATGATACTTTAAAGATAACGGATAAGTTCAGGGGCAACAATTCTACAAATTTTCACTTTATGTCCAATTTCAATAGGGGTAAACTCTTAAAAGAAAGCATTTGCTCCTCTTGGAACAAATTCGTTCCTTTAAGATGTTTACCATTTTCCTTCAAGATGTTTACCATTTACCCTTAAAAGAAAGAATTTACTCCGCTAGAAGCAAATTCATTCCTTTAAGATTATTACCCTTTGTGGGATGGTTACACCACCCTGCGACTCAAACAGGAAGTCACGAAAGTTGTTACCCTTTCAAAAACTGGTATAACAACTTCCAGATGCCCCAATTTGTCAACTGTCTGAGCAAGCTGTGTAGTGCAGGACACTGTACCTAAAATAGTTTGCCATTCCGACCGCACGTTTTGACACATAAAAAACAGTGAAATTTGTTTTCACTCCTGCATGGAGTATTCCAGGACAGCAGGCCCCGAGATTATAAAACTATTTTCATGCTCAACTCAGCTGAGCATGGAATTTTACCTGCTTATAAATAGCAAATTACTGATTAGTACATTTGTTTTCTTGCTCAGTTTATCTGAGTATGATTTTTTTCTGCTTATGAATATGAAGACGCCAACATTAGTTGGCATATTTTCATATTTATCCGTAGAGAAAATTTCATGCTCAGCTGAGTTGAGCACGAAAAAAGTTCTATAACTTCGGTACCTGTTCTCGTTGGACATTCTCCAGGGACTGTCCCGCCCTTAAACATTCACTCGTTATGACATCTCCGAGACAGCTGCGCGGAATTTCTCAAAACTTGTCTTGGGTGTCCCCCGTCCTTTTTAGGACTGGTTGTGTCTATTAAAAATGGTACCGTTTTGTCGACCCATACGGCAGGCTGCGGCCATCTTTGAGTTTACACATCATTTCATCTCCGACGAAACTATTATAAGATTTTATCGAAACTTGCTCATGTTTTGGTTATGTCTAAATGAAAATCGTTATGGTCGCCCATTCGGAAGTACGGCAACCTTTCTGGAAACCGAATATTCTATATAGGCAGCCAGCCCAGTGTTAGAATCTCGTTACCGCATCTCCTCTGTGACCATTAGGCAGACTTAGTGGATGACGAATGGATGACGCGACTGTACGTCCTTTTCAACAGTAATCCTGTGATATTAGGACTATATGAGGGTAATAAAAAAGACTGTGTCAAATGAAATCCCGTTTACGGTTCAAAAGATTTCCGCCGGTAGTGGAAATCGAACCCAGGACCGCAAGGCCAGCAGGCCAGCACTTTACTCACTGAAATACCGGGGGTTCCTAGAATTTATCGAACATTGCGTGATGATGCATTAAGGCTGAAGGAAAAGGGAAATAACTCTGTTCACTGGGTAAGAATAGATATACAATTTGAGGTTACCGTTTCACTGGGTAATGTAGTATAAAAAGCGGGATAACTCTGTTCACTGCGTAAGAATGCGAAATAAGAGATAAGATACGAGAATCATTGACATTTTGTTTTAATAACAATTTATGCAAATAGACCCTAATGAGAAATGAGATATCAGACGATCATTAACCGTTTTGATAATGCCGACAGGAATATTTTATGGGTCATTTCCAGAAACTCTGCAGTTTTCACTTATATTAGCGCCACTATTGTTAGTGCTGGATAAGGGTGGGTGGGGTTTGGTGATAATTTAGCATTATTTTTGGTCATTTTTAAGATTCGCCTCTCGTTCACTTTAGAGTCCAGGCCCAGAGGTTGTAAAACTTGAGTACATTCTCAAACTCAAAATAAAGCACACTGATTGGCTGCTTCCGAGCACATGCTCGGAAGCAGTGAATCAGTGTGCTTTATTTTGAGTTTGAGATTATTCTCAAGTTTTATAAACCTCGAACCCAGGCTTTGTCGATCAGTGAAGCACACATGCAGAATCACAAAAGGTTTTGTCCATTTTAAAGCGGCGGGGAAAACAAAGAAGTGTACCCTTCATCTTAAACAGTATATGCTGTGGCCTTCATTAGAGCTACCCCGCCTCGGATGCGAGGCAGTTTTAATGAGCACTAATACAAGATTTTTATCCTGGAAAATGGATAAAAAAAAAAGTCTGAATTATCATCAAATGCCACCTTTACTTAGACAAAGAGTGTTCACAAGGTTTTTGTGATTTTATATATTATAATATAAAAGGAATAATATTACGATTATGAATTGTGCTGGAGGTTGTTTTCAAAAACAGGTAGACCAGGCTTTTAATATTTTCTGGGAATACAAAACAGAGAGCAGAATCTCTGTTTCATTGTACTGCATTAAATTTATTTAGTTTTGTCTCTTGATTGACTTTTATTTGTGATTTTTATCATTATTATTATCAGTTTATTTATGTCTATTTATTTTCTTGTATTATTGTTAAACACCTTATGATCATTGTTGATATTATAATAATTGAGCCGCGACACGACAAAACCAACAATGTGGTTGTGCGGCCAGCGCAGACTCATATCAGCCTGGGCATCCGCCCTGTCTGACCAGACTCTTCGCAAAGGGCTTAAAAGGTAGCAAAGGTTCTAAGCTACCTCCATGCGGACAGCGAAGACTCTGATCAGTTTGGGGGGATGCCCAGGCTGATCTGAGTATGCGCTGGACGCACAACCACATTGCTGGTTTTCTCGTGTCGCGGCTCAATTATATTCCTACTGCATTTATCTATTTCTGTGAACGTGTTTCTTCTTTCAAATAAAATTATCTTTTGAAACTGGCGACACAGTTCCAGTCGCCATAAGCTCATGATTTTTAAGTAAAAATTACGATGAATTTTCAATAGCACCATGTTTTTTTGCCATTTTTACAAAGGATAACCTCTTTTGTGACTTCTTTTTTGCTTTACTGGAAGACGATGTCCTTCAAAAATGGCGTCTGCTCTTAAAGGAAAGAATTTGCTCCACATGGAGCAAATTCGTTTCTTTAAGAGTCGATCACCATTTGAAAGGAAGGAAACCAGTAATGGTAGAGTTGGTTCCCACGAATGTGCACCAGTTCACTTTAAATAAGTATTTTTTTTCATTTCAGGCAAGTAAGAAGGGCAGCAAGACGAGTCTAGACAGAGGTAAGGTAGACAATCATGACAGACCAGAGAGGAACAGTTTTGAATCAGGCAAGGCAACAGTTACCATGGTAACCAGCATGATTGTTGTTGCTGCTTGGTAGCGTCTCGTTAATGCTTGGCAACTTGATCTTGTTTGGTTAGATTATGCTGTCACATGTATTTTGTTACTTGCAAGTTGTTCTTTTATTTCGCTTAGTGACATCTCGTTGTTGCTGGCAACTCGTTGACGTGGCTTGGTTAGATTATGTTGTTTTTACACATGTATTTTGTTACTTGCTAGTTTCCAGTCGTTTCTTAGTGAATCTTTGCTGTTGCTTTGTGACATCTTGTTTTTGCTTGGCAAATAATCTAAATATATAATTTGTTTTGCGTGAAATGGGAACGGAAGTGCGATAAAATTTCTATTTGCAATAGATGTTGATAACCTGTAACTGTTGTTTCACGTGTCTAAATAAGAGTTTTTGTCGAACGCTCAGCCTCTGATTACTATTCAACATTGAAGAGTACAGACCCATCTAGAGAGTCTTACATGAGTGCCTATGTGCCTATGTATTATTGAATTTATTAAACGAGTCGGGGAAAAAGATAAGACGCGAGGCTTTGCCGAGCATCCTATCGGTTTTCCCCCAACGGGTTAAATAAATTCAGTTATACAGGAGCACGAATGCAAGATTCTATTTATCGTATGACACTAAAATCGCATTTTATTAGCAAAATTTGCACTAAAATGTCACGGAATTGCCATTAGAAAACGCAACGTTTTTGTGGACATGATGGACGTGAAGGCATAACGTTACGTTAAAATTTGCATATTTAATCCACTAGTTGAATATCGTTTATAATGCATGGCTTTATCACACTCTTCATAATACATGGCTTTATTACACTCTCAGATGCGACGACAAATGATAATTTGGTTTATTGTTTATGACAACTGTCGCCAGGATGAATACATGTAAGAAATGTTTAGGGAGAGGATCTTTATAAGAACTTGTGCTTTCGTTCCAATCCTATTATTTGTATTGTTCCAATGTGTATATGTATTGAAAAAATTTGAAATAAATATGTTTAAACCAAATGATATTTTTTTTTACAAGTAAAGTTTTCTAAAAAGGCTTGACCATTTAAATTTCCTTCATTTTCAGTTCTTATTAGATTCAAAGCAAGTCTATTGTATGACATATTTGCCATACCTTTTCTTGTTAATTACTGCAGTTAGCATATTAGCCGCGACACGAGAAAACCAACAAAGTGGTAGTGCGCCCAGCACACACTCAGATCAGTCTGGGCATCTGCCCACTCTATTCAGACCATTCGCTAAACGCTTAAGGGGTAGCTGAGGGTCTAAGCTACCTCCCTGCGGACAGCAAAGACTCTGATCAGACTGGGCGGATGCAATTCATTAATGAGCCGCGACACGACAAAACCAACAATGTGGTTGTGCGCCCGCGCAGACTCAGATCAGCCTGGGCATCCGCCCAGTTTGGTCAGACTCTTTGTTAAGTGCGCAAATGGTAGCTGAAAGTCTAAGCTACCTCCATGCAGACATCGAAGACTCTGATCAGACTGGGCGGATGCCCAGGCTGATCTGAGTCTGCACTGGGCGCACAACCACTTTGTTTGTTATGTCGTGTCGCGGCTCATATAATATTGAACAAGCTGCTACCTCTGGTGGAATGTCAAAATATAATATAGATTAACGCCACTGTGTTTTCTCACTGCAGTGCATTAGTCATTTGTAACTACGGCCTCCACCTTCGGAGGGTACCAGAGATATTGACTTTTCATCCAGCAAATCCCCGCTATAAGCCCCGAACTGCGGGACAAATTATTTGTAAACCACTGCTGTTTGCCGGATCCCGCAGCCCATTATGTTTTTCTCCAACTGCTATTTTTCCTGAAGGACAAAAATCCCGGCAATTGCACAGCGCAGCGAGGACGATGTTTCCTTCGCTATCTTTCGCCTTGACCCGGGGTCTGGTGGGTCGTGCACGTGGTTACAAATGGTTGGTGCATAATATACAAGTACTACCGTTCTGTTTTTTAATTGAATTGTATATTTAGCACAAGTAGCATAGGCAATAACAAAATTATTAGGACACTTAAATCATAACTATAAAGCTCGGACTTGACCTCAAAGAATATCCGAATCATTGTCGAACTATATTTGACTGCTAGATATATATATCCGAATATTAACTGAGCCACAACACAAGAAAACAAACAAAGTTGCATGTGTGCCACGCGAAGTCTCATATTAGCCTAGGCATCCACCCAGTCTGATCAGAGTCTTGGCAGTGTGCTTCAAGGGTAGCTAAGGGTTTAAGCTGGCTCCATGTGGACAGCGACGACTCTGACCAGACTGGGCAGATACCCGGGCTGGTCTGTGTCTTCGCCTTGCGCACATGCCACTTTGTTGGTTTTGTTGTGTCGCGGCCCATATCATAGTTTATTACTTTTAATGTATTTCAGAAATTAAGGAATTATTTCGTATATTTGACACAAACAACGACAGATCCATATCCCTGCACGAGCTTGGGAAGGCCATGAGGTACCTGGGCATGAGCCCAACACAGCAGCAGATCTCAGAAGCCATGCGAACATTAGATAAAAATGGTAATACGCAATTTAAAGAAATAATTACCAGCTCCAATTGACACCAGGCATGATGCGGTCGTGTCAAACCGTTTTATGAAAAATTATCACACCTGGTCTGGGTATATCTTGAAGTGTCGGGGCGTCCTACTGATTTGGATAATAGTAGGGCAAGGGCCTACTGTGCTTGCAGTAGGTGCGGGTGGGTGTTGTTTGGACATTTTTTCTCTTGTCTGTCATTTCTCTCTTCTTTCTCCCTCTCTCTGGGAGACGGCCCGATATAGACTGCAATACTGTCTCAAAGGGCCGTTAAACCCAACCAACCAACCGAAATTTCGGTTTGGCCACTTTCAGAAGTTTTGTGATAAGCTCACTCGTCTCTCTTTCGCAAAGCTGAAATTTTTAAATACTTATATAATTTGTATACAAAAAGGTCCGTTAGCATTTTACAGGTTGGCTAACTATTTGAGTGTATATTTTATTTAATTTCTAGTTAGGAATGGAATAGCGCGCCTATCCGGCGCGTTTATAACAGTCATGTCAGTTCGATGGTCGGAATTCGAATGAATGGTATAAATTAATGTGCTTAATATAGACGATTTAACTTTAATTTTTGAACATCAGCATTCACCAAATCTTCTCACTTTTTGGTTATGAGAATTGTACATTTGCTGGGTGAGTCTGCTTTTCCATTATTTTCCTAGCTGGTATTAGCCAGTCAAAGCATGCTCTTCTTTCAAAACACAACATGAAGATATATGTATTAATTAAGGACCCTTTCAGGTGTTTTGCCTGACAACAGCCATTATTTATGCATCAGTTTTAACAAGAGAACAGCAATTCAAGACTTCATTTCTTAAGCCTAATTAATGAGAGTTTCTCCTTTAAGAACCCGAAATGTCTAGTTTCGTTAGTCTTTCATTCATCTTCAAAAATTGACCCCCTCATGAGAAAAACCTGTTATAAGTCATTCCCGTATTATAAGCCAAGCCTGTGCAGTGCACATGCTGATCAGGGCTTTGTGTTTTTTGTTTCTTTTTTGTTTTTAATGTAAATGTCTTTTTGTGAAAAGGAACGATATGGTATGTACGAACAGAAAAGACTCAGAGCTGTCTGCGCATTGGCGCAGTCTGATCAGAGTCGTTTCTGTTCGTAATCCTGGCTAAGCGAAAATGTGATGAGAAAAGACCCTGGTCGTTTTTTGCGGCTGCACAGGTTAATTTGAGAATCAACAGTACTCATATGGCTGAAAGTACTTTTTCACAATACGGCAATCGTTAAAACTCTGAGTGAAGTGCGCACGCCCCGGCTGGTCTCCGGCCTGTCGGCCACAGCTTTTCCCATATGACTGACATCTCTAGAAACCTGAGTGAAGGATGGAAGGATGCTAGATAGGAGGTTTTACGGTCCTTTCAGCAGTATGTCAAACATATTACCCCGATGGAAGGCTGATAATGAAAGGTTGTTTGCAGTGGAATCCCTTTTACGGTTGAAAAGTATTCTGCCCCCAGTAGGACTTGAACATTGATTACTGTCTAAGCTGGCCGGTGCTGAAACTTCTGAGCTAATAGGGCTCTTTCTGAGCATAGGAAATCTCTCTTGTTGTCATATGCAGAAAGATCAGCTAAAGTATCGCGCAAATAGAGCAAGGTCTGTGTTTTATATGAGCCGCGACACGAGAAAACCAACAATGTGGTTGAGCGCCCATTGCATACTCAGATCAGCCTGGGCATCTGTCCAGTTTGATCAGACTCTTTGTTAAGAGCTCAAAGGGTAGCTAAGGGTCTAAGCTACCTCCATGCGAACAGGGAAGACTCCGATCAGACTGGGTGGATGCCCAGGCTGATCTGAGTCTGCGCTGGGCGCACAACCACATTGTTGGTTTTGTCGTATGTTTTTGACAATTAGTGCGAACAAGGAAGGCCCTTGTGACACCGGTCTTTGTTCGAGTTTGCTTAGATAAAATGATTGTTGAATGCAGATTTGAATAAGCAGACTTGATAACAAATGTTCATGTTTGAGACAATGTAAGAACAGATTTGTAAATCGGACTTTTAGAAGAAATACTTTTGAATACCATTATAAAATGAGACATTAAGTATTGATTCGGTTATATTCCCACTGTTGAAGTTCACGAAATTGCAATTGTCATTGTCATCGTAATATAAGATACTCGACAGAATGCATTAATACTGCTTGTAAGTACATGTATATGTTTAGCCATACATTTTAAGTTTTATTATATGCGGAGCTGTACCCACAGTAGGTAAAGTGAAAATTTGAAGTAGCTTAGTGGCCCTAGGGGCCGTAGGTGTCAAGGACCCACAGTATCTTAGCCACAGCATATGGAAGGTGGATTCGATCCCGCCTCCTTTCGCTGCCTTATTCACACTGCAATGTCACTGACTTAACCTACAGTTTTCATTTTTCAGACAATGGTAGAATAGACTTCCAAGAATTCTACAATTTTATGCAAGCTGAGATGTCGAAATTCCAAGACGACGAATTTATGCACCAAGAAGATGTGATACGATCTGCCTTCAAAACTTTTGACAAAGATGGAAATGGTTTTATTGATGCCAAAGAATTACGGTAATGTAATAAAAGGGTGTGGGGCACGTTTTTTCTCCGAAGCGGTTTGGGACATGTAGTGATTAGTCTGGCGTCCGTCCGTCCGTCATAGTCAAAAACTTGAGTACTCCATAAATCCCATATCGTGCCAATACTTTGATAATACTTGGTACAAATAAAGATCAATTTTAGAAATTCACCAGTCAATTGTAACCACGCCCCCAACCCTGGGGAATAGCAGGAACTTTGACTTTTATCCAGCAAATACCCGCTATAAGCCCTGCACTGCGGGGACAAACAGTTTGTAAAACCTACCTGGGGAAGTGGGACCGTTACTTCTTTACTTTGATAATTGATCCCACGTGATTTGATTGATTTGATGCTTAACGTCCACGGTAAACAGCTATGGTCATGTCGGGACGGTCAGTTAACCTAACCACACTACTCCTGGGCAGGCTTAGACCTCCTAAGCGGTTAACCAGTGCTAAGTGCACATACTTTCACCAGTAACTGACCACTGCCCTTCTTGAATCAGCGTAAGGAGAAACGAAAGTATGTGGCCAGACCAGGTTTCGAACCCAGGACCACTGACTTCTAGTCAGGTGCCCTACCCATTGCGCCACGCGGCCCGTGAAAAAAGTATCCAGAAAAAGAAAAAAACAATAGCAATTCATTTAATTTTTCTCTGACTGCGTCATCAAATTGTGAAGCTTGATGAATGCTAGTATAGCAAGTGGCAAGGACCGTGTTCATTTTGAACAAATGCATAGGCTGATCTGTGTAATTACTTTTTGTACATTCTGTAAGTTACTTTTTCTTGCGGTGCAAAACGTGGCCCGGATAACGTGGCCCGGATGTTCAGAACATTGTTAGCTTAACGAATCGTCAGTCAAAGATACGTTCAGTCTAATAGTACACTTACAGTCAAGGCTGCAAATATATTTTGTTAAAAAAAACGTGAGGAGCTTTTATAAATATTTTTGCCGAAAACAATGTGCGAAGCTTTTGCACTGCAAAAATGTGGGCTTATGCACAAAAGCTCCTCATAATTTTCGTGAAAAATCGTAGTGTTTTTATGTGCAATACGTTTGAAAATATAACGCCTCATTTACTTTTTACATTGTTAGTTCTGAACCACCGCAAGGGCGTAGTTACGTATACGGCAAATACGCAAGTGCGTATTGAAATTTTGTCAAAATTGACAAAATTTCAAAACGCACCTGCATATTTGCATGCTGAAATTTTATAAATTAGACAAGATTTCAATACCAATTACCAAAGTGGCTGAAATACTAGCTTTCCTTTCAAGAAGTAGAGCATAAAACATGGTTGTGCGTATCATGAAATTGCCCCTAGTTACGCCCCTGGACCGGGCCTTCGTTTTTGCGCATGCCCGGCAGCCATCACTCTCATGATTTCATTTGATATTTATCATTTACAGAGTTGCTATGAAGAAACTAGGTGAATCATTAAGTGATAAAGAACTAGAAGATATGATGAGGCAGGCAGATGTGGACGGGGATGGTAGGATTAACTATGAAGGTATGATACGACACCACTGAAGTAAATGACTTTCTGTATCTCAATAACCCCCGAATGACAAAAGCTGTCTTCGGGCCAGGTGTGCTTAAAATGAAGACTCTCTCTAGTTGGAGGAAATGCGCAGGCTGATTTCAGAATTCACTGTGCGCACATGGTTTAACGTCACTTTTCACGGCACGCCAATCAAGATACGTTTGACTAATGTTGATACAGCGTAATAGCGTTGCATTACCAGTGGTACGTTTTTAATCGTTGGATATCGACTGGATATGTATGACAGACCGTTAAAGTTCTAAATGTTGGGACAGACATGTCTGAACAAACAGTGCATGCATAGCCAGAACAAACTGCTCCCAAAAAAGCAGTCTTATCAGATTCTACACTCCTAGCCATTTTCTGTGCATCTTATGGACGCTTTGCTGCATTGTAAAACCATAACTGAGCAGCGACACGACAAAACCAACAATGTGGTTGTGCGCCCAGCGCAGACTCAGATCAGCCTGGGCAGCCACCCTGTCCGATCAGACTCTTCGTTAAGTGCTCAAAGGGAAGCTAGGGGTCTAAGCTACCTTCATGCGGACAGCGAAGACTCTGATCAGACTGGGCGGATGCCCAGGCTGATCTGAGTCTGCGCTGGGCGCACAACCACATTGTTGGTTTTGTCGTGTCGCGGCTCATTATTATACTATTCCAATTTAAGGACAATTGCAGAACAATGTCATGTTATTAATTAAAGGTGTCTTTTTTTTTTCGAGGCGCAGCCTCCTATAATTTCGATATTGTTCCACATTTCACAAGATTGAATTGGTCAAATAAGGCGTATGTCAAAATGTAGCCAACAATATCAGAGGTCAATAAATAATCTTCGTCTTTTCTCGTCGTACTGCACTGTGAGTTCTAGCACTCTGTCTTATGTTATACAATAGAAATTTTATCGAAAACAGACGCGGATATTCAAAACTTTCTTTTTTTTCGTCTTAGATCTACTTTCGAGTTCTACTTTCGGTTTAACCCTTAGAGTGCTGAAAAAATAATTCACCTGGCCCTAAAATGGGGGTAGGGGTATCTCAGAGGCCATAACTTGCACACACTCTGGTCGATTTGCTTGAAATTTTCACTCAATATGGCTGATGTGTGAGCTGCCATTTTCCGGAAGTTACCAAGGTCACATGACCTGCCATATTGGGTGTCACATGATACCAGCGGGAACCGACGTAGACACTTAAAAAAAAAATAGTACAGGATATTAGCGCCAGTGATATGCTTTGTATGACAAAAGTAATTGCTTGTCTGAGGGCCGCTGTTATTGCTAAATATTTATCAAGAGAGAAAGTTTGGAAGGATGAAGTTTAGTTGTCAGAAAATCGGGATCAAGTAAGTAGGGATAGCCACCTGAAAAGCTGATGTTGAAAATATCATAAATTTTTGACGTTTTCTCCGAGTTTTAAAGGTCAACAAATCAATTAGGTGGGTAAAACCTTGCTCTAGTAGAAAGCAGATTCCCTCTTGCATAGGACAACCGCAAATGATGGGGAGTACTTGATGTCTAGTGTGCCTGACATGCTCTCAAAGTGACCTACCCCCTCGAGAACGACTATAGTCGCGCTTAGCACTCTAAGGGTTAATACACACATGCAACATGTTTATAACTATTTTGGAATCAGGTAATTTCAAGAGTGACCGCGGTCCATTTTGGAATTCCAAATTCGACAGCTCAATTTTGAGATAGGTCGTTGTCGCTACCCTGTGTCAAAATCACGGTAGTGGGTGCCTACCGACATAGCTTACTTATTCAAGAACGTTATTGTCAAATCTTCAACTGGAGACATATAACAAAAACACTTCCATTTATTCTGCGCCGATTATCTTCTTTTTTTTAAAAACATTTTTCTTGTTATTTTTTATGGTAGTGGCAATGTTTATCTATTTATTTTTTTATTTGCAGAGTTTGTAAAGATATGGTGCGAATCAAATTAAAAGACGCTCATCCAGAATCATTCTTGTTATCGTGAAAAAAAAACATTATCTCAGGAGTTTTTGCTCAATGACTTCTATACAATTGTGACTTTCCGGCTATTTCCGTAACACATATAGCTGCGAAAATGTACCTTTATACCATGTGCGATCATCGGCGACTTTGTTCAGTCTGTTCATCTGCGGAGTATGGTCAGTGCTATAGTGTGAAAGAACATTTAAGTACATAGATTAGCCGCGACACGAGAAACCCAACAAACTGGGATATGCGCCAAACGCAGACACAGATCTTCTTGAGCATCCGCACAAACTGACCGGAGTCTTGGATGTCCGCATACTGTAAAACATTCCGTAGATTTGACGGTAGAATAACTGGAAACCAGCTGCCAGTCCATTTCCCGTTATTTTTGCGAGCTCCCGTAAAGATTGCAGGAATGATAAAGCATAGTAAGATAGAATGGAACAGATGTTGTTTTGGTCATATAACTCTTCAACACAATCAAGTGTTTTTCGAGTGCGGCCAGTTGACACAACACTACCATATCGTGATTTCCGACAATGATTTACAGGCAAACACCCGTAAAAATAACGGAAAATGGACTGGCAGCCGGTTGCCAGTTATTCTACCATAAAAACGGAAATATTTTGCAGTGTATGGATCTAGCTTAGACCCTTAGCTTCCCTTTAAGCACAAAGCAAAGACTCGGATCGGATCGGGCGAATGCCAAGGTTGATCTGAATTTTCGCTTGGCGCACATACCACTTTGTTGGTTTTGTCGTGTCGCGGCTCAGATTCACTCTCATTGGAAGCAAGTGCAAGCAAATCTGTCAGTTTTGTTTTGCCTCTTTCTCAATGGGGGCAGTCTTCAAAGAAAGTAATTTGCTTCTGGGGTCGTATTTATAAAAGCACTTAAGTCGTTGCTATGCTGTTGCTAAGGCTTAATTTCTATAAAGGAGATTTCCTACAACTACGAAATTTGCTCTGGAGACTGTTCCTCCAGAGTTTTATAAATACGCCCCCCTGGAGTCGCATGTTCCTTCTTTATAAAGTGCATTCCTTTTGACTGGAGGCCAAGGGAGAAACATAAAGTTGCTGCCCTGTGAAAACATGGATGAATGTATTAGCTGCGACATGACAAAACCAACAAAGTGGCATGTGCGCCCAGCAAAGACACAGATCAGCCTGGGCATCCACCCAGTCTGATCAGAGTCTTTTCTGTCCGCATGAAGCTAGCTTAAATTCTTAGCTACCCTTTAAGCGGACAGCTAGACTCTGATCAGACTGGGCGGCTGGCCAGGCTGGTCTGAGTCCGCTGGACGCACATGCCACTTTGTTTGTTTTGTCATGTCGCGGTTCAAGTATGAAGATATATCCAGCCACCTTAATGATTATTTCAATTTTCCTTACTGAAGCCTCTCTTGTTTCATAAATTTCACATGAAATCATCAACACTATGACTTTCTGTGTATCATATTACCGTATAAATGGTAATTTTTGCGGTGTTCCATTTTCTCGGTATTTCGCGGTCACTTAGAAATCGCGAATATTAAAACTGCGAAAATATCCTGTTTCTTACAAAGTGTTTTCTGTAGACACAGTGTTCATATATACTAGCCAAAAGTTCTAACCGGCCACTTACATTTTATCGATTTTCATCAAAGCCCCAAACGATCTTGCAATTTTATTTACATCCCCAAATAGGCAGATGTGTCAGTCAACTTAGCCTATAGAAGATTTGACAAAGTTCTTAACTTCACATCCTGGATGCGCCGATGAACACAAGAACCCCCATTTTTAAAATTCACAAAATCCAGCATTTCGTCACAATTTGTGAAAAGTCACTTTTTGAAATATCCAATTTACCTGAGCAAAACCACTTAATTACTAAAGCAAATGACTAAAGAAACAGATTTATGCAGAAATAAACACTCTTCCTGCATGACGGTGGTCGCTTTGGGTCAAAATTTTAAAACTTACCCCACCACTCAATGCAAATTCTTGTTAATTTTGAAAATGGGGGTACCCGTATACATCTGTGCCTCCTGGATACAATGTACTGAATATTGCTAAACCTTTTAGTGGCATGGTTTACCGACACATTCGCCTATTTGTGGCTGTAAACTGAACTGTCAGATTGCTAATAACATTGAGGAAAAATGATAAAAACTAAGTGGCCGATTAGAACTTTTGACTAGTATATTTTGTTTGTGTTTGCTTCGGTAGTTTCTGGTACTTTTCACCTGAGCCAGTTCTTTCACTAACCTGTGGCGGTCCTGCCGCAGGTTAATGAAAGAACTGACTCAAGTGAGAAAGAAATAGTTTTGCTTTTCGAACATGTTGCTAACCGCGAAAATTAAAGATCGCAAAAATTAATATTTATGTTTTTGACCTTTAACCGCGAAAATCTGAACCCGAAAAAATTACCGCGTATACAGTGCTTTTAAATGGCATATCATCGTGTAAAAAGTTGGCATATTTTTTCAATAGAAAATACAGTGTTCTGCATGGTATCATAATGTTACGGGCCATGATCGCATGATCAAATTTTTTTTTCATTACGACGCCACCCACTAACAGCGACGTCACATGAGCCGCGACATGACAAAACAAACAAAGTGGTATGTGCTCCCTGCGAAGACACAGATCATCCTGGGCATTTACCCAGTCCGATCAGAGTTTTCGCTGTCTGCATGGAGCTAGTATAGCTTAGACCCTTAGCTACCCTTTACGCGCACAGCGAAGACTCTGATAAGACTGGGCGGATGCCCAGGCTGCTCTGAGTCTTCGCTAGGCGCACATGCCACTTTGTTGGTTTTCTCGCGTCATGGCTCAATTATGATTAAATTTTTCTTATGGAGAAATTATTGTAACTACCTTCAGTTCTCCATGTAAGTATGGATAATTATGAGATGGTTTTCCTTATTCTTGAGGATGTACATGTATGCAAGGTTACTTATGAGATGATTTTCCTTTTATATTCTTAAGGATGTATGCAAGATCACACCTCAATTTCGGGGTCCATATCTGTGTATCCTTAATATTCCGGAATTGTCAATGTTTAAAGGACTTACGATTTCGGACTCATGATTTGGGTACTTTGACCACTTTCATTTATGAGATTAGTTTCCTTATTCTTAAGGATGTTTGCATAGATAATTATGAGATGATTTTCCTTATTCTTAAGGATGTAAGCAGGGTTAATTATAAAATGATTTTCCTTATTCTGAAGGATGTAAGCAGGGTTAATTATGAGATGATTTTCCGTATTCTTAAGGATGTATGCAGGGATAATTATGAGATGATTTTCCTTATTCTTAAGGATGTAACCACGTTGGTAACTAAACGAAAAGGAGTCCTAGCTCCAAAACTACACTGTTAAAAAATTCCGTAGATTTTACGGTAGAATACCTGGCAACCAGCTGCCAGTCCATTTCCCGTTATTTTTACGGGCGTCTGCTTGTAGAACATATTTTGAAATCTAGATATGACACGAGTATTGTTAACTGACTGCACTCGAAAATACCTTAATAGTATTGAAGGGCATTTTGACCAAAGTAATACCTGTCTTATTCTACCCAACTCTGCATGATGTTTCCGCCAATGTTTGCGGGCACCCGTAAATAACGGGAAATGGACTGGCAGCTGGTTTCCAATTATTCTACCGTAAAATATACGGAAAATGTTTTACAGTGTACTTGCTCATCGGGGCTAAACAAATTTGTTAACCCACGATATACAGTTCGTTTGGGAACTAGGATTGTTTTTCGTTTGGTAACAGCCCTTGTAGACAAATAGTTAACCAGGGATGAATCTGGTCTGGGAGAATAGATTGCAGCTAACTAAGACTAGTGATTTTTGGCCCACTTTTCGCTGATGGAATATCTTCAGGGTGGATGATCATGTGTTTTGCGTCATTTTCTTACGTCATTTTAAATGAGGAAACACCGGACATTCCTTACGTTTCACTCAATATTTTTTTTATTTTGCAGTATGCATTTGTTTTTCATATGAAGCGCAGAGAATATGTAATCATGAGTAATTGATATTTGCGATTTTATCGTGCGTTTAATAGTCTTTCTATTTAATCGTCCCCCAAATTTTAGAAACCGGAAGTAGGCGTTGGTGTTCTAGATCACTTTAATTGTTGTTGTTGCTCCGAACTGGGAACGGTTTAAACATGAAGACTTATAACCTCTCAAGTGAATACGAGAATTCCTGTTTAACCCTTCTCATGCTACGATAGTAGCCCATCTGACCCTAAAAAGGGCTTACCCTTACACAAGAAGCCATAAATTCCCTAAACTTTCACCGATTTTGTTGAAAATTTCACCTACTTACAACGAGATGTAAGCCGCCATGTTCCAGAATTCGACTGTCAGATGACCTAACAAAATATGGTGGTCACGTGACTAACCGGCGACTATTCAAGAGATGCTGACTGTAAGCATCGAGCATTGGCTCATAATAACGTGGAAAGTCGAAAATTACGGATTTAGCTGGTATTTTGGGAAATTGATATATACCATGCTTGTTTGTGTTTCACAAGTTTTTAGCGGTCAGCGTTCGGCCGTTTCCAGAGTAACCAGGATTCCATTTTGAAAATGTCAATATTAAGACCTTAATGTAACATTCCCTCCCTAAAAATTTAACAACAAATAGTATCCTATTCTGTTTTGTTTGACAATACATAGCTGTGTAATGAGGTTACATAATATTAATGTTTTCTGTCCCATATCATCAACGGAAGAGCTTTTACTGGAAAAAAATAGACCCAATTTTGAGTGAAAAGTACGGGTTTTATTCGCCTAAAACCTGAAAATGGCAGTCACGTTTGAAAATAAGGCCATACTTACATGATAGAGCAAGGTTCGAAGTTTAAGAATGTCAAAAAAATAGGTGTAAACTCGCAAAGTTTCAAATTTTATTCATCTTTGAAATGTGTCAATGTTGTAAAATTGTAGCAAGGGAGTTAAGTCAGTCTGGGATTATCTTATCTCCCTTGACAATTACAAATGTGCGAACACTACAGGTAGTGTCAATGATCTTTCATAATAAAAGCATCATTAAAAGAATAAGATAACTGTCAACAATGCTCATTATGACCTTTTTAGATCTATGAAATTGGTCCGTTCACCAAGACTGCAGTTGCAGATATATTTGATGACAAGAGTTGTGCCGAGCAAAACGTCTGCAGAAATCACGGAATAGAAGAACGGAGTAAGCACATTTTATTTGCAGCAATATGTTTGCTTTTTCTTTATTTTATGTTGAAATTAATAAATTTACTAGTTTTTCTTGAATAAATTACTTCTTTGAAGCAGGTAAAACACAAAAGCAGGCAGGTTCAGGACAGAAAGTGGTGTAGGCCTACTCTAGCACAGTGTCTATTCACCGGAGGATAGGCTGAAATATTCTGTGACCTATAATCGTGATATTACATAGAAAAACCAAGATTTGATGCATGAACGACTTTTAGTTTCACATCTTTTTAACAGTAGTTCAGTCATATCTTTGCGACTGGAGGAAAAAGTGTGTGTGTGGGGGAGGGGGGAGGGGGGTATGAAGGGCTCTGTGTGTGTGTGCAATTGAGACTTATTGCCCATTGGCGGTTGGAAAGATTTACGCCTCCAGCGGGTTTCGAGCCCGGATAGCTAGGCCAGCAGGCCAGGGCTTAACCTACTGTGCCACCGGGGCTCCTGGAGCAGCAAAGAAAGTCTTGTAATTTAGGTAATCCTGATAGGGTGCCATCTAAAGTATACGTGTACATGAGTGATTTATTCATCCCATCCACTTCCCTAATTTCATCTACTTTCTGTAGCTTAACGAGTGAAGCGCGGGCCTGCTAAGCTAGCAGTCCTTGTTCGAATCTCAATTTCTGAACGCAGAATTCTTTTATCATAAACGTGGTGCCATTGCACACAGTCTTTCAAAATCATCTGTGCCTTGCCGCATGACTAAAGAAATGTTTAAAGGGTCATAAAAATAAAAATGCCATTAACCCTCTTCGTTTCACAGTCTGCCATCTAAATTTTAATTTTTGGTGCTATAAAAATGTTTATGCCCATTTTGTGATGAAATTACAATTGGTTTGACATGTGATTTTTCGAACCATAAAACATTGAGCAAAATGATGCTCGCTGTTTACAGTCAGCTATTCTTAACTCTCTCCGGCTTCGCCCTCGAGAATTTAAAACATTTTGCGATTTGCACTTCAACAGCATGTATCAACCAGCGATTACTCACTGGTAAAAAATATATATCTTAACTAGTACTATATCATACATTTTTTTCACATTTGTACACTCTTTCTCTTCCCAAAATGGTGATATCGCTAATGCATAATAAATTAGTTAGACAAGCGCTAGTCTGATGGTGAAAAGGTTACCGTTAATAGGAAAACAATTAACTTTTTTTCTTCTTTTTTCTGGCCAGTCTATAAAACTTGAATCTGTTCCTTTTCTGATATATACATAAGAGAGAACTTAAAAAAAATCGAGCAAGCTTCCAATCAAAAGTTAGCAAAATTAGGCGCTCAGGGAAGGGATTTCTCATTTAGCTATGTATGTACAAAATACATCATTGTAATCAGTGGAATAACAGCTTTCAGCCCATACGTTATAACAGACTCGCAAATATTAATTTATATATGTTATTTAGGTCCAAAAACGAAGATTCGCGTAATTTGAATAAATTGTGTTAAGAAACTTATGGTTTATACCTCGGAAAGAAAAGTATGTGCTGAGATGGAAGAAACTTCTCATTGACGCATTTCTATAATTTTTATACCAGATTAAAGAGCTTGAAATGCTCTTTCGTGCTAGATGTTATAATTTAATGACGGAAAATATATTAAATAAGTAAATGAAATTTATTTATGAGCTTTTTTACATTTCGCTATTAAACTGAGAACCGTATACAGGTAACTGCTTATCTCCGGCCCTCTCGCAGATTATCGGACAATCATGGCCCGTAACTATAACGAGAGTTCTTCCCTGTGGCTAATACATGTGACTTATTAAGTTCAGTTTAAAAGCTAAATGATAAAAATTTGATAACATCATATAATAACATAAAAAAAACTAATAAGAAAAAAAAGCGGTGACAATCGAACTCACGGCCCTAAGGTCATGAGTCGTGTGCTTTAGCTACTAGGCTATGAGGATTACTGAAATATAAAGTTTAAATTGGAAAGACAAGACAAGAATACCGACTCTGCAAAGCTGTAATATTTTCGTTTCGAGATTGTGACCTCCTAGCTTTGATCAGTAAATAAATTTTGTAAGTAAGATTTAAAATTAGATTGACACTATCGCTTTTTCATTCTCAGGGCACAATTCAAATTCACAGTTTACCGTTTGTTTGAAGACATTATGAAATACGTACTAATGGGTCGTTCAAAAGGCTTGCGTTTCTAATCTCAGTTTGTTGAAGAACCCTCTCGGAGATTATCGGAAAATCCCGTAACTATAACGAGAATTCTTCCCTATGCCTGCAATGTGTGTCCCGGTAGTAGGAACTGCAGGATATTATAACTATAATGATCTCAAACTCTCAAAAGTAGACTTTGTAAATGTAAAAAATCGGTACTTTGTTGTCTACGGCCACATCATGTTGAACACCAATTCTCGTCCGATCACCGAAGTTAAGCAACGTCGGGCCCGGATAGTATTTGGATGGGTGATCGTCTGGGAATACCGGGTGCTGCAGAGTTTTGTCTGCTTTTCTTGATTTATTCTGCTTTTCTTTATTTTTTTTCTAGTCTTATTTTTTTTCTTTGTTGTAGTTTTTCCCCCAATACATGTATTTCTAAGCTGTGCGAAGGAAAATATGTATCTGTCAACGTGAAAGACCTTTTGATGTATACCGTTTACCGTCTACTGTGCACTGTCTACTCGCTCTTCTTTTTTGGAGAATGCTGAAAGAAGTGCATGCTGTTCGCGGTTTTCTGTATACTATTTACTGTCCAATGAAGTGTCTACTGTCTGTCTACTGCGTCCTGTCTGCTGCAACATAGACGTGGTGCAAGCACAGGGGTATTGGTACAAAGTCGCACCATGTGCATCTGTTTAAGCGCATCCGGACTCTACAATGATGTACCTTCAACCAAAGTGGGGTCGCACAGACAGATGGAACCCACGTAAGCACCATAGTAAGCTGCACTTTATGGGGGTTGAACCCTGGTGGCCCGTAGGAATAATAAATGCATGTCAAACTTTCCATGATGCGCTTACTTATATTTAAGCAGTAAAGCACACACGCAGACACATCTAATAATCTGTACATTGAAGTTCTGCTATAGTTAAAAAAAAAAAAAAAAATACTAAATAAATTAAAAAGGCAGTTATGACATTTTTTCTTGTCAGTTTTAGTTTTGTATGATCGAAATGCAGAATTTATCATTTTTGGTCATATGCACAAATTTTGGCATTATTTCTTTTCGCTACCGAATTGCTTCCTTCGTCTGAAGATCGATGTTAATGAAACGTGGACCTAGAATATTTAGTCGTGACTGTAGACAGACTTTTCTTCTGATTCCTGATAGAAAGTAGAAGACACGGATCAGATCATCACATTGATATATACTACCCAGCTGGCACACAACGTTATAATGACGTCGCATTGATGTCGACGCAACCAGATGACATCGCATCGACGTCATTCTGACGCCATGTGCCCGCTGGGAAATACTTTACTGCCCAGAAGGCACAAGACGTCGAAGTGACGTAGTATTGACGTCGATGCGGTATGGTGGCGTCGCATCGATCCAATTTCGACATCATTACGACGTCATGTGCCTGTTGGGTGTCTTGTAATGCTGTCAAACAATTTGCTTAGTTTTAATTTACCCTCTCTATTGGGACACCTTAAAATTACTGTAATTATTCTAAAATTTGAACAGGTGCTTATACTAGCCGACATTTTGTCAAAAATACTGACAGTATATGACGCATTACACATCTTGATCTGATTCTTAAGTAATTTCTCAGATACATCTATCCCAAAATATAAGATTACTGCGGCAATTGTTTGTTAATCTTGCAAACTTTGGGTTACATCATTGATAATCAAGGGTCAGTCATATTTGCACGTGCAATTTATGCTCATCTATTGTGTTTCAAGAACGTTATGAGCCTTGTCCGGTCAAAATATGTTTGACGCTATAAGCAAACAGTGGGTACCAAGGTAAGTCCATGCAACTGCGTAGTCTGTCAGAGTAAGAGCAGTGCACCTTTTGATTCCCAGAAAGCATACTAATTGCGCCTACCTTGTTCTGGTTGTGCTAGTGTACAGACTGGTCTGGACATGGGTGTTTTGTAATACCATAAGGCTGATTTTATCACGACACGATTCAAAATGGCCTGCGAAAGGAAAAAGTGTTTTCAGCCCAGACTGTTTGCAGTGAAATATGTATGTATACGCAACCAGGAGGTACCAAGATATGTCTACGCTCATGTGTAGTTTACCCTGTTCTGATTGCGCATGCGTCTAGTCTAGACACGAGTGATTTGCGTATGGCATAAGACTGGTTTTACCAAGACACGAGGTATGCGCAAGGAAAAATGTGTTTCACCCCACCTTGGTAAAAGTGAAAGCAGTCCCATTAGTGTCATTTCTTTTCGCACTCTTTACGGCGCTCCAGTGTATGATGCTCAAGATTGTTTATACATGTTGTGAACGCATAAATGGTACCACAGACTGGTCTGATTCTTCTCGTCCCATGTGGCAATTTTCTGAGGGTGCAGCTCTTGGGTTACATCATCGATAATTAAGATAATCAAGGGTCGGTCAAATTTGCACATGCATTTTATGCTCGTCTCTTTTGTTAAACGTTATGAGCCTTGTCCGGTCAAAATATGTTTGACGCTATAAGCAAACAGTGGGTACCAAGATCAGTCTACGCAACTGCGTAGTCTGTCGGAGTAAGTGCAGTGCACCGTTTGATTCCCAGAAGGCGTACTTATTGCGCTTACCCTGTTCTGATTGTACTAGTGCATAGACTAGTCTGGACATAGGTGTTTTGCATATACCATAGGGCTCATTTTATCACGACACGATTCAAAATGGCCTGCGCAAGGAAAAATGTGTGTTCAGCCCATAATGTATGCAGTGAAATATGCTACTATACGCTACCAGGAGGTACCAAGATATGTCTACGCTCATGTGTAGTCTACCCTGTTCTGATTGCGCATGCGTCTAGTCTAGTCACGCGTGATTTGCGTATTGCATAAGACTGGTTTTATCACGACACGAGGTATGCGCAAGGAAAAATGTGTTTCACCCCATCTTGGTAAAAGTGAATGCAGTCCCATTAGTGTCATTTCTTTTCGCACTCTTTACGGCGCTCCAGTGTATGATGCTCAAGATTGTTTATACATGTTGTGAACGCATAAATGGTACCACAGACTGGTCTGATTCTTCTCGTCCCATGTGGCAATTTTCTGAGGGTGCGGCTCTTGGGTTACATCATCGATAATCAAGATAATCAAAGGTTGGTCATATTTGCATGTGCATTTTATGCTCATCTCTTTTGTTGAACGTTATGAGCCTTGTCCGGTCAAAATATGTTCGACGCTAAAAGCAAACAGTAGGTACCAAGATAAGTCTACGTAGTCTGCGTAGTCTGTCGGAGTAAGTGCTGTGCACCGTTTGATTCCCAGAAGGCGTACTTATTGCGCTTACCCTGTTCTGATTGTACTAGTGCATAGACTAGTCTGGACATAGGTGTTTTGCATATACCATGAGGCTCATTATATCACGACACGACTCAAATGGCCTGCGCAAGGAAAAATGTGTGTTCAGCCCATAATTTTTGCAGCGAAATATGCTATTATACGCTACCAGGAGGTACCAAGATATGCCTACGCTCATGTGCAGTCTACCCTGTTCTGATTGCGCATGCGTCTAGTCTGGACACGAGGGATTTGCGTATGGCATAAAACTGGATTTATCACGACACGAGGTATGCGCAAGGAAAAATGCGTTTCACCCAATCTTGGTAAAAGCGAATGCAGTCCCATTAGTAGACTAGCGCTTGTCTGATAGTGAAAAGGTTACCGTCAATAGTAAAAGAATTAACTTTTTTCTTCTTTTTTTCTGTCCAGTCTATAAAACTTGAATCTGCTCCTTTTCTGATATCGAAGAAGTCGAGCAATAAGTAAAGACTGGCTGTAAGAACACAGTGGTAAGAACTGGGAAAATAGGATGGATGACTGATATAACTTCTTCGCCTAGTGGCTAGGCTATAAATTAGTGGGTGGTGTATCTTAGCAGCACTTTAAATTTGTTCATTAGAAATAAATGAAAACCATAACTGATACAGAAATCTAGTACTGAACTTCTTTTAAACCATATCGATTCTAATGCAAATTAGGAGGTGTATATCAGTTACATTGTTTCAGGGTTGTTTTGAACTGATTTAACACATTTCATGCATTCTTACCATAGAAACAACATCTACAAATACGTTTCTACATCGTTATTTGCAAGGATGGAATATAACAAGTCTCATTTTTTTTTTTTTTTTTTTTGTAGCAAATTCAATTTGACAGAGTGGTAATTAAGGAAAAAACTAGAAAACTGTTGTTTTCTGTAAAATTAGAATCGCAAGAGGGAAGCCATTTGCACGTGCATTTATTCTTTAGTTAGTGAAAAGTTTACAGCTAATTGTTTTTGTTATGAACTGTACTTATGGTGACGTTTCAAGACATGTACTGTCACCAAAAGATAATTTGGTTCCCGCGCAAATAGCCTTGCCCGACCATTTAAGGATAATAGGTAAAACGGGTAGTGAACAGCCCTGAGGCAATTATCCGTCGGTTTGGAAATCACCATCATAGTTATTATATTCTTAATATTACTCTGGATAAAACAGTTTGTACATGGCCGAGATGGTTATGGGCGAGAGTAGCAAAAGATCTAACGTAGTAAAATGTGAGTTCGAATCCCTCCCGCAAAATTAGTTTTTCTTCAACGATTTTTTTCTCTTACATTCTTCGTTTTCAATATTGTTTCTCTCTAATTGCTTCGACTTGTTCATCTTTTATTTACTTTTATTTTTAAGAGACAACTGGACGGGCCGCGTAGCGCGGTCGGTAGCGCGTCTGAGCCAAGAGCCAGATGTCCCGTGTTCAATACCGGTCCAGCCACATACTTTCGTTCCTCCTTCTGCTAAATCAAGAAGGACAGTATGTACTTAGTACTGGTTAACCGCTTAGGAGGTCTATGCCTGCCCAGAAATAGTGTGGTTTGGGTAACTGACCGTCCCGACATACATTTAACCATGGCTATTTACCGTGGACGTCAAGAAACCAAAAGAACAACAACCGGAGACATTGAAACTTTTTCCAGCTAGACAGAGTAAGCCGAATGGAATTTCGAGAGCGCCGGACTGACATCTCAACATTAATCGCGAAAAACTTAGCTTTCCCAGCAGGCAGTCCACGTAGAACTAACATTGAATCAAGGTTGATTCAACGTTATGACCTTGAATCAACGTTGATCTGCTGTTGCTCCAACGTCGTGTGCCCAGTGGGTAGATATTTAGCACCCAGAAAAAGGATAACCTCAGGACTTGTAGAATAATTTTCTTTAAATCATTCAAATAATGAAGATAAATTTTGCTTCATTGTCTGAATTACCCGATAATGTTGCCATTGTGACGATGAAAGTGAAATGACAGCTTGCATTTAAAAAAAAAAAAAAAAAAAAAAAATTGTTGCTCATCTGTGCGTCCCGAAAATTTCGCGCTTCATGCATAGCATGCATACATGTACCTGTTTATAGAAATAGCAAGAAAATAAAGCAGGCGCAGAAAAAAAAACGTTATGCATTTGTGATTCGAACCTACGACCGCAAATAAACACCAAGTTGAAAAATTTATACTTTCAACAACTGAGCTATTTTGACTCGTTGTATGTCTGGCAGCATTTTAACAATATTTATATGAAAATACCACTAACTTTGTACAGGTAAATACCTGTTTCCCCTTTCAGTGGTGCGTTCCATGTTTACATCAATGTTTGTCAATAACACATTATCGTTGGGCAATAGTAAACGGTTTATTCAGGCCAGGCTGCCATTTTCAATAATCTTGATTTAAAGAAGTGCTATTTTCAAAAATTTGATTTTTTCTCCGACTTTATGTACTTTTAGTCGCCATGGTTTCAACAACGTGCAGTGACTGAT
Source organism: Ctena decussata (assembly GCA_963989385.1). Classification (NCBI taxonomy): domain Eukaryota; kingdom Metazoa; phylum Mollusca; class Bivalvia; order Lucinida; family Lucinidae; genus Ctena; species Ctena decussata. Next base: position 12,792,125 of record OZ022509.1, read on the forward strand.
GCTTTAAAGGTGCAAAGAATAACTGCTTCCTACCAAGAGCCTCGGCAGGAAGCAGAATCACGCGAACAGTCTCGGCAGAAAGCCATTTATCCTGTGCAGAAGTCTCGGAAGGAAGCAAGAGAGCGCGGACAGTCTCGGCGGGAGCCAAATATGACGGACAGTCTCTGCAGGAAGCGAAAATTGGCGGACTGGTTTATACCCTGTGAAGTTGGCCTATATTAATAATTATTATGGTTATTCCGTGGCGGTTCAGGAACCACAAAGAGTAGCAATGACAAGTTCATTATGCCTTAATAAGGGACCAAGATGTGACTGCGCGGCCGAACAGTCTGATCACAGTCTTCCTTGTTCACACAGACAGTATTTACTGTGCCTCAGAAACGTTCTGTGTGAATGACGCTCTCAAGATTATTATTAAAAAGATGCATGTTGCGCTCTCACATGACAAAACGTGTATTAGCTTGCGCTGTAGCAGGGGAGGCGACTCAGATGTGCGGTATCAACATTATTGACACGTGAGTAATGCTCCTGCTCCTTCGCCAAGAATGTTAAAGAATGTGCAATTAAGCAGATTTCGTGAGTCTTTGCTCGTCATCTCTCCTGTCTTGGCTTGAGTTGCATAAAGGGTGCAAACGGATATGTCAAATCTTCAAACTTCGGCGAAACTGACTGGACAGAAACCATCACTGTGTGGAGTTGGCACTGTGCAGCTCTTAAGTACGTCTTAAACGACATTGAATAAACCGCGACACAACAAATCCAACAAAGTGGCATATGCGCCATGAGAAGACTCCGATCAGCCTGCGCATCCGCTAAGTCTGACCAGAGTTTTCGCTGTCGGCAGCTTAGATCCGTAGCTAACCTTTACGCGCACGGTGAAGACTCTGATCAGACTGGGCGAATGCAAAGGCTGATCTGAGTCTTCGCTGGGCGCACATGACACTTTGTTGGTTTTGTCGTGTCGCGGCTCAAATTTTATAGTGCAGATCTTTCCCAGTTTACTTGGCTAAGACTTTCCAGTGAAAACAAAGAGCTTCGCACGTCTAAATGTTTTAATTTCTACAAAAAAAACTAGATTGTGTAAAATCATATATGCAAAAAAAATGACCAAAAATTAGTCATGCCGAACCAATACAAACTGTTACTGTGAACTCAGCATGTCTATATCTATAGCTTTTCTTAAATGGAGGACTTCCGTCTTAACGTCCTTTTCGACAGTATTGCAGTCATATTAGAGATGTTCCAGATAAGGTTTACGTATAACCTTAATCACGCTATTGACGCTATTGCCGATAAATGAAACTACGGAAGCATAGAAGTATAAAACCAATAAGTAAAAGCGGTTCGTGTGATAGTTTCATTTCATGTCAAGCCGAATTTGTGAGCGAGGCATAGACATCTGTTTGATGTTGCTGCGTCCGTCCGTTTGTGCGTATGTGAACATGACTTTTGAAATATGAGCCGCGACCCGAGAAAACCAACAATGTGGTTGTGCGCTCAGCGCAGACTCAGATCAGCCTGGGCATCCATCCAGTCTGATCAGCGCCTCCGCTAAACGCTTAAAGGGTAGCTAAGGGACTAAGCTACATCCATGCGGACAGCGAATACCCTGATCAGACTGGGCGGATGCCCAGGCTGATCTGAGTCTGCACTGGGCGCACAACCACTTCGTTGTTTTTCTCGTGTCGCAGCACATATCCCAAACACACCAACCACTGCAGGTGGTTTATCCAAAAAAGTAAATCGCCGTAACGTACTCAACCTGAAACCGGAGCAAATGAAGTATAGGCCTTTTTCCTGTTTTCAGTCGGTAGAATTTTTGAGGGAGTTTGATTCTTTTTGACGCACCTAGTGTCTGCTATGCAAAGGAGATGGTTAGAAATCTATGCATAGTTCACTAGGTCGCTGCGGTCTTCCAGTGTCCGAACAAGTGACCTCGAGTGATAGATCTGTTTCTGTGATGGAGTTTAAGCATTTGAAGCAAACTAAAGGTCACTTACCCGAAATATAGGTTGCCGCAACCTAGTTCATTTTAACACTGGTGAACATGTCCTTTTCCGACAGGCTGTAAGTACATTTCTGTCTCTGTCCATTTGCATCCCAAAAGTGTAATACTATACCAAACTCTTACATGTCATCCACCATACCATTCTAGAAAGTAGGTCGCCGCGACCTAGGTTACGCCACATACACGCCTATACCACTTTCTGACAGGTGTCGCGCATCTCAGCTACTAAGCATCCCCCATCACAACATCCAGTCCTTGACTAACGGTCACCTGCCCGAAAAGTTGACTGCCGCGACCTGTTTTACTGACAAATATATGCACCATCATTATTATTACCTAAAATATCGCCATATACTGTCGGTCTTTCATCCCGGACTTAAGCCCAATAGACCAGACATGCTAGCAGAAGCTATGTGGGTTTATTTAATGGGCGTATGGACTGAAATAAATACTTTTAGAAAACCGAATTACAGTGTGGGAAACGTGATAACAAAGGTACAGATGCACGGACAACACTGCGGATATGTGCAGATTGCACTAAAGCCAAACGGACTCGACATTAGCAATGTGGGTTCTTTTATTTGTGGCCACGCTCCAGGGGTTCCTGGGTTTGAAAAATATAAATACATAGAAAAATATTCAAAAATCTTCTTCAGAACCACTGGGTTCAGGCTCTTGAAATTTGGTATGTAACATTGCCGGGTTATCCTTTGTCAAGTTTGCTCAAACAGAGGTCCATGGGTCTACCTCAGGGTCTGTCTACCTCAGCGTCTACCTCAGGGGTTTCTGGGTTTGGACCATAGAATAGAAATACATACAAAACTATTCAGATGTCTTCTTCGGCGGCAAAACCCCTAGGCCGAGATACTTGAAATTTGGTATTAGGCATGGATTCAAAATGGTCCTGCGGCACGTAGTTTTGGGTTCGAAAATAAAATTAACTTAAAAATCTTCTCCGCGAGAAATGCTAGGCTGAGATTCTTTAAATTCGATATGTAGCACTGCCTAGTGTTTCTTTATCAAGTTTGTTCAATTGGTGGCCCCGGGATCTAAAATAGCCACGCTCCAGGGAGTGGTTCGAACCATAGAAATACACTGGAAAATGTTAAAATCTTCTTCAGAAACACTTGGCTCGGATGCTTGATATTGGTATGTAGCATTGCTTAGTGGTCCTTTACCAGGTTTGGTCAAATGGAACAACACCCAAGGTCCAAAATGGTCCTGCCTCAGGGGATCCTGGGTTTGAAGCACAGAAATACATAGAATAAGTATTCAAAAATTTTCTTCCTCAGAGCAACTAGGCTCAGCTGCTTGAATTTTGGTGTGAAGCATTGCCTTGTGTACCTCTATTAAGTCTGTCACAGCGGCAGTCTCACGGTCCAAAACGGCTCTGTGGCATGTTGCGGGGTTTTGAGTTAGAAAATAAAATGTACTTAAAAATCTTTCAGAACAGCGTTCATATGCTTGAAATATGGTATGCAGCATTGCCTAGAGGTCCTTTAACTCATACTGATTTAAAAAAAAGCAGTTGAAGGTAGGTTACTTCCTTGAAGCTAAAATTCCAAGGCAGTCGTCATTTACTGCCTTCTAGCTAAATTTCTCCAACACATACAATTTTAACAATGACAACCTTAAACTCAGGTGAGCGATTTAGGGACAATTTGGCCCTCTTGTTTGTTGAAGTTTATGGGTGTATGACTGAAATTAACTCCTTTTGAAAAATGAATTAGGCCTACTGTGTGGGATACGCAGAAGCAAATATTTCGCATGTGGGACACAATTAACAAAGAATTAAATGAATTTAGGATATTTGTTTGTTTAAAAAGATCTGAAGTTCCTGTTTAAAGAATTTTAGTATGTTATATAAGTAAAAAATTGGTGGAGCATGGCGACACTGTTTGCCATGCTCCTATACCAGTGACGTCAGAGATATTATGAAATTACCAACTGTTATGCCTAGTACCTTGTCAGAATCATCGGGCGTCTACATGACGTCACTTTGACATCAATTAGAATTATTAGTTGCTATAGTAACAGATTTATGATGCCGTGGGTATCGGAGCATGATTCCAAAACAGTTACCAAGATGATTCAATGTTTATGTGTATTAAACCGAAAGTAGAAATCAAAAGTAGATTTACACTGAAAAAAAATAAAGTTTTGAATATATGTATCTGTTTTCGATAAAATTTCTATTGTAAATTTACAAAGAGAAACAATTTGAATTAACATCTGACAGAGTGCTAGTATTAACGCAGGGCAGTACAACAGGAAAAGCGCAGATTAAAAATTCCTTGATCTTTGATATTATTGGCTAAATTTTGACATACGCGTTATTTGGCCGATGAAATCGTGTGAAATGTGGAGCAAAAGTGAAATTGTACTCGGATGCGTCGAGAAGAAAACTGAAAGCGCATATTTTCTCAGCGAGGCGTAGACAATACAATTATATAAGGTGCGCCTAAAAGTCAATAGCTTTACTTATTTAAACAGGCCACAGTTCATGGGTACGAAACCATAACAGACACATTTTTCTCAATCTGTGTTGCGTTTTGCGTGCATATGTACAATTTTGCATTTTGGATAAAGCGGACTCCACCAATGACCTGCATCTGCGACACTTCCGACCGACATCGTGATACCGTTTGTTCCGGTATTGGGTACACTGGGTTCGGGTTTCCTTGTTTACTGGATTGAAAAAAAAAATGATTGGACATATGGCGAGTCAAACCTGGGACACGTGCATCAAAGGCGAACAAGACCAGGCCATCCGCTGTGTGCATTTAGTGTATTTAGTTTATTTGGATTTATTTAATTTTATACTCATTTCATTTATCATTGTTGTTAATCTGTAAACAGCAGAGCATGTACTTATATGGGGTGTATACTAGTTATGAGCAGTAAAGCCCTTTATACCAATGCAATTACACACACACACACACACACACACACACACACATACACACACACACACACACACACACACACACAACACACACACACACACTTTTCCTGAACAAGTATAAGAAAATCGGTATTTATTAGCGTTTCCATTCATTCGAATAGGATAGCATATGATAATGTTGGTTGGGCATTATGTAGACGCTGAGGAAGCTGAGATGAAACAGTGATCGTACCTTCGTCCTTTGTGCAAACAGCGAGAACAATGAAACCTGTCATGGCTTCGGAAGCACACAAGTTAATAGGTACAGTAGCTAGGCAGGTAAGATTGTTTTAGCCATGCACACAGGCAGATAGGCGGACAAACGGACAAATTTCACGAAATCTAATGTTTTTTACAGGTTAAAAAGGTAATACTAAACAAACACTATTACTACTACTATTAATGATAATAATAAAAAATAAACATCCGAAGGTCTGATTGTAGACCAACACCAGTAGGGCCATTATAGTTAAATGTCAGATTATTTTCTTTTAATTTTTTATCCGCCCGGCCCTGCCCCCCCCCCCAACCCACCCCGCCCCGTCCACCTAGTCCTAAGGCCACGAACTGGGTACTCTCGTACATCAAATTTGTTTAATGTCACACGCCGAAAATCAAAAAACAAACAAAAGAAAAACATGCTTCGGGGTTATTGAATGCTGTGTTTCCATAAAATTTTGCGTAATCTTAATTTCGCGTTTAAAAACGGATTAAACTGTTTCCTAGGGGTTAGATTCTCAAAAATAGAAAAAAACAGCTTCAATCTGATAAACCATACCTTAAAAGTAATGTTTGAAAACAGTATCCAGGAGACTAGCGGACAAAAACTTATCAGATTTTTAGGCAAATAATGTAACGGTAAAATTTTCGAGTGTAGTAATTTTCATTTTATTTATTTTCATTTTATGGCGGCCAACAGAAAAGTGCATACTTAAATGCCCGCGAACGCGATGATTTATGAAGGAATAATACGAAAACATAAGGAATACACGGGCTTTAATACCCTTGAATATGCCTTAATTGCGAAACCGTGAATTTTTGTCTCCGCGAACATTAATGAAAATAAAGTTCTCGTGGTAAAATCCGCACGTATGGACATAATAGCGAGGCGAAATGGTTTTTATTCCAAGTGCAGAGGTCTGCGTCAAATACACACACATTTACATCACTTAGAAGCCTCCGTAGTCATCGTTTAGGTAGTTACCGTATTGGTTTTCGTCAATACGGTAAATAACGTTATACGTTACTCTTATCTGGAACATCTCTATAAGGACAATAGGAGCTTAATAATTGAACTCTGTATAGTCCGTTTGCTCCCAAATGCAAACGGCATCCCCAATATTTTCTCAAAATTGGTGAGAGGTAAAAGATTTTCAAATCGCCCATTCTTAATTTTCATCCTATACATAACAAAACATAATTTTGCAGAAATATGAGGTTTTGCATAAAAAAGTTTCTATACAATAAACAGGACCTAAAATGTGTCAGTTTCACCTCTAAATTACAAGGGAGTAAAAGCTGGCTGTTGGAATTCCCGTTGAGTTTTACGTGTTAGAGCATGTGACCAATGTATGCTATCCCTAGAACAAAATTTGCATAATTAATTGAAATTTTATTCTAAATCAATTTTTTCTACTTTTTGTTTAACCCATATATTATCAAATTTTAAAACATACAATTTTTGTTCGCAAAATAATATAATAGTTCATTATTTATTTACAACATAGTACCACCTGGCCAGTGATACCATGCGTTACGCGTGCGGGCAGGTGAATACACTTTACTATTTCATTCATATACGCCCACTCCTGTAGTAAACAACGAGCTTACGCTGTTGCCTATCTACAATATTTTGGCTGTTCTAACAAGCATATGACGCCCTTCAGTGTAACTGCTAAGTTTTTGCATTAAGGTAAATGGAAAATATTTTACAAAAGCATCCAAATATTTGGACTTTTTGTATTCTGTTATGTATAGTTGTAGGAATCATTAGGACATTGGAACATTTGATGGAACTTTCATCGTTTTCGAGAAAATAAGCAAAACCCCGTTTGCATATGGGACCAAACGGACTATATGCAATAATACCCCGTTTACGGTTGGAAACATTTCTGTCTCCAGAAGGAATCGAACCAGGGCAGCTGCCGGGCCGCGTAGCGCAATCGGTAGGGCACCTGACTCATAAGTCAGAGGTCCTGGGTTCGAAACCCGGTCTGGCCACAAACTTTCGTTTCTCCTTCCGCTGATTCAAGAAGGGCAGTTGTCAGTTACTGGCGAAAGTATGTGCACTTAGTACTGGTTAACCGCTTAGGAGGTCTAAGCCTGCCCAGGAATAGTGTGGTTAGGTTAAATGACCGTCCCGACATGACCATAGATGTTTACCGTGGACGTTAAGCAATAAATCAAAGAAAGAAAGAAAGAACCAGGGCAGCTAGCCTACCCGGGCTCCAGCTTTTCTTTACAGATTAGAACCACGACCTACAGTTCGCTTCAGATTCAAAGGTAATTATTCCTGGGCAGGCTTAGACCTCCTAAGCGGTTAAGCAGTACTAAGTGCACATACTTTCGCCAGTAACTGACAACTGCACTTCTTGAATCAGCGGAAGGAGAAACAAAAGTTTGTGGCCAGACCGGGTTTCGAATCCAGGACCTCTGACTTATGAGTCAGGTGCGTTTTATGCAGATTTTTGTCTTCGGCCCAAATCAGTGACTATCACCACCTAAGTTTAAAAATATCCCCCAAACAGACAACACCCATTCTGCACTTGCTGCAAGCACAGCCGGTCCCGCCCCTACTATTTATTACTATGTTATTCCGGTTCTATCACAGAGAAATGCCAACACAAATGCTTATATGGAATAGCAACTGTAAGCCCATAATCAGACTGGTTCCTAATGAGCAGTCTGCTCTCGGTTTCCATGGTTTGTACAAACCTCTCTGCCCGAAAACATAGGATCTTTACGATACACATTGTTAATGTATAACTGTACAGTCAACTCCCGATATCTCGAACATTGATATCTCATTATATCTTCTTATATCAATGAATATATTTCCTACTTTTATTTTCATTTCAATTCCTGTTATCTCAATTTACTGATATCCCAAAGTAAATTTCTGGTTGCGTAAAATTTACTTTGAGATATCAGTAGTTTGGGCGGAAATTAGACTTCGAGGTATCGAGAGTTGACTGTATATACTCCACAGTTGACCAATTTCATAATGAACAATTACTCTTTTTTTTAACAAATAAAAGACATAGTTATTCAGTTTCCTACTACTTTAAGGTGTATGTGTACACTTTCAGGCCCTTGAAATGTTACTCTCCATTGATAGGCAAAAAATAAAATTCCAGGAATTTTATTTTTTGCCTATCAATGGAGAGCAACACTCCAAGGGAATATTTCCTTTCTTAAGAGCAAAGTCTTTCATTTAACGGTAGATCCCATTTTGGAAGGGCTTCTTTCTTTATGGAAGCAAAAAGGAAGTCACAAAAAAATTTTCCCTTTGTAAAAATGGGGAAAACACACATACAGGTGTATCCATACACCGTAATAAACAGTTAATGAGGTTCCTCATATCGTACCTTGTTGGCTATGTTTCCAAGGATGTTTCGAAACGAAAAAGAGCTGTTACGGAACGAATAATAGCCATAGTTCCAAAACTACTTAGTCATCGTGCCTATATAAATTTGTTTAGCCACGATGGTCAGGTTGTCTGGGAACTAGGAATCTTTTCCGTTCAAACTGGTTTAGCCACGATGACCAAGTGGTTTTGGAACTATGGCTCTTTTTCGTTCTGTAACAGCCCTTGCATATACATAATTAACCAGGGGGTGCATATTACTTACAAATTACCGTATACATGGTAATTTTCGCGGTGCTCCATTTTTCGCGGTATTTCGCGGTCACTCAGAAACCGTTAATATTAAAACCGCGAAAAATATCCTGTTTCTTACAAAGTGTTTTCTGTAGACAAAGCGTTCATATATTTTGTTTGTTTGTTTCGGTAGTTGCTAGTACTTTTCACTTGAGCCAGTTCTTTCATTAACCTGCGGCGGTCCTGCCGCAGGTTAATGAAAGAACAGACTCCAGTGAAAAAAAAATAGTTTTGCTTTTCGAATATGTTGCTTACCGCGAAAAATAAAAATTACGAGAATTAATATTTATGTTTTTGACCCTTAACCGCGAAGATTTGAACCCGCGAAAATTACCGCATATACGGTATCTGTATTCATTTACTGTCAGCTACATGGTTTAAACTGTTTGAAAGTAAGTTAATTAAAAACTATGTCCTGAATCCAGTGTTTACTGAACTGCGTGTCTGATCTTGGTCTCCACTGTTTGTCAATGTCCCTTTTATGGGACACGAGGCATAAATGGGTTTAACCATAGGAATGAATTTTACTTTTGTGGATTTTATGGATGTGTAAACACATCACTCACAAACTGAATAAAGCCCGAAGGGCTTTATGTTAAGTTTGTGAGTGATTCGCCGGCGTTTACACATCCATAAAGTCCACAAAAATAAAATTCATTTCTTTAAATTCCAACTCGGTCATTTTTATCTTAAAAGTATCAGCCATACCGAGTATTTTAGAAACTGCCGCAAAGAAAATAGTCCAAGTAGTTCTTGATTTCCGGTCTAAAGGATTTATCGAAGTATAAACGCCGTTTTCTGTACGCTCTTGACCAATCAAACTGCGCTAAATTAGCAGTAGAAAATTGAGTTGGAATTATACAAGAATAAAATCAACAAAGCGGGATAAATATGACTGTTTTCTTTGAGGTATACAGGTATACTTTCTTTTGAGGTAGACCAGTATGCTTTCTTTTGAGGTAAACAGGTATACTTTCTTTTGAGGTAGACAGGTATACTTTCTTTTGAGGTAGACAAGTACACTCAGCAAAACCAAAAAGTATATAAATAAATAAAAAAAACTCGCTATGCTCACACGGGTATGTCCAGTTTACATACATGTGCTGTCGACGGACGACACTGTGCAAATTGGCTGTCGACCAAGAAATTCTGTCAAAAGCAATACTTATAACGGTACTTTTGCAAGCATTGTAACTGACTGGTTCCCCCGTGATAGTATTTATTTAACTGTCTGGTGACAGACGTCTGTCGCTAGCAAATTCTACGAATATTGGCTACTGATAGACGTCTGTCACTAGCCACTCCGTATTAATTTACCATGCAAGCCTTATGTAACGAAATATTACAGACCCACAATGAATTAACATTATGTTTTAATTATAATTAATACTGGTGACCCTTGAGGGTTTCTGAAAATATTTATTTTACCGGAGTGCGACGTTTCTTTTTTGCTAAGTATAGTAATAAAACTACTATACACACCAAAACAATTATCCCTTGGAATGAAAGTATATTTTTAAGATGACTGTAGAAGAAATAAATAATTCGACCATCCAAACCATGCCATGAGCCTCCGTGAAGATTGTTTATAAATGTATAATTCTTGAGCACGAGTATACTTTCTTTGTTTTTGAAAGCTGCGTATCTTCCTCCGAAATACACCGGCCCCGTAGTAAACATTGCCCTGGCGTAAAGGGCTATATACCACCTATGAGCCCTATAGAGTCCCTGAACCACAGACGCCATAAAAGGGTGTTTCCTTGCACATATTATAAACTCACTGGCCTTTCCCCAAGGATAAGCGTCATACACAACAACTTTAGTATTTTTCGGAAATGTTTTAAACACATCTTTCATATTTTGTAAGCATTCTATGTCAGAGTCTACATATATCCCGCCATACTGATGTAGGATGACATATTTCGCCATATCAATACGTTGTACCCAGTGTCCATACGCACGATACGTATCCAAAAGCTGGGGATACTTTGAAGCTATCAGCGATTCCACGGAACTTGAGTTCCATAAAGTGTACCTAAAATCTGGATTAAGCCTCCTCCAAGACTCTGTCGCATATCTCCATTTTTGTGGAAGCTCAATAGTTTTTATTGTGAAATATATCTGATGAATATTCAGAGGTATTTCATTATTCTCGTCCTCAGGTGAATAAAAACATTCTCTACACAGATCATCATTTCCATAGTCAACGACAATATCCACCCAGAAAGCTAGAAATGGTCGCACTGTTATAAATAGAAATACAGCTAGGATAAGACATGTTACTCTACGCTTTGGCACGGCAAAATACCTTCTCCTCATCAATTTCTCCATTTCTTCCGTTAGTTTCCAAATATTGTTATCCTTTTCTCTCTGTCTTCACAATACAAACCAGGCCCCGAGGTTATAAAACTTTTTCGTGCTCAACTCAGCTGAGCATGAAATTTTCTCTGCTGATAAATATGAAAATGCCAACTAATGTTGGCATTTTCATATTCATAAGCAGAAAAAATTTCATACTCAGCCAAACTGAGCAAGAAAACAACCGTACTTATCAGTAATTTGCTATTTATTAGCAGGTAAAATTTCATGCTCAACTCAGCTGAGCATGAAAAAAGTTTTATAACCTCGGGCTCAGAGTTCCAGGTAAGGTATAGTTTCGAGGATAATTCTGAGATATTTTTTGTAATTTCGAAATGAAAAAAAGTTGTGACCCCTCATTAGAACCGTCTCGGCGAGACGGTTTTAATGACGGGTCACAACGTGTTTTCGAGACATGAATAAAATTATTCCTAAATTATTCCTGTTACCCCTTCTTATCTTGAACACTGATTATGACTAGTTTCCCTAGTCGGACAATGGTTGGCTAAACCAGGAAACATACAACACAATAGCGATGAAACGACGTTGTTATAACGTTAGTTCGAGTTTAATATTGTTATAACAAACTAGCAAGCGCACTTGCAGTATCCCGTTTTTCCGTATATTTTAAGGTGAATTAATACACTTACAGGGTAAGCAACTCTGTAATTTTCAATTTTGCCCCCATCCACAATGCGAGTACAGTAAAAGCATTGACTAGAAGAAATTCCTAGCAAAGAATTTGCTTCACTAGGTAGCCCTGTTTTGGTAGACCATTGTCCATCAGATCTTCCAAAGAAGCACATCATAGGAAGTCACAAAAGTTTTTCCCCTTTGCAGAAATGTATCTATACACATTAAAAGTCCGTCACGCGCGAAAGAAAAACTTTATTTTTGAATAATAAATTTAACTTGTTTCGACAGGGATTTTTTTTGAATGTGTCTTTTCTTCGTTCATCGATTTATATTTTCGGTTCATGAGGACTAAAAGCTATGTAGCTGGATACCTTTTTTATTCAGATTAACTCATGTATGTCCATTTGACTCCTCTAGCCTTATAAATTAGAGTCCATTCATCCTTTAAGGTGTGCCTGGCGTGTTTATTTTATATCAATTTTATAGAAATTGATGTAAATTTTATGCAAATGATTAGACGCCACGTTCTGGTGCGTCTGATCTGGATCAGCACTGTTTGCGTGTCTTTTAAATAAGATGTTAGGAATTCAATCTTTGTTCATGAACCGTACCTTAACATATGAGCCGCAACACGAGAAAACCAGCAAAGTGGCATGTGCGCCCACCCAAGACTCAGAACAGCCCGCACTGCAAAAATAAACAATAGATTTTACGGTAAAATAACTGGCAACCAGCTGCCAGTCCTTTTACCGTTATTTTTACGGGCGCCCGTAAAAATTGCAGGAATCATCAAGCAGAGTGGGACAGAAAAGAGCAGATGTCGTTTTGGTTAGATAGCCCTTCAACAATACAAAGTTATTTTCGAGTGCGCCAAGTTAACATTAAACTTCCATTTTGTGATTTCCAACAATGTCTTACAGTCAAAAGCCCGTAAAATAACGGAAAAAGGACTGGCAGCTGGTTTCCAGTTATTCTACAGTAAAATCTACAGAATTTTTTTACAGTGTGGGCATCCGCCCAGTCTGACCAGAGTCTTCGTTGTGCGCTCAAAGAGTAACCAAGGGTCTAAGCTAGCTTCAAGCGGACAGCAAAGACTCTGACTAGGCTGATCTGAGAATTCGCTGGGCACACATGCCGCTTTGTTGGCTTTGCATGTCGCGGCTCATACGCAAATCTACCCGTTAGAGAAAACAAAATTAGATACACTTACGCGCATGACCCGAGCCAAATGCTGTTACTGAATAAAACTTGAATAATGTGTTTAGGACTTTTATATTAAATCCAACAATTCATAAAGTTGTAATATAACAGGAGAACTTTTATGATATCTAAATGAAAGTAAATTCCATAGGTTTTAGTTATTTTCATATGGTGTAAAATACATGAAATATTGCTGATAGGAAAATTTTGACACAAGGAAAACGCACATATATACTATCCAAAAGTTCTAATCAGCCACTTAGTTTTATCATTTTTCTTCAGTGCTATTAGCGATCTCACAGTCCAGCTTGAAGTCACAGATAAACGAAAATGTCGGTAAACCATACCACTAAAAGGTTTAGCATTGTTCAGTGCACTGTAACCGGGAGGCACACAGGTGAATACGGGTACCCCCACTTTTAAAATTAACAAGAATTTACATTGAGGGGTGGGTTGTTAATATTTTGACAACATTTTTAGAAATGGGTGGGGGGGGGGGTTCTTGTGTTCATCGGCGCATCCTGGACGTAATGTTAAATTTTTAAATGTAACAGTAAGATTGTTGAAAATTGAATAAATGTAGGTGGCCGGTTAGATCTTTTGACTAGTGTAAATCCTCCTATACTCTTAGTATTATTACACTGTAAAATTTCCGTAGATTTTACGGTAGAATAACTGGAAACCAGCTGCCAATCAATTCCACGTTATTTTCTCGGGCGCCCACTAAAATTGCAGGAATCGTCCAGCGGAGTGGGAAAGAACAAAACAGGTGTTTTAGTTATATAGCCCCTCAACGCTATATAGCTATTTTCGAGTGCAGCCAGTAATAATAACACTGCTATAGCGTGATTTCCAACAATGTCTTACAGGGAAATGCCTGTAAACATAACGGGAAAAGGACTGGCAGCTTGTCGCAGTTATTCTACTTTATATCTTAAGAAATTATTTACAGTGTATCAAACATGTTTTCTCGCCTATGTTCATCAGAAACCAACGTAATGTCATTTTACTCGGCGCAGCCTAGTATAATTTCACTTTTGTGCCACATTTCACAAGATTTCATTTGTCAAATAAAGCGTATGTCAACATTTAGGCAATAATATCAAAATATTAAATCTTCGTTTTTACGCGTTGTACTGCACTGCGTGAATACTAGCACTCTGTCAGATGTTAGTTCAAAATGCATCTCTTGTTTGTAAATTTACAATGGAAATTTACTCGAAAACAGACGCTGATATTCAAAATTTTCTTATTTTAGAATAGCTCTACTTTCGACTTCTACTGTCAGTTAAATACACACAATGTTGTTAACTGTTTTGAAATCAGGTCAATCTTAACATTTTGGAATTCCAAATTGGACAGCTCAATCTTGAGATAGGTCCTTGTCGCTACCCAGTGTCAAAATTACGGTTACGAGTGCCTACCGACATAGCTAACCCGAGTCATATTCATGAAAGTTATTGTCAACTCTTCACCTAGAGACATATTACAAAGCACACTTCCATTTAATCTGCGCCGATTATCTTTTTTTTGTGTGAGGTTTTTTCTTGTTTCTACATCCTTTCTCATTCATGTTCGTCAGAAACCAATGCAGTGTCATTTGAGCCGCGACGCGAGAAAACCAACAATGTGGTTGTGCGCCCAGCGCAGACTCAGATCAGCCTGGGCATCCGCCCAGTCTGATCAGAGTCTTCGCTGTCCGCATGAGGGTAGCTGAGACCCTTAGCTACCCTTTAAGCGCTTAGGAAAGACTCTGCGCAGAGTAGGCGGATGCCGATGCTGATCTGAGTGTGCGCTGGGCGCACAACCACATTGCTGGTTTTCTCGTGTCGTAGCTCATTTTTTTTGTTTGTCTTTACACTCGAACTCGTGCTAAACTGTACGGTAAAATTTCGCCATTCGAATGATCGAAATGTTCTACTATTCCCGCGCATAGTAATACGTCGACAATAACAATTGACGACTTGCAATTCTACGTCCCTTTCAATAGTATTTGAGTCATGTCAGGAACCTTTTTTGTCGTAGTCATATCAGAGCATGCATGACCTGCATCCGGGATTTTATTGTATGGGGGATAATAAACACAATCTACCATTTGTGAAAAGAAACAGTTTTAAAATGACGTTTTATGAATATAAACTTTATTTTGGCTTCGTTTCCTTTTTAATTTAATCGCCGTTATTTGCGGATAGACCTGTTTTATTCAATAATAACGAATGACGAAAAGTGTATTTGCAAATTTCATGACCCGTTTGAGCAGCCGTAGATCAGGCGCATTCGAGTTTTCCAATCGTGTATTTAAAGGTCTGGTATGAAAGCCATAGCCGCACCGCGCTTCCGATCTGCCGCGCCAGATATCAGTCTTCTTTAACAACTGATGTATTTCCAACTAAAATTACAAAGAAACAAACAGTGCTTCCACTAGTGGAAGTCTGGGGGTCTGTGACTTCTAAAACTGAATGCCAGGAAGTCAGTGACTTCCAATTTTTATCATAACCTACCATTTATAAAGTGAATATTGACTTAAATAATGAGTTAAATTTGTTGTAATGATGGTATTTCACCCATTAATGAAGGAGAAAGCAATATAAATATGGAAATTCTGGAAGAAACCAAGTCTATCCTTCAGCATGACTTCCAAATGACAAACCTTGGAAGTCATATGACTTCCTGATTTTAATGGTTAGTGCTAGCACTGAACAAAATACAATGAGAACAAAAAACTACTTATTCGAAGCTGAACAAAAAATCAAACATACCCCTTATCTTTTTGAATTTGTATACTAAGTCATCATAAAATTCTGGTTCCGATAGGCCTTCATGTGAAAGTGATTTTAACCTGACATTGAGTTTTGAAACCAATTCATTGCCTCGGCGATAAAATTTTCTAGATAAGGAATTATTTCGATGCAGGCTTATCTTGATACTCATGCGATCAATTGCACACACGCTCACTCTTATAGAAACTCACGAATTCACTCCCTTAGCAATTGGGCCAAACGAAGTCAGGGAAAATCATGAAAATATGAGGCAGAAAAAGCTAAGAAATAGACTTTTAATAAGTGTTCCCCCGGTTACAGCTAGCTCCTGGTGAGGTATCGGTATTTTTGCAGTTATCTATCTATCTTCGTATACTGCCTACGCCCTCGCGAGCATTCTTGGCAGGGTCTGCGCGTCATGTTGTGAAAAAGGGTTGATTAAAAGTATGACAGTGAGGTAATATAAGTTCAGTCATGCCATTAAATCTTACTTGTGGCAAATAAACTAGGATATCGAAGTTGTATGAAAATGAGTAAGGAAAACATCAGTTTTGGCCATGGTGTCGCATGGTTATATATCTATGCGCCAGTCATTTGTATCCACAACCCCCACCTACAGAAACGGAATTTTTACATTTCAGACACCTGTAATGATTAGCTGATGGTAACAACCTTGCTCTTATTTCGACCCTATACTACAGAAAATCTCACAGGGTAAAGGACCCCAATCTTAAAACTCCGGCACTATGGAAACAATTAAAATATAATTGCCCTGCACCTTGGTCCGGCTATCCCAGCGCCATTGTATTATTTTAGGCCCGGGACGTCCCCGTTACCATAGTCTAGCTGCAGTTGCAGTTATCCGTTGAGGGATTATTGGGTTGCCCTTTATATTAATTCATGTTTTGTCCACCATTTTGATAGACTTCTTATTTAATCAACAACCCAACAAACTCTATTCGTTTATTGTGTTTCCGTTCATTCCTGGCGCAGCCCATCTTCGTAGGTTGGGGCGAGGATGCAAATGACAGCAGGCCGAATTGACCCGGACGAGTTGAATGGCAGCCGAGTTGACCCAGGAGCCGTGAAGACCCCAGGCTTACAGAAAGCAGGCCGAGTTGACCCGCTTCTTCCATGACATACTATCGCCAGACAATAGTTGTAATCGAACTCGACCAAGGCTGATCACGATAATCCTCACTCGGGAATTCATGTTTTGTCCTTGAACAAGACACATTTACTTTACAAAAGTACTGATAATACCCAGGAAGCGGTGGATCCGTCCTGTCATGACTAAAAAGTTGTTCTTTAAAACCGAATGTCATCTTCGACAATTATCTTTTTTAAAGATGTTTCTTGTTATGATTAAAATGATTTCCAGAATATCAAGCCCGTTGGCGCTTTGACAGTAGTGAAAATGCTTTTTAGTGAAAGTAGGTCACAGCGATCTAGTTTTGTTGTAGGTGACCTGGAGTGATAAGGTGCATGCACTGATGAAGTTTCAAAGTTCTGGCGACTATGAAAAGAAAGATATGGGGCTGACCTCGAAAACTAAATATGTGATACTTTTTCGTGAAAGTAGGTCACAGCGACCTAGTTTTATTCAAGTTGACCTGGAGTGGTAAGGTGCATGCACTGATGAAGTTTCAATGTTCTGGGGCTTATGAGAAGGGAGATATGGGGCTGCAGACGAAAACTAAATATGTGGTACTTTTTCTTGAAAGTAGGTCACAGTGACCTACTTTTTCTTGAAAGTAGGTCACAGTGACCTAGTTTTGTTGGAGATGACCTGGATTGGTAAGGTGCATACACTGATACAGTTTCAATGTTCCGGGGCTTATGTGAAGGGAGATATGGGGCTGCAGAGGAAAACTAAATATGTGGTACTTTTTCTTGAAAGTAGGTCACAGCGACCTAGTTTTGTTGTAGGTTACCGGGAGTGGTAAGGTGCATTCACTGATAAAGTTTCAATGATCTGGGGCTAAGGAAAAGAAAGATATGGGGCTGACCTAGAAAACTAAATATGTGGTACTTTTTCGTGAAAGTAGGTCACAGTGACCTAGGTTTGTTGAAGGTGACCTGGAGTGGTAAAGTGCATGCACTGATGAAGTTTCAATGTTCTGGAGCTTTTGAGAAGGGAGATATGGGGCTGCAGAGGAAAACTAAATATGTGGTACTTTTTCGTGAAAGTAGGTCACAGCGACCTAGTTTCGTTGATGGTGACCAGGAGTGGTAAGGTGCATGTACTGATGAAGTTTTAATGTTATGTGGCCTATGAAATGGGAGATATGGGGCTGCAGACGAAAACTAAACATGTGGTACTTTTTTGTGAAAGTAAGTCACAGTGACCTAGTTTTGTGGGAGCCAATCAGCATTTTAGTGGGGCATATTCTGGTGAAGTTTCAAGGTCCTAGGGTCTATCAAACTCAAGATATGGCTGTAAACGGACGGACGGACGGACAGACGGACGCACCAACACCAAACGATGGACTATATCTCGCTCACCGCAAGCGGGCTCGATAATCATCAGGTGTTCCTTTAAATAATTTGAGTAGTGCATAATGCTCCTGATGATGGTTTTAAAGCAGTGTCAATAGACGTAGAAAACAAACTGTTCATGTGCCAAGAAGAATGATACCAACTACGACATGCTCCACGGACCAGCTGAGATATGAGGATTTGAATAAGACGACCCATCTCGTTTACTCCTTAGTATAATTACAAAATACCAAAATACAGACGTGTTTATTCTCATGGTATAAGGATGGTGCTTTTTGTGTTCAAGTCCTTCCAAATGTATCCTTCCCATCTAAGATGAAGGAACCTATACAGCAATCTATAAACGAGCCGCGACACGAGAAAACCAACAAAGTGGTTGTGCGCCAAGTGCAGACCCAGGTCAGCCTGGACATCCGCCCAGTCTGATCAGAGTTTTTACTTAGCGCTTAGGTCTAAGCTACCTCCATGCGGACAGCGAAGACTGATCAGACTGAGTGGATGCCCAGGCTGATCTGAGTCTACGCTAGGCGCACAACCACTTTGTTTGTTTTCTTGTGTCGCAAAACTGTGATGGATGAAAATACAGCTAACTGGGAACAAAAATAAAGGTAACGTAAATGAAGAAGAGATATCTGTAAGCAGGCCAGTGTCAGCTAGCTTGGACAGACAAGTAAATTTGACTTGGACCATCACTTCACAAGAGAAATTCTCTTCCGAGCAGGGGAGAGTCAAGTAACTTCGGACAAGCGGGTAAATTCGGACATGCAATTGAAAACAGTGAAAATCCAGTTGAGACGGCTCATAATCATCAGGATTTTCTCTGTTTGGCTAGTTAATTTTTGTTTTAGTTCCAAACAACTGACATATAAAGGAAACAATGCCAGTGTCCGAATTTACCCGCTGTCCGAAGTTACCCGACTCTCCCCTACAGGGTGAAAGAAAAGGAAACATCCTGTGAGCAACTACCTGTGTCTTCAGAAGAATTGTTTATTGTAAATACTGGAATGGATCAAGGCTTTCATTTTTCAAATCTTAATCAGGATGCTCATAAGCCAGTTCAAAAAGATCCTTTGGAAGAAATTTTAAATAGATCAGACTACGACAGAAAGTTAGATTTAAGTTGTTGATGTGTAATTATTTAACGTCCATGGTAAACAACTATAGTCATGTCGGGACGGTCAATTAACCTAACCACACTATTCCTGGGTATGCTTAGACCTCCTAAGCGGTTAACCAGTACTAAGTGCACTTACTTTCACCAGTAACTGACAACTGCCCTTCTTGAATCAGCGGAAGGGGAAATGAAAGAAAGTGGCCGGACCGGGTATCGAACCCAGGGCTTCTTGCTCACAGGCCAGGCGCCCTACCGACTGCGCTACGATTGAAGATTACGACTGACAAGTTAAGAGGATAACTCTTCCGAATCCATGACCATAGAAAAGCAAACTTGTGCAGTGTCAGAATCCCCCAGTTTTTGAGCACCTACCTGAACTGTCATCAAGAGAAATAGTACTTCCTGACACCAGAATAGACCAGAGTTGTCAAATCTTACAAGACAATCCTTCTGAGTCCATGCTTAAAAAACAGCAAACTTGTTTAGTTTCAACACCCACAGTTATTTGACAACTGCCTGCAATGTCTTTTTCAGGACCAGTACTCCCCGATGCTAAAATGGACATGGGTTGTCAAATCACATATTCAAAGCCAGCAAAGGATCATATCAATAACGGCAAAACAGTCCAACAAACCCTTCATCAGATGCAGCTGTAAATAGATCCAAACATGAAAAGCAGACAGTTCTAGAAGCAGATAGTTCAAAAGATAAACCTAAGTCCATTCAAGAAAATAAAGGCATGCTTCACCTACATCAGAAGTCCATGCGCGCAAGTCCACTGTGTTTTCAACACCAGAAGAACACTTCTATATGGAAACGAACAATGAAAGTGTATTTAAAGCTCCTGTTGTTGTCAAAGATGACATAGAGGATCTTACATGAGTGCTCATGTATTACTGAATTTATTAAACGAGTTGGGGAAAAAGATAAGATGCGAGGCTTTGCCGGGCATCTTATCGGTTTTCCCCCAATGAGTTTAATAAATTCAATAAAACATGAGCACGAATGCAAATTTCTATTTATCATATGACACTAAAATCGCGTTTTATTAGCAAAATTTGCACTAACACGTTACGATTTCACCATTAGAAAACGCGACGTTTTGATGGACGCCAACGTATAATGTTACGACGTTATTTACGTTTTTAATGCATGGCTTTAGTACACTCTCAGATGCGACGTCATATGATAAAAAGGTTTAGTAGATGGGAAAGACTTTAACTTACTTACAAAGATTGGGGAAGGAGCGGTCGCCGAAGTTTGTCATGGTACATGGCTCGACACAACGGTTGCTCTTAAAAGAATAAAGGTGAGGAGGAAATTGGCTAGAAGAAGTGAACGTTCATCAGCATATTGTTTGCACGTAATTTCTAGAGTAAATTTTGACGCGCTGGGTGTCTTGTGATCCCAACTTTGGGGCAGTTGTTTTGGGTACTTCACAGAGGTTTTGGTCATGGTCTGTAGAAGTTTATTTTGTTTTCACATATTTACCAGATATTGTACATTTGTCTATTTTCCTAGCACCCTTCCTTACTACGAGGTACACTAAATTAATGCATAGTACATAGCATATACCTGATTATTAAGTACAAATATGATTCTTAGATACATTTTCAGACTCCCTCTATATGTGTCAACACCAAAACTTTACATGCTACATGAATTACTAGTACACAACTGTTCCTTATTTCCATATCTGATGATGCGATATCGCCCCAACCCTTCCCACCTCCTCCCCACCGCCTCTCCCGCCCGCACTGAAAGCTACTTAGTACCATCACTCGGCCACAACCAACCCAAAAATGACTGCAAAAGCGTGAAAGAGCTACAGAAATTTTATATATCACATGGTTTTCAATAACGCTGAACCTGTACAAGATAACGCACTCTGAAGCATTATGCAGATAGTCAACTATAACCACTGCCCTAACCGCCAGCTACGGTGGGGAAGAGTAGGGAAAATGTGCAGGATTCACTTTTGCACTGTTCCAGCAGTGTTGGGTGAATGTCATGGTTATTTTATCACACCAAAATTAGCAGTGTATTCACCAATTAGTTCAAATAGCAGAGATTTTACCACGATTTTACCATATAAATGTCCCCATAATGCAGGGTTTCTGACAAGGATTTGCAGAGAGCAAAACCAAAGTCTGTCCGTAATAATTTCTTACCCGCTCAATCGATCCTAAAACCATTTCAGATAGTTTCAAGAACCTTGGCACAAATGTAAAGCATCATCAGACGATGTGCAGAGAGCAAAATTCCTAACTGTACCTATATTTTTTACTGAAGGGGTGGTGCGATGGTGCTGTAAATAACTGATTTGGAACATAGTAGGGCATGGGCCTACAATGCTTTCAGTGGGTGCGGGTGGATCTCGTCTATCATTTCCACTACTCTCCTTCTCTCTGGGGGACAGTCCGATATAGAATGAAATATTGTCTCAAATGGCCGATACACCCAAAACAATCAATTATACTATATTATGCCCCTTTGTACTTTTAGTATGAAAATCGTTTCCGCCCCACAACTCTGAAACCGTTTGAGATATTTTCAGAAAACTTGGTACAAATGTAAAGCATTGTCAGGCGACGTGCAGAGAAGGAAAACCGCAACTCTATTTACATTACTTACAGACTGATGCACCTTCGTAATCTTAGTACGGAAATCGTGTTTGCTCCATAACCCTGAAACTGAGATTTTCACAAACTTTGAGCTAGAATGTGTCCATAGAACACGAATGCCCCCGCCTAGTGCACTAAGTAAGATGGCACCTTGTTTAAGGTACTGACACTTGTAGGATAACTAGGTTCACAAAGGCAGACTTGTGTTGAACACGTTTTATTGTTTTCCTTAGAAGATGTATTGTGCTTTTCGGATCAAGAGAAGTGTGTGCGTGTGTAAAGAGGGCTGGAGGGAAGTGTCATGACTGTGATCTGTGATAACATCCTGTATCTTATCACAGAAATGGATGCCATGCAACTTTCCATAAGAAATTGCAGAAAACATGTAACTTTTCAAAACTAACAAACCGAAACCATTTTTGTATGAAATGAAGTTGAAAAAGTAATTGGCGGACTTTACCTTAAATCGGACCTGATCTGTGTTTTATAATTATATACCTGTGCATAAAATAGGAATCTCAATTACATCAATCCTTTCAAAAGATAATAAACGGAAATCATTTTTTTGTACAAAATAAAGTCGACAAAGGGCCATAGCTCCAATAATAATTGACGGATTTTACCCAACATCGAACTTGACCTGTATTTTATGATTATATACCTATGTATAAAATATGAATTCAATACACCAACGTTTTCAAAAGATTATGAACGGAAACCAGTTTTTCATACAAAATGAACTTGAAAAAAGGCCATAACTCCCACAATAATAGATGGATTTTACCCAACATCAAACTTGATCTGTATTTCATGATTATATACCTGTGTATAAAATATGAATTCAATACACCAATGTGTTCAAAAGATTATGAACGGAAACCAGTTTTATATACAAAATGAAGTCGAAAAAGGGCCATAACTCCCAAAATAATAGAGGGATTTTACCCAACATCATTTTTGACCTGTATTTTATGATTATACACCTGTGTATTAAATTTGAATTCAAAACACCAACCTGTTTAAAAGATATCAAACGGAAACCATTTCCAGGACGTACAGGACTCACGTACAGGACGTACGTACAGGACAGGACAGGACGTATGTACAGGACAGGACGTGTTTACGGACAGCGGTGATAATATATACCCCCCCCCCCATTTTTAACGGCGGGGCATAACACATGTAAAGCATCATCTGATAATGAGCAGAGAACAAGAACCGTAACTCCAGCATGTAAATGGACTTATGTCCATGTGTAATTTTCAATATGGATAACGTGTCCGCTCTATAAATTTTAAACTCTCACAGATATTTTATTAATCTTTATACAAATATAAAGCATCATCAGACGATGTGCAGAGAATGAGAATCATACCTCAATCTACATTTTTAACAGAATTATCCCCTTTGTAATTTTAAGTATAGAAATCATGTCCGACATATAGCTTTAAAACCGTCAAAGGTACTTTGAAATTCATGAAATTTTGTACAAAGTTAAAGCCTCATCAGACGATGTGCAGAGAATAAGAACTGAAACTTCATCTGACTTTTTGGCTTGAAGCTTCGGCCGCAAGCCTATGTATTCAGCCAGGTGATGACTTCCTGTCATGCGCACTCAAGCGGAAGACGCTGATTAGTTCCCAGCTTCAATAATGGTTCATAATTGCAAGTGCAAGTGGAGAACCAATATATGGAGAGCGTGTACGGGGCGCAACTTCGTCTGACTGTTTCTCTTCGACTGGTAGCACTAAACACCGTAATATTACGACATACCACAATCGGATCCCCCAATTAAATGAATATGTCTCGTACTTTGTGTCTTTGTTAAGACAGCCCAAGTTGCTATCATTTTATTCATCAGAAGGTGTAATTCATTCATCACAAGGTGTATAAATTTGAATGTTTCTGAGTATTTTACTGTCAAATTACGACATGCGCCAATCGAGAACACCTTCGCGCCATTGCTATTTTTATGTTACAAAAAATTAAGGAAAAAGAAATAATATTTCTATCAATATTCATTCATCAAAATTTTCTATTAAATCCGCTTGTAAAAAGCCAACAAAACAAGATTTGTTGGTACTGTAAGCCAATCAAAACGTAGCATTTTTGACTGGTTTGAATTATTGTCCCTAAAATGCAAATTTCATACAGCGAAAAGGATGAGAACCAATCTCGAAACAAAAAAGGCGCAAAAAGATGGAGGGCGAAGCTTCAACTTCACATTATCAGGTAAATATATCGTAAATTGCCAGACAGTAAATAATAAAAATGAGGTGCATAGCAGGCGCATATCACCAGGGGAACGTGCTGGTATTTGGTAATAATGCAGGATATCAGTGCACAGCAATTTCACTTGCAGCTTTGATATTTGCGTCGTTGTGCACTGTGTCGGTGTGGAGCGCTGCGAATATAGACGATATTTTGCTGTATGGCGATTCATTGTACACGTCAGTTATTAATGATCGTTATCAGGGAAACGCATTATATCTTATGCCTGCAGACTTGCCCAATAGGGCAAATTACATGGGGACAAGCTTACAAATAAATTACGAAACAGATGCTATCCATGGTATAAGCCAGTCAAACGCAGACAATGACCTGAATTTCCTTGCTGTATCACTGCCAGAAGGTCTGCAGACAGCTTTTTTAATGTCAGATTTTTTGTTGGTAACCCTTAGTGATATAACTGTAGCGGTTATTCATGATCCAATTCAGGAAAGTTACTCAGTGTTTGACTCCCATTCTAGGAATGTTTTTGGAACCCCCGCATCAGAAGGAACAGCTGTTTTGCTTACATTATCTTCTTTTGAAGAGTTGTGTCTTTATTTGAGTAGTACGTATACAAACATTTTGTTTAATATAACACCTGTGACTTTCAAACCACAGGAAAATCATGACCCATGTTTCAGTCAGACAAAAAGTTCACAGATCTGCCAGCTACCACAACATTTAACCATACATACAGTAATGAGTTGTTTCATGAAACAATTAAACCAACTTTGTCAGAAAATGAAATATATTTACTTGACGCATACAATCACACTTACTGCAACTCTGCAACATTGGGTCTGTCTTACAGCAGATCGGAATCATGCAATCATACATACAGCAGCATTGATACAAATTACTGTGTAAGCAAGAAGCACATGGTGGCATCAAATAATGGGTGTAGACAATCAAACCGATCAGAGATGTACAATCATACATACTGCAGTCCTGATACAAATAATAGTTTATTCAACAAACACATGATAGCATCTAATGTCGGATGTATACAGCAAAATGTTGCAGGCTCTTACATCCAAAATGAAACCTGCCCAAGATATATTGATGAATCTGTTAAATGAAACCTGCCCAAGATATATTGATGAATCTGTTTGTCTTGAAAATTTAAACAAATTATCCGATAGCTATCACTTTTAAATTCTTCATCAAGTTTTGGACAAACTGAAGTACGTGACAGTGTTGAAGTTAATGCTGCAGACAATTCGGAGGCTGTAAAAAGAAATGAATTGAAGGTTGCATCAAATATTTCTTTGAGTAGGGATAAAACTCATCCGTTTGTAAGAGCGTTACAACAATACCCTTCATACGTTTGTAAGTCATGTCAGTGCTTCTTGTATTTGAAAGATATAGTTAAGTGTGATAGAAATAATGATCAGACTGCTTTAGCTGCTGTATGTGAAGGAAATGATTTGTGTCGTAAATGTTACAATCAATTAAAAAAAGGTGATGTTCCAAAAGAATCATTTACATACAATAAATTTGATGTGGGTAAAGTTCCAAATGAAATGAAAGATCTTTTTGTTGTTGAAAAAAAGGCTTATAAGTTTCCTTCCTGTTTTCTTGACACTTATTATATTGCCAGGAGGACAGTTAGTACAACAAGGGGTTGCTGTAAATATTCCTGTTGATGTTAGCCAGCAGCTTTCATCACTGATGAATGTAGATTCAAGAAATCAAGGAACAGGTTTACTTATAAGTTGTGAAAGGCCAAACAATGATCCGGTGTTACTTCCAGTCAGACAATTTGTATTGTATAAGGCTCTGCTGTGGTTAAAAACAAACAATCATTTATACAAAGATTTAGATATTTCATCATTGGAACCATCTGCTTTGCCTTTAGAATCTTCTTTTCTTGGCAAAAATGTAAATGGCATGCAAGATCCTATTGAAGAAGACTTTGGAATGACAGTGAAAGACACACTCCAATATAAAGTATCTGAAACTGAATTTAAAGGTACTAACATATGCACACTGACTCCTGTTACAGGTAAACCTGTGTCTGTTAAAGATATAGCCTATGGTGAAGAGAAAGCTTTTCCATGGTTATTTCCATATGGACTCAATGGCATTGACACTACAAGAAATACACATTTAACAGATTTTGCATATTTCCATATTCGTTTATATATGAAAGATCATAGGTGGCGATGTGACATACCTTATGTTATGTCAAGTTTAAGGTATTTAGATACACAATAACTCTGTATTGACTTATAAAAACACATAACAGAGTTCTTGTTCATGGTGAATCAATCAACTATGGAATATATACACACTTACAATGCCTACCAGAAAGATCCTAAGTTTTCGGACAGATACGTCTGTATAAACAGTGGAAACCGTGATCAGACTGTTCCTTAGGAACCAAAGTGATCAAGTTCTTTATAATTTCAATTCCATCTGCGCATTTTTGAGGCATTACTCTATGGTAGACCCGGAACAACAGGAAAATAAATAACAGGACAAGGACCGGCTGTGTTTGCAGCAGGTGCAGTATTTGGACAGTCTTTTTTGGGGATATTTTTGAACTAAAACATTGTTTTACTAGGAAACAAAACGGTGAAATGTTTTTTTTTTGTTTTATTCTGTATCATACAATGTAAGTTTTACTAAAACAATATGCATAAGCATGCCCCATCGATTGAATATATTTTTCATGACGTTTTTCATGAAATTCAATTTTCTTGCGTTTTTTTAAAAAGTGTAAAAATATACTTATAATCAAGATAATTGCAATTTTTCTAATCAGTCTGTTTCAAATACCCTATATTAAAGATTATATGATTTGCAGAAATGAAAGTGCATCCATGTGCTAGAGACAAGAATTTTAATGGAAAATGTGTAAAAAAAAGTATGTATAAATACAAAAGTTTGTTTTTTAGGAAAACAAAACGGTGAAAAATTTTCTTTTCTTATCCAAATGTTTTATAGCCCTTTGGGTTATTCAGCTGGTATAATGAAATGAATGCCCCACCAATATATTCATTCACCATTCGTCTACCTTAAATCAACATGAATGGAACCTACTCACTAGTCTAGTCAGTACATACATGCGTACCAAAAAAACATGTCAAAATACAGGTAATTTTTTGCCTGTTACTGCAGAGGATTTAAATAACGTTCAAAATGATCCAATATTAATGCAAAACTCCTATATATTTACCAGAGACATAAGAGGTACGGCTGCTTATTGGAAATCTGTGTTGATGAGATTGTTGGCCATGGTCAAAACACTTGGTGCTCCTACATTTTTTATGACTGTCTGCCAATGATAAGTGGCCAGAAGTGGAACACATGTTAAAATTACATAAACCGTCTCATTTTACGCACAAAGTAAAAGATGATCCTTTAATGGCAGCCCTAGCATTTCAAAACCGTTGGCTTGCTTAATGAAACATGTACTTAGAAAGGAAATGCCTCTTGGTAAGATAAATGATTTTTTTTCAAGAGTAGAATTTCAGTGTCGAGGTTCTTGCCACTTACACATGTTCCTTTGGACCAGTTTAGGTGTTAATTTTGAAACTGCTTCTTCATCAGAAATTATTGATGTATTGAACAAAACTATATGTACAAGACTGCCAGACGAAAAAACTGATCCCCATATGCATCAATTGGTAAAACTACTACAAGTTCATAAGCATTCCTTCACCTGCAAAAAAGGTAATCGTGTATGTCGATTCGATTTTCCTAGACGTAAATGTCCGAAAACAAAAATTTGTTACAATCCTGATACAATTGTACATCATCGGGGCAGATTTTATGAGACATGTAGAGGTCCAGATGACACTTGGGTGAATGCATATAATCCAACGATCTTGAAGTACTGGAGAGCTAACATGGATATTCAACTTGTTGGTAATGCCCAGAGTTGCGCCTTTTATGTATGCAAATACATATGCAAAGCCGAACCAGAAGAGTTAAAAGAAACATTAAGTGCTTTATTTAAGAATCCAAATTTTCAGTCATTGGATTTACGCAAACGTTTAATAAAGATTGGTACATGCATTCTTAAAAAGAGGAAACTAAGTGCACAAGAAGCTATGTACCGTTTGGGGGGGGGGGGGATTAAAATTATATGAATCATCTAGAAAAGTGATTTCGATAAATACCTTATTTTCCCATAAACGTATGAAACTGGTAAAACCTAAAGCGAACGTGAACATCTGCCAAGATTGTACCGATGAAAAGGAGTTATTTGAAAGCAATATTATAGATTTCTACAGATCTAGACCTTATGAACTATCTTCATTCAGCTTATATGCATTTGCTTCATGGTACACTAGAAATAGTAGTACTGTAAAGTCACAGTCCTTATGGTCATATAGTTTTTACACAGCGTAGAGATTGTCTTGTAATCAAACCCTCTCAAGTTAAACAAACATCTGATAACTACTATTACAGTTGCTTGCTTCTTTACTTTCCCCATAGAACAGAAGTAGAATTGCTTATTCCATTTGATAGCTATAAGCAGTCATTTGTTGCCAAGTTCCCTTATTTTGACTCTAGCTACAAGAAAATTAGTTCTTTAACATCTGAATTAGAAGATGCTGTAAGAAGAATTCGTTTGCTTCAAGATCAACTAGATTTTTCAAGTGAACAATTAGAACATGATAATGAAATGCATGAAAGTAGTGATTATGAACATTACAGTATACTTGGTAATCCTATAGACGAAGAACATGTTCAGACTGTTCCATCTATGGCTGACCCACAGTTAGATTATGAAAATGATTCAGAGTGGCATAATTTAACTGTTTGCAGTATTAGTGAAAATGCCCTAGAAAACAGAATTTCTGCTTTGTCGTATGATCAGAAGAAAGTATTGGCCACTGTTCAGAATCATTTCAAACGCAGAAATAATTCTGAATCTTCGTACATGTTCTGCACCGGGGGAGCTGGGACAGGTAAATCTTTCCTCCTGCAGACATTGGTAGAATGGATAAGACTGTGTTATCCAATACAACCTGGTCATGACTCTGTTGTAGTTGCAGCTCCTACAGGTATTGCAGCCAGGAATGTGATGGGTTACACACTGTACAGCATATTCAAACTTCCAGTTCAACATGGCTATGAACCTGGATTTCATGAATTGTCAGCATTTACTCAAAAGAAATTAAGAGACTGTGTTATCCAATACAACCTGGTCATGACTCTGTTGTAGTTGCAGCTCCTACAGGTATTGCAGCCAGGAATGTGATGGTTTACACACTGCACAGCATATTCAAACTTCCAGTTCAGCATGGCTACGAACCTGGATTTCATGAATTGTCAGCATTTACTCCAAAGAAATTAAGAGAAATGTTTCAAAATATTCACACAGTAGTCATAGATGAAATAAGCATGGTTTCAAATAAATACTTCCACTATATACATCAACGTCTCTGTTCAATAGCCAATAATGAACAAGAATTCCGCGGAATGCGGTGTCTCGCCTGCTAGCGCTTTGTCACAAAACAGAGCTAAATCAGCAAAGATGTATGCATGAACAAAGTTTCTTGGCTCTAGCCCTAATAGTTTCTGAGAAACAGACCTAAACTTGACAAGAGGCCCAAATGGGCCTGATATCGCTCACCTGGCTTTTGTGCAACGGGACCATTCTGATACAAAATTGGTCCAATTCCACTGAGAATTTCTCATTTTCACATTTTGCTACTTTTAGTAACAGAGGCCAACTTGCCTGGTCTTTATATATTTACTTTTGAAACACCTCAATGCAAGAATCATTTTGCCACAAATTTCATCAAAATCCATTCAGCGGTTACTGAGATATTGCCAGTTTCATGTTTTGTGCTATTTCTAGTAACGGCAGATGGCGGCCATCTTGGATTGCTAAAATGCAAAAAATCGAAAAGCCTTCATGCAAGGACCATTTTGACACAAATTTGGTCCAGTTCCATTGAGATTTTCTGATTTTCACATTTTTCTATTTTTAGAAACAGAGGCCAATATGACTGGTCTACAGTTAGATATTTTTGATACATCTCAATGCAAGAATCATTTTGACACAAATTTCGTCAAAATCCATTCAGCGGTTACTGAGATATTGTCATTTTCATGTTTTGTGCTATTTTTAGTAACGGCAAATGGCGGCCATCTTGGAATGCCAAAATGCAAAAAATCGAAAAAGCTTAACTAAAGGATCATTCTGACACAAAATTAATCCAACTCCATTGAGATTTTCTAATTTTCACATTTTTCTATTTTTTAGTAACAGAGGCCAATATGACTGGTCTACAGTTAGATATTTTTGAAACATCTCAATGCAAGAATCATTTTGACACAAATTTCGTCAAAATCCATTTAGCGGTTACTGAGATATTGTCATTTTCATGTTTTGTGCTATTTTTAGTAA
Source organism: Ctena decussata (assembly GCA_963989385.1). Classification (NCBI taxonomy): domain Eukaryota; kingdom Metazoa; phylum Mollusca; class Bivalvia; order Lucinida; family Lucinidae; genus Ctena; species Ctena decussata. The sequence continues at coordinate 12,822,788 of OZ022509.1, forward strand.
CGGCAAATGGCGGCCATCTTGGAATGCCAAAATGCAAAAAATCGAAAAAGCTTAACTAACGGATCATTCTGACACAAAATTGGTCCAATTCCATTAAAGGGTTCTTGAGTAATTGTCATTTTTATGTTTGTGCTATTTTTAGTAACACCAGATGACGGCCATCTTGGAATGCCAAATTGCAATTAATCGAAACGGCTTCATGCAAGGAACATTCTGACACAAAATTGGTCCAATTCCATTCAAGGGTTCTTGAGTAATTGTTTTTTTATGTTTGTGCTATTTTTAGTAACGGCCCCCATGGTGGCCATCTTGGATAGTCAACTGGCACAAAATTGAAATAATTCCATTCAAGAACCATTTCTGACCAAATCTGGTCAGAATTGGTTGCATTTTCTTTATATATTTACATTTGAGCAAAATCGGCCTTGTAAACGCTAAGTAGGTCACTGTGACCTAATTCCGTTATAGATTTTTTTTATTTTTACAATTTTTAATACCAAGGTCCCACTTATGTTCCATGCAAACTTTCAACCAAATATACCAAATGGTTCTGGAGAAGAAGTTGATTTTGTTGTTTTTGCTATTTTTAGTAACGGCGGCCATCTTGGATTTTCAACCTGACCCAATTTTATAATTCTGAGACCCTGGAGTCAGGTCATGCTCCATGTGAAATTTGAGAACCATGGGACTGGTAGTTTTAGAGAAGAAGTTGTTTGAAGTTGTTTAAATAGGTCATTTTTTGACATTGGCATTTGAGCAAAATTACACACGTAAACAGAAAGTAGGTCACTGTGACAAAACTACGCTACAGATTTTTTCATTTTTACAATTTTGAATACCAAGGTTTCACTAATGTTCCATGCCAAAATTCAGACAAATATACCCAGTGGTTCTGGAGAAGAAGTTTATTTTGTTGTTTTTGCTATTTTTAGTAACGGCGGCCATCTTGGATTTTCAACCTGACCCAATTTTACAATTCTGAGACCCTGGAGTCAGGTCATGCTCCATGTGAAATTTGAGAACCATGGGACCAGTAGTTTTACAGAAGAAGATGTTTGAATATTTGTTTTTAGGTGTTGACGGACACATTCCGTGACGACGCACGACGCACGACGCACGCCGGACGCATTGGTATGACAATACCTCACTATGGCCCTTCGGGCCAGGTGAGCTAAAAACTTGACAAAAAATTGCAAAGTCAGTCAACCATAAAATGTAGGTAAAGACTCAATACTGATGATGACTTTGAGCTCTCCTCCAGATGAATGCATGACCCAAGTTTCATGGCTCTAGCCCTTATAGTTTCTGAGAAACAGACCTAAATGCGAAACACTCGACGAAAAAGTGCAAAGTCAGTCAACCGTAAAATGTAGGTCAAGACTCAATATTGATGATGGCTTTGAGATTTACTCTTCCAGACGTAAGCATGAACCAAGTTTCATGGCTCTAGCCCTTATAACTTCTGAGAAAATGACCTAAACGCCGAAACTTGACCAAAAATAGCAAAATCAGTCAACCGTAAAATGTAGGTCAAGACTCAATATTGATGATAGCTTTGAGATCTACTCTTCCAGATGTATGCATGAACCAAGTTTCATGGCACTAGCCCTTATAGTTCCTGAGAAAATGACCTAAACGCAAAAACCTGATGAAAAATTGCAAAGTCAGTCAACCGTAAAATGTTGGTCAAGACTCAGTATTGATGATGGCTTTGAGCTCTACTCTTCCAGATGTATGCATGAACCAAGTTACATGGCTCTAGCCATTATAGTTCCTGAGAAACTGACCTAAACGCAAAAACCCAATGAAAAATTGCAAAGTCAGTCAACCGTAAAATGTAGGTCAAGACTCAGTATTGATGATGGCTTGGAGATCTATTCTTCCAGATGTATGCATGAATCAAGTTTCATGGCTCTAGCCCTTATAGTTTCTGAGAAACTGACCTAAACGCAAAAACCCGATGAAAGTTTACGCCGCCGACGCCGCCGCCGCCGACACCGGAAAAGCAATACCTATGTCTCGCTTCTGCTTCGCAAGCGAGACAAAAACTAAACGCAATAACAGTTCTTGAGAAACAAAACTAAACGCAATAACATGACAAGTAATTGCAAAGTCGGTGAAGCGTAAAATGTAGGTCAAGACTCAATATTGATGATGGGTTTAAGCTTGACTCTTCCAGCTGCATGCCTGGCCCAAGGTTCATGGCTCTAACTTTAATAGCTCTTGAGAGAGTGAGCTAATCCCGAAAACTGGACAAAAAATTGTAAAGTCGGTGAAGCGCAAAATGTAGGTCAAGACTCAACATTGATGATGGCTTTCAGATTTACTCTTCCAGATGTATGCATCATCCAAGTTTCATGGCTCTAGCCCTTGTATGTTCAGAGAAAATGACCTAAAGACAAAAACTCGACAAGGAATTTTAAAGTCGGTGAACCGTAAAATGTAGGTCAAGACTCAACATTGATGATGGCTTTCAGGTCTACTCTTCCAGATGTATGCACAAGCCAAGTTTCATGGCTCTAGCCCTTACATGTTCTGAGAAAATGACCTAAACACAAAAACTCAATCAAAAATTGCAAAGTCAGTGAACCGTAAAATAGAGGTCAAGACTCAACATTGATGATGGCTTTCAGGTCTACTCTTCCAGATGTATGCACAAGCCAAGTTTCATGGCTCAAGCCCTTACATGTTCTGAGAAAATGATCTGAGAAAATGACCTAAACGCAAAAACCCGATGAAAAATTGCAAAGTCGGTGAACCGTAAAATGTAGGTCAAGACTCAACATTGATGATGGCTTTCAGGTCTACTCTTCCAGATGTATGCACAAGCCAAGTTTCATGGCTCTAGCCCTTACAGGTTCTGAGAAAATGACCTAAACACAAAAACTCAATCAAAAACTGCAAAGTCAGTGAACCGTAAAATAGAGGTCAAGACTCAACATTGATGAAGGCTTTCAGGTCTACTCTTCCAGATGTATGCACAAGCCAAGTTTCATGGCTCAAGCCCTTACATGTTCTGAGAAAATGACCTAAACGCAAAAACCCGATGAAAAATTGCAAAGTCGGTGAACCGTAAAATGTAGGTCAAGACTCAACATTGATGATGGCTTTCAGGTCTACTCTTCCAGATGTATGCACAAGCCAAGTTTCATGGCTCTAGCCCTTACAGGTTCTGAGAAAATGACCTAAACGCAAAAACCCGATGAAAAATTGCAAAGTCGGTGAACCGTAAAATGTAGGTCAAGACTCAACATTGATGATGGCTTTCAGGTCTACTCTTCCAGATGCATGTACGACCCAAGTTTGATGGCTCTAGCCCTTACAGGTTCTGAGAAAATGACCTAAACGCAAAAACCCGATGAAAGTTTACGCCGCCGACGACACCGGAAAAGCAATACATAGGTCTCGCCTCTGCTTCGCAGGCGAGACAAAAACCATTTGGAGGTTTCAATGTTATTGTGTTTGTAGACTTTTACCAGTTACGCCCAGTACGTGGCAGGTATGTTTTTACAGACAGTATATTATGGCCACTTTTTCAACCACATTTTTTGCGCACAAATAAACGTCAGGAAGGAAATCTCACTTTCATTAATCTCTTGAATAGAGTACGTATTGGACAACCTTCACCGGCGGACATTTCATTACTGCAGTCAAGACTCATTGCTTGTGTACCTTCAAAAGAACATTTGCTGCACATCTTTCCAACAAATAAGCAAGTTAAAATACATAACCAATATGAACAAAGTCTAATAAATGGCCGTTTATATACTTATGAAGCTGAGCGTGTGTTTTCCAATTATGATGTTCATCCTGGTCATGAAGTGCCCTCAGAGTTGGTACCTGAGGATGATAGAAATGCCGGTGGATTACCGAAACAGCTCTGTGTTTCAATAGGCACTCGAGTTATGCTATTGCATAATCTGCTTACTAGACAGGGTTTAGTCAACGGTGCTATGGGCGTTGTTGTCCACATTGATGAGGCTGTTCATGGTCTAGATGCACAAATTTTTGTTAAATTTGACGACAATTCTATTGGACGAACATTTCAATCACAGTTACATCAGAATAGCATACCCATTACACGCTACACCCAAGAGTACTTGTATGTAGGACGATATATAAATCGTATTCAGTTTCCCCTAACTCCATGTCGGGCGTGTACAGTTCATAAACTACAAGGCATATCAGTGGATTCGGCTGTTATTTCTTTAGGCCCAGAAATATTCCAAGCTGGACAGGCATATGTGGCTTTGAGTAGGGTTCGAAACTTAAATGGTATTTACTTACTTGCACTTTGTGCACAGAGAATATATGCAGATCCTACTGTTGTAGATGAATATGCTCGTATTCTCAGACAGTTGCAAGAGAACATAAATTTCATGATAGTATGATCAGTCAAATAATTGCCCTAGTTATTTGTCATGCAGTTTATCACTAGATTTTACCATTTACTATATAGGTGACTGATGTTAGATTATGCTACATATGATAACATTTGATCTTGAACGTGAACAATCATGGTTTAAACATGACATAAGTGTTTATAAAAAAAAAACCCCATTTAATATGTTGTTTACCTGCATATTGAAGAAAAATAGTGCTTGGCACTAGAATAATTCTTTTAATAAAATGTTTGACCAAACTTGATGTGGCAGAAGATAACTTTTACTCTACTTAACTGCTTTATCATGATTCTGTACTTGTTCATTTTAATACATGCTATTAATGATCAAATAAAGCTTTCTACAACTTATTTAGTCCAAATAACTAAGGAAAAATAATCAAATATTTTTCCATGCTCATTACTATTTTGTATGCTTTTTATTCAATGTCAGTATGATAATTAATACATTTGTCACGAATCTCACGCCCCGACAGAGGTTCGAACCCGTGACCTTTCGATCTATAGTCGAGCACACTACCACATTACTATAAAAGTCAACTTGTACCTCAAAGCAGTACAAGTGTATGACATACCTATCCTATACCCTGTGACATTCTCCCCCTCAATATTTAATACATCCTCGAATTCTCATAAGTTACAAGAATCACTGGAAATGAGACTTAAGGAGTTCTAATGCACTTGTGGGTCATTAACATTGGGTGCCACTTGTCACGGACTTTTTAAAAAATTCACGCTCCGCCCAAGGATCGAACCCGGGACAATTGATCTCTAGTCGAATCTCTACCACATCGCTATTGCTAACTTTATTGAAGTACTTACCTTACTATGTTTCTTCAAGCTAAAAGTGCCTATGTAGTAAATGCACTGACACTGCTTTCTGTGGCAAAAACAACAAAGATGCACCATTGTCTGTAGAGCACAAAATTTTGTAAATAATTGCCATGTTTTGGTTTTCACCATCATCATACTTGTAAAGTGCAACACCTCATGGGCATATTAGAAGAAACAGTCATTTATTTTGATTCCTGTCAATTGATGGTAAATATTCCAGACATGTACTCAATCGATGGTAAATACTACAGACACATCCTTGTTGATATGTTCCTAAAAATTGCAACTTTTACACTTTTTGACATGTGTAATGGTAGAATTCCTGTATAATAGACAAATAACCAAATCCTATGATCTGAATATATCATCCTCAGGGAAAGGTGGTAGTCAACGTTGTGAAAGATGTCCCGCAAAACACAAACTTGAAGAATGCTCAACTATTTGTAAAAGTGGCAGCGTGCGAAGAAGAAAAACCAGTTGAGAGGAAAAGTTCCGCAGTAATTGGAGATGAGTCTAATCTACTGAAAACAAGTGTCGCCACAAGGCACACATTCAAGAGAGCGTATGATTAGGACATAACATTAAAGTAAGTACCTAAAATTGCTATTCATCAGTAAATGTACAAATGACACTATAAATAATCAGTTTAGAAATAAGTCCTGAAATTACCAAATTATTGATTTATAGTATACATAAGACAGTGGCAGTTGTATTTCAGCCAACAGCAGTCACTGACAAAATTCATATGTCCCACTAAGCCCTCTCTTCATTTGTGTGCGGTGTCCTCTTTTTAAGGCTGAAAAAAATCTAATGACACATCCCTATTTTCTATGCTGCAGAACATACGTTTCTAGTACAATATGTATTTTAAAATTAAAACATAACCTTGTAAACACAAGGACCAGTGAGTTGATATGCTTTATTTTTCTCTTGCTTGCTTTGCTCACTCGATACTGATAAAACAGATGAATGCTGAAGTAGAAAAGTTATGCTCCAAAATTTATAAATCATGGAAAGCTTTCGTGTAATACTGAGTCTAGAAGACATGCAGTCCTTGTCATGTATTTATACCCCCGGTATACGAAGTATATAGGGGGTATATAGTTTTTGGTTTTTCCGTTTATATGTTTGTGTGTGTGTGTGTGTTTGTTAAACGTTTTTTCTGTCACAGATTTCTCAGGAACCACTACAGCTAGGATTTTGAGTGAGTGAGTGAGTGATATGGATTTTACGGCACATCAGGACCAAAAGGGCTATTTCGCGCCGAAAACGCTATAAACAAAAACGTGTTATATGCATAAGGTCAGGAATGAATGCACGGTATAAAAATGAATCAAGTCGGGTATGTGGTAAAACACGCCGATCAACGGCTAGCTTAAGACTGACAACATAAAACGAACTCTCGGCCAGCCAGATGAGTAAACACAAATTTAAATTTACTGTTGTAAAAATACCGCGACTTAACTAAACTATATTTTACTATATATGCCAATCTCTTTCAAAAATGAAAAGATTTTCGCTGGTTCAACCGTGTCAAACAGTTGTTTCATACTGCTGACACGGAAAAACCTAGTACGCGTAATATGAAAATCCATGCAATCTAAAAGGAAATGTTTAACACTAAAAGGTTCCTGGCAAGGAATGCACAAAGGCGGATCCTCACCTTTCAACAGAAACGAATGAGTAATAAAAGTGTGGCCGATTCTGATTCGAGCCAAAGTTACTTCTTCCTTACGATCAATTCTATAAGATGGTTGCCATTCACCAAGTGAAGGCTTGATAGAGTGAAGTTTGTTAAAGACAGCAGCATTCCATGATATCTGCCATTTATCATGAAGATATATATTTATGCAAGGTTTGATATCAGTGTAAGGAATTTTAAGATCAGAAATATGAAGAGTTAAAGCCGACTTTGCGGCCATGTCGGCCTTTTCGTTGCCTTTAATCCCAACGTGACTGGGAAGCCAACAAAATACACTGTTGTTTAGCTCAGCTAAGTCATTATGTTTCAAGAGGATATCTAAAAGAAGAGGATTTTCAATATGGCGATTATATAGGGATTGCAGAACAGAAAGGGAATCAGAAAAGATGATAAAATCTGTATTCCTAGACTGTTCAATATGATCCAAGGCTAAATCAATAGCTTTGATCTCCGCTGAAAAAATTGAGGCATTAGCAGGTAATCTACGTTTGTATGTTTCGGATGGAGCAACACAAGCAGAGCCAGCTGTGTCTCCATCCTTTGAACCATCAGTATATAAAGTCTCATAGTTAGAAAAGTCAGACAGCAGTTCATTAAATTTAGTTCGAAATACAAGAGGGTCAGTTTGAGATTTTTTATCAGTATGCAAAGAAAATAAAACACGTGGCTGAGTAAATGTCCACGGTGGCACATCTGGAACCTTAAACTGTTCAATTGTGTCTAAATCTACATTCATATTTTCAAATTCTGAAGAGATTCTAATGCCAAAGGAAGGAATCATATTTGGTTTATTCTCAAATAATGTTTTATATTGTGGCCGAAAAACAGTTTCATACGTTGGATTTGATGGATTTGACTTTAGTTTAAGGGCATACTGCAGGGAGAGTTTAAGACGTCTATTATAAAGTGATGGTTCATTTGCCTCTGCTAAAAGACTCTCCGAGGGAGAAGTTCTGAAAGCTCCCAAGGCGAGCCGGAGTCCCTGATGATGAATGGGATCAAGCATTTCCAAATAAGATTTTCTAGCGGATCCATATATTATTGAGCCATAGTCTAGTTTGGACCGTATAATAGTTCTATACAGATTAAGTAAAACTTTACGATCTGCTCCCCAGTCAGTATGGGCAACAACTCGTAGTAGGTTCAACGCTTTTTGACATTTTGCTTTAAGCTGTTTAATGTGTGGAATAAAGGAAAGCTTCTTATCAAAGATAACGCCTAGAAATTTATTTTCTTCTACTACAGGAATAGGTGTCCCGTCCAAGGTGAGCACTGGATCATCGTGCGCTTTTCGAAGGTGACAGAAATGCATGCAAACTGTCTTAGATTTCGAAAATTTAAATCCATTTTCAGTTGCCCACGTTTGAATTTTATTTAGATTTTGTTGAAGCTGGCGTTCAATAGTATGCATATTTTTTGACCGATAACAAATCAAAAAGTCATCTACATATAAGGAACAGTCAACACCAGGATTAAGACATTTAACAATATTGTTTATTTTTAGACTGAAAAGAGTAACAGACAAAATACTACCTTGAGGCACACCTTGTTCTTGGTCATGTGCCTCAGACAAAGTTGAACCTACACGTACTTTGAATTCTCTATTGGATAAGAAGTTTTGAACGAATAGAGGCAATCGGCCTTTAAGGCTTATTTCATGTAAATCATTCATTATACCATACTTCCAAGTTGTATCGTAAGCCTTCTCTAAATCAAAGAAGACAGCAATTAAGTGCTCCTTCTTGATGAAGGCTTCACGTACAAAGGTTTCTAATCTAACCAAGTGATCATTAGTACTGCGTTGGTGCCTGAAACCACTCTGAAATTCTGTTATAATGTTATTTGTTTCAAGGTACCAAACGAGTCTTTCATTGATCATTCGCTCCAATGTTTTACATATGCAGCTCGTTAAAGCAATAGGACGGTAGTTGTTCGGGTTCGTATTATCTTTTCCAGGTTTTGGTATGGGGATTATCGTAGCTTCTTTCCAAGACTTTGGCACATTACCAGTTGCCCAAATGTCATTAAATGTTTTCAAAAGAACCGAAAGAGAAGAGTCTGGAAGATGTTTCAAAAACTGGTAATGGATATCATCAGGCCCCGGAGATGAATCATGAGCCTTTGAAAGAGCATCTTTAAGTTCCGAAAGAGAAAAAGATTGATTATAAGTTTCTGTGTTGTTGGATGAAAATTTTAGGTTCTGTTTTTCCTTCTGCTTTTTAATATTCTTGAATTTTGGACTATAATTTTCAGAAGAAGAATTTTTCGAGAAAGCGTCTGCGAGGGTATTAGAAATATCTTTTTTGGAAGTAACTTTAGAATTATTTACATTTAAGTGTCCCAGTGAGCTAGATTTTCCTTTTCCCTGAATTTTACGAACCATGTCCCATACTTTCTTTATTGAAGTTCGAGAATTTAATTTGGAAACATACTGTTTCCAAGATTTTTTCTTTGATTCTTTAATTGTTCGACGAGCTTTTGCACGGAAAACACGATAATTATTTAAATTATCATGTGTTGGGCGATTATTGAATTGTCGCAGTGCTCCTTTTCGTTGTTTCATAGCAGTTTTTAAACCAAGGCTTTTTAATCTTTTTTGATTTCGTTGATGTTTTTGGAACTGTTTCTTCTGCGATATTAATAAGAATAGATGCAAATGACTCAATTGGATCATCAGCCTCCTGGACTGTGTCTTCAAGAAGTCGAGTATCACAAAGAGTTTGAAACTGGGCCCAGTTAGCTTTATTAAGTTTCCACCTTGAAACCGGCTCATCAATATCTGGACCAATGTTATTTAGAAAAACAAGAAAGTGATCACTACCGCAGAGATCATCATGAACTTTCCAGTCATAGTCCAAAAGAAGGGTGGGAGTGCAAATAGAGAGGTCTAAAGAAGTGTATGTACCAGTTGCTGGATGGAGATACGTAGGAGTTTTAGTGTTATACAGACAAAGTCCATTGTTGTCGATAAAATTTTCAATTACTCTGCCTTTGTCATTAATATCTTTGGAACCCCAAAGAATATTATGACCATTAAAATCTCCCAACAATATGAAGGGAGAAGGGAGTTGCGGAACAAGATCATCAAGCTCTTTTAGAGACAATCTCGAATTGGGAGGAACATATATAGAACAAATAGTTACTACGCGATGAAGAGTAATACTAACTGCAACTGCTTGTAAATTCGTATGTAATTGTACCTGACTATGAGGAGTGTTATTGTTGACAAGTATAGAGACACCGCCAGCGGCTCTCTCATTATTTGTACTAAAGGTATGAAAAGAACTATAGTTTCTGATGGAAATGTTATCGGTGTCTTTTAGATGTGTTTCTTGAAGACACAGAGCAGCAGGCTCATAATCCTTTAGGACGAGCAATGTTTCTTCATAGTTGGCTTTTAACCCTCGACAAGTCCACTGTATAATTCTGTTTTTCATTATTATTAATTATGAATATATATTGGAGCAAAATGGTTAGATCTATTCTTAGGAAGTAGGTATTCTGTTAAGTGTTCCCCTTGGGAGACAGGATGGGGATTCCTCCGCATCCATGTCCTCCAAGGCGGCCCACCTATTATGCTGCCTAATCGGATCATTAGATCTTTTCGGCTGTCTATCTGATTCAGGTACAGGTTTCTCCTTTACCTTTGGTTTAGGGTCAGGAGTCCTGTCTGAAGAGTTCTTGTTTGTTCTAAACGTGTCGTGAACAATCTTTTGTAATTTCTTGTCTGCTTTTTGTTGTCTTTCTTTTTCTTTCTGACTTAATCTTTCCGATGAGTCTCGTGTTGCTTCGGCAGATGCTTCAGTTGCTGCAACATTGTAAGACGAAGACTGGGGGGCTCCTGTGATAAGTACAGGGTCTGTTTGTGTCGTAGCATCGACTAATGATACCGTGACACCAGCAGTCTTCGTAATGCTAGCATAACTTTTACCTGGTGCTGCCGTGTAGCTGTCAACGATTTTCCGCGCTTCTGGAAACGATATATTCCTGGTGTACTTGACTTTGAGAATTTCTTTCTCAGTGTGCCAGGCCTGGCATTTTCGCGAATTGGCGGGGTGGTCTTCCTTACAGTTGAAACATTTGGCTTGACGTTTGCAATCTGTTTCGTCCGCACAATGCTGCGGCTGACCACAGTTAGCACATATCGTTTCCTTTCTGCATCTGTCTTCGTGATGACCAAATACTTGGAACCGATAACACCGCAGTGGGGATCAACGGAGACACGAAGAAATGCGACTTTTAATTGTTTGGGCAAAACTGATGTGTTAAAGGTGAATACGAAAGTGTTTGTGTCTTTGAGCGTCTCGTCTCGACGAACTTTAATACGACGGACTGCAACTACACCTTGCTCCCTCATATTTTCAAGGATCTCTTGATCGCTGACCCCTTTTAAGTCGGGGCAGCGAACAACGCCCTTGCAAGTATTGAGGGAGCTGTGAAGTGCGACTTTCACTTCAAGGTCGAAAAATTTGGTAATACGCAACAGATTTTCAATAGATTTCTTGTTGACGTATTCGACCAGAAGGTCACCTGATCTCAGCTTCTTTATGCTCTTTGGCACACCAGCGATGCCATGAAGCGCCTTTTCTATCACAAAAGGAGATAGGCTTGACATTTGTCTTTCTTCCTTCGATGAGATGACTAAGAAGCGCGGAGTTGGAATAGACGTTGCGGATTGACTAAGTTCGTTCTCTGATGGGTCATCAGAGTCGGCATCACGTGGCCGTTTCGAATTATGTTGAGAAGCTTTGGGGTTTGAAGTTGGGGGGCCATGAGAAAAAGAAAATAATTCATCTCCGGTGTTCTCCACCCGCCGTGGAGCCCAACAAGGGAGCACTTATATAGAGTGGATATCCAAAACTCCAAGTGCTAGAGATACACTGAAGATATACTCGGATAGGACAGAATGCCTACACGATTGACCCCTCAGCCGCCGCCTTCTAGGAATGAAAACAGATGAGAAAAAGGGTTCATGGGCACATGGTCAGTATCAGAATGATACAAAGATTGGAAGAGAAAGGTAAAGTTGGCTCCCAGGGCATGGCACGACAAAGCCGATTGATCATATTCGGGCCCATATGACCTCCCGTCTAGTTGAAATCAGGGCCAAAGTGATGTGTTGCAGACTGGATACGTCGTAGGCAGTCTACTCAATCACCAGGATCCCTTCTTCCAACGACACGGGTCGCAGCTCACGGCAACGAGCCGTCCCCTTTTAGACTGCCTTTTACGTCACGCAGAGGGATACGTCTGGCCTATTCTATCCCGGGACCAGCACGGGGGTAGGATTTTGAAATTTCGTACAAACGTTGAGTATGACTAGTTGTACCGTGTAAGAGAGAATTAGCATCCTGCTGCTTATCATTGCCTTTATTTGTCCATTTTTTCTTTCTCTCTAATTAATTTCCTGTCAAAGAGATCTCAAAAACTTCTACAGTAAGGGTATCTGAAATTTGGTAGAAACGTTGGGTATGACTAGTTGTACCGTGTAAGAGAGAATCGGCCTGATCCAGCCTATTATTCCCTTTTTTGTCCGGTTTTTCTTTCTCTCCAGTATCTCTCCAATTAAATTTTTGTCAAAGATTTCTCAGGAACCACTACAGCTAGAATTTTGAAATTTGGTACAAGCGTTAAGTATGACTAGTTGTACCGTGTAAGAGAGAATCAGCCTCCTGCTGCTTATCATTCCCTTTATTTGTCCAGTTTTTCTTTCTCTCCAATTAATTTTCTGTAAAAGATATCTCAAAAACTTCTACAGGAAGGGTATCGGAAATTTGGTAGAAACGTAGGGTATGACTAGTTGTACCGTGTAAGAGAGAATCAACCTGCTCCAGCTTATCATTCCCTTTGTTTTCCAGCTTTTCTTTCTCTCCAATTAAATTTTTGTCAGAGATTTTTCAGGAACCACTACAGCTAGAATTTTGAAATGTGGTACAAACGTTAAGTATGACTATTTGCACAGTGTAAGAGAGAATCGGCCTTCTGCTGCTTATCTCCATGTTAATAATGCAAAGTTATTTTTATAAAGTGCCGTACCTTTCAGTTCTGTTTATATTTTAAGTAAGATGCAACCTTCATGACGCAAATGACCCTGTGGGTTGACGCGTCGTTATATTTTAAATCATCATCATCATCATCATCATCTGCTGCTTATCATTCTCTTTGTTTGTTCATTTTTCTGTCTCCAAATAAATTTCTGTCAGAGATTTCTCAGAAATTACTATGGTAAGGGTATTGTATTGTGTCTTCGAGATTCTGCCTTCATAGGCACACCTGGAGTACTCCAGTAAAATCTTCTTGAGTAAATTAAAATCTGAAACAATAAAGTCTTTACACAGTTAAGAGCCACGTACAATAAAAGTTCTATCCAAGGAATATATACAAATAATCCGCCACCATTTACATGTGTATATAAAATGTTCAATTTTAAGAAATGTCACTGTAGCATTTTCTCAAGTTGTTAAGGGTAATCATCTGTGCCTCGTTAAAATAGAATATGGGTACTCTATGTGTGGTTTGCTGCGCCCTTTACTTTTCTCTTACGTTTCGGCACTAGTTGGAGTTTATTATATCTGACTGCATGTAGTCTATAGATGAGCCTTCTGCTATGATAATGTAGAGAGTCCACAAGATGTCTGATCTCGCTCTTTGTGTTAATTTTGTTGTTTTGTATAACAATATCAGAGTCTATTAGTAACTGAGGTAACGTATATTCAGCACTCACAGGGTGCTTGTCAAGAAGATTAGCCAGTATATGTAAAAAGTCAATGAGAATAGGTTGTCGAACATCTTCTAGGGACTTGCAGTCGATCAGAAAGTGTTGAAGTGTTTCATCTTCTTCTTTACACAGTTGACACACCGGGTTTATTTCGTTCTGGTTAAACTTTGCTCTGTTTGTTTGTAAAATGTATGTTCCGGTTAAAACTTTATTCTTCACTGGAATTCTAAGAATGTCTCTGTCACTATTCATGTGAGATTTCACAGCTGGGTGACATTGTCCCACAATGTAGGTTTTGGAAAGGTACTTCAATGAAGAATACAGTCTTGATTGTGACACTATTTGACTGGTCCAGTATTCATTGATAGCAGTATTTAGGAGTTTTTTTCCAAGCTAACTTTTCTATCGGGTTTTCAAGTAAAATCTCCGGATTCGGTAGGTTGTACTTTATAAGTATTTTCTTCACGGCAATGAACCAGCTATGACTTTTATACGATTTAACTTCCAATTGCCGTTTGGCCAATTGATGTTCTACTGAATCGTGTTGGAGTCTTGTAATATTACCGTACAAGGACAATATTCTTTTATGTATCATGGCTTCAGCAAGAAGAGTTCCTGATAAGATATATACAGCTGGATCAGCCACTGTCGATGATAATGATAGTATTTGTTTTAATAATTTCTTATATTGAGTTTCAAGCAAATGTAATGGTTTTCCTGTTGGTATGACAACTTCAAGGCCATAGAACAACACTGGGAAGACATATATTTGAAGGAGTGATATCGACGTTTCCGGATCAAGACCGTTTTCGCCATGTAGACCGGTTCCCATGAGACTGTATACTGTACGCTTAGCTTTCTGAATATTCGATTCGACAGTTTGCATTTCTTGATTAGAAGAAGATCGTAATATTCCCATATGTGTTGTGTTCTCGACAACTGGCATTTCCTTTTCACCTATGTACCATGCTTCCTGATCAGGATAGTTCCTTGTGCTGTCCATTTTCATAATAACACTCTTGACCTCTTGTAAGGTATATCCATCTTTTTCACTGGAGTCTTTACAGAGATTAACGAGGAACTGTAGGCCGTAGGCATCATTGCTAAGGATAGCCACATCATCAGCACATGTTGGGGCTTGTATGCCAATACCCCCAATTTTGGCGCCTTTTCCAGATATCTGTATTCTGTCCAAGAGCCCATTGTCATAAACTTTGAAGAGATCAGCGCTGAGGACACCACCTTGTCGGACGCCTTGTTGTTTGGTGTATGTTGAGGATAGTTGTCCTTGCCATTTGATGGCAGTTTGTGATTGATGATGTAGACTGTTTATCAATAGCTAGTTCAGACCATCGACACCACTATTATATAGTTTTCTCATTAGGTTTGGATAAACCACGACGTCAAAGGCTGACTTGACATCCATGAATGCAACGTATGTAGGTTTATTCAGATCTTTATTGTTACGATTTTGACGTATTTGAAATTTAGTACAAACCTTGGTAATGACTAGTTGTAATTTGTATGAAAACATCAGCCTCTTCCTGCTTATCATTCCCTTATCATTTTTTCTTACTATCCAATTAAATTAACTTTTTTTTTCTGTCGCAAACTTCTCAGGAACCACTACAGCTAGGATTTTGAAATTTTGTACAAATGTTTAGTATAACTAGTTGTATAGTGTAAGAGAACTTCAGCCTCCTTCTCTTATTGTTCCCTTTGTTTGTCCATTTTTTCTTTCTCTCCTATTATTTTTCTTGTCAAAGACTTCTCAGGAACCACTTTACCTAGGTTTTTGAAATTTTTTACAAACGTTGGGTATGACTAGTTGTATCATATAAGAGACCATCAGCCTCCATCTGCTTGTCATTCCATCTTTTCTTTCTTTCTCTCCAATTTAATTTCTGTCGAAGATTTCTCAGGAACCATACAGCTAGGATTTCAAAATTTGGTACAAATATTAAGTGTGACTTGTTGTATTTTGTAAGAGTATCAGCCTCCATATATGTACCATTCCCTTCTTTTGTTCATTGTTTCTTTCTTTACAATTTGATTTTTGTCACAGTTGTCTCAGGAATCTCAATAGCTAAGATTTTGATATTTAGACAAAACATTGGGTATGACTAGTTGTATCAGTAAGAGAGTATCTGAGCCTCCTTCTGCTTATCATTCATTATCATTTGTTTTAAAGTTTTGTATTAAGTGTGGCAGTGTTACTGTTAGGCGGTGGTGCTGCTCACATGCTCTAGTTGCTGCAAGAAGAGGTAAAACCATGAAATGTAAGCAGTTGGGTAAGGGAAAAATAGAATTTGGTCACAGAAACATCTGAAAAGTCAGGGAATCTTCACTTGCCTAATAGCTGGCAACCCAGACCAGTATGTACAGGTTGTCACAACAATTTAGCTGGTTAATAATAAGTTGTGTTATTGCGCCATATCCTGAGCTAATGTGTTTTTGCACCTATCACATGCTGAGCGATTAAGATATTACATTCACTATACTATGTGCACAGAGCAAATACAAATTTAAATTAAAAGATGGATCAATGAATGACTTGGGGTTTCATGTCTTATTTAACAGTATTTAAACAATATCAGGACAATCATTGGGTAGGTGATTATGAAACACTCTGTGCAATGAACCTGTACAGTTTGCACTTGAAAAGTATCACACTTACTGTGGGGTTCAACCCCAGGACCACCACATCAGCAGGCCAATGCTTAACCTATTGAGCCATCGGGGCTCCTGCCTTAATAAAATAACATTAAAGAATCTCTAATTAAGTATAGAGTCCATTATTAACTAAAGCATGGGGCAGGCTTTTCAACAATATCATGTTATCTTATAAAGGTCAAACACTTGGTGAAATAACATTGTTTCCAAACAGGTGAATAGAACATTAAAGCTTGCAGTATCATTGAAAATGTGAGAAAATAGCTAAAAAGTAAGACAATTGGTTTATATGCATTAAGAAAACTTCTCAGAACCACTTAAAAACTGCACTTACTAAAACATGATTTTCATTACAACTTTCACTGTCTAGGTTGAGATACTAAACAACCTTTTTAGAAAATGGAAAAGACCCAAAGATGGCAGACCGGTTTACAGTTGATGCTTAGTTTGGTTGACTTTTCAAACTAAAGATAGTACGCACCTAAATGAGCCATATCAGTTGGTTGGTTGGTTGATTTGATGCTTAACGTCCACGGTAAACAACTAAGGTCATGTCGGGACGGTCAGTTAACGTTAACCTAACCACACTATTCCTGGGCAGGCTTAGACCTCCTAAGCGGTTGACCAGTACTAAGTGCACATACTTTCGCCAGTAACTGACAACTGCCCTTCTTGAATCAGCGGAAGGAGAAACGAAAGTATGTGGCCAGACCGAAATTCGAACCCAGGACCTCTGACTTACGAGTCAGGTGCCCTACCGATTGCGCTACCCGGCCCGGCGTAGCCATATCAGCAAATGAAAAATAAACATTTCTACATATAAAACAAGTAGTAATATGGTGAACTCAGTAGACATTTTCATGAATTTTTGCATGACGTTACGTTGACATTTCCCTACACACAGAGACATGATGCAAATAATGGTACATAAAAATGAATATTTCTCAAAAACCAGCCAAAAGATAAATTATGGTCTTTGGGGTCTGGGATAAAATTGAATTGAGCATCATATTTCTGAAAATAATAGAAATTTATTAATAAAGTTTGACAGGAATGTTGTGCAAATAGTTGGGTCCAGTACAAATTTAAACTGCACAATAACAGACTTGAAACTATGCCAATATAATCAAATACATGTATGTATAATTTTCACATCAATGTCAGTTTTATATTGGAGAAATGGCCTATTTCTGATGCATACAATATAATGTCAGAAAAATAAACACAATGAGGCACTTAACCTAGCAAACTTGTAAACCTGTCCATCAAATTGGTCTGTTCCGTTTCCTAAAAAGGATGTCCCAGATCCAGTGATTTTGGTACTTCATTTTCGAGTACAGTGGTAAAACCTATACATGTATTATTATCTTTACTCTTTCAGCATCAAAGAGTTCCTTGTGGCAAGAGGTATTCTATATGTGACAGAATATACAACTGTAATGAGATGCCATGATAGAATTGAACTATCATCAGAATTAAAAAGTATGGCAGCAAGCATGCTGGAAAACCCAAATACTGTGGCTAAAATAAAAGCTTCACCAAATAAGACCAGAATCTCACTAAAAGGCAAAATCGTTAAAGTAAGTGTTTATTGAAGACCATTTCTTAGCCCGTATTGGAAAAAAACCGAACATATTTTTTCATGGCGTCATGAGCCCATCTGTCATTACTTTTAGTATGCACCATAAGTCTTACCCATTGGGAATATCTACTTGAAATTTAATAATGGATATCAAACACAATTCTTACTGGTTCTGATGCCACAACTGTACTTGCTTAAAATCACAATCAAGCACCCGTATGAAATAATTTTTTTCACAAGTGAACCAGTTACGACAGGCGCCATGATCCAGTTGTTAGAAAAATTTTGTGCCGGACCCCGAAGTGCAGTTGGTTGGGCTCCAGACTCATAGGTCCTGGATTCGAAACCCAGTCTGGTCACATACTTTCATTTATTTTTCCGCTGATTCAAGAACGGAACTTGTCAGTTACTGGCAAAGTATGTGCACTTAGTACTAGTTAACCACTTAGGAGGTCTAAGCCCGCCCAGGTATAGTGTGGTTAGGTTAACTAACAGTCTCGACATGACCATACATGATTATTGTGGGCATTAAGCAACAAATCAATCAATCAATCAATAGAATTACTTTGTTAGGGTGCAGAAAATAACAAGTTTGAATGACTGAAAACTCTCTGTCAACCCAGCAGTAAAGATAACTACTTCAAATCAGTGAAGGATAAGTCAATGAACAGACTAGTGTTGGTTCCACCTTTCATAACTATCGCAAATGCAATGCATCCTCTCCCCCCCCCCCTCCCACATTGCTTCTACAACCGGTAAGCTTGGAAAACCTATTTACCAGTATTTCTACATATTTTTCTTATTATGTCCGCTTTTGCTTCAGGTTAAACCTATCCAAAAAGTGGAACTAAGAGCTACACAGGAACAAAAGCAACTCATTTCACTAAGAATTAAAGATGCCTCAGGTGTCATCCCACTAAGTCTGTGGGGAAAGACTGCAGAGAAACATAGTTTGCTACAAAAGGGTGATTGCATCCAAATTGAAAGAGGAGAAAGAGGAACTTTTATGAATTCACCAACTATCAATACATGGGAGGACAGTACACCAGTTGAGATAACGACATTAAGATAGACGACAGAAAGCCATCAACATATAGATGTATGCTTGATGGCAGTTTTACTGCCCATCAAAATTAGGCAAATAATAATAAGTACTTGAAAATTGCAAACAATTCCTTGATACATAAAACTGTCTCAAAACTATACTAAAATATTGTCATTAGTTCCCTTAGTCAAAAGTGGCAGACCTTTAAAGATACAGTCTTATACACAAGCAACTTGATATGTGCTTATACTTTGCAGTACATGTAAATGTATCTAAATCACTGAATTCTGAAAATACCACCAGTGTACCAGTAGTTCCAGTAAACCAGCAAAAGCAATACTGAACTATTCACATATAAATTTCCAGACGACCGATTATCAAACATGGTTGCATTAACAATTCTATACATACTAGTCTGTACTAAATGAAACAACAAGAATCTGTTCGGGGACCTCCTACGCAGTTAACCAGTACTAAGTGCACCTACTTTCAACAGCTGTCAGTAACCAGTAAAAGTCAGTGCACTTAGTACTGGTCAACAGCTTAGGAAGTCTAAGCATGCTTAGAAACACTATGGTTAGGTTAACTCTGTTTGTTAGTCTACCCAAGCAGTGCTGATAACAAGCGAAACTGATGTGGTGGCCCAAAAGCTTGACTGCCTGAACTTTTAGTGACCCAAATTATTTGCTTACTAAAGTTTCCATTCATGTAGTATTGCCAGAACGATAATTATGGGCCACTAAAGGTCTTATTTTGCAGATCTTGGTGGCCCGAGTCCAAAATTAGGCGCATTTGGCCACCAGGCCACTGGCCTTTTCTAGCACTGCCCAAGACTCAATGTCTTATTACAAAGTAATCTTGCCAGCAAGCTTTATACTGACAAAGACATAAAATAGTTGCGTTATTTTTAGTACTTAAAAAAGGAAAAATTAAATCTGTCTTTGGAGATAATAGCCTATTTGTATATAATGTAATATTCTTCTGTCTATCTGTCAAAGCTATTACAATGAAAGAAATTGTTTATCTTGATACCCCTAACATCAATACATATACTAGTCGAAAGAAGTTCCGCCGCATTAATTTTAGCATCTTTTTTCTGAAAGGTACCATAATGAATTAACTGAAAGAGTCATTGTAGTATTGATATGACCTTTTTTGTATTGCTGGACAGACAGGTTTCAAAATTTTAATGTAAACCGACAGTTTGTGCAACTTTCAGTGTTAGTGGAGGTTATTTCTAATTTCCCGAGATTTCTCATGGGGAAATAAATCGCCATTTAATTTAGTTTTACTCTCATTTTCTGATCTGTACTTCTTAGACACATTCATTGAATTCCAGATGCTTGATATACAAAAGAAAATCGGAATTCAAAACGGTTTTCATGTTAACTTCTCACTTCTAAATTTCTATGTTTAGGCAGAAATGCCAAACTTTCTAAAGTTGCACTGGCATTGTCATAAACATTTCAAACCTGCATGCCTGACACAAGTTTGCAATAAACTGATGTAGTCTCGATTAAAAATGTTGCAAAGAAAAGTATTTACATGTCCAGAAAAGCAGAACTAAAATTTATAACTGATAAGCCCATAATCTGAAAGTCAAATTTCCTATAGTTTTGATTCAAAGGGAGGTAATTTACAGTCTCGCACAATTTAAGATGCCATGTTCGCCATTTGAATGTTTGTTCAGATTTGATTTAGATGATTCTGGAATGTAGTGTTTCTCCAGAATTAAATGAGACAAACATAACGGAACTGCGCATGCGCAGTAAGCGCCTAGTCGCAGTTTCCATGGTTTACTAGTTATGCAAGGTAACTCTCTTCATGCAAGCAGGAAACTGAGACGTTGAAAATTTTTCCGTGAACAAATATTGTGGCAAATAATTAAAAGCAAAATAATTTGAAAATGTGTCTGTAAAATCGTCAATTTCACGATCGAAAATTGCGGCGGAATTTGTTTTGACGAGTATATGACATCATTAAGTAACATTCAATTGACATAAAAAATACCAGTATATATGCTACATATTTTAGTTGCTTTTGTTGTATTATGAAAAACCAGTCAGATTCTGAATCTGATTTTAAGCACACCTTTGCAAAGCAAAGGAGAGCTAATGCTATACCCCAACGAAATCCAAGTAAGCGTCAGCATTCGCGTCCGCTTTTGTGTCTATGTCCATCAGCAGTTTAAACAAGTAAACCATTTGTGTTTAGGTCTTTTTCGAACAAAGTGTAAGGGCTAGAGTAATGAAACTTGGTACACACTTATATCAGAACATGATCACCTGAATGTATGCACCATGTATGACCCTGACCTACTGGTCATGGTCTACAGATTTAGAAAAAAACTTAGGTTATTGAAGTGTAACCTATGTTAACCATTTGCGCTTAAATCTTTTACTCACAAAGTATAAAGGCTAGAGTATTGAAACTTGGCGCACACTTACATCAACACATCATCACCTGAATATATGCACCATGCTGACTATGAAAAAACTTAGGTTAATGTATGTTAAACATTTGTGTTCATGTCAGTTTCAACGTAGTTATAATGGTTGGTTGGTTGGTTGATTTGATGCTTAACGTCCACGGTAAACAACTAAGGTCATGTCGGGACGGTCAGTTAACCTAACCACACTATTCCTGGGCAGGTTTAGACCTCCTAAGCGGTTAACCAGTACTAAGTGCACTTACTTTCGCCAGTAACTGACAACTGTCCTTCTTGAATCAGCGGAAGGAGAAACGAAAGTATGTGGCCAGACCGGGATTCGAACCCAGGACCTCTGACTTACGAGTCAGGTGCCCTACCGATTGCAGTTATAATGGTTAGTGTCATGATATTTGGTCATACTTGAATCTGGACGAGGGCATGTGAGTTAAACCAACCATGTGGAGGATGACCTACATTTTTACGCTTCACTGACTTTATGATATTTCTCAATCCCTATATAGGTTACATTTATGATACTTTACTTTGCACACACATATACATGTACAAAAACATTTCAGGGGTATCCTCTTTGTATGGATTTGAGTAAATTGTATGCTTCATTTGACTTTCTAGAACGCATCACTGAATTTGTGATATTTCTCATTTCCTGTATGGCTTAATGCCATGATACTTTGCACACACCTACATGATATGGCAAGGACCATTTGATCACCAACATCCATGTATGAATTTGACCTATTTATTTTATTATACTTCACTGACTTTGTGATATTTCTCAGTCCCTGTATAGGTAAGAGCCATTATACTTGGCACACACTTATATATGGACAAGACCATTTTAGCATTGCCATCCATGTATGGATTTTACATGTGTTTTATGCGTCACTGACTCAATCATATTTCTCAGTCCCTATATGGATGACAATTACTATACTTGACACTCACATACATTTGAAAAAGATACTTCATTACAATTAACGCTGTGAGAGTCAAGCTCCTGTAAGGTGACTTTGTTGTCTTCTGACAACTCTTGTTTATATTTCGTAACATCTTTACTTGCATTTAACAATTTTCTAGTTGATTTAGTGTTTAACCATTGTACATAGTAGTGATAACAACATCAGTCCATGTCATCGTACTAGTCATTTTAGCATAAACTGTATATTCATTTTTTGCTCTCAATTGTTTTAGTTAGATGAAATATATGTGTCTGCTTTTATCTCTGTTCATCAATCAGTGTGTCTTTCTATCTGTCTACTCACAATTTAAGTCAAACCTAACATTAAACACATCTCTTTCCAGAACCAACTACAGGATTTCCACCAAACAGGATTATCACCAAACTAGCATTGATATGTCAGTGGTTATCAGAAATGTGACCTTAACTCCATTTTCAGGTATCTCCATACAGGATACAAAAACCCTAATGTAAAAAGCCATCTGTCTTCATTCAAAGACTGGACTGCAACATTGATATAGTCTCAAAATTGTACTAGGTTTTGTGACCTTCACCCACTTTCAAGGTCAAAGAATACTTACTTAGTATACACATAACCTTCATAACCTTGACATTTGTCATAAATCCATGTTCTTTCTGAGCCAACACTAGACTACTACAAAACTTATATGAATATCTCATTTGGATAGTCTCAAGATTTAAAGTGATTTTGGTGACTTAAGCATCATTTTAAAAGTCACAGGATGATAGCATCTTCTCCTGTTCATACTTGGAGTCAACCCTATCGTAATAAAAATCTATGTCCTGAAACACATTGATAGCTACTAGAATTTACTGTGTGGTGACCTTGACCCCATTTTATAAGGGTCACAACACTGAATAATTAACATCTTGAATCTACGACAATTTTAGAATTCTCATGCACTTACAAATATAACGCGACATCTGATTTGATAACGTCAAAAATTTGCGACAGTATATTCTGCAATAAATATACTGTCGGAAACACAACATAATTAAGAAACGAAGCTTCTCATTGGCAGACGTATGATGTTACGCAGCTGAGAGTGCTCGCTGTGGGTGCAAATTCGTAGAACTTGAAAGGCAGAATATGATCAAGTGCATTAGAATGGGGATAACTGTGCCGAAAATTGTCATTTGGAGATGTAAAACGTCACTTTTATGGTCGCAAATTGCGTTTTACGGCTCTGCTAACGCGTTGCTGTAAATAATTTTTTCTGACCATAAACCGTCGATTTACCTCCCCAAATAACAATTTGAGTACAATTACCCCTAATTATCCAACAATTACGTCTGCCAGTAAATCAAAGCAAATATCATTCCGTAGACAGGTGCAGTTGTAACCCTCTGGTAATGGAAAGGAGTATAAAATTTTACAATTTTTTGTCATACATTCAATATCAAACCATGGTTCTGTAGTTTTCTTTCATGTAATATATTTTCCATAAGCATAGTGCTGCTACTATTATTCTAGTCAAGTTTTGTGATTGTTTGTGCAAATATTGTTTTACTCTGATGTGAAGTCATGGAAGTTGTAATTATTGTAGCTGACAGTTAGTCAGCTACAATAATTACAACTTCCATGACTTCACTTTAACAGAATGTTTTAATATAACTGTAACTGATGCCAAAGAATTTTTTTCCCGGTACAATAATTGATCTGACAGTTGACTGTACCACATTTTTCATTGCCTTCAGAATGATGTTTGTTGCATTAAATATTAGATAAGTAGTAGTAAATTGTTATATATACATACTTTACACTTAAGGTGAATGGGTGCCCTGTTGAAAAAGAAAAAAAAAAAAGGATAATTTTGCCATTTCCATTTACCTCCTTCAAAATGGAGATTATTCATAAAGAGAAAGCTATTCCAAAACAACAAACATTTCACTATAACAATGAACCCCATTTTGGAATAAGTTACGTCACGAAGCAATGAAGAAGTTATAAATATATGTCAATTGTGAAAATGGCAGAATAATATAATTTACCCATACACCTTAAGCATTTCTTGTAACAGTGTGACCACTAATCAGGGAAAATAGGATTGTCAATGAAAAGAAACAATATTCTGAAAAATGGTCAAAAATGAGAAAAATACTAAAAAGACGATAAAGAGTCAGGGGATTTTATATTGCACAAAATTACAAATTTTTGATGATTAAAGTATCTGTTGAGACTTCTTTATTGAGTTTTGTCATAGTTGCTTTACTGAAACAAGTAGTTGAGGTCTGTATGTATAGTTTAAAAGTTTTTCAAAGTTTGAAATATGTCAACACTGCATTTTAAGTGTAGATTCTAAGTTTTAAATGTACATATTTAGCAAACGTTCACATGTTTCTACAGTTTGTAATGCCTTTTCATCAGGTAAATATTGAACACTTCTATATCATTTTCAACATCCATTCTGAAAAGATATGATCATACCCATGATATACAAAGTATGTGAAGGGGTATACAGTTTTGTCTTTCCATCTATTCATCCATACGTCTGTTTTCTATGTCCATTTGTCTCTCCGACCGCTTACATTTGCATGAAATATTTATATTCAGTTAATGTTCTTTTTCCAAATTTATATATTTTTTGATAGAACATTTTGATATTTGACTAAGGTTCCTTTATGCCTCAAACAAAGTAGCTGACATAAACTGGATGCCTCAAACAAAGTAGCTGACATAAACTGGATGCTGCTGTTTACCAACTGTCAAGGTCACATACTTGTATATTAGTTTTAAACTTTACAATTATAAACTTTGCTTATATTTCTAACATCCTTTGATGAAACCTTTTGATATATGACTAGATTTACTTCTATGTAAATGCAAAATAATTCACAACATCTGGATTTTGCAGCTGAATGAAAGTCATAGTCACAGACTTACACTTCATGTGAAAATCCGTGGTCACAACTTTTAATTTTGTGTTAAAATTTTGAAGTATACATTTTGGTTGTTATTTCAAAACATTTGTTAAAACCTCTCGTTATATGGCAAGGTTTACCACTAAGTGAACATGAAAATTAACTTACAATCTGTCTGCTGCTGCTGACAAAGAGCAAGAGAACATACTTATATGTTACATTAAATGTTGTGTGCAGTTAGTATTCATATTTTGGCATTTACATGAGCACATTTTTTCTGTGGCAAACAGTTTTTGTCAATGAAACTTTGGCCATGTAAACGCAATCTAACACTTTTTGTTCATCAAACATATTGTGCCATGCTAATTGGTGGCAATTACAAGATACTATTTCTAATGTTTTCATAACGTAAATAAAAATGTAATTTCATGAAACAATGTCTAATTGAAATAAATTCAATTCGAGAAACACAATGTGTTATATGAAAAAATACCAATATCTTACAATTGCCATCAAGTTATTTTCTACGTTTATGCAATTTTAAGATAGCCGTCCTTAATCAATAAAACTTATGTAAATATAGAAGACTTGCTTTCATTTTTGCATACCGTCCCTAAATATTAACGAAATAAATGATCACCAAAGACAACATTCAAGTGATTGTGAAAACAAACATCCTGTGGGGCAACAATAATATACACTAAGGACCGGTTACTACTCAGATTAACAACTCTATAATGAAAATGAACAAAGTGTCCCCCCAAAAGAGAGTCCCAAAACCACAAACTATAAACCACATAAGACCACAAAGATTGAAGTATATGTATTTCAAAAAAAAGAACTACCATGGCAAGCCTTTCCTTTTAAAAGGAAACTTTATTACAGAATTATGTTCATTTGTAATTTTCAGTGTACAGAAATCGTGTACGCTCTGTAACTTTTAAACTCTTAAAGATATTTTCACAAAACTTGGTACAAATATAAAGCATGATCAGAGAAATGCAAACTACAACTTCATTTTTTATAACAGAATTTTCCCCCTTCGTAATTTTAGTTATGGTGGTATTGTCCGCTCTGTAACTCTTAAGTCGTTGAAGATATTTATACAAAATTTGTACAAATATAAAACATCATCAGCTGATCTGAAGGTGTGCAGATTGCAAGAATACTAACTCCAGTTCCTGCTCATAGAGATGTTGCCCTTGTATTTTGTCCATATCTATATGCCTCTACCAGAGGCTTAATTCTAGATAATACATTGAATATATAGGGACAACATGAAAATAGAAAGTTGTTATTGTTATTTGTGGCTGGGGACATATGACTTAAATCCCGTAAATAGTACCCCTTAGGCGGGACCCTGTTATTTATTATGTTTCTAGTTTCAAATGTTTTAAGGTTCATGCCTGAGGAATTGTCAGATACATGCCCTGATTCCAGCAAAAAGTCAGCCACAAGCCATGCCACTCCTTCAAAGGCCAAATCCAGCCAATACTTAACCACTAGCAAGGCCACTCAATCAAAGTTTCAAGAATTATAAGATACAAGCCCTGATCCCAGCCAAAACTCAGCCACCAGCCAGGCCACTCCTCAAAAAAGCCAAACCTCAGCCACCAATCAAGCCACTCCTTCAAAGGCCAAATCCACACCTGTCAAACTTTATACTCCAATCCAAAACCACGAGTTCTTAAACAAGACAGGGCCCTGAGAGTCAAGTATCGGTAATTCCCTCCAAAAACAAACTCGATGAATTAGAAGAATGTAATTCTTCTAAGTTTTTTAGGGTGTAACACTCATCTTAGGCTGCTTTGTGTTGAACGAAAGAAGGCTACAGACAGCATATAGAGGAGAGAGTGAGGCGACCAAGGAAGGACATATGGCCAAAGCTGATTTCTTAATCATGGCGGTAAATAAAAGGCCATCGGCCAAGTGTTTCCCGACGTTTGAAATGTGACACAAACTGCAGCCCTTTATTCAGTTGGAGAGTATCTGTAAGGCCAAAAACAGATAACATGACTTGTACAGAACCCGACACGGTTAATTTCAGTGTCGATGCTTAATATTAGTGTAAGCTATTTAAAGGACAGAAATATGAAGAGTTAATGCTGATTTTACAGCAGTGTCCGCCTCTTCGTTACCTTTAATCCCAACGTGACTGGGAAGCCAACAAAACAATGTTATTAAGCTCAATTAAGTCATTATGTTTTAAAAAGACATCCAAAAGAACAGGGTTTGCACAATTATGGCGATTATGTAGAGGGGGAGTCAGAAAAGATGATAAAATCTGTATTCCGAGACTGTGCAATGTGATCCAGGGCTAAATCAATAGCTTTGATCTCCGCTGAAAAGATAGAGGCATTAGCAAGTAATCTACATTTGTATATTTCGGATGGAGCAACACAAACACAGCAAGCTTTGTCTCCATCCTTTGTACCATCAGTATATAAAGTCTCATAGTTAGGAAAGTCAGACAGCAGTTCATTAAATTTAGCTCGAAATACAAGAGGATCAGTATGAGATTTTTTATCAGTACAAAGAAAATAAAACGCGTGGCTGAGTAAATGTCCATGGTGGCACATCCGGAACCCTAAACTGTTCAATTGTGTCTAAATCTAAATTCATATCTAAATCTAAATTCATATTTTCAAATTCTGAAGAGATTCTAATGCCAAAGGAAGAAATCATATTTGGTTTATTCTCGAATGATGTTTTATATTGGGGCCAAAAAACAGTTTCATACGTTGGATTGGACTTTAGCTCAAGGGCATACTGCAAAGAGAGTTTAAGACGTCTATTATAAAGTGATGGTTCATTTGCCTCTGCTAAAAGACTCTCCGAGGGAGAAGTTCTGAAAGCTCCCAAGGCAAGTCTAAGTCCCTGATGATGAGTGGGATCAAGAATTTCAAAATGAAATTTTCTAGCGGTCCCGGATCCATATATTATTAAGCCATAGTCTTGTTTGGACCGCATATTAGTTCTATAAAGATTCAGTAAAACTTTACGATCTGTTCCCCAGTCAGTATGGCCAACAACTCGCAGTAGGTTCAACGCTTTTTGACATTTTGCTTTAAGCTGTGTAATGTGTGGAATAAAGGAAAGTTTTTTTCTTATCGAAAGATAACACCTAGTAATTTATTTTCTTCTACTACAGGAATGGGTGTTCCGTCCAATGTGAGCATTGGATCATGCGCTTTTCGAAGGTGACAGAAATGCATGCAAACTGTCTTAGATTTAGAAAATTTGAATCCATTTTCAGTCGCACACGTTTGAATTTTGTTTAGATTTTGTATAAGCTGACGTTAAATAGCATGCATATTTTTGACCGATAACAAAATCAAAAAGTCATCAACATATGAGCCGCGACGCGAGAAAACTAACAAAGTGGTTGTGCGCCCAGCGCAAACTCAGATCAGCCTGGGCATCCGCCCAGTCTGATCAGAGTCTTCCCTGTCAGCATGGCGGTAGCTTAGACCCTTAGCCACCCTTTGAGGACTTAAAGAGTCTGGTCAAACTGGGCGGATGCCTATTAAGTAAGCTGATCTGAGTCTGTACAGGGCGCACAACCACATTGTTGGTTTTGTCGTGTCGCGGCTCATATAAAGAAGAGTCGACACAAGAATTAAGACATTTAACAATATTATTTATCTTTAGACTGAAAAGAGTAACAGACAAAATACCACCCTGAGGCACACTTGTTCTTGTTCGTGTGCCTCAGACAAAGTTGAATCTACACGTACTTTGAATTCTCTGTTGGATAAAATATTTTGAACAAATAGTGGCAATCGGCCTTTAAGGCCTATTTCATGTCAATCATTCATTATACCATACTTCCAAGTTGTATCATAAGCCTTCTCTTAATCAAAGAAGACAGCAACTAAGTGCTCCTTCTTGATGAAGGCTTCGCGTATAAAGGTTTCTAGTCTAATAAAACGATCATTAGTACTGCGTTGGTGCCTGAAACCACTCTGAAATTCTGTAATGATGTTATTTGTTTCAGGGTACCAAACGAGTCTTTCATTGATCATTCGCTCCAATGTTTTACATATGCAGCTCGTTAAAGCAATAGGACGGTATTTGTTTGGGTTCGTATTATCTTTTCCAGGTTTCGGTACTGGGATAATCGAAGCCTCTTTCCAAGACATTACCGCTTTCCCAAATGTCATCAAATGTTTTCAAAAGGACCGAAAGAGAAGAGTCTGGAAGGTGTTTCAAAACTGGTAATGGATATCAACAGGACCAGGAGATGAATCATGGGCATTTGAAAGGGCATCTTTAAGTTCCGACAGAGAAAAAGATTGATTATATATTTCATTGTTGTTAGATGAAAACTTTAAATTTTGTTTTTCTTTTTGCTGTGTAATATCTTTGAATTTCGGACTGTAGTTTTCAGAAGAAGATTTTTTCGAAAAAGCATCAGCGAAGGTGTTAGAAATATCTTTTTTGGAAGTGACTTTAGAATTATTTACGTTCAAGTGTCCCAGCGAGATAGATTTTCCTTTACCCCGAATCTTACGAACCATGTCCCATACTTTCTTTATTGAAATTCGAGAATTTAATTTGGAAACATAATGTTTCCAAGATTTTTTCTTTGATTCTTTAATTGTTCGACGAGCTTTTGCACGGAAAACACGATAAGTATTTAAATTATCATGCGTTGTACGATTGTTAAATTGTCGCAGTGTTCCTTTACGTTGTTTTAATAGCAGTTTCCAATCGTCTATAAACCAAGGCTTTTGACCTTTTTTGATTTTGTTGATGTTTTTGGAATCGTTTCTTCTGCTGTATTAATAAAAAGAGATGCAAATGACTTAATCGGATCATCAGCCTCCTGGACTGTGTCTTCAAGAAGTCGAGTTTCACAAAGGGTTTGAAGCTGGGTCGTTAGCTTTATTTAGTTTCCATCTCGAAACTGGTTCATCTGTATCTTGACCGATATTATTTAAAAAAAAAAAAGGAAAATGATCACTACCGCAGAGATTATCATGCACTTGCCAGTCATAGTCCAAAAGAAGTGTGGGAGACCAGATAGAGAGGTCTTAAGAAGTATATGTACCTGTTGCTGGATGAAGTTACGTAGGAGCTTTAGTGTTATACAGACAAAGTCCATGATTATCAATAAAAGTTTTCAATTACTCTGCCTTTGTCATTTATATCTTTGGAAACCCAAAGAATGTTATGACCATTAAAATCTCCCAACAATATGAATAGAGAAGGTAGTTGCGGAACTGGATCATCAAGGTCTTTTAGAGCCAATTTCGAATTTGGAGGAACATATGTAGAACAAATAGTTACTACGCGATGGAGAGTTATACTAACTGCAACTGCATGTAAATTCGTATGTAATGGTACCTGACTATGCGGAGCGTTATTATTGACAAATATAGAGACACTGCCAGCAGCTCTCTAATTATTTGTGCGAAAGGTATGAAAAGAGCTATAATTCCTGATAGTAATGTTACCTGTGTCTTTGAGATGTGTTTCTTGAAGACATACAGCGGCAGCTCATTATCCTTTAGGAGGAGCAACGTTTCTTCATAGTTGGCTTTAAGCCTCGACAATTCCATTGTGTAATTCTATTTTTCATTATTATTGATTATGAAAATAATGGTTAGATCTATTCTTACGAAGTAGGTATTCTGTTAAGTGTTCCCCTTGGGAGACAGGATGGAGATTCCTCTGCATCCATATCCTCCAAGGTAGACCACTTGTTATGCTGCCTAATCGAATCGTTAGGTTCTTTCGGCTGTCTATCAGATTCAGGTACAGGTTTCTCCCTTCCCCTAGATTTAGGGTCAGGAGTCCTGCCTAAGCCTAAAGAATTCTTGTTGGTTTTCTCTTTCGAAAGAGCGTCCTGAACAATTTTTACTAATTTCTTGTCTGCTTTTTGTGATTTTTCCTGTTCTGTTTGACTTGGTTTTTCCGACCAATCTCGTTTTGCTTCGGCAGATGCTTCAGATGCTGTGACATTGTAAGACGAAGAATTTGGAGCGCCTGTGATAAGTAAGGGGTCTGTCTGTGTCGTAACATCAACAAAAGATACTGTGACACCAGCAGTCTTCGTAATACTAGCATAACTTTTACCTGGTGCTGCCGTGTAGCTGTCAACGATCTTCCGCGCTTCTGGAAACGATATGTTCCTGGTATCTTTGACTTTGAGAATTTCTTTCTCAGTGTGCCAGGCCTGGCATTTCAGCGAATTAGCGGGTGGTCTTCTTTACAATTAAAGCATTTGGCTGGTCGTTTACAGTCGGTTTCATCAGCACAATGCTGAGGCTGACCACAATTAGCACATATCGTTTCTTTTCTGTATCTGTCTTCGTGATGCCCAAATACTTGGCACCGATAACACCGCAGTGGATTTGGAATGTATGCATCAACGGAGACACGAAGAAAGGCAACTTTTATTGTTTGGGCAAAACTGATGTGTTAAAGGTGAAAACGAAAGTGATAGTGTCTTTGAGGGAGTCGTCTCGACGAACTTTTATACAACGGACTCCAACTACACCCTGCTCCCTTATATTCTCAAGGACCTCTTGCTCGCTGACCCCTTTTAAGTCGAGGGAGCGAACAAAGCCCTTGCAGGTATTGAGGGAGCTGTGAAGTGTGACTTTCACTTCGAGGTCGTATAATTTTTTTAGACGTAACAGATTTTGTATCGATTTCTTGTTTACGTACTCTACAAGTAAATCAGCCGAGCGAAGTTTTTTTATGCTCTTTGGCACACTAGCTATGCCATGAAGCGCCTTTTTAATGACAAATGGAGACAAACTCGACATTTGTCTTTCTTCTTTTGATGGGATGACTAGGAAGCGCGGAGTTGTTATAGACGTTGCTGGCTGACTAAGCTCATTCTCTGAAGGGACATCAGAGTCGGTATCACGTGGCCGTTTCGAATTATGTTGAGAAGCTTTGGGGTTTGAAGTTGGTGGGTGGGGGGGCATGAAAAGATAATGAAAATAATTCATCTCCCGTGCTCCCCACAGCCGTATTGATTGTTTTTGGTTTAACGGCCCTTTGAGACAGTATTTCAGCTTATATCGGGCCGTCTCCCAGAGGGGGAGAAAGGGGAGAAATGATAGACGAGAGTAAAAAGGTCCAAACAACCCCCACCCGCACCTATTGCAAGCACAGTAGGCCCTTGCCCTACAATGTTCCAAATCAGTAGGACGCCCCGGCAAATGGCCTTTTTCATATCTCTTTTCCATCTTAGAAGGCGGCGGCTGATGGGTCAATCGTGTAGGCATCCTGTCCTGGTCAGTATCAGAATGATACAAAGATAGGAGGAGAAAGTAAAGTTAATTCCCAGGGCATGGCACGACAAAGCCGATTGATCATATTCGGGTCCATATGACCTCCCGTCTAGTTGAAATCAGGGCCAAAGTGATGTGTTGCAGACTGACTACGTCGCAGGCAGTCTACTCAATCACCAGGATCCCTTCTTCCAACGACACGGGTCGCAGCTCACGGCAAACGAGCCGTCCCCTTTTAGACAGCCTTTTACGTCACGCAGAGGGATACGTCTGGCCTATTCTTTCCCGGGACCAGCACGGGCCGTTATTGTTGGAAATGTCATGTGGTGGCTCATATACTACTTAAAGTTATATGGGGTTCACTCCCATGTAACACACAGTAGTGAAAGACCTAATGATCTTGAGTCGGCTGTCTTAGCCACTAGGTCATGGGGATTGATGACATAAGTGATGGCTGGAATGATCTTTCTTTGAGATAGTGTAAAGATCCCAAAACTTGATTACAGAAAATTGCTGTAAACAAACAATCAATCGAAAAGCTGGCTTATGCCATATGCAGACAGAACAAAATATAAGCCCTGTTTAAACTAATTTTTGATTTAAATTTCTCTAGTGAAATACCATTATACTTGACCGAATTCTTTTTGTCACAAAAATATAAGGATGGAGGAAATAATAAAAATAAAATTGATAACAGGCACTTCTATTTTTATTTTGAAAAAAAAATAGAGGAGGCTCTTCGAGAACCAGAAAGTAAAACGATTCTGGCCTATGTGAAAGTTAAATTAGTGACAACACTTTTGAGCCTGGACTATAATTCTGCCCCGGGCATGACCATAGGGCTAACTTGTCATAAAGTTGATAATCTTTTTGCACAATAATGCAAAAATTCAACTCCAATTCATCGACCTATCTATCTATGCTAGTTGAATTTTGGCATGATGGTTCTCTGCATAAAGTGTTTGTGTTATTAGCCCTTAAGTTTGAAGCTGATGTGGCTAAATTTAAAGACACTATCATACAAACATTTTTATTTTCCCAGTTATTATGAGTGAATTTTTCAATACTCAAGAGCATGCAATTTCGTAATTAATCATCGGATCTAAGTCAAATTCAAACTTCCCCTATATTTCATACCTGTCTTGGTTCCCTGCAAATTTGAAGCTTATTTGTATAAACAATAAACTATCATGCCACTAATATTTACCCTTTCCTATTATAAGTATGCAGCCTTTTTTCAACCCTCAAATTTCCCTTGTATTTCGTAACCTTGCTGCCTTTTACACTACAAAATTGTAATTTAGTTGTTGTTAGTTCGTACACCGTTTTTGTGAAAATGCTCTTACGAACTAGTTAAATAACTTTAGTATGGATAAAAGCTAGGCATTTAAAAGTAATAGTTATTGCATCTTTACGTGTAACATTGAATAGTGAGCTTGTTGTTTGCCTTACATTTCAGGCTATGAATTTATTCCAAGGAGAACCACCATCGAAATCCCAAGATGGTAGCAATGATTCAATGACCAATACTAAAGAAACACTGCTGACAAACTCCTTGATTCGAAAATTAATTTCTGAGCCTGGTGTTTTTGTGTCAGTTGGGAAACTTACAAAGTCGAGACTAAATAGAGTTTCAGTATCTGCCTCAAGCTATGATGAGGCTGTTTCAGAAGCCGAGAGGCAAGGACTTGGCTTTTTAAGATCAGCGCGACTTGGTGTCAGATCAAGAAGCAGGAAGCTATTCTACAAATGTGTGCCACAAGAAATCGACACAGAACTATTGGATACATAAAGAGTGTTTAAAGACAAATACATTGAGCAGTTCTTTGCTCCCCCCCCCCCCCTTGCCCCCTTCATATGACATAAGTGATGAAACAAGTGCTGTCAACCAGCATCCTCAGAAACATTTATTTCAAAATAATAAACAGCCTATTTTGGAAGCAGAGGGTCACCAGCAGGGACAGTTCTGCAGCGTGTTCGGCATGCTGTTTGTGAAGAGCAGGCTGTTCGGCAGCATATTGGGCCTATTGTTGGTGAAGAGCAGGCTGTTCAACAGCATGTTGGGCCTGTTGTAGGGCTAGTATTGTGTTACCTGTGTTACCTAAACATGGCACTCTTATTCTATAGTTCAACCTCTGCTACATGGTGCCCTTCATTTACATTATATGTGGTACCCAAGTTACCCTGTTACCCAAATAGTAAGACCGGAATTTACATATGAATCTTCCCATTGTTACTCACCGTTACCTATGTTAGTAACACGCTGTTACTCAACCATGATCATTGAAAATATGCATTTTAATTAAATGAGCAGCATTTGTCTAAAAAAGGGCCATTGTAATCTGTTGTTACCCATGTTACCCTGTTACCCAAATAATAGTGTATTATTTTACAGAGAACACCTACCTGCAGTGTAACCTGTTGTTACCAGTGTTATTCTGTTACCGAAACACACTCTTAACATTTTGCAACTATAAATTTATATATTCTCTGCATGTGAATATAATTTTCTACTGTGTTACCCCTGTTACCTTGGGTAACAAAAATTACACCACTGGGAAAAGAGTAGTACTTTTAGAATATAATAATGAGCCGCGACGTGAGAAAACCAACAAAGTGGTTGTCCGCCCAGCGCAGACTTAGATCAGCCTGGTTATCCACCTACTCTGATCAGACTCTCCGCTAAGCGCTTAAAGGGTAGCTAAAGGACTAAGCTACCTCCATGCGGACACTCTGATCAGACTGGGCGGATGCCCAGGCTGATCTGAGTCTGCGCTGGGCGCACAACCACATTGTTGGTTTTGTCGTGTCGCGGCTCATATACACTTCAGAGGCATAAATTTTGGCGTAAATCAGCCTTAGTGATCAGAATATCCAAGCAGCGACTTGAAGGTGCTGATCAGTCTGCGGGGATGAGCAGGCTGATTCATGCCTTTGTTGTTTTCATATGCAATTAGCAGGTTTTCTCATTCATCGAGGTTCTTAAAACCAGACTGATCCAGGATGGTGTGTTGACCCAGAGTTTGGCCTAAAAGCCCCAAGTCTAGACTAAATTGTTTGATTGTTTTGGGTTTAACGGCCCTTTGAGACAGTATTTCAGTCTATATCGGGCCGTCTCCCAGAGAAAGGAAGAAAGAAAAGAGAAATGATAGACGAGACAAAAATATCCAAACAACCCCCACCCGCACCTACTGCAAGCACAGTAGGCCCTTGCCGTACCATCATCCAAATCAGTAGGACGCCCCGGCACTGGAAGTTACACGCATCACCATCGCACCACCCAACCACCCCCTTCAGACTAAAGACTGGGTCGAGGGACTGGAAGGAGATTGGGTTTGTGACTAGTATAGTGCTACATATTCTGAACCTTATTATGGTGCAGTTAGTGTCCAAATATTTCAGTCCTTATCCACTTAAGGCAGCTAGATATAGATGAAATATTCCCCTATTGTCTGTATAGTAAGAATTATAGCAGGACCATATTAGAATTCTGAAAAGAAGCTAATAGGTATGGAGAGAGTGTTTCGTGACTACTGTAGTGCTACATATTCTGAACCTTATTATGGTGCAGCTAGTGTCCAAACATATCAGTCCTTAAGCTTTATTAAGGTTGCTTGATACAGATGAAATTTTACCCTATTGTGTGTTTAGTAAGAATTATAGCAGGACCATAGTAGAATTCTGAATAGAAGCTAATAGGTGTGGAGAGAGATTAATTCTGTGATTAGTAAGTGACAGGTGTTCTGAGCCTTCTTTTTGGTGCAGTTAGTGTTCAGATATTTCAGCCCTTGTGCATATTAAGGTTGCTAAATACAGGTGAAATGTTCTCTACTGTCTGTATAGGGAGAGATTTATAGATCGAGAGAGATTTGTTTTGTTACTAGTGATACATGTTATACTATTACCCAACGATAATGTGTTATGCACAAACATTGGAGTAAAAAAAGCACGCACCACTGAAAGGGGAAACAGGTAGTTACCTGTACTAAAAGAGGACATATGTCCATATGATAAATGTTATAATGCTGCCGAACATACCAGGAGTCAAAATAGCTCAGTGGTTTGAATTTGTAATCAGCTTTTAACTTTATTAGTGTGCGGCCGTAGGTTCGAACCAGATACGTATGTTTTTTTTCTATTTTTTTGTTTGTTTTTCTTTTATTTTTCATAAACAAATATGCATGCTTCGCACGAAGGAACCTACAGACGGTTAACATAATCGTTCTACAAAAAAAAAGGCTTGCTGTTATTTCAGTTTTAATTTAATCGCTAAAATGACAACATTATAGGTTCTTCAGACAATGAGACAAAAAAAATCTCCCTTTCCAAATGATTTAAAAAATATTCTACAAGTTTTTAAGATTATTTTTCTAGGTGTTGAATATCTACCCACTGGGCACACAACGTTGAAACAACATCCAATCAACGTTGATTCAAAGTAATGACGTTGATTCAATGTTAATTCCACGTGGAGTGTATGTTGGGCTCTCGAAATTCCATTCGGTTTAAGTTCTCTAGCTGGAAAAAGTTTCAATATCTCGTAAAAATAAAAGTTAAAAATATAGAATACAATAGTAAAAATAAATTAGATATGAACAAGAAGAAAACTGTCTTTAAGAAAAAAAAAGTTTGCGGGAGGTATTCGAACTCGTACTGCATTAGTGTGAAGAAACTTGCACACACCTAACCCAATCGGCCACGGACGCACTGGTTTACATAGGTAATATTAAGAATAGAAGCCTGACACTGATTTCCGAACCGACGGATAATTGCCTAAGGGCCGTTAACTACCTGTTTTACCTATTATCCTTAAATGGTTGTGCCAGGCCAGTTTGTGCGGGAAACACATTATCTTTGGGCGACAGTAAACCTTATTATGTTGGGTTGGGGTTATTAAGGTGCAGCTAGTGTTCAAATATTTCAGTCATTATGCATGGTTAAGGTTGCTAGGTACAGATGTCAGTGAAGAGATAATAATGCTCAATTGTAGGAGGCCAATAGATAGAGTTGGTGCTTATTGTTGGGTCCAGCATTTTAGTATGAATGCTGAAGCCTACATAGATATTGTTGCTGTCCCAATATTTTGGGAAATGAAAGATAGTTATTTAAGAATGTATAGTAGTATTCCTTCACATCTGGGAGATGTAGTAACAGAATGCTTAGCTGGTTAAAATTTATGGTATCCTAGTATGGTAAATAGAGCTCAAGATAATGGAGGCAAAGAGATGGTATTTGGGCTCGAGTTATGGTGAAATTTTGGGGATTTTAGTTTTCTAGTTAGTCTGAACCTACCAAACCCATGACGGACCCATTGTTAGTCTGAACTAGGGATGTGTCAAGCCCATGGCGGACCCATAATACATTCAAATTCTGGTAACCTGCCCAACACATAGTGGACCCATTCTAAGTCTGAACTCCAGACTGCCCGAACCCAGAGCCACCCATTCTTAGTACAAACAGCCAACATGCCAAACTCATTGTAAGTCTGAACTGCAAACCTGACTAGCCCATAATGGACCCATTGTTAGTCCGAACTCCCAAGCTACTGAACCCATGAAGGGCCCATTGTTAGTCCGAACTCCGAACTTGCCGAACATATAGTGGACCCAATTTAAGACTGATTGATTGTTTTGATTTAAGACTGATTGATTGTTTTGGGTTTAACGGCCCTTTGATACGGTATTTCAGTCTATATCGGACCGTCTCCCAGAGAGGGAGAAAGAGCAGAAACGATAGACGAGAGAAAAATGTCCAAACAACCCCCACCAGCACCTACTGCAAGCACAGTAGGCCCTTGCTCTACAATGTTCCAAATCAGTAGGACGCCCCAGAACTAGAAGTTACATACAGCCGCATCGCACCACCCGACCACCCCCAAATTTAAGACTAAACTCTGAACCTGCCGAACACATAGTGGACCCATTTTAAGTCCTAACTCCGGATCTGCCAAACACATAGTGGACAAATTTTACGTCCAAACTCTGAACCTGCTGAACTCGTAGTAGACCCATTGTAAGTCTGAACGCCAAACTATCAGAACCCAGTCTCACTCCCAGTATGAATGGCATAGTCCAACCTCCCAATCTTTATGCCGAACTCTGGGCAAACAGACTATCCTGGACCATTTTGCTTAAAATAAATATTAAAAATATCATATGTTTCTTAAGAGTAGCATACATTCGCTTTATACATATAGTAAAACTGACGAAAGAATGAAATTCCTGAAAGGTTTTTTTTGCCTTTTATTTATTTTCACCATCGCTTTCACCACTTAGTAGATCTTCAGGTTTTTCAGAATCTCTTTATGACCAAATTTCAAAGCTTGGAGTTAGTTGATTTACGTGGTTTATTTTCAAATGTGTCATTATAGTCATGAATAAAAAATTAGGAAAAACTGTGCTAATGGCGCTATGGCCGCAGCGCTTAAAATAGGTCCTGTAATTCGATATGGCGCTATGCCGCAGGGCTTACAATAGGTCCTGTGTTTAGTAATGGCGCTATTGCCGCAGCGCTTAAAATAGGTCCTGTGTTTCTATTGGCGCTATTGCCGCAGCGCCGTAAGAAGGTCCTGTCTTTCTATTGGCGCTATTGCTGCAGCGCTTAAAATATGTCCTGTGTTTTGTAATGGCGCTATTGCCGCAGCGCTTGAAGTAGGTCCTGTGTTTTGTAATGGCGCTATTGCCGCGGCGCTGTTAGAAGGTCCCGTGTTTCTATTGGCGCTATTGCCGCAGCGCTTAAAATATGTCCTGTGTTTTGTAATGGCGCTAATGCCGCAGCGCTGTTAGAAGGTCATGTGTTTCTATTGGCGCTATTGTCGCAGCGCTGTTAGAAGGTTCTGCTCCTACTAATGGCGCTATTGCCGCAGCCCTGGAAGAAGTTCCTATGTTTTGTAATGGCGCTATTGCCGCAGCGCTATTAGAAGTTCCCATGTTTCTATTGGCGCTATTGCTGCAGCACTATTTGAAGGTCCTGTGTTTCTTTTGACGCTATCGCCTCATGGCTGAATGTAGGTCCTGTGTTACTGTAAAACACTTATATTTGGCGGTCACTTTATTTTGGCGATATTGGCGGAAAACAAGAAAACCGCAAACTTAAAGTGCCGCCAATTTAAACTTGATGATCGTCAAAGAAGAAACTACGCTGAACATATAATTTATTCCCTCTACCATAATATCAAAGCCAATACACATCATATGTATTTGTACAAAAGAAGATCCCAAGCAAGCAATATGCGGAAGGAAACGTAGTGTGAAAATGTTTATTAGAAATGCCATACTAATTAGTTAATAAGCCAGGCTGATTAATTCAAAAGGACCACAAAAATCTATTTACTGTTAACAGTTTTCTGAGGCAAAATTTAACATAATAATAATAAATAACTGTAAAAATGTATTCACCATGATAATGTTGAACTTGAACTCAAGTGGCCCATATGATGTCAGCAGGACAGGTAATCACTTTTTTTTCCAGAAATCACAAATCCGCCAAAATTACAAGAGGCCCAAATGGGCCTGATATCGCTCACCTGGCTTTTGTGCAACGGGACCGGACCCTTCTGATAAAAAATTGATCCAATTCCAGAGATTTTCTCAATTTCACATTTTGCTACTTTTAGTATCAGAGGCCACCGTGTCTGGTCTTTATATATTTACTTTTGAAACACCTAAATACAAGAATCATTTTGCCATGAATTTCATCAAAATCAATTCGGGGGTCACTGAGATATTGTCAGTTTCATGTTTTGTGCTATTTTTAGTAACGGCAGGTGGCGGCCATCTTGGAATGCAAAATGCAAACAAATCGAAAGGCTTTCATGCAAGGTCCATTTTGACACCAAATTGGTCCAGTTCCAGTGTAATTTTCTAATTTTCATATTTTCTATTTTAAGTAACAGAGGCCCACTTGACGGGTCTATATTTGTTAATTTTTAAAACACCTCAAAGCAAGAATCATTTTGCCACAAATTTCATCTAAATCCATTTAGCGGTTAATGAGATATTGTCATTTTCATGATTTGTGCTATTTTTAGTAACGGCAGATGGCCGCCATCTTGGAATGCCAAATTGAAGAAAATCGAAAAAGCTTAATGAAAGGACCATTATGACAGAAAATTAGTTCAATTCCATTGAGATTTTCTTATATTCACATTTTTCTATTTTTAGTAACAGAGTCCATTTTGACTTGTCTGTATTTAGTTACTTTTGAAATATCTCAATGCAAGAATCATTTTTACACAAATTTCGTCAAAATCCATTCAGCGGTTACTGAGATATTGTCATTTTCATGTTTTGTGCTATTTTTAGTAACGGCAGATTGCGGCCATCATGGAATGCCAAATTGCAATTAATCGAAATGGTTTCATGTAAGGAACATTCTGACACAAAACTGGTCCAATTCCATTCAAGGATTTTCGAGTAATTGTCATTTTATGTTTGTGCTATTTTTAGAAACGGCAGATGTCGGCCAAGTTGGAAAGCCAAATTGCAATTAATCGAAACGGTTTCGTGCAAGGAACATTCTGACACAAAATTGGTCAAATT
Source organism: Ctena decussata (assembly GCA_963989385.1). NCBI lineage: Eukaryota > Metazoa > Mollusca > Bivalvia > Lucinida > Lucinidae > Ctena > Ctena decussata. Next base: position 12,863,827 of record OZ022509.1, read on the forward strand.
CCATTCAAGGGTTCTTGAGTAATAGTCATTTTTATGTTTGTACAAGTTATAGTAACGGCCCCCATGGTGGCCATCTTGGACAGTCAACTGGCACAAAGTTGAAATAATCCCCTTCAAGGACCATTTCTGACCAAACTGACCAGAAGCGAGATACTGACATTTGAGCAAAATCAGTCTTGTAAATGCTAAGTAAGTCACTGTGACCTAATTCCGCTATAGAATTTTTCTTTTTTATAATTTTAAATCCCAATGTCCCATTAATGTTCCATTTCAACCAAATATACCAAATGGTTCTGGAGAAGAAGTTGATTTTGTTGTTTTTTTTGCTATTTTTAGTAACGGCGGCCATCTTGGATTCTTGACCTGATCCAATTTAACAATTTTGAAACCCTGCAGTCTGGTCATGTTCCATGTGAAATTTGAGACCCATGGGTTCAGTGGTTTTAGAGAAGAAGTTGTTTGAAGTTGTTTGAATAAGTCGTTTTTTGACATCGGCATTCGAGCAAAATTACACTCGTAGACAGAAAGTAGGTCACTGTGACAAAACTCCGCTGCAGATTTTTTTTCATTTTTACAATTTTGAATACCAAGGTTTCACTGATGTTCCATGCCAAAATTCGGACAAATGTACGCAGTGGTTCTGGAGAAGAAGTTTATTTTGTTGTTTTTGCTATTTTTAGTAACGGCGGTCATCTTGGTTGGTTGGTTGGTTGATTTGATGCTTGACGTCCACGGTAAACAACTAAGGTCATGTCGGGACGGTCAGTTAACCTAACCACACTATTTCTGGGCAGGCTTAGACCTTCTAAGCGGTTAACCAGTACTAAGTGCACATACTTTCGCCAGTAACTGACAACTGCCCTTCTTGAATCAGCGGAAGGAGAAACGAAAGTATGTGGCCAGACCGGGATTCGAACCTAGGACCTCTGACTTACGAGTCAGGTGCCCTACCGATTGCGCTACCCGGCCCGGCCGGCCATCTTGGATTTTCAACCTGACCCAATTTTACAATTCTGAGACCCTGGAGTCAGGTCATGCTCCATGTGAAATTTGAGAACCATGGGACCAGTAGTTTTACAGAAGAAGATGTTTGAAATTTTGTTTTTTGTGTTGACGGACGACGCACGGGACGACGCACGGGACGACGCACGCCGGACGCATTGGTATGACAATAGCTAACTATGGCCCATCGGGCCAAGTGAGCTAAAAAACCGCCAAATTTTGCTGCCGCCAAATATAAGTGTTTTACAGTAAGTGGCGCTGATGCCGCTGCGCTACTACAGGGAGAAGGCTTCTTAAGTTGCGCTTATACCGTTGCGCTACTAGAGGGTGAAGTCTCCTGAAGTGGCGCTAATTCGGCTGCGCTGCTACAAGGGGAAGTCTTCTTAAGTGGCGCTTATGTCGCTGCGCTACTAGAGGGTGAAATCTCCTGAAGTGGCGCTAATGCCGCTGCGCTGCTACAAGGGGGAGTCTCCTGAAGTGGCGCTAATGTCGCCGCGCTACTAGAGGGTGAAGTCTCCTAAAGTGGCACTGATGCCGCTGCGCTACTAGTCTACAGAGAGAAATCTTCTTAAGTGGCGCCAACGCCGCTGCGCTATTAGAAGGTGAAGTCTTCTTAAATTGCGCTAATGCCGCTGTGCTACTAGAGGGTGAAGTCTTCTGAAACGGCACTAATGCTATGTAAAGGATAAAAAAATTGGAATTATAAATTCGAAAATTTTCCACCTCTCACAAATTTTGAGAAAATAGTATTTAATTTACCGTTTGCATGTAGGAGCAAACGGACTATATCAGTTTTGGTCCTATAAGTTTAGCCCTCTGAAACAGTGCACACAAATTATGGTGTCTGCCATCCTGGAATAAGCGATTAGTTAGCTGTTGTGAGTTGTTTTGGGTTTTTACGGCCCTTTTAGGCAGTATTTCAGCCTATATCGAACCGTATTCCAGAAGAAAGAAGAGAGGAAGAAAGAAGAGAGGAATGATAGACGAGAGAAAGAGAGAAATGATAGACGAGAGAAAAATTGTCCAAACAACTCCAACCCTCACCTTCTACAAGCAAGGCCCTTTTTGTTTGGACATTTTTTCTATTGTCTATATTTCTCTCTTCTTTCTCTCTTTCTTTGGGAGACGGCCCGATATAAACTGAAATACTGTCTCAAAGGGCTGTTCAACCCAAAACAACCAACCCACATACCCTTGGCGCCACTTTGTTGTTTTAGTCTGGTTCAAATTGGCCCAAATGACACGCATCTGGATCAGCAAACTGTCTTATGCTATGGTGATAATGGCGACATCCTTGCGAGACCCGAGGGGTGGTTGGGTGGCGCGATGGTGCTGCGTGTAACTACCAGTGCCGGGGCGTCCTACAAATGGGTAGTTGTCTTTGCCGATTTGTTCTTAGGATAATATGTAGGGCAAGGGCGTTATTGCTTGCAGCAGGTAGGGGGTGGCGATTGTTTGGATTATTTCTCTCGTCTTTCATCCCTTTCTTTTCATTCTCTCTCTCTTTTTGGGAGACGGCTCGCAATAGGCTGAAATACTGTCTCAACGAGACGTTAATCCCAAAACAAGCAACCCAGCAAGCAACTTTCTTCTTTTTATACTTTAACACTATGTAAGACTACCAACAGTAGCGAAGTTTAAACCCGGGTTTAGGTAATTTTTTCCAAACTAGTATCCACTGGATGGATGGATGGATCGATCGATAAAATTTTTCAGTCCAACCGGGACGATGGAAGGTGTTGCTATGAGCTCTGAGAGAAAACAAATAAGAGTGTCCCAACGATGTCAAAGCCCAGGCAAATATATGCAACTTACTTATTGTGGCTAACGCTTTACCACTACGCTATGGCAGCCAGAACAATCATTGGCACCGTACAGTATGCTGACGGATAAAGACGATTGCATTCGGGTATATTACGGAGAAGGGCGGACGATTGTTTTGCCACAGGTATAGTCAAGGTTACCCAATCTTGAGATGTGAATGGAAACGGCGACCTTTTGACACGACATGCTAGAAATTTTATCTATACCGAATGTTTGTTTTGTTGTTGTATTGTACTTGGTGTCGATCCTGTAACTGGATTTTAGAACAGTTAACGAGGGGGGGGGGGGGGGGGGGGGGTGAATGGTGCTGCGAGTAACTTTCAGTGCCTGAGCGTCCTTTGAATATAGAAGGGCAGCGCCTACTGTGCTTGCAGTAGGTGCGGGTAGGGTTGTTTGGACATTTTTTCCTCTCTTCTATTTTTTCTCTCATCTATCACCTCTCTCTTCTATCTCCCTCTCTCTCTGTAAGACGGCTCGATATAGACTGAAATACTGTCTAAAAGGGCCGTTAAAACCCAAACCAACAAACCAACAGTGGACTGATTTGTTTTAAGGTTCCTCTTAACAGTTATATGGCAAAATTTCTAAGTGAATTTTTTTACTGTTTTCCATGTCAAAACCTGGGCCCTTTTTGACAATCATTCCTTAAACTTAAGGACGACCTTAAAGTTAAGGTGTAAAATTAAATGTGTAAATAGAAGCTTACAAAAACTTAATGTATTTGATTTATCTTTCGTATTACATTTCTATGACAATTGTCAGTAGATTCACGCAGCAACTGCAGTTTTTAATATGGTTTAAATATGGATTTTCTGAGGACGAAATTTTTTTACCTTAACTTTAAGGTGATCCTTAACTTTCAGAATGATTGTGAACCTGGGCCCTGGCCATATTATATACCAGATTAATTGTCCAGAACTGCTGATAAATTTGAAGCGGAAAAAGTATTTTTAAGAAATCAATATTTAGTGAAATTTTACTTTTTTTCGGAGTTTCGGCAAAAATGTTACTTATCTCCCTTCACTCACGATCTGCTAAATAATGATATAAAAATGTTTGTTACGCTTGTATTTAAGGACTGCCACATGAGAAAAGAACTCAAATAGCCAAATTACAACGAAAATGGATGATTTCCAAAAAAATTCCATAAAAAAAATTCAAACATCTTCCATGTTGGAACTACTTTTTCAGCAATGTGAACCAAAGTATGGTGACCTGAATGCACCAACAGAAATTGTTATTTTAACTGAAAAGTATTTGAACATGAGTTTATTTATTGATTTTGATACAGCAAGTTCTGGAAGGTTTGTAAACTGAAGTTTAGATATTTTGTAAGGTTGGTTGGTTGAATTGATGCTTATCATCCACGGTAAACAGCTAAGGTCATGTTGGGATGGTCAGTTAACCTAACCACACTATTCCTGAGCAGGCTTAGACCTCCTATTAAAGCGGTTAACCAGTACTAAGTGCACATAGTTTCGCCTGTAACTGACAACTGCCCTTCTTGAATTAGCGGAAGGAGAAATAAAAGTATGTGGCCAGACCGGGTTTCGAACCCAGGGCCTTTGACTTATGAGTCAGGTGCTCCACCGATTGTGCTACGCGGCCTGGCGCATATTTTGGAAGGATGACAAGAAACACATATTCATATTTATAATGGAAGCCAAACACATACCAGCAGGCACATTGCCAAACACATACCAGCAGGCACAATGCAAAACACATACCAGCAGGCACATTGTATCGGGTACGTAAATTTACTGGAACGGACCGCAACGGACTGAATTACCGGAACAGACCCGTTTTCCCTATCTTCAGTTGATATTTGTAATATTTTTATTAAATACACATTTATTTAATATTTAAACGTATTCTGTATGCCCTCTAGCGCAAAACCAATTAGATATATCAGTCAAAATACTCTTTGAGCATTTTGCGCCATGGGTAGGCCTCTTAATACCCCATGCATATGTGTTTCATATTAAAATCATAAAATCTTATACAAAAAATCTGGCTATCTTTCGTCCAAGACTAAGAGAGAATGAAAAACACGAAGATTCCCGAATTTTTGTTCCATAGTATCATGACCAACATTTCATCCATAGGAAATATGTAGCTCTATATGTATCAAGTAGGTGGATGAAATCAGGGATTGCTAGTTAAGATGATACATGTTAGTCACAGGTAGGGCCTGGACTTAATCTGCGCGTGCAGATTGTAACGAAATATCTAAAAAAATGGCTGGAAATATGAATAGTATGGGTCCGTTCCGGTCCAATCCAGTAATTAGGCCCGTTCCGGTAAATTTACGCACCGCATTGCATCGTAATGACACTGTACTGACATTGATGCCATGTAAAGTAAAAAGTATGCAAAGACCAGGAACTGAAACAATCAAAATCCAAATCCAGCCCTCAAACCATAGTTGGAAACAACTAAGATTACAAATAATCAAGATACAGAGAACATATGGCCAACCGAGTGAGCAGCTTGTTCCCAAAAGGTGGCCACTCAGCAACCCAAACCGAACCAAAAATAATAAGAACATACATAAGGTAAAACATCACAGAAACTCTGACACCAAAAACAGGCAACGGAGAACCACAACAGAACTACCGCCTTGGAACGGTCAGTAATGAATTACTGGGGGGCTTAAATCGATTTTACAGGCCCAACCTCACCCTCAGTTTCTGAAGTGGTACAAAACATTTAGTTGGTTGTTCGGTTCGCATGATAACCCTCTAACTCGTCAATGAATCATCACGGTAAACACATAAATCAAATTTCAACACCATGAAGAAGCAAAGACGAGGACTCAACAGATACAACGGGCCGTCTGACAGGTGGAGATCCTTATGACATCACGTGCCTACTGGGATATAACCGATATAAGGTAAAATCTTTTCAGTGATCGTTTTTTTCCAAGCCTTTTATTTTACTTCTTGCCACCATGTGTGCACTTGATAATCACAACATTGTCCAAGTTATTATCTTTGAAATGATATGAAAACTGATACCTCTTTCGACCAAGACATAGGTATTTTCTCTTTCTACGGTGTCTTCCCCTTGCAATTCCAAACTTATGTGAGTTTTTCTTAAGACTTGCCATGATAGTACACCCAACTTATTCAATATAAACCAAATAAATGATCAAAATTATTTCTGAAAATTCTTCATGTATTTTCAGTGATGGTCTGATTCTCGTTGGCCCCCATAAGTGAACAACCAAAAACACATGCACAAACACATTTTATTATTTGTTATTATGTCTTTAGTGGACCACAAAATGGACAACACTTACCAATGACATTACAAATTTAATGAAAAAAAGTGGTTTGAAAAAAATAAAAATTACGACCGCTACGTCATCAAAACAACGTTTGACAGGTCAGCTAGTGAACCTACAAGATGAAGATTTGAATAATCGTAGAACGATCAATCGTTTTTCACACCTACCAATGTGTAAATAGGTCAGAACTCGGCAAACACTTGATGTACACTTCACATCAGCCAAGGTCAGCTTCAGCAGCCAAGTTTTTCTAGTTTCTGTTTACGACCGAAGAGCATTTCCGCATAGAAGCAGAAATGCTTGAGCTAAAAAGTAGTTCCAAAATAAATTTGTCATTTCATACAATTACGGATAGAATAATTTTTGTAGACACATTAACTAGTGTTATATGTAATAATAAATCAAAATAAACCTCTCTCAACAAATGATATGAACATTATATTTATATTTTCAATCAAATTAGTTCGGTTAAATCTTACGCGTAGGAATCTTAGTTAATCGAAGACGAAGCAAATGTAAACAAATACATGTGAACACGATTCTTTCCAAATATGACACGATACGAAAGCAAGAACGTTTAATCGATTATGTGTTAAAAGAGGGCTTTTGTATCGAAGTTTCAGAAAGTGTGTCTTGATAGTTGGCTTAATGTAAGATCTCATCGTAATTTTGTTCGAAAAATGGCATACCATGATTTTCCCAGTTTTCAAATATGGCCGCCTCCAGAAAGCATGAGGGTGGCCAAAAAAATCTGGTTTTCCGTATTCGGTCGTTTTTTCACAATCAAAATTGGTAGGAGTCGGTAGTGAGTGGTATAAAATATTTGTGTGCATAGTTGTAACAAACTTTAAACAACTGTCAAAAGAGCTTTAATTTTTTACCTTTCAAAAGTGAAAATCTTTGATAACTATTCTTTTATCAAAGGAAAACACAGTGTTCTTGTAAATTTAATATTGTGCAAACACAACCAAAAAAATCTTAAGCACTTTTTCTGAGAATATGGATAAAATGGAGACAATCAGGGATATAATTTAGGTATTGGTATGATGCAAATAATGGTCCTAATTTTTTTCTTGCAACTGTGAAGAGGAACCTTAAAGACGTTGCTAAGCCGCCAATACGCATGAGCGACATGAGTCTCATTGTGCAGGAAAGGACATCAGCGACGGGGTCATTCTCTGGAGTAATGCATAGTAGAAAACAAAACTTGAAGGTGAGGTGGGTTTCTTAACTTTCCTGGCCCACATACGACGTCAAGGCATTATTTGGTCCCTGTTCAAGAAAGCTGTTGTTGTATGGATTTTCCAGCCAATAAGCTTTGCCTATGTGCCACGTAGAGGACTGCATAAGACATTACAGACGTCTAGACACATACGCCCCGATACCATTGTCAACAAACACACACACACACTCACACACACAAAAAACTTGTGGGGTTTTATGCTGGCTTTGCAATCCTTAAGACGGGCTTGAAAAGTCGTGCCAGTGTATAGTCAGAGTATGTAATTAAATGTGGAAGAAGAACCGCTGTGTCCATGAAGAAAGAACCAAAGCAGACTTGCTCGGTATGCAGACAGAAGGAAACATATGCTTATCTTCCTTTTGTGTCCTTAAGCCTCGTTCACACGGCCAAAGTTACTTTGTCTCAGAAACTGTAACAAAGAAAGTTTGGCAAACATTTTGCGTTTACACGGAGCAAACATGTTGGCACAGAATCTTTGTCAAATAAACTTTGACAACGAAATATTTGCTGCCGTGTTTACATGAATAAAGATTTCTCGTCAAAGTTACCTGGGCAGTCAAACTGTGTTCGTGTGAACGGCTAAATGTGCCACATTGTTTTTGTTCAAAATCGAACTGATTTGAAACTGGGCAAAGTTTATCACCATAGCTAGTTTCTTTGTTACATATTCTATGGCAAATTTTCTGTTCACACGGACAAACTTTTTTATCAAAATTTGGCAATGAAAATAAGGCATATTTTTTTCATTCACACGAGTACATTTTTCTATCCCAAACCTTCTTTGTCATAGGAACTTTGCCCGTGTAAAAGAGGCCTTATGGCCTGCTGTCACAAGTCGGAACCCCTGATAAATATTAAGCTGCCTTGCGAGTGTGGTGGGGTAATCAAGTGGAAGTCCACGCTTTCCTCAGCAATCTGCATCATTAAGAGGCTGGGGTGAGTGAGTGAACTCAGGTTTAACGTCTTACCAACAACGAGGTCATATGGAGACGGGACCTCGGTCAAAAGTCTCATCCGAAAGACCGGGGAAGCGGAGGATCGATCTTGCGGCCCCTGGATCGGTAGTCCGGAGTGTTATCCACTACACTACAGCCACTCCTAGGAGGCAGGGGTTCACCGCCTTCAAAACAATATTATTGGAAGTCAATCCTGCTGCCCTCTCTCCATAATCTTAAGGGGATGATTGGGTGGTGCGATGGTTCTGGGGCGTCCAACTGATTTGTATCATAGTAGGGCAAGGGCGGGGTAGTTTCAACATTTTTTCTCTCGTCAATCATTTCTCTCTTCTTTCTACCTCTTTTTGGGAGACGGTCCGAGATACCCTGAAATACTGTCTCAAAGGACGTTAAACCCAAACAACCAACCAACCAACCAATCGACAAACTTAATATTCCGCAGCTGAATGATAATTCTGATAATAATTGTAATCATTGTATTTAATTACATTGCGTCTTTAAATTGTACTCATGATGGTTGCTTTCGTTCGGGAAACAAAGAATTCGGTTTTGTATCTGCTGTCATTTATTCCGTTCCAAAGATAATCGAAATGTGTTCAAATATAGATGTGAAGACTATATCATGATTATTTTACTAAAATAAGTCGTAGAAATCAACATTTCATCAAAGTGTTACTTAACACTGGCCTTATAAACCATTCCTACTCCAAGCTATCTTAGATGGGCTCTCTGGTGCGCTCTCGGGTGCGCCGTCATTTCCAATTAACATGACGCGCCACGGTACGGGGTTTTACCCTTTAACTTAGTTCCGGTCCCTCTAGTAGACGACATAATCTCAAAGGAAAAACATTTTCAGTTTAATCTTTTCTTTTTCAACATAAATGAGAATTGATGTTGCGAGAAATATTTTTTATGTACATTTAATCCATAGAATTATTGTAAATTTAAAGAGTAAATACACTTCAGGAGCTGACTGAATCAGATGCAAAACCCTATCCTCAACATCAAAGGGAAAGATTGACAAAGACATTCCAACAAACAATAAATTACAAGAGATAAGCCAAGTCAGCTAGGTAGCAACTCAGCTATCTGTTATGCCTAAAAAATCAATAACAGCACCTGGAGGTTACACGCAGGACGTTCGCATCACCCAACCACCCCCGCAAAGGGCATGATGATGATGATGATGATTTTAAATTTAACGACGCGTCAACCCACTGGGTCATTTGCGTCATGAAGGTTGCATCTTACTTACAATATAAACAGAATTGAAAGGTACGGTACTTTATAAAAAATAACTTCGCATTATTAACATGGAAGTAATACATGGTAAAAATGTAGAAAAGGTTTATATTTTGTTAAAAAGGTTAATATCTTTTAAAAAGGATAAGATACTGTCGACAGGTACATCTTGAAACAGTTGCGTCAAGTTATTAGCTCGAAAATATCTATTTCTGTTTTGTGAAAAGTCAACAAAGTCAATGAGAATATGTTTAACTGTAAAGAGCTGGTTACAAACTATACAGAAAGGCTGTTCTTCACGATTTAGTAAGTACGAATGGGTAATTCTTGTATGGCCTATGCGTAGTCGAGCAATAACAATTTCTTCTCTTCTTAAATTTCGAATAAATGAAGGGTTATTCCCTATGATAGGTTTAATTTCGTGAAGTTTATTAAAAGCAGCTGTGTCCGATGATGTTTGCCACTTTGACAAGATGTACTTGTTGATAGCGGGTTAAAATTGTTAAATGGAATTTCAAACATAGACACATTCAGACTAAGAGATTCTTTTGCTTTTCTGTCAGCGGTTTCATTGCCAGCTATGTTAATATGACTGGGGATCCAACAAAAAACTATTTCTTTAGTGCTTGAAATTTCATGTTTTTCTAATAGTTTTTGAATTTGTGAATTCCTCGAAGATGTATGGTTTAGAGCTTTTAAGACAGAAAGAGAGTCTGAAAAAATTACAAATTTGTCATTAAGGTAACAGTTGTCAATAAAGTCTAAAGCTAAATCTATTGCTTTTGCTTCTGCAGTGAAAATAGAAGAACCATCAGGAATACGTAACGAATTGCAGTATTTCCTAGATATAAATGCACATCCAACTTTCTCACCATCTTTGGAACCATCAGTATATATATGCTGAAATTCTGTATAACGTGTCTGCATGTCTTGAAAATCTTGTTTCAGAATGTGAGGATTTGAAACTGACTTTTTGTTTGTGTTAAGGTCAAATAACATGTTAGGTTTCTTCATGTATCAAGGTGGGATTTCTGATGTAGAATGTTTTTCAATATTTTTAGGATTGATATTTGAAGCTTCAAGCAGTGTTATAACTCGAAGAGCAAACGGTTTAATTGCATGCGGTTTACGCTCGTACAGCTCCACAAATTGTGGTGAAAATGTGACTTTGAAGGTTGGGTTGGCTGGGTTAGCGGCAAGTCTGGTGGCATATTGAAGAGAAAGCTTTTCTCTGCGTAAATACAGGGATGGTTCATCTGCTTCCACATACAAACTAGTTACAGGGGAAGTCCGAAAAGCTCCTAAAGCCAAACGAAGTCCTTGGTGGTGAACAGTATCTAACATTTGTAAATAGGACTTTCTGGCTGAACCATATACAATAGACCCATAGTCTAACTTTGACCGAATTAAAGAACGATAAAGATGTAGAAGAGTGGAACGATCTGCACCCCAGTTCGTATTTGATAAAACTTTAAGAAGATTCAAAGCTTTTAAACATTTCGCTTTGATGTATCGAATGTGGGGAATAAACGAAAGTTTTCGGTCAAAGATTACTCCTAAAAACTTGGATTCTTCCACAACAGGTAGCTGAGATCCATATAAATAAAGAATGGGATCATTGTGAATCCTTCTTAGTTTACAGAAATAAACACATTGTGTTTTTGACTTGGAAAATTTGAAACCATTGTTCGTAGCCCAGTCTTCAATTCTATTGATACACTGTTGAAGGTGTCTTTCAATTGTTCTCATGTTTTTAGAACGATAACATATTCCAAAATCATCAACATATAAGGAACCATCCGTTTTACTGCCTAGACAATTTACAATGTTATTTATCTTTATATTGAACAAAGTAGTAGAGAGAATACTTCCTTGGGGAACACCTTGCTCTTGATCATAAAGATCAGATAAAGTAGAACCTACACGAACTTGCATAGTTCTATCTTCAAGGAAGCTTTGAATAAAAACAGGCAATCTACCCTTAAGACCTAACTCATGTAAGTCTTTCAATATGCCATATCGCCAGGTGGTATCATACGCCTTTTCCAAGTCAACAAACACAGCAACAACATGTTGTCTATTTACAAATGCATCTCGAATAAAAGTTTCCAGTCTGATTAAATGATCATTGGTACTGCGTTCAGATCGGAAGCCCGACTGAATTGGTGATATAAGATCATCCGATTCTAAGTACCAAACGAGTCTTTTGTTGATCATTCTCTCCAATGTTTTGCAAAGACAACTTGTTAAAGCTATCGGTCTATAATTTGTTGGTTCTGCATGATCTTTACCTGGTTTAGGAATTGGTATTACAGTAGCCAAACGCCAGCTCTCGGGAAATACACCGGTTGTCCAAATGTCATTAAATATGTGTAAAAGTGTTAAAAGAGCGTTATCAGGTAGATGTTTTAGCATCTGATAATGTATTTCATCTGGTCCTGTAGCAGTGTCATGAGATTAGTTAATCGCTTCTTTTAGTTCTAATAAATTAAAGTGGCTGTTATATTCTTCGTTATTCGACGACTTAAAGTTAATTTTATTCTTATTTATTATGTTTAACATAATACTTAATTATTACGTAAGGAATGCGACTCCCCTTATTGTTAGTAGGATTGACCACCTCATACATTGGTCAATTTTGACTGGTCAAACAAGATTTTATTGGTTCTGAGAGGTCACATGATGCACAACAAATGCATGTTGCGTGCGTGAATTTGTTGCGCGCGAAATATCGCCCGCAAATTCATTCTTCGGCATTGCTCAGCCGAGTTGACATCGACGCCGTCAGTCGAATTTTGTGAAAATTATCTGAAACGGACAAAGTTCGTAAGTCAAATTTTGAACTTTTTCACAGTGAAATTGAGTGGTTCTTCAAAGTTTCTGTGGAATCTTATATCTTGATTGTATTACAAATAACTGTCGTCAAAGATGTTTGTCTCAATGTTTGATTGGCGCAACAATTGATAACGTTCACGAACAATTTTGTTCACGAGCTATTTCTATAGTTATCTGTGTTCAAACAAACTATGGCGACCGGAGGTGCCACCAGAAAAAGTGATCGTCTGAAAGAAAAAGACGATAAAGATGAGTATGCGCTTCCCCCACCTCTGCAGCAGTCCGAAAATAAGAAAGCTGCAGTCACCAGCACTCCTGTCAAACAATCGACCGAGGAAGAGGAGCTGGATAAACAATTAGAAGAGCTCGAGAAATCGATCTGTGAAACGGAATCACAGCTTCAAGAAATGGGTCATCAGAAGAAGCTGAATGAGAAGAAAGCCAAACTAGAGCGGCTACAGAAACAGCTAAGCAGAAACCAAAGAAAGATAAAGAAAGAAAAAGAAGAAGCAAGAAGACCTCTTTCAGTGACCATTCTTTCCGATAGTATGGCTAAACACGTCACTGGCATAAATCACACCACGGTACAGGCGTTCCCTGGTGCTACTTTGTCAAGGCTTCAGAGCAAAATAGTTTCGCAAAAGGCGAGTATTGATTATAAATATACTATATTATTGATCGGAACAAATGATATTGCCTCCTCTCTTTCAGTCGGTCAAATAATAAGTCTTTTTGAAAATTTAGTGACTGTTATCAGGTCTAGATCAAATACTAAGTTGATTATTTCCGCAATAATTCCTAGACCTTGCGATTTACACATTGACCCAACAGAAAGTAAAGTTAAATCTGTTAATAAGGAACTTAAAAATTTATGCAAAAGGAGACATATTCAGTTTTTGCATACTTTTAGGGTATTTTTGCATGATAACAAACCTATAAGGTCATATTTTGCTCTGAATGATGGTGGTTTACATCTTAATATGGAAGGGACACGCAGATTGCGTCTCTTCTTTATTAATGCAGTAGCCCACTTGAAATGAATTGAGATTTGTTCTGCCGATGTTTTCTCTTTCTGTTTCAGGCTGACACCATTTGTGTCGTACAGACAACGTTAATCTGTAGTCACCGGTGATTTCGCCAGCTCCTATCTATCGGTACGGCTGGGTTATCTTTTCCTCGCGGAGACGCATTTTCGCTACTCTCCGGAGTCTTTCTTGGTCAGCCTGGAACCGGAAGTGAAATCATCGTGCGGATACGTTCATGTAAATAGCATAGTTTTGAGATATGAATTAGCATGGTTATTTAATCTACAATAGATTCACATCTCAGTTTCTCATTCTATAACTATATTTTTAAAACAATCATTCATATTCAAGTCCGGAAGTGTTCTGTGATTTGAATCAAAAAGGAATAATTCGTTTATTATGTGATTCATGTTTATAGACGGACTGCTTTATAGTGACTGTGCTTCCAGCAGTAACTTTCTGATGTTATCTCACCGTCAAACATTTATGGAATTCAGAACTTTCATTGTCTTAATCAGACTTGTTTATATAAATAAAAAGACTCAAAGTCAATGTTCCTGAACATGTAAATAATAGTTCAGATATTTTGAATCTGGAAAGATGATGAGGACAAACACCATGTTTCTAGAAATCTGTTTCATGAAGGTTGGCTTTGGGTTCTTTATGTTTACTTTTTAAATATTAGTTAGTTTTAGAACTCTTTCTGGAGTCGCATTCCTAATCTACTATAGTCACAAGTTGCATTACTTCAATACTATTTTCTCCTTTTTTTTCTTCTTCTTTTTAGTCATTTCTGCTTTTCTCGATTCTTCTTCACCTTGTCTGTCTCCTTTTTTTTTTTTTTTTTTTTGTGTGTGTTTTTTTTTGGCGGTACCTACGGTTTGGTGGCCTTTCAAGGGCTTGTACTTTTATTAGCAAGTTTATACTTGTATATTTGATTGCTTATAGTAATGATCAATAATTGTGTAAATAGAAAAATTGAAAATCCGCCAATAATATATAGTAATTTTATTCTCTTTGTTTCTTCTCTCTGGTATGTAAATGACGCACAATAATAATTTATTTATTATGTTTAACATAATACTTAATTATTACGTAAGGAATGCGACTCCCCTTATTGTTAGTAGGATTGACCACCTCATACATTGGTCAATTTTGACTGGTCAAACAAGATTTTATTGGTTCTGAGAGGTCACATGATGCACAACAAATGCATGTTGCGTGCGTGAATTTGTTGCGCGCGAAATATCGCCCGCAAATTCATTCTTCGGCATTGCTCAGCCGAGTTGACATCGACGCCGTCAGTCGAATTTTGTGAAACCCGCCCACCCTCCCAATATATATCTTGGAACTTCTCATGTTGATGTTCTTATACCGGGATAATGTATTACATTATTTTTCCTCTTCTTTTATGTCGCTGAAACAGTTTTTCAGTACAAATGGTGGCCTTTCAAGGGCTTGTACTTTTATTAGCAAGTTTATACTTGTATATTTGATTGCTTATAGTAATGATCAATAATTGTGTAAATAGAAAAATTGAAAATCCGCCAATAATATATAGTAATTTTATTCTCTTTGTTTCTTCTCTCTGGTATGTAAATGACGCACAATAATAATTTTCCTTGATGTATTCTGGTCTTTTTGAACTTTTCTAAATAATTTCGAGATGATGAATTTTTCAAAAAGGTTTCTCCAAATGTATTTGCGATATCTTCTTTATTGGTTGCTTTCGTTTCTCTACAGGTGTTTAAATGTGTATAACTTGGTGATTTCACTTTTCCAGATATTTTCCGAACCATTTTCCAAACTTTTGTAATCGGTGTTTTATAATTCAGTTTTGACACGTATGATTTTCATGTATTTCGTTTAGAGGACTTTATAGCACGGCGGGCTTTGGCTCTTTGATTTTTCACGTTATTTAGATTTTCTTTAGTTGGATATTTGCAGAACTTTGATAAAGTATGTTTTCTTTGTCTTATGGCTTTCTTACAGTCGTCATTGTACCACGGATTGCTTTTCTTGGGGTTTGTCGAGGTCTTTGGAATACATGCATAAGATATTTCTGTGAGAGAAGAAGTAAAATCAGCAACAAGATCAGTGGAATTATCAAACTTTTCAATGTTTAAAAACAAACTGATTACACAAAGAATTAAACTGTTCCCAGTTAGCTTTGTTTAGTTTCCATTTGGGATTATGATCTTCAACTGAAGAATTTATACTTTCAATCACAATAGGAAAATGATCACTTCCATGCTGGTCATCACATACAGACCAGTCGAAGTCGAGTAAAAGAGATGGATGGCAAAAAGAAAGATCCAAAGAAGAGAAAGTACCAGTTGCAGGATGAAGGTAAGTATGGGACTTATCATTCATCAGACAAAGATCATTATTTGTATAGAAGTTCTCAATGATTTCGCCTCTATTATTATTTTTGTTACAACCCCAAAGCATATTGTGGCCATTAAAGTCACCTAATAATAAATATGGTGAAGGAAGTTGTTGCAGTAAAGAATCTAGATGCTGAGATTGTAACTTGAAGTTAGGAGGTATATAGACGGAACAAATAGTTATTTCTTTTTCTAAAGAAACTGAAACAGCTACAGCTTGCAGAGCTGTTGTTAGTTTTATTTCTCGTTGCGGACAAGAGGAATGAATCAAAATAGAACTGCCACCGGACGGTTTCTAACCATCTGTATAAAAATAATTATACAGAGTGTAACCTTTAAATGTTATATTATCATCAGGTTTTAAGAAAGTTTCTTGAAGACAAAAAACTGATGGTCGTACTAGGGTTAAAAGTAATAAAATTTCATTGAAATTTGGTTTAAGGCCTCGACAATTCCATTGTATTATCTTATTTTTTAATTCCATGTTTAATTATAGATTGGAGAATTAAATATATATATATATGTAATACTGGAAACTATGGAGGGAGAATTGGTGACCAAGACACCTTATCACTATTGCGAGAGTGATCAAGAGAGTCAACGAATTCCATTTCACTCTCATCACTCAGCGCATCAAATTTATTCTGAAGGCTAAGCTCGTCTCTTGATCCTTTCGGTTCTCTGTCTGAAGTAATTGGTTTCTTTGTTTTAGGCGGCTTATCTTTAGCATTAGATGTTTTACTTGGAGATGACGGTTTGTTATTCATCTGACGTTCTCTCCGTTGCTGTTTCTGCCAGTCCTTGCGCATCATCTCTAGGGTAGCTTTTTTCAGGACTGGCTCTTCTTTCGACGCCTGCTTACCCTGACTAGGAGAGGATGCATTGTTTGGTTTTTCGGCCGCTGTAAGTTGTTTTGTTTGTGTTGCAGACGTGTGTTGTTTATTGTTTGTTTCAGACGTTTGTTCACCATTACTTCCTTCAAGAATAATCACAGGATCCGTTTGTGTAGTGGCATCAGTTAACGATACATGTTTAACGGTAGGTTTAATCACACTGGCGTAACTAGATCCTGGAACAGGAGTGGGTGATTCTACAATTTTCTGCGCTTCAGGAAAAGAGATATGCCGTGTAAATTTTACTCTGAGTATTTCTTTTTCTTTATGCCAAATTTTACACTCCTTTGAGTTAGCATCGTGGTCTTCACCACAGTTGACACACTTGACTGGATTTTTACATTGACTCTCATGGTGTGTTGCCGGTTCGCCACATTTGGAACAGACGGGGTGGCTTTTACACCTATCTTCATGATGTCCGTACTGTTGGCAATTGAAACAGCGAAGCGGATTTGGGATGTAAACTTCAACGCTAACTCTAAGGAATGCAACTTTAATTGTTGTTGGTAGGACTGATGTATTAAACATAAAAACAAATGTATTGGTATCTTTCAGTTGACTATCTCTTTTCACTCTAAAACGTTTCACAGCAGTAACTCCCTGAGATTTCATCTCATCCAAGATTTCTTGCTCACTACAACCCCCCAAGTCGGGGCAACGGATTACACCTCTTGAGGAGTTAAGTGAGCTAATGGGATAGACGCGAACATTCAAATTATGAAAGGTTTGTGTTCGGAGGAGGTTTTCTGCATGAGCTTTACGTGAAACTTCAATTAGTAATTGGTTTGATCTTGTTAATTTTTTAATACTTTTTGGTTCGCCAGCAAGGCTTTGTAAAACTTTTTGGATTACGAAAGGAGAAAGTGATCTTATGCTGGTATTCTGTTCTGTAGCTTCTATGATGATAAAGCGCGGAAATGTCTGAGTTGTCGGAGGTAAAGGGATATTATCTGGTTCATTATCTGAATCATTTTCCGAAGAAGATAGTGATGATTGGTTTGACTTTTTCCGTTTGTTTAACCCCATGATATCTTCAAAAGGCTTTCATCCTCCGTGCTCCCCACCCGCCATGGAGCCCAACAAGGGAACACTTAAACGGAGTGGATCTCCTACTCACAAGTGTTAGAGATACACAGAAGAGATACTCGTACAACTGAAATGCGGCACGATTGACCCGTTGAGCCGCCGCTTCCAGGAATGGAAAGTTTATAGAGTGAAGACAAATGGGCACACGGTGGGCATCAGAACGATACAAAAGAAAGGAAGAGAAAGGTAAAAATCCCAGAGCTGGCACGACCAGCCGATTGACTGTGCCGGGTCTACACAGCCACCCGTCTACACCATAATCGAGGCCAAAGAGGTGTGTTGAAACACCTGGAGATCCCTGGGATGCTTCTCAACCTCCAGGATCCCTTCATCCGGCTTACGGGACGCCACCCGTGGCAAACAGGTGGTACCTCCACTTAGCTCTTCGCAGAGGGGACATTCACTATCTCTCAGTGATGTCCCCCTTGAGAATTGAGCCCCGGGGCCACGACAAGGCGGGAAGATTTCCCGGGGGTAAAGGGCATGACATCACCCTTCAAAGAGTGTGTTCGAATAAAGCCAGTCCCTTAATTACATGGTATGGTCTGCTTATTCACCAGATTATACAGGTACATATGGTCTTTAAATATCAGTGCGCACGACGAAAATAGTTTAAGCCTCAGGGTAATTTGTGTTTGTGGGATAAAAGTTTCAATATTTGGTACGCGATGCAAATAACAGGATACTGCCCTGAAATACTGCTTGAAAGGGCCGTTAACCCCCCCCCCCCCCCCCACACACACAAAAACACCCTCCCCCACCCACACACACACCAAAAAAAAGACCGGGCCGCGTTGTGCAATCAGAGGGCACCTGACACATAAGTCAGAGGTCCTGGGTTCGATACCCGGTCTGGCCACATACTTTCGTTCCTCCTTCCGCTGATTCAAGAAGGGCAGTTGTCAGTTACTGGCGACAGTATGACTATCAATCAATCAATCATGCAAGCACAGGCTATGAACAGGCATGATTCAAGTTATTATGTTCTCTGACTCGATAGGAAATGTAGTTGAAATTTCTCGGCTTGTACAGGGCTCTCGTTTCTCGCCCGATAGTTCTGTGAAAAGGTCACGCCACAGTTGAAGCTTTACTAATAGAGGCAAAAAAGCTTACTATCATCAGTAAAGTTATCATCGCACATGTCGGAGTGAATAATTTGAAGACCAGTAACTTCGTTGGTGAAAAAAACATGTTGAAGATTTTGTTATGGCTGCTTCCATGTTAACAGAGACATGAGAAAAATGAATAAGTTCTTTAGTGGGTCCTACTGATGTAGCTCCTACTGATGTACAAGTCGACTTGAGCCTCTTCTTCAGAAGTATAGATTTCAACAATGAAATTTCGCGAGAATTCAAAGACAAGCCAAATATCTTCATTTGTGACAATAGTAATTTTGCACATAGAGATGTTATACAAAAGTTATTTGACTATGTCCATATCCACATATCCAATGAAGGTAACGCTGTATTTGGAGCCAATTTTAAGCAGTCTATTCGCGTTGCTATTCGCGTTGCAATGGGTGGTCCAAGTTAGTTCTCGCGAAATTCCAATTCGGACAATAGAAACAGGGACAGAGAGCTAATAATCGCTCAAATAAACCTAGCTCTGGCAATGGTAGAAGAAGTAACAAGTCTCGCGAGAGGAATCATCCTCCTGGTGGAAACAAACCTGACAGTAGTGACTCTTCTTATGCGTCCAGTGACAAAGTCACAGTTAATATAGTCACCCAGCTAAAAGGCCTGGGGCCGTATTCATAAAGCCACTTAAGTGGTTGCTATGCGGTTGCTAAGGCTAAATATCTATAAAGGAGATTCCCTACAACTATGAAATTTGATCTGGAGGAACAGTCTTTGTAAGACTGTTCCTCCAGATCAAATTTCATAGTTGTAGGGAATCTCCTTCAAACAAAGACTGTTCCTCCAGATCAAATTTCATAGTTGTAGGGAATCTCCTTCAAAGAAATTTAGCCTTAGCAACAACATAGCAACCACTTAAGTCGTTTTATGAATACGGCCCCTGTTATCAGGCTTTTAACATACATTAAGATTTTTTGTTCGGAGAAGACACTGGCCCGATGTGTTACGTTTTTTTTTTATTGTTTTTTTTGTTTTTTTTTGCAGTGGCCATGTAATAGCCCAACTGAGACGGGTACTTGGTGATAATTGTGGATTAATTTTTGTCTGTGGATGTGATGTGTGATGTAGGTGCTCATCATTAAGTGCCTCGCTAGGAGCCTTTTAATGAGTACCCGCATATTTTGTTTTGGAGGGAGTGGGATACCCTGACTGTTTGCTCGCTTTAATTGTGCTAATGAGTGTCTCATTTTCTCTAGCTTTTATTCCATGATCATGATTGTGTGTGTGTGTATGTCTGTGTTTGATCACACCATAATAACGGTAATTGATCACTGTAATATATTAAAATTTGGGTAAGTGCTGGGACATTGGATGCTTTTTCACCTGTAGTTCCAGGAACGGCTGTAGTGTAGTGGATAACACTCCGGACTACCAATCCAGGGGTCGCAAGATCGCTTCCCGCTTCTCCGGTCTTTCGGATGAAAGTAGTCCCGTGTTCATATGACCTCGTTGTTGGTCGGACGTTAAACCCGTGTTCACTCACTCACCCTGTAGGTGCCTTTGTGTTTGGGGGTGTTAGTGGGTCTATATATTCAGAGGGCCGTTGAGCCACTAATAACCGATTGATTGTTTTGGGTTTGAGACAGTTTTTCAGTCAATATCGGATCGTCTCCTAGAGAGGGAGAAAGCAAAAATGTCCAAACAACCCCTCACGCACCTACTGCAAGCACAGTAGGCCCATGCCCTAAAATGTTCCAAATCAGTAGGACGCCCCGGCAGTGGAAGTTACACACAGCACTATCGCACCACCCGACCACCCCTTCTAATAACCGAATAAGTAAGAAGCTCCGGCGCTGAATTGCCCGCGCATGCATGATATTGGACGTATCAGCTTCCTTACGTTTGGTTTAAACATATTTATCATATACATTCACTAGTATTGCCCTTGATACTAGATATTTGGCCCACCCATTATAGCCCTGTCAGAAAGCGCTGTCCAGCCCTGTTGTCAAAAAGTCAGGTGTAGGGCCGAGATCACCTCACGTGCAGGGCGGGACAGAAATATCTCAGCCCTTGTATCGGCCCTCAATTTTGGCGCTAACGTCAAGTATTGCCGCTGACGTCATTAAAACAATTCAGCGAGCTAAAAGACGTCTGCCGCCATGTTTTATTTGCGCACGTCGACCGGCTGAAAGTGGACACGCAGAGGCTTCGTAGTTTGTTCTAAAACCAGAAAACCATTCTCGGTAAGTTTTATTTTGTAATCTGAGCCATTTACGATGAAAATACCAAACAATTATGATGTGTTTTGTTCATTTTGTGCTCAGTTGTACTTCCAGCTGAAAGACAAATGGCGGCACGGCTTACCATCCATGATCTTCCGACTCGAACATCTTTATGTTTTTTTTTTCAGCAAATAAAACGAAAAAAACAGACAAATTTTATTGGAACAAAAATATTGCAGTATTTCTTACAAAAGTTCAGTTTCTATCAGAAAGTATATGATAAAAAGATCATCACATGGTTGTTTTGATCCCATCCCTGATCTCAGCCCTCGGACCGTATCAGCCCTCGCCCTTCGGGCTCGGGCCGATACGGTCAACTCGGGCTGAGATCAGGGCTGGGATCAAAACAACCGTGTAATATTCTCTATTTATTTACCTTATTCAGTTATATAAACAAGTAAGATATCAGTACAAGCTATGGGATGAGAACGGAAGCGATGTGCTTATCGAGTTCTTCTCCCTTCTTCCTTACGTTTGGTGTGGTTGCGGTCAGGATATGGCGCAGGGATGCAAGATGGATGGATGACTGGCAATTTTATGTTCTTTTCAACAGCATTTCAATCATATCAGGACAATGGTGGGATGATAATGAAAGGAAGTGTGCAATGGAACCCCGTTTACGGTAGGAAAGATTCTCGCCTCAAGCGGGGCTCGAACCCGGTCCGCTAGATCAGTAGGCCAGCGCTTAATTCACTGAGCTACCGGGGCTCCGATGGCGCAGGGCGCCCTTCTAATTTGGATAAAAGCCTAGGGCCTTCTGTGCTTGCAGTTAGTGCGGAAGGGGTTGTTTTGAGGGCGCCCTTCTAATTTGGATAAAAGCCTAGGGCCTTCTGTGCTTGCAGTTAGTGCGGAAGGGGTTGTTTTGATATTTTTCTTTCGCCTATCATCTCTTGGCTACGGCTATGCTGTCTCAAACAGCCGTACTTCCTTTCCCGACCGAAAACGCGAAGCATTATAAGTGAGTTTAAAGTTCCGCGTTTCAGGTTGAACAGGAGTAGTGTTACAGCAGTGATACCGTTGTTTATCAATACTTCGGTTCGGCGCGGTTACTCTTTCAGTGCAGATCTCTTCCTTTCTAGTGAAAGCGTTTTATGATAATTTTATCGGGATCCATCATTTCATACTTTTGGAAGTACGTTTATTATTTTGATTCTGAAGAAGAATGAGCACTATCTGACAAGTCTTCCGTAGAATATTATTGCATTACGTCGCAGTTATTTGCTGAAAACTGGAACAAGTTTTGTTTAAGGTATTTTGTGATTTGAGGGCAATGGTTCGTGCGGTCGGCTGGGGATATCCCTCTTGCGAGAGCATGTTGAAAGCGGCGACGTGCGCCTTTGAGCCAACTGACAAAATGCGTGGCTTAAAGGGCTGCTTTCTTTGGCAATAAGCCTTCGCTCCCTTCGATCTAATGGACCCAAGAAGGTAATTCCCCTACCGATCGCATGACCTGTATATTTGCAATTTTTAATGAAATGCCGTTGTTCTCGTATGACTATCGTCACGGTTGTCGTGCTTTGTAATGTTTAGTCGGATTAACTGAAATTATGACATTATTTTAGAGGCACGATAGTAAACTCTACTCATTTTTTCTCGTTCCAGTTTTCACATAGATTGGTTGGTTGGTTGATTTGATGCTTAACGTCCACGGTAAACAACTAAGGTCATGTCGGGACGGTCAGTTAACCTATCCACACTATTCCTGGGCAGGCTTAGACCTCCTAAGCGGTTAACCAGTACTAAGTGCACATACTTTTGCCAGTAACTGACAACTGCCCTTCTTGAATCAGCGGAAGGAGAAACGAAAGTATGTGACCAGACCGGGATTCGAACCCAGGACCTCTGACTTACGTGTCAAGTGCCCTACCGATTGCGCTACCCGGCCCGGCTTTCACATAGATGTTAGACATATACACATAGATGATTGGCCAAGATGATTGATGGTCTTTGATTGAAATCTACAAGTTCATCACAACAATAAAACATCTGAAGTAGAAACACTTGGGACTTTCAGTTTTCTTCGATTACTCAAATTGCGTAGACGACTTATCATACGTTTTGCTGCGCTGTCGTCACAAGTAGATAGGTCAAAGATCAAAGGTGGCAAAGTCCGATAGTTCATCTTTACGTTTACCTGGTCAGTCGATATAAAACGCCGTTTATATGATTAAAAATCATGGATATGATTGAAAATTGTTTTCCACTCAGAGATAATGGATAGTCACATCAATTTAGAAAGATAAAAGAGACAGGGAATGAATAAGTCGATCTGTTGGAGTGTTACGCTTTGTGAATACGGCTTTTGGCATCCGTGACCTTTGACCTCCGAGAGCAAAATCCGAGTGTGCGCATGCGCAATTCCGAACTCGCTTATTGGTTATCCCCTTGGGGATAACTATATTCAGTTAGGAATTCGTCCTAGAAATTTCCTGTTGCTGAAATAGGGTCCCACTATTTTCCGGTACTTCTACATTTGGAGCACCTATTGCAAGATTCTTGCCAAAATCGCAAATGCATGATCTTTATAGCTTATCTTGAACACGTTATCTCGTCCTATACAAGCAATTACCCGAGATTCAGTACAGCTTCCAAGAGTTGCCACTTAAGGGTATAGATGATCAATAACAAGTTGTTCCCTCCTAAATAAGCTCATGTTTTCGTTCCAATCCTATTATATTTATGTATAGAACAATATTGTTATTGCCATGAATGTTTAATTTCTTGTAATAAAATATGTTTAAACCAATAACAAGTTGTACTCGATTATGCGCCGTTTCGTTTCACCTAATACGGGTCCCACTATTTCACGGTATTTGTTCCCATATTTTTGCGCGTCCCTCCCAGCATCGCTAAGGCATGAACTGTAAAACCTTGTCCTGACACTTCGTCTCGCATAATACAAGCATCTCACCTAATACAAGCAATTACCAGAGAGTACAGTCCACTTAGGAAGAGGTGTCACTAAACAGTACAGGTCACCTAATTTGCAAAAGTTAATAGCACTGAAGCTCACCTGTTACTAGCAATCACTAGACATAAGGAAAAGCCCTTTACCTACAGCTTCAACAAAGTCCAAGAATACAATAAAATTAACTTCTATTGCTGCCAATTTTCTACTGTATCACTTGCATCGTATAGATTCATTGCTAAGGGATAACTTCTCAAGCTTTTTTCAAAAGCTAAACTTGTTGTGATGCCACTGAGTGTGTCATTATAATAAATACAGCGTTACATATATAATTTCGTATATCCGCATAGCATTGGTTGTTGTTTAGTGATTAATTGATAGATTGATTTGGGTTTAACGGCCCCTTGAGACGGTATTTCAGTCTATATCGGGCCGTCTCCCAGAGAGGGAGAAAGAGGAAAAATGATAGACGAGAGAAAAAATGTCCAACCCGCACCTACTGCAAGCACAATAGGCCCTTGTCCTACAATGGACGCCCCGGTGCTGGAAGTTACACACAGCACCATCGCACCACCCGGCCAACCCCTGGGTTTAGTGAGGTTTTGCTTTACGTCCACTGTAAGCAGCTATGGTCATGTCGGGACGGTGTTAACCTAACCACACTATTTCTGGGCAGGCTTAGACCTCCTAAGCGGTTAACCAGTACTAAGTGTACATGCTTTCGCCAGTAACTGACAACTGCCCTTCTTGAATCAGCGGAAGGAGAAATGATAGTATGTGGCCATCCCAGGACCTCTGACTTATGAGTCGGGTGCCCTACCGATTGCGCTACGCGGCCCGGACGGCCTGTGCTTGCATGAACCAAGGATTGCCTACATCACACTGATTAGTTTGATTTCGTGTTAACAACAGATCTTTAGGTTTGTCAATCTTCACTGATATTTCCTCAGCAATGGTTGCATATTCAAGAGCCTTCTTAACTGCCCGGGTTTTATTTTCACGCGCACACTCAAGTTTTCGACTCAGTTTGAGGGGATCATTTTTTCTCATGCTCAAGATCACGTACAAGAATGTCATTACGCCTTTTTAAAGCACTAAAGTATCAACATTTTTCATTACAATGTAGCTTGGAATTGAGGAGTTTAGATTTCATTTTAGCTGAGGTGAGTTTACTTTTAGGCTCAGAAATTTACATTTGAACCACAGTGACTTGATTTTTAGTGAAGTTATATGAAGAACACTCATACAATAGCGTTTTTGCACTAGACTTTCTGAAAATAACACCTTGTCAACTTCATGTCCAAACAAGCGAAATGGTTCTGTTCAGATGTAGTTAATTTAATCCTAAGATCAGCAGTTGATTTATTGATTGTTTTGGGTGTAACGGCCCTTTGAGACAGTATTTTAGTCTTCCAGGAGATAGGGAGAAAGAAGAGAGAAATGATAGACCAGTGAAAAAATGTCCAAACAACCCCACCCACACCTACTGCAAGCACAGTAGGCCCTTGTCCTACTATTATCTCAGCTGTGCATTGGGGCTCTACTCGGCTTGTAAAATTAGAAAGTTATTTTCCCAGCTATTCCCAATGGATAGGTGAAGTGGTTTAAAATACAACGACATGTGCATTATTCTTTTCAAAATCACAAAAAATAAGAGCAAGAGGTCCATGATGGACCTAAATCGCTCAGCTGAGTTATGATGAAATAATACGGAAGATTATCTATTTGATGATGGTTCAACTGAAGCATTTTTGCACTTTCTTATCTACATTCTGACAAAGTTTCATAAAGATTGGATCAAAACTGCCCTCGAGAGTGTACACAATGTTTTTCTAAGATCTGACCTGGCGATCTAGTTTCAATGCAAAATAAAGCCATAATTGTGTACACAAGGCTTTTCTATGATTTGACCTAGTGACCTAGTTTTTGATCCAACAAGACCCAGTTTCAAACTTAGCCTAGATTTCATTAAGATAATCATTCTGACAAAGTTTCATGAAGATTGAAGCAAAACTGTGCCCTCTGGAGTATCCACAATGTTTTTCTAAGGTTTGACCTGGTAACCTAGGTGTTGATCCAACATGACCCAGTTGCACCCTTGGTCTAGATTTGTTTGAGATAAACATTTTGACAGTTTCATGAAGCTTGTGCCCTCTAGAGCATTCACATGGTTTTTCTAAGATCTGACCTAGTGACCTAGATTTTGACCTGACATGGCCCAGTTTCAAATTTGGTCTATATTTCATAAAGATAAGCATTCTATCTAAGTTTCATGAAGATTGGATCAAAACTGTGCCCTATAGACTACACAAGGTTGTTCTAAGATTTGACCTAGTGACCTAGTTTTTGACCCCTTATGACTCAGTTTCAATCTTGGCCTAGATTGTATAAGGATAAACATTCTCACAAAGTTTCATGAAGATTGGATTAAAACTGTGCCCTCTAGAGTGTACACAAGATTTTTCAAAGATTTGACCTAGTGACCTAGTTTTTGACCCCACATGACTCAGTTTCAATCTTGGCCTAAATTGTATAATGATAAACATTCTGACAAAGTTTCATGGAGTCACAACATTAGCTTCATGACAAAGTGAACGTATAAACAGGTTCTGTTTGTTAGTCTTGCGTATTAAATCTTTTCTGTACCAGTCGGGACACTTTCTGTATTTTAATACAAATTTGTCAGTAGATAGACCTTGATCATTCCTGGTTTATTCTTTCCACTCTTGAGTCGCAATTCTGTTTGCTGTTGCAAAAGCGATGCCTACAGCTAATGGTAAACAGCAAGTGTCAGAACTTTTAACTTCTATAGCACTACGTTTCCTTTCAATAGAGTTATCCGCACCTGTTAAAGAAGTAATAGGCAGTCTTGTTCCACCTTTAGATAACTCGATTGTACCTACATCTACGTTCAAACTGTCATTCATATCGAGATCTTGGTGACTACTCATGACATTTTCCACATATTCTAAAACGTCATGGCCTGAAAGATTTTCCACTTTTCTAAAAGGAATGTGAATGTTGTTTGTTAAGTTCGGATGATGAACAATTAACCTCATTAAGTCATTGTCATTTAGATTAGCACTTGCTTGGTCAATTACATCATCAAACATGTCTTCTAATTGTTCATGCATTGATGATAGATTTTTTGCCATCTAAACTTTGATGGGGGTCAAATCTCACACGATAGTGTCTGTCAATAACGCCAGTTTTAAATGTCTTTTCTCCTATTTTTTCGAACTTTTAACTGAGTTGAGACTGATTGGTCTCAGCTGTACCACTTCCTGTTTGCTGGTGTGATAAATGACTTGGACCTGGTACTGAAGAGGAAAGTTCATTATGATACCGGTTGGTGTTAATTAAGGAAGAGGTGTCAGTTCTATCATCCGCAATTTTTGCTCGTTTTGTAGCGGATGGTAGACGGGGATCATTCAAACGTACATCTGCTTGTTTATGAGCTTGTTCGTGTGATTTCCACGATTCATAGGTCGTCAGAATAATAATTTTGCAGAGTGGACAGCGAAAAGAGTCTCCATTCAAAATATCAATAGAAGCATGTAAGTCTATGTGCTCTGCAAAACTATCGTAGTCATCGTGGGTCATCCCACACCACTGGCACTTATACAGCATCTAGAATTATAGAAGAAAAATATTTTCTTTCATCTGTATACCAAACGCAGGAAACACAAACTAAAGATTTTATACTAAAATTATGATTAAACTTAATAATTTACAAATCGGGAAGTTGAAATTTCAAACTGAAAACAGTTTTTTTTACTATTTTTAATACAGAAAATTCAATATTTTTAATACAGAAAAATCAATATTTTTTATAGTCCATACAGAAAATACAGTGTCTTTGATCATCTAAAGTTGTTTTTGTAATATTAAAGATTACGATTTCCTATACAGTAAATTCAGTAAATTCGGATTTTTTCAGATCATTTACTTAAGTCTGATGCTCTCTCTCTCTCTCTCTCTCTGCATATGTGCGTGCGCTAATAGCACTTAAGTTATGGCATGAAATGCATTTTAAGCCTGAAGGGTAAATTCTTTTTTTTATTTTTTTCCTTTTTTTTTCGTCTTCAAAATTTAATAAATAATTTAAACCAGAGGACCGATGGTCCTGTAGCTCACCTAGCACCTTCTGTCAACAGACACAATTTGTCATTTCCCTCATTTGTTACAAATTTGAAACCAGTAGCTTAAAAGGTGTGCATATTTTAATTTTAAAATCTGTGACCTTGAGCAAAGTTCAAAAAATTACCTTGACCTTTGATGATCTTGTCTTCATGTATTCATTTAGTTAACCATATTTTCCAGTTATTATAGCTAGGCTTAAAAAATCCATAACATCAACTGTTTAAGCATTTTCCCACATAAAAGCATAACATACCAAAGTTGACCTTGCCATAAATTAGGTCCAGGTCAATGCGCCATCATGATTTGAACAAACTATTATGGGCCCGGGTCCTCAATGCTACATACCATGCCATGAGGTCTTTGTGCCTTTGGTTGTGAAGAAGTAGATTTTCGAAGGAGTTTTACCATATATGGGCATGTCGTAGACTTGAATGGTTTCTGAGATATCCACTGCTTAAGCATTTTACAATGCATCAAAATCGACCTTGCCATAAATTAGGTCACAGTCAATGCACAGTCCTGATTTGTATAAATTATGATTGAAAATCTTGATGACAGACGGGCTGACAGAATGACCTTGACCTTAATAGTGACATAATATCGTCAGCTGTTCATTTAGTTGACCATATATGCCAAATATTGTACCTTAGACTTAAACAATTTCTGCGAAATCCACTGTTTAGGCGTTTTCCCATGTAAAAGCCTAAGGTACCGAAGTGGACCAAGTCATAAATTAGGTCAAGGTCACCGCACGGTCATCATTTGTACAAACTATGACCATATATACCAAATATTGAACCTTAGACTTTAATAGTTAATGAGAAATCCACTGTTTAGACATTTTCCCATATAAAAGCCTAATGTACTAAAGTGGACCTTGTCATAAATTAAGTCAAGGTCACCGCACTGTCATCATTTGTACATAGTATAATGGGCCTGAATGCCCGATGCTACATACCAAGTTTCAAGGTCATAGGTCTTTTGGTTCTGGAAAAGAAGATTTCTGAAGGGTTTTTACCATATATGGGCATGGCGGCCATCTTGGTCATGTGACCTAAATACCCCGAACAAACTTTCTGTCCCCTAGCCTAGGTAGGCTCCATATGAAATTTGACTTCAATTGGCCTAGTGGTTTCAGAGGAAGAGATGTTTAAAAATCTTGACAACGGATGGCTGACAGAATGACCTTGACCTTAAGTGACATAATATCTTTAGCTGTTCATTTGGTTGACCATATATACCAAATATTGTACCTTAGACTTAAATAGTGTCTGAGAAATCCACTGTTTAAAGACAGGACTTCTCTGCCGGGGGGTCTGGTACCCAGCACATAGCAATCTTACCTGTACAGGTAAAGGTGTAAAAATTTAGTAAACCAATCAGTGGATCAGAATAAACAGTTATGATGATTTTATTGGCTGACTGGAGGTGTTGACACTTAGTGATCAAGAGACAGAATGACAAATTGGAAGTTAATCCTCCTTATATAGTACCATCCCTGTCTTTAAGCGTTTTCCCATATGAAAGCCTAAGGTACCAAAGCTGACTGTCATAAATTAGGTCAAGGTCACCGCACAGTCATCGTTTGTATATACTATAATGGCCCCAAATGCCCTATGCTACATACCAAATTTCAAGGTCATAGGCCTTTTGGTTCTGGAGAAGAAGATTTCTGAAGGGTTTTTACCATATATGGACATGGCGGCCAACATGGTCATGTGACCGGGATACCCAGAACAAACTTTCGTTCCCCTAACTTAGGTAGGCTCCTGATGAAATTTGACTTCAATCCGCCCAGTGGTTTCAGAGAAGAAGATGTTTGAAAATCTTGACTACGGACGGGCTGATAGAATGACCTTGACCTTTAGTGACATAATATCTTCAGCTGTTCATTTAGTTGACCATATATACCAAATATTGTACCTTAGACTTAAATAATTTCTGAGAAATCCACTGTTTAGGCGTTTTCCCATTTAAAAGCTTAAGGTACAGAAGTTGACTGTGTCATAAATTAGGTCAAGGTCACCGCACGGTCATCATTTGTATAAACTATGATGAGCCCGAATGCCCAATGCTACATACCAAGTTTCAAGGTCATAGGCCTTTTGGTCCTGGAGAAAAAGATTTTTGAAGGGTTTTTACCATATATTGGCATGTCTGCCATCTTGGTCATGTGACCCGGATACTCCCAACAAGCTTTTGTTTTCCCAACCTAGGTAGGCTCCATATGAAATTTGACTTCACTCGGTCCAGTAGTTTCAGAGAAGAAGATGTTCGAAAATCTTGACAACGGATGGGCTGACAGAATGACCTTGACCTTTAGTGACATGATATCGTCAGCTGTTCATTTAGTTGACCATATATACCAAATATTGTACCTTAGACTTAAATAATTTCTGAGAAATCCACTGTTTAGGTGTTTTCCATGTACAAGCCTAAGGTACCGAAGTGGACCAAGTCATAAATTAGGTCAAATTCACCGCACGGTAATCATTTGTACAAACTATGATGGGCTTGCATGCCCGATGCTACATACCAAATTTCAAGGTCACAGGCCTTTTGGTTCTCGAGAAGAGGATTTTTGAAGGGTTTTTACCATATATGGGCGTGGCGGCCATCTTGGTCATGAGACCCAGACCCGGGGTATAAACTGTCGTTCCGCCATCCCACTAAGACTCCATATGAAATTTGGCTTCAATCGGCCAAGTGGTTTCAGAGAAGAAGATGTTTGAAAATCTTGATGACGAATGGACCGACGGAATGACCTTGACCTTTAGTGACATAATATCTTCATTTGCTCATTTAGTTGACCATGTATACCAAGTATTGTACCTTAGACTTAAACAGTTTCTGAGAAATCCACTGTTTAAGCATTTTCCCATATAAAAGCCTAACATACCAAAGTTGACCGTGTCATAAATTAGATCAAGGTCAACGCAAGGTCATCATTTGTACAAACTATGATGGGCCCGCATGCTCGATGCTACATACCAAGTTTCAAAGTCATAGGCCTTTTGGTTCTGGAGAAGAAGATTTTTGAAGGGTTTTTACCATATATGGGCGTGGCATCTTGGTCATGTGACCCAGATACCCGGAACAAACTTTCGTTCCCCCGACCTAGGTAGGCTCCATATGAAATATGGCTTCAATCGGCCCAGTGGTTTCAGAGGAGAAGATGTTTGAAAATGTTGACGACGGACGGACGACAGACGACGGACGGACGGACGACGGATGCCTGGCTATACTATAAGCTCACCTATGAGCCTAAAGGCTCAGGTGAGCTAAAAATGCAGCAGACAGCAAATCTAGTAAATAGAGTATCTGCTCAGTTACAGGTTATTTACATGTGTCGTTTTGCTTTTTGAATTTGTTCATACACACACAGCGGTCATACAGGAAAGTAAAAATGAATCACAGCATTGTGGAAAGAAGCAAGACAAATCAGTATACTCTACTTCTTTAAAGTCACGGACTACATCAACACAATTGGTAGATTTTAAAATCTAGTCTGAAGGGAAACAGAAAACTAAGGTTTAAATTGAAATAACTCAGCAGACAACAGAACGAACAACTGGCAAAATTGATGCAGTTTGTATTAATCTCACTTAGTATAAATGACTTCTTTGTCAAACAATTAACTTTTTTCTTGATGCTCTTCATTATTTTTATCTCTCAACAAACGTTTTGAGCCTCAATTGGCCTTTTCGACCGTAAAAATTATTCATGTTTGTACTGTAGTACGATAACTTCACTTGATAAAGGCTTCAAACAACTATCTTTGGGTATGATGAATAATAAAAAAGAAGCATAGGGTGAAATAGTATAGGAGCCTCTTCACAAGGAAAACCGCTAGATTTGAATGGTGATATTGACGACCTAGACCAGTCTGTGTATAACACAATTTGACGGCTCCTCTATTGATTGCTGCATAGATAGTATCATATCTGTTATTACCCAGTCGGAAAGTTTGAGTCTGCCTATGTATATGGATATTCTGTGTTTGCAGTAGGTGCGGGTTGGGGTTGGTTGGACATTTTTTTCTCTCGACTATCATTTCTCTTTTCTATCTCCCTCTCTCTGGGAGACGGCCCGATATATACTGAAATATTGTCACAAAGGGCCGTTAAACTCACAACAATCAATCACTGGGTCAAATCTTAGAAAAACATTTTGTACGCTCTAGAGGGCACAGTCTTGATCCAATCTTCATGATAGTTTGTCAGAATGTTTTTCCTCACAATATCTAGGCCAATTTTGAAACTGGGTCATGTCGGGTCAAAACCTAGGTCACTGGGTCAAATCTTAGAAAAACTTTGTGTACACCCTTGAGGACAAAGTTTTTATCCAATCTTCATGAAACTCTGTCAGAATGTTTATCTTTATGATGAAATCTAGGTAAAGTTTGAAACTGGGTCATATTGGGTCAAAAATAAGGTCACAGGGTCAAATATAAGAACGACCTTGTGTACGCTCTAGAGGGCACAGTTGTGATCCAATCTCTATGAAACTTAGTCATAATGTTTATTCTCACAATATCTAGGCCAAGTTTTAAACTGAGTCATGTTGTGTCAAAATCCGGAAACCAATGTGTTCAGTTTTATGTTTGTCACTCACCCTTCCGCCCTCAGATTTAGATATGAAAGAAACACTGCCTTGTGGAGTAATCCCAATCAGAAATTTATGGTGTGGTGTTGTTTATTGGACGACCATGTTTCTGCACGTGCCTTAAGTATCGACGGTTTTTCAATGAACACTTCAAATATATCTACGATAACAGCACACTTTGTTCCGAAATGTTTTCAAAATTTCATGGGCATTGTCTTTCTTAAACTCTCTCTTGTAGGCCATTTGATCAGTTTCTTCACTCTCTTGTACATGGCTGAGATTGCTGCTGTAAACAGCCGTGACACTGTGGGCTGTGTTATTTCAAATTCATACGCCAGGAAAGTGTTTGTTAAATTTAGTCAACTTCACGAATGTAAGAATCATTACTTTGAACTTATTCAACACCATACTTGTCGGTAAATGTGGTTTTAGGCAGACAAAAAATACCAGTGTCTGTTGCTTCAGGCTCCATTTGGGAAACTGTCACCATGAACTGTAAGAAGACAAATGAGCAGCGACACGACAAAACCTACAATGTGGTTGTGCGCCCAGCGAAGACTCAGATCAGCCTGGGCATTCGCCCAGTCTGATCAGAGTCTTCACTGTCCACACGAGGGTAGCTTAGACCCTTAGCTACTCTTTCAGCACTTAGTAAAGGGTCTGATCAGACTTGGTGGATACACAGGCTGATCTGAGTCTGCCAGGGCGCACAACTACATTGTTGATTTTCTCGCGTCGCGGCTCAAATTTGTTTTGGCACAAACTATAAACTATATTTCTGGAATAAAACAGTGCAGACCCAGACAACTAAGTGTTATATAATAACAGATGCCACCAGCCAATTTGGGAGTAGTGTTTTTTTTCAATCTAGAGGAACATATAAGCCGCGCGCCACAGGAAAATGTACTTTCGAATGTTTGCAACCAGTGTAGACCCAGATCAGCATGCATGTCTGCGCACTCTGATCTGGGTCTATGTCGTTCGCCCGAAACTTTGGATAAGAATGATCTTATTTAACTCACTAAAACGTATGCTAAAATGGTATCGTAAATCCCGGATGTCTAATTTATTAGCCATTCAGCCATCCAACTAAATACTTATCTATGTTCATGATCACACTGCGGCAAGGGCCAGCAAAATTATGAAAATTTTCTATAACAAAGTTGTTTTATCCGTTCATGAAGAATAGAACCTAGCATTTCGTTGTTAAATTTTAAACGGCACATTTGCGAAACTGTCAACTGGAGTCCGGTTGATATCCACGTAACCCACACGATTACACATTTTGGGGAA
This sequence comes from Ctena decussata, assembly GCA_963989385.1. Taxonomy (NCBI): domain Eukaryota; kingdom Metazoa; phylum Mollusca; class Bivalvia; order Lucinida; family Lucinidae; genus Ctena; species Ctena decussata. The sequence goes on from OZ022509.1 coordinate 12,897,919, forward strand.
TCTTCCGGTTCGAATGAATGCGTTAAGTCCCACAGCTGAGGCTCCATTGTTGTAATGCTAGATACCTGGAAGAAAAATGTCTAGTCTTAACATTTCACCAAAGTTTACTTTATGTCACAAAACGCTTGATAGTGCAAAGGATCCCCGCTCTGTAAAACCAGATCCCCTTCGCGGATTGACTGGTGGGTGAAATAGTAGTTGGTTACCCAACCGAAACGGGGACGACGAAACGGGGACGATATCACAGGGTAGAAAGAAGATTGTGCGCCTATATTCCCACCAAAATGCCTTTCATAATCAGAAGTGCTCTTTCTTTCCCACTTTGGCTTCCTTCCTGCACGCTTCCTCCTTATCTTCCTTTCCATGCAGTTTTAAAAAAGTTTCTGCTGGCGATGATAACAAAGACGTGACAACAAATCCAATTTTTGGATTCTGCTTGTGACACAGGAAACGCTGCAGCGTTAATCTATTGGCGTGACTGGCCGGTCTAGCGACTTCGTCCAGATGCATTAGTTTTAACTGCAATGTGTCTACATCTACATCTATCTCTGACGCCCTTGTACTTATTCTTTTACTTCTCTTCAAGGACTTAAGTTCGTCTATTTCTTTCTTAGATCGACGTTCTGTAAAATTAATACCCACGTCAAACTCACTGTAAAACTTTCCCCAATGAACCTTTGTCCTCGTTGGATCAACTAAGTCCGAAATGTCTATTAATTTTGCCACTGCGCAAGTCGAAATCGCGCTACTCTTTTTCTGCTGATCTGATCCCACTTCGTATAATGATCGAACATCGCGTCAGACTTCCAGCAAACATGCGCTTTTATTTTTTCCCTGTCCACCCACAAATGACACACTATAATCGCACAAGCAATACTCATGCTGTGCGGGGTTACCTCATCTCAAAGATTAAATCGACGCAAACATATACTAGCCAAAAGTTCTAACCGGCCAATTAGTTTTTATCATTTTTCTTTAATATTGTTGGGAGTGGTTGGGTGGTGCTGCGTGTAACTTCCAGTGCCGGGGCGTCCTACCGATTTGAATAATAGTAGGGCAAGGGTCTTCTGTGCTTGCGGTAGGTGCGGGTGGGGTTGTTTGGACATTTTACTCTCGTCTATCAATTCTCTCTTCTATCTCCCTCTCTGGGAGAGTTCTACCGTGTCAACAGTATGAAACAACTGTTTGACACGGTTGAACCAGCTAAAATCTTCCTATTTTTGAAAGAGATAGGCATATATAGTAAAATATAGTTTAATTAAGTCGAGGTGTTTTTACAACAGTTGATTAAAATTTGTGTTTACTCATCTCGCTGGTCGAGAGTTCGTTTTATGTTATCGGTCTTAAGATAGCCGTTGATCGGCGTGTTTTACCACATAACCGACTTGATTCATTTTAATACTGTGCAGTTATTTCTGACCTTATGCATATAACACGTATACTCTTATAGCGTTATCGGCGCGAAATAGCCCTTTTGGTGCTGATGTGCCGTAAAACCCATATCACTCACTCACTCACTCTCTGGGAGACGGCCCGATATAGACTGAAATACTGTCTCAAAGGGCCGTTTAACCCTTAACAATCAATCAATGTTGTTAGCAATCTCACAGTTCAGTTTGCAGCCACAGGTAGGCAAGTGCGTCGGTAAACCATGCCATTAAACGGTTTAGAATAATTCTGTACACTGTACTCAGGAGGTAAAGATGAATACGGGTACACCTGTTTTTAAAATTAACAAGCATTTGCATTGAGCGGTAGCGTAAGTTTTGATATTTTGACCCAAAGCGACCACTGTCATGCTGGAAAAGTGTTCAATTCTGCATAAATTTGTTTCTTCAGTCATTTGCTTTAGTAATGAAGTGGTCTTGTTCGCGTTAATTGGGTATTTCTAAAAGTGATTTTTTTCAAATTGTGACGAAATATTGAATTTTGTGAATTTTAAAAATGGGTGTACTTGTGTTGAACGGCGCTTCCTGGACGTAATGTTAAGAACTTTGTCAAACCGATTGATGGCTAAGTTGACTGACACTTCTGCCTATTTGATGATGTAAAGAGAACTGTAAGATTGATAAAGAAACTTTATAAAATGTAAGTGGCCGGTTAGAACTTTTGGTTAGTATAGTTTTAGTCAGCATTTATCGAAGATGAAGAAATCGGCCTTTCACTTAAAGCTGCCGTTCCGTCAATTGCCCTAAAGACCATTTCTTTATCCTTAATCAGGCCATTTTCTCTACAGAATATCAAATAACTTCTCATTAACTTCACAGGACAGAATTCTGCCTCATCCGCCTGACACAAATAAACTACTCGCGGCTCCCCAGCCCTGACTGTCTTTCCTTTCGTAAGGGTGAATGAAATTCCTGTGTTGTCTGGTAGACCATAAATCTGATCTTCCAAAGGGTGGCCCGGTCTCCCGCCCTGTCGCCGGTATAAAAAAGAATATTGAAAAATGTCATATCCCGCTTCAGCTGGTACTCTTGAGTTATTGAGTTTTTTGAATTTTCAATTTTTATACGCCCGTTTAGAAAAATAAACCCAAATGCATTATGGCATTGCGCTGTCTGTCGGTCCGTCCGTAAACATTCTTGCGCGCACCATAACTCACTAACCGTTTTGGGATATCGTCATGAAATTTTGTAGGAATATGTATTACGTTTGGGCAAAGTGTCACGTACAGTAATGGTTGCTCCTCCTTTCTTAGTTTCTAAATTTTGCCCCTTTGATTATTTATTCCCGACTAGACTTGTGCGCGCAATAACTAGATAACTGCTTGGGATATATTGATGAAACTTCATAGCAATGTGTATGAAGGTCCGTCAATGTGTCGTGTTTAAGAATGGTTGCTCTGCCTTTCTTAGTTTTTGGAAATGTGTCCCTTATAAAAGATTTTTAGCCTCTTTTTGTGTACACTAATCTTGTGCATACCATAACATGGTAACCATTTGGAATATCTTGATGAAACGTAAAAGCAATGTGCATGATCACAAGAGGGTGTGTCACATATAAGAATGGTTACTCACCCTTAAGTTTGGAGTAACTTACCTTTGATTAGTTTACATAAAACATGGGTTTATGACTATTAGTTTTCTCCGCCACAGAGGGATGAATTGATTGATTTGGGTTTAACGGCCCTTTGAGACAGTATTTCAGTCTATATCAGGCCGTCTCCTAGAGGGAGAAAGAGGAGAAATGATAGAAGAGCGATAAAATGTCCAAACAAACCCACCCGCACCTACTGCAAGCACAGTAGGCCCATGCCCTACAACGTTGCAAATTAGTAGGACGCCCCGGCACTGGAAGATACGCACAGCACCATCGCACTACCGAGGGATGAAACCATTAAACCAGGGCTGTAGATATATACAATTTTTAAACGCATGCACCCAAAATGCCCAAAGTCCTTATAACCACCATGCTCCATGCACGTCGGGGCATGTCCGCATATCGTCTTGCGTAGCAACAGCTTCTTTTTTGCAAGGTATCTGCATTTTAATTGATAGATTCAAAGAGAAACACTCATACAAAATTGGTGCAGTTCGGTTCACCTTTTCGACTGATTTGTTTTTTTTTATGTGTGCATAACTAGTACAGTCTGTTATGACGCTGTTTACATCTGGGTCGGTGTCCAGTACCTTTTCATGTATCCTGCACCAAGCTTCTTCATCCGAAACATACAAATGTAGATTACCTGACAATGCCTCTCTTTTTTCAGCGGAGATCAAAGCTATTGATTTAGCTTTAGATCATATTGAACAGTCCAGGAATAAAGATTTTGTCATCTTTTCTGATTCCCTCTCTGTTCTGCAATCTCTACATAATCGCCATATTGACAATCCTCTTCTTTTGGATATCCTCTTAAAACATAATGACTTAGCGGAGCTTAACAACATCGTATTTTGTTGGCTTCCCAGTCACGTTGGGATAAAAGGCAACGAAAAGGCCGACATTGCTGCAAAATCGGCATTAGCTCTTCATATTTCTGATCTTACACTGATATCAAACCTTGTATAAACATCTATCTTCATAATAAGTGGCAGATCTCATGGAATGCTGCTATCTTTAATAAACTGCATTCTATCAAGCCATCACTTGGTGATTGGCAGTCTTGTTATAGAATTGACCGTAAGGAAGAAGTAACTTTGGCTCGACTGAGAATCGGCCATACTTTTATTACTCATTCATTTTTGTTGAAAGGCGAGGATCTGCCCTTGTGCATTCCTTGCCAGGAACCTTTTAGTGTCACACATTTTCTTTTAGACTGCACTGATTTTCGTATTGCACGTGCTAGCTTCTTCCGTGTCAACAGTATGAAACAACTGTTTGACACGGTTGAACCATCAAAGATCTTTTCATTTTTAAAGGAGATCGGCATATATAGTAAAATATAGTTTAGTTGAGTCGAGGTATTTTTAACGGTTGATTTAAATCCATGTTTACTAGTCTGGCTGGTCGAGAGTGCGTTTTACTTTGTCTATCTTAAGATAGCCGTTGATCGGCGTATTTTACCACATACCCGACCTGGTTCATTTTTATACTGTGCATACATTTCTGACCTCATACATTTAAAACATATTCCTTTATATCGCTGTCGGCGCGAAATGGCCTTTTTGTGCTGGCGTGCCGTAAAACCCATATCACTCACTTCTGCATATTCTGAAAAAGAAAATACAGTGATAGGGAGGGTGCTACTAAAGAAAGAAAAGGACATGCCACTAAAAAGGACTGAAAAGAACTTTCAGACACTGAAAAACGCATGCTAAATAATAAAAAAGGATGGAATTTTATTTCCAAACGCAACCTTTAACCACATGCAGTAAATAAAGAAAATGCCCTTCTCGGCGTCCGAAATTTCGGCGGTCCCGGTGGTATTTTCGTTTAGTCCTCCCCATGCTGTACCTCCCCATGCTGTACTTACTATTTTTTGGTAATCAGACACATCTATAGCATATATCAGGAAATGGATATTGCCAAATTAGTTCCACAGTTCTTTAAGTTGACAGTGATAAAAAATATTCTACCCTTTTTGTCATATCTATTTATCCGACTTACACGAGTAACTTAACTTTAATATTTTTTTGCAATTTCAGGAAGAAACTACAACGAAAAAGTAAATATTATTCAAGCGCTGGATTGAACAATAAATTTTCACGATTTAAGTAATCAGACGTCCGTCCCGCCCTAAAATATCCATATATGCATTACATATCTGCTATGTATGCCTGAATTCAGAAATAAAACGTCATGGTTTTATTTTTGTTCAGTATTTTATATGACAGGGCTCCCCACACAATCTGAACACTTAACTTGAAACCTAAACAAAATAATCACTTTGACATTGTTCAGAAAAATGTTTTTAAGGTTACTATACTTAGATACTTATATAAGGTTAGCAAAATAATTTTTAAGATTAAATTTGATACCGGGGGCCGTATTCATAAAGCCACTTAAGTCGTTACTATGCGGTTGCTAAGGCTAAATATCCCCACAACTATGAAATTTGGTCTGGAGGAACAGTCTTTGTAAGACTGTTCCTCCAGACCAAATTTCAAAGCTGTAGGGAATCTCCTTCAAATTTTTTTTGCCTTAGCAACAGCATAGCAACCACTTACGTTGTTTTATGAATACGGCCCCGATAGGTACAACTAAAAGCATTACCTGATGGCATGAGCATCATGGGCCAGGTCAAAAATGGTTTTCTCCATTCTGAGTTACCCAACTTTGCATAGCTGTAACTCATACAATATTGGGTATTGAGAACATTTCCAAGTACAAGTCCCAGAGTAGGGCATGATAGACTTTGTGCTGCTTTCTCAATTGCCTGAAATTAAACCATACAGATTTTCCACAGCGACTCAAAACAGTTATGACAGTTGAAAATTAGTTTATTTCAGTTCTGTATACAGTAAACTATTTATTATGAAAATTTAGCAATAATAAACTATAAAGATTTCTAAATATTATTTCTAGTTAAAAAATCTAGGAAATTTATATAGTGCCATGAAAAACGTTAATAATCCCATATAATTCGAAAAAATATAAATCCGGTACCATCCCGTCTGTATAAAGTCCATTGAGTCAGTGGACTCCCTGGACATTGCCTATAGACTCACTGGACATTTACCATGGACACTGTAGATGAAGTCCACTGACACCATGAACAAAGGTCAGTGACACCACCCAGTCTGTACAAGTCTATTGATTCAGTGGACATTAACCATGTACTCGGTATATATTACTGGATAGTCTGGACGTTGTCCAGAGACACTCCAGACTTTGCCCAGGGAGTCCAGGCCGACCGGACAATGTCCATGGACAAGGACTTACTAAACATTGTTCAAGGACTTTCTCCCGTCTGATTTGGTTACAAAATTGAAGTTAAAGTACCCGCCCTTGAAATCTAAAAATTCTACCTATTTTGAATTAATTACTTCCAAACAAATAATTACTCATAATATATTAGTTGACATGAAAACAATAAACACCATCTGGGTTTCTACATATACAGAACTGACAGTTTGGCATTTTCAGATTATAATTTGGCGACAAAATTTGCACGCCAATTACTGATGATTTTTCAGAATGTTATAAGCAGAATACAACAGAACAATGTACAAGTATAAACAACGTTATTTGTTTTTGTGGATATATGACACTTCGTCGAACGACACTTTGTCTACTGAACAATTTCGTCAAAAACGCTTCTTGTCGAAGTGTCATTTTCTCCAATGTCTACGTCGGCCAGACCTGTAGATCTGGATGTTTTCATTAATTCTATTGCATTGATATAATTCTTTACTAAATGTACGGAAAAAACATCCTTGGACATTTACCATGGATTCAGTGGACAGACTGATGAATGTCCATGGACACTCTGCACAAATTCCAGTGAATCCATGGACGACAAAGTCCAGAGAGACCAGCCAGCGTCCATTGATTCAGTTCACTTTACCAATGGTCTCATAGACTCAGTGAATAGTCTGGACACCGTACATTGGCAAGCGCCGGACCGCGTAGCGCAATGGGTAGGGCACATGCCTCATAAGTCAGAGGTACTGGGTTCGAAACCCGGTCTGGCCACATACTCTCGTTTCTCCTTCCGCTGATTCAAGAAGGGCAGTTGTCAGTTACTGGCGAAAGTATGTGCACTTAGTAATGGTTAACCGCTTGGGAGGGCTAAGCCTGCCCAGGAATAGTGTGGTAAGGTTAACTGACCGTCCACACATGACCATAGTTGTTTACCGTGGGCGTTGATTGATTGATTGTTTTGGATTTAACGGCCCTTTGACACAGTATTTATTTCTGTCTATATTGGGCCGTCTCCCAGAGAGGGAGAGCGATGAGAAATGATAGACGAGAGAAAAAATGTCCAAACAACCCTCACTCGCACCTACTGCAAGCACAGTAGGCCCTTGCCCTACAATCTTCCAAATCAGTTGGACGCCTCGGCACTGGAAGTTACACACAGCGCCATCACACCACCCAACCACCCCTACCATGGACGTAAAGCAACAAATCAATTAATCTAAAGCATTGGCAAGCAGTGAGTCCAAGCGGACTTGACAATGTCGATGGACAATGTCCGCAGAGTCAGTGGACTGACTGGACACTGTTTAGCTCTGTTTCTCAGAACATTATGACTAGACCCGTAAAACATGGGTCATGCATACTTCTGGCCAAGTAAAGCTCATGGCTTCCATCAATACTGACTGTTGCCTCATTTTAACTGTTCTGTTCACTGACCTAGTAATTTTTAGCTCACCTGAGCACGAAGTGCTCAAGGTAACCTATTTTGATCGATATTTGTCCGTCTGTCCGTCCGTCTTCAAACGACATCTCCTTGACTAGTGAGCCAATTTCAAAATGATTTCTCACAATTTTTAGCTCACCTGAGCCAGCGGCTCCGGGGGAGCTTATAGGATGGTAAGGCTCCGTCGTCCGTCGTCCGTCCGTCCGTCAACAATTTCAAACGACTTCTCCTCTGAAACCGCTGGGCCGATTGTAACCAAATTTCATATAGAGCCTCCTGGGACCTTAGGAACGAAAAGTTGTTCAAACGGTCCTGGTCACATGACCAACATGGCCGCCATGCCCATATATGGTAAAAACCTGAAAAAATCTTCTTCTCCAGAACCAATAGGCCGATGGCCTTGAAACTTGGTATGTAGCATCGGGTACACGAGTACTACCAAGATTGTTCAAATTATGACCTTGGGTTGACCTTGACCTTTTTTACGGTAAGGTCAAATTTGCTTCCTTATGCTTTTATACGGCAAGATGCTACAACATAAGATATCTTGGAAACTGTTGAAGATTTTGGGCTAAAAATTGGTATCTACAGTCATCTTAATGACTACATGAAGATTTACGAGTATAAGAGGTCAAGGTCATTCTTTGACCTTTGACCCTGAACTCTTATATTTTGACAATATCTGACAATGTACTCAAAAGCCACTTAGCCAATTGAAACCAAATTTCATATAGAGCCTGCAAGGGTTGAGGGAACAAAAATTTATTCATACCGTTTAGGTCACATGACCAACATGGCCACCACGCCCGTATATGGTAAAAACCTTTAAAAATCTTCTTCTCCAGAACCAGTTGACCGATGGCCTTGAGTTTTGATATGTAGCATTGGGTACTTGAGTACTATCAAGATTGTTCAAATTATGACCTTGTGTTGACCTTGACCTTTTATACGGCAAGGTCAAATTTAAGAAAATGCTAGAACATGAGATTTCATGATAAGTTTTGAAGATTTTAGCCTAAAAATTGGTGTGTACAGTCATCTTAATGAGTACATGAAGATTTGTGAGTACAAGAGGTCAAGGTCATTCTTTGACCTTTGACCCAGAACTCTCATATTTTGACAATTTCAAACAATCTCCTGAAAAACCACTGGGCCAATTGTGACCAAATTTAATATAGAGCCTCCAGGGGTTGAGGGAATGAAAAAAATTTCTAACGGTCATTGTCACATGACCAACATGGCCACTATGCCCATATATGGTTGAAACCTTTAAAAACCTTCTTCTCCAGAACCAATTAACCGATGGCCTTGAGACTTGGTATGTAGCATTGGGTACTTGAGTACTATCAAGATTGTTCAAATTATGACCTTGTGTTGACCTTGACCTTTTTTACGGCAAGGTCAAATATGGGAAAATCCTAGAACATGAGATTTCATGGAAAGTTTTGAGGATTTTGGCCTAAAAATTGGTATATACAGTTGTCTTAATGAGGTCATGAAGAATTATGAGTACAAGAGGTCAAGGTCATTTCTTGACCTTTGATCCAGATTGCTCATATTTTGACATTCGTAACCTTTTCCTCAAAAGTCAAAGGGCCAATTGTAAACACATTTCATATAGAGCCTCCAGGGGTTGATTGAATAAAAATTTGTTCAAACGGTCGAGGTCACATGACCAACATAGCCGCCATTACCACTTATGGTATAAATCTTTAATATGTTTCTTCTCCAGAACCAATACACCTATGGCCTTGAAACTTGGTAAATAGCATGGAGTACTAGAGTACCACCAAGAGTGTTCAAATGGTGACCTTGGGTTTACCCTGACCTTTTTGGCGGCATGGTCAAATATGGGAAAATGCTAGAACATAAGATTTCATGGAAAGTTTTGAAGATTTTGGCCTAAAAATGGTATATATGGTTGTCTTGATGAGTACATGAAGATTTATGAGTACAAGCGGTCATGGTCATTCTTTGACTTTTGACCCAAGACTCATATTTTGACAATTTCAGACATGATAAGAAAAAGCCACCTTGCCAATTGCCCAGGTGAGCGATTCAGGGCCTCATGGCCCTCTTGTTTTTTGTTATAGCCCTAAACCAAAACTGCTGAAATGGTTCCGCTCCGCTGAAAAAATGGCCACTAGAGCTAAAAATAGAAAAAAACCTTTAAACGACATCTCCTCCGAAGCCAACGGCTGAATTTCAAATAATTATGCCCCCAACTTCGAACTTTTTTGTTGTTGGTCATCAGCCTTGAACTTGCAGAGTTATGCCCCATTTTCAAAACATTAAATGAAAGTTTGTTCCAAAAATCCTGGGAATACCGTTTAAGCTAGGGTATTCATCTTTGGCATACTGCTAGGGATAATGTGTAGATTACCTGATTAACTATTGGGCAAATTCCGCCAAAAATGATGAAGTTATTCCCCTTTGTTGAATTTCGCATTTTTCCAATATTCCACCTATTGAACTGTTTGACCTAGAACCCTGATTTTGATGTACTACATGTATTAATATTTGATGTGCTGATCATTCTGATGTCGGTTGCGTTATGATGCATTCATTATTGATAGAGTAATTTCCCTTTTCTTATCTGTATAAAACATAATTGTGGATGGTATATTTTTCAAGAACAATAACTGTTGGGGCCTTGATATTTATAAAATTGATAGGCGTACCCATATTTTTTTCTTTTCCGTCTGCCATGTACTTACGAGTATATAATGACCCTTTTCGAAAAAATACATGAAAGTTTGTTCTCAAAATGTGGGAATACCGTTTGAGCCAGGATGCTCATATTTAGCATACTGCTAGGGGCTAAGGTGTAGATCGCCTGATTCATTTTGAAGCAAATTCCGTCAAAAAATGAGCAAAATATGCCCTTTGTTGAATTTGGCATTTTCGAAGTTTTGAACCGTTTGACCCAGAACCGTAATTTTTGGTGTACTATTAGTATTTGATGTGCTGATCATTCTGATGTTGGTTGCGTTATACTGCATTCATTATTAAAAGGGTTATTCCCCTTTTCTCATCTGTATAAAACATTATGGATGGTCTATCCTTTGTTATTTTGTGACGTCATCAAATCATGTGCACCGACCTATCCGCCATTTTGTTACCCTAGCGTATGGAAGTAAAGAAACGTGTGAATAGCCGATACAAATACGTTGTAAATATGCCTATTTGCGCAATATTCGGCTGTTCGAATCGTCCGGGAGTAGGGGAGTTTTTATAAACTGCCTAAAATTATAACCAATCAAGGAGAAGAAACCCAGAAATTGAGTGAAGAAAGGCAGAGGTTGTGGACAGCTGCCATTAACCGTTAAGACATAACAGAAAAAGAGAAGTGGGATCGGACAAAAGTGTATTCTAAGCATTTTGTCGGAGGTAATTTAGCGACTTTTTGTTTTCTTTATAAGTTATTGATTACACTTTCTTAACTTCAGAGGTGTAGTATTAAAAGTACTGCTCAACAGATATCAGAAGATCGCTGCAACTGTTGTGTTTACCCCACCCATCTGCTCAACCCAATTGGTGTTATGTAAATAAGGGATCGTATATGTGTACTGGTGGTGTTTTTATTTTATTTTGCTATACTCTCTTTAGCAGTTATAGTTACATGCTGGTTTTGCAGGATGAAAGCTCAAGAATAGTTATATACATTATTAAAGTGTAGGATTCTTTAACCTGCACAGAGTGTGACTCTTCCAGCTTCTTTTTTTTCCAAGCACCATTAAGACTTGGAATGCCCTTTCAACCTTAGTGATATTTACTTCTGAAGCCTCCCGGGACACACGTCATTGTTAGATATGACCATCTTACATTGACCATGAGCAGTGCAGCAAGGTAGAGAATATCATAGAGGTTTAATGGTTTCAGGTGCCGGTCTCAACATCTGGCTCATCTTACAGCAGGATCAAAATTCGATGTTACTAAAGACAGAAAAGGACTTATGCCACCGAAAAGAGCTTTCGGTCACCGAAAAGGACTTGTAATTGCCGTTAAATGCCATATATAACATATTTTTTAAAACTTATATTATCATCATAATATTAATCAGTTCTCTTCGGTGGCAAAATCCTTTTCTGTGTTTAGTCGGACCCATCAGAATTCTTTCAGGTTCAATTGGACGACAGTTAGTCGACAAAATGTATCTTGCCCAAAAGATAAATAATAGGTGATCACTACTGACAGCCGGTTGTCAATAGCAAATGTCTGTTATTGACAGCCATTTGTTGATAGCAAACTTTCGCTATACACAACTGGCTGGCAATAGCCACTTTCTAAATAAATATGTCGATTGACATGCAGTACATCTTGTTGATAATTAACAATGCACACCATTTTGTTGAAAATGTGTTCTGTCATAAATGTCTCAGCATCAAAAGATCTACATGTACTATTAACTTTTTTTTCTAATTTATTCCATTTAATGATTTTATTTTTTTCGGACTGAATATTGTAGACCAATTCTGACAAAAATTTCAATGTATTTTCAGGTGTAAAAGCCTACTTGCATGACCGTGCTAGCCCTTCTTGGCTTCCTTCTTTGCAATTAGGACAATAGGAAGCCAGTACTCCAGCACCAGATAAAGCCGGTGATAGGTACAAACGAGCTAGCCGAAGTAAACATTAAAGAGATGTTTCAGATGCTGTATCATCACTTCTGTCTCTGAAAAAGCGACGAATTGAATTCACAACATCAAATGAGAGTACATCCCCGGATACAAATGACAAAACAGACCTACCAGACATTGTCCGAATTGAAAATGATGACCAGGTTCAGGAAACATCACAGTCCTCAGATTAACAGTGTAAAAATGTTCAGAGAGACCTTACCCTTGAAGGATTACAGCAAATTGAGTGTGACTGTCAATCACGAATGCTTGAAAAAGTAAAAGAACATCTAATGAAAAAGGATTTACCATTTCCAGACTTACATCGATGATCCGGATAAAGTGCCTTTTTATACAGGTCTTCCCAATTTGGGTGTACTTAAACTTGTGTTTGACATGGTTGAAAGTCAGATGAGTAGTAACAGTAAGACATTAACTAAAGAGGAAGAATTCTTTATCTGTTTTGAGAAACTAAGAATGAATTACCTTTTTAAAGACATAGCTTATCATTTGAATATTTCTGTAACCACAGTTCAGAGAAGTTTTCATAGACACTGGACATACTATATGCCAGACTAAAGTTTCTTGTGAAGTGGCAAACAAGCGAAAATTTGAGGAAGTCAATGCCTCAGTGTTTCCGAAAAGATTTTGGACAGAAGGTGGTTATTGTAATGGACTGTTTCCAACTATTTACAGAGAGGCCAAGTAGTGCTCTGAATAAGGTGTATACATACTCTAATTACAAACATCACAAAATTATTAAGTATTTAATCGGAATAGCTCCCCAAGCACTAGTGACTTTCATTTCTGAAGGATGGGGTGGCAGGACTTCAGATAAACAACTGACAGAACAGTGTGGTGTATTGAACAACTTATTACCTGGGGATATAGTTATGGTTGATCGTGGCTTCAGTATTGAGGAAAGTGTTAGATTTTCCAGACATAACTTGCAATCCCAAGCTTTACTCGTGGGAAATCACAGCTACACCCAGTAAACATTGAGAAGACCAGAAAAATCGCGTCAGTTCGGATTCATGTGGAGCGTGTGATTGGACTAATTTTGAGAAAAGAAATTTCAGGATCTGTGAGGGCATCATTCCACTTGAATTCATAAAGCTGAAATCTGATGATAGTATACCATCTATTGATAAAATAGTTATGGTGTGTTGTTGTTTGACAAATCTTTGTCCATCTGTGGTGCCTTTTGACTGAGGTATATACTAAGTTCCAGCAAAAACCATTCCAAAGGGTCGAGAAACAGATAAGTTGGGTATTTTATGGTATCTTCGGGATAACTTTCCTTATTTCTCTGTAAAAACGCATGTTGTGGGTATTCATTTGAATTGCCTTGGCGGCTGAGCGATTCATAAGAACACCCACAACAGTATTTTTGGGGAACTGAAGATAATTATCCTTTAATTATCATCAAGGACCCTCCTTATCTGATTAGGTGGGTATTTAGTGGTAATTTGGGGGTAAATTTCCATAATTCTCCATAAAGACGTATGTCGGTTGAGCGATTCATAAGAATATCCACAACACATGTTTTTATGGAGAACTGAAGAAAATTATCCTTTAATTATCATCAAAGACCCAACTTATCTGATTAGGTGAATATTAAGTTGTAATTTAGGGGTAAATTTCCATAATTCTCGTTAAAAACGTATGTCGGCTAAGCGATTCATTAGAATAACCACAACATATGTTTTTATGGAAAACTAAAGAAAATTATCCTTTATTATCAAAGTCCACCTTATCTGTTTGTATGAAACTGATAATGGTTATACAGTGAGGACAGACAGGCGCTGACCCAGATTAGACGGCAAAATTGAACAGGGTCTTTACTGTATGTTGTTCTGTCTGCATCTTTTTGAGAAATTTCTGTCAGTTTCAACTGCTGTTCAAATTTCAGAACATTTAAATAACAGAAATTCTTTTAGGTTATCCATATTTTGTTCTGTTTAAATTTATCAACTACAAGGCCTTAAACTATCTTTGTTTGCGGTTTACCAACACAGAAATTTCAAGTTGAGTCTCTGTTTTTTGTTGCACATGTTCCAGATAGCCAAAAAAGGAAGGCCAACAAAAAAGGCCAACATAAATGGAGGCAAAACATTGGTTTCTCTTCCTAAAAGTTGAAATGTGCAGAAAACGAGTGAGTGAGTGGACTCGGGTTTAACGTCCCAACAACAACGAGGTCATATGGTTACGGGACCTCGGTTAAAAGTCTCATCCGAAGGACCGGAGAAGCGGGGGATCGATCCTGCGACCCCTGGATTGTGCAGAAAATAATGGATCAGTTGATAAACAGCATACCAAGATATTTTAAGAGTGGCTAACACAGCCAAACATCACTTGATGATAATAATGGTTTGGGGTTTTGCAGGCCTTTCATCCATTTTTCAGTCATATAGAGCCATTGCAACGGTGAAACTGCCTGGCTGTGTACACTGGAACCCTGTTTGTACTGGGTGGTGGTGATCAAGCGATGGTGCTGGTTATAGCTTCCAATGCCAGGGTATCCTAATAATTGGGATAATAGTTGGGCAAGGGCCGTCTATGCTTGCAAGAGGTGCAGGTGGGGTTGTTTGATATTTTTCTCTTGCCTATCATCCCTCTCTGTGGGAGATGGCTCCATATAGACTGAAATACTGTCTCAAAGAGCTGAAAAAAAACTTTTTACACCGAGAAGAACTCTGCCTCCAGCAGAATTCTAATGCACTCTGATAGCTAAGAAAGCCATCGCTCAACTTACTTAGCAACCTTGACTTTATACATATGCATACGTGAAAACTCAAGTTGGCTGACAAGCGTTCAGGAATGTGGTAGGGAAACAAGGACGACAGGGGATTCTTTTGATACGGCCAAAATGTTTTATCGAAATTGAAATAAGTCAATTATCTTTGTTTAATTTGTAACTAGATAGCTGTCATCACCATACTGGTATACAACTGTTGTATTTATCCGATAAAGTTTTTACATAGATCCGGTTTTTTTCTTAGTTTTTGTTGTAGGCAGATATATGTATAATTTATGTTTTTGGCCATATCTGAGCAGGGGCTGACACATTTGGAAAATTGTTTTATTATTTCATTTATTTAGCACTTTATTCACGAAAAAAGTCAAACAGCCCATGTAAGCTTTAATTGATACAACTAAAAGCGGTTGTCAGTAGACTTTTTGGTCTCGTGACAACCAGTTGTCGTGACACTTCCTATATAAAACCAAGTTTGCTCAAGCTTAGTACATATGTTCCATATAGAAGATCTGAAAGTAAACTTCTAAATGAATATTGCCCACTATCAGGAAGTCACCAGTATTTCATTTATGCATTAATTGTAACTGTAATTGTAATTAGTTCTCTGTGAGTTTACTTCTACATTCTTTGCAGATCCATTTTCCTTTCGGAGTCCGTTTGAGCTTTAAGCACACATAGTACCACTGTTTTTGCAGGGTTTTTTTCGCACATAATCATTTTCCTTCCATCATCATCATTCATACAAACACAGTACTTTGCACTACCAACTGAATTACATGTATCTGCGGCAGTCGGTACATCTGCTGGGCGAACAGGTTGAAGGACCTGCTTTCGGATGAAATATCGGCCTAGAAGTTCTGGCATCATGCATTTCAAAAGAAGTTCCTTTGCTTTCATTGACATTTCTGTCCGCAGATCATTGTCTCTGTAAATCCTTAACAAATGGCTGGTGTTTGAGTTCCAGACATAGTAGTCACAAAACTGTCTATTAGTAATGCAGAGACTCATTTGTACCTGGAAATAGTAGGGATGTTTTTTCTTCAATTTCATTGTTCCATCATTGTTTTCCAGCCATGCAACCTCTATCGATATACTGTCCTTGCATGTGTAGGTACACTTAATTTCTAAACACCCATCACCACAACAGTCACAAGTTGTCAGTCCATCAGGGCTAGCCCCAAACTGAGGATATGCTTCGCTCAGAATAAGTCCTTTTTCATGACATTTGAAGATTTTACCATCATCTTTTCCACATAGTCTTTTCGTGCAGTCTCTTCTTTTTGTTTTCCCCACTCTGTGGCTGCACTTGTGAATACTTTCTGATATTCTTCTGAGTTGCAAAGTTTTTTCAACTGAGACAGAGATGGTTTTGCAGGGTCCTTATGACACACAGCATAGAAACTTGAAGCTGTCACTCTTCCAATCCGATATTTATACCAAAATGGTGAATCACTCTGTTTTCTTGTTTGACATTCACTGTTACTGTTATGTCTGTCGTTTCACATTTTTTCACTAAGTCTTCATAGGTTAATGATTCATTAGTAATCTGGTATAACTTTCCTAAATCCATTGGCCAGATATTAAGTTGAGTCTTTAGAATGAAGCTGTCCGAAAATTTATCACTCAATGACAGAACTGCAGATGTCGGTAAACATTTATGAAGGTCCCCAAGAAACTTATCTTCTTCCCATTTTGTGGGAGATGGAATGTTGTCCAGAAAATCTGTTTCCTCGAGGCTGGCTGTCAGAGTCTGTAAGTGACATTTCCTTTTCTTCACAGCAGACTGCAAATTCATTTCTTTTAGTCTTTTATATGGAACATCAAGTCTAGCAGCAGTGGGAAACATCCAATAGGCAGGAGCATCAGTTACGGAAGCGGCACTTTTGGCCTTGGTTGCCGACTATAAAGTAAACAAGACTGCTGCAATGTGGCTACAACATTCATCTAGTCCTGCAATACATGTACAATGGGCTGTGTCAACGCTCCCATCTGGACGTATATGTGTCGAGAGGCTTGTCTCTCTTGTCTCATAGAATGTCTCGTCTGAAATGGTTAGATTGTTTTTCGTTTTAGTCGCTGTTACTATTTCAAAAGAGTTATCACAGACAACAGCAAATAAATACACAAATATTAGTTATTTGCCATTGTCTGTATCCCCCCTTCTGTATTTGCATTCGTACACAAGTAGATAATCACAGGAAATTTTCTGGTTACAATATTTTTGGGGTTTAGATGTACATTTATTTCATATCATAAGATTTGTTATCTTTATATGAAAATAAAATTCTATTAACTGATAAAATTTCATGTCCTGTATGCCCAAGCTCCCAGACCCATCTTTACATTACTACCTTATTACATATAAAGGCCATCTTAACTCAAGATCTAAATTTTCATCAAACTACCGATTCAAATTTCATCCCTTGAAGTTTGTAGTAGGGTAAAACTAGGCCCAGGGGCCGTATTCATAAAACGAATTAAGTGGTTGCTATGCTGTTGCTAAGGCTAAATTTCTTTGAAGGAGATTCCCTACAACTATGAAATTTGCTCTGGAGGAACAGTCTGAAAAAGACTGTTCCTCCAGTGCAAATTTCATAGTTGTAGGGAATCTTCTTCATAGAAATTTAGCCTTAGCAACAGCATAGCAACAACTTAAGTGGCTTTATGAATACGGCCCTTGATTTTTAAGAAAAAAGGATGAAAACTCACTGGAGGTAATACCAATTTCCCTACCTGTGCTTTTGACCGAGCCAATCAACGTGGTCAATTACCATGCGTGCAAAAGTGGCTGTCGACAGAGACAGTTGACAACAGTATCAGCTCGGTCGACATTCATTAAGAAAAGTATCATTTCGGTTATTGGGAATGCTTGTGACTGAGGTCTTGGTCGGCAGCCACTTTGTATAGTATGGTCTCTGCTGAAAGCATAGATAGCTTAAATGGGATCACCATGAAACAGGTGTCTCATCAATATTTCAGTAATAACCACCCCTGCTTAACTGTGTATACAAAGACTGTTACGAAATGAAAAAGAGCTGTCGCCTGACAGCATAGCTCGCCTGAACTGGTGCTTGACCATTTCACAAGCATTGTTATAATGTGACCTTTCCTTGAAGATCACTATGGGCATGTGGTTTGCACTACAAATCGTTGGAATTCAGACACTCAAAAAATGATTATAATCAAAAGATTTGAACACTGAAGCTTAACCATAGAGTAATGTCAAAAAAAGTTCCGATGAAGAGGAAAAAAGCGAAGACCGACATGCAGAAAACACTGCTGCTTCTTTCAAGAAGCAGTCCGGTCTGGGTCTACGGTCGGTCTGAAAAATAAGGATCAATGTTGTATAACAGGTAAAAGACTGGTGGATGGATATCTTAGTTATTTTTATTCTTTTCAACAGTACTTCGGTCAAATCAGGATGCTGAGAGGGTGACAGTGAATGCAAAGCTGTGTTCAGTGGAACCCTTTTTTAGGTAGGAAAGATTCTCGTCTTGAGCAGGGCTCGAACTTAGTCCACTAGGTCTGTAGGCCAGTGCTCAACCCACTGACCTACCAGGGCCCCAGCATTCAGAAGACCTGTTGGGTACAACAGCCGATCATCATACAGCATCTCTACAAAATGTCCAAACGATGAAAACTTGAGTACATTTTCAAACTCGGAAGCAGCCAATAAGTGTGCTTTATTTTACATGCTCGGAAGCAGCCAATCAGTTCAGTGTGCTTTATTTTGAGATTGAGAATGTATTCAAGTTTTATAACCTCGGGGCCTGATCTGGGTCTACATTTGGTCTCAAACGTAAGACTTTGCATAGCACAGTAGTTGACTTATTTGGAACAACAGCTGATCACCATACAGAATCTCGACAAATATTTAGACAGTGATCGGGAAGTTGGAACTGATACAACAAGTCAATTTAGGTATGAGCCACGACACGACAAAACCAACAAAGTGGCACTGCACCATCCGAAGACTCAGATCAGCCTGGGCATCTATTCTGTCTGTTAAGAGTCATCGCTGTCGGCAAGAATGCAGCTTAGACACTTAGCTAGTAGCTACCTTTT
Organism: Ctena decussata; assembly: GCA_963989385.1. Taxonomy (NCBI): domain Eukaryota; kingdom Metazoa; phylum Mollusca; class Bivalvia; order Lucinida; family Lucinidae; genus Ctena; species Ctena decussata. The sequence goes on from OZ022509.1 coordinate 12,917,108, forward strand.
AAGTGCACAGCATAGAGACTTCGTTGGTTCTGTCCTGTCTCGACTCAATTAAAGTTGGTGAAAGGGCATACATGTATACCGAGATACTGTAGGTTGAATAACATACAGCAAACTGATCGAGAAACAGCAATGTAACGACAACTGACCGGTTTTTCCAAACTTTCTCGGCTGACATACAGGTGTTAATGTCGACTGACATACAGTTAGTCGATTGAGATACTACATGATGAACAATATACCTGAACTGCTGCCTTACTGTACAATGTACCAAGTGCATACACAAATCTTCATAATAAATAGCTTGAAACTGCCTCATAAAGGCTGAGGTGGGGTGGGGGAGGGAATAAAACTCCGCAGAAGTTATGTGGTCTGAAAGACTCAAACAGGCAGTCATAGAGCCCTATACCCTAGCCCGGCAAAAACAGTTTAAATACTGTAATTTTAATGTGGTAAGTTGGTGCAAATTTGTACGAAAAGCAAAATCAAATGTACCTTGGATTTAATGAGGTGATTTCCATTGCTCTCTCTATGAAAAAGTTTTCGGACCCAGCCTTCTTGCTGCATATCATAGGCATCTAGAGACTTGACATTTCTCAGTTGTTCTCGTGTGTAGAAGGAATGTTGGAAAACCAGGAAGTAAATCATGTCCACGTAGCTGAGTTCTGGCCATTTTTCAAAATCGTCGCAAAAATCATCCACAGAAAGTTCGCAGGGGTCATCTTGAATCACTGATGTCTTTTCACTATACTGTTTTTGCACATCTGCCGGTAAAGTTTTCCGGTAAGTTTCACTAGAAGCACACGATTTATGAGTCATAATTTTATTTTCACAATGTTTTTATAATCCATCTATTTCACATTTTCCCAAACTGATACAATGATGCATGAATGTCGAAGAAAAAATAAGTTAAACTGGAAAGTTTTTCTTATTGTTCGTTATCACAAGCTAGGGAATCAAAATGGCCGCGCGCGCAGCATTATGGGTATTTGTGTACTTGAGCGTGACGTCATCGAAAACAAAGGATTTCCGTCCTAAAATGCGCAAGTTATGCTAGACATCTAAAGTTTGACACCTTGAGTGGCTAGCATATGGCTGGGGGGCATAGTGTTTCATAAACACACTTTCTAATTTCACAGAAATGTTTGACTCTTGGCCCTATACAAAAATTGCTAAAATAGTTCCACTCCACTGAACAAATTGGCCCCCAGAGCTAGAAATAGTAATAAATCATACAAAGACACAGAAGGCACAGTTTTGATCCAATCATCATAAAACTTTATCAGAATGTTTATCTTAATAAAATCTAGACCAAGTTTGAACTTGGGTCATGTGGGGTGAAAAGCTAGGTCACTAGGTCAAATATTACAAAAAAACTTGTGTCATATTTGTGGTGTAAGAAAGGTAGTCCATAAGTGCACAACCTACTAACTTCCCTTCTCCCACAAGCCTTTACAGAATAGCCAAGTTGGCTACGGACCGGGGATGGTAGGGTGGTGCGATGGTGCCGGGTATAACTTCCAGTGCCAGGGCGCCCTACTGATTTGGATAGTAGTGGGAAGGGCCTACTGTGCTTGTAGTAGATGCGGGTGGGGGTTGTTTACACATTTTTTCTCTCGTCTATCATTTTCTCTTCTTTTTTAACTCTCTTTGGGAAACGGCTTGATACAGACTGAAATACTGTCTTAAAGGGCCTCTTAACCCAAAACAACCAACCAATTTCTGCTCCACCTGACCCCCAACCACCAGTTCCTTCTCAACGGCATTTGGGACAAAGTCGCAGATATCGAAATAAGGGAAAGCTGACTTACCCGTAGCATTCGCTATGAAAACTTGAGGGTCCTGCCATGATGGTTGGTTTAAGTTGAGCGCATTTCCATTACACGATACTAAGATGGACTATCATGAAGCAAGTTCTGTCAGATGGGACAGAAGAGAATTAAGTAAAGTTTACATCTTCTGTCATTTAGGGTGCTGGTTCTTCTGAAGGGGGTACTGTATTAACAGGCAAAGATGGTCCTGGGTTGGTTGTAGCTGCCTGTCCTACAAGGGTATCACTGCTCAAGATTTTTGCAATATGCAGGATCAGCCTGCGCGCTAATCGGGATTTTTGGAGTTTTTAAGTCTTCTATATCAATTAGGCTAAGGGCCTGGAGGCTGTCAATACCACGTTCCAACAATTCGTCGATAACCGGCCTGTAGATCCGGTTATCCAAACAAAACTTGATAACTTCGTCGCCTGCTGACATGGTACTCACTGTGGCCACGCCAGATTGTTCAGATCCTGTAGACATTTCGGCAACGAAACAAAATTTTCACTAAGTTTCTAATTCGTGCAAGCAATGATCGTACAACACGCACACAGTGGTGACAGTTCAGAGCAAAAGTAGCATAATTCGTCTAGGCAGAACGCCGAACAGTCAAGTGCACGAGAAGCAAACGCTTGGCCTTTGTATCTTCTGACGTAGCTGACAAGTTTTTTTCTCTTCATCTATTGTTTACACGTAGTACCAGTCCGGTATTTCAAAGAAATCTCTCACAATCGCCGTTATTTTCTGTTGCCGGTCGGCCATTTTGAATATGAATTATCTCTTTATACGAATCATCCATGAAGCACTCCAACGACCGGCAGTGTCAGAAAACTAATATTCAGCCGCTCACCGGCTACTGTCACTGATTACACAAAAATTTTCACTATATCACTTAGTATTCCGTTATATATCTTAGCCGTATTGCCCAATTCTAAAACTGTTCTTTTAGTGACGCCATCTTGGATAATTTGAAACAAACGAAGTTCCTCGATTAATTCAGTGCAATAAAAAATGCACAATCCCAGTTTAATATACTTCCGATTGTCACATATTCTCACATTGAAACGTCAAGTTAACACGTTTTGTTAACCAAAACGATTAAGGAGTAAAGAATTGAAATATTTAAAGATTTCGGCAGCAGTTCATCACTGTACAACAACAATTTTCAAACTAGCTGATGCTGCAGAAGATGCGCAAACCCCAAAGGATAATCGAATTTCATTGGATGCTGAAATTGAGTCTTTAAATTTGATTGGTTGGCTGAAAACTCGTTAAGTGCCGTGTGCAAGACGAGTACCGCAATTTGGCGTGATGAAAACTCCGAACTGATTGGATGCATGCCCTACACATGCTGGAGCAGCGTGACATGACTCAACCCAGCTAATGAGAAAAAGAGATAACAATTAGAAGAAAATTTCTTGTACTTGTAACAAACTGCATGCCCTCAACATGCTGGAGCAGCGTGACATGACTCAACCCAGCTAATGAGAAAAAAAGAAAACAATTTGAAGAAAATTTCTTATACTTTTAACAAACTAAGATCACACTTGCAAGCACCTATTATATTGTCATTTCTATTTTACTGACCGCACTCCTAAGACCTATAAAATAAGCTGCATACATTGAACTGTATGCATGCTTCAGTCAATTCGGCTGGTTTCTCGGTACCTAGCCTGTGTTGTCAGTCCTAAGACTTACATATTGAACTGTTTGCATAATCTGCCAATGTGCCTGGTTTCGCAGTGCCTGGCCTGTGTGTTTATTCCTTATCTAGACCTGTTTAGTCAGCTGAATTGATGGTTCTGTCAGTGTGTCTGGTGTCTCAGTGCCTAGCTTGTGTTTTCGGTCATTAGACCACTGTATTGAACTGTTTGCATAATCAGCCAATGTGTGGCTTGTGTTTTCATTCCTTAGACCTGTATAGTGAGCTTAGTTGATGGTCCTTTCAGTGTGTCTGGTGTCTCAGTACCTAGCCTGTGTTTTCAGTCCTAAGACCTATAAAATAAGCTGCATACATTGAACTGTAAGCCTGCTGCAGTCAGGGTGCCTTGTTTCTCAGTACCTAGCCTGTGCTTCGAGTTCTTAGACCTATATTTTGGGCTATATGCATGCTTCAGTCAATAGAAACTGATTTTTCTGTACCTAGCCTATGCTTCAGGCCTTACCTAGACTGATATATATGTTTGAGTAAGTGTGACTGGTTTCTCAGTTCCTAGCCTGTGTTTTCAGTCCTATTAAATACCTTGTAAAACAAGGCATCGCAGGCGATACAAATCCCCTCGCAAAAGACTAGTTGCTCGAGATATTGTCATACCCTACATTTGTGTGAAGTTATTTTAAAATCCATAGAGAAATGTAGGCGCTAGAGCGATGACAAAGTTTTTTCTAAAAATAGCCACTGTGACTTTGACCTTGAACACAGCACCCTAAAAGTCGAACTTGCTCGAGATATTGTCATGCCCTACGTTTGTGTGAAGTTATTTTAAAATCCATTGAGAAATGTAGGCGCTAGAGCGATGACAAAGTTTTTCTAAAAATAGCTACATTGACCTTGACCTTGGGCACAGCACCCTGAAGGTCGAATTTGCTAGAGATATTGTCATGCCCTACATTTGTGTGAAGTTATTTCAGTACTTTTAATCCCTGGGACCACATTCCGTACAAATGTTTTAGCTTTATATCGACCTCTGGCTTCCTTTGAAAACCTCTCTGGAAAAACAGTAGGTGCCTTGTCGCGTAGTCAAGAAGGCCATTCCAGAGCTGTATCAAGCGAGTTACTTGAGCATTGGTTAGGTAGATATTATGACGGAGACCAACCAGATATGCTGCAAGCTCTTGAAGCCTGCCATACCCTGGAATGCTGTCTGGTCCAACAGATTCCTGAAAATAAGTAGATGAAATATATACTTTGTACACATGAGCCTTGGCATGAGATTTCCTGTCTTTGGGTTGATCAACAAGATGCCCCATCTACTGCCCTGCTGTCTCAGAGGCTTGAACTTGGGTCTGAGGCAGCATAAGTAATTGCATTATCCAAATAATGAAGAAAAAGGTGCTGATCAGGATGCACGGATAAGCAGGCTCATCTGTGCTTTTGCTGTTCCCGCATGTTATATAGCAGATTTTCTCATTATAAAACTCGTATAATTAATATAATGAATGTAGACTTCATGAACAAAGCTGATTTACACATAAGTAACTTGGGTATTAAACTACTACTTACTACTCTTGGTGTTGCTCATATGTATTGAAAACAACTTCCATGTCATTTTACTTATATTGTTAACACTATTAAGAAATGTACATAAGCAGTGTCTTACATCGCTTTCTGATCCACTGCCTATCTCTTCTCTAGCAGCTTCACCAGAAGACTCTTCTTGGACTACAGGAGGAGTTCAGCTTCACCAGAAGACTCTTCTTGGATTACAGGAGTAGTTGGAACTGGATCAATGGGCTGCTAAAATTAGAAAAAAAATGAAAGAATGGAATGAGAAATGCTACATTACTGATGGAAAATATGATATAATTTCTATCAATTTTTATTTCTATATGCTTAATACATAAACCTAACTGCATGTATATGGGACAATACTTTCATTTAAAATGTTTCATGAGATGGTATCAGTGCCATATTAAATGTGCATTTTCTTAAGAAAACAAGGGACTAGCTCTAAAATCTATGGGGTGGTTGGGTGGTGCGATGGTACTCGGTATAACTTCCAGTGCCGGGGCGTCCTACTTATTTTTGATAAAAGCAGGGCAAGGGCCTACTGTGCTTGCAGTAGGTGCGGATGGGGGTTGTTTGGACATTTTTTCTCTCTGTCATTTCTCTCACCCTTTGGGAGACGGCCCGATATAGACTGAAATACTGTCTCAAAGGGCCATTAAACCCAAAACATCCAACCAACCAACTCTAAAATCTACCTCCGTAGTCTGCCTGTCAACAGTGTCCCTCATCATGGCCTCGTATTCCTCAGGTGTTGGAATTCTGAGTACAGGTGCCACAGTCTGGGTTTGAGTAGACGATGGTTGAGGTTTGTCCACTCTTTGTGGCATTGGAGGTACCACTGGTGTCTCCAGGAAAATATCAGATGACTCCTTCAAACCGACAGTAGAAATGGTGAGGTCATCTATCTGATCTGTGTCTTGGAGTAAGTCTCCATCCTCTTCAGTACTGATGAGCTCGTCTTCTAGAGTTGTCTCGAAGGTTTCAATAGCCTTCATGTAATCCTCTAGGACCTTTCCAGTCTGGCTGTACAGGTACTCAATACCAATGAGTTCGCCTGAAAAAGATTTTATACTAATAAAATACTATGCAATAATTTGAGCCTCTTCGTAAGAAAGCCTACTATATCACGTAAGCCAACAACAAAGACATAGATCAGCCTGTGCATCCGCGTGGTCTGATCAGCAACTTATTGTTAGTTGCTTTGATAGTACAATCACCTTAAGCTGCTTTATACCAAAATTCAAGCTCCAAGCTCCCGAAGCCTGCAAGAGAGCGAATAATGGGTCACCTTGTTGAACACCCCATAGATTAAAAATCGCATGACAAGGCTTATTTGTCAAATGAAGTACATGTGTAAAGCAGAAAAGAGGTCTTTGCTCTTATTACAACTTTGATCTGTGATAAGATTTCATTCTGTAAAGGTAGAGTTGAGAATTAAGGCTTTCTTTTGGCATACCCAAAATTCAACAAATTGCTCTCTCTTTTATTTGTTTTCTATACAAAACAATCACCTAAAGCTGCTTTATACCAAAATTCAAGCTCCAAGCTCCCGAAGCCTGCAAGAGAGCGAATAATGGGTCACCTTGTTGAACACCCCATAGATTAAAAATCGCATGACAAGGCTTATTTGTCAAATGAAGCACATGTGTAAAGCAGAAAAGAGGTCTTTGCTCTTATTACAACTTTGATCTGTGATAAGATTACATTCTGTAAAGGTAGAGTTGAGAATTAAGGCTTTCTCTTGGCATACCCAAAATTCAACAAATTGCTCTCTCTTCTATTTGTTTTCTATACAAAATAATTAAGTTACTGAGGAGATACAAATGATGTACCTGTTACTTTCTTGGCTCATTATAAGTAGGGGCAACCTTCCTTATCCGAACCTTCTCACCCAAGACATTGGCAGAATGTCCTAGAAGATCACTGTAGGTCTGATGGTCAGTGGCTGTTGAAATTGCTGTACGTCCTCGGTCCTCATTCTACCTATGGAGACCATCCACCATGTAGGCATAGAACAGGACATCACTTGCCAGGGTACCTGTCAAACTTTGCCATACAATGTATCAGTAAATTTGTCTATAATTTGCCAGGGTACCTGTCAAAATTTGCCATATAATATATCAGTAAATTTGTCAAGAAATATGAGCATAATCAACTAATGTGCAAACTACAGAGTATTTGTAGCCATGTTGTAGAAACCATCAATGTCTGTGACCTGGCGCACTTTCTGGTTAATCCCTGCTGAAGCCAGGTCTCTTTTATGACAGTCTGGTTGAGGGCAGTAAAGCTTCACCTTCCACTGTTTTCGTAGCATCCACAGGAACAAGGGCCGAGCAAAAAATACCTGTCCACTCTTTGTATGCTGTTGACTGCTACAGCCGGCTGTGGAGGATACCACCATAGCTGGTTAAGATGTTCCGGAACAAGTTCCACTCCCCCTGTTTTTGACCAGCGAAATAAGACCTTCGATATCAACTGCTGATCCACCTTTGGTAGAGTTTTCTTCCATCTAGCAGGTAGATAAAGGTCTGAAAAAAGCGAACAGCTCTCATATTACAGTCAAACCTCGATAATTCGAACTGACAGGGACCTGACTATTTCATTCGAATTATCCGAAGTTCGAATTTTCGAGTTCGGCCTTTCCCGTTCATTTCCGTACATTTCCGGAATTCGTTATTACGGCGGGGTTCAGACGGTCCGATATTTTATTTCTCTATGCTTACTGACGTTCCTGGATTTACAATTAAACATGTTCAATGAAAACAAAATCAGAACGTAGAATAATTAACACAACATACCGGACTTATCCAAACATCCACGATCATTTAATATCGCGAGATCACCCCTCGTGTTTGGCACATGTATATGTGTAATGTCCGAAAGCTGCAAAGCTGCCGAACATTTTCCCAGCTCTGCATATCATCTGTTTATGACAATGCAGCGCCGGCCAAATATCAAAGCCAGACTGAACGGAAACAGGCTAGCCCTGACTTGTTTCATATTTACTTGTACTTTCACTTTCCGTTTATGTTTTCGAGAACTGGGTACTTTCGTTTTCAGAAAAACGACTACACCGGTCATCTGAGCTGTGTGACGAAAACGGCTCCTCAGTGATTCGGAGTTATGTATTGGGGAACAACGAATACTCAAACCAGCCTGTCAGTCTGAGCAGTGTGGCTGGAGACTCTGTTTAGTGCCGTGTGCAAACCATATGCTCCGTGCGCAAACCGGTTGATCACAGACTTACGGAACCAAAGTTCGGATGCGCATGCTAGTCCGAGCCTTTGCTGGTTACAGAAGTCATCACATTTAGCCTTTAAATTTAAAAACTTCAAACTAATAATCCCCGTCAATTATGCAATTAGACAGACACCTTTTGCTCAACAGAAATTAATGACCAATCGTTAGTGGTCGTGAAGCGATAATTAGCCAACCTGTACAGCTGGCAGTGATGACCTGAGGGTGTAAATATTTATCTCATCGATGATAAAAGGTGTTATAATCCGGGATAAAATTGAAGCATGAATTTTGATTTCGAATAATAGAGGGATAATTATAATGAATTTACTCCATCGGGACCGAATTTTTCTTTCGAAAAATCCGATTTTTCGAATAATCGAAATTCGAATTTGCGGAGGTGTTTTTGCATAGAATTAATAGGCTTACGATCGGGACCGTGTTTCAACTTCGAAAAATCCGGTAGATTCGAAAAATCGGCGTTCGAACTAGCGAGAGTCGACTGTACTAGCCTCAAGTGAATATGAGTCTTTGAGCTTTTTGTAGTTGTAAACTTCAACTGCTCATGCTCAGTCCCTCAGTCCCGTTGAGCCACTTGGGGAACGTCGATAGGAGAATTGAAATTGAACTGAACTCAGTAGTAGTGAAAAATGGGGTAGGATGATGCCTATGATGAATGAGGGAGCTCGGAGGAGATTTGAGCGTATGATGAAGGAGGAAGTTTCTGAGCTGAAATTGCATAATCTTTCTAAAATTAGAGCGTATGAGCGTGATGTACATTTACATCATGAGGAATTTTTGAGCCGATGTAGGATTTACTGGGCGTTGCAGCGTCGCGATGACCTATATTCTTTAGAATGTCAGAGCCTCTCCCCTCACCAGGTAGTTTGATGTTAGCAGCTATTGTACGTCAATAAGTATGGATTGGAGAGAGTTGGTCGTTGTCTGCCTATACATACCAAAAGAAAAAATTCTTTACTTTCAAAACTTTTTGGGTTTAGCCAAACTGAAGAAGAGGATAAAGACAACGCTTCTCTGTCGCAATAAATTCGGTAAAGTTAGCAAAAGTAATTGTTTAACAAGGTCTACAAAATAAAAATTTGGATGTTATATACATAGTTCTCATGATGAAATTGTGAGCTCAAAATTTATGAAAAGAGAGACTCCTAGGTAATAGTATTTATATTTTTGAAAAACCGTATGAATTAGTCTCATAATATTACAATTATCTACGTTGCATTTTTATAGGTTAAGTAAAAATTAGAACATATACATGAATTAGTTAAAAAAAAGAATATCTCCTTACAACCGCTATAGAAAAAGAGAAAAAATAAGGACAGAAATTTTTAGCTCACCTGGCCCGAAGGGCCATAGTGAGCTATTGTCATACCAATGCGTCCGGCGTGCGTCGTGCGTCGTCTCGAAATTTGTCCGTCAACACCTAAAAACAAATATTCAAACATCTTCTGTAAAACTACTGGTCCCATGGTTCTGAAATTTCACATGGAGCATGACCTGACGCCAGGGTCTCAGAATTGTAAAATTGGGTCAGGTTGAAAATCCAAGATGGCCGCCGTTACTAAAAATGGCAAAAACAACAAAATAAACTTCTTCTCCAGAACCACTAGGTATATTTGTCTAAATTTTGGCATGGAACATCAGTGAAACCTTGGTATTCAAAATTGTAAAAATGAAAAAAATCTGTTGCGGAGTTTTGTCACAGTGACCTACTTTCTGTTTAGGAGTAATTTTGCTCAAATGCCAATGTCAAAAAAAGACTTATTCAAACGACTTCAAACAACTTCTCTAAAACCACTGCACCCATGGGTCTCAAATTTCACATGGAGCATGACCAGACTGCAGGGTTTCAAAATTGTAAAATTGGACCAGGTCAAGAATCCAAGATGGCCGCCGTTAATAAAAATAGCAAAAACAACAAAATCAACTTCTTCTCCAGAACCATTTGGTATATTTGGTTGAAAGTTTGCGTGGAACATTAATGGGACCTTGGGATTTAAAATTGTAAAAATGAAAAAAATCTATAGCGGAATTAGGTCACAGTGACCTACTTCGCGTTTACAAGACCGATTTTGCTCAAATGTCAGTATCTCAAGAAAACGCAATCCATTCTGGTCAGATTTAGTTAGAAATGGTCCTTGAAAGGAATTATTTCAATTTTGTGCCAGTTGACTATCCAAGATGGCCACCATGGGGGCCGTTACTAAAAATAGCACAAACATAAAAATGACACTCAACAACCCTTGAATGGAATTCGACCAATTTTGTGTCAGAATGTTCCTTGCATGAAGCCGTTCCGATTAATTGCAATTTGGCTTTCCAAGATGGCCGACATCTGCCGTTACTAAAAATAGCACAAACATAAAAACGACAATTACTCAAGAACCCTTGATTGGAATTTGACCAATTTTGTGTCAGAATGTTCCTTGCATGAAGCCGTTTCGATTAATTGCAATTTGGCTTTCCAAGATGGCCGACATCTGCCGTTACTAAAAATAGCACAAACATAAAATGACAATAACTCAAGAACCCTTGAATGGAATTGGACCAATTTTGTGTCAGAATTTTCCTTACATAAGCCATTTAGATTAATTGCGATTTGGCATTCCAAGATGGCCACCATCTGCTATTACTAAAAATAGCACAGAACATGAAAATGACAATATCTCAGTAACCGCTGAATAGATTATGACGAAATTTGTGTCAAAATGATTCTTGCATTGAGATGTTTCAAAAGTAACTAAATATAGACAAGTCATAATGGCCTTTGTTACTAAAAATAGAAAAATGTGAAAATTAGAAAATCTCAGTGGAATTGGACTAATTTTCTGTCAGAATGGTCATTTCATTAAGCTTTTTCGATTTTCGGCATTTTGGCATTCCAAGATGGCCGCCATTTGCCGTTACTAAAAATAGCACAAAACATGAAATTGACATCAACTCATTAACCGCTGAAACGATTGTGACGAAATTTGTGGCAAAACGATTCTTGCTTTGAGGTGTTTCAAATATTAACAAATATCGACCCGTCAAGTTGGCCTCTGTTACTTAAAATTGCAAAATATGAAAATTAGAAAAATTAAAATGGAACTGGACCAATTTTGTGTCAAAATGGTCCTTGCATGAAAGCTTTTCAATTTATTGCATTTTGGCATTCTAAGATGGCCGCCATCTGCCGTTACTAAAAAAACATAAAACTGACAATATCTCAGTAACCCCTGAATGGATTTTGATGAAATTTGTTGCAAAAAGATTCTTGCATTGAGGTGTTTAAAAAGTAAATATATAAAGACCAGACAAGTTGGCCTCTGTTACTAAAAGTAGCAAAATGTGAAATTGAGAAAATCTCTGGAATTGGACCAATTTTGTATCAGAATGGTCCCATTGCACAAAAGCTAGGTGAGCGGTATCAGGCCCATTTGGGCCTCTTGTTAAATATTTCTTTATCAAGCGTGTGGTTGGAAATTAGTCTTCACACTGACAGTATTTCCAATCAAATTAAGAAAAACAATTAAGCGTTAATCAACGACAATGCGTTGTCTACAATGCGCTGGATCCTTTGATTCTATCGAGGAATATGAGGCGCATGTTGCTATGTGTACTGCTGTCGAATCCGATTGTCTGTGTGCTAACAGGTAAATTAAACTTTCTATATACATTGTTTTATCTTGATATTTGACACTCCTTTAAATGCTTAATAAACTAGGTGTACAGTATAACAAAATTAAGTTAGAATTATATCAATTTTTCAACAGCTGTTTTTATTAACATACCATAGACCGCTCCGTGTGACGTCAGCATTATGTGTGTAGTGCGACCGGCGCCGCCATATTGGAGTACATTAATTGTGTCACGAGCCGCGAGTAGAATATGAAAAATAAATAAATGATCACATACTGTGCACGCGATGGCAAAAAAGTGGACAAAACTAAGAACATTCCGTATGTGGGTAGGCTTGACAATACTTCTAGGGAACGTTACTTTGAGAAATTGAAATTTGTAGACAATTTTAACCCTTATGAACAGTGTGACCCCAAACTTTGGTTGAAAAACGAAGAATCCTATCCTGCATGTACATATCAGGATATTGTTAATTATCTAGTTCTTGCGGTAAGCTTCTACACCCTTGAGCAGATGGGTTCATATAAGAGCTAAGAAGCCCACAACCAGTTTACAAGTGGATGGGTTCGAGATATCAAAGTCCGAATATTTGGAGAGAATCACCTAATTACATGCAGGGTAAAGTATTAAACTTTTTGTTTGTTATTTTCTCAGGCATTTCTGACTTCATTGTCAATGTGACAGATCCTAAGAGAGAACTTATTACATTTCAGTCTGGTTTTTACTCATGATAACTGAACTAGATCTTGGCCACAGTGAAAATAGATACATGTAGTTTTCTCATATGAAGGGCCAAAGTGGTTCAAACTGGGCCAGCTGATCATCCCAGGAACATGTATAATCACTATAATGAGACACACTGGGGTTGAATTGTAACTCAGTTGTGGTGCAGAAAGTTGCCATAAGACTTCAAGTTCAAACTTGGGCATGTCCATCGTGGGTGAACTCTGGTTTCACGTCCCACCAAGAACTACATGTAGGTCATACGGAGATGGGACCTCAGTTTAAAATGGTGTAAAAAGGCACAATATGGTCGAGAGTTCAATGATGATGATGATGATTTTAAATTTAACGACGCGTCAACCCACTGGGTCATTTGCGTCATGAAGGTTGCATCTTACTTAAAATATAAACAGAACTGAAAGGTACGGTACTTTATAAAAAATAACTTCGCATTATTAACATGGAAGTAATACATGGTAAAAATGTAGAAAAGGTTTATATTTTGTTAAAAAGGTTAATATCTTTTAAAAAGGATAAGATACTGTCGACAGGTACATCTTGAAACAGTTGCGTTAAGTTATTAGCTCGAAAATATCTATTTCTGTTTTGTGAAAAGTCAACACAGTCAATGAGAATATGTTTAACTGTAAAGAGCTGGTTACAAACTATACAGAAAGGCTGTTCTTCACGATTTAGTAAGTACGAATGGGTAATTCTTGTATGGCCTATGCGTAGTCGAGCAATAACAATTTCTTCTTTTCTTAAACTTCGAATAAATGAAGGGTTATTCCCTATGATAGGTTTAATTTCGTGAAGTTTATTAAAAGCAGCTGTGTCCCATGATGTTTGCCACTTTGACAAGATGTACTTGTTGATAGCGGGTTTAAAATTGTTAAATGGAATTTCAAACATAGACACGTTCAGACTAAGAGATTCTTTTGCTTTTCTGTCAGCGGTTTTATTGCCAGCTATGTTAATATGACTGGGGATCCAACAAAAAACTATTTCTTTAGTGCTTGAAATTTCATGATGTTTTTCTAATAGTTTTGAATTTGTGAATTCCTCGAAGATGTATGGTTTAGAGCTTTTAAGACAGAAAGAGAGTCTGAAAAAATTACAAATTTGTCATTAAGGTAACAGTTGTCAATAAAGTCTAAAGCTAAATCTATTGCTTTTGCTTCTGCAGTGAAAATAGAAGAACCATCAGGAATACGTAAAGAATTGCAGTATTTCCTAGATATAAATGCACATCCAACTTTCTCACCATCTTTGGAACCATCAGTATATATATGCTGAAATTCTGTATAACGTGTCTGAATGTCTTGAAAATCTTGTTTCAGAATGTGAGGATTTGAAACTGACTTTTTGTTTGTGTTAGGGTCAAATAACATGTTAGGTTTCTTCATGTACCAAGGTGGGATTTCTGATGTAGAATGTTTTTCAATATTTTTAGGATTGATATTTGAAGCTTCAAGCAGTGGTATAACTCGAAGAGCAAACGGTTTAATTGCATGCGGTTTACGCTCGTACAGCTCCACAAATTGTGGTGAAAATGTGACTTTGAAGGTTGGGTTGGCTGGGTTAGCGGCAAGTCTGGTGGCATATTGAAGAGAAAGCTTTTCTCTGCGTAAATACAGGGATGGTTCATCTGCTTCCACATACAAACTAGTTACAGGGGAAGTCCGAAAAGCTCCTAAAGCTAAACGAAGTCCTTGGTGGTGAACAGTATCTAACAGTTGTAAATAGGACTTTCTGGCTGAACCATATACAATAGACCCATAGTCTAACTTTGACCGAATTAAAGAACGATAAAGATGAAGAAGAGTGGAACGATCTGCACCCCAGTTCGTATTTGATAAAACTTTAAGAAGATTCAAAGCTTTTAAACATTTCGCTTTGATGTATCGAATGTGGGGAATAAACGAAAGTTTTCGGTCAAAGATTACTCCTAAAAACTTGGATTCTTCCACAACAGGTAGCTGAGATCCATATAAATAAAGAATGGGATCATTGTGAATCCTTCTAAGTTTACAGAAATGAACACATTGTGTTTTTGACTTGGAAAATTTGAAACCATTGTTCGTAGCCCAGTCTTCAATTCTATTGATACACTGTTGAAGGTGTCTTTCAATTGTTCTCATGTTTTTAGAACGATAACATATTCCAAAATCATCAACATATAAGGAACCACCCGTTTTACTGTCTAGACAATTTACAATGTTATTTATCTTTATATTGAACAAAGTAGTAGAGAGAATACTTCCTTGGGGAACACCTTGCTCTTGATCATAAAGATCAGATAAAGTAGAACCTACACGAACTTGCATAGTTCTATCTTCAAGGAAGCTTTGAATAAAAATAGGCAATCTACCCTTAAGATCTAACTCGTGTAAGTCTTTCAATATGCCATATCGCCAGGTGGTATCATACGCCTTTTCCAAGTCAAAAAACACAGCGACAACACGTTCTCTATTTACAAATGCATCTCGAATAAAAGTTTCCAGTCTGATTAAATGATCGTTGGTACTGCGTTCAGATCGGAAACCCGACTGAATTGGTGATATAAGATCATTCGATTCTAAGTACCAAACGAGTCTTTTGTTGATCATTCTCTCCAATGTTTTGCAAAGACAACTTGTTAAAGCTATCGGTCTATAATTTGTTGGTTCTGCATGATCTTTACCTGGTTTAGGAATTGGAATTACAGTAGCCAAACGCCAGCTCTCGGGAAATACACCGGTTATCCAAATGTCATTAAATATGTGTAAAAGTGTTAAAAGAGCGTTATCAGGTAGATGTTTTAGCATCTGATAATGTATTTCATCTGGTCCTGTAGCAGTGTCATGAGATTTGTTAATCGCTTCTTTTAGTTCTAATAAATTAAAGTGGCTGTTATATTCTTCGTTATTCGACGACTTAAAGTTAATTTTATTCTTTTCTTGATGTATTCTGGTCTTTTTGAATTTTTCTAAATAATTTCGAGATGATGAATTTTCAAAAAGGTTTCTCCAAATGTATTTGCGATATCTTCTTTATTGGTTGCTTTCGTTTCTCTACAGGTGTTTAAATGTGTATAACTTGGTGATTTCACTTTTCCAGATATTTTCCGAACCATTTTCCAAACTTTTGTAATCGGTGTTTTATAATTCAGTTTTGACACGTATGATTTCCATGTATTTCGTTTAGAGGACTTTATAGTACGGCGGGCTTTGGCTCTTTGATTTTTCACGTTATTTAGATTTTCTTTAGTTGGATATTTGCAGAACTTTGATAAAGCATGTTTTCTTTGTCTTATGGCTTTCTTACAGTCGTCATTGTACCACGGATTGCTCTTCTTGGGGTTTGTCGAGGTCTTTGGAATACATGCATTAGATATTTCTGTGAGAGAAGAAGTAAAATCAGCAACAAGATCAGTGGAATTATCAAACTTTTCAATGTTTAAAAACTGATTACACAAAGAATTAAACTGTTCCCAGTTAGCTTTGTTTAGTTTCCATTTGGGATTATGATCTTCAACTGAAGAATTTATACTTTCAATCACAATAGGAAAATGATCACTTTCATGCTGGTCATCACATACAGACCAGTCGAAGTCGAGTAAAAGAGATGGATGACAAAAAGAAAGATCCAAAGAAGAGAAAGTACCAGTTGCAGGATGAAGGTAAGTATGGGACTTATCATTCATCAGACAAAGATCATTATTTGTATAGAAGTTCTCAATGATTTTGCCTCTATTATTATTTTTGTTACAACCCCAAAGCATATTGTGGCCATTAAAGTCACCTAATAATAAATATGGTGAAGGAAGTTGTTGCAGTAAAGACTCTAGATGCTGAGATTGTAACTTGAAGTTAGGAGGTATATAGACGGAACAAATAGTTATTTCTTTTTCTAAAGAAACTGAAACAGCTACAGCTTGCAGAGCTGTTGTTAGTTTTATTTCTCGTTGCGGACAAGAGGAATGAATCAAAATAGAACTGCCACCGGACGGTTTCTGACCATCTGTATAAAAATAATTATACAGATTGTAACCTTTAAATGTTATATTATCATCAGGTTTTAAGAAAGTTTCTTGAAGACAAAAAACTGATGGTCTTACTAGGGTTAAAAGTAATAAAATTTCATTGAAATTTGGTTTAAGGCCTCGACAATTCCATTGTATTATCTTATTTTTTAATTCCATGTTTAATTATAGATTGGAGAGATAAATATATATATATGTAAGACTGGAAACTATGGAGATGGAGGGAGAATTGGTGACCAAGACACCTTATCACTATTGCGAGAGTGATCAAGAGAGTCAACGAATTCCATTTCACTCTCATCACTCAGCGCATCAAATTTATTCTGAAGGCTAAGCTCATCTCTTGATCCTTTCGGTTCTCTGTCTGAAGTAATTGGTTTCTTTGATTTAGGCGGCTTATCTTTAGCATTAGATGTTTTACTTGGAGATGACGGTTTGTTATTCATCTGACGTTCTCTCCGTTGCTGTTTCTGCCAGTCCTTGCGCATCATCTCTAGGGTAGCTTTTTTCAGGACTGGCTCTTCTTTCGACGCCTGCTTACCCTGACTAGGAGAGGATGCATTGTTTGGTTTTTCGGCCGCTGTAAGTTGTTTTGTTTGTGTTGCAGACGTGTGTTGTTTATTGTTTGTTTCAGACGTTTGTTCACCATTACTTCCTTCAAGAATAATCACAGGATCCGTTTGTGTAGTGGCATCAGTTAACGATACATGTTTAACGGTAGGTTTAATCACACTGGCGTAACTAGATCCTGGAACAGGAGTGGGTGATTCTACAATTTTCCGCGCTTCAGGAAAAGAGATATGCCGTGTAAATTTTACTCTGAGTATTTCTTTTTCTTTATGCCAAATTTTACACTCCTTTGAGTTAGCATCGTGGTCTTCACCACAGTTGACACACTTGACTGGATTTTTACATTGACTCTCATGGTGTGTTGCCGGTTCGCCACATTTGGGACAGACGGGGTGGCTTTTACACCTATCTTCATGATGTCCGTACTGTTGGCAATTGAAACAGCGAAGCGGATTTGGGATGTAAACTTCAACGCTAACTCTAAGGAATGCAACTTTAATTGTTGTTGGTAGGACTGGTGTATTAAACGTAAAAACAAATGTATTGGTATCTTTCAGTGTACCATCTCTTTTCACTCTAAAACGTTTCACAGCAGTAACTCCCTGAGATTTCATCTCATCCAAGATTTCTTGCTCACTACAACCCCTCAAGTCGGGGCAACGGATTACACCTCTTGAGGAGTTAAGTGAGCTATGGGGATAGACGCGAACATTCAAATTATGAAAGGTTTGTGTTCGGAGGAGGTTTTCTGCATGAGCTTTACATGAAACTTCAATTAGTAATTGGTTTGATCTTGTTAATTTTTTAATACTTTTTGGTTCGCCAGCAAGGCTTTGTAAAACTTTTTGGATTACGAAAGGAGAAAGTGATGTTATGCTGGTATTCTGTTCTGTAGCTTCTATGATGATAAAGCGCGGAAATGTCTGAGTTGTCGGAGGTAAAGGAATATTATCTGGTTCATTATCTGAATCATTTTCCGAAGAAGATAGTGATGATTGGTTTGACTTTTTCCGTTTGTTTAACCCCATGATATCTTCAAAAGGCTTTCATCCTCCGTGCTCCCCACCCGCCATGGAGCCCAACAAGGGAACACTTAAACGGAGTGGATCTCCTACTTACAAGTGTTAGAGATACACAGAAGAGATACTCGTACAACTGAAATGCTGCACGATTGACCCGTTGAGCCGCCGCTTCCAGGAATGGAAAGTTTATAGAGTGAAGACAAATGGGCACACGGTCGGCATCAGAACGATACAAAAGAAAGGAAGAGAAAGGTAAAGATCCCAGAGCTGGCATGACCAGCCGATTGACTGTGCCGGGTCTACACAGCCACCCGTCTACACCGAAATCGAGGCCAAAGAGGTGTGTTGAAACACCTGGAGATCCCTGGGATGCTTCTCAACCTCCTGGATCCCTTCATCCGGCTTACGGGACGCCACCCACGGCAAACAGGTGGTACCTCCACTTAGCTCTTCGCAGAGGGGACATTCACTATCTCTCAGTGATGTCCCCCTTGAGAATTGAGCCCCGGGGCCACGACAAGGCGGGAAGATTTCCCGGGGGGTCGAGAGTTCAAACCCGGGCTTGGCCGTCCGATGACTAGCAAGTCAGAGAACTCTGGTTTAATGTCAAACAAGTAGGTCATACGAAGAGGGGACCTCGTTTTAAAGTCTCATCCGAAAAACTGGAGAAGTGGGGATCCATCTGACAACCCCTGTATTGGTAGTCCAGTGTGTTAGCCACTAAACTACTTCTGCTTCATGTATCAGCAGTACATGGTACCCATTTCAAGGAATTGGGAACAAATAACGGACCACAGTCCAGACAAACCTCCAGTTTTGTAGAATGAACTTACTACAGTGAGCCACGACCCAAGAAAACCAACAGTGGTTGTGCGCCCAGTGCAGACTGATCAACCTGAGCATCTGCCCAACATGGTCAGACTCTTCGCTAAGTGCTGAAAGGGTAGCTGAGGATCTAAGCTACCTCCATGCGGACAGTGCAGACTCTGATCAGCCTGGGTGGATGCCCAGGCTGATCTAAGTCTGCACTGGGGCGCACAACCATTTTGTTGGTTTTCTCATGTCGCAGCTCATAGTCCTGTAACTACTGCGAGGATATAGGGATGTCTTCCCCTGCATAGGGATTCTCCAATTATTGTTGCATCTGGCACTGCTTTATTCTTATCCATGCAAATGACACTAGACTTTAGTGTGATTTGCAGGGATGACAAAAAACTAAGCCTGGCGCATGTTCGGACCCAGAATTTTTTTAACTCATCTGGGATTGAGCTCGGGTCTTTCAGACCCAGAGGCCAATATGTAACCACTATTACACTACCAAGCTCCTACCATATTAGAGGGCTCAGTAGGTTAAGCGCTGGCCTATTGATCTAGTGGACCAGGTTGGAATCCCGCTTGATGCGAGAATCTTTCCTACCGCAAACGCGGTTCCATTGCACACAGCCTTTCAATATCACCGTCACATTGTTCTGATGTAATTGCAATACTGTTGAAAAGGACGTAAAATCACAAGTCATCCATCCCTGTCATATTTTTATAGGAATGAAAATGGTATCACACAGTTACTCCTTTTTTGTCGGTGTCACATGTCATAGAGCTCTTCTTTTTTTTTTTGGGGGGGGGGGGGGGGTAATCATGTGCCAAAGGACAAGAACAGGTGACCATGTGACATGTCATTTGAGTTTACGATCCACATGTCATTGAGTTTACACTTACCACATATAAATCCAGCAACCATGATATTGGTGATAGGGTTACCAGTTTCCTATGGAAAACAAAGCAAGAAATGAAAAAGAAAAAAAAAAAAAAAGATGGCCAGAAAATTGTTCTGACATTTAAGACCCAGATCAGACTGCAGTCTGATAAGGATCTATACTGTTTGGAATACTAAAATTAACACTGCAGATAAATATTTGTGCAGGTAAACTCAGAGCCTATTACGTACATGTAGGTGAGTGATATGTGTATGAAATTTTCAGAACATCCCCTAAAAATTAGTTACAGGCTCTTATACAGAGTTCCAGATAAGAAGGAGTATTTACGCTAAATATACTTTTCCTCATTTTTCATGTGAAGTCATATATTGTTACCCCTTATTAGAACCTTCTCGGTGAGACAGTTCTGATGAGGGGTCACAATATACGCTTTTTATGCAAAAATTTGCAAACTTATCCCATAATTATCTCTTTACCCATTCTTATCTGGAACAGTTTTGTACATGAAAAACATGGCTAGTTAGAACATCCTTTTAGTGAGTGAACTCGGGTTTAACGTCCCACCAACAACGAGGTCATATGGAGACGGGACCTCAGTTTAAAGTCTCATCCGAAAGACCGGAGAAGCGGGGGATCGATCTTGCGATCCCAGGATTGGTAGCCCGGAGTGTTATCCACTACACTACAGCCGCTTCTGGACATCTTTTAAGTCACTAACAAAGAAGTTCCCTACATCATAGGATGGATAATTAAATTCCTGATAATCAAAATATTTGAATTCATGGCCTTCAATTTCTTAGTTCTACTGCATATAAAGTGCTGCATGTAAGAAGGGATAAGGCTAATTTAGGGATATATACCTTTCCATTTTTCTCCATAAAAACATGATTTGAATTCATGACCCCTCTTTAGAACCATCTCACCAAGATGGTTCAAATGAGGGGTCACAACATATGTTTTCAATGAGACATAAGAAAATTTATCTCAGAATTATCCTCAAAACCCCATCTTACTTGTAGCTATAAATAGAAGGCTCAGTTATGGTAAAAATGTATCAGCCTCGATAAAATTATTTACGTTACAAGGAGTAAATCATGATACTGCCATTTTTTTTTTCAATTAAATTACATTGTGGCATCGCATTAGATTTGGGAGCCACAGTAGCTCAGTAGGTTAAGTGCTGGCCTGCTGATCTAGTCGTCCCCTGTTTCAGTCTCGGGAATCTTTTCAAGCTTTAATGCCTTTCATTATCACCAACCCATTGTCCTGATATGACTGAAATACTGATAGAAAAGATGTAGGATCACAAGTCAGCCATCCATCCATTTTATTATGCTTGCTGATGCAATTTTAATGAGATGCCACAATGTATTTTATCAAAGCGTGTGGAAAATTATATTAAATAATACTCAATTATCTCATCTAAAACCAGCTGGTGGTGAATTTCCTCTCATTGTTTTAAATCCATGGGTACAACAGAATCACACAAATTTGTTAACGCACAAGACACGGTCACTATTTTATCTACAGTTGCGTACTCCTCTGTAGCAGTTATTAAGTAGTCAATTGGCATAGTGCTGTTAAGGATAGTGTATTTTTGTCGGGCTGTGCCAATAACACGTTCCACATGACTGCGAACATGGGCAATTTTCCGAGTTGCCTCTATGTCAAAGGCTGATAACTGACTTTGTCCTCTTGTGAATGCGGGTATTTTAACTTCGGCATACATAAGTCCAACACTATCACCAGTATCAAACCCACGGTCTGCGAGAACTACGTCTCCTGGAAGTAATTTATCCAAAAATCCACTGTTCTCAGTAAGGAATTTATCACTGACTCTACCACCCTATGCTTTGGATAAGAATGTTATCACACCTTGTGGTGAAATGCCGATTAAAAATTTAACTGTATTATGATGTTTGTAGTTAGGTCAAGTCTGAGCTCTGGCTTCTAGGTTTGAAAGCCTCTCAATAACAATTTCAAAGCAGTCAATAATAACAGCCACTTTGTTCCCAATATGTCTTTTGATTTCTAAAGGCATAGTCTTTTGTAGGGCATCTCTGTCTGGCCAATGGATCAGTGGCTTCATACGAATAAACAGAATATTCAACACACTCAGAAAAACTTTAGACTCAGTTGATTTGCTGACAGAGAATTTGTAAGCTAGGTACTGGTTCGGAAGGTTTAGTCGAAGTTTCATCACCACCAGAATATATTGTTGAAATTTTGTAACTGATGTTCTTCTTAATTCTGTAATGAATGGGGAAATATAATGGAACAAAGACATCAGAACAAGGTAGTTTGGGAGTCAAGTGAGATAGCGCACTTTTTCATTTTCTCCCTCAAAAGTTTCTGGATGAAGTTCTTGAGCATTAATATTTTCTTTTAATTTCATGTTTTCAATAGTCAAATTAAGAATATCTTGTTCCATGGCACTAACTGTTTTTGTATTAAGGTCAGTTTGGCATTCAGTGTCTGCCACACCTGTCTCTGATGCAGTCTGGTCCTGTTCTTGGCTCTCTTCAGAAAGTTCTCCCTGGAGGGCTAGAAGTGCAGAATGTACCTTCTTCTGTGTTCGCCCAACCAACCTTTTTAGTCTGTTTGGACAAGGAGACTTAGCCTCAGTATGTCCCAAATTGAGAGTAGGAGCCCAGTCTGGATCGGTGATCTTCCTTCTGTGGGCAGGTTTCCCTGTAACAGATATACATGTACACATTGTTATCCCTAACCCTGAGAAACAGAGGTAATGCAATTACCGTAATCAAACCTTTTATTAACCTTTAAATTTGTCTCCTTCAATACATAATAAATCATTGAAATGTGCTTAACTTTTTCAAAATGGTGGCAAATACTTGTAGTAAGTTTTCTGTCTTATAAGCGCACATTTCAATGATTTATAGTATTGAAGTAAACAAATCTAAAGGTTATCGTAAAAGAAAAGCTGCTTATGGTCATTTCATAATTCATGATCAGCCTTTCATGGTTGAAATTCTGTTGAAAAGGCCATCAAAACATTTTGTTCATCTGTATCTTGCACTACCCTGAGCTACTTTGTGATATATACAGTTCTGCAATAGTTCGCATGACCACTAACAACGGGTCTGTGAATAGTGCTCCCGATATTAGGTGATTGAAAATTGCTTCTTTTTTAGTGAAGCTCTCTAATAAAATATATGGGCACATGATAAAGTCACATCAGGTGATGACAACATAAAGGTCAAGCTGCATTATGCGTAACTAATAGCTGTACCTATGTGTCAGAGTCGATAACTAGACTGTCTACGCCCATGGGCATCGACAATAATATGAAGAAAGTAAGTGTCGCACGCAGAAGTTAAACAGGGATTATGTGTAAAATTATATGTACATACAACCGGGGATTTTTATACAGTAATAATTATACTGTCTGGTGGGAAATCGTTCATAAAGCTTTCAGAAATTGATGTCATATCTCATGGGTAGCCCCACTGCCTCCAAGAAACTGATAGGTGCATAAGTACATTTAGTTTTTGTAGCGCAAATACTATCTCGCCACTTCGGATTGAATAACAAGGAGGAGGCCCGGTAGCTCAGAAGGTTATGCATTGGCCTGCTGATCTAGCAGTCCCAGGTTTGATCCCTGCTTGAGGCGAGGATCTTTTGTAACCTAAACAGGGTTCCACTACAAGCAGCCTTTCATTATCATTCTCTCATCGGCCGGATATAACTGAAATACTGAAAAGGACATAAAATCTCAAGTCATCCATCCTAAGAATCACACTGAGAGGAACCCATAGCCTGTCTATTAAAGGTCAGGTGATTTCCCTCGAAGAACAATGGACTATTACTGACATATTCTTGAAGGGCTAAAATCATGTCTGTCCAATGTTAATATAAAAAATAAAGAAACAATTTATTCAATAAGTATTTGCTTCTATTGGGGATCCCAAGTCTTAGACTTCTGATCCATGAGTAAGTCTTCTTCTTCTTCCATAGCCTAGTCAACACCCAGGGGCTTCTAATGTTCCATAGCAATCAAATCAATATGCCCATGGTACATGGATATTACAGTAACCAGCCCCTAACCTTGCAAAAAGCGCGTGTTCATTACTGCTTGCATCATTTTAGTACTGCTCTAAATATTTATATCCCCCCCCCCCCAAACACACACACACAAACGGCAAGGGGAAATGCTAATCTTTTGAACTGTTTGGCCCAAACCGATAAAACCATACAAAGGATTCTTGCATGGGTAGGATAGACGAAATAATTTTAATATAGATTTATAATATTTCTTTAAAATTTACCGGTAATGAAATGGTCCGAACACACTCTTGTGTAGGGCTAATTAGACGGTTTGATGTCGCTTCTTCTGATGTTTTCTAGCCATTTTTCGTCTACAATCTTCTGAAATTTCTTCATTTCGTCACCCTCATTGTTTATTATTGCCGGAAGACGGTAGAACGATTTATCACTGTTGCGATCAGCACGATTTGAACAGTTTATTACAGCACAAAAGTTCACCATTGTTAGAAGTTAACGAAGCGTTACGCAGCTGGAGGCTTTGTTTGTACTCCAATATGGCGGATCGCACAAACTGATGACGTCATTGAAATTCGGTCTATATTCGCAATGCATTTGTATACTAGGTAGAGCTGATATTCAACGCAATAAATTTTTTCTTCTTTTGTTTTAGAACTGCTGATGGTGAGCTGAATTCCGCAAGAAGTTCCGTATCTATCACTGGTCAGGTGAAGCCTAAAATGCCATATTCCCTGCTGATAAAGGAAGATCACCCAAGTAAGTCAATAGCTTTTCTTGTTTATCAAAACTACAAAAGGCCACATTGCCCATGAGTATGTATGTCGATACAGCCTTGCATGAATTTGCAGGAAAAAAACCTCCTTATAAATATGCAATTTCGCAAAAAAGATTATCAACAATAAAATTTCGATCATATCTTTTGTGTATTATAAATTGCGTATCTCTTATTTATTTATAATAGAGCCATTTTTGAAAATTGTATGTTGTAATACCAATGCATTGCCCATCCATAGAATTAAGTAAGTTCTTTTTTGCTTAAAGGGAGAAGAAAACTGGAACATTCGCATGCAGAAAGTGCTGTAAGGAGTTTTCCTTCAATTCTAATAGACTAAAGCATGAGAAAATATGTCAGAAAAGATCACAAACGGACAAGAAGACATCTAACCAGTGCAACAAATGTTAGAAAAATTTCTCCAAATTATGGAACAAATTTCGTCACAAAAAATCATGCAGCCAGAAGAAAATATTACAAACTGCGTGCAATATATGCTGCAAACAGTTTTTGAATAACTGGAATAGAATCAGGCATGAGAAAAAATGCGAAAACAATCAAGGTTTCCGTTCAAGTGTCAAGTGTGCATAAATCGATACAGCAGTCCATCAGAATTAGAACAGCATCAGAAAGTTTCAGGGCATATATCAGCAGGATCTAGCAGCCAACCCCCGTGCTGGGCCCGGGATAGAATAGGCCAGACGTATCCCTCTGCGTGACGTAAAAGGCAGTCTTAAAGGGGGCGCCTCGTTTGCCGTGAGCTGCGACCCGTGTCGTTGGAAGAAGGGATCCTGGTGATTGAGTTGACTGCCTACGACGTATCCAGTCTGCAACACATCACTTTGGCCCTGATTTCAACTAGATGGGAGGTCATATGGGCCCGAATATGATCAATCGCATTTGTCGTGCCATGCCCTGGGAACCAACTTTACCTTTCTCTTCCAATCTTTGTATCATTCCGATACTGACCATATGCCCATGAACCCTTATCCACTCTATATAAGCGCTCCCTTGTTGGGCTCCACGGCGGGTGGAGAACACCGGAGATGAATTATGTTCTTTATCTTCTCATGCCCCCCCCGCCCAACTTCAAACCCCAAAGCTTCTCAACATAATTCGAAACGGCCACATGACATCGACTCTGATGACCCATCAGAGAACGAGCTCAGTCAACCGACATCGTTTACTGCTTCTCCGCGCTTCTTGGTAATTCATTCTCAAGAAGAAAGGCAAATGTCCAGTCTTTCTCCATTCGTTATAGAGAAAGTTCTGCATGGCATGGCTGGCGTGCCAAAAAGCACTAAAAAGCTACGATCTGGTGACCTCCTCGTGGAATACACGAACAAAAGGCAAATAGAAAGTCTATTACGCTTAGAAATGTTCCACGACCTGAAGGTAAAAGTGTCATTGCACAGCTCTCTCAATACAAGCAAGGGCGTTGTTCGCTGCCCCGACTTAAGGGGGGTCAGCGAACAAGAGGTCCTTGACAATATGAGGGAGCAGGGTGTAGTGGGAGTCCGCAGAATCAAGATTCGTCGAGACGGCTCCCTGAAGGACACTAATACCTTCGTATTCACCTTTAACACGTCAGTCCTGCCGAAACAGTTGAAAATTGCCTTTCTTCGAGTCTCTGTCGAGCCATACATTCCAAATCCTCTGCGCTGTTATCAGTGCCAGTTATTTGGTCATCATGAAGACAGATGTAAAAAGCAAATGGTATGTGACAACTGTGGTGAAACCAAACACACAACTCATGATAAAGACTGTACAAATACAGCAAAATGTGTGAACTGTTCAGGAAACCACCCCGCCGATTCGCGGCAATGTCAGGCCTGGAACACTGAGAAAGAAATTCTCAAAATCAAGTACACCAGGAACATATCATTTCCAGAAGCGCGGAAAATCGTAGAAAGTTACACAGCAACGCCAGGTAAAAGTTATGCGAGCATCACGAAGACTGCTGGTGTCACGGTATCATGTATTGATGCTTCGACACAAACAGATCCTGTCCTTATCACAGGAGCTCCACAGTCTTCGTCTTATAATGCAGCATCAACCGAAACTTCTACTGAAGCAAAACTTAGTCAAAAAGAAAAAGAACCAGAGGACCATTGGTCCTGTAGCTCACCTGAGTCCATTCATCCTCAGCACTCAAGGGTTGGTAACTCTATAAAGTAAATTGTACAATGTGGCCTAATTTCAACTTTGACTGAGTTGTTAGTCTATAGAAACTTTAAAATGCCATAGCAATGAAACCACGTGGGCAACAATAATAGAAAACAATATTTATGTAGTGGCTAATGTCATGAACATGTATGCAAAGAATCAGCTTCATCCCAATATACAGTTTTTGAGGAAAGATTTTTGAATATTTTTTCAAAAAAATCTATGTTGCCATCATGGCAACTAATCAAATTCGGTGATTTGGACAAAATTAATATGAATATGAATCATAGAGAACTACTCAAGAAACATTTCTGTAGGAAAAAAATCCAAATAGCTGCAGTGAGATAGCAAAAATTGCGGATTACCATTTTTCCCATTATAGGTCAATGGAAACTATAAGTTGCCATAGCAACCTAACTGCAGAAGCAATTGCCATGAAAAACAGCAATTCTATAGAGGCTAGTACTAAGATCGTTTCTGTAAAGTTTGAGCTTTACCGGCCACAGTTTCTGCAAAAACGTCGTTAAATTAACGATATTTTAAAATTTTTGTATTTTTAACCATTCGGTTGCAATGGCAATCAGCCAAATAGCTCAATTTGCATAAATTTGATATGGCTACTCAATGAACATTTCTATAAAAGTTTTGTCAAAATATCTGCAGTGACATAGCAATAAATGCAAATTTTCCATTTTCCCATTATAAGTCAATGGCAACTTTAAGTTGCCATAGCAACCAAACTGCTGGGGCAACTGCCAAGAAAAACTGTATTTTTATAGAGGCTAGTACTAAGATCGTTTCTGTAAAGTTTGAGCTTTACTGGCCACATAGTTTCTGCATAACTGATATTTTAAAATTTTTCTATTTTTAACCATTCGGTTGCAATGGCAATCAGCCAAATAGCTCAATTTGCATAAATTTGATATGGCTGGTTTGGGATTACTCAAGGAACATTTGTATAAAAGTTTTGTCAAAATATCCGCAGTGACATAGCAATAAATGCAAATTTTCCATTTTCCCATTATAAGTCAATGGCAACTTTAAGTTGCCATAGCAACCAAACTGCTGGGGCAATTGCCTAGAAAAAAGTAATTTAATAGAGGGTAGTACCAAGATCCTTTCTGTGAAGTTTGAGCTTTATTGGTTGCATAGTTTCTGAGAAGATGATTTTTGAATATTTTTTCTATTTTTAACCATTCGGTTGCAATGGCAATCAGCCAAATAGCTCAATTTGCATAAATTTGATATGGCTGGTTTGGGACTACTCAAGGAACATTTCTATGAAAGTTTTGTCAAAATATCTGCAGTGACGAAGCAATAAATACAAATTTTCCATTTTCCCATTATAAGTCAATGGCAACTTTAAGTTGCCATAGCAACCAAACTGCAGGAGCAATTGCCAAGAAAAACAGTATTTTTATAGAGGGTAGTACTAAGATCCTTTCTGTGAAGTTTGAGCTTTATTGGTTACATAGTTTCTGAGGAGATGATTTTTGAATATTTTTTTTATTTTTAACCATTCGGTTGCCATGGCAACCAGCCAAATTGTGCAATTAACATAAATTTTATGTGGCTGATAGAGAACTACTCAAGGAACATTTCTGTAAAAGATTTATCAAATTATCTGCAGAGAAATAGCAATAAATGCAAATTTTCAATTTTTCCCATACAAGTCAATGGAAACTTTAAGTTGCCATAGCAACCAAAGTTCAGAAGCGATTTGGATAAAAAACAGTATTATTGGTTCCCCCTGCCTATAGATGCTATATATGAAATTTGGTAACAATGGGCCTTGTAGTTTCAGAGGAGATGTCGTTTGAAAATGTTGACGGACGGACGGACGGACGGACGACGTACGACGGATGCCTGCCTATACTATAAGCTCACCTGTGAGCCTTCGGCTCAGGTGAGCTAAAAATCAGAAAAAGCAGACAGAAAGTTAGTACAAATTGTCCGTGACACACTTGTAAAACACGGAAATACTAACAAGAATACATCAAACAAGCCTCCTGACCCTAAACCAAAGGGAAAGGAGAAACATGTATTTGAATCAGACAGGCTGCCGAAAGGATCTTCTGATCCGATTAAGCAGCATAATAAGTGGTCTGTCTTGGAAGATATGGAGGCAGAGGAATCTCCATCCTGTCTTCCAAAAGGAACACTTAACAGAATACCTACTTCATAAGAATAGATCTAACCATTTCGCTCCATTTGACATAAATCATAATAATGAAAAATAGAATTTTACAGTGGAATTGTCGAGGCTTAAAAGCCAACTATGAAGAAACGTTGCTCCTTCTTAAGGATTATGAGCCTGCTGCTCTGTGTCTTCAAGAAACACATCTAAAAGATACAGAAACATTTCCATTAAAAATTGCCGGGCCGGGTAGCGCAATCGGTAGGGCACCTGACTCGAAAGTCAGAGGTCCTGGGTTCGAATCCCGGTCTGGCCACATACTTTCGTTTCTCCTTCCGCTGATTCAAGAAGGGCAGTTGTCAGTTACTGGCGAAAGTATGTGCACTTAGTACTGGTTAACCGCTTAGGAGGTCTAAGCCTGCCCAGGAATAGTGTGGTTAGGTTAACTGATCGTCCCGACATGACCTTAGTTGTTTACCGTGGACGTTAAACATCAAATCAACCAACCAACCATTAAAAATTACAGCTCTTTCCATACTTTTTCAATAAACAATGTGAGAGCCGCTGGCGGTGTCTCGATCTTTGTTAATAATAATGCTCCTCATAGTCAAATACCTTTACGCACGAATTTACAAGCCGTTGCAGTTAGTATAACTCTCCATCGCGTGGTCACTATTTGTTCTATATATATTCCTCCAAATTTCAGATTATCTCTCAAAGACCTTGATGATCTTGTTCCGCAACTACCTTCTCCCTACATACTATTAGGAGACTTTAATGGTCATAATTTGGGGTTCCAAAGATATTAATTACAAAGGCAGAATAATTGAAAATTTTATTGATAACCATGGACTTTGTCTATATAACACTAAAACTCCTACATATCTTTCGTTTCTCCTTCCGCTGATTCAAGAAGGGCAGTTGTCAGTTACTGGCGAAAGTATGTGCACTTAGTACTGGTTAACCGCTTAGGAGGTCTAAGCCTGCCCAGGAATAGTGTGGTTAGGTTAACTGACCGTCCCGACATGACCTTAGTTGTTTACCGTGGCCATTAAGCATCAAATCAACCAACAAACCAGCCACTGGTTCCTATACTTCTTTAAACCTCGCCATTTGCTATCCCACTCTTCTTTTAGATTATGACTGGAAAGTTCATGATGATCTGTGTGGGAGTGATCACTTTCCAATTTTTCTCAATAACATTGGTCCAGATATTGATGAACCTGTTTCAAGATGGAAAATAAATAAAGCTAACTGGACCCAATTTCAAACCCTTTGTGAAACTCGACTTCTTCAAGACACCCTGCAGGAGGCTGTTGATCCGATTGAGTCATTTGCATCTATTCTTATTAAAATAGCCGAAGAAACTATTCCAAAAACATCAATAAAATCCAAAAAGATCAAAAAGCCATGGTTTACTGATGATTGCAAATCTGCTGTTAAAAAACGAAAAGGAGCGCTGCGGCAATTCAATAATCGTCCAACACATGACAATTTAAATAATTATCGAATTTTCCGTGCAAAAGCTCGTCGAACTATTAAAGAAAGAAAGAAGTCTTGGAAACAATATGTTTCCAAATTAAATTCTCGAAGTATGGGACATGGTTCGTAAAATTCAGGAAAAAGAAAATCTAGCTCACTGGGACACTTAAATGTAAAAAATTCTAAAGTTACTACCAAAAACGATATTTCTAATACCCTTGCTATCCATTACCAGTTTTTGAAACATCTTCCAGACTCTGCTCTTTCGATTCTTTTGAAAACATTCAATGACATTTGGGAAACTGGTAATGTGCCAACGTGTTGGAAAGAAGCTACGATAATCCCTATACCAAAACCTGGAAAAGATAATACGAACCCAAACAATTATCGTCCTATTGCTTTAACGAGCTGCATATGTAAAACATTGGAGCGAATGATCAACGAAAGACTCGTTTGGTACCTTGAAACAAATAATATAATTACCGAATTTCAGAGTGGTTTCAGGCACCAACGCAGTACTAATGATCACTTGGTTAGATTAGGAACTTTTATTCGTGAAGCCTTCATCAAGAAGGAGCACTTAGTTGCTGTCTTCTTTGATTTAGAGAAGGCTTACGATACAACTTGGAAGTATGGTATAATGAATGATCTACATGAAATAGGCCTTAAAGGCCGTTTACCAATATTCGCTCAAAACTTCTTATCTAACAGAGAATTCAAAGTACGAGTAGGTTCAACTTTGTCTGATGTGCACAATCAAGAACAAGGTGTACCACAAGGGAGCATCTTGTCTGTGACTCTTTTCAGTCTTAAAATAAATAATATTGTAAAGTGTCTTAATCCTGGTGTTGACTGTTCGTTATATGTAGATGACTTTTTGATTTCCTATCGGTCAAAAAATATGCATACCATTGAACGTCAACTTCAACAAAATCTTAAGAAAATTCAAACGTGGGCGACTGAAAATGGATTCAAATTCTCTAAGTCTAAGACAGTTTGCATGCATTTCTGTCACCTTCGCAAAACAGATGATGATCCAACCTGGACGGAACCCCTATTCCTGTAGTTGAAGAAAATAAATTTTTGGGTGTTATCTTTGACCGAAAACTCTCGTTTATTCCGCATATTGAACAACTAAAAGCGAAATGTCAAAAGGCGTTGAACCTACTACGAGTTGTTGCCCACACTGACTGGGGAGCAGATCGCAAAGTTTTACTTAATCTTTATAGGACTATTATACGATCCAAACTTGACTATGGTTCAATTATCTATGGATCTGCAAGAAAGTCTTATCTCGAAAGGCTCGATCCAATTCATCATCAGGGACTCAGACTCGCTTTGGGAGTTTTCAGAACTTCTCCCTCGGAGAGTCTCTTAGCAGAGGCAAATGAACCATCACTTTATAACAGACGTCTTAAACTCTCTTTGCAGTATGCCCTTAAATTGAAATCAAATCAATCAAATCCAACGTATGAAACTGTTTTTCGGCCCCAATATAAAACATGATTTGAGAATAAACCAAACATGATTCCTTCCTTTGGCATTAGAATCGCCTCTGAATTTCAAAAAATGAATTTAGATTTAGACAGTAATGAACAGTTCAAAGTTTCAGATGTACCACCTTGGACATTTACTCAGCCACATGTTCGATTTTCTTTGCATAGTGATAAAAATTCTCAAACTGATCATCTTGTGTTTCGAACTAAATTTAATGAATTGCTTTCTGACTTTTCTAACAGGAATTCCGCGGAATGCGGCGTCTCGCCTGCTGGCGCTTTGTCACTCAGCAAAGATGTATGCATGACCCAAGTTTCATGGCTCTAGCCTTTATAGTTTCTGAGTAACAAACCTAAATGCGAAAACTTGACAAAAAATTGCAAAGTCAGTCAACCGCAAAATGTAGGTCAAGACTCAATACAGATGATGACTTTAAGTTCTTCTCTTCCAGATGTATGCATGAACCAAGTTTCATGGCTCTAGCTCTGATAGTGTCTGAGAGACAGACCTAAACGCAAAAACTTGACAAAAAATTGCAACGTCAGCCAACCATAACATGTAGGTCAAGACTCAAAACAGATGATGGTTATGAGATTTACTCTTCCAGATGTAAGCATGAACCAGGTTTCATGGCTCTAGCATTTATAGTTGCTGAGAAAATGACCTAAACCCAAAAACTCTACAAAAAATTGCAAAGTCAGTCAACCGTAAAATGTAGGTCAAGACTCAGTGTTGATGATGGCTTTGAGATCTACTCTTCCAGATGTATGCACGGCCCAAGTTTCATGGCTCTGGCCTTTATAATTTCTGAGAAAATGACCAAAACGCGAAAACTCGACAAAAAATTGAAAAGTTAGTCAACCATAAAATCTAGGTCAAGACTCAACATTGATGATGGCTTTCAGCTGTACTCTTCCAGATGTATGCATGACCAAAGTTTCATGGTTCTAACCCTTATAATTTCTGAGAAAATGACCTAAACGCAAAAACTCGACAAAAAATTGCGAAGTCAGTCAACCGTAAAATCTAGGTCAAGACTCAATATTGATGATGGCTTTTAGCTGTATCCTTCCAGGTGTATGCATGACCCAAGTTTCATGGCTCTAGCCCTTAGGGTTTCTGAGAAAATGACCTAAACGCAAAAACTCGACAAAAAATTGCGAAGTCAGTCAACCATAAAATCTAGGTCAAGACTTAATATTGATGATGGCTTTCAGCTGCACTCTTCCAGATGTATGCATGATCCAAGTTACATGGCTCTAGCCCTTATAGTTTCTGAGAAAATGACCTAAACGCAAAAACTCGACAAAAAATTGCGAAGTCAGTCAACCATAAAATCTAGGTCAAGACTCAATATTGATGATGGCTTTCAGCTGTACCCTTCCAGATGTATGCATGACCCAAGTTTCATGGCTCTAGCCCTTATAGTTTCTGAGAAAATGACCTAAACGCAAAAACTCGACAAAAGTTTACGCCGCCGACGACGACGACGACACCGGAAAAGCAATACATATGTCTCGCCTCTGCTTCGCAGGCGAGACAACTATGAGACTTTATATACTGAAGGTTCAAAGGATGGCGTCACAGCCGCGTCTGCTTGTGTCGCGCCATCCGAAACATACAAATGTAGACTACCTGATAATGCCTCTTTCTTTTCAGTGGAGATTAAAGCTGTTGATTTAGCCTTGGATCACATTGCAGTCTCGGAATACAGATTTTATCATCTATTCTGATTCCCTCTCTGTTCTGCAATCCCTAAATAATCGCCATGTTGAAAACCCTCTTCTTTCGGATATCCTTTTGAAACATAATGACTTAGCTGAGCTGAACAATATTGTATTTTGTTGGCTTCCCAGTCACGTTGGGATAAAAGGCAATGAAAAGGCCGACATTGCTGCAAAATCGGCATTAGCTCTTCATATTTCTGATCTTAAAATTCCTTACACTGATATTAAACCTTGCATAAATACTTATCTTCATGATAAGTGGCAGATATCTTGGAATGCTGCTGTCTTGAATAAACTACATTCTATCAAGCCTTCACTTGGTGAATGGCAACCATCTTAAAGAATTGATCGCAAGGAAGAAGTAACTTTGGCTCGACTTAGAATCGGCCATACTTTTATTACTCATTCGTTTTTGTTGAAAGGTGAGGATCCGCCTTTGTGCATTCCTTGCCAGGAACCTTTTAGTGTTAAACACTTTCTTTTAGATTGCATGGATTTTCGTATTACGCGTGCTAGGTTTTTCCGTGTCAACAGTATGAAACAACTGTTTGACACGGTTGAGCCGGCGAAAATTTTCTCATTTTTGAAAGATTGGCATATATAGTAAAATATAGTTTAGTTAAGTCGCGGTATTTTTACAACAGTTGATTTAAATATGTGTGTACTCATCTCGCTGGTCGAGAGTTCGTTTTATGTTATCAGTCTTAAGCTAGCCGTTGATCGGCGTGTTTTACCACATACCCGACTTGATTCATTTTTATACTGTGCATTCATTTCTGACCTTATGCATATAACACGTATTCTTTTATAGCGTTTTCGGCGCGAAATAGCCCTTTTGGTGCTGATGTGCCGTAAAACCCATATCACTCACTCACTCACTCTAGCAGCCAAAATGAGCAAACGCGGCAAAATAAAGCGGAAAAGGAAGGAAATGCGCCTATCCAATGTAGCAAATGTCAGAAAAATTCTCCAACGCGAGGAATAAATATCGTCATTAAAAAAAAACTGCGGCAATAGGAAACAAGTATAAATTGCATGCGCAATATGTCACAAACAATTTTTGAATAAATGGAATAGAATAAGGCACGAGAAAAAATGCGAAAAAATAGAAGACTTCCTTTCAAATGTCAAGTGTGTACAAACCGAAACAAAGGATCTCAAGAATTAGTACATCATCAGAAATTACAGGACACATAGAAGCTGGAGGAAGTGGCGACGTTAATTCAAATACTAGGTTTAAACAACCACCAGACC
This sequence comes from Ctena decussata, assembly GCA_963989385.1. Taxonomy (NCBI): domain Eukaryota; kingdom Metazoa; phylum Mollusca; class Bivalvia; order Lucinida; family Lucinidae; genus Ctena; species Ctena decussata. The sequence continues at coordinate 12,952,133 of OZ022509.1, forward strand.
AGAGTGAAGATGCTAGCCATTCCGTTAAAAGAAAGGAACTATCAGGAGTTACCTTCCGTCATTGTCTTCAGCGGTTTGAAACTCATGCTAATTTGTACGACCATAGAATGAGAGTTCATAATCAGACAGGTGGAAATGCTGCGTCTCTACAGTCCCTTCCATGGGGTGAAGATGGGAAGCCACCATGGAGAAACGAGGATGGTAGCGATGATGAAAACTGGAAAAGAGCTTATGAGCAGCATCGTTACCTAATCCTGAAGCAGAAGAGAACCGAGAGCGGGATAGGGGCTGTTTACAATTTTCCTGTAAGCGACAACATGAATATGGAACACTTAAATGAACAGATAAACTTCATTTACCGTGAATCTTATCAAGAGCACACTAGTAGGTCACTTAAACCTGCATAACAGCCAAGGTCATAACTTTGTAGTTAAAAAAAATAACAATTATATTTGCATTGCAAACGAAAACTTCAGGTTTCTGGACATTGTAAATTACTTGCAACCGGGGACATCTTACGATCAGTTTCTTGTTACTTTTAATGTTCCTGTCAGAAAATCGTTTTTCCCATACGAATATTTCGACAATATTGTAAAGCTTAAAGAAACGAGTTTGCCACCGTAAGAATGTTTTTATTCCACTTTAAAACAATGCAACGTATTAGAAAGTAGAGTAAGAAATCAATATGAGCGATTAATAAGCACCGAACACAAATCCTCAAAAGAAGCATTAAGCACTTTAGGACTACATTCGGAACCCCCATCTTTAATAAATGAAAGATACGATAAATTATTACGGATATGGGATGAAAAAATATGAAAACGTTCAAGGACTTCTTGCAATATTATTCGGAACTAGACGTTGGACCCATGATATTAGGGATTGAAGCGTTCACGAGGTTTTTTTTTCCTGTCTCATAATATTGACGTGCTCAAAGATCACATATCGATTCCGGGTGTTGCTTGGAAAATGATGTACGATTCTGGAATTCCAAACGGCGCTTCATTTTCTTTGATCGACAAGTTCGATGATGATATGCATGAAACTATTAAGGATAATCTCATTGGAGGAGCTTCTATCATATTTTGCAGAAAACAAAAAGTTGGTGAAACGTTTATTCGAGGTGACACATCCCGTGTATGCCGTTCTATATTGGGATACGATGCCAACAGCCTGTATCTTCACTCACTTTGTCAGGACATGCCGGTTGACTCGTACATTAGGCGGTTAGGTTCTGAAGGATTTCGTCCACGTTTTCACTGTAAGCGTTATAACGCTATGTTTGACTGGATAAATTGGATAAACTTTTCAGAGCATAAACATATTAAACACAAGATGAATAACGGAGAGGAATTTCGAGTGGGACCTTTTGCAGTAGATGGATATGATGCTGATACGAATGAGCTTTATGAATTTATGGGATGTTGGTTTCATGGCTGTAGCTGTAAAGAACATAAGAATAAGAAACTGCAGTTAAAACGGTATACGAAAACAATCTCAAGACTGAGATTTCTACGTAGCCAAGGCTATTAAGTCAACTTCATATGGGAATGGGAATACCGGCGTAAATTGAAAGAAAATGCTGAAATGAAAAAGTTCCTTGTCAATAATCGTCCTATGTTTTATAGACAAAATTTAGATAAAAGTCCTTTTGGAATGACCGAGTTCGATATAGAAGTACCCGAAAGCTGGTATCAGGTTCGATTTAAGCCTGACACCACTGTGTCACCTTACGAGTATTTCGAAGAGATGAGTCCTTTCTTCTGTAGCTCTGAAATCCCGTTTGAAAGTATTGGAAAAATAATGCAGAAGCACCTCGAAGAAAACAACTTGTCTAGGAAACCTAGAAGATTACTAGTTGGCGGGATGAAGGCAGAACGATTATAGCTACTGTCACCTCTATTAAAATGGTACATTGAACATGGGCTCTTAGTCACTAAGATACATCAGGTCGTAGAATATAGCAAAATGTCTTGCTTTACTGAATTTGGTAGGCAGGTTACTGAAGCTCGACGCGAAGGGGATAGTGATTCAACTAAGTAGGTTTTCGCACTCCTTTTCAAATTGATCGGCGATTCCGAGTTCGATGGAACTATTATGAACAAAGAGAAACACAGAACAATTAAATACATGAAGGGTTTCAAACAATCTTGCGAAGCTGTGAACAATCCACACTTTCAGTCATTAACTGAACTAGAAAATGATCTTTTTGAAGCAGAATTTACGAAAAATCGCATAGAAATGTATACGCCCATACAGCTAGGTTACGCAATACTGCAATGGTCAAAATTGCATATGTTGAGTTTCTATTACGATTTAATGGTGAAATACATTGACAGGAAAGATTCCAATATCTAGAAGTTGATACTGATTCTGCATATCTCGCTCTTTCCAGCTTTAACATAAGGGACGTAATAAAGGAAAACATGAGATCGAAGTTTGATAACAATTAATTACAATATTGCAATGATCTCTATGAGCCTACCGTCGGAGTAAATGATGTATGGTTTCCAAGACAGTGCTGTAAACGCCATACTAAATATGATTTACGGACACCAGGACTTATGAACCTTGAAGTTGAGGCGACACAAATGATCAGCCTGAATTCCAAGTCATATGTTGCTTCCTCGGAAAAATCTGGCAAAGTAAAGTATAGTTTAAAAGGAGTGAATAAGAACTATGTTGACCCAACCCCTAATTTTTCCAAAGTGCTTGAAAAATAAAATCCCTCTTATCGCACAAAACCGAGATATCGCTCTTTTATAAAAATAACTTGTATTCATATCAACAAAACAAACAAGCTTTTACCTACTTATACTGCAAACGGAAAGTATGCGGAAACGGTATTGACACTAAACCGCTAGTCATTTGTTTCACCCCAATCAAGAAGGCCAAAGCTGAGTAGCAACCGTGTCTTACATGAATGACGTTGACGAAATGAGTATACCAACATTAACCCCATCTCGCGCATTTATGAGCTCTAAATGACTGAAGGGGTGTTTATGAGAGCTATACAGGGCTGAGCCCGTTGTTGAGAGAGTAAACGAAAGGATGAATATAAATAAGACTCAGCATAGCTTTTGTATGGATTTTATAGCCAAAAAACAAATAAAAATAAACAAATATGTTTATGCTGTGTAATGTATATAAACAAGATATGATATTTACAAGAATACTTAAACGCCATTAATTCTGCGAGTTAAACGCTAAACAGTGACGAGAACGTTAACTGGATTCATGTAGTTTCTGTGGTTACATTAAGCGGCACTTCATGTATAGAAAATACGTGAAATAATAAACTTGTAAAACTGGCAATTCTAATGGCGTTAAGTATATGAGTGATTATATTGTAGGATTGCCCCGGTAAAACCTGTTGTACATATATATATATATTAATGCGTATATTCTAAAAAAATGACTAAAAAATGGCTGTCTTTTTGTGCACATGCTATTCAATCGCACTAATCAATGCTTGCGGATTCATGGTAGGTTAAACGCTGACCTGCTCATCTGGTTGTACCAGGTTCGATTTCCGCTGGAAGCAGAAATATTTTAAAGCTTTAAAGTTGTTCGAGTACATACAGCCTTTCCTTTTTCGCCATCCCATCGTCCTGAAATGACTGAAATACTGTTGAAAAGTAAGTATAATCGCACGTCATCTATTTGTCTCGTGTTTCTCAATAATAAAACATAACCTACAGTTCTTCATCTGGCAGAATATTCGTATTTGATACTGACCATTGATTCTTACAGCTATACAGGTAGAATTTCCGGATAACCTTCGGCAGTTCTCCGAAACTAGACGACAACAGGCGATAATCGCAGGTGTCAAATTAATCCCTAAGGCTAAATACTTTTATCTCCGTCATGATAAAAATTTGAACTTTATGGCTTTAACTGAATTTCATTCCCGAGTCAGTTGATGAAAAATCTAATTTCGGTAGAATGGGTAGGTTTAATACACGAGTCTGTCTTACAACTTTTTGGAGATAATTCTGAAACTATACGATAGAAGACAACTTATATACTGTGATTAAAGGATTAGTTCATTATTTGAGTCTCTATTTCGTATCGTAGGTGAAATTTCAAACCGACCGAACAAACAAACAAACAATATGATTTCTTTAAGTTTGTAATTCGGTGAAAAAATAAAGAAATAAATCAAAGATTATATGAAAGCAACCAGGTGATGAATAAATTAACCCATTAATGCCTGGCGTCCCATATATAGAGCATAGGCAAACAGTGCAGACCACGATCAGACGCAGGAAAACACGGCGTCTTAACAGGCTCTACACTGTTTGCATTACACAACTGGGTATTTCTCCTATAAAAATGATAAGAATAAACTAAACCAGACACCCCTTAACTGACATATGGACCCATTCATTTGATAGGGATAGAACATTCCACTGGGCAAAAATGGGTTAATCAATGAAATAAACAAATGTTCTATAATTGATGTCTTAATTTCAAAGTAAATAAATAAAAGTTCTGTATTTTAATTCCTTCATTTCAACTTAAAACAGTTATTTCAGAGTAGTCCCGGTTGCTCAGTGGGTTAAGCGCTGGCTTACTGATCAAGCAGACCCGGGTTCGAGCACCGCTTGAGGCGAGAATCTTTTATACCGTAAAAGGGGTTCCATTGCACACAGCCTTTCATAATCACTCTGCCGTCGTCTTGAAATGACTGAAATACTGTTGAACAGGACGTAAAATCACAAATCATCCATCCATCGTCAGTTATTTCATGATTTTTTCTACGCGCTCTGACATATAGTTTTGAGTATTATATATTAATCTCCAGCCATTCACACTATTAATTTCAATGTAATAATAAGAAAATAAAAGGTACTTTATCATTCGTTTCATTTACCCCATGTTTGTAAAATCTCGCCATTTATCGAGATAAGACGCGTTATTTGAGCGTTAGGCGCATGGGCGGAAACAATGTGAAAAAAGTCTTTTCCCAAATTGCCTTCGTCGTCTTTAGACAATATGTATTTGACCGCGACAAAGCAAAATATACAAAGTGGCATGTGCGCTAAGCGAAGACTCAGATCAGTCTGGGCATCCGCCAAGTATGATGAGACCCTAAGCTACCTTTTAAGCGCATAGCGGAGACTCTAATAAGAATGGGCGAAGGTCCAGGCGGATCTGAGTCTTTGCTGGTCGCACATGCCACTTTGTTTGTTTTGTCATGTCATGGCACATTTATTGCGACACGGTACTGTGGACGCGTGCCGTGTCATTTGTATTGTTTATTTAACGATGAATACCCCAGATACATAAATCGACAAAGAGTAATAATCGAATTTGAGCCTTGTTGAAGTATTTTCACTTTAAACATATGAGAAAACAAAAACGTGTTAACATGAAGACCGTCTGTGAAAAAAAAGCCAACAAACAAAAATAACCTAACGCTACAAAAGTATACAGTTTTCTGGTTCTTACGACATCTAAAGTCCGCCGAATGTTTATTTTCAAACCCAAACAACAAATAAGCAAAAATAAAGTTCTTCTTATGTACCAAAGCAGGCATCCCTTGCAAAGAAATTGAGAAATAAAAATAAATTAACAAAAAAAGATACTGAAAAATAACATTACAAAAATAAAAAATAAGAAATAAAATAAGAAAAAAATAACAGTAAATAAATTATTAGCTTGTTAATTTAAAGACAACTAGATAATACAATTTCATAAAGTTCATAATAAACAGAAGTAGTAAAACTGTTTTGCTAACATACTACTGATTTTAACGCGAATTCAGACAAATGTTTACAGATACACGGAGAGAGAGAGAGATGGAATGAGACAGAGAGATACATAGTGTGGCTCTTTCCCTCGCAAAAACAATCGTTAATGAGCAACTACCGAGCAAAAGCTAAATTTCGAAACACACCAACATCAATTTACTAATTGGCATTATACAATTATAAGATAATTGTCTTTCAATTCCGCACCAGTGATATAAATTATTTCACTAGTTAAAAGAAGTTTGCCGATCGACATTACGTCTTCATGTAAAGCTAATTAGACCGGATAAAATATGTTTGCATCAATTATTTTTCAGACGCACGGCTTCAATTTTATTCTTAGATCAACAAAACTTTGGTCTACATTATAGGGCAGCTCTGGACCAGAAAATAATAATAATAAAAAAAAATATTCTTTCAACTTTCAGTTTCAAGCAGGCTGGATGCACCTATATTTGCATAATTTAGCTACTTGAAAATTCATTACTACAATATCTAATCATAAATTGTGTATCATACTCTTCATACATATAATCTGCGCCCAAGGCTATTACCTAAAGCCGCGTCGTCTCTCGCCTAAGTTTTGACGGAAACGCACGGAAACGACCGGCATACAAAAATCATTAATTAAAATTTGAACAAATAATGCAAAAAGACCATTTTATCATTTAGCTAGACTAATAAAAACTACATCAGATAAAAATATATTCTTTCTGCTCATCTGATCCATTTGTGATGCATAACATTTTGTATCAATTTGATTCTAAATAAGCGGTCGAATTCGTGTGCCCTAGTTGTTTTGCGGAGATTTTGTTATTTGTTTAATTAAATTATATACCTCTAGATAATCACCCAAAAAAGACCATTTTGTACTAGTGCTAGAATCAAAATTAAAACACGATATTAAAGATGAAGAATTTTACTTTCTGATACCGTTTGTGATGTAAAAATATATTAAGAATAATAAAAGTTATTAAGTGACAATGAAATGTCCCCATATAACCCGTGTATACCAAATTGGTTCACACCTGTAGAAGTACAAGTACGCAGTTTCTTCACTATGCTTGTTTTAATATTCATTTTACTTATTTAATATGGAATCCATTTAATTATTTTATGTTTCCTTTTGGTCCTTCCTTTATTAAATTTTTTCCCGGCACCTCACTCGAACTTGCGCGTACACCACGAAGAAGTAAGTCATTGTCTGCATTTAATCCCGTCTTTGTTATATCATTAATTCAGTTTCTTGCGATGTGAAGTCACCAACTTTCTGCGTTTGCGTCCCTATTTCAACCGCTGTCGTTTAAATCTCATCTTTATGAATCATTTTTTGATATTTATCTTTAGCTAGAACAACAAGTTCTTTAGCCATCGTAGAACGTTTTAACTTGTCGACTGATCGGAATCAGCTTTAACGCAGCTTTTAGAATAATTGTCACTTCAACAGCTCGTCGTGCTAAAAGTTTCTTTTTTTCTTCAAAATTAGTGTTTTTACTCACAATCAAGTACAAAGTGGATTTGCATTTTCTTATCTTTGTCACATCCGCAGGCTTAATGGGGAATGCTTTCTTCAGTCCGTTAAAAATAATTCCAGCAACTACACGACACTGGGCGGCTCGTTTGCCGTGAGCTGCGACCCGTGTCGTTGGAAGAAGGGATCCTGGTGATTGAGTAGACTGCCTACGACGTATCCAGTCTGCAACACATCACTTTGGCCCTGATTTCAACTAGACGGGAGGTCAAATGGGCCCGAATATGATCAATCGGCTTGGTCGTGTCATGCCCTGGGAATCAACTTTACTTTCTCTTCCTATCTTTGTATCGTTCTGATACTGACCATATGCCCATGAACCCTTATTCACATTCTTTTGTCCATTCCTAGAAGGCGGCGGCTGATTGGGCAATCGTGTTGGCATGCTGTCCTATCCGAGTATATCTTTAGTGTATCTCTAGCACTTGGAGTTAAGGATTTCCACTCCATACAAGTGCTCCCTTGTTGGGCTCCGCGGCGGGTGGAGAGCACGGGAGATGAATTATTTTCATTATCTTCTCATGGCCCCCCATCTTCAAACCCCAAAGCTTCTCATAATAATACGAAACGGCCACGTGAAATCGACTCTGATGATCCATCAGAGAATGAGCTTAGTCAGCCCGCAACGTCTGCAGCAACTCCGCGCTTCTTGGTAATTTCATCAAAAGAGGAGAGACAAATGTCGAGCTTATCTCCGTTTGTCATCGAAAAGGCACTTCATGGCATAGCTGGTGTGCCAAAGAGCATAAAGAAACTACGTTCCGGTGACATACTTGTTGAATACGTAAACAAGAAGTCAATTGAAAATCTTTTACGTATTAATAAGTTCTTTGACTTGGAGGTGAACGTCACACTACACAGCTCCCTGAATACCTGCAAGGGCGTTGTTCGCTGCCCCGATTTAAAAGGGGTCAGCGAGCAAGAGATCCTTGTGAATATGAGGGAGCAAGGTGTAGTTGCAGTTCGACGTATAAAAGTTCGCCTAGACGAGACCCTCAAAGACACCAACACGTTTGTTTTCACATTTAACACATCAGTTTTGCCAAAACAAGTTAAAGTTGCCTTTCTCCGTGTCTCCGTTGATGCCTACATTCCAAATCCACTACGATGCTTTCGGTGCCAAGTATCTGGGCATCACGAAGACAGATGCACTAAAGAAACGATATGTGCTAAGTGTGGTCAGCCACAACATTGTGCTGATGAAACAGACTGTAAACGCTCAGCAAAATGTTTTAACTGTAAGGAAGACCACCCCGCCAATTCGTGGAAATGCCAGGCCTGGCACACTGAGAAAGAAATTCTCAAAGTGAAATACACCAGGAACATATCCTTTCCAGAAGCACGGAAAATTGTTGATAGCTACACGGCAGCACCAGGTAAAAGTTATGCAAGCATAACGAAGACTGCTGGTGTCACAGTATCGTTAGTCGATGCTGCAACACAAACAGACCCTGTACTTATCACAGGAGCCCCGCAGTCTTCGTCATACTATGTTGCACCAACCGATACATCTGCCGAAGCAAAACTTACTCAAAAAGAAAAAGAACAAAAAGCAGATAAAAAGTTAGCAGAAATTATTCGTAACACCGTTGCAAAACATGACAAAACTAAACAGAACTCTTCAGACAGGACTCCTGACCCTAAACCACAGGGAAAGGAGAAACCTGTACCTGAATCAGATAGACAGCCGAAAGGATCTAATGATCCGATTAGGCAGCATAATAGGTTGGCCGCCTTGGAGGACATGGATGCGGAGGAATCCCCGTCCTGTCTCCCAAGGGGAACACTTAACAGAATACCTACTTCCTAAGAATAGATCTAATCATTTCGCTCCAAATAATTTCATAATCAGTAATAATGAAAAATAGAATAATACAGTGGAATTGTCGAGGCTTAAAAGCCAACTATGAAGAAACATTGCTCCTCCTTAAGGATTACGAGCCTGCTGCTCTATGTCTTCAAGAAACACATCTAAAAGATACAGATGACATGTCCATCAGAAATTATAGCTCTTTTCATACCTTTTGCACAAATAATGAGAGAGCCGCTGGCGGTGTCTCTATATTTGTCAGTAATAACCCTTCTCATAGTCAGGTACCATTACATACGAATTTACAAGCAGTTGCAGTTAGTATAACTCTCCATCGCGTAGTAACTATTTGTTCTATATATGTTCCTCCCAATTCGAGATTGTCTTTAAAAGAGCTTGATGATCTTGTTCCGCAACTCCCTTCTCCCTTCATATTGTTGGGAGATTTTAATGGTCATAATATTCTTTGGGGTTCCAAAGATATTAATGACAAATGCAGAGTAATTGAAAATTGTATCGACAATCATGGACGTTGTCTGTATAACACTAAAACTCCTACGTATCTCCATCCAGCAACTGGTACATACACTTCTTTAGACCTCTCTATTTGCACTCCCACCCTTCTTTTGGACTATGACTGGAAAGTTCATATGATCTCTGCGGTAGTGATCACCTTCCTGTTTTTCTAAATAACATTGGTCCAGATATTGATGAGCCGGTTTCAAGGTGGAAACTAAATATAGCTAACTGGGCCCAGTTTCAAACTCTTTGTGAAACTCGACTTCTTCAAGACACAGTCCAGGAGGCTGATGATCCGATTGAGTCATTTGCATCTATTCTTATTAATATAGCAGAAGAAACAGTTCCAAAAACATCAACGAAATCAAAAAAGATTAATAAAAAGCCTTGGTTTACAGATGACTGTAAAACTGCTATAAAACAACGTAAAGGAGCACTGCGACAATTCAATAATCGCCCAACACATGATAATTTAAATAATTATCGTGTTTTCCGTGCAAAAGCTCGTCGAACAATTAAAGAATCAAAGAAAAAATCTTGGAAACAGTATGTTTCCAAATTAAATTCTCGAACTTCAATAAAGAAAGTATGGGACATGGTTCGTAAAATTCAGGGAAAAGGAAAATCTAGCTCACTGGGACACTTAAATGTCAATAATTCTAAAGTTACTTCCAAAAAAGATATTTCTAATACTCTCGCTGACGCTTTCTCGAAAAATCCTACTTCTGAAAATTATAGTCCTAAATTCAAGAATATTAAAAAGCAGAAGGAAAAACAGAACCTAAAATTTTCATCCAACAACACAGAAACTTATAATCAATCTTTTTCTCTTCCGGAACTTAAAGATGCTCTTTCAAAGGCTCATGATTCATCTCCGGGGCCTGATGATATCCATTACCAGTTTTTGAAACATCTTCCAGACTCTGCTCTTTCGGTTCTTTTGAAAGCATTTAATGACATTTGGGAAACTGGTAATGTGCCAAAGTCTTGGAAAGAAGCTACGGTAATCCCCATACCAAAACCTGGAAAAGATAATACGAACCCAAACAACTACAGTCCTATTGCTTTAACGAGCTGCATATGTAAAACATTGGAGCGAATGATCAATGAAAGACTCATTTGGTACCTTGTAACAAATAATATTATTACAGAATTTCAGAGTGGTTTCAGGCACCAACGCAGTACTAATGATCACTTGGTTAGGTTAGAAACCTTTATACGTGAAGCCTTCATCAAGAAGGAGCACTTAGTTGCTGTAGGAGCACTTAGTTGCTGTCTTCTTTGATTTAGAGAAGGCTTACGAAACAACTTGGAAGTATGGTATAATGAATGATTTACATGAAATAGGTCTTAAAGGCCGATTGCCACTATTCGTTCAAAACTTCTTATCCAATAGAGAATTCAAAGTACGTGTAGGTTCAACTTTGTCTGAGGCACATGATCAAGAACAAGGTGTGCCTCAAGGTAGTATTTTGTCTGTTACTCTTTTCAGTCTAAAAATAAACAGTCTGTTAAACAGTGTTAAATGTCTTAATCCTGGTGTTGACTGTTCCTTATATGTAGATGACTTTTTGATTTGTTATCGCTCAAAAAATATGCATACTATTGAACGCCAGCTTCAACAAAATCTAAATAAAATTCAAACGTGGGCAACTGAAAATGGATTCAAATTTTCGATATCTAAGACAGTTTGCATGCATTTCTGTCACCTTCGAAAAGCGCATGATGATGCAGTGCTCACCTTGGACGGGAAACCCATTACTGTAGTAAAAGAAAATAAATTTCTAGGGGTTATCTTTGATAAAAAGCTTTCCTTTATTCCACACATTAAACAGCTTAAAGCAAAATGTCAAAAAGCGTTGAACCTACTATGAGTTGTTGCCCATACCGACTGGGGAGCAGATCGTAAAGTTTTACTTAATCTGTATAGAACTATTATACGGTCCAAACTAGACTATGGCTCAATAATATATGGATCCGCTAGAAAATCTTATTTGGAAATGCTCGATCCCATTCATCATCAGGGACTCCGGCTCGCCTTGGGAGCTTTCAGAACTTCTCCCTCGGAGAGTCTTTTAGCAGAGGCAATGAACCATCACTTTATAATAGACGTCTAAAACTCTCCCTGCAGTATGCCCTTAAACTAAAGTCAAATCCATCAAATCCAACGTATGAAACTGTTTTTCGGCCACAATATAAAACATTATTTGAGAATAAACCAAATATGATTCCTTCCTTTGGCATTAGAATCTCTTCAGAATTTGAAAATATGAATTTAGATTTAGACACAATTGAAAAGTTTAAGGTTCCAGATATGTCACCATGGACATTTACTCAGCCACGTGTTTTATTTTCTTTGCATACTGATAAAAAATCTCAAACTGACCCTCTTGTATTTCGAACAAAATTTAATGAACTGCTGTCTGACTTTTCTAAAGATGAGACTTTATATACTGATGATTCAAAGGATGGAGACACAGCTGGCTCTGCTTGTGTTGCTCCATCCGAAACATACAAACGTAGATTACCTGCTAATGCCTCGATTTTTTCAGCGGAGGTCAAAGCTATTGATCTAGCCTTGGATCATATTGAACAGTCTAGGAATACAGATTTTATCATCTTTTCTGATTCCCTTTCTGTTCTGCAATCCCTAAATAATCGCCATATTGAAAATCCTCTTCTTTTAGATATCCTCTTGAAACATAATGACTTAGCTGAGCTAAACAACATTGTATTTTGTTGGCTTCCCAGTCACGTTGGGATTAAAGGCAACGAAAAGGCCGACATGGCCGCAAAATCGGCTTTAACTCTTCATATTTCTGATCTTAAAATTCCTTACACTGATATCAAACCTTGCATAAATACATATCTTCATGATAAGTGGCAGATATCATGGAATGCTGCTGTCTTTAACAAACTTCACACTATCAAGCCTTCACTTGGTGAATGGCAACCATCTTATAGAATTGATCGTAAGGAAGAAGTAACTTTGGCTCGAATCAGAATCAGAATCAGAATTAGATTGCATGGATTTTCGTATTACGCGTGCTAGGTTTTTCCGTGTCAGCAGTATGAAACAACTGTTTGACACGGTTGAACCAGCGAAAATCTTTTCATTTTTGAAAGAGATTGGCATATATAATAAAATATAGTTTAGTTAAGTCGCGGTATTTTTACAACAGTAGATTTAAATTTGTGTTTACTCATCTCGCTGGCCGAGAGTTCGTTTTATGTTATCAGTCTTAAGCTAGCCGTTGATCGGCGTGTTTTACCACATACCCGACTCGATTCATTTTTATACTGTGCATTCATTTCTGACCTTATGCATATGACACGTTTTCGTTTATAGTGTTTTCGGCGCGAAATAGCCCTTTTGGTGCTGATGTGCCGTAAAATCCATATCACTCACTCACTGCATGGCAGCACGTGCTTATCCGTCATAAGGGAGTGGATACTGGAAATTGAACATTTTCACAGAAAGTCTCTTATGTTCTATTGCCGTTTGCTCAATGAGAAAATGATATGTTTTAATGAGGAAACAGGTAATACTGTGCTTTAAATGTAAAATAAGAAAGTTATACAGACATCGTTTTCAGATTCTACACAAGTAATATAATAAACGAGATTTTTTCTCTGCTATGTGGGTATAAATGCGAAGTTATTGATGATAATGAAAGGCTGTGTGCAATGGAACCCGTTTTACGGTAGGTAAGATTCTCGTCCCAAGCGAGACTCGATCCTGGTCATCTAAATCAGAAGGCCAGCGCTGAACCTACAGAGCTACTGGGACTCCTAACTACTTCGTTGTACAACCAAACCTATCTTTATAGGACACCATCTCAAACTTTAGAAGTCACTTTTTGTGTGTGTGCATGTTGCTGATTTTCTTTAAGCTGTATCACGGGAAGGGTGACACGTATTATTGTGAAAAGGATTGACTGTACAAAAGATGCGATCGAGGGAGAAAAACAAGAACAAAGCGACTGATTCAGTTTTAAAGATTTTGTTATTAAACTATCGTAAAATACAAAAATAAAATCTACAAAATCTCCGTCTCTGAAGTCTGAAAAAATAAGAGAAAAGAAATAATAAACAGGTTAAGTACAACAAATGTTCAACACTTTATCGCGGTTTTGAGATTCAAACAGTCTGATCGAACTAAGAAGCACTCGTCCGTCAAAGATCTTGAGCAGCATACATTTATATATATATATATATATATATATATATATATGAAAACAAACAAAATACTCATCTTCCAAAATTGTCTTTCATTTAAGATAAAACACTATTTTATGAACTCACTGCGGATTTATACATATGATTGGCTTCGCGTGAAAAGAGAGTTTGAGGCCAGTGCGTGCAGTAAATACATAGTTTCCGATGTGCATTTTTTTGAAAACCTGTCAGAGACTTTACGGTGTTCGCTTTTTAGATTCCTTAAGATTTTTAACAGAAAGTCTCTGATCAGATTACGTGAATGCGCAAGGCAAAATGAGTATTTACTGTAAGCACATAGCTGAAGCTATCTTTTCATGCGGCAACAAACAATTAAACACAACCCTGCAAATTATAACACCTTAACTACATACTATCAATAAAAAACATCTATGGAAATCTATACATAAACTACTTATTGGCAATAAAAGATCGATAGAAATATGAAAAAAAAAACACATCCTCTAAATATTATCAATAGAATATTTGTATCAAAAGCTTCACATCAACAGCATATTATCAATAAAGCAAAAAAAGAGTCTAAGGAAAAATGCACAAAAACAAAAGCATATATCATCAATACTAATATGTCAGTGGAAAACTACGCACTTTTCCCTTCACCATTTCAGCCTAAACATTTACAGAACTAGGCATGATATTATTTTCAATGGAAAAAAAAACCTACACGTATGAGCTCAAACAATTTAAACAACAAATACCAATAAAATATAATAACAGGACAGCATTTCCCTTTTAGTAGCGTTCTAAAAGCAGCGTTCTAAAACATGTTACAAGCACCATGCGAAAATGTGTCTTTCAGGATATATGTGTACAGCAAATGCCAATAACAGCTTGCGCATCAGTATCTTTGCTGTATGCTCATTTGATATTATAGAATAAGCAAAGACCATAAAGTTAATGATGCGCAGACTGTTATGCGTATATGCTGTTCATAAATATCCTCAAAGATATTTTCTCATGGTGCGCATTCCGTCCCTTGATCAACTAAGTGTACATTAAACGGTCTGGTCTTCTTTTTATTCGTACGCTTCTTCTTATTTGCGATGAAATAATGGTTTTCTCGTCCAGTTTTATTGCGCTGGTTGTGTAAGAGTCCATACTTTTTCTAGCGGCAACTACAAAAAAGTCAAGTTTTTTTTATTGTTTTCTTTTTAAACTTCTTTAATGTGAGCAAGATCACTCAATCTTATCCGTTTACCCGACGAAACCAAAGACGATAATCGTCTTTGGTTATTTCTACCAGTTTTTATCTTTTTTCTGTATTTCACTCCCAAAACTAATACAGCAACTACAAAACATAAAGCAAAGCAACTGGTACTATATTACTGTTTTTTAGCACTTTCCTACAAGCCACTTTTATCGTACTTTCTACAAACCCATATCATTCATTGGTGATCCATAAGAAGAGGTAGAATGTCTTTTACTCAACTTATACAATACTATTACACACACTGACAAAACTGAACCAATAGCATAAAAGAATGAAAATTAAAAAAAAAAATGTCAAGCTCATAATACAATCAAACTTGCACTAAATTATTTGTTTAAACAAAGGTAAAGTATATGTGAACTCAAACTGAGTCTGCTTTATTGTGATATGAAATGTTATTAACTTAAATATTTCACGCATGTATGCACGTGCGCGCACGTGTGTGTGTGTGCGCGCGCATGCACGTGTGTGTGTCATCATAACAGATCCTAAGTACTTATTTAGTGGATGTACAATTAGACCAATTCAACAAAATGTAATAAGACATACTTACCACCCAAGACTGCCACCAGAACTATAAAACCACTGTTACCTGCAAGAAAAGAGGAAATAAAAAACAGTTAAACTTACATGTCTTTCGGTTACTTATATATATATATATATATATATATATATATATATATATATATATATAAACGAAGTATAAAATGACTTCACATGCTCCTTTTTTAACTTTATTTGTCACATAAACAAACGCGTTTCGTTAAACAACTCTTCAGTGTTAAAGTGACATTAAAAATGGCGGCGTTAGCTCTTAGCAACAGTTTATGACGTAACGTCATATGAGTTCTATTCTATTCTATTCAAAATTCTATGACACCATAATGGTGGCAGATGTTTAATATTAATGTAAACTATTTAATGTAGGCTTAAAACATTTGATAAAGTAATTTTCTTTATTTAACCTAGCGGAAGCGCTCTCAGTACTAAGTTTGAAAAACGGAAACATTTGGAATTTCGGCTCCGTGTTACAACATTCATCTAAATGCGCACTTAATGGTATCATTCTTGTCGAGGGGTCTCGTATCTGTTGGGCGTGTATGGTGCGTCTTGTTCTCAGTTTTCCGCCTGTTTGCCCTATGTAGTATTCTCCACACCCATTGCATGTTATTACGTATAAAACGTTTTGTACATCACACGACATATTGTCATTTACATAAAATATTTTCCCTTTGAAATTGTATGAATTTGATTCTATTATATGTTGACACAACGAACAATTGTTCCTACCGCATTTTGTTACTTTAAATCTTTGGGGATTTAATGTTGAACTTTTAAAATTGGCTTTAGTTAATAGTCTTTTTAAACTTGGCGGTTGGCGTTTACTTTTTATGAAATTTGTGTCTTTGAGAGCGTTTCTCATTGTGTTATCATTCATTAAAATTGGTAAGTTATTTTTCATTACACTAAATATCTCTGGATTCTTTGGATTATGTGTGGATACATAAGTTATGATGTCTACGTCTTGTTTAGTTTTAGGGGTGAGGAGTTCGGATCTGGGAATTTTTAAAGCATTTTGTATTCCATTTTGAATTAATTGTTTTGGATAACCGCGACTAATTAATGATGTGGTAAGTTCTTGCAATCTTAAATCTCTAACTTTCTTTTCGGAAACAATAGTGCAAATTCGTCTTGCCAGATTATATGGTATACTTCGTTTCGTGTGACTTGGGTGACATGATGTAAAGTTGAGATATTGTTTTGTATCCGTTTCTTTGTGAAATATATCAGTGCTTAACATATCATTATGCTTTATTATCAATACGTCTAAGAAAGGCAATTTGTATTCATTCATTTCTATCGTAAAATTGATGTCCTTATGTAAGTTATTCAGAATTTGGTGAAAGCTATCGAGTTCGTCATACGATTTTGTCCATAAGATAAAGCAATCGTCGAGGTAACGTTTCCATTTTTCTTTTACATAGTCTGAAAATTGTTGGTCTGATTCTGCCAGTTTTATATATAGTTTTTCTTCCAAGTAGCCAAGGACAAGTGTGGCATATGTTGGAGCACATTTTGTTCCCATGGCTGTTCCCCTAATTTGGTTATAAAATTTTCCGTCGAATTTGAAATTATTATTTTCCAATATTGTTTTAATGCCTTCTAAAATAAATGATTTTGAAAATCGTTTGTGAATTAATTCAGGATATTTATTCAGCCAATGTTCAATTGCTTCGAGCCCAAGTGAATGGGAAATGTTTGTGTAAAGGTTAGTTACATCAAATGAGACCAAAATTGTATTTTTGTGTGTTTTATTCGGTATGTGTGAAAGGAAATCTATGTCGTCTCGTACATAACTTTTAATGTGCTTTACAAATGGTTTCAATAAAATGTCAATGAGGTTACTTAGTCTATGTGTCTCACAGACGGGACCTGCTATAATTGGTCTAAACTTTAAATCCATTGGATCAGTAAGCTCTAAAACGTCTGTGTTTGTTTTAAAACATTGCTCCTTTATAAGTTTGCTTTTGTGGATTTTAGGAAGTCCATAAAATGAACTTGTCTTTGGTTCAAAGTCAAGTAAATAATTTATTTCGTGTCTTGTTATGTCTTTACTTTCCTTTATCAAAGCTCGTACTTTTTTAAAAGTTGTTTTTGAGCAGTCGTCCTTAGTTAATTTATAAAAGGTATCATCCTTTAGCATTTCAAGCATTTTGCTTTTATAGTATTCTATGTTCATTATTACTATTCCACCCCCCTTGTCTGCTTCTTTAATTATAATTGATGAATCATTTTGTAACTTGTCAATACATTTGCGTTCTTTAAGGTTAATATTAAATTTGGAAGAGGTAAATGATTTCGAGGAAGGAAATTGTTTGTTGGTAGAAATGAATTGTTCGAGTGCTGAATTTCGGCCCTTTGGAGGTTCAAATGAACTTTTATTTCTTACTATTGAATCATCCTGTTCATATTCGTTTTCGTAAAAGTATTCTTTTAACCTTAATTTTCTATGAAATTCATCCATATCGTTCTGTAACTCTGGTATATTTTGTTTTTCGGGAGTTGGGGTGAATTTTAGACCCCTCGACAAGATAGATATTTCATCTTGTGTCAGTTTCCTATTTGATAAATTGAATATTTTAACAAAACTTTTTTTACCTTCCGCTAGGTTATTGTACTGTCGCTGTCGCTCAGCTCCAAAAAAATGTTTTCATTATTTGAAAGTTGCTGTGCATAAGTGTTGCGCTGTCTTTGAGGAAAGCTTGGTTGTCCCAAGGGTATGTCTGTATTTTGTTGTCCTATTTCTGCATTCCTGCGTCGTGGTCTTCTGCGTTCCGGTCTGTAGCTCGGTCCTTGGTTGACTATCTGTTTAGGTATTGTTTGATACTGTCCCCGCGGTGTTGTCTCGTTAGTTGGAGTGGTGTCGCTCACTGTTTTAAAAAACGGATTTTCGTCCCTGAATTCTTTTTGAAAGTCTGTTTCATATTGAAGCATCCATTTTTCATTCCTTTTCCATCTCTTGTTTGAAATGTTCTCATTTCGCGTGGTCTCATTTGTCCACATACTTATCAAAACATCTCTTGTTTCTCCCCTGCTCTTTTCCTTTATAAAGTCGGTCATTTCCTTGTCGATTTCTTCGAACCTTTGTTTGCACTGCTCTGCTCGCAACTTTTTCAGTTCTATCTCTGCTTTGTAATCGTTCTTTGCGGCGCTTGCTCGGATTGCCATTTGGTTCTCTTGTTCATTGATAAATTTCTTCCTTTGCAAATATCTGGGGACAATTATATTGTCCATCTGAAACCACTTTTCATAGGTCTGATGTTGCCCTGAGTTTTTAGTCATGTTCCAAAATGCGTCCCTGCGTTTTTTCAATTTGAATTCCCATTTACTTGCCCAAAGTGTCCTAAATTTGGTGGCATCATCTTCTGCCTGTACCGTTCTATTTTTATTGAGTGTCTCCGTATTCTGTTCTCTCGTAGCCGAAATGTTTGAGGATAAATCAGTTAGTACTTGCGTCATTTCGTTGAGAGTTGGTTGGATAGTTTCATTATTTGGTCGTCTTACTTGAGCGTTGTTCTCTTTTATAGCAACGGTCAAAGTTTCTATTGCAGTCAAAATAAGTGAAAGTTTTTTACTTATCTCGTTTAATTTCCTTGATTCTCGCTGTTCTAGTCCTTGTGGTGGTTGTGAAGGCGATGACGAAATATCTGTGCTACTTGTTGACGTAGACGCCTCATCTTCTTGGTCGCCGCCTTTTCCTTTTCTGGGCATGTTCCGTCCTTTGTGCCGGATTTACACGGATTTGAAATAAGGAAAGGACGCGGCACAAGATGAGAATATAAACGACGTATAAAATGACTTCACATGCTCCTTTTTTAACTTTATTTGTCACATAAACAAACGCGTTTCGTTAAACAACTCTTCAGTGTTAAAGTGACATTAAAAATGGCGGCGTTAGCTCTTAGCAACAGTTTATGACGTAACGTCATATGAGTTCTATTCTATTCTATTCAAAATTCTATGACACCATAATGGTGGCAGATGTTTAATATTAATGTAAACTATTTAATGTAGGCTTAAAACATTTGATAAAGTAATTTTCTTTATTTATATATATATATATATATATATATAGCTGTTTTATAATTGAAAGAAATCAGCATAATATTACTGGTTCTGTTTACAAGATCAATTCGAGTATTCTTAATAAAGTCTACATAATTTCCAATTTGTCGCCCCGTGCTGGTCCCGGGATAGAATAGGCCAGACGTATCCCTCTGCGTGACGTAAAAGGCAGTCTAAAAGGGGGCGGCTCGTTTGCCGTGAGTTGCGACCCGTGTCGTTGGAAGAAGGGATCCTGGTGATTGAGTAGACTGCCTGCGACGCAGTCAGTCTGCAACACATCACTTTGGCCCGGATTTCAACTAGACGGGAGGTCATATGGGCCCGAATATGATCAATCGGCTTGGTCGTGGCTTGCCCTGGCAATCAACATTTACTTTCTCTTCCTATCTTTGTATCATTCTGATACTGACCATGTGCCCATGAATCCTTTTTCTCATCTTGTTCCATTCCTAGAAGGCGGCGGCTGATGGGTCAATCGTGTAGGAATTCTGTCCTATCCGAGTATATCTTCAGTGTATCTCTAGCACTTGGTTGGTTGATTTGATGCTTAACGTCCACGGTAAACAACTAAGGTCATGTCTAGCACTTGGAGTTTAGGATATCCACTCTATGTAAGTGCTCCCTTGTTGGGCTGGACGGCGGGTGGAGAGCACCGGAGATGAATCATTTTCTTTATCTTCTCATGCCCCCCCCCCGAACTTCAAACCCCAAAGCTTCTCAAACGGCCACGTGACACTGACTCTGATGACCCATCAGAGAATGAACTTAGTCAATCCGCCACGTCTGTACCAATTCCGCGCTTCTTAGTTATCTCATCGAAAGAAGAAAGACAAATGTCGAGCTTGTCTCCATTTGTCATCGAAAAAGCGCTTCATGGCATCGCTGGTGTGCCAAAGAGCATAAAGAAGCTACGCTCAGGTGACCTTCTGGTCGAATACGTTAACAAGAAATCAATAGAAAATCTGTTACGTATCAACAAATTTTTCGACCTAGAAGTGAAAGTCGCACTGCACAGCTCCCTCAATACTTGCAAGGGCGTTGTTCGCTGCCCCGATTTAAAAGGGGTCAGCGATCAAGAGATCCTTGAAAATATGAGGGAGCAAGGTGTAGTTGGAGTCCGCCGTATTAAAGTTCGTCGAGATGAGACGCTTAAAGACACCAACACTTTCGTATTCACCTTTAACACATCAGTTTTGCCCAAACAATTACAAGTCGCATTTCTTCGTGTCTCCGTTGATCCCTACATTCCAAATCCACTGCGATGTTATCGGTGCCAAGTATTTGGGCATCACGAAGACAGATGCAGAAAGGAAACGATATGTGCTAACTGTGGTCAGCCGCAGCATTGTGGGGATGAAACAGATTGTAAACGTCAAGCGATATGTTTCAACTGTAAGGAAGACCACCCCGCCAATTCGCGGAAATGCCAGGCCTGGCACACTGAGAAAGAAATTCTCAAAGTCAAGTACACCAGGAATATATCGTTTCCAGAAGCGCGCAAAATCGTTGACAGCTACACGGCAGCACCAGGTAAAAGTTATGCTAGCATTACGAAGACTGCTGGTGTCACGGTATCAGTAGTCGATGCTACGACACAAACAGACCCTGTACTTATCACAGGAGCCCCCCAGTCTTCGTCTTACAATGTTACAGCAACTGAAGCATCTGCCGTAGCAACACGAGACTCGTCGGAAAGATTAAGTCAGAAAGAAAAAGAAAATACAACAAAAAGCAGACAGGAAATTACAAAAGATTGTTCACGACACGCTTAGAACAAACAAGAACTCTTTTCCTTGGAAATGCTTGATCCCATTCATCATCAGGGACTCCGGCTCGCCTTGGGAGCTTTCAGAACTTCTCCCTCGGAGAGTCTTTTAGCAGAGGCAAATGAACCATCACTTTATAATAGACGTCTAAAACTCTCCCTGCAGTATGCCCTTAAACTAAAGTCAAATCCAACGTATGAAACTGTTTTTCGGCCACGATATAAAACATTATTTGAGAATAAACCAAATATGATTCCTTTCTTTGGCATTAGAATCTTTTCAGAATTTGAAAATATGAATTTAGATTTAGACATAATTGAACAGTTTAAGGTTCCAGATGTACAACCATGGACATTTACTCAGTCACGTGTTTTTTTTTCTTTGCATACTGATAACAAATCTCAAACTGACCCTCTTGTATTTCGAACAAAATTTAATGAACTGCTGTCTGACTTTTCTAAAGATGAGACTTTATATACTGATGGTTCAAAGGATGAAGACACAGCTGGCTCTGCTTGTGTTGCTCCATCCGAAACATACAAACGTAGATTACCTGCTAATGCCTCAATTTTTTCAGCGGAGATCAAAGCTATTGATTTAGCCTTGGATCATATTGAACAGTCTAGGAATACAGATTTTATCATCTTTTCTGATTCCCTTTCTGTTCTGCTATCCCTAAATAATCGCCATATTGAAAATCCTCCTTTTAGATATCCTCTTGAAACATAATGACTAAGCTGAGCTAAACAACATTGTATTTTGTTGGCTTCCCAGTCACGTTGGTAAAGGCAACGAAAAAGCCGACATGGCCGCAAAATCGGCTTTAACTCTTCATATTTCTGATCTTAAAATTCCTTACACTGATATCAAACCTTGCATACATACATATCTTCATGATAAAGGGCAGATATCATGGAATGCTGCTGTCTTTAACATAACAAACTTCACTCTGTCAAGCCTTCACTTGGTGAATGGCAACCATCTTTTAGAATTGATCGTAAGGAAGAAGTAACTTTGGCTCGAATCAGAATCGGCCATACTTAAACATTTCCTTTTAGATTGCATGGATTTTCGTATTACGCGTGCTAGGTTCCTCCGTGCCAACAGTATGAAACAACTGTTTGACACGGTTGAACCAGCGAAAATCTTTTCATTTTTGAAAGAGATTGGCATATATAGTAAAATATAGTTTAGTTCAGTCGAGGTATTTTTACAACAGTAGATTTAAATTTGTGTTTACTCATCTCGCTGGCCGAGAGTTCGTTTCATGTTATCAGTCTTAAGCTTGCCGTTGATCGGCACAGTAGGCTCTAAGCAATCTCAATTGGTCTGAGCTTACTTTTTCAGAAATATTCCTTGAGTGGTCTTCAATCAGCCCTATATTTTTTTCTGCACAGTGCTCATTTCGATCAGTTGCCATGGCAACCAAAAAGAAAAAATCCTTTGAAAATGATTCTTTTGTTTTCGTTGTCACGGCAATCAAATGTGGACAATAGCTATGTATTTTGTAATCAATTCAAAAGACTCAGACTGGGAGTTTGTATTTTGTATTAGCCGGTACAATTTTAAGCCTATACAAATGTGATAGCAATCTGGTGAGCTTTGTGGCCCGTGGGCCTCTTGTTTAAGGAAATGTTATCTGTGTCTTTTTATATGTGTTTCTTGAAGACATAGAGCAGCAGGCTCATAATCCTGAAGGAGGAGCAATGTTTCTTCATAGTTGGCTTTTAAGCCTCGACCATTCCACTGTATTATTCTATTTTTCATTATTACTGATTATGAAAATATTTGGAGCGAAATGGTTAGATCTATTCTTAGAAAGTAGGTATTCTGTTAAGTGTTCCCCTTGGGAGACAGTATGGAGATAATGCCCCTCATAGTCAAATACCTTTACAAATTACAAGCCGTTGCAGTTAGTATTACTCTCCATCGTGTCGTTACAATTTGTTCTATATATATTCCTCCTAATTCGCGATTATCTCTCAAAGACCTTGATGATCTTGTTCCGCAACTGCCTTCTCCTTACATATTATTGGGTGATTTTAATGGTCATAATATCCTTTGGGGTTCCAAAGATATTAATGACAAAGGCAGAATACATGAAACCTTTATTGATAACCACGGACTTTGTCTATATAACACTAAAACTCCTATACATCTACATTCAGCCACTGGTTCATACACTTCTTTAGACCTTGCCATTTGCTATCCCACTCTTCTTTTAGATTATGACTGGAAAGTTCATGATGATCTCTGTGGGAGTGATCACTTTCCAATTTTTCTAAATAATATTGGTCCAGATATTGATTAACTTGAGGTTAAGTTCACAGGATACTCAGGTGAGCGATCTCCAGGGTCATCATGGCCCTCTTGTTTTCTAACAGTATCTTATAGTAGACAACATCGGTATGCTTGAGGATCATGTAGTATTCCATGGTTCAGCACAAACAATACAAGAAACAGAGACAGCCATCGCAATTGATAGTTGGTTGGTTGTTTTGGGTTTAACTGCCCTTTGAGACAGTATTTCAGTCTATACCGAGCCGTCTCCCAAAGAGAGGGAGAAAGAGCTGATAGACGAGAGAAAATGTCAAAACAACCCCAACCCGCAGCTACTGCAAGCACAGTAAGCCCTTGCCCTACTACTATTCAAATATGTAGGACGCCCCGGAACGGGAAGTTACACGCAGCACATTTGCAACACCCAATCACCCCCGCCATTAATGGTGTTACTGCACATAGATGCCGTAAAATACCAGACTGTGCATCTGAGTGATTCACCAGGCAGCGGTACTTGAAATGGCCTTCTGCCGATGGGAAAGACAAGTGTCAGAAACTCGGGTGTATTTTTGTACATGTAGGACATCCAATCAGCGAAGAGAAACACCTAAAATGGCCTTATGCCGATGGGAAAGACAAGTATAAGAAACTCGGATGTTTCTTTGTACATGTCGGACATCCAATCAGCGAAGAGAAACACCTAAAATGGCCTTCTGCCGATGGGGAAGACAAGTATAAGAAACTCGGATGTTTCTTTGTACATGTCGGACACCCAATCAGCGAAAAGAAACACCTAAAATGGAGAATGTAATTTTGTCAGGAAAGACATTTAGTCACCCAGACCAGATATCTCGGATGTTTCTTTGTACATGTCGGACATCCAATCAGCGAACAGAAACTTCTAAAATGGAGAACGTAATTTTGTCAGGAAAGACATTTAGTCACCCAGACCAGATATCTCTACGGAACTTTTTAGCAATGTGTATAAATTCCCTACAATCTGTCGCATGTAACAAAGGTTGCTCTCTCTTACCTCGTTTTGGAGTTAGATCCCTTTACTAAGTTTTAGTCTAGTTTTATGTCTATCCCTTTAATAAGTTTTAGTCTAGTTTTATGTCTAACTTGGTTACTGTTGCCAGGCAGCGATACTTCAAATGGCCTTCTGCCGATGGGAAAGACAAGTGTAAGAAACTCGGGTGTTTTTTTGTACATGTAGGACATCCAATCAGCGAAGAGAAACACCTAAAATGGCCTTCTGCCGATGGGAAAGACAAGTATAAGAAACTCGGATGTTTCTTTGTACATGTCGGACACCCAATCAGCGAAGAGAAACACCTAAAATGGAGAATGTAATTTTGTCAGGAAAGACATTTAGTCACCTAGACCAGATATCTCGGATGTTTCTTTGTACATGTCGGACATCCAATCGGCGAAGAGAAACTCCTAAAATGGAGAATGTAATTTTGTCAGGTAAGACATTTAGTCACCCAGACCAGATATCTCTACGAAACTTTTTAGGAATTTGTATGAATTCCCGACAATCTGTCGCATATAACAAAGGTTGATCTCCCTTACCTCGTTTTGGAGTTACATCCCTTTACTTAGTTTTAGTCTATTTTTATGTCTATCCCTTTAATAAGTTTTAGTCTAGTTTTATGTCTAACTTGTTACTATTGCCAGGCAGCGATACTTCAAATGGCCTTCTGCCGCAGGGAAAGACAAGTGTAAGAAACTCGGGTGTTTTTTTGTACATGTAGGACATCCAATCAGCGAAGAGAAACACCTAAAATGGAGAATGTAATTTTGTCAGGAAAGACATTTAGTCACCTAGACCAGATATCTCGGATGTTTCTTTGTACATGTCGGACATCCAATCGGCGAAGAGAAACTCCTAAAATGGAGAATGTAATTTTGTCAGGTAAGACATTTAGTCACCCAGACCAGATATCTCTACGAAACTTTTTAGGAATTTGTATGAATTCTCGACAATCTGTCGCATATAACAAAGGTTGATCTCCCTTACCTCGTTTTGGAGTTACATCCCTTTACTAAGTTTTAGTCTATTTTTATGTCTATCCCTTTAATAAGTTTTAGTCTAGTTTTATGTCTAACTTGTTACTATTGCCAGGCAGCGATACTTCAAATGGCCTTCTGCCGCAGGGAAAGACAAGTGTAAGAAACTCGGGTGTTTTTTTGTACATGTAGGACATCCAATCAGCGAAGAGAAACACCTAAAATGGCCTCTGCCGATGAAAAAGACAAGTATAAGAAACTCGGATGTTTCTTTGTACATGTCGGACATCCAATCAGCGAAGAGAAACACCCAAAATGGAGAATGTATTTTTGTCAGGAAAGACATTTAGTCACCCAAACCAAATATCTCGGATGTTTCTTTGTAAATGTCGGACATCCAATCAGCGAAGAGAAACTCCTAAAATGGAGAATGTAATTTTGTCAGGTAAGACATTTAGTCACCCAGACCAGATATCTCTACGAAACTTTTTAGCAATATGTATGAATTTCCGACAATCTGTCGCATATAACAAAGGATGCTCTCCCTTACCTCGTTTTGGAGTTACATCCCTTTACTAAGTTTTTGTCTAGTTTAATGTCTATCCCTTTAATAAGTTTTAGTCTAGTTTTATGTCTAACTTGGTTACTGTTGCCAGGCAGCGATACTTCAAATGGCCTTCTGCCGATGGGAAAGACAAGTGTAAGAAACTCGGGTGTTTTTTTGTACATGTAGGACATCCAATCAGCGAAGAGAAACACCTAAAATGGCCTTCTGCCGATGGGAAAGACAAGTATAAGAAACTCGGATGTTTCTTTGTACATGTCGGACACCCAATCAGCGAAGAGAAACACCTAAAATGGCCTTCTGCCGATGGGGAAGACAAGTATAAGAAACTCGGATGTTTCTTTGTACATGTCGGACACCCAATCAGCGAAAAGAAACACCTAAAATGGCCTTCTGCCGATGTGAAAGACAAGTATAAGAAACTCGGATGTTTCTTTGTACATGTCCGACACCCAATCAGCGAAGAGAAACACCTAAAATGGAGAATGTAATTTTGTCAGGAAAGACATTTAGTCACCCAGACCAGATATCTCGGATGTTTCTTTGTACATGTCGGACATCCAATCGGCGAAGAGAAACTCCTAAAATGGAGAATGTAATTTTGTCAGGTAAGACATTTAGTCACCCAGACCAGATATCTCTACGAAACTTTTTAGCAATGTGTATGAATTCCCGACAATCTGTCGCATATAACAAAGGTTGCTCTCCCTTACCTCGTTTTGGAGTTACATCCCTTTACTAAGTTTTAGTCTAATTTTATGTCTATCCCTTTAATAAGTTTTAGTCTAGTTTTATGTCTAACTTGGTTACTGTTGCCCGGCAGCGATACTTGAAATGGCCTTCTGCCGATGGGAAAGACAAGTGTAAGAAACTCGGGTGTTTTTTTGTACATGTAGGACATCCAATCAGCGAAGAGAAACACCTAAAATGGCCTTCTGCCGATGGGGAAGACAAGTATAAGAAACTCGGATGTTTCTTTGTACATGTCGGACATACAATCAGCGAAGAGAAAGACCTAAAATGGAGAATGTAATTTTATCAGGAAAGACATGTAGTCACCCAGACCAGATATCTCGGATGTTTCTTTGTAAATGTCAGAGATCCAATAAGCGAAGAGAAACTCCTAAAATGGAGAATGTAATTTTGTCAGGAAAGACATTTAGTCACCCTGACCAGATATCTCTACGAAACTTTTTAGCAATGTGTATGAATTCCCGACAATCTGTCGCATATAACAAAGGTTGCTCTCCCTTACCTCGTTTTGGAGTTACATCCCTTTACAATGTTCTAGTCTAGTTTTATGTCTATCCCTTTAGTAAGTTTTAGTCTAGTTTTATGTCTAACTTGGTTACTGTTGCCGTGCAGCGATACTTCAAATGGCCTTCTGCCGATTGGAAAGACAAGTGTAAGAAACTCGGGTGTTTTTTTAGTACATGTAGGACATCCAATCAGCGAAGAGAAACACATAAAATAGAATGTAATTTTCACGTCAGGAAAGACATTTAGTCACCCAGAGTCTTGTGCTGTCTAACCGTTGCCGATATCTCAACAAAACTTTTAAGCAATATGTATGAATACCCGACAAGAAAGAAAGTGTAAGAAACTCGGGTGTTTTTTTGTACATGTAGGACATCCAATCAGCGAAGAGAAACACCTAAAATGGCCTTCTGCCGATGGGAAAGACAAGTATAAGTGAGTGATATGGATTTTACGGCACATCAGCACCAAAAGGGCTATTTCGCGCCGAAAACGCTATAAACGAAAACGTGTTATATGCATTACTTCAGAAATGAATGCACAGTATAAAAATGAATCGAATCGGGTATGTGGTAAAACACGCCGATCAACGGCTAGCATAAGACTGATAACATAAAACGAACTCTCGGCCAGCGAGATGAGTAAACACAAATTTAAATCTACTGTTGTAAAAATACCGCGACTTAACTAAACTATATTTCACTATATATGCCAATCTCTTTCAAAAATGAAAAGATTTTCGCTGGTTCAACCGTGTCAAACAGTTGTTTCATACTGTTGACACGGAGAAACCTAGCACGCGTAATACGAAAATCCATGCAATCTAAAAGAAAATGTTACACTAAAATGTTCCTGGCAAGGAATGCACAAAGGCGGATCCTCACCTTTCAACAGAAACGAATGAGTAATAAAAGTATGGCCGATTCTGATTCGGGCCAAAGTTACTTCTTCCTTACGATCAATTCTATAAGATGGTTGCCATTCACCAAGTGAAGGCTTGATAGAGTGAAGTTTCTTAAAGACAGCAGCATTCCATGATATCTGCCACTTATCATGAAGATATGCAAGGTTTGATATCAGTGTAAGGAATTTTAAGATCAGAAATATGAAGAGTTAAAGCCGATTTTGTGGCAATGTCGGCCTTTTCGTTGCCTTTAATCCCAACGTGACTGGGAAGCCATCAAAATACAATGTTGTTTAGTTCAGCTAAGTCATTATGTTTCAAGAGGATATCTAACGGTAGAGGATTTTCAATATGGCGATTATGTAGGGATTGCAGAACAGAAAGGGATCAATAAAGATGATAAAATCTGTATCCCTAGACTGTTCAATATGATCCAAGGCTAAATCAATAGCTTTGTTCTCCGCTGAAAAAATTGAGTCATTAGCAGGTAATCTACGTTTGTATGTTTCGGATGGAGCAACACTCCATCCTTTAAACCATCAGTATATAAAGTCTCATAGTTAGAAAAGTCAGACAGCAGTTCATTAAATTTAGTTCGAAATACAAGAGGGTCAGTTTGAGATTTTTATCAGTATGCAAAGAAAATAAAACACGTGGCTGAGTAAATGTCCATGGTGGCACATCTGGAACCTTAAACTGTTCAATTGTGTCTAAATCTAAATTCATATTTTCAAAATTTGAAGAGATTCGAATGCCAAAGGAAGGAATCATATTTGGTTTATTCTCAAATAATGTTTTATATTGTGGCCGAAAAACAGTTTCATACGTTGGATTTGACTTTAGTTTAAGGGCATACTGCATAATTTTGTCAGGAAAGACATTGAGTCACCCAGACCAGATATCTCGGATGTTTCTTTGTAAATGTCGGACATCCAATAAGCTAAGAGAAACTCCTAAAATGGAGAATGTAATTTTGTCAGGAAAGACATTTAGTCACCCAGACCAGATATCTCTACGAAACTCTTTAGCAATGTGTATGAATTCCCGACAATCTGTCGCATATAACAAAGGTTGCTCTCCCTTACCTCGTTTTGGAGTTACATCCCTTTACAATGTTCTAGTCTAGTTTTATGTCTATCCCTTTAATAAGTTTTAGTCTAGTTTTATGTCTAACTTGGTTACTGTTGCCAGGCAGCGATACTTCAAATGGCCTTCTGCCGATGGGAAATACAAGTGTAAGAAACTCGGGTGTTTTTTTGTACATGTAGGACATCCAATCAGCGAAGAGAAACACCTAAAATGGCCTTCTGCCGATGGGAATTGACAAGTATAAGAAACTCGGATGTTTCTTTGTACATGTCCGACATCCAATCAGCGAAGAGAAACACCTAAAATGGAGAATGTAATTTTGTCAGGAAAGACATTTAGTCACCCAGACCAGATATCTCGGATGTTTCTTTGTACATGTCGGACATCCAATCAGCGAAGAGAAACGCCTAAAATGGAGAATGTAATTTTGTCAGGAAAGAAATTTAGTCCCCCAGACCAGATATCTCTACGAAACTTTTTAGCAATGTGTATGAATTCCCGACAATCTGTCGCATATAACAAAGGTTGCTCTGCCTTACCTCGTTTTGGAGTTACATCCCTTTACTAAGTTTTAGTCTAGTTTTATGTCTATCCCTTTAATAAGTTTTAGTCTAGTTTCATGTCTAACTTGGTTACTGTTGCCAGGCAGCGATACTTCAAATGGCCTTCTGCCGACTGGAAAGACAAGTGTAAGAAACTCGGGTGTTTTTTTAGTACATGTAGGACATCCAATCAGCGAAGAGAAACACATAAAATAGAATGTAATTTTCACGTCAGGAAAGACATTTAGTCACCCAGAGTCTTGTGCTGTCTAACCGTTGCCGATATCTTAACAAAACTTTTAAGCAATATGTATGAATACCCGACAATCTGTCGCATTTAACAAAGGTTGCCCTCCCTTACCTCGATGTGGAGTGATATCCCTTTGGTAAGTGTGTTTAGTCTAGTTTTATGTATAACTTGGTAACTGTTGGGAATATCTCGGTGAAACTTCATAGCAATATGAATAACTTCAAGTTATGAATTATCACCCTTGTTTGGATTTAGCATTTCTCAAGTTCTGAGCTGTTCCACTGTGTTAAATATATTAATAGAGATGCAGTCATTAATTTAAGAGTTGTTGCCCCTGTTTGTCTCCTGTCCATCCTTCTGTAAACAGTCTTGTTCATTCTGCAACGCATTAACTGCCTGTAATGGATTTTTCTTTAGGAAAGTGTAGTAAGTGATATGGGTTTTACGGCACATCAGCACAAAAAGGCTATTTCGCGAAAAAAAAAATTAAAAAAATAATGTTTTACATGCATCAGGGCAGAAAAGAACGACGACGACGACACCGGAAAAGCAATACCTATGTCCCGCTTCTACTTCGCAGGCGAGACAAACAAGAATTCCGCGGAATGCTATGTCGCACCTGTATTGGGCTTCCACAGTACTATAAATAAAAAGAATGTGTATGAGAAATGGACAAAAATGCTAGGGTCAACACAATTTTGTATATAAAATTTTACTAAGTCAGAAGAGCATAAAATATAGACCACGGGTAGGAATAACTGCAACATCCCTCATGAACACTCCAAAGAGAAACTTTACGCCAGGTGTGATGAGTGTAGCTATCATACTTCGAGACAAAAGGACTAAAACGCTAGGACCGACACAATTATCGGTGTAAAATTTTGCGAAGTCAGCAAAGCATTAAAATATGTCAAAAGTAATTAATTGCAACAGCACTCAAGAACATTCTAAGAAAAAACCTGATGCCAGGTTTGATGATTCTAGGTATCATAGTTTGTGAGAAATGGACTTAAACACTAGCATCAACATAATTTTTAGAAAAAAATTTACTTAGTCAGCAGAGCATGAAAACAGGTCAAGGTAAATATAAGAGCAATAGCCCTTGAGAACATTCTCAGAAGTAGCTTTATGCCAGTTTTGATGATTGTAGGTATCATGGTTTGCGAGAAATGAACGTAAACGCTAGGGTCGACGTAATTGTTGGTAGACAGTTTTACGAAGTCAGCAGAGCATGAAATATAGGTCAAGGGTAAAAAAAAATAAGAGGAACAGTCCTCGAGAACATTCTTAGAAGAAGCTTTATGCCAGGTTTGATGATCGTACATATCATAGTTTGCGAGAAATTGACTTAAATGCTACGGTCGACGTAATTGTTGATGGAGTTTTCCGAAGTCAGCAGATCATAAAATATGGGTCAAGGGTATAAAATAAGAGCAACAGCCCTCGAGAACATTCTTAGAAGCAGCTTTATGCCAGGTTTGATGATTGTAGGTATCATAGTTTGCAAGAACTGGACTTAACACTAGGGTCGACGTAATTGTTGACGGACGGACGTGGACTGACGGACGGAAAAGTGCGACAAAAACGAAGCAGGAATGAAAGTATGGCCGATTCTTAGTCGAGCAAAAGTTACTTCTTCCTTGCGATTAATTCTATAACACGGTTGCCATTCACCGAGTATAGGCTTGATAGAATGTAGTTTGTTAAAAACAGCAGCATTCTATAATATCTGTCACTTATCATGAAGGTTAGTATTTAGGCAAGGTTTAATATCACTGTAAGGAATAGTAAGATCATTGGTTGGTTGGTGGTTGTGGGATTAACGGCCCTTTGAGACAGTAGTTCAGTCTATATCGGGCCGTCTCCCGAAAAGAGGGAAAAGAAGAGAGAAATAATAGACTAGAGAAAAATGTCCAAACAACCCCCGTCCGCACCTACTGCAAGCACAGTAAGCCCTTGCCCTACTACTAATCGAATACGTAGGACGCCCCGGCACTGGAAGTTAAACGCAGCACCTTTGCATCACCCAACAACCCCCTAGTAAGATGAGAAATATGAAGAGCTAAAGCCGATTTTGCAGCAATGTCGGTCTTTTCGTTACCTTTAATCCCAACGTGACTGGGAAGCCAACAGAATACAATGTTTTCAGCTCAGCTAAGTTGTTATATTTCAAGAAGATATCCAGAAGAAGAGGGGTTTCGAAATGGCGATTATTTAGGGATTGAAGAACAGAGAGGAAATCAGAAAAGATGATAAAATCTGTATTCTGAGACTGTTCAATATGAGCCAAAGCTAAATCAATAGCTTTGATATCCGTTGAAAAAATAAGGGGCATTAGCAGGTAATCTGCATTTGTATTTTTTTGATGGAGCAACACAAGCAGAGCCAGCTGTGTCTCCATCCTTTGAACCATCAGTTTACAAATTCTCATAGTTAGAAAAGTCAGAAAGCAGTTCATTAAATTTTGATCGAAATACAAGAGGGTCTGTTTGAGATTTTTTATCAGTATGCACAGAAAATGAAACATGTGGCTGAGTAAATCTCCATGGTGGCACATATGGAACTTAACACTGTTCCATTCTGTTTAAATCTAAATTCATATTTTTAAATTCTGATGAGATTCTTATGCCAAAGGAAGAAATCATATTTGGTTTATTCTTGAATGATGTTTTATATTGTGGCCGAAAATCAGCTTCATACGTAGGATTTGATGGATTTAATTTACGTGAAGGGCATTCTGCATAGCGATGTAAGACATCACTAAGTGATAGTTCATTTGCCTCTGCTAAAATATATTCCGAGGAAGAAGTTCTGAAAGCTCCCAAGGCGAGCAGGAGTCCCTGAGGATCAAGCATTTCCAAGTTAGATTTTCATGCGGATCCATATATTCTTGAGCCATAGTCTAGCTTTGGCCGTATATAATAGTTCTATAAAGATTCAGTAAAAATTCACGATCTGCTCCCCAGTCAATATGAGCAACAGCTCGTAGTATTAGGTTCAAGCTTTTTGACATTTCGCTTTTATCTGTTAATGTGTGGAATAAATGAAAGTTTTTTTATCAAAGATAACCCCTAAAATTTTTTTTTTCTTCTGCTACAGGAACGGATGTTCCGTCCAAGGTGAGCACTAGATCGTCATGCGCTTTTCGAAAATTACAGAAATGCATGCAAACTGTCCTAGATTTTGAAAAATTGAATCCATTTTCAGTCGCCTATGTTTGAATTTTGTTTAGATATCGTTGAAGTTGACGTTCAATAGTATGCATATTAAAAAAAATTCTCTCTATATAAAGAACAGTTTCTTTTAAGACTGAAAAGAGTAACAGATAAAATACTACCTTGAGGCACACCTTTATCTTAATTGTGTGCCTCTGATAAAGTTGAACCTACACTTTAATTCTCTGTTGGATAAGAATTTTGAGCTAATAGAGCCAATCGGCCTATTTCGTGTAAATAATTAATTATACCATTCTTCCAAGTTGTATCGTAATCCTTCTCTATACCAAATAAGACAATCCTTCTTTATATCAAATAAGACAACAACTAAGTGCTCCTTCTTGATGAAGGCTTCACGTATAAAGGTTTCTTATCTAACCAAGTGATCATTGGTACCGCGTTGGTGCCTGAAACCACTTTGAAATTCTGTAATTATTATTTGTTTCAAGGTACCAAACGAGTCTTTCATGATGTTTTACATATGCAGCTTGTTAAAGCAATCAGACATTAGTTGTTTGGGTTCGTATTATCTTTTCCAGGTTTCGGTACAGGAATTATCGTAGCTTCTTTCCAAGACTTTGGTACATCACCAGATTCCCAAATGTCATTAAATGTTTTCAATAAACCGAAAGAGAAGAGTCTGGAAGATGTTTCAAAAACTGGTAATGGATATCATCTGGATCCGGAGCTGGATCATGGGCATTTGAAAGGGAATCTTTAAGTTTCGACAGAGAAAAAGACTGATTATAGGTTACAATGTTGTTAAATGAAAATTTTAGATTTTGTTTTTCCTTTTGTTGTTTTATATTTTTGAATTTCGGACTGTTATTTTCAGAAAAAGAATCTCTCGAAAAATACATCAGCGAGGGTATTAGAAATATCTTTTTTGGAAGTGATTTTAGAATTATTTATATTCAAGTGTCCTAGGGAGGTAGATTTTCCTTTTCCCTGAATCTTACGAACCATGTCCCATACTTTCTTTATTGAAGTTCGAGAATTTAATTTGGAAACGAATTGTTTCCAAGATTTTTTCTTTGATTCTTTAATCGTTCATGACACAACCAACAATGTAATCTGTGTGCCCATGAAGACTCAAATCTGCCTGGATATCCTCTCAGACTGATCAGTCTTCGCTGCGAAGAAACCATCGGTCCTTATCTATCCATTGAGCGTACAGTGATAATTGATCAAGCTGAGCTGAGCCTGCCCTGGTCGCAAAGGCCATGCCATATTGTTATGGTATGCCATATTTCCGTATTATTCATCTGACAATAGTTTAATAACTGTTTTTCCAGGTACCGTCTTCTGCGAGCAGAGAGCATGAAAGTTCTTAGAGAAACAACCAAGAAAGTTTGCGACTTTTGAAGAACAAAACAAATGTTAAACTAATAGATGGGCTGGTAATTGAGAATTGCAAGTTGTATGGTAGGAGAAAAGCTCTGGAGAAAATTAACAGAAGTGAAATGCATCATGATCTACGTGAAATAGATCCTTTTCAAAAGTATGCTAATGCATACAAAGCCAAGGAAGAGGAAATCAGAGAACTGAATGAGCAAATTATACAGAAAGACATGGTAAAAGTTTAGCGGCTTGGGAAAGGTACAATAGATAGCCAGTCAAAAAGGACTATGTTTCATACAAAACTAAACGTGAACTGTTACTCAAGGAAACTGATGTAATTTCGATAAATAGGGAACAAAAAGAGCAGAAAAAAGTGATGAGCATAGTAATAGCGCTGATGATCCAGAAATTATATGTCGGGAATGGATTGTCTGTATACCCACATATTAGTCATATTTTTTATAAAGTACCACCGTCACCCCGTTCAACGACTTTAAGGTGAAGGTAATGGGCATGTTTTAAGTGATGACCAAGGCGCTGTCAGACAAGCTATCCTGTACGCGTGCCACCGATGTGATTTTCGGTGTTTTAGGAGAATCACTGATGGTGACCCTTTTATCGGTCGTTTGCGAAACAGTGAAGGGCAAAAAATCTTTTTATTTCGTTACTACTGAATAAATTTTCTTGAAACGTTGCCTACCTTACTCTGTTACCTATACGAACTCATGCAAGGAAATTCAGAATTTTTCTACTTTTAAATAGAATCTTGCTTTATTAATTCTTACCATTTTCGTCTCTATTTTATGCCATTCTTACACAGGAGGTAACCATGAA
Source organism: Ctena decussata (assembly GCA_963989385.1). Taxonomy (NCBI): domain Eukaryota; kingdom Metazoa; phylum Mollusca; class Bivalvia; order Lucinida; family Lucinidae; genus Ctena; species Ctena decussata. The sequence goes on from OZ022509.1 coordinate 12,987,880, forward strand.
GGTACAACAGCCATTCCTGCTCCTATAGTTACTATAATAATACTAATACTTTAATTCATTCACATATTACCACGTGGTCTGAAATGCTTTCACTGACTGACTACTCATTAAACAAGGCTTTAGCAATAACTGGCCAATCGTTTGAAAAAGATTTTCTTATTTTTTCTCCTTAATAATAGGCAGTAAAGGCCCATGTAAGGGACATTTATTTAAAGTCTGTATAACACTGGCTGGTCCAAAAACTGCACAAATTAAGCATAGGACTTCAAAGATTCGAACATGCAGTTGATCTGAAATTTTTCTATTTAATGATCAAACAAGAGGGCCATAATGGCCCTGGATAGCTCACCTAAGTATCCTGTGAACTTTATCTCAGAGACATCCATACGACAGACAGACAGAGTTTCACAAAGATTTAATGGAAAATGAACTCTTTATTGTGAACCTAAGGTTTTATAAGATTTAACCTAATGACCTAGTTTTTGACCCACATGACCCAATTTCAAACCTGGTCTAGATTTCTTGGATATGAACATTCTGACAAACTTTCATGAATATGGAATCAAAACTGTGCCCTCTAAAGTGTACACACTAATTTTCTAAGGTTTGACCTAGTGTTTGAACCAACGTGACCAAGTTGCACCCTTAGTCCAGTATGAGAGTCCCATCAAGACTGGAACAAAACTGTGTCCCCTGAAGCGTTCAAATTATTTTTCTACGAACTGACCTAGTTTCATGGCCCAGTTTCAAATCTGGTCTAGATTTCATAAAAATAAACATACTGACAAAGTTTCATGTAGACTGGATCATAACTGTGCCCTCTCGAGTGTACACAAGTTTTTTTTTTTATATGATTTGACCTAGTGACCTACGTTTTGACTCCGCAAGACTCAGATTCAAACTTGGCCTAGATTTTATATGGATAAACATTCTGACAAAGTTTCATGAAAATTGGATCATAACTGTGCCCTCCAGAGTGTGCACAAGGTTTTCTAAGATTTGACCTAGTGACCTAGTTGTTGACCCCAAATGACCCAGTTTCAAAGCTGGTCTAGATTTCATTAAGATAAACATTCTGACAAATTTCCATGATGATTGGATCATAACTGTGCCCTCTGTCATTCTAAGAATTATTTATATTTTTAGCTCTGGCGGCCATTTTGTTCAGCGGAGTGGTACCGTTTCCGCAATTTTTGTTCAGGGCCATGAGTCAAACATTTCTGTATTTTTTTTTTTTGAAAATCGATTTTGGTTGGTTGATTTGATGCTTAACGTCCACGGTAAACAACTTAGGTCATGTCGGGAGGTCAGTTAACCTAACCACACTATTCCTGGGCAGGCTTAGACCTCCTAAGCGGTTAACCAGTACTAAGTGCACATACTTTCGCCAGTAACTGACAACTGCCCTTCTTGAATCAGCGGAAGGAGAAACGAAAGTATGTGGCCAGACCGGGATTCGAACCCAGGACCTCTGACTTACGAGTCAGGTGCCCTACCGATTGCGCTACCCGGCCCGCCTTGAAAATCGAGCCATTGGCTTCAGAGACGATGTCGTTTAATCTTTTTTTGTATTTTAGCTCTTGCGGCAATTTTGTTCAGCGGAGTGGAACCGTTTGAGCAATTTTGGTAGAGGGTCTCCTAAGGAATATTTCTGTGAATTTTTTTTAAAATCTGCCAAGTACTTTTGTAGAAGTCGTCACAAGATGCTTTCTCTTTTTAGCTCTGGGGGCTTTATTGTTCAGCGGAGCGGAACCCTTTGAGCAATTTTGGTAAAGGGTCTCTTAAGGAATATTTCTGTGAAATTATTTCAAAATCTGCCCAGTACTTTTGTAGGAAAAGCCGTTAAAAGATTTTTCTATTTTTAGCTCTGGCGGCCATGTTGTTCAGCGGAGCGGAATCGTTTGAGCAATTTTGGTAGAGGGTCTCCTAAGGAACATTTCAGTGAAATTATTCGAAAATTTGCCCTGCAAAGTTGTTAAAGATTTTTCTAATTTTAGCTCCGGCGGCCTATTGTTCAGCAGAGCGGAACCGTTTCAGCAACTTTGGTAGAAGGTCTCCTAAGGAACATTTCTGTGAAAATATTTCAAAATCTGCCCAGCAGTTTTATAGAAGTCGTTTAAAGCTCAGATGATATCATTTTCTCCAATCAAAGAGTCATAATTATGAGAAATTGTATTCCCTTTGTACATGCCGTGTATGTGTGTGTTTGCCTGCTACACTGGTTATATATGGTTATAATGAACTGCAAGATATATAGGCCTTTAATTTATAATGCTTCGCACAAAAATTTGGTGTATTCAGTGCGACACGTTATTATAACTATTATTTTATGCCTGTATATCAAGCAATACAATTGTGTGAGCAGGCCTACAGGGACTGTGCTTTGCTATGATTTTAAACCCCATTCTCATTGTCATTCTCATTATTGTCTCAGTTTGAAGCAGCATTTTATAATGCCGAACACATTGACCTATATATACTAGCCAAAAGTTCTAACCGGTCACTTATATTTTATCGATTTTCTTTAAGGCCCCAAACAATCTTGCAATTTAATTTACATCCCCAAATAGGCAGATGTGTCAGTCAACTTAGCCTATAAACGATTTTACAAAATTCTGAACTTCACATCCTGGATGCGCCGATGAACACAAGTACCCCGGTTTTAAAATTCACAAAATCCAGCATTTCGTGACAATTTGTGAAAAGTCAACTGTAGAAATATCAAATTTACCTGAGCAAAACCACTTCATTACTAAAGAAAATGACTAAAGTACCAGATTTATGCAGAAATGAACACTCTTCCTGCATGACGGTGGCGCTTTGGGTCAAAGTTTTAAAACTTACCTCACCACTCAATGCAAATTCTTGTTAATTTTGAAAATGGGGGAACCCGTATTCATCTGTGCCTCTGGATACAATCTACTGAATATTCCTAAACCTGTTAGTGGCATGGTTTACCGACACATTCGTCTATCTGTGGCTGTAAATTGAACTGTGAGATTGCTAATAGCATTGAAGAAAAATAATAAAAACTAAGTGGCCGGTTAGAACTTTTGACTAGTATATATCTTCCCCAAAGAAACCATAATCGTTTCGTTCATGCTTTTATCTTTGTCTTTCTGTGCAACACGTTATTATAACTATTATTTTATGCCTGTATATCAAGCAATACAATTGTGCGAGCAGGCCTACAGGGACCGTGCTTTGCTATGATTTTAAACCCCATTCTCATTGTCATTCTCGTTATTGTCTCAGTTTGAAGCAGCATTTTATAATGCCGAACACATTGACCTATATATATCTTCCCCAAAGAAACCATAATCGTTTCGTTCATGCTTTTACCCTTGTCTTTGTCTAATTGTGTTCTATTTATTTGTATTTTAAGATACCCATTTCTCATCATTTGTAAAGTTCATCTGATCTTTTAACATAGAGATATCAACAATATATATAACCTACTTTCTGATTGTGTTTATCTGGAACACCATTATAACCATAAATCGTGCTCTACGGCACATGGCGCCAAACTTAAAGATTCACATTTCATCTACATCTGTGTCTTTTCTTTTCTTCAAGACGGCCGATTTCTCTTTCATGGATATGGGTATTCTGGCATAGCAAATATATTACTCGGGGAATTACAAGCATTTTCAATACGGATATCAGCATATTTCTTTGTTTATATCACCGGTGATGATATCTGTGTCTTAGTATTGTTCCTGTCTACATCAGTCAGAGTTTAGTACATGTACATAATGATAAATTTCTACAAAATGGCAAGCTTGCATCTATGCTGTCAATACATGCAGGTTGTTTCGTGAAATTTCGTATTGTATTAAATAACATTCGCAGAAAGGCTTCTAAGACAATAACTGTTTTGGGTTTAACAGTCCTTCGAGGCAGTATTTCAGTCTAAATCGTGGCGTCTCCCAGAGAGTGGGAGAAAGAAATCTTAAAAGAAATGATAGACGAGAGAAAAATTTCCAAACAACCCCCTACTTCAAGCACAGTAGGCCCTTGCTCAACAATGTTCCAAATCAGTAAGTTGGTTGTTTGTTTTGGGTTTAACGGCCCTTTGAGACAGTTTTACAGTCTATTTTGGTTGGTTCGTTGATTGGGGTTTAACGGTCCTTTGGGACAGTATTTCAGTCTATATCGGGCCGTCTCCCAAAGAGAGGGAGAAAGAAGAGAGAAATGATAGACGAGAGAAAAATGTCCAAACAACCCCACCCGCACCTACTGCAACCCCTTGCCCTACTACTATTCAAATGAGTAGGACGCCCCGGCACTGGAAGTTACACACAGCACCCTTCGCACCACCCCGTTTTCTGTCTATATCGGACCGTCTCCCAAACAGAGGGGGCAAGAAGAAATGAAAGACGAGAGAAAATTGTCCAAAGAACCCACCCGCACCTACTGCAAGCACAGTAGGTCCTTGGCCTACTTTTATCCAAATCAGTAAGACTTCTCAGCACTCGAAGTTATAGAAAGCATCATTGCACCACCCCCTAAAATGTAGATGAATTTACAAATTTTATTCTCTACACATTGTCTGATAATGCTTTATGTTTGTAAAAAAATCACGAAAATATCTTTAAGCGGAAGAGCAGACAAACATTCTGTACTAAAAATTACAAAGGGGCATAAATATTTAAATAAAATGTAGATGGACTTATTGTGTTTATTCTCTGTACATCCTGTCACAATGTTTTGTATTTGTACAAATGTTTATGAAAATATCTTTGGGGGTTTTAACGTTACAGAAGGGACAATATTTCCGTTCTGAAAATTACAAAGGAGCATAATTCAGAAAAACGTAGGTGGAGTAATGGGTCTTGTTTTGTGCACATGGTCTGATAATGGTATACGTTTCTACCAAGTTTTGTGAAAATCTCAAACGATTTCAAAGTTATGAAGTGGACACGATTTCCGTTCTGAAAATTACAAATGGGAATAATTCAGTAAAATTGTTCTCTGCACATCGTCTGATGATGCATTACACTTGTACCAGGTTTCGTGAAAATGTCTCAAATGGTTTCAAAGTAATGGATCGGACACGATTTGTTGCCGTACCGAAAAATGACAAAGGAGCATAATCCAGTAAATATGTAGACGGAGTTGTGGTCCTTGCTCTCTGCACATTGTCTGATGTTGCTGTAAATTTGTACCAAGTTTCATGAAAATATCTCAAAACGGTTTAAGAGTTATGGAGCGGACCCTTTTTCCGTACGAATGTAGGTAGAGTTTTGGTACTTGTTCTCTGCCTATCGTCTGATGTTGCCTTACATTTGTACCAAGTATCTCAAACAGTTTTGTACTTGCAGTTCCGGGGCGCCCTACTTATTTCTCTCTTTGTTTGGGAGACGGCCGATATTGACTGAAATACAGAACTATGTTTGTAGCGTTGTGTTTAAATAGTTTCATTAAACCAATTTTATTGACTCAATTGATAGTTCCTACTTCAGTTTGAGTTGCCTCCCTTGCATTTAAATATAGATCAAACACCGTGTAGGACAAAAATCAATAAGATGAATAGGAAAAAAATTGCTTTTCACAAGAGCACATTTTAAGCTATTATTCCAGGTATTTATTTAGTAAATATATTAATGTTGTAAATCGGTGCAACTGTCGCATTGGAGCGGTTCTCGACTTTTTCAATAATTAAGTATTTGTAGGTTTTCCCTGTCTTATTGATTGTTGACCTACAAGATGGCTGGCCTATATATGCAAGGGAGACAACTCAAACTGATATAGGAACTACCAATTCTCGATTCCGCGTGTAAATTCACCGGAGGGGGTCAATCTCCAGGAAAATGTTGAAGAAAATTTGAATCAATAAGGAGGAGCAAGACGATCTAATTAATCTATCTCGTGTTCTATCTGGTATTTTGGCTTTTCAACAAATACAGTGTACCAACTCTGATCAAATTAGTTCGGTCACACAACATCTTTACAGAGCCCACTCAGTTGCCATCTTCATCCACAACGGTTCGTGTGAAGCTGGTCCCGCCGTATGAAGCTGGTCCCGGTCCTAAAGCTGTTGCCAGCGGCCTTGAAGTCGATAAGCTTCAGGAGCACTTTGACTCATATCTATCTATCTTTTTATACTGCAGCACCCTCTGAGTATTATGTGCAGTTGCGCTGTCAGTGCGAGGATAAAAGTAAGATTTGAGAAGACTTAAAAGTGCAAAAGTGAGACGTGATTAAAGATATAGTGTTAGTGCAGAAGAGGTGAAGTTAAAAACAGTGTTTGGAACTTAAGGGAGCCTGTGATTGATCTTACAGACCCCTTCCCTGAAGGTGTCAAGATCAGTCTGAAGAACAATATCTGATTAAAAGCATCCCTTGACAAAGTAGATATACGAGGGTCATCCAATAAATAGTGCGACTTGTTTGATATTTTATTAACCCTACCTTGTTACTTGAGAATTTTACCTATATTTGCAAGATCCATGTCCAACCTACCTGTAGTATATGTTCAATTAGATTTTGCCGACAACTTATTTGGCTATGGTTTGAAATGTAAGGCATCACCTACGCCAATGGCCGGGATTTTCGTCATAATTAAAACTTTGAGGCAGGAATTGAAGTCTGGAATTTATCCAGATAGTTGTATCTGAACATGGGGGAGGTCGGGTGGTGCGATGGTGCTCAGTATACCTTCCAGTGCCGGGGCGTGTAGGGCAATGGCCTACTGTGTTTGCAGTAGGTGCGGGTGGGGGTTGTTTGGACATTTTTTTCTCTCGTCTATCATGGAGAGGGCCCGACATAGACTTAAATACTGTGTCAAAGGGCCATCAAAACAAAAACAATCAACCAAGTATCTGAACATGGGGGTGGTCGGGTGATGCGATGGTGTTGTGAGTAACTTCCAATGCCGGGGCATTCTACGGATTTGAACCTTTGTAGGGCAAGGGCCTACTGTTCCTGCAGTGGGTGCGGGTAGGTTTTGTTTGGACATTTTCTCTCACTTATCAGTTCTTCTCTTTTGCCCTCTCTGTGAGACGGCCCGATATAGACTGAAATACTATCTCAAAGGCCGTTAAACCCAAAACAATCAATCAATGAATGGTATCTGAACATAGTTTTATGTTTTCAATGTTTGGTTGCATTATGTTTTATTTTTGCTTAAATCATTGGGACTATACATTATTAGCCCAATGACGAATGGTTGCCAACTAGTCGATTCCAGGAAATATGACCAAATGTTCCTCTTACTGTTTTGGGAATGGGGGCGCGGTCCTTACAATCGGGAAAAATATCGCGTAAAACCTCAAAATTGGGGAAGTTGACATCTTGTCATTCTGGCTGGCCTATTCTGTATTTTGTTAAGAAACATGAACTAGATCTAGTACATATCATGTACAATAAACTTGTAGCACTCTTTATTACGTTTGAAGCCTTGTATCGACAGGGAAACACAAATTCATGACATTATTAATAATATTACTCATAACCCAATTTTTTTGGGAGTTAAACTCCCTTCTTCAGGTGTCAAAGTATTTTTTTTTGCAATCCTCCTGTTGAACTGAAGGAGGGTTGCAAGAATTTTTTTTTCAACAGAACATAGTGGAATTTCCAATTTATCCAGAAGCAGGAAGTCTATCCCTGAAAATTTGAAATATGAACAAAATAAAAAGTTATTGAAGATGTAGTAAAGTAAAAAGGTGGTAGGCATTGATCACGAAATAATGCAATCAAATCCTACATAGCTTGTCATAGCTGCAGTGATTTTTGCCTCTGCATCCTGCATCGTACTTCATCACTATCGGCAAGAGCCGCTTGTTTAAATAGAACATCAATTATTTTGCATTTGAGTCAGAATTCTTTATTTTCTTCATGAAATATTTTGCATTGTGCCATCTGCTATGCACCGCCATATTGTCTCCAAGATCGTCAAGACGCTTGATTTTTAAATCTTTTCCGATTCTTTTCAGTCTTGAGCACCTTTGCCTGAGGGCCCTTTGAGACAGTATTTCAGTCTATATCGGGCCGTCTCCCAGAGAGGGAGAAAGGGGAGAAATGATAGACGAGAGAAAAAAGTCCACACAACCACCACCCGCACCTACTGCAAGCACAGTAGGCCCTTGGCCTACAATGTTCCAAATCAGTAGGACGCCCCGGCACTGGAAGCTACACACAGCACCATCGCACCACCCGACCAACCCCATGCCATCTAGAAGGTATATTAGGACGCCCCGGCACTGGAAGCTACACACAGCACCATCGCACCACCCGACCACCCCCATGCCATCTAGAAGGTATATGCACGTGTTGTTATTCGTTTAAAGTAAATCAAAGGAGAAGTATTGTTTAGACTTCTTGTTTGTACATGCGAAACATTTGAGTCAGAAATCTTAAAACAAATTTTCCCGACTTTTGACACTGATATGAATAATTTTGTTTCAAGTCTTCTGAAGAGTGGATCGCGTTTCGATCTGGTTTTCTTACGCGTGTGTTTGTGTTGATTTACGTCTTGTAAATATTCTACAGAAGCGAATCAGTGATGGTAAAAGGGTTACCTAGGCCCTATTATTATTGGCGTTTTGGAAGATCTTTAGCCATTACTGGATGTTGCGCGAAATGTACTTAAATTCAAGACTTTATCAAAACTACCGTGTATTTGTTTAACTTAAACTTAAGCGATTGTGCTTATGGGTTACTCAGAAACATAGTACAATGGAGACCTTAAGGGAGAGGTTGGTGTTACAGGTACTGTGTATACAGTTTGGAAATACTGTGAGTAAAAAAATCATGCGTTCAACGAACAGTACTATTTTGTAGAAGGGAAATTAAACTGGCATTATTTTATAAATATATTGATGTTGTTACCTGTATTCGGCATTTATTTCTTTGATTCCATTACTTCACCATGATTCCGTAGGTGCAAATTATATTTCTTTCAAGTTTACCTGTTTTTCTTGGTTTTCGTGGATTAATGAACAGTGGGAGTTCATGTCTTCGAAGTTGGGGGAATTGTTGTGAAATTTTAGCTATGTCCAACTTTAATGATTGAACTAAGTGCATATCTTTTGGCGGTCCCGGTATTAAATTACCGGTTCCCTAAAACCATACCGGACCCCCATCACCGGTATAACATAATTAAATAGTACGCAATTGAGTGCCGGTAGACCTATCGGTGCCAATTATCAGATGACTATATAAACCAGCAGGGATGTTTGGGTGGTGCGATGGTGCTTGGTATAGCTTCCAATGCCGGGGCGTCCTGTTGATTTGGATTATAGTAGGGCAAGGGCCTACTGTGCTTGCAGTGGGTGGGGATGGTTTTGGACATTTTTTCTCCCGTCTGTCATTTCTCTTCTTTCTCCCTTCCTTAGGGGTGGTGCGATGGTGCTGTGTACAACTTCCAGTGCCGAGGCGTCCTACTGATTTGGATAAATGTTAGGGCAAGGACCTACTGTGCTTTCAGTAGGTTCGGGTGGGGGGTTGTTTGGTCATTTTACCTATGTGTTGTTTGGACATTTTTTCTCTGTATTATTTCTCACTTCTATCTCCCTCTCTTTGGGAGACGGCCCGGTAAAGACTGAAATTCTGTCTAAAAGGGTCGATAAACCCAAAACAACCAACAAACTCCCTCTCTTAGGGAGACGGCCCGATATAGACTGAAATACAGTCTCCAAGGGCCATTAAACCCAAAACAACCAACCAACCATTATAAACCAGCAGAATAGGTACTCTTGGCTACAACTTGACTTATAACTTTACATGAAACTTGTCAGTAGTTCCAGATAATTTTGTAGACAGTTAAAAGTATAATATAATTAGACATTCTTCTGTACGTAAATGTCTGTAAATAAATAGTGTAGTGAGCTTACACTGTCTTCTTTGTGAATCCAGCTCCAATTTGATTTGACACGGAAAGACTCGAATTCTTTAATTAACAAAAGCGGCTTCAACTCGAATCAGTGATAGGCCAGGTCACCTCAGCTAACCAAAACTACCCATACAACACGGGAATACACAGAGTAAAATAGTAAAAAACGCTACATCTAGAAATTTCAAAACTTCGGGTGAGAGATATTTTTCACTCATTTTTTTCGCGTTTATCTCTCCCCAAAAGCTGCAGGTGTCACTGTTTATTGCGTGGACACAATTGTAGAGATTATGACACATGGATGAAGATCATCACCAAATATGTTTGCTTATCTGCAGCACATAGTAAGGTTAGGCCTACCATATCGGCACTAAATAATAGGTCTGCCATCTTCTTGAATCTATCGGAACCCGAATGTCTGTAAACTATTAGGTCCAGATCAGCTGCTCCTGGTTTAGACCCAGAAAAGACTGCTGCTGTTAGTGGTTTACCTAGAACAGATTGCTGCTTAAAGCTGTCTGATTAGAATTTGCATTGTTTGTATCAGCTGAAAAGCCAGAAAATCTATGACCAAACTGAAGGATTGAGTTCTGGCAGTGTAAACCAGTAGTAAAGCTCCATAAATGGTATTCTTTATTATATTTGCTTGTGGCCTAAAATACGGACACGCACAGAGTCATTGTGCACTGTACCTGTCTGAAAGATGACTGCTGTAACGTAATCCATGGCTGACTCACAGCAACGCATTTGTGACATTGGGCTCTTGGACAGACACTGAGATGGGCTGGTGGGTTCTGACTGTAACGATGGTATACCCAGAGGTCTGGTTTTCAGTAGCTGGCTGACCCAACAGGGATTTAAACCAATGGCCACTGCACCATAACTGAGCTAGTCTTACCGCCCAACCATAGGCTCTCCAAAAAACGTTGTAAACTCCATGGTTTTTCCCGCAGGTCAGAATTTTAAGAGTCCTTGGGACTCTTTTTGTATTCTAAAGGGTCAAGGTAAATCAAGGGTCCCATCTTTTGAGGTTACTGTATTCACCTGAATTGATAAATAAATCCCTTTACAAGTGGGTGCGTCCTGATTTGATGCTATTAACGTCCACGGTACATAGCTATGGTCATGTCGGGACGGTCAGTTAACCTAACCACACTATTCCTGGGCAGGCTTAGACCTCCTAAGCGGTTAACCAGTTCTAAGAGCACATACTTTCGCCAGTAACTGACCAACGGAAGAAAACTACGTAAATATACTTCTAAATGGGTCTACTCCAAAGGAAACAATCTGCTCTTAGAAGAGCAAATTCTTTCCGTAAGTGTTAACCTCCCCGAGAAGGGAGCCAAATATGAATCTGGTAACTGCTTCTGATGAAAACCGTATTTGAGCCGCGACACGACAAAACCAACACTGTGGTCGTGCGCCCAGCGATGACTCAGATCAGCCTGGACATCCGCCAAAGGGATGGGGGTCTCACCCTATAGGAAATTTACATAGAGTTCTGCCCACGCTCGGAATTTAATCTTAATATGCATAAAGATTGTCAAGCACATGAGTCTTGCATTTGTTATATATTTATCCATTAATCTATTTCAGTATTTAAATAACAGCAATTTTTGTATTTTTCGAGGAAAAAATTGGTGCCCTTGTTTTAATCACCCCAGAGCTATGAAGTTTTAGATTTTTGTACCTAATTTTGTCTCAAAACGATGCCTGGTAATTTGTGAGTATGTATGTAACATAATTGTAGATCAATGTATCAAATGAAAATATCCACATAAAATTTCAACTGAAATATCCCCATATTTCAGATCCATAAATTATTTTCAATAAATTAAAATGTTGATTTTAGTTTGTTATAGTTCTTGTCAACCTATGAAATTCACATCAAAATTGACCATACATGATTTTAGTTTGTTATAGTTCTTGTCAACCTATGAAATTCACATCAAAATTGACCATACATGTGTAGGTAATGATATTAAAAAATCAAGAAAAATTAAAACCGGTAACTTGTTAACATAAAAACTCTAAAGAAATAGTCAAATTTTTTGAAAAGTGTAAAATCCACATTAATCACAGAATTTTGTTTTTGGTATCTTTGTGTTTCATTGTTAGGCCAATTTTATGATTCTATCATGTTTTGCATTGCCAAGCCACATAAGACGTTTCTGTTTCTATGATAAAAGGTATTTTTCCGAGATAATGGCACCTTGTTGTACTCCACAGTGGAACTTTAAATATATTCATGATAAGTCTTAATTAAACGAATGTTTATCGTTTATTCTTCTAATTTCATGAGAAGTATACTTTCAATATTTGTGTGGTACTGCCAGATCAACAATTCTTGTAGAAGGCTTCATGGTAATTGCTTACTTGTCGCTTTTACTATACGGTTAACCAGTACTAAATCCCATAACATTTTCCAGCTAGTACCTAATTTTGCAGTGTTTTGCTTCTATTCATAAGCCCTAACCAATCAGAATCTAACCAACCATGGGTAAGGTATGGGATGGAACTAAGTATTTACTGTTGTTGCAATTAGAAAAGCTTTACTGAATACAATCTTGGTGTTTTTGTGCAAATCTGACACTATATCAGTAGTAAAAATGGATCACCCTGACTTACACCTCAATTGAAAAGAAACTTAAGTAGTCAAATTGACTAAAGGGGACAATTAGCAGTCAAGCAATTATTCATAGATATGTATTTGCTTTGTATGATATACTTTACACAAAAATATTTATGCATGAAATTCAGCTACAGAATTATGCAAATTGTTTAGGGTAAAATAGTTTTTTTATAAACCTTTTAAATCAGTGTATTAGCATGTAGAACAATCTGTTATGATTGTTATGTATACTAATTGTTATATTATAACAAATGGAAGTGGTTCTGCGAACTTATTCACACTTAATTCTGACATGAGTTTTTCTCTTAAAATCTGCCTTCATAAATATTACGTAATATTTGGCAATGTTACCAGTTTCCAAATGTCATAAACTTCTAAAGGTATTGAGAGGATATACAGGGCCTACTTTGCTAGCAATTTCAAAGGTTGACAAAGACTGCAACCCTTTTATATTTTAAGTTGAAAATCATGTTTTGGTAATTTCAGCCTTAATTATTTTACAGTTTCAGACTTTATGTTTCGAGACAAAACATGTGTATATATCTATTCAATCAAAAATGGTATTGAAGGTATCTATAAACAGTCCTTTTACAATTCTAGTTCAAAGTTTATGAAATTAAGGAAAGCATATACTTTAAGACTAAAAAATGAATGGCAGGTATCAGAAAAAAATGGAGTACATCAAGGTGCTCTCCTGAGACCTAAAATACCTTTTTGAAGATAATAAATACATATTTATAGTTGATAGGACAGTGGCACTAAGCATGCTTAGTAAATGAATGGCAGGTATCAGAAAAAAAATGGAGTATATCAAGGTGCTCTCCTGAGACCTAAAATACCTTTTTGAAGATAATAAATACATATTTATAGTTGATAGGACAGTGGCACTTAGCATGCTTAGTAACAAGAAAATCCAAGTGTGGGCGCATATGAGACCCCCCCCCCCTTTGACCAGACTCTCCGTTAAGTGCTCAAAGTGTAGCTAAGGGTCTAAGCTACATCCATGCGGACAGCGAAGACTCTGATCAGACTGGGCGGATGCCCAGGGTGATCTGAGTCTGCGCCGGGCGCACAACCACATAGTTGGTTTTGTCGTGTCGCGGCTGATTTGATATATTCATACATGTTCTTATTTTCAGGGTGCTGATGTTACATGAAGCGGTATTGGCTTTAGCCGGTATGTAAAGACAGGACGTGCTGACAATTGATGATGAGGAAGGCTTTGAGAAAGCAAATCGACATGCTGCCTATCGCCAGTTTACGTTATGGCAGCACGGGAGACTGGGCACTGGGGTAAAGCGTGTCATTCCCAGCTGCTGTGTGTGGAGGATACGAGACAAGTACCCGGACCTATTTGGACAATATTAAGGATATATTCCTTCAAGGCTTGTAAGTAACGGGACTTAACAGTGGAATAGAAAAGTGGACAAGTGGTCAGAGCTGCACATGAAGCGGTATTGGCTTTAGCCGGTATGCAAAGACAGGACGTGCTGACAATTGATGATATGGAAGGCTTTGAGAAAGCAAATCGACATGCTGCCTATCGCCAGTTTACGTTATGGCAGCACGGGAGACTGGGCACTGGGGTAAAGCGTGTCATTCCCAGCTGCTGTGTGTGGAGGATACGAGACAAGTACCCGGACCTATTTGGACAATATTAAGGATATATTCCTTCAAGGCTTGTAAGTAACGGGACTTAACAGTGGAATAGAAAAGTGGACAAGTGGTCAGAGCTGCATATATGGCAGATCTTATAAATCAGGATATTTTCTTCTAAGTCACCATGAACCGTATGTCATGTAATGGATAGCTAGAGCCCTGGTAGCTCAGTAGGTTAAGAGCTGGCCTGCTGATCTAGCGGTCTCTGGTTCAAGCCCCACTGTAGGCAGGATCAATCTAAAACGGGGCTCCAGTGCACGCAGCTTTTCATAATCACCCACCCATCTCCTGATATGACTGAAATACTGTTAAAAAGGATGTAAAATCGCAAGTCACCCATCCATCCATCCTAATGGATAGCCTCATTGACTTGTCAACAAAAATTCTCATTCGTTCGATGGGACCACATTATAAGGACTGTCTCGCGTCATACCTGCATATGACAGCTCAAAAAGCAGAATACAATTCAATGTTCTGAGACCCTTCAACCAAAAGAGTAGATGCTTTAGCCCAGATTCAACGGGCAACAAAGAACAATTATGTCAGTCCACATTTCGCATTAGTTCCCAAAGTTCTTGACTGGGTGGTGCGATGGTGCTGGGTATAACTTCCAGTGCCCGGGACGTCCTGCTGATTTGGATAAAAGTAGCACAAGGGTCTACTGTGCTTGCAGTAGGTGCAATTGGGGGTTGTTTGGACATTTTTCCTTTTGTCTATCATTTCTCCTTTCACCCTCTCTTTGGGAGACGGCCTGATATAGATTGAAATACTGTCTCAAAGAGCCGTTACACCACATAAAACCCTATAAACCAACCAACACTTGACATTATTCAGAGACAGGGAGAGCTGTCTATGTTAAATAGCACCAAAGTAAGAAGGTCATGTTGGTTTCAGAAACTTCAAATGTCGCAGTGATGTTTTAATGTTCCATTAAGTCTTTTCTCTGTCCTCTTTCTACCCTTTCTCTCTGAGGCGCCTTTAGTGTTTCCTATTACCCATCGGGTAACAGCAGTACTGCTAACCGGTGTAGGAGTAACCATTCTTGGCAGGTTGTTTTGTTTTGCAAACAATTTAAAAAACACACCAACTGAGCTGCGTTTTACTTCAATTTTAAAGTACGTGTGTTGTTAGATTAAGTGTTGTTGGTCAGTTTCAACCTTTGCCTTGCATGCTAACCTTTGCACGTCACTTTGAGCGTGAAATTACCCCTCCGAGCGCAGTTGGCCAGAGTTCTTCAGAGTGTGAGGATGTCAGCCCCTCTTCTTTAAATTCATATTTTCCTTCTTTAATAGAACTTATGAGTAAGGATTACATATTTAAACCATGTATATGAATAGCTATTTCATTCTTTGTATCAGAATTTTAACCTGATATTTACTGGACTTTGGCTGTGTAAAATAATTTGAAATTCTCAGTGCAGAGTACTTTGAATTACTCTCAATAAATTATGTTGAATGCCTGAGAATTCATAATTTTTACATTAATATTAATATGCAAGGAGAGAAATTGAGAATTGGTAGTCTACATGTAGTAGGTTAATGGCATATGTGAGCCAAAGTTAAAGGTTTGAACCCTGTTTCAGGCATAATATTCCAGTTTATGTTGTGTCGGTCTGTGAATTTAGTCTCAGTGGCATTATTTCGCACATGGACCGATAATTTCCTAAAGAGTTGGTGTATCTATTCCATTTGCCTGGGTGTAATTCATGTATAAAGTTTGTAAATAGTTTCAAGTGCATAAAATACGACAGAGAAGACGAGCGAGAGACACTCATGAAAACATTGAGCTTTCAACAATAGCATCTCCTGCACAGAGAGAGAGAAGAAATGATTAACGAGAGAACAAATGTTTAAACAACCCCCACCCGCACCTACGATGTTCCAAATCAGTAGGACGCCTCGGCATTGGAAGTTACACACAGCACCATCGCACCACCCGACCACAACATCCCCAAGGGTTGGATACAAACACAGATATCCTGATATCGGATAATGCATTTAAACGGCTTGTTACTTAAGATAATTTTGCTGTTATTTTGCACAATTTGTGGAGAAGATATTCACATCAAAGTCTGTGAAAGAGTTCCAAGACTATTTAAAAGACGGAGAAATCATATTTTCTAACCAGGAAAATGTTGACTTGATAGAGTTGCGTTCTGTAGCTCATCAGCTTGGTGTAGAGGTGGGTCCTGATGGATTAGTGTACGATAGGGATGAGATTATTAACGAAAACTTGACTTTACCTGGTGGAAGACTGCTTAAAAATCCCTTTCTTATCAATAAACAATGTAGCAAAAACTTGTCTATGTTACCTCAGATTTCAGTCTTTAATATTTTCAATTACTTAATACAATTCTGTGATATGATTTTATTGATTGATTGTTTGGGGTTTAACGGCCCTTGGAGACAGTATTTCAGTCTATATCGGGCCGTCTCCCAGAGAGGGAGAAAGGGGAGAAATGATAGACGAGAGAAAAAATGTCCAAACAACCCGCACCTTCTGCAATCACAGTAGGCCCTTGCCCTAAAATGTTCCAAACCAGTAGGACGCCCCGGCACTGGAAGTTACACACAGCACAATCGCACCACCCGACCACCCCCTCAGTGATATGACAAATCCTCATTAAGAAACTACCAAAAATGGAGGGGTATTACACGCATGCGCAGGATAGCGAGCGGACGTAGATTGTTTTCTTTGTTTTTTCTCAGAAAATATTTTGTTATGCTGATTTGGACCAATTTATTGGACGTATTTTTGATGTAATGCATGGCTTACCAGATCAAAATGCCGTTGGGTTCGGGCAGGGACCGCCTCGTGTTGGACATTATGCCCCAAATCAGTTTGTGTCTGTGCCCACTGAGAACAGATTCGCGCCTTTGGATGAGTGGGTGGGGTATTCCATGGATTTGCAAAGTCGAGTGCCAATGGAGTTACAATGGGTACCGGTTCGGAATAAGAGAAAGCGACTCACCACAGAGAGCCCGGTTACAGGTACAGATTCAGGTCGGATTGATTTTTCTTCATTAACTGTAGATGAAAAACTTTCTCAAATGCTTGATAAACTAAACAGTTTGGAACATTCTAGTCGTGAAATCATGAAATGTAGTCAACAAGTGAGCTTTGTTAAATACAAAATTGATAAAGTAAACAGCGTACAGTAAATCACGAGCAGTTTTAGAAAGTATTGACCTACAAATTGATCGATATGGAGTTCGATCAAGGAGGTGTAATTTGGGTGTGCATGGCTTAGCAGAATGTAAAAATGAGCGCCTTAAGGAAGGAAATAGTGGCCGCCAGGCAGCGCTTGATGCCGAGATATAAAGATGAAAGAATGAATCGCAATGGGCACTAATATATTATTTCCAAAATTGCAAATTTGGGAACAAGCTGCTCACTCGGTTGGCCATATGTTCTCTGTATCTTGATTATTTGTAATCTTAGTTGTTTCCAACTATGGTTTGAGGGCTGGATTTGGATTTTGATTGTTTCAGTTCCTGGTCTTTGAATACTTTTTACTTTTATACAAGTACAGTTATTTGTTTACAAAATCAAGTATATTATGTTGCCAGTTAATGGTTCTCACAGCTGATACACAGTAAAGCAATATTTCAAAACATTTAATAGCATGCATATATATTTATGATAATGCCTTCTGTTAGGTTTCAGTTATACCTCCAAATACTCGAACACTGCAATGCACATACACAATGCCTTTAAAAAATTAATATTTTGCAGAAGCCATGAATGGTAAATCATCTTTTGTTTCTCATGATGTTATAGTATTTGATAGTTCCTCTCTGTTTTTCACTGTTGCAGACTAGATGGAGGTTGTAGACACATCGTTGCTACATTATTTGAAATAATGAACTTCCTTGATGGCTTCAACGAAATAAGTGTAAGTGGGTGAGACGAGCCAATGCAAATCTCCAATTCCTCTTCTTTTCTGTAGCATAGTTTAATCCATTTTCACATTTTCTTTGTGGACAGGAAGCTTTACAAAAGGAATAAAAGTCACACCTTTCATATGTTCTTTTGTTTTGTTTCTACTGTCACTGTTATAGGTACGCAAACAACAGTGTCTTGTCACCATACTGAACTCTTCATGGAAATCCAGACATTTACATTATAGAGCATGTAAGTAGTTATAAACTGGGGGTACAGAAGTGGATTCTTTTTTCTTTTGTTTTATCCCATATCCCCCTGTGGCAACAGCGGATTAAAGTGTCTCTTCACTCTCATGCATAATTTTTGTTATCTCATATCCCGCTGTGTCTGCAGCGGATTAAAGTGCCTTTTTGACCACATGCATAAATTAATCTAGCTGCTCTTCTGCAACCAGTGATTACATTTTGTATGTTCAAAATAGTCATCGAGGCAAAAAATTTAACAGCAGGACAACTTTTCATTCAGTTACGCCCAGTCTTCCAATTTTCGTGCTACATACCAATCATAGTAGGAGGTCTAAATATGCTGCTGTGAAATTTTTAAGTAATTGATTCTTTACCAATACCTTGCAGTGACCACCGCTAAGGTTTATTTTTTGACATATTTTTAATAGCAAGTGACAGTATAAATATTTTAAATTTTCTTAAGTTTTCTCAATCTCTTAGCTATGCCTGTATTGCTTACAGCTTTTTTGCTTCACGAGTATATTTTCAAATTATTTCTTCCGCGATATAAAATCAAAGCAGAAGCCTTAGAAGCTGCTAGGCATTTCGTTGACAGTGTTCTTCATACCATGGCTCAAAAACAAGTCGCTAGTAACGAAATGGAATCGTTAAGCTGGGATACCTCTAACAATCTAATCAAATGTGATATCAGGGCATTTGGTACTATAAAGATCGAAAAGAAAAATGGTGAAGTATTCCTCGTCGTTCAAGATGTGAACGGACGAGTTCGAATACACAAGGATACATTTATAAAGCTTTATCAATTTAAGGAAAGTATCCAGTACTTGATGTCATTTTTAGAAGCAAACTCATTCAGCGGTCATCATGGACAGAGTTTGGATGACCAATAGTACTCATTATATCTCAACGTATAATGCTCCTCAAATGGTTTACTATCGTGACAGAGTGTTATCCTTCGACAGATGGCCAGTGCAATTACAACAAAACAAACATACATTGGCTTCAGCCGGATTTTATTATACCAATAATGCTGATTTAGTACAGTGTTTTTCTTGTGGTCTTTGTCTCGGCAACTGGTTACAAGACGACAACGTTTGGAAAGAGCATCAACGATGGTCTCCTGGTTGCCACTATATTAACATGGTTGGCTATTTAACCGCGTCAGACATATATTTAGATACTCCTGTATAGATAATATAGTTAAAATATGGTGGAAAATGAAAAGACAGCCATATTGGAAAAATATTATTATAAAGTTTCTAATCCTGCAGCTTTTAGCAGTCCAGAGCGACTTTATAAAGTTTTGAGCAAGAAATATCCGGGAAAGTTTTCGAGGTATTTTATTCAAAAATGGCTAGATGGAATAGATTCTTATTCTGTACAAAAACAAGCAAGACACAAGTTCAAGACTCTCCAGGTCAGAGTGAACTCTATCGATGCTCAGTTTGAGGCTGATCTTTCCTATGTGGGTAATTTAGCCAAGGAAAATGATAACATCAAATATCTATTGTTTGTGATCGACATTTTTTCTCGACATTTATGGATTGAAGGGTTAAAGGATAAAACAGCTAAATCCGTTTTAGATGGCTTAAAAAAAGTCATTTCCAAGAGGAAACCAGTGCGATTACGAGTCGATAAAGGTTCTGAATTTGTCAACAAGTGGGTAAAACAATATCTAAAAGACCAGAATATTCGTCTATTTACAACCCAAAATCCTCCAAAAGCAAATTATGTGGAACGTGTTCAGCGTACATTTAAATTACTTTTATGGAGATATCTAAGACATAAAAGAAATTATCGATACATTGACGATTTACAACGTCTTGTCGACAATTATAATGCCACACCGCACAGAAGTTTGAATTATGTTGCTCCCAAGGATGTGACCAAGGACAACGAAGCGGACTTGTGGGCTTTCATGTATTTGAAAACACCCAAGGGCGGGAAAAACAGAAGACAAATTATTCCCTCTTTTAAATACAAGGTCGGTGATCTCGTGCGAATATCATACCTCAAACAGCCTTTCAGAAGAACATATCAGCAGCAGTATACTGGAGAAGTATTCAAAATTGCTAAACGTTATCGAGTTCAAGGTATACCCTTGTATAAACTGAATGACTGGAATGACCAGCCTATTATCGGACAATTTTATGGCGCAGAATTGAATAAGGTTTCCATGGACTCTAAAACGTTATTTCTTATTGAGAGGGTGGTCAAGCGCAGGACAAGAAAAGGAAAGAAAGAACTATTTGTAAAGTGGCTTGATTATCCAAATAGTATGAACTCTTGGATTCCAGCTGATAGTGTAGAAACGCTTTGAGATTTTGCCTAAAGTCCAAGCATGGATTATATAGTGTATATTAGAAGCGATGAATGTGACGATTATTTTAGCCAAAATCAGCCCTATAAATTTAAAGTTCACCTCAAAACTCCTTTGATTCTGAAAGGATTTTGGTCAGTAGCTCTGGTGGAGTTTTATTCTTCAGTGCCAGCCAAAGCAAAAAGTGATGAAGTATTGCACCTGTTTTGTAATTTTTGCAAAGAAAGCATTATAGATGGAGAAATGAAACCAATATTACGCCGAATACCAACAAGTAAAAAAAGTCAATGGTTTCATTCATTCCCCAATTTATTTCATCTTCCCGTGGTAAAACAAGAAATTTATGAAATGGAGTTTTATATAGAGACTACAAATGGGCAATTGGCCTCACTTTTGAATGAGCCTTTGATGTTCACGCTTCGTTTTAAAAACTATCCATTTTATATTGACAATGAATCATTCTAAGCTTTATGTTCCCGATCCTAACCTGTGGATAAATTTCTTTAGAAAATCTTCTCAGAAAAGGGTAATCAATCAAAAAGGTGGTAATAAAGTACTTTCTGCGAAGCAGTCAAATGAACCGATGAATGTTGAGCTGATTTCTCCCGTAGAAGCAGCCGATGAACGTACTCAAAGTGCCATTAAACGTCTCAGAAAGAAAACCACGTCAGGTCATCTAGGACGACAGACACATATAAAAAGAAAAGCAAACTCAAAGTCGTCCAGAAGACGAAAAATCGTTAAAAGTAAACGACGTAAGGCAGTTAAACCAAAGGCCAACAGGAAAGAACCTAAGAAAGTCAAACGAAAGACACGAAATCATAAGAAGTCTGTTAAATTTGTTCGTGACATATTTAGTAAATAGAAAATGTCTGTGTTAAATAGCGAAAGTTTTCACGAAGGTATCCCATCAGAGCTTTCCTTATTCGATCTGGTTCCCACGCAAACTGCAGTACAAGATGCCTACTTCGCCGAAATTCGACCTCTGTCACAAATATCCAACGATGTACCACTTGAGTTCCGCATAGCGGCTTCAAATAGTCTCGATTATCTTGATATGCACGGGTCTCAGTTCTATGTGAAATTAAAAGTGACTAAACCGGATGGCAGTAATCTTGATGCTCAGTCCAAAGTGGGACCCGTCAATTTGTTTTTACAGTCACTGTTTTCCACCGTTGAAGTCACACTCCAAAATAAAGTCACTTTGACTTGCACAGGTTATCCTTACCGTTCCATGATAAAAACGTTACTCAACTTCGGTGAAGATGCCGAAAATAGTCAGCTTACCACAATGCTCTTTATTAAAGATTCTTATGAAGCTATGGATGATTGTAACACTGCTGGCAGCAACGACGGACTCGTAGAAAGAGCGGGCTATATAGCCATGTCAAAGTTCTTGGATCTCCAAGGAGGATTGTATCATGATTTATTCCAGATGAAGCGCTATTTGCTTAATCAAGTAGATGTGAAAGTAAAACTATATAGGACCACTCCAGCATTCTGCCTGTTGAGCGAAACAGGGGGGGGGGCAGATTTTAAGGTTGATATCACTGACATCTGCCTTCTTGCACGAAAGGTTCGTGTCAATCAAGCGGTCATTTTAGCCCATTCAGAGATGTTGAATACTACAAATGCTAAATACCCATTCACACGCACAGACGTTCGTCAGCAGAGTATCCCCCGGGGAAGTTCTTCATTTCACTGGGATAATTTGTTCCAAGGTCAAAAGCCAGACAGAGTAGTTGTCTGCTTTGTTGATTCTGCCGCAGTGTCGGGTCAATTTGGAAAAAATCCGTTCAACTTCGAAAATTGTGGTATCAAAAACATAACCTTATTTGCTGATGGAATGCCAATAAATGGTGCCCCTAGTAAACTGACGTTTAACTCTACAGAAGGATCTACATTCGTCAGAGCTTATGCCGACATGTTTCAGAATTATGGAAAGTGGAGAAATGACAGTGGAAATAATATAAGCAGAGAAGACTTTGAAAACGGATGTTGCTTGTTTACTTTTCAATTGCAGCCGTATTTTGGCAACACTGATGATTATCTGTTTCTCGTGAAAACAGCCAATGTCAGACTAGAAGTTGATTTCAATCAGGCACTTCTTAAGACTATGACATGTATAGTGTATTCAGAGAATTCAGCAATATTTGAAATTAACAAAGAACGAGACATTATAGCCGACTAATGAATACCTCGCAGTTACTTTGCGTAGTGCGTGCTGATCCACACCTCTGCACATCTGTGCTAGGCGTTTACTCGGCAGACAAATTGCCTAAATACATTCGTCGTGGAGGATTCATAGCCAATACTGATGTCAGTTCCAAGCCGGGGCGACACTGGTGTGCATTTTACTTCGATGGCAGTGGGCAGTCTGAGTTTTTTGACAGCTATGGAAAAGCTCCCGACTAATACAATAATATGTTTGAATCTTGTTTACGCAACAATTCAGTTGTTCAGGTCTATAATTCCAAACAATTGCAGAGCAATTTTTCAAATGTATGTGGACAGTACTGTGTATATTTTCTCTCACAACGTGTAAGAGGACACGATTTTAAAGACATTGTAGAACAGTTGCAAAACATACAACAAAGAGATCAATATGTATATGATTTCATTTCTAGAAGTTTTCCTTATTGTATAGTCAATGTTAATTCAAGTTATAATCAGTCATGTGTTTGTCTAAATAAAGTATTGTGAAAATGTACGTATTTGTTATTTTCTCTAAAAATAGTCCAACCAAAAGAATGCCCAGGAAGAGACAATATGTCTAGTACCTACTTTTTGTGCCCAAATTTGAAAACAGTTTTTTTGTGAATAGTAGTATATAGGTCACTTAAATGACACTTTGTCCCTCTGAGCAGATTTATATATTTTTTTCATATTTCTTATCCTACTCGCAAAATAGTCATGTCTCTCAACGAGGAAGCAGTGTTGAAAATCCCATGCCCAAGTTCGTCAATTTTTTCAGGGCCTTCTGGATCGGGGAAAAGTACATTAGTGTATGAAATCTTAAAGCACGCCCGAGGGATGTTTGAAAAGATACCTGATCAAATAATATATTGCTATAATATTTACCAAAATGAACTTTTTGATCGGATGAAGAAAGATGTTGACAATTTACAGTTCTTTCAAGGAATACCAAAGAAAGAGGATTTAGAGATTTTGAGCTCCGTTGGTCAAAACTCGGTTCTGGTTATCGACGACTTAATGTCACAGTGCGCTATATCACAAGACATTTGTGATTTATTCACAATATTTAGTCATCACATGAATTTTACGGTTTTCTTCTTGGTCCAGAATCTTTTCGCACATGGCAAACTATTTCGCACAATTTCCTTGAATGCTCACCAATTTGCATTGTTTCAAAACCAGAGAGATATGCTTCAAATAAAAGCATTCGCTAAACAATGCTATCCTGAGCAGACTAAATACTTTATGGACGCCTTTATAAAAGCCACATCGTCCAAGAAATTTGGCTATCTTTTCATAGACTTATCGCCACACCTATCAGGTGAAGAGATATTATACCGTCTAAGAACCAACATTTTGCCAGGAGAAACCTGCATAGTGTATTTACCATGCGACACAAAATATTGAAAGAAGCCTATTTCATTGGCCTACTCTTCACAGCCGACAAGCGACAAAGACGTGTTTTGTTACAAACTATCTCTAAAAGTCAACTCGATGCATTGGTAGAAATTGTGTATAATATACTGCAGGGATATGGATCGTTATCTGAGAAAGATATAAAGCATTTACGGAGATATCAGTCCCTCATTCGGAAATTTGTACATCGACGTATGTCATATACTCGACGAAAGCAGTTGCTTTTGAAATATCAAAATATTTTTTATCAACTAATGAAGGTCGTTAAGAAGTTTTTAGTTGTACAGTGGCTAGAAAAATAAAACCGTTATCAATTCACGTTTTTAAAAAACTATAATGGCTAAAGAGTTAGTTTTAATACCTAAAGCACAATATGAAAAACTCATTTCAGGTAGCCAAAATAATGAAATGTTAAATTCAAATTCAAGTTCAACCCATGTTCATACGAATGCAAATGAATCAGTGGGAGGTGATAACAAACCTTCTCCTTCGCTTTCAAAACCACTGATTCGCACCGATGAACAGACTAATGCGGACCATAACGGTGAACAGAATGCAACTGAATATGAATATATTTCTAAAGAAACCCCGGGAAATAATGCGGCTGTTAAACCAAAGAGCACTAAAGAGAAACTGCATTCACAAAAGGTGGTAAGCCCCAAGAAGTCTAAAAAAGTCAAGTCCAACAGTGAACATGTTGTGCGTGATCAGTCGGGAGGAAAACAGACACATCGAAAATATGTGAACCAAACATTTGCAGAATTTTTGGGAAACAAAAGACACCCACGGTGGATTCCTTATAAAATATGAGCTCCAAACCTCGAGACATTCAGTTTCAGCACGATGTATCAGTGTAGTGTTTGTGGTAAGCAAATCAAGACTAAATGTGGCTATGTAAAACATGAGCTTGCTCATACAACAAAGTTCAGATGTCAGTCATGCGGACATCATTATAGGAGGAAAGCTACACTTATAAAACATAGCAAACATTGCGTCGCTCAGAGACAATTTACATGTGCCAAATGTGGGTTTAATTTTGAAACATGGAGAGAACTTCAGGGCCATCAAGAAACCCACACTGTACAGACCGGAGGACAAGGAGTATCTGTCATGAATGGCCGTGTTCAAATTCGTACCATACACCCAACGGGAATAGACAAATTTGATCTGGTTAAGTTTTTGGCAAATGTGAGACCAGCTATTGAACGATATCTTTTGTCAAAAGTTCGAAAACAAGCAATCAAATGGTATATAGTGGCTCAAGTGAAACTCAGCAGAGAGGATGCAGATGGAGAAATTCGTACAGTGGAACCTTATTTTAGATGTGTTACTTACACACTTCTCTCGCCAGAAACATTTGAAAATCACGATCTAAATCAAGCACTGCAAAAACTGGTTATAGGCTTGGAAAAATACATCCATGAGTCGTCCGGTTGGATTTTGAGGACTGTGAAAAAGCTTGATATTCACACGATTCATTACAAACCTTTGAATGCTTCTTCATATATAGAGCTACCAAAAACATTACAAAAGTCGAGAACTGTGCTTAACATTAAAAATGAAGATGACAAATGCTTCATCTGGTCAATTTTAGCTCACATTCACAAAGTGAACGAGAATGCTGACCATACAGATAACTATGTGCCATATGAATGTCAATTAAATATGAAAGGCATTGATTATCCTGTAGCATTGTGCAAATTAAATCAATTTGAGAGACAAAATGAGACAGTCTCGATAAATGTGTTCGGATTTGAAAAGGATGAGATTTATCCATTAAGAATAACAAAACAAAAAGGAAGAAACCATCATATCAATTTACTCTATCTACAAAGAGGAGATTTATCTCACTATTGTTTAATACGTGACTTAAATGGGTTTCTATACAGGACAAAATCTCATCGTAGTAAATCTCATTTCTGTCCTTATTGTCTTCACGCGTTCCAGAGAGAAGAACTAATGATTAAACACATCGATTTTTGTGGTATTAACGGTGAGCAAAAAATCGAACTTCCACAAAAAGGTATCAATGACACATTGAAATTCAATGACTTTAGGAAGAAAATGAGATGCCCATTTGTGCTTTGGTGTGCACAGATCCTCGATATACTAAGGAAAGCGTGATTTACAGAGGACCTGAGGCGTCAAGGCGCTTTATTGAATGTCTGCTCGAAGAAGAAGACGAAATCAAACGGATCTTGAGTCATATTGAACCTTTACAAATGACAGAGCAAGACGAAATTAATTTTGCGAATGCAACACATTGTTCGATTTGTGAAAATCCTTTTGAAGATGGGGAAGAGTGTAACAAAGTTATTGACCACGATCACGTGACGGGATTGTATAGAGGTGCTGCTTGTAGCGTATGTAACTTAGGATTTCGTATATGCAATTTCATCCCTGTTATATTTCACGGTCTTCGTAATTTTGATAGTCACATCATATGTCAAACAATTGGTGAATACGAAAGGAAAAAGCAGAACATTAAATGTATTCCGCAAAACATGGAGCGATATATCAGTTTTAGCCTAGGAGATTTGCGCTTTCTTGACAGTTTCCAATTTTTAAGTTCTTCTTTAGAATCTTTAACCGATAATTTAAAATGCACGGGAGGGCTTACGAATTTCAAGCATTTTTCTAGCGAGTTCAATGACGAAGACATAGCCAATTTATTACTGAGAAAAAACGTTTATCCATATGATTATATGAATGACGAACGGCGCTTTCAAGAGACTCGAATTCCACCGAAAAATGCTTTCTATTCTCAAATTAAAAAGTCTCAAATTTCCGACGAAGACTATCGCCACGCTTGCAATGTGTTTCAACGCCTAGGTTTGTCAAATCTAGGTGAATATAGTGACTTATACTTGAAAACGGATGTGCTTCTTTTAACTGATATTTTTGAGAATTTTAGGGATATTTCAATGCGAGATTATCGTTTAGATCCCTGCCATTTTTATTCAGCCCCTGGATTGTCTTGGTCAGCTATGCTGCTCATGACAAAAGTCAATCTAGAACTAGTGACTGACATAGATGACCTTCTCCTGTGGGAGAGGGGTTGCAGAGGTGGTGTCAGTCAAATTTCTCACCGTTATGCAAAGGCGAATAACCCTTACTTAGAAGATTACGACCCCAGTCAGCCAAATTCTTACATTATTCTACTCGACGCCAACAATTTATACGGTTGGAGTTCCATGCAACCGCTTCCAATTGGAGGCTTCCGACGGTTGACTCAAGAAGAAATATCAACCTTTGACGTACTTCAAATACCCGAAGATGGCAAAAAGGGTTATCTGATTGAAACTAGCTTGAGTTATCCTCAATATTTACACGACGAACATAATTGCTTTCCACTAGCTCCGATCAAACGTAGCGTTGGAGAGGAGGAGCTTTCTCCGTACGCCAAAACTACCTGGAAACAATTACGAGGCTCTACAAAAAGACCTAAATGTGAAAAGTTACTTTGCACCTTAGAAGATAAAGATCGATATGTATTACACTTTCGAAATTTAAGATGTTATTTACAACTAGGATTACAGATTAAGGAGATTCATAGTGTCTTAGAATTCGACCAAGAACCTTGGCTCAAACCTTATATTGATTTCAATACAATGAAACGCATGCAGGCTAAAACAGAATTCGAAAAATCGTTCTACAAAATTTTAAACTGTAGTGTGTTTGGTAAATTGATGGAACGACAGCGGTCTCACCTAGACGTGACCTTGACGAGTCAAGAAAAAATCGTTAATAAATTAACGGCAAAACCGACATTTAAAGAGTGTAGAGTCTTTAATGAAAATTTAGTGGGAGTGCACTGCAAACGTTCTAAAGTATTGATTTCTAAACCAGTGTATGCTGGACAAACGGTGTTAGACCTCAGTAAAATGTTAATGTATAAAATGTGGTACTGCTACTTTAAACAGAAGTATGCTACACAGTGTCAACTGTTATGTACTGATACTGATTCATTTTTGCTCTACGTGGAAACGGATGATATTTATGAGGACATGAAGAATGACAGACATCTCTTTGATCTTTCTGAATCAAATAAGTTTCAGTGCTCTGATAATAGAAAAGTACCAGGAGCATTTAAAGATGAGCTACAAGGACAAGTGATCAGCAAGTTTTGTGGGTTGAGATCTAAAATGTACGCCATTACCTACACAGATGACAGGGAAGATGAGTTGGAGACAAAGAAAGCCAAAGGAGTAGCTAGAGCGACCATAGAAAAAGAATTGTGCTTTAAACTATACGAGTCAACACTTTTTGACAAGACTGAAATGCTATCGTCCATGGATCTGATTCGATCTCGGTCACATAATTTATATTGCGAGAGAGTGCGAAAAAAGACACTGAGTTGTTTTGACGACAAACGTTGGCTCTTTTCAGATGGGATATCATCTTTAGCTTATGGTCATTATTACATTTAAAATGTATATTGTTAACTATATTAAAGAAATAAATTATTTATAAAAATTGTTATTTTTCCCCTATTGGGCTAAGCGCACTTACAAAGCGATGCCCAAGTGGTCCTTATACTACTATTATAAGAAATTGTTGTTTTTCCTCTGTTGCGCTAAGCGCGCTTACAAATGGCACCCAAGTGACCCTTCATTCTGCTTAGTTATACTACTTAGTGCATTCTTACTGACAGTTCCAAGGGGCTTATAGGGGCTTAGCTAAGTAAGCGCACAAGTATTATGCTAACAGAGAGCTGCGGTTAAGTTAAGGGCAAGACTTTGGTTCTGGGTCATTTGCTTACTTGTACATTGAAGCAATTAAAACTTGTACTTACCAGCCCGGAAAAATGAGTAAACACAAATAAACGTCTATAGATTTATTTCATACATATCCATTAATGATAAAATATGCTAAATATAGAAAACAAAACAAAAACATCAATGTCAGGTACCAGCATTTTGCCCACAATACGCCAGAATATAGTCTAGAACTTTATCTATAAAATAGTCTCCATCACCTAAGTAGTCTCCATCACCTAAGATAAGTCAGAATATATAGTCTCGTCAGCGAATATCAAGTATATACAATATATAGTCCCCATCAGATGTTTCCTTATGCATAATAGTTTCCACCAACGCCAGAATATGCACTGTAGTTTTGTTGCCACGCGTTTTCTTGCATCGGTGCGGATGAGTAATATTGTGGCACTGCTGAAACATTCTGTTGACCACCATATTGCGCCCAAGATTGCTGCTGGTCATTTTGTGTCCAAGCTTGCTGTTGGTTATTATATGCTGTAGTTGGCTGCTGTTGTCCATATTGACCATTTTGCACCCAAGGTTGCTGCTGACTGTTGTTGACCGTAGGAATCAACTGTTGCTGTTGCCCATAAGCATTTGGCTGCTGCTGCTGCTGGTTATAAGCTCGTTGTTTAGCTGGAGGAGGTTGATAAGTGTTGAAGTCATCGAGCATATCAGCCGTCTCTAGCGCACGTTTTTTTCCAGTCTGTGGTGGTTGAACAGAATTTACGAGCTCAGTAACTTTTGGATCCATAGTAGACATAAGGCTTCTCAGTTTCAGTGCCTCTGCTAAGCTTAAGGAGACGAATTTACTGGCAGCTTTGTCGAATCCACCATTTTTGAAAGCTTTACTGTTATCACTGATATGCATGTACAGTAGTTTGGTTTTAGGCACTATCGTTATGTTAGCCTCTTTATGTTCCGATAATTTTCCTTTAAGTTTATACAACACATTGTTGCTATTTCTGATTTCTTCAAAGTTTTCCATTTTCAAAAGGCAGAGTGATTCGAACGATTTCTAACATATAACTACTATGAAGACTGTGCACACTCTCTCGATCTTATATAGACCAGAAGTTGCAATGGAATGTAGACTTAAATGAAATGCTTTCAAGTGACCAGCGTGATAGCCATTTCTTTCCTGCTGTGCATTACTATGAAGTTCATTGACGTGGAAATATTCACAGTAGTGTAGTTAGACATACCACTGGCATCGGTATGTAAAAAAAAGCCATGCTCACTGACCTAGAAATTCATTATTATCAAGTTCACTGACATAGAACTAGTCACAACAGTGTAGTAAGACATACTACCGGCATTGCTATTGTGAAAAATACCATGCTCACTGACGTAGAAATCATAACAGCAGGGCAGTTAGACATACCGCTGGTATTGGTATGTAAAATTCCCCTGTTCAGTGAACTAGAAATACCCTAGCATCATAGTTAGGCACCCAACTGTCAATGGAATTTGAGCAAATTAAAACTAAAAACAAGAAATGTTACAGTATGTAACAGATGCCCCCGAAGGCCCCTTAAGCTGACCTTTGACCCTGATTGTGACCTTGAATTTGGGCAAGTCAGCCAAAATCTTGCAAGTGAGATGCCTTTTTATCATGCTTTACCTTTCTGTGAAGTTTGATGAAATTCACTTCAGCAGTCTCCAGTCAGTTTGGAGATATAATCTGACCTATGTGCCCTGATTATGACCCTGACCTTTGGAACAGGAACCTAAATTTTGTTTGTGACATACCATCTCATTATGTATTACCGTTTCAGGAAGTTTAGTACAGTTTGCTTAAGAAGTCTTTTTAGTAATTGGGGACAAACGACCTTTGACCTCAGACTGTGACCTTGAACTTGGGTGTGAAAGCCTATATCTTGTGTGTGTCTTACCTTCTCATTAAGCTTCATCTTTCTGTGATGTTTAAGGAAATTTGCTTTGGTACATTTATGAGCAATAGTTGAGACATGATTTGACATCTGACCCCAGATTGTGACCTTGACCTAGGGTTTGGGAATATAAATATTATGTGTGACAAACCTCCTCATTATGCTTTGTATTTCCGTGAAATTTGATGAAATTCAGTTATGTAGTTTTAAAGTAATCGCAGATACACTATTTGACTTCTAAGCCCCAACAGTGACCTTGACCTTGGGTTTGGGAATATGGATATTATATGTGACAAATCTTCTCATTACTCTTTACATTTCTGTGAAATTTGATGAAATTCAGTTATGTAGTTTTAAAGTAATTGCAGAGACACTATTTGACCTCTAACCCCCGACAGTGACCTTGACCTTGGGCTTGGGAACCAAACTCTTGTGCATGACACACCTTCTCATTGTGCTCTATCTATCTGTGAAGTTTCATCAAATTTGCTTCAGTAGTTTATAAGTTATAGCTGAGACACGAATCAAGATATGATTTGACCTTTGACCCAATTGTGACCTTGACCTTGGGCGTAGGAACCAAACTCTTGTGCGCGACACACCTTCTCAATGTGCTCTATCTTTCTGTGAAGTTTCATCAAATTTGCTTCAGTAGTTTTTAAGATATGGCTGAGACACGATTTGTTACGGACGGACGCACGGACGGACTGACGGACGGACGGACGGTGCGATTTTAATATGCCACCCGAAGTCCCTTCGGGGGCATAAAAAATACTAACTGTGGGATATGAAGACATCAAAGAGTCTGAGAGTGGCTTGATGATGGGGATAGGGTTTGGGATCTGATTCAGTCAGTTCCTGAAGTGTAGTTACTCTTTTAAATTTGCTATCTATATGAAAACCATTTTGGAATCGTTTTTATTCGGACTCACAATGTCCAAAAGTCCAGATTGTTGGATGTTTCATATATTCGGATATGACGATACGGTATTGCAATATTTAAATATGCACATTGGTGAAAACTATCTACGTGGATATGTTACCCATGACGACTATTTGTTAGGCTATCTACTTTTACTTAATAATCAACGAGACTTGCATAACGTGTTGGGAAGTCTGTCATATCCTTGGCAGTTTGATGGTTTACTCTTAAATATTATAGATGAACACGTGACTAATCAGTTTCAAACTGTCTCCCTCGGTAATAAATGCCTACGCACTGACCTGTTGCAAAAAAGCATTCCGGTTTGCTATAGCAACATTTCAAGTTTTCAAATTAAGGAATACCTCAAAGACCTGCTTCCTGAGGCATTCCACCGTGACATATGTTGTGTGATACCTTTGAGATAGTCATTTGATAAGCGTCAGTAATGAACGAATAGAGTTTGTGAATTTTAATGAGAAGTCCCGCTAAGGCTTAGGCTTTGTTTTCATAAAAGCGAAACGTCCATTACAATTGCAGTTGCATCTATAGTTTTCGGTCTGATTTACTGAGTTAGACTTAATATTCATGCATTCGCACTCAGCAATAATGATGGCGAAGGTGTTCTCAAATCCGGGTGGCGAAACGTCTACAAGTCGCTTCGTTTCATTTCGCTGTTTAGTGATACCTTTATTAGGGCAGAAAACCAATGTAAAGGGCTTATTATAGACTGGTACTCGGCTGCAATGTCCGGTTCGGAAGAGAAATATACATCAAATCCGATATTCGTGAAAACAGCAAAATAATAAATAAAAATCAGGTAAGTTCTTCTGGTTGTTTTATACCATATTTTTTCAATTTAACTGATTAATTTGCGCGGTAATTTGGTAGTGTATTACCGCAGGTAAGCTCAGATATCTACATGTATGACTCATATCCGACACTCCATATGGTTCTAAACGGTGAACACGGTAAAAACATTGTCGCCGACAGGTGGCGTTTGATCTCGAGAGAATGCGGTAAAAAAAACTAGGGTGTGGCAAAAAAATGAAGGGTGCTTCTGTCGTTCTTTTGCTGCTTCTGTGCCAGGTATGGTGCAAACAACAGTGTCGATTACAGTGTCATAAGTCGGGCCAAGTGTGGCATGAATGCAATGGAAACGAGAAATATTGCAAGATCTTCTACGCCCAGAATATTCACACCAAAGTGACCCATTTGCAATTCAGGGTACTGAAAGGCGGGCTAAATCTGCGGAATCTTCCATCGGTACAGAGAATAAGCGTTGACCATTTACTAGTTCCTAGAAATGATGTTTGCTCATACCTCCTTGAGGCCTCGCAGATGGTGATCGTAAATGATATGATCTGTGTAAGTTTTCTTACAAAAGACAAAATTCTTCCTAGAATTAAGAAATAGCTCAGCTAAAATACTCCCTTGCTATTCAGCAGTTCAATGAGCAAAATGCACTTGTTCCTAGAAATGATGTTTGTTCATACCTCCTTGAGGCCTCCCAGATTATGATCATAAATCTTACTTACTGTATTTCTGACATCTAAGTAGGCCACACATAAATGATATGATCTGTGTAAGTTTCTTACAAGACAATATTCTTCCTAGAAATAGCTCAGCTAAAATACCGCCTTGCTATTCAGCAGTTGAATGTGCTAAAAGCTTATTCTCGTGCAATTAATTTTATATGTGGCGTGTTTGTGTCATCTACTCTCGTTACACCATCTCCTGGAAACTGCTTATTCTTCTTTTGTAACACTATGAAAGAGATGGGAAAGCTGAAATGCTATCAGATACTCTCAAATCCATTTGTCGTTAAATGTGAAGTAAAAATGTTGAAAATCAGTCAGGGTTTTCCCTGTCCCTCAAAAAGGGAGGTTTTGCCCATGATTTCTTCAAATGTCCCCTAAATTTCCTTTCATGAGAGACATAATGTCCCCTAAAATTTGCTTTTTTCTGTTAAGTGTCATATGATTGTCCCCTAAAATCACCCGAAATGTCCCCTTGAATAAGTGTCAGTGGGGACTTGTGTCCCCTAAACTAAAATTCCAAGGGAAAACCCTGTTCAGTTTACAGACAAAAGTATATATGTCAGAAATATACATGACTAGGGACTTTGCATGGCCATGGGAGATAATCCAAACCTCTTAAATTTGAATTCTACCTATGCTATGAGGCTGATTTAGATTTATATACTTCAGAGTAATTAATCAAGTTATTTGCAACTGAATTTAATGCTTTTGTTGTAAATTTTTGCCTCTTATTTTTCTTTGTAAAATCCCCTATTCAAACACATTTTCATTCATAAATTTTTTATTTGTTGACCGATTTTCAACATTTTTGCTGCACTTTTAACGGCAAATGGTTTGCAGTAGATATGATGATATGCTGATCTTCTCTGCTATTTCTTAGTATTATAGTAGACATAAAACCAGTTTCCAATCGATGCTGTAAGGAGAGTAGTTGACCATGCATTAAAAGTTAGTGTTTTCAATACGTTGTGTTCCCCATCGAACCCCCAGGCCGACCTTTAAAATAATTTTGTTCCCCTTAGCCGACTGTTTCTTCAGTATGGGTCGGTCATAGGAGAATCAGTATTGGTTTAGCAAAGACCTTGTATTAATCAGATCAGAGATAAAATTGTGGCATGCATTCATACTGGAGATGCACTTTTCATTCCTTACTATACTTAGGCCAAATGAAAAAATATGTGTGGTTCAGGTAACGTCCTGAAAAAATTAGGGTAGGTAGGTTGGAATCTTTCTTTTTTTCAAACTTTTTTCTTAAATTGTATAATAGATGTGCTTAGAAATGTGTTAAATATTATAAAGCTCCCATTAAAAAAGTTCCTTTATTTCTAATACTAAAGAATGAATGCATAGTAGAAATTTAGTTTTTTATTTTAGATTTGACATTTTGATATATTCTTTTCTGATATTTTCTTCAAACTTCTCAATTTGGAGAAGAAAGTCTAGGGTAGTGGGTAAAAAATTAGGGATGGTGGGGTAACTAGAACCACACCTATTTATTTTTTATTTGGCCTTACTGGAGAGAATCGCCCTTTACATGCATACTATACATACTGGAGAGAATCGTTTGAATTTTGCACTAGACTGCATAAGGCTGCCATGCTTATATGCATTGTTATTCGGTTTTATTTCCAGAATTAAAGGGCGCGACATAAGATTTTATGTTCAGACTTCGATTTAATTATTATGTTTTCCCTTTGTTCTTCAGCCGTTGCATAGCCGACCAACACAAACCTCTGCCCAAGGGGGATTTATGGAGTCAACAGCCAAAGAAGCGGTGACCAGCCGGCGAACACAAACGTCTGGCCCAGGGGGATTTATGGAGTCATCAGCCAAAGAAGCGGTGACCACAACATCTAAGGTAAGCACACAACTAGAATTCTTTTTTGTCTTTTCTGATCAATCTTTTTCCTGTTTGAATAATTAATACCGGAGACAAACCGTTGACTTGTATTATTCATGATGGAGATGATTCATTGTATCGGTATTGGTTTTGCAGAGACCTTGTATTAATCAGATAAGAGATAAAATTGTGGCTTGCATTCGTACTGGACTGGAGAGAATCACCTTTACATGCATACTATACATACTGGAGAGAATCGTTTGAATTTTGCACTAGACTGCATAAGGCTGCCATGCGTAATATGCATTGATATTCGGTTTTATTTCCAGAATTAAAGGGCGCGACATCAGATTTTATGTTCAGACTTCGATTTAATTATTATGTTTTCCCTTTGTTCTTCAGCCGCTGCATAGGCGAGCAACACAAACCTCTGGCCCAGGGGGGTTTATGGAGTCAACAGCCAAAGAAGCGGTGACCAGCCGACCAACACAAACGTCTGGCCCAGGGGGATTTATGGAGTCAACAGCCGAAGAAGCCGTGACCAGTTCTAGCTCCACCTCAATTGCGCCTCATGACAACACTTACACTGTAAGTATCTATTGTCTTTGTGACCATCTTTCATAGTATGGGGATTTGTCAATCTCAAATAGATGGTGTAAAGAAAATAGCCGGAGTCAACTTAGCTAAAATTGAAACAAAACAAAAGTCAATACATTAATTAATATAATTGATTATTAATTTATAATATAATTTTATGCATGATTACAACAATTTTCACTGTGTTACTGTATTTTAACATTACAACATTTGAACTTAGCAGAGTCAAGGGTCAAATCTTCAGGCCGCTACGTTATGAAATTTTAACTGCTCATAAGTATAAAAAAAGGCCATAGTCTATGGCATTTTCAAATTTCAGTCATCAAAGTCAGTCATATGCCCTAGCGATAAATGATAAAATGTCAGTAATTGTTGGCATTTTAACATTTATGAGCAGGATAAATTTCATGCTTTATCATGATTTAATCTTTATATATATATATTTTAGGCTCCTATCACACAAGATGAAGATGATGACGATGCTGAAATTGTTACAGGTGTAGTTACAAGTTTTTCAGTTATACTAGTAATATTTTGTTTAATAGTGAGATTTTTATATAAGAGGAAAAAGAAGTTAATCACACACAGAGAACAAATGAGTATGTTTGAATTAAATGAAGTCTACAGGCCAACCACAATTTCAAACAAATCTCAAACCACTTACAGTTAATACTTCTTAAATTTGGCTGTTTGATAAATATGTTGATTTTCTGCTTGTATCAAATGAACAAAATGTATGACAATTATCCATCTTGCTATTATTTGTTTTACAGAACTGAGTATTTCATTGCCATTATCATCCATCATTGTTGTGCTGATTGTCATTGTTGGCATTATGAAGAGAAAACTGAGACATAGTCTTCAGGACCACATGGAAGATATGCATGTTCTCTCCTCTGTAGAATCTTCATTCATCTCATCACCAGGCCTCACATCATCCCAGTCATCACCAGCTCTTTTGCAGCTGTCAGAATCTCCAGTTTCTAGCAGGACAAGATCATCCGCCAGAAGAGCTTTAAATTTATAGCTTGCTAGAAAATGGAGGGATGTTTGGGAGCTGTGAAAGAGCTTGAAATGGCTACTATCACTGTCCTAATGACGTCTTCCAGAAACAAGTTTTTTATCCCCATTAGCAAACTATAAAATCCTGCTTCCTATGAGTATTGATCAGTTTATTGGTGACTAAAAACTTATTTCTGAAAAATGTCAATAGATGAGTAGGACAAGGTTATTGTGTTCATTGAACTTTTTTGTTGAAATTAAGCTAAGAAGCTGATAAAAGATTAACAGTGTTGAGTTATTATGTTGTTTTTTTTGTCGAAATTAATTAACAGTGTTGATAATGTCTAAAATTTAATCGTTTTGGTGTTAGTCAAGGAGCAGCAGATAAGCTAGTTATAACTGTCATCAACGTCGTAGTAACTGCAGTTGTTGAGCTGTTTACCTGGAAAAAAAGATGACAACATTTTAAGAATTTGCTTTTTTGTTTTTAGTAGCTGTCTGGGTAAAAACACAGGTTTTATTTTGAGGACATGTATTTAGTGTCTATTATTGCTTAAAGGATTCAACTGCATTAGTTGTTCTCATATACTTTTGTTGTCTCTAGATAGTAAAATCACTCTTACATATCATAAAGATGGTTGTAATGTTAATAATTATTGTTATCATTGTCAACTGAGTAATTTAATCATGATTATTCAAGTCACCTTAAGTTATTTCAACTGTTTAAAAGATGACTGTCATAAAACTTACCTAACATTTCATTTTCTGAAGAGCTTATTCATCCGCATTAACTTCTATTGAGATAGGTTTTATGTCATCACTGGATATGTCATCACTGGATGATATCAAACCGGAAGCTTGATTGCTCCTACTGGCGCTCATCTGGTTGCCAGCAGGTTGTGTATCCACCGAGGGCTCTGCAGCTTGGTTGTCAACAGGCTGTGCTTGGTCGGTAGTAGTAGTCGCAGCGATCTGGTTACCAACGCTAATGTTAATCGGATCCGGGTGGTGTATCCACAACCTGTTGAAAACCCAATTCATAAACTCGTCGGAGTGGGCTACTTCAATCAGATAATGGGTTGTATTGACGGTAGATATCTGGGAATCTGAGTGGTGTTCGTGGGCTTTGAGCTGGGAGTGGACGATTTTTTGTAGCTGATGCAGAAAAGGCTCGTAGGTTACTAAATGCAGTAGGAAATTCTTAGCAGTATGAAAATCAAATAAGATATGCTGCCTTTCGTACTTCACAATTCGGCATCTTATTCTGTAGCAGGAGTGGCTATCATCAAGGGGTGTGCCTCTAAAGCACTGTGTACAATTTGACACGGCTAGGAACTGCAACAGACATTCGAGTTGAAGTTTCAGCCAAGAGTAAACTATAACTTTAAAACACCTTTGAATAGGCATGATTAGTCCTGTTAAGTCCCACTATTAGTCCAAGATCACTAAAAGTCTATTAATGTTAGTAGTCCAAGCTGGTAAGATCAGTCAAAGTTTTTAGTCCAAGCTGGTAAGATCAGTCAAAGATATTTTGAACTTGTAAGTTTTAAATTAGTGCCACAATTTTTGAATAATGATTTAGATATTTAAGTGTGTCTTTGAGGGTTATAAAAGAATTGTAAAGTGTCCTCTCACTTTATATATGTCAGTATGATTTTAGGCATTTGTTAATTTTTGTTTGATTCTTGTCCAAAAATTGAAATTTACAATATGAGGTTGACATAAAAAATACCAGCTTACCCATACATGAGAAGATACATAGTATTTGCATCCTAAGGTTTCAAACAGTCAGGCATAAACAGACATAGTGCAAGCTGATCAAACAAGGGTCGAAAACAATCTGATCAGGGCCCTCAATATTTGCCATTAGGCTACAAATTTTAAAAGTTATAAGTCTATGGTCGAGAATTTATTATTCAAATTAAGATAGTTAAAGGATGTTTTTGCTAGTTGTTTTACACTGTTTTAAACACGATATGAGCTTTAACATAGGAAAATGTCCCTTTGGACCCTCGATGATGACAGTCTTAAAATGTGTAGGACCAACCCCCTAGTAAGGCTAAAGCTTTGTTATTTAGGCTGAAGCTTTCACTTGGGCCATAGATTAGTTGAGCGAAAAGCAAGAGTTCTAGTATAAGCAGGCTCTCCTGAAACATTGCTTTTTGCATATGCTATAAGGGCTGTTTTCTTGAGTTGAGGCTGGTATACATGTTAAGAATTTAAATGTTACATTGTATATGTAGTTAATCACTGTGTGCCAATGATACAGGTATTTTTGCTAGTTGTTTTACACTGTTTTAAACAAGATATGAGCTTTAACATAGGAAAATGTCCCTTTGGACCCTCGATGATGACAATCTTAAAATGTGTAGGATCAACCCCCTAGTAAGGCTAAAGCTTTGTTATTTAGGCTGAAGCTTTCACTTGGTCCATAGATTACTTGAGCGAAAAAAGCAAGAGTTCTAGTATACGCAGGCTCACCTGAACCATTGCTTTTGCATATGCTATAAGGGCTATTTTCTTGAGTTGAAGCTGGTATACATGTTAAGAATTTAAATGTTATATTGTAAATTTATTTAATCACTGTGTGCCAATGATAATTAAACGAAGCAAATACATTTCTATCAAGAAGATGAACAATGTTAAGAATTAATATAACGGAAACACATTTATTTCAATTTGATTGGCCTTAAATGCTTGTTAAATTCACAAATATTTTCACTGTCATGGTAACAGTCTGTAAATTAAAAACGTAAGCAACAAATAAGCCAGGTGTGAGATTCTTTTCATATTATTTTCCAACATACATTTGCATAATAAAAAGATTATGGCTCAACATGAGATATTTCGACTTCATTTAAGGATCTTTTTGAGACTGTAAACATTCCAAAGATAAGTATATTTTATTGTTGCTTTCTAAGCTATGCTTAAGTATTCATCAAGCGAACTGCTTGTGAACAAGACAAAAATGATAATTTTCTAGTCATGAGAAATGGAACTAGTCATTAACGAGTTTGTCTCCATGTTATTTTTATTTTTAGAGTTACTTCCCTTTGAGCACTAATGTATAAGATTGTAAGGTCCTGTGGTAGTTATACTCAAACTTGAACAGTTTGATACCAGCATGATATTCAAATGGAGATAAAATGACAAATGGTGTAGACCCCGATCAGACTATTAAAAGTCTCATAAGGATCTGTACTGTTTGCTTTTGGGACTGAACATTTAAGGACATGTTTATAATGGCTCTTCACATGTTTTGTTTGTTTAATTAATGTGATGTATGTACATTAATTGACCTATGTTAATCAATGCAACATGTAAATTTTGAGAATTAGTTGATTCTGATAGTTTTGAAATCTTATTGCATTTTTGATAAATATTATTGTGAAATTTTACTGATTTTGAATGATAATATGGTAATAGCCCCAGATCTTTTTGACATTTAATGATGACAGCATGGGATTCTAGAATATTCATAAGAATTTAAGAGCACACAGAGAAAAAAATCCATCTTTTTGATATCTAAAATTCCAAAAATATATTAACTACTGCTGTCATTACTTTTTCTCTGCATGTATTTGAGAAAATTAAATTAGCAAGCTTAAATTTATGAGATGAAAGCCAGAAAGCGTTGTTCTAAAATTTCAATCTCTGCAGCTTTGTCAAAAAACAACAGGGAAGTTGAAAAAAAATGGCTACAAAGTCTCCATTCCCTAGAATTGTTTTGAGATTACGTCCTTGAGATTATTGACTTTTTTAATGAGTCTTTGACTTATGACTCCGGTCTATTCATTCCAGTATTATGATTATCTTATTAGTGCTGTGAAGTTGTTCAAGGGTCATTTTAGAGGTTGACATAGAGGCTTTGGTATGACAGTTTAAGGAATGAATTCGGAGAGGGTATTTTGCTATTCATTACTACCTCAGGGAAACATAGCGAGATTTTTTCTCCCAAAGTCCCTCTAAAATGCTCCCTGTTGGTGATTTCTATATAATTTTGCTAATGTTTACAATAAATATTTTAGTGAAAGTTGATGATTTTGATACATGATTATTATTTGTTTCATAGTTAAATAAAATTAAAACACAATGTTTGTTACTAAAGTCTATTGTCATCCTTGGATTATTAAAATGAAATATGTGAGGCCCAAGTAATGAGTGCTGTGTAAATTGCCTATAAGGCCTAAATGGGTTAACTGTCTGCTCGACATGAACTAAAAGAATCTAATACTTATTCAATTGTACCCTTCCCACTGATATTGTGAATCGGAATGCTGAAGACTTAGATAACTGCTGAGTTATTGAATAATAATGTAATAAGATTTATAAAAATTGTGTGGATTTGGTCACAGCGTGAGATTTATAAGAGTTATTGAATAATAATGTAATAAGATTTATAGAAATTGTATGGATTTGGTCACAGCGTGAGATTTATAAAATTATGTAGACAATTTTGAAATATGAGAGACACTTTAATCCTTTTTCGTCACAGCGTGACATCGTATAAAACAAAAAGACACTTCAGTATCCCCAGTGTATTACTAATGAGACACTAGAGACACTTTAACCCCTGTTGCCCCAGCCGGGATTTGGATCCACTTTAATCTGCTGTTGCCCCAGCGGGATATGGATCCACTTTAATCCGCTGTTGACCCAGCGGGATATGGAATAAAACAAAAGAAAACAAAAGAATCCACTTCTGTACCCCCAGTTTATAACTACTCATGTACTTCAACATATCCAAAAAAGCTATTTATGCACTTTGAAAATAACAATTTTGCCAACTAATGGGGAAATGTAATCTAATCTTCTGTATATTGATTGATTGTTTTGGGTCTAACAGCCCTTTGAGACAGTATTCAGTCTATATCGGGCCGTCTCTCAGAGAGAAGGAGAAAGAAGAGAAATGATAGATGAGAGAAAAATTGTCAAAACAACCCCATCCCGCACCCACTGCAAGTACAGTAGGCCCTTGCCCTACAAAGTTCCAAAATCAGTAGGCAAATCAGTAGGCACTGGAAGTTATACACAGCACCATCGCACCACCAGACCACCCCCATCTTCTGTATAACTGTTCACTGCTGGGAATATCTGGTTTTTGCTTAGATTAGAAGTAACATGTACTCTAGCAGACATAAACATGACTTTATCAATTATTATTTATCCTCTAGAAGGGGAACTATATACGTTTTCTTGCTTCCGTTCTGATCCTAATATTTATAGATGAGGCCCTCCCAGGGGACGGGGGGTCAGTGCTCCCTTGCTCCCTGAAAATAATGGCCAAATCTCCCCAGCTCCCTTAAAATATTTTCCCATGCTCC
This sequence comes from Ctena decussata, assembly GCA_963989385.1. Taxonomy (NCBI): domain Eukaryota; kingdom Metazoa; phylum Mollusca; class Bivalvia; order Lucinida; family Lucinidae; genus Ctena; species Ctena decussata. The sequence goes on from OZ022509.1 coordinate 13,029,946, forward strand.
CTAAAATTAATTTGCTACTGCTCCCCAAATCTCTAAAAGTAATTCAGCTGCTCCCCAGCTCCCTCAAATTATTTGGAAGTCCTATCCGCCTCTAGACGGAATTGAGCCTGAAATGATTGCAGTGGCCAGCCTGAATGCATGTTTGAAGCTACTTTTGCTTCAGAAATGAATAAAAAGGTTGGTTGGTTGTTTTTGGTTTAACGGCCCTTTGAGACAGTATTTCAGTCTATATCGGGCCGTCTCCTAGAGAGAGAGAGCATGACGAGAAGTGATAGATGAGAGAAAAATGTCCAAATAACTCCCTCATGCGCCTACTGCAAGCACAGAAGAACCTTGCCCTACTATTATCCAAATCAGTAGGACGCCCCGGCACTGGAAGTTACACGCAGCACCATCGCACCACCCGACCACCCCCAGGATAAAATGGTATTATTGACATGTATAAATGGGGGGGGGGGGGGGTTGGAATTCACATTCTGACAGTGCTCCCCAAAATTAAGAGCTTGCTCCCTAGCCCCCTGAAAATAATAGCTAGTGCTCCCTTTCTTCCCTGAAAATAAATGGACATTCTCCCCAGTTCCCCAAAATCCCTGGGAGGGCCTCGTAGATGACAAATGTATATGTACATGTTTGTTAACATGCTTTTTCATGGAATAAAATATGTTTAAACGATGTCCCCTTCTGTGTGTATCAAATCTTGTGTAACGCCCTTCATTATTTGTAATCAACTCTTTCATTAGGCAGGGGATACGTCCATGTTAATCGCGCACTTATAGACATATAACACATCTAATTCCAACGAAGGAAAATAAACCAAAAGGGAAAACGACTATTTTCTTCAATATATGACGATTATCTTAGTAGCAACAGATTCAGAAAAATAAGAGCATTCAATACTACCCAGAAAAAGGCGAACTTATTTTATGAACATAATTGTTATCGCTAGTCCAGGAACCTACCTTTAACGTATTTTGAAATATTTCAGCAGCGGAATTTATTCCAAAGCACAATCGTTTATATCGAAATAATCCTGCATGTGTTGTGAAAGAAGTAATGTTCCTCGAGCTTTCTGCCAGGACTAACTGGTTATAGCCTTTCACTAAGTCCAGCTTTGAAAAGACTTTGGCACCGTTTAGATCCACTATTATGTCGTCTACAGTCGGAATTATGTATCGTGTACGCTTAATGGCACGATTTGGCTCTCTCATATCAACACATATCCTTACTTCGTTTTGTGATTTGGGCTTAGGTGCAACGACTATTGGTGACACCCATGGCGTTGCTCCACCATCCACTTCCTCGATCAAACCGTTGTCAATCATGATTTCAGTTCCCTTTCCACGTCTTTACGTACATGGAACGGTATGCGTCGGTGCGGCTGTTGTACCGGCTGAACGCTTGGGTCGACGTGCAAGTCTATTTCAATGTCTTGTAACTTGCCTATGCCTTCGAAAATCGACGACTATTTCTGGCATAAGTGTTCAGCTTTATGGTTTCCAGGTGTAAACACAGATATTTTAGGAATTACCTGTAGTTCGACAGCTGAATCATAGCACAGTAAACATCCACTTGCACCTTGTATTACGTATATGGTCGCAGTTGTAATTTTCTGCTTGGTTTCAATGCTTCCAATAAATTTTCCTAACAATGGAAAGTTAGAGTGAACCGTAGGTGAAAACTTTGGTATCAGTTTTTGACAATTTTGGTTGTACCTTGAAGCTGTTTTTAGGTACTTTCATCTAAAACGTTAATACTTGATCCAGAGTCAACTAACATTCGTACATTAAATCCATTTACTGTCACATTCTAACTGGGCTGCTTAGGTTTTACCGAATTGACATTTTCCTGTTTATGTATTCCAAATACGTAATCATCATTTGAGTCACTACTAGTGTCACAAGCGTTAGTCTTTTCGAATTGATCCCATCGTCGCCAATGTAAAACAGTGAATGAGTGAGTGAGTGATATGGGTTTTACGGCACATCAGCACCAAACGGGCTATTTCGCACCGAAAACGCTATAAAAAGACAGGTGTTTTATGCATTAGGTCAGAAATGAATGCACAGTGTAAAAATGGATCAAGTCGGGTATGTGGTAAAACGCGCCGATCAACGGGAACTCTCGACCATATTTCTGCATAAAATCACATCTAATCATAGCCCAAATAAAGCAAATTTTTGAAATAAAAGTGGTTCTTTCCCCTAGATATAATGAAACTGTATCTTTAAATGTACAGACTGCTATTGTAAAAGGTACCTTTGAAGAGTTCTCATTGTTTTCGTTTTTCTCTCACATGTTCAAATTTGTCTAAGTCCATTTTATACAAGAAAGTGTTGATATTGTCCCCCTGATGTCACATGATATTATTCAAGCATTCCTGAACACACTGTTCACCCAGATGCAACAAGTTGGTGCCCATGCCAAAACATGCTCATAATTATAAGCTTATGGGAAAATGCACTTTTTGAAGTGCATGCTACTATTATTTGTCTGTGGATTGTTACAGAAGTGCTAGGCATTTGCCATCAGTGTTGAAGGCAGCAAGTTCCAGCAGCTAAGCCTTGGCAAGTAATTGAGACTGTGGGGGCTTCGAGCATAATATGAAGCCATATATGAGTTATGAATCATTCTTTCTATTCTGTAATGTTAAGTGCTTATTTTGAACAGTCTTTCATAACAATGTTCTGTATCATCAATTCAATATAATGATTAAAACGTCCATCTCTGTGATTTACTTGTCTTTTAAAAATCATGTTATAACAAGTGATAAACAGCCTAGACTTCTCATTTGCTCCTTACTTGGAGCCCTTTACTATATTTGTTTGGCTTCAGAGAATAGTCCACTCTTGATATCTGAAAGTCAAAAGTTCATCTCAAACTACTGGTAGCTCAAAGTCAATTTTCTGATACCGGAAAATTTATTTTGAGATACCAGTAGTTTATAATAACAGGAGATGAAATATGTCCAAACCATTTTCTTTGATTTAAGAGGGTGCTTTGAAATATCAGTGTTTGAGATAACAAGAGTTAACTGCATTATCGTAAAAACTGCATTATGGGACATATACGTTTTCTCAAGATATCTGTAAGCGACTCTTATTTCAACATCCAACTGAAAACCCTGGAGGGATTTTCTTTCTGTTCACAGGGGCCGAAAATGCCTAGCCCTATTGTCGATGGAAATATCATTAAAATCATGCAGAATTGACAGTGTTTAAAAAACCCAAGGTTTGGGAAAAAGGCAACATTCTCAAAATACTTGGAAAAGCTCTGGCACATACATTTACTACTTAAATCAATATAAAAGCTTAATCTTGTCATGCATTTTGCAAATTTAAAGCCTTTTGTATTTCTTCCAATAAATGTCTCCTCTCTAACAAACACTCCTTCCCTTATTTTTCTGTAAAGATTGACAAAATAACAAAGAGATTGGCTCCAGACCACCATTTTTTATTCATTGACATAGTTTTGTCTAAAGAGTTTAATATAATGACCCTAGGACTAGCACTGCCCCTGGCATTTATTAAGACACATACAGTACTTTCTCAGTAAGGTGCCATTATGGATAGCTAATTATGTAAGTTCTTTGCGTGTTTGTCTTTCGTATACAATTGTATAGTCTCTCATACCTGCAGGGGAGTTTGTTATGGCCCTACCAAACATTTATCACTGTCAACAGCCACTAATGAATGTTTCGGTCGACAGCGCATGTTACCCACTTTTAAATGTGGAATATTCAACCTGCATATATCAAAGATATTTTTCAGGGTTATTCCACAACATATGTCTAAACAAACACACAACCAAATCCACATACCCACCCACACACCAAATTTTTGACAGAGACATGATGCATACTGACATATGTGGTCAGAAGAAACAATGCTGTTTGCTATAGGGCTTTATAAGAATGTAAATATGGCAACAGTTTCACAGGTAACTTCCACGGGTGAAATAGGTATTAAATATAAGGCCAATAAAATGATACATGTGTGTTTTCAGTAACATTTGATTTCCAATATAGATGGTATATCGGACTCGTTTTATATAAAAGCTATATTGAGACAATAGGGAGCCAATATGGATGACTAAGGGAATACCCAAGAAATCTTTCCAAACATGTCCGTGTTGCAGGGGAAAAACTCTAGACATCACTGACTTGCCTGAAACATGCAACTTTTTAATGTAAGCCTAAGCAGGGTATATGTCAACACTTTCTTGTATAAAATGGACTTAGACAAATTTTGACCATGTGAGAGAAAAACGAAAAAAAATGAGAACTCTTCAAGGGTACCTTTTATTATGATATGGGACTGTACTCTTGAGTATACTTCTCTCAAATCACTACGCAGTTACCTACATTGTATATATAGTGCTATGGCTCTTTCATACTTTGCCAGTTATTAGTTAGAACTCGTACAATAAAGATCTTGTAGTCTAATAGTCTTATTCTCTAGTGTTCCCCCACACCATACACTGGTCAAAACTATAATATGGTGTCAGAAGTAATGGACATACGGGACTCACACCACAATGTGACATTCCAGTAAAGGATTAAATTTAATAATTGGATTAATGAATTTCTGACATTGGAGTAATTTTCTACGGCGTTTTGAACTTTGAATTGTCCATTGTAAAAAGATGGAATTTTCACAATTTCAAGGACAAAATCCTAGAATGGACTGGGAGTCCAACGACCTACCAAATGCATACAAATCGTTCAAAGAACATGCAAATTTCATGTTCGGGGGACCTTTGAAAAATAAATCAGAGGAAGTGCAGTGCAACTATCTCATGCTGTGGGTCGGAGAAAAAGGTCGTCAAATTTTCTCCACATGGAACATGACTGAGGACCAAAGGAAAGTACTAGAAAACTACCATACAGGGTTCGAGGAATACTGTAAACCCAGATCAAACAAAATTCACGCTAGATACAAGTTCAAGTCTCGTGTTCAGGGTGACAGTGAAAAGTTCGAACACTTTGTAACGGATCTCAGATTACTATTGAAAGATTGTGGCTATGATGCAGGAGTCCACGACGAAATGGTTCGTGACCACATTGTCTTTGGTGTAAGGTCATCAAAGATCAGAAGTAAACTAATAGAGGAGGGTTCAGACCTCACATTACAAAAGTGTCTGGACATTGCTAGAACTTACGAGCTCAGCCAAGAGCAAGTCAAAGACATTGACGGAAATACATCAGCATCTGTCAATGCTGTCAGGCAGCCAAACAGGGGAAAACCGAAGCCATCACGGGGCCGAGGACGTTCAGCTGCGGCAGCGACGAACTTCAGACAACCGATGCCGACGAATAGACAACCGACGCAGACGAAAAAATGCGACAACTGCGGGAGAAATCACAGTTCAAAAGACATGTGTCCAGCAAAAGGGCAAATTTGTAACTATTGTTCCAAACTGAATCATTTTGCATTAATGTGTAGAAAGAAACAGCGAGATTTAAAAGGAAAAGTGCACGAAGTGAATAATGAATCAGATCTGGAAGCCGAGCAACCTGGTGAGCATTGTTATGATTTCTGTGTTGATTCAATTGATTACGACAAAAAGCAAAGTCAAGCTTTTGCAAAAATCGCTTTAGGTCCGAAATCAAAAATCATTAGCATGAAAATTGATTCAGGCTCCCAAGTAAATATCATTCCAAGATCAGTATTTCAGTCCAAAGGTATACAGGGCCCTTTGAAAAAGACAAATAAACGCCTCACTGCATATGACGGCAAATCTCTTAAGGTAGACGGCTGCATCAGAATGACATGTTCTTACAATGACAAGAACACAACAGAAGATTTCTACATTGTTGACACAAATTCAAGCCCCATCCTAGGCCTTGACGCTTGCCTATCCCTTGATTTAATCAAACTTGTTCTGACTGTCGGTTCAGACACCCCTACAAGTACCTCATTGACCAAAGAAAGCGTTCTCTCAAAGTACAGTGACGTTTTTGACGGCATTGGTCAGTTACCTGGCGAATGCGAAATTCACGTTAAGCCTGATGCTACACCTGTAGTACACCCCCCACGTCGTGTACCTGTAGCTCTGCAAAATAAACTGAAGGCGGAACTAGACCGTATGGAAAGGGAACAAGTCATTTCAAAGGTAACTGAGCCAACTGACTGGGTCAACAGCCTTGTGACTGTCGAAAAACCTAACGGTAGCCTTCGTGTGTGTCTTGACCCAAAAGACTTGAATGACGCTATCAAACGACCGCATTACCCAAACAAGACGCTTGAAGATATATTACCTGACTTGACTGACGCTAAAGTGTTTTCCAAATTTGACGCCCGCAGTGGCTATTGGTCAATTGTCCTGTCCCACACAGCATCTTTTCTGACCACATTTCAAACTCCTTTCGGACGCTATCGTTTCTTACGCCTCCCATATGGCTTGAAAATGGCTCAGGACGAGTTCATTTCAAAAATGGACCAATGTTTGGAAGGTCTGCCTGGTGTCAAGACAATAGTAGACGACATTGTTGTTTACGGAAAGGACAAGGCAACTCATGACGCTAATCTCGACCGACTCATGATTAGGTGTCGCGAAAAGGGCATAAGACTAAACCCTGACAAAACGGAAGTAGGCAAGACGGAAATACCATTCTTTGGACATGTTCTTACAGCAGAAGGTCTGAAAATGGATCCTCTAAAGGTAAAAGCGTTGCGCGAAATGCCTGCCCCTACTTCTAAAAATGAGCTAGAGACTATTTTAGGTATGGTTACATACTTACAGAAATTTGCACCGAATATGGCAGAAATGACAAGCCCATTAAGGCAATTACTTACCAAAGATGCAGAGTTTATCTGGGACACACCCCAACAAGCTGCTTTTGACAAAATAAAAGATGTCATTACGCGAGAACCGGGACCGATCTTGGCATACTTTGATCCGAAAAAGCCAATAACAATTCAATCAGATGCGTCTAAGCACGGATTAGGCTGTGTACTACTGCAAGACAGCAAACCAGTATGTTTTGCATCTAAATCTTTAACGCCTACCGAAGTTGCATATGCGCAGATCGAAAAGGAGCTGTATGCTGTACTGTTTGCATGCAAAAGGTTCCATCAGCTAGTTTACGGTAAGCGAATTACTGTGCAGACTGATCACAGGCCTTTGGTAGCAATCTCAAAGAAGGGACTGCATTCTTGTCCGCCTCGCTTGACTCGTATGCTTCTTCAACTTTCCAAGTATGACATTGACATTACATTTGTACCAGGCAAGGACATCCCTCTAGCAGACACCCTTAGCCGCAAATTCTTATCCGACACTTACCCTGAGATCACTGAAGGTCTATATGTGCAAATTCATGCTGTAATATCCAGTTTACCTATAAGTGATCAGAAAATGGAAATGATCCGAAAAGCTACAGAAACTGACTCACAAATGCAAGAGCTTAAGCAGACAGTTCTGGACGGCTGGCCGGACAATCGCTCTGACTGCCCTGCACAGCTGCTGGATTTCTGGAATTACAGAGATGAGCTTGCATACATTGAGGGTATTCTTCTTAAGGGCACTAAGGTCGTAATACCAAAAGAATGTAGAAAAGAAATGCTGGAGAAAGTCCATGAATCGCACCTAGGTGTCGAAAAATGTACACAACGCGCTCGCGAAATTCTGTTTTGGCCGAGCATGGCTTCAGACATAAAATCGACAGTCCTTAATTGTGCAGTATGTCTGGAGCACAGAAACGCAAATCAAAAACAACCTCTGAATTCATACAATATTCCAGACAGACCATGGCAAGTCGTGGCGACAGATTTGTTTCACTGGAATAATACCGACTACATTGTACTAGTTGACATGTACAGCAGATACTTTGAGGTTGGTAGACTGACGGACACAAGAGCACAGACTGTCATAAACAAGCTGAAAAGTTATTTTTATCCCCCGACCGAAAGGTTCGGGGGATATAGCGATGAGCCTGGCGTCCGTCCGTCCGTCCGTCTGTACGTCCGTCCGTCCGTCCGTAAACACTTTCTTGTCCGCTCTATATCTTGAATACCCTTTGGAATATTTTCATGATACTTCACAGTTATGTAGAACAGGTCATGGCGATGTGTCGCGTACAAGAATGGTAACTCTTGCTATTGTACTTTTTGGATTATCTCCCCTTTGGTGATTTTTTGGCAAATTCGTGTCCGCTCTGTAACTTGAATACCCTATGGTATATTTTCATGATACTTCACAGAAATTTAGAACAGGTCATGACGATGTGTCGCGAACAAGAATGACAACTCTTGCTGTCTTACTTTTTGAGTTATTTCCCCTTGATAGTTTTAGGTGTGATTTTTTGGCAGATTCGTGTCCGCTCTATAACTAGAATACCCTTTGGAATATTCTCATGATACTTCACAGATATGTAGAACAGGTCATGACGATGTGTCGCGAACAAGAATGACAACTCTTGCTTTCTTACTTTTTTGAGTTATTTCCCCTTGATCTTTTTAGGTATGATTTCGTGTCCGCTCTATAACTTGAATACCTTTTGGAATATTTTCATGATACTTCACAGATATGTAGAACAGGTCATGACGATGTGTCGTGAACAAGAATGACAACTCTTGCTTTCTTACTTTTTTGAGTTATTTCCCCTTGATCATTTTAGGTATGATTTCGTGTCCGCTCTATAACTTGAATACCTTTTTGAATATTTTCATGATACTTCACAGATATGTAGAACAGGTCATGACGATGTGTCGTGAACAAGAATGACAACTCCTGCTTTCTTACTTTTTGAGTTATTCCCCTTGATGGTTTTAGGTCTGATTTCGTGTCCGCTCTATAACTTGAATACCTTTTGGAATATTTTCATGATACTTCACAGATATGTAGAACAGGTCATGATGATGTGTCGCAATTAAGAATGACAACTCTTGCTTTCTTACTTTTGGAGTTATTTCTCTTTGATGATTTTAGGTGTCCGCTCCATAGCTTGAATACCTTTTGAAATATTTTCATGATACTTCACAGATATGCAGAACAGGTCATGACAATTTGTCTCATACATGAATGATAACTCTTGCTTTTAGACTCAGTGAATTATTTCCCTTTGGTAGTTTGAGCTGCTGTTTGAGTCTCTGCTCCATAACTGTATAACCCTGGCCAGCTCCAGAATTTGAATAACCGTGTACCTTTTAGAATATGGATGATCATGCTGTGATATCTTATCAGTGTTCCTAACTCTCTCTTACCCCTCCACATTCCCGTGACCCCTCTTGCACCCCCCCACCCCCCTCCAAAAAAAAAGAAAAAAAAATAATTCCAGATTTAGATTCTTTGTCCAAATTCACTTACTAGAGAGCTCAAAATTAGATTTGTAGGGCTTGTACTTCAGAAGTTATTCACACATTTTGAAAGATGAATGTATCGTATGCTATACATTTGTGTATATGGTGGCTGTTTGAGATATTACCTCTTTTTAGCAGTCAAGCATACTGTTTTAGTCTGAGTGTTAGATAATCATGCATCTGTTAACAGTTAATGTCAATCAGAAGCATAAAAGAACGACACTATATTACTAATATGTGTTTTGAAGTGCACCCTTTTTACCAAGGCCCATGGGGGTCTTCGGTCGGGGGATTTGCCATCTCCTCTGATGGCTATTTTTCTAGACACGGGATAAGCGAAACTATTATCTCTGATAACGCAGCCCAGTTCAGTTGTGCACTGTGGGCAGATTTCTGTAAAGACTGGGACATTAAACACACTCCCTCCAGCCCACTCTATCCTCAAGCTAACCCCGCCGAAAGAACAATTCAAACAATCAAAAGATTATTTAATAAGGCGAAACAGAACGGAAAAGACCCTTATCTAGCTATTTTGGCTTATAGAACTTCTCCGTTAGCTTGCGGTAAGAGCCCGGCTGAGCTGCTCTTCTCTCGCCAGTTAAGGTCTACACTGCCAATAACATCAAAACAACTTGAGCCCAAACTTTCAAAAACATCAGTTTTGAAACAGAAAATGAAAAAATCTCAAGTAACATCAAAACAGTATTATGACAGATCAGCAAAAGAAATGAAGTCGTTGACCTGTGGTGAAGGTGTAAGAATCCGAAATGGCAAATTATGGAAACCTGCTGTTGTCAGGAAGAAAATCAATGATAGATCATATGTAGTTGAAACTCAGGACGGTGGAATTTACCGTAGAAACCGCCGACATCTGCTAAAATCAAATGAAAAGCCATTTCAGATCCTTGACCCGCCAGACATTAGCCCAAGCTTTGTAAATAGCACCCCTAACTCTCCAATCTTCTATCAAACAAGACAGAGAACTACTGAACAGCCAGTACAGGACAGTGCAAATAAAAACCAAATTTCACCTAAATCACCAGTGAAAAGTATGCCTGAATCAATTAATCAATCAGAGCCTCCTGTTGATAAGTCACCTTCCAGAAATGTGGAAATACCAGAAAGTAGTGCACCAGGAAATAAGACGGTGACCAGATCTGGACGCGTTATTCGCCCACCTGTGAAGCTGGATTTATAAGTGAAATATCAGTGTGATACTCTTTAGTGCAGACTGCTTCAATATTTACGGAACTACAGTGTGTGTAAACTTTGTATTCTAACGGACACTATACTTTTCTGGATTATTAAAAAAAACAGTTCTTACTGATAGCATCTGACAGCTGTTCACATTTGTTATTTCAGTTCCAGTAATGTTAGCTCATGTTACCGTAGCACTGACAGTTTATATATTATTTTAATGGCTCCACTTCACAGTTTATCAACAACTGGGGAGAGGCATGTCACTTTGGAAATGTTTTTCCTGTTTTCAGAACACACCAATTAGTCTGTATAAGTGTTTTTCAGAGTTTTCTCACAGAAACTGGCTGAGAAAAAAATCCAAGGAAATAATTAAAAATGTTGCATCTGAGCAAATGAAATTGTGACTTCCATTTTTTCAAAGAAAGGGAGATATTATGATATGGGACTGTACTCTTGAGTATACTTCTCTCAAATCACTACGCAGTTACCTACATTGTATATATAGTGCTATGGCTCTTTCATACTTTGCCAGTTATTAGTTAGAACTCGTACAATAAAGATCTTGTAGTCTAATAGTCTTATTCTCTAGTGTTCCCCCACACCATACACTGGTCAAAACTATAATACCTTTTACAATAGCATTCTGTACATTTAGAGATACAGTTTCATAATATGTAGGGGAAAGAACCACTTTTATTTAAAAAAATTGCTTTATTTGGGCTGTGATTAGATGTGATTTTATGCAGAAATATGGTCCAAACTGGCCGAAGTGTACTGCAGAACCTTAAATCAACTGTTGTAAAATACCTCGACTTCCTTAAGCTGCATTTTACTATATATGCAAATCTCTTTCAGAAAAGAGAAGTTTTCCCTGGTTCAACAATAGTGAATGAAAACACTGTTTAACTACTCTAGATGTTTATTATATAAAACCCGCAGAGCAACTGAAGTATATTCTAAGAGCATGCTGGATTTAATCTGATACTTTATGAACTATAACCTTAGCTTATTTAAATATGTAAATTGCTAGTCTATAGGCAACAACACTACACTCATCTGGGAACCAGTACTGGTAATCAGCCCTTTATCCGATACAGAGCTGCAACTGTATCAGAGGGAAAAAATCACTGTTCTGCTCTGTTCAATTCTAAGTTATTGTCCGGTATTTGAAAGCCTAACTAAGCTTCGGTTGAGGCTATCAAATCGGGAATTAGTTTATAAACGGCCACATTGAAAAGAGGCTTTATAGGCGTTAATAAAAAAAATATATTTGTAGCGTTGTGTTTATAGATAATGTTTCATTTCCATGTCGCCCGTTATTATAACTATATTAAAGTGGTCAAATCATAAATCTTTCAAACATTATTCTAGATACACAGGCATTGAATAATAGAGGTGTGGTCAGGTGCTCGGGAGTAGTAAGCAGCACCTGCCTATTATAATAGAACTAATACATCTGTCTTATCAATGTAGCAGTGGAATCAAATCTGAAATTCGAAAGCCCAACTAAGTTTCGGCTGAGGCCATCAAATCGGTAATTAACTTCCAGTGCCGGGGCGTCCTACTGATTTGGAACATCGTAGGGCAAGGGCCTGTTGTGCTTGCAGTACAGCAGGTCCTTGCCCTACGATGTTCCATTTTTTCTCTCGTCTATCATTTCTCCTCTTTCTCCCTCTCTGGGAGACGGCCCGATATAGACTGAAATACTGTCTCAAAGGGCCGTTTTACCCAAAACAATCAATCAATCAAATCGGAAATTAGTTCAGAAACGGCCACATTGTAGGGATCAAGAAAAGTAGCCATCATAGGAGATGGCAAATCCCCCTTCCGAAGGCCCCCTGCGATCCGGTAATAAGGGTGCACTTCAAAACGCAGGGATTCCTGAGTTTGGCACATAGAATTACATAGAAAACTATTCAAAACTCTTCTACTTCAGAACCACTAGGCTCAGATGCTTGAAATCTGGTATGATGCATTGCCTGGCGGATCCCTACAAAAGTTGTGTAAAATGTGGCCCTGGTATCCAAAATGGCCCTGGGACGGGGCGTCTTGTGATCAAATTAAAATGTACTTAAAATTCTTCTTCTCCAGAACCCCATAGTGCAGATGCTTGAAATTTGGAATGTTACATTGTCTAGTGGTCCCATACCAAGTTTGTTCAATTGATGGAGCCGGGGTAAAAAATGGCCCCGTCCCAGGGGGTCCTGGGTTTGAACCATACAAATGCATAGAAAAATATTCAAAAATTTTCTTATTCAGAACCATTTGGCTCAGAGGCTTGAAATTTAGCTTTAAGCATTGCCTAGTGGTCCTTTACCAAGATTATTCAAATGATGGCCCCAGGGTCCAAAATGGCCAGGGGGTCCAGGTTGGAACCATAGCAATACATAGAAAAATATTAAAAAATCTTGTTCTTCAGAACCATTTGGAAATGGTTGCAACCTATCAGGTTTGTTCAAATTATGACCCTAGTTTGACCTTTGACCTTTTGTTCAGGTGAGCGATTCAGGGCCTCTTTGCCCTCTTGTCTTTCGGGCCGCGTAGCGCAATCGGTAGGGCACCCGACTCATAAGTCAGATGTCCTGGGTTCGAAACCCTTTCTGGCCTGATACTTTCGTTTCTCCTTCCGCTGATTCAAGAAGGGCAGTTGTCAGTTACTGGCAAAAGTATGTGCACTTAGTACTGTTTAACCGCTTAGGAGGTCTTAGCCTGCTCAGGAATAGTCTGGTTAGGTTAACTGGCCGTCCCGACATGACCATAGCTGTTTACCGAGGACTTTAAGCATCATATCAATCTCTTGTCGTTCTCCTTCCCTCAGGGAGGCGGCTCGATATAGATTGAGAGACTGTCGCATAGAGATGTCAAACCCAAAATAACCAACCAACCTACCCAGAGAGCCGGGAGAAAGATTGATATGAAAGGGGAAAAAAACTTCACAGTTGCACCTACTACAAGCACAGTAAGCCCTTCCTCCCAAAATTATCGTTAATATTAGTAGGATGCCCCAGTAGTTCTGTACCAAACCTGTTTTTTTTCAGCTCACCTGAGCACAAAGTGCTCAAGGTGAGCTATTGTGATCGATATTTGTCCGTCATCCGTCTGTCCGTACATCAACAATTTCTTCAAACGACATCTTCTAGACCAGTGAGCCAATTTCAAAATAATTTCACACAAATGTTTCTGTTATAGCCTTGAACCAAAATTGCTAAAATGGTTCCGCTCCCCTCAACAAAATGGCCGCCAGAGCTAAAAACAAGAGGCCCAAATGGGCCTGATATCGCTCACCTGGTTATTGTGTAACGGAACCATTCTGGTACAAAATTGGTCCAATTCCACTGAGAATTTCTCATTTTCACATTTTGCTACTTTGAGTAACAGAGCCAACTTGCCTGGTCTTTATATATTTACTTTTGAAACATCTCAATGCAAGAATCATTTTGCCACAAATTTCATCAAAATCCATTCAGGGGTTACTGAGATATTGCAAGTTTCATGTTTTGTGCTATTTTTATGAACGGCAAATGGCGGCCATCTTGGATTGCTAAAATGCAAAAAATCGAAAAGTCTTCATGCAAGGACCATTTTGACACAAATTTGGTTCAATTCCATTGAGATTTTCAAATTTTCACATTTTTCTATTTTTAGTTACAGAGGCCAATATAACTGGTCTTACAGTTAGATATTTTTGAAACATCTCAATGCAAGAATCATTTTGACACAAAGAACCTGGTATGATAAGGCCCAAATTTGGCCCCCAGAAAACCCATTTTACAAAAGTTCTATTTTGATAACCAAAATGCAGTCATAGAAAAGTTCTAACCTTAAATGTAACAGCAAACACAAAATCAACCAGTTCTTGCATAATCTTGAATCTTTAATCTTGAACATACCCATACCCCTAGTGGATTCTGACGAAAATGACAAATTTGGTAGCCTTTGCGGCCTTTAAAATATATGAGCCCGGCCTCCAGCACATTTTATATGCAGACATAATTTTGATATATTTACATGCATGATGCCATGAAAATATTAAATGTGCTGGAGACCGGGCTCTATGTTTATTTTTAACTTTTTGTTACCAAACTGGCAGCGTTTGGCACATTTTCCCTGTTTTTTTCAACACGAAAACGCCCATATCTCTGCTCATAGACAAAATAAACATATGTTGTGGGTATTCATTTTCTTAGTTAGAACGCAAGGAATAATTTGGTACACGTTTCATTTTGATCTGTTGGAATTTTTGGTTAGCGTCTCTGGACTTGCAAACTTGAGTGGGTGGGGTACCTTGACAGGCCTTGTGCAGTGCGCAGGTAACTAGCCGTGATTTGGTACACGTTTCATTTTGATCTGTTGGAATTTTTTGGTTAGCGTCTCTGGACTTGCAAATTTGAGTGGGTGGGGTACCTTGACAGGCCTTGTGCAGTGCGCAGGTAACTAGCCGTAGTACCCAACATATAAGCATTTCATCAAAAGTCTATTATTAAGAGCTTTCAAAAGCTATTGTAAATGACTTATCTCTTTAAAGGAAAAATTATTAAACTCAGTTTTTCTTGCAATTTTCCTTCATATCATTGAACCAACACAGGCATGTCAGAAATCATGTTATTCTGGGAATTAACAAAAGTGAATCATTATTTCTGTTTGTTCCCATACGCACAAATGATAAGCAATAATAACCATGCAATTTTAAGAGAATTTGAATGGGGGCCAAAAATGGCCCTAATCATACCAGGTCCTTTCGTCAAAATCCATTCAGCGGTTACTGAGATATTGTCATTTTTATGTTTTGTGCTATTTTTAGTAACGGCAAATGGGGGCCATCCTTGAATGCCAAAATGCAAAGAATCGAAAAATTAATCCAACTCCATTGAGATTTTCTAATTTTCACATTTTTCTATTTTTAGTAACTGAGGCACTATGAATGCAAGAATCATTTTGACACAAATTTCGTCAAAATCCATTCAGCGGTTACTGAGATATTGTCATTTTCATGTTTTGTGCTATTTTTAGTAATGGCAGATGGCAGCCATCTTGGATGCCAAATTGCAATTAATCAAAACGACTTCATGCAAGGAACATTCTGACACAAAATTGGTCCAATTCCATTCAAGGGTTCTTGAGTAATTGTCATTTTTATGTTTGTGCTATTTTTAGTAACACCAGATGGCGGCCATCTTGGAACGCCAAATTGCAATTAATCGAAACGGCTTCATGCAAGGAACATTCTGACACAAAATTGGTCCAATTCCATTCAATGGTTCTTGAGTAATTGTCATTTTTATGTTTGTGCTATTTTTAGTAACGGCCCCCATGGTGGCCATCTTGGATAGTCAACTGACACAAAATTGAAATGATTCCATTCAAGAACCAATTCTGACCAGATTTTCAACTGACACAAAATTGAAATAATTCCATTCAAGAACCAATTCTGACCAAATCTGGTCAGAATTGGTTGCATTTTCTTTAGATATTGACATTTGAGCAAAATCGGCCTTGTAAACGCTAAGTAGGTCACTGTGACCTAATTCCGCTATAGATTTTTTATGCCCCCGAAGGAACTTCGGGTGGCATATTAAAATCGCACCGTCCGTCCGTCCGTCCGTCCGTTACAAATCGTGTCTCAGCTATAACTTTAAAACTACTGAAGCAAATTTGATGAAACTTCACAGATAGATAAAGCATAATGTGAAGGTTGTCGTGCACAAGACTTAGATCCCTACGCCCAAGGTCAAGGCCACAATTGGGTCAGAGGTCAAATTGTGTCACAAAATCGTGTCTCAGCGATAACTTTAAAACTATTGAAGCAAATTTGATGAAACTTCACAGATAGATAAAGCATACTGTGAAGGTGTGTCGCGCACAAGACTTAGTTCCCTACGCCCAAGGTCAAGGCCACAGTTGGGTCAGAGGTCAAATTGTGTCTCAGAATCGTGTCTCAGCAATAACTTATAAACTACTGAAGCAAATTGAATGAAACTTCACAGAAAGAAGAAGCATAAAGAGAAGGTGTGTCACACATAAGATTAAGGTTACCACGTTCAAGGTCAAGGTCACAATCAGGGGTCAAAGGTCAAATCTTGCCTCTGCCATAACTTGAAACCTGCTGAAGGGACTTTCATCAAACTTCACAGAAAGGTAAACCATAAGGAGAAGGTGTGTTATACACAATATTTATGATCCCAAATCCAAGGTCAAGGTCACAGTCTGGGGTCAGAAGTCAAATGATGTCTCGGCAATTACTGAGAAAAGTACCAAAGCAAATATTGCAGAAAGATAAAGCCTACTGAGAAGATTTTCCATTCAAAAGACATATGTTTCCACATCCAAGGTCAAGGTCATAGCCAGAGGTCAAAGATCAACTCATTTATCCTCAATTACTTAAAAGCTACTGAATCAAACTTCATTAATTTTCATGAAAAGGGACAAAAATGAGATGATTCACAAATTATGGTTTTGTTGCCCAAGGCCAGGGTCACAGTCACAAATAAAAATGTATGTCATGTGCAAGACTCAGGCTCACGCTCAAGGTCAAGGTCACAACCAGGACTCAAAGGTCAGTTTAAGGGGCCTGCGGGGGCATTTGTTACACACTGTAACATTTCTTGTTTATTTTTACAACTTTTAATACCAAGGTCCCACTTATGTTCCATGCAAACTTTCAACCAAATATACCAAATGGTTCTGGAGAAGAAGTTGATTTTGTTGTTTTTGCTATTTTTAGTAACAACAGCCATCTTGGATTCTTGACCTGACCCAATTTTACAATTTTGAAACCCGGCAGTCTGGTCATGCTCCATGTGAAATTTGAGATCCATGGGCTCAGTGGTTTTAGAGAAGTTGTTTGGAGGTCATTTTTTGACATTGGCATTTGAGCAAAATTACACACGTAAACAGAAAGTAGGTCACTGTGACAAAACTCCGCTACATATTTTTTTCATTTTTACAATTTTGAATACCATGGTTTCACTGATGTTCCATGCCAAAATTCAGACAAATATACCCAGTGGTTCTGGAGAAGAAGTTTATTTTGTTGTTTTTGCTATTTTTAGTAACGGCGGCCATCTTGGATTTTCAACCTGACCCAATTTTACAATTCTGAGACCCTGTAGTCAGGTCATGCTCCATTTGAAATTTGAGAACCATGGGACAAGTAGTTTTACAGAACATGTTTTTAGGTGTTGACGGACAAATTCCGTCACGACGCACGCCGGACGCATTGGTATGACAATAGCTCACTATCGCCCTTCGGGCCAGGTGAGCAAATAAAATAGAAAAACCTTTAAACGACATCTCCTCTGAAGCCAATAGCTTGATTTCAAAATAATTTCACAGAAATGTTTAACTCATGGCCCTAACCAAAATTGCTAAAACGGTTCCACTCCGCTGAATAAAATGGCCGCCAGAGCTAAAAAATAGAAATCTAAAAATAGAAAAACCTTTAAACGACATCTCCTCTGAAGCCAATGGCTCAATTTCAAAATAATTTCACAGAAATGTTTGACTAATGGCTTTGAACCACAATTGCTAAAACGGTTCCGATCCGCTAAACAAAATGGCCGCCAGAGCTAATAAATCTTAGAATGAAACAGAGGGCACAGTTTTGATCCAATCATCATGAAACTTTGTCAGAATGTTTATCTTAATAAAATCTGGACCAAGGTTGAAACTGGGTCATGTGGGGTCAACAACTAGGTCAAATCTTAGAAAAACCTTGTGTACTCTCTAGAGGGCACAGTTATGATTCAATTTTCATGAAACTTTGTCAGGATGTATATCCTTATACAATCTAGGCCAGGATTGAAACTGAGTCATGTGGGGTCAAAAACTAGGTCACTAGTTCAAATCTTAGAAAAAAACCTAGTGTACACTCTAGAGGGCACAGTTATGATCCAATCTTCATGAAACTTTGTCAGAATGCTAATCTTTATGAAGTCTAGAGCAAATTTGAAAGTGGGCCATGTCAGGTCAAAAACTAGGTCACTAGGTCAGATCTTTGAAGAACCATTTGAATGCTCTAGAGGTCAGAGTTTTGTTCAAATCTTCATGAAACTTTGTCAGAATGCTTATCTTTATGAAGTCTAGAGCAAATTTGAAAGTGGGCCATGTCAGGTCAAAAACTAGGTCACTAGGTCAGATCTTAGAAGAACCATGTGAATGCTCTAGAGGGCACAGTTTTGTTCCAATCTTCATGAAACTTTGTCAAAAGATTTATCTCCAGCAAATCTAGATAAAGGGTCATGTTGGATAAAAAAAAATAGGTCACTAGGTCAAACCTTAGAAAAACATTGTATATACTCTACAGGGCACAGTTATGGTTCAATCTTCATGAAACTTTGTCAGAATGATTATCTTAATGAAATCTAGGCCAAGTTTGAAACTGAATCATGTGGGGTTAAAAACTGGGTCACTAGGTCAAATCCTAGAAAAACCTTGTGTACACAGTTGTGGCTTTATGTTGCATTGAATCTTCATGAAACTTTGTCAGAATATTTATCTTCATCGAATGTAGGCCAAGTTAGAAA
Organism: Ctena decussata; assembly: GCA_963989385.1. Taxonomy (NCBI): domain Eukaryota; kingdom Metazoa; phylum Mollusca; class Bivalvia; order Lucinida; family Lucinidae; genus Ctena; species Ctena decussata. Next base: position 13,048,964 of record OZ022509.1, read on the forward strand.
CTGAATAATGGCTGATCAAAATCTAGATCGCCAGGGCAGATCTTAGAAAAAACGTTGTGTACACTCTAGAGGGCACAGTTTTGATCCAATCTTCATGAATCTTTGTCAGAATATAGATTGGAAAGTGCAAAACTGCTCCAATTGAATCATCATCAAATCGATGATCTTCCATGTTATTTCATCATAACTCAGGTGAGCGATTTAGGTCCATTATGGACCTCTTGTTTTTTTGTTGTTGTTTTTTTTTTTCTCGTCTTTTTCATCGGATATCTCTGTTGAAAAAATTGATTGATTGTTTGGGGTTTAACGGCCCTTTGAGACAGTATTTCAGTCTATATCGGGCCGTCTCCCAGAGAGGGAGAAACGATAGACGAGAGAAAAAAATGTCCAAATAACCCCCACCAGCACCTACTGCAACCACAGTAGGCCCTTGCCCTATAATGTTCCAAATCAGTTGGACGCCCCGAACTGGAAGTTACATACAATACTATCGCACCATCCGACCACCCCCTGTTGAAAGAAAATGGGTTTTGTCGGATGGCTCTTGGTAAGGTTTAGTTTTGTAGCTCAAAAGTTGTATGTGGTGAGGTAAATCGCTTGCAGTAACTGGTTAAATCGTGAAATTTGAATACTAACCCGAAACATTAAAAAACACTAGTATGAAAGTTGCATCTTACCGTCAAATTGAGATATTTATTTCCATTTTGATTTATCCTCCCTAAAAAATTCTCTCGTTTGTTTACGATTTTAAAATGCGGTTATCACGTGACAGTCGCGTGCTCTTATCTCAGGGCCCCTGCACTGGAAGTAACACACAGCACCATCGCACCACCCGACCACCCCCACTTACGTAAGCGTCGTTTGACTTGCTCAATGGATATGGGGATGGTTCGAAGGTGCTGCGTGTAACTTCCAGTGCCAGGGTGTCCTACTTATTTGAATAATTTGCTTGTTTTTTGCCCGATCATATGGGACTATATATCGTCGGTAGTGGGAGGAGAAACCAAAAGTTGTAAGCTCAGTGACCGTGTGAACTTAGTCACGCCCGTGGCTCAAGCGTTAGAGTTATCCAAATATGAAGAAGAACGAGAACGATAAGAGAATAATAGTATGCGAGTACGAAGGGTGGTCGTCAGCGTTAGGAAAGCAACAGGGTGCACTGGAATTCATTCAGATATAAAAAGACGAATAGCAAACAACTAAAATATATATTCTCCTGGGAAGGGATGGGTTGGTGGTGCGATGGTGTTGGGTATAACTTCCAGTGCCGAGGCGTCCTACCGAGATGGGTAATAGTAGGACAATGGCCTGCTGTGCTTACAGTGGGTGCGGGTGGGGGTTGTTTGGACATTTTTCTCTCGTCTATCATTGCATGTTTTTTATCCCTCTCTTTGGTGGACGGCCCAGTATAGACTGAAATACTGTCTCAAAGGGCCGTTAAACCAAAACAAAAAACAACCACCCAACCAAATACTCCTGGAACATCCTGTTACTTAATGTTCTGTGTATGAAATAAATACACGTAACGGAAGCTTCCTTCGTCATATACAGTACGGCCATGATGATGGACCATGAAAACACTGGATGTGTCATTTTATTTGGAAACGTGGATCATATGAATTTTAACCCTGTCGGAAACAGATCTGAAGAACATATCGTTTGATTTGAAAGGATCCTCACAAGAAATATTTCATGTAAACCGGAACGTTACACAAATCTTCGTCTAATATGTGCGGACTATACTGCGCGTACTAGGTCATGAAGTGGCATCAGGGAAAGACATAGTAAAATACTTTTATCCCACGAAGCGCAATGATCGCGTAATAGTGACTAAAATAATGACAATGTTGAACACCTTTATAAAATTGTACAAGTCTGGTTTTCTTATTATTATGAATAAATATAAAAAGGAATATTACTTATTATTATGAATAAATGTAAAAAAGGAATATTAGTATTTTGTTTGCTTTATGCTTATGTTGGGGTGGTCCAATGGTGCTGTGTATAACTTCCAGTGCCAGGGTGCCCTGTTGATTTGGAACATTGTAGGGCAAGGGCCTACTGTGCTTGCAATCAGTCAATCGAAACCTCTGACTTCTATATAGTCCAAAAAGTATGTTTCCATAAAGTGAGCGAGTCCGTGACTAACGCCATATTATTTTGAAAATTACACGGTACATGAAATTTAAGGACTTTTTGAGCGAGGTTCTAGCTTCTTTGGAGGTGGTGCGATGGTGCTGTGTTTTTTTTGTATGGCTATTCTTCTCTCGGTCTATTATCTGCCCACTCTTTCCCTGTCTCTGGTAGACGGCCCGATAAGACTGAATTACTGTCTCAAAGGACCGTTAAACCTAGACCAGTGAGTTTATGCTGATGTTCTTGCGCCCCTTGTAAGTAGTACAGTGCGCACAGTTGGGCAGAATGCCTGCGAGGTTGTCACGCGACCCCGAGGCCCCAGCCCCATGGGGTGAGTCTGGAAAACCCCATGACGTCACGACCTATCCCACATTCCAGGAACAAAGGGGAGGGTATCACGTGACTGCCCAGGAACAATGGGGGTGGCCCCACTCCTGGGGTGACAAATCGGAAAAACGACGTCACGACCGATCCCACATTCCATGCGCACCCTAGGTCAAGGGTACGAGTCAGTCTCCTTAAAACAATTGTTCATTTTTTAATATAAAATTATTCATAACCATGTATGGTCTATCGGATGACCACAATGCCTACTTAAATATTAATACGCGCTTAAAGGTAGATTAAATTACCTGAGCTTTCGTGCTTTCAATTACCAAAGTACTATAATTATTCGCGTCCCCAATAACAAAGGTGTCTGTTACACTGTGTGCGGCAAGCGTGAAAATGACTCTTAAGATCAAAGACTAAACAAACTAGCGATGAATAAGACAACGAACTTTGCTGTCGAGTCCTCATTGTTGGTTTTGTCGTGTCGCGGCTCAAATGTATCAGTATCTGAGCAGCGCGACGAGAAATATGAAGCTGAGACTGACATATCAGCCCACTCATATTTGCTCTACATTTTCCTTGACTTTCAAATGAGGACACGAGTAACGCTGACAAGACAGGATCATCTGAGTCGTCGCTGTTCGCACATGTCCTAATGCACTCCCTTGATTATACTTACATTCAGTTTGTAATCCGAAATAGTTTGCGAGTTGTATGAGTTTAAACCAACATAATTCAGTTCATGGAGTGAAAATTAGCAGAATATTTGCGCTTGAACAATGAAATTTATTAGATTCATCCATTCTGAACAAAGTTTTATTTCTGTCTTGAAACGTATAATCCCAATTAAATAATTTTGTTCTGGCACCATAAGATAGTAGTTCTAGGTTCTCTTTGTATACAAAAATGATTCAAAGCAGCTAAAGCACTAGACTTATACAAGTCTCCTACTTAAAACAGATTTTACTTTTCTGAATATTTTCAATCTTTATCTATATTATCTATATTTATAGATTGGCTCGAAGTAGGATCACTTTTCGTGTTTAGAATTGATTATTCATTAATCATAGCTATGTTGTCTGCAGTTTTTTGTGTGGCACGGCCGAAATCCCTCTTAAGTATCAGAATTTACATAATTGACCTGTCAATGTTATACATATATTAATGTGTTCAACCGTAAGAAGCTGACTGGACTTTTATCACTAATTCATTACCTATTAGCTCACTTTTTGTGTATTTAGTTGATGAACAGCCTAAAAATCAGCTTTGGGCAGGTAAGGCTTAGCTAAGTCCCTGCCGTTCGTTGATGTCACACAGTCGTCTTTCTCGTGACATCAATTATAAACTAATTCGAACGAACGTAACAGCGACGAGTGTCCTTGTAGCGAAGAAGCAAGATGGGTAAGCCGGAACAAAAGTGAAATTTTTCAGTATGGGTACAGGTGATATCAAATTACTCGCAGAAGAATTTCAGCAATAACAAAAGGCCGTAATAAAAAGATCCGACTCGGACAAATTGTAGGAAAATTAACGTAGTTTTCAGAGATATAAACTGAGATGCACAAACCATGCGAAAGAGAGGAGCCCAATGATGAAAACACTTCCCATTCGGGAAACAAACTAGACCGGCATGCAGTTCGATATTTACCGGCATGCACCTCAAAAGCACTTCCTTGCTGTTTCCCGATCGGGAAATCGATCCTACCGGTTACGATCATCAGAAAGCCGAAAAGAAAGTGAGAGTATGGCAACTGCGAGTTGCGTACTGAGATATTGAGACGCCCCCCTACTTACCAGTGCAGTTCATACCAACTGATCTCAGCAAACGTCAAGAGATAATGAGCTAAAGTTTACTCAGGAAGCTGGTGACAACGTTCAAGGTCAATGGAGAACTTTGTAACGTTTTCACTTCTAACGTTTGATCAAATACATTTTAAGATCAACTCTTAACCAAAACAAACTGGCCAAATAATGTGGATCCTGACAATACGTTTCTTCCCAAATGGATTTGAAGTCCTTTTGTTCACGGCTGGTAATGTCGTAAGGGGCGATCAAAAGTTATGCATGTTAAATCCTTACGAGAGTTTCCGGACATGAGCAACGGGAGCGAACTACTATGGCAACCGCTACGTAAGTACCGATATTTTATCTGTTTTTACTGCTTTGCAACATAATATAGGCAAAAGGAGAATGTGATTCCCAACAATAATCATTTCTGCTCAAGAAACGAAAGAATCAGACGTCTGACAGTCAATAGCTGACGTGTAATCTAGGTTCTCCCATATATGGCGTAGCCGTGTAATCAGTTTTCGTGGTTGTTTTCACAGGTATTCTTTACAACAAATGGTCTAAACTGCTTTATGGTTGTAAGTTATTGTATTCTTTCCCCACTATCTTTCAAGCAAAATCAACCAGCGTTAACTTTTTGGTGCCACATTGTTACCGCGACGAGCTTTTGGTAACTATTACCCCTTACGACATCGGATGCCCCTATCGAGACGATTGCCCATTACGAGACGAATTATTGCAATACCATTGGGGCAAAAATAAGGATATTTTTTTATAATTAACCATCTGTTTTTGTGGGTGTTGCCCGTGTTACAAATCAGGTCAAACACTTGCAAATAAGACATTTCAATGAGAAAAGAATCATAAAAGATAAGTTCCCAAAAACAGGAATATTCTCAATGTTGATGCACGATGTGACACCGATCGAATCCTAAAATGATCAGCACAGGTCATGTCTCGAGCCCGACGTTAAACAATAATCAAAAAGTTTCGCCATCACAAATTCCAAAAATAGTGGTTGGCTATTTACTGTGATTCTTATTTCCAAGCCATGGAAATACAGCTATCGATGTATATCACCTCAACAGCCACAGGGTGATTCTCGTACCAGTTTTGAACCGGTTGCGAGCAACAATGCTGTATCTGTTTTAAATAGTCCCAAAATTATGTTATTTCGAGCTAATGCACTAGGCATTTGTAACCTGCCCTGGAGCAGTGCGGGGGATAGAGCAGTGCAGAGGAAATACCATAGGTTTCATATATATATAGGTAAACATGGCAGTGCAATGACAATATAACATAATGCGGGGGGGGGGGGGGGGCGTCATATAACAACTGAAGGTCCCCACAGTGCTGGGCTTTTATCAGGGATCAAAAACACTGTTACTCACTGGGACTGGGAGGGCCATGGTTACAAGTGACTAGGTAGTGCATGAATGCTTGTAAAATGGGATGATTTCAAGTGTCTTTGGAGTTTGAATGATGCTCGAGCGTTTTACCAAGACCCATCAACAGAGACTTTAAGAGTATTCCGTTGGTTATTGGATAATCAGAACATAAACCAAATTGACCCGTAAGGGGTAACCGACCCGTAAGGGAGAGTCGATCCCGTAAATCATATTTTTTTTCCTATTTTTTAAAATATCAACCTTTATAAACCGAATTTTAATGACTTTCTATTAAGACATAAAAATATTCGTAGTTAGTATTTTTGTCTCACTAAACATATAAGTTTACGCCTAAAACACGCGTTTTCAAAGTCAAAACAGATAAATCAACAACCCCCCTCATCCAGGAGAACTGGATTTTTAGACACACTCTTTTGTTATAAACCTCTGTGACCTCTTTCGATTGCGCAAAAATGCTAATTGTTGGGAATAGCATTGTCCGATTTTGGAATATTTACCTGAGAGCATCATAATAAATGATAAATTCGCCTACGTGACATGTTTGTTGTTCGCTCCCGTTGTTCATGTCCGGAAACTCTCGTAAGGATTTAATATGCATAACTTTTGATCGTGTCAATATTATGATATGCGTCTTCGGCAAGGGACAGAATTCTTTCTGCATAATTATGTACGAGGGGAATTTCAGAAATAATGTAAATGATCTCAGGGTAGTCTATTGGCTGATATTTAGCAGTGGTTTTATATATCATTGAAAAGGAAAATTCAAGTGCTTTAGAATGGTATGCGTTAAAAGAATTTCTAAGTCACTCATGCATGACAGCACGTGATTATACGTCATAAGGGTGTGGATACTGGAAACTGAACATTTTCACTGAAAGTCTCTTGTGTTCTGTTGCTGTTTTTGTTGCTGTTTTCTCAATGAGGATTGATAAATGCTAATAAAAAACGCCGGGCCGGGTAGCGCAATCGGTAGGGCACCTGACTCGTAAGTCAGAGGTCCTGGGTTCGAATCCCGGTCTGGCCACATACTTTCGTTTCTCCTTCCGCTGATTCAAGAAGGGCAGTTGTCAGTTACTCGCGAAAGTAAGTGCACTTAGTACTGGTTAACCGCTTAGGAGGTCTAAGCCTGCCCAGGAATAGTGTGGTTAGGTTAACTGACCGTCCCGACATGACCTTAGTTGTTTACCGTGGACGTTAAGGATCAAATCAACCAACCTAATAAAAAACACGTAATACTGTCCTTTAAATGCAAAATAAGAAAGTTATAGGGAAACAGTTTCCAGATTTTACACCAGTAACATAATAAACGAGATTTTTTCCTCTGCTCTGTGGTTATAAATGCAAAGTTATTATAAATGCCTTTTGCCGACAAATTCAGATTTTTGACTTATTCACATCCAATTTCAACAAATGACAGGCATTTTATTACTGAAATGATTAGGTCATTATATTTTGTAACGACTGGCATCAAATCACTGATGAAACTGGATGATACGTGTGCAAACTCTACGCCGGAAGTTGCGAAGTAGCAGCAATTCATGTAAGATACAAAACAATAAAATGAAATTATCTTCTAATAAAAATAAACAGGCTAAATATTTTTAACTTTACTTCATGCCAAAAGTTAGAAAGACATATTGAAAACAAAATTCATACATAAAGACTTGCAAAACTTGTTATTTTATATGACATACTGACATTGAAATATGTGGGTGGGTGGGGAAATTTATCGTAAAAAATCAGGTAGGCCACTGACAAAAGAGCATACAGTACCGTAAAAGATTATTTGTAACAGAAAACAAGCATGACGAATTAAATTTTATTTATTTTTTTGTTTCACACCTGTCATAAAACATTCACTTTCACTTAAATTGACCTCAATACCGAAGTTTAAACAGCTTTCTATACATTTCAATTAAGTACAGGAAGTGACGTCATCAGAAATGCGCATTGCTCTATGATTAGCCTACTTTGCAAGGCAATTCTTATGTTTTAGCAAAGCTTATACAATGGTTTTCATATTGGAATATTTTCAGTATAACAGATAATATAGGTATCAATCCAGAGCTGCTTGTTGTTCAGAGTTAAGAAACTTGAATTTGTCTTCACATGAATATTCTGTCCGTTTCTACTCAGTGTCCTTACCCTTATACCAATTTTCAAGACATATTTTGAAGAAAATACCATTGACTCAAATTCTTTTAGTAAAAGTCATTGGGTGATATGTAAACCTAAAAGTTAAGACATAAGTTTTAAGAATTGGTCAACATTTCAAGAAATGGCAGACTCATTTACATTATTTCTGAAATGCCCCTCGTATGGTCTCCCCTACCTTTTGTCTTGTTTGCCTCAATAGCGACAGAGCAATTTGAGCATCTGTCACGTCTGAAAACCTGACTCTTAATTGTGTCTTCATTTGTTCCCAAGTATTGTTGGGATTAGCCTGGATATATCTCTGAATAAATCAAGAGACTGCACCATCAGAAGTTTGAAATGCTATTAATTGTTAACGGCCATCAGCGGCACCAATCAACATAGCATATTTTTCAATGGACTTAATCCATTCCCTTAATTGCTTCGGATTGCCATCAAATCTACTGACTGAAGCTGAGATTCCTTGCGCCGCTAGTGCCTGAGAAATATTCGCGACATCTAATCTTAAATTTTGAAAAGCCTGCACACCAGGGTCGAGAGGTTGTGCTTGGGCTTGGTTCTGATCTGCCATTTTTTTTTCTAATTTAAATAATTTCTAATTTACTAATTGGCAAACCATAAGTCAATAATCAAAACAAAGACAAGATAAATAAAAACATCACCTACCTGTGAAATCTTCTTTCCTAAATCCTCCATTTTCCTTATTGAATTTTTTCACTAAGTTGTCTTTTCTTTTGATTCATCCTGGTCACGGCACCAAACAATACAAGTGTAAGATAAAGACAAGGTAAATAAAAACATCACCTACTGTGAAATCTTCTTTCCTAAATCCTCCATTTTCCTTATTGAATTTTTTCACTAAGTTGTCTTTTCTTATTCATCCTGGTCACGGCACCAAACAACTTGTATTTTATTGTTTTCGTATAGCTTTTCGTTTTCAATTTCAGTACTTCACTTTTGTGAAGAAGTAAAATAAAGACTTCTAAATTTTCTAACAGTTTTTAATATTTCATTTTAATAATCAGACAACCCAAAAAGCTCGCTGAATCAAATGAGAACAGTAGGTTGCTCAAGACAACACAAAACCTGAACTGAACTGATGAGTATGGTCAGCCTGAAACTATATATACGTTTTCTAACATTCCAAGACATCCAAGCTCCCACGCACATGCCTAAACAGTTGCCAAAAACAGTTTAAAATATGTTATCTGTCATTATTAGCTCACCTGAGCCGAAGGCTCACAGGTGAGCTTATAGTATAGGCAGGCATCCGTCGTACGTCGTCCGTCCGTCAACATTTTCAAACGACATCTCTGATGAAACTACAAGGCCCATTGTAACTAAATTTCATATATAGCATCTATAGGCAGGGGGAACCAAAAATACTGTTTTTTATCTAAATTGCTTCGGAACTTTGGTTGCTATGGCAACTTAAAGTTTCCATTGACTTGTATGGGAAAAATTGAAAATTTGCATGTATTGCTATGTCACTGCCTGCATCAACCACATGAAATTTTTGTCAATTGCACAATTTGGCTGGTTGCCATTGCAACCGAATGGTTAAATATAGAAAAAAATATTCAAAAATCATCTCCTTAGAAACTATGCAACCAATAAAGCTCAAACTTCACAGAAAGGATCTTGGCACTGCCCTCTATAAAAGTACTGTTTTTCTTGGCAGTTGCTCTAGCAGTTTGGTTACTATGGGAACTTAAAGTTGCCATTGACTTATAATGGCAAAATAGAAAATTTGCACTTATTGCTATGCCACTGCAGATATTTTGACAAAACTTTTATAGAAATGTACCTGGAGTAGTCTTTAACCAGCCTTGTTAAATTTATACAAATAGGGCAATTTTTCTGGTTGCCATTGCAACCGAATAGTTAAAAATGGAAAAATATTAAAAAATCATCTCTGCATAAACTGTGTGGCCAATAAAGCTCAAACTTTACAGAAAGAATCTTAGTACTAGCCTCTATAGAATTACTATTTTTCATGGCAATTACTCCAGCAGTTTGGTTGCTATGGCAACTAAGAGTTTCCATTGACTTATAAAGGGGAAAATGGAAATTGGCAATTTTTGCTGTCTCACGGCTTTTATTTAGATTTTCTTTCTAGAGAAATGTTTCTTAAATAGTCCTCTATATTTTATATGAATTTTCTCCAAATCGCTGAATTTGATTGGTTGCCATGGCAAAATATAGGGTAAATTTTCGAAAAAAAAAGAAAAAATGAAAAAAATCTTCTGCTCAGAAGCCATATGGGGGATGAAGCTGATATTGTGCAAACATGTTGATGACAGAAGCCTCTACATGAATTTAGTTTTTTCTTCCAACCCAATAAGAACTTTGGTTGCTATGTCAACTTATAGTTTCCATTGACTTATAATTGGAAAACCCCTTTCTTCCAAAAAAGCAAAGAAAAACACTTTGAATTGAAATCAGCCCAAAAAATCAAATGTCAGTTGATTAGTAAACGTGCAATGCTACGCATCTCAAAGAAATCGTATGCGACATCGTTCTTCAGCGTATCTAAATAACGAAATAAAATACGCCATTTTTAAATGTTAGGGTATGTCTCTAAGAGTGGTTGGTATTCCATAATCAAAAACTATTATCTGAAAATATTTTAAAACTTTGAAGCAGACATAATGAGCATTATGGTCGTGATTTTTCTTGAATTCTGGCATGGTTGTATATATGGCCATTTTTGTCCGCGAATGGCCCAGCTTAACTGAGAACGTCTCTCTAGTGCAAAATTTGCTAATAAAACGCGAGTTTAGTATCATATGATAAACAGAATCTTGCATTCGTGCTCCTGTATTCTTGAACTTATTAATCTCTTAGGTGAGAACGATTAGATGCTCGGCAGAGCCTCGCATACTATCTTTTCCCCCAACTCGTTTAATAAATTCAATAATACATGAGCACTCAAGTAAGATCCACTATGTAACTCAAGCCAAGACAGAAGAGATGACGATCAAAGATTCACGAAATCTGCTAAATTACACATTTTTTTTTAACACACAGTTCAACATCCTTGGCGGGTAGCGCAATCGGTAGGGCACCTGACTCGTAAGTCAGAGGTCCTGGGTTCGAATCCCGGTCTGGCCACATACTTTCGTTTCTCCTTCCGCTGATTCAAGAAGGGCAGTAGTCAGTTACTGGCGAAAGTATGTGCACTTAGTACTGGTTAACCGCTTAGGAGGTCTAAGCCTGCCCAGGAATAGTGTGGTTAGGTTAACTGACCGTCCCGACATGACCTTAGTTGTTTACCGTGGACGTTAAGCATCAAATCAACCAACCAACCAATATGTCAACTTATATTTTCCATTGACTTATAATGGGGAAAGTGAAGCCATGAGGAGGATGAAGCTGATACTTTGCATACATATTAATAACATTAGCCTCTACCTAAAGTATATTTCATATTATCATTGCCCATGTGAACTGGTTGCTATGGCAACTTAAAGTTTCCATAGACTTACAATGGGGAAAGTGGACATTTGATATTTATTTCTGTGTTACGGCAGATATTTTGACAAAAGCTTTACAGAAATGTTCCTAGAGTAGTCCTCTATCAGCTATAAGAATTTTGCCCAAAGACCTGATTTTGATTGGTTGCCGTTGCAATTGAAGGGCCAAAATTTCAATTTTTTCATTTTTTTTTTTTGCCAAAGATCTTCTTCTCAGAAGCCATTAAGGGGGGATAAAGCTTATTTTTTGCATAAATATTTGTTATATTATCCTCTACATAAATGGTGTGTTTTATTGCTGTTGTGCATGTTGTTTTGTTGCTGTGGCAACTTAGTTTTTCCAACATAACCTCAGTGCTCAGGTGAGCGATATAGGGCCATTGGCCCTCTGGTTTTGATGACTGAACTTTGATATTGATCCCCTTAATTACGTGTGAAAATGCACAATGAACTTAAAGAATGTGAACATAAGATTCTGCAGCTGCATAACCCTAAACATGCACTAGAAGTAAAAAGTATGCAAAGACCAGGAACTGAAGCAATCAAAATCCAAATCCAGCCCTCAAACCATAGAGTTTGATTGGCATGCTTATGAAAATACTTATCAAATATGACAGATTTTAAAACAATTCCAATAAAACATGTAAGTACAGCTGTGAGAATTAAAACAATAAACAGTTTGATACTTAAACGTGATTTCAAAAGTTCAAATCTGACTTGTTTCATTGCCAAGATAAACAACCTCCATGTATCAGGATTCTCTAAGTACATTTCAGCTTCTATGCTAAAGTTATAGAAATGACAATTTTAATAATATACAGTGAATATATTATGCTTGTTTCTTCTTCCTATTTAAACCCACACAGTTATCTTTACAAACCCTTAACAATACTTTAGTCATTTAACAATTCAGTGATATAACATTTTACGTACATTCAACATTATTTCATTCATACAGAGCAGTCGTGAAAGGGCATTACGTTATACAATTTCAAACTTCTCCTCAAAAGCCATTGGACCATTTCTAACCAAATTTTATGCAGAGCCTCAAGGGGTTGAGGGAACGAAAATTTATTCATACGGTCCAGGTCGCATGACCAACATGGCCGTTACGCCCATATATGGTAAAAACCTTTAAAAATCTTCTCCAGAACCAATAGGCCGATGGCCTTGAAACTTGGCATGAAGCATCGGGTACTCGAGTACTACCACGATTTTTCAAATTTTGACCTTCGGTTGACCTTGACCTTATTTATGGCAAGGTAAAATATAGGAAAATGCTAGAACATAAGATTTCTTAGAAAGTTTTGAAAGTTTTTAAGGCCGAAAAATTGGTATACCCAGTCATCTTATTGAGTACAAGAAGATTTGTGAGTACAAGAGGTCAAGGTCATTCTTTTGACCTTTGACCAAGAACTCTCATATTTTGACAATGAAAACCACTGGGCCAATTGTAACTAAATTTCATATAGAGCTTCCAGGGGTTGAGGGAATGCAATTTTGTCCAAAGGTCCAGGTCACATGACCAATATGGCCACCACGCCCATATATGGTAAAAACCATTAAAAATCTTCTACTCCAGAACCAATCGACCTCGACCTATGGCCGTGAAACTTGGTACGTAGCATTGGGTACTCCAGTACTATCAAGACAGTTTGAAATGATGACCTTGGGTTGACCTAGAATATTTTACGGCAAGGTCAAATATGGGAAAATGCTAGAACATAAGATTTCATGGAACATTCATGGTCATTTTTTGACTTTTGACCCAAGACTCGTCGGTTGACAATTTCAGACATAAGAAAAAGCCACTTTGCCAATTGCTCTTGTTTTAATTTACCTTAGTTTTGTTAAACGGGGAAATGACAGAAACGCAAACACGCACCGAGCAAAAACGTATACTACTCAAAATAAGCAAAGCAGTACAACTGTACCCAGCTACCACAAATATTGAAACATCTTTCCCTGACCGTTGTTTCGATGTCATGAAGTTGAAACAACAGCAATACGACGTTTTAATATGGCGTGCCTACTGGACAGTGAATTCGATTTTTCCCCCAAAAAATGTCACTTGCTAATTTTGAGTAGTATGAATAGCTGTATACAAATAAAGGAAGACAAACTGTAAATAATTTTCAACAGACTTTATTTTGATGTTTTCCTAATTTCCTTCAATTAAACTTTCACCAAAATACACAGGACGCGCGCAATTCCATTCCCACATGGAAATAAAGACAAAACAAAATCAAGGTTCTGAAAATGCCAAAACACGACTGTTATTCCACTTCTATAAATGTTACGTATATTTGTACAAACTTTCAGCTTTGTAAAAATATCTTAAACCTCAGGTTACATTTTAGCTAACTATTTGCTTAAATATTTTTAATGTTCATGCGGGAATGGAAATGCGCGTTTAGCATGCATGAACCATGAAACTCACTACTTAATTCAGAAGTTGTTTGAGGTTCAAGAAAACATGCAAAAAAATCGTAAAAAGAGTTTTGTTTGACCAAAAAGTGCGGATCCAGAGCAGACTTTTAAAGAAGTCTGATTAAAGTCTATACTGTTTGCCATTCGATCTGCTTAATTTGACTGCATTGACTACATGTCTTACTGTTCTGCAGCTTATCCTGTCTAATCGTATTGAAGCGTATTTTCATAAGCGTTCTCAAATCAAGTACCTTTATTGTCATAAAAGAGAACAATGTGGATTTAGAATGTAGTAATGCATCCTAAAAAGGCAGATCGATACAATGCATATTAGGATGGTTTTAAAAGGATTTGATAAACCGTTTCAGTAATTAAATACAAAAGTGAAAGACTTTTGATTGATCGTTTTGGGTTTAACGGCCCTTCGAGACCGTATTTCAGTCTATATTGGGCCGTCTCCCGGAGATAGGCGAGAGAAAAAATGTCCAAACATCCCCACCCGCACCTACTGCAAGTACAGTAGGTCCTTGCCCTACTATTATCCGAATCAGTAGGACACCCCGGCACTAGAGAAAAACTTTGAATAAGAGTTAACAACTGCAAACAAAGTGGGAGTAAAGGTGTCAGACTAATCTTGTCGATACCTGCTGTCCCGATCAAAGTAAATGTTAAACACGTACAAGGAGAAAAGTGAACAAATACGTTTTAAGGTTTAAAAGAAATCAGTTGATCTCTACAAAATGAAGATATCTGTTAAATCTGTTAAAAACAAAGATCAGAGGGATTCCATACTGTTTCCGAAAGAAATGATATAAAGAAGAACGCATTAACTTGCGAAAAATAATGAAACTATAAGTAAATATAATCCTATGAGACCAAAAAGGAATCATGCGACTTTGAATCCTAATCGTCTCTATTTACTATAAGAAATATACTATATACAATAAGAAATATACTATATACAATATATACACAAAGGCCCAGTAAGGTTTGGGATAAAAAAAGCTATTCAGAATGTAGAAAGTATAAAGCAATTTTTCTTTAAGAATAACCATCAGTACTATCGAGCCGTCAAAGAAAAATAATTAAAAAAAAAAAAAATAGTCAAAATCATTCCAACGAGATGAACCTTATACGTGTGCGCATCTGTGTAAACTAATCAGAATAATCTTGTCACTTTACATGTGAGCCTCGACATTACAAAAAACAACTAAGTGGCATGTGCATCCAGCTAAGACTCAGTCTGATCTGAGTCTTTGCTGTGCGCTTAAAGGGTAGCTTAGGTACGGTACCTTCATGCTAACAGCAAAGAGTCTGGTCAGACTGGGCGGATGCCCAGGCTGATCTGAGTCTTCGCTGGGCACAGGGGGTGGTCGAATGGTGCGATGGTGCTGCGTGTAATTTCCAGTGCTAGGGCGTCCTACTGATTCGGAACATTGTAGGGCAAGGGCCTACTGTGCTTGCCGTAGGTGCGGGTGGGGGTTGTTTGGACATTTTTTCTCTCGTCTATCTTTTTCTCCTCTTTCTCCCTCTCAGGGAGACGTCCCGATATAGACTGAAATACTGTCTTAAAGGGCCGTTAAACCCAAATCAATCAATTTATCAGTCGCTGGGCACACATGCCTTTTTTGGTTTTGTCTCGTTGAGGCTCAATCATTCAACGCTTGTGAATTATTACGATTAGGCTGAAGAGATCCACATAATGATGTATAGTTATTATTAAAAATCTCTAATCCTTTTTCTCACGATCCAAACACAGAGCACTTAAATCCGGGTACCACATTATCAGGAAGAGAAGCCTGTCAAATGAACCTTTTGCCATACTAGACTAGAAAATACTCAAATCAGCATGTGCATTTGCGTAAACTGATCAAACTTTCCTCTTCACTTTACATTAAATGTTGATGCAAACGGAAAATTCTGATCACACGGAGCAGATGCACGCTTCCATATGTCTTTTCATTTTCACACATGCCTTAAGGTTCAGTTTCACGACACGCGAACGTTTAAATCCCAAACTTTCCTCTGTTACATAGCACTATTAATCATTCTTTTCACTAACATGAAATATAGTTCAATAGATTCAAAACTGTCTCCAAAACTTCTGCCCACTAATCTTCTTCTCCTAGGGGATAGAGGCACTTCCGAAGTGAAAGCTATCTCCTCGACCTGCATGGTATCCGGACACACCTGAAGATCACGAAGATACCTACCACCGTGAAAATTACCACAACAGTAATGATGATCGTAGTATGGTTCAGTCTGAATGCTGTTGATACGGCTGAAAGTAGAAAAACAAAACAATACATCAATGTTGGATATTACAAAACACTACTTTTTAACCCACTGCACTCAGAAGTTTTGGCCGTCATGAGTGCTAAATGCAAAAGGGTTAAGTTCGAGTTCTTGCCAAGAAACAAACCAGCCTCACAAAGGCCAAGCTATCGAATCTTGGCATATTGTAGTGTATATTCTATATAGTTAAATGCTACAGTTTCTAAAGGTATACAATCAAATACGAAAAGCATATTACTTCCTTTTTAGTTGTCACAGCCTGAGTTTAGCAAAAGTCTAATTGTGTATTCATTATTACCCAGCGGGCACATCTGACGTCGCACCGACGTTGTTATGACGTCATTTGTCATGTGTCTGGTAGGTATAATCTTGTACTTTCAAGCACAGTTTAAGCCGATGCTGGACTGTGAGAAATTCCGTGGGGTATTACGCTTTTTCAAGTTTTAAGTACGTTACTTACCTATTGAGTGAGTAGTGGATTCCCGTGCTGACGGCTGTGGTTTTTATTGTTGTTGTTGATGTTAAAACCTTAAGACCCCCATCCCTTTGCCTCGGAATCGGAAAAAGGTATCGGTATCCATCTGTATGCCTGAAACGACAAAACTTGAGCAACCAGTCAATATACTGAAACCAAAAAAAAAAAAAAAGAAACGCATATACACACAGTTTACTCTATAAATCGCAGATATTTCTCGAATTTGAACACAGTTGAATTTGAACACGATTAAATGGCGAGGCAGGTTGCTTGCAACTATGAATATAAAAAGATAAAACGTATTATCAAGCTAAAACATAGAGTAATTCGAGTCGATCGGTAAGCAGAGGTGGGAGGAAACCGGAGCTACCGGGGGAAAACCCACCTGACCTTCCATAAGCAGCGCTTGGCTTTCTCCCGGGATGAGAGACCTTATGTTTAAGTCAGCGCTCTTACCCATTAGGCCACGGAGGCCCGTACTGTAAAGAGACAAGATTAATACATTATTGTTATATACCTAATGAGACTTTACTATAGGTAATCGACAGTATTTTACATTGGTTTCCTTCTATTTTTAAAGTCTCCATAGTCCTAACAGTGGTAAAAACGTCTCATCACAAAAATCATTACGAAAAACGCTTGAACCTTCTTGTCCGGTGTTAAAATGTGGTTTGATGAGAATATATTAACCCATATAACTGGTAAAAAGAATTGGGAACATGTTTTCGAAGAAAGACAATTCGCTTCTCAAAACACAGTTTTCATTTCCTGGTTCCCCGCTGAGCGATACAATGTAAACAAAAGCGATGCTGTAAATCGGACCCCATGCCTGTACATTGTATTTTTAGCTCACCCTATTGTGATCACCCAGTGTCCGTTGTGCGTCGTCCGTCGTCAACAATTTGCTTTAAATGACATCTTCTCTGAAACCACTAGGCCTAGGGCTTTGATATTTGGTATGAAGCATTGTCTAGTGGTCCTCTACCAAGTTTGTTCAAATGGTGGCCCCAGGGTCCAACATGGCCCTGGGGCAGGGGTCTTGGGTTCGTAACTAAAAAATACTTAAAAATCTTCTTCTCCAGAACTGCTTGGCTCAGGTGTTTGAAATTTGGTATGTAGCATTGCCTAGTGGTCCTCTACCAAGTTTGTTCAAATGGTGGCCCAAGGGTCCAAAATTTCAGATGCTTGAAATTTAGTATGTAGAATTGCATAGTGGTCCTCTACCAGGTTTGTTCAAATGGTGGCCCCAGGTCCCAAAATGACCATGGGGCAGGGGTCTTGGGTTCGAAACTAAAAAATACTAAAAAAATCATCTCCACCAGAACTACGTGGCTCAGATGCTTGACATTTGGTATGTAACATTGTCTAGTGGTCCTCTACCAAGTTTCTTCAAATGGTGGCCCCAGCGTCCAAAATGACCCTTGGGCAGGGTCTTGGGTTCGAAACTAAAAAATACTTAAAAATCTTCTTCACTCAGATGTTTGCCTCAGATGCTTGAAATTTGGTATGTAACATTGCCTAGTGGTCCTCTACCAAGTTTGTTTAAATAGTGGCCCCTGGGTCCAAAATGGCCCTGGGGCAGGGAGTCCCAGGTTTGAACCATAGAAATACATAGAAAAATATTAAAAAACCTTCTACTTTAGAACCGCAAGATTCAAATGCTTGAAATTTGGTATGTAGCTTTGCCAAGTAGACCTTTACAAAGTAGACCTTTACAAAGTTTGTTCAAATGGTGGCCCCAGGGTCCAAAATGGCCCAGGGAGTCCTAGGTTTGAACCTTAGAAATATTTAGAAAAATATTTTAAAATCTTCTTCTGCAGAACCACTTGGCTCAGATGCTTGAAAGTTGGTATGTAGCTTTTCCTAGTAGTCTTTTACCAAGTTTATTCAAATGAGGACCCCAGGGTCTAAAATGGCCCCGCCCCAGGACGTCCTGGGTTTGAACCATAGAACTACATAGAAAAATATTCAAAAATCTTCTTCTTCAGAACCACATGGCTCAGATGCTAAAAAGTTGGTATGTAGCTTTTCCTAGTAGTCTTTTACCAAGTTTATTCAAATGAGGACCCCAGGGTCTAAAATGGCCCCGCCCGAGGACGTCCTGGGTTTGAACCATAGAACTACATAGAAAAATATTCAAAAATCTTCTTCAGAACCACTTGGCTCAGATGCTAGAAAATTGGTATGATGCATTGCCTTGTTGCCCTTTATCAAGTATGTTCAAATGATGGCCCTGCGGCAGGGAGTCCTGAGTTTGAGCCATAGAAATACATTAGAAACTATTAAAAAGTCTTCTTCTTCTGAACCACTTGGCTTAGATGCTTGAAATTTGATATGATGCATCGCCTGGTGGACTCCTACAAAGTTTGTGTAAATGATGGCCCTGGGATCAAAAATGCCTCTGGGGCAGGGAGTCTTGGGTTGAATTAAAATGTACTGGAAAACCTTCTTCTCCATAACCCCTCTGTGCAGATGCTTGAAATTTTGTATGATACATTACCTAGTGGTCCCTTACCAAGTTTGTTCAAATGATGGTGCCAGGGTCAAAAATCCCCCTGCCCCAGGGGGTCGTGGGTTTGAACCATAGAAATACATAGAAAAATATTCAGAAATCTTCTTCTTTAGAACCACTTGGCTCAGCGGCTTGAAACTTAGCTTTTAGCATTGCCTAGTGGTCCTTTACCAAGATTATTCAAATGATGGCCCCAGGGTCCAAAATTGCCCTGCCCGGGGGTCCAGGGTTCGAACCATAGCAATACATAGAAAAACATTAAAAAATTTTCTTCTTCAGAACCAATTGGAAATGGCTGCAAACTATCTGGTTTGTTCAAATTATGACCCTAGTTTGACCTTTAACCTTTTTGCTCAGGTGAGCGATTCAGGGCCTCTTGGCCCTCTTGTTACCATTTTATTCAAAGGACCTGGTATGATAAAGGCCAATTTTGGCCCCCATTCAAATTCTCTTAAAATTGCATGGTTTCTATTGCTTATCATTTGTGCGTATGGGAACAAACAGAATTAATATGTTTCACTTTTTTTAATTCTCAGAATAACATGATTTCTGACATGCCTATGTTGGTTCAATAATATGAAGGAAAATTGCAAGAAAAAACTTAGTTTAATAATTTTTCCTTTTAAGCAATAAGTCATTTACAATAGCCTTTGAAAGCTCTTGATAATAGGCTTTTGATGAAATGCTTATACAATGGGTACCACGGCTAATTACCTGAGCACTGCACAAGGCCTGTCAACGTACCCCATCCACTCATGTTTGCAAGTCAAGAGACGCTAACCAAAAAATTCTAACAGATCAAAACGAAATGTGTTCCAAATAATTCCTTGTGTTCTAACTAAGAAAATGAATACGCACAACATATGTTTATTTTTTCTCTGAGCGGAGATATGGGCGTTTTTGTGTTAAAAAAGACAGGGAAAATGTTCCAAACGCTGCCAGTCGGTAACAAAAAGTTAAAAATAAACATAGAGCCCGGTGTCCAGCACATTTAATATTTTCATGGCATGTAAATATGTCAAAATTATGTCTGCATATAAAATATAAAATGCGCTGGAGGCCGGGCTCATATATTTTGAAAGGCGAAAAAGCTACCAAATTCGTCATTTTCGTCAGAATCCGCTGGGGGTATGGGCATGTTCAAGATTAAAAACACAAATATTTTATGCAAGAACTTGTTGATTTTGTACTTTCTGTTTCATTTTAGGTTAGAACTTTCCTATGAATGCAGTTTAGTTATCGAAATACAAGTTTTGAAAAATGAGTTTTCTGGGGGCCAAATATGGGCCTTATCATACCAGGTCCTTTATGAAATCGAAAGTAGGTCATGACCCAGATCACTTTTCAAACCTTTATTATGAGAGGCTAAAGGATAATTTATTTGTTTAATTTTGTTTACAATGACGAAACTTTGTGGGGAAGCTGGCAGCGATACCTCACGATAAAATGTTTCATGCTGATAGAGCAATGGGATCTTTAATTGTCGCAGTGCGACAACCGCTTACACAGGGCTTGGTTTAAACATATTTATTTCAAACTTTTTCAATACATATAAACATTGATACAATACAAATAATGGGATTGGAACGAAAGCACAAGTACTTATAAAGTTCCTCTCCCTAAACATTTCTTACATGTATACATCATGGCGACAGTTTCTAAAAATACAATAAACCAAATTTTCAAGTAAATACATGACTGATATCGTATTTCAAAAACAGATGGAAAAATGGTGAAAAAGGTTTCCGAACATGAAACAGTAAAGAAAGAAAATGGAGAAAGAGAGCTGTGAGAGCGGACAGACAGAGAGAAAAATCAAAGAAAAAAAATAGAGATTTACAGACTGTGCAGCTGAGGATAAGAGAGGGAGCGCGGATTCGCAGCGACAGTGGCATCGAACACAAATATTTCCATTACTGACAAGAACAAAACCAACCGCTTGCTATTTGATAAGATGATATCCTCAAAAACGTTTAGGGCTTTAACACTGTTAAAACACGGATGCGCCAGGGCTTAAACATCATTAAAACCCGCTTTCGTGTCGTCTGCAGACCTCTGGAATCAAGATGGCGTCCGTAAGAAGGTATATAACAATGACGATAAAACATTCTTTTCCCGTGTTTTAACGTTTGCCCAAGGCCAAGTGTATTAACGTGTTGCAGCCCGAACCGCGCATTCCCGTGTTTTAACGTTTGCCCAAGCCCAAGTGTATTAACGTGTTGCAGCCCGAACCGCGCAATTTTAACGTTTGCCGAAGCCCAAGTGTATTAACGTGTTGCAGCCCGAACCGCGCAATTTTAACGTTAAAACACGGAAAAGAATGTTTTATCCCCTTAAAAATACCTTGGTTGTGGTAGTTGATTCTGTTGTAGGTTTTCTGGGACACATCTGTCCATTGACTGATACCGCCTGTCCCAGGACGTCCTTACACTCATGGTAGATCTTGACAATGTAACGACGTCCGCTTGACTTTCCAGCTCAGTCACCATCAGGGCCTCGGTAGTTATCAATGTCTTCAAGTGGCAGAAAATTATCAAACGTACAGGTTCGCTGACCGCCATGTCGCAGTTAAGGCCCAAAGATCCAAATTCTGTGCACACTCTGCATGCATCTATACTCCTCACTACTATAACCCCTTCCCTGGCTGCCTGCAACGTACATTAGAGAATGAGAACTGACAACATCTTTCTTCTTTGAGATTTACTGCCTATTCTAACATCTGCAGCATGCCTCAAGCAATTATTCGGTCTGACATAACGGCTTATCTTTAAGATGGCACCGACTGTCCACCTCAAAGCAGCCGCCAATGCCCAAGTTTTGAGACGAGAAGCCAATGTTACGTAAGCAGGTGAATCATTTTAACATCACTTGTTTATTCAATTCCACTATTTGAGATGAAATATACAAGAAGGTCTATAAACGCCTATGTGAACAGCAAAGTCCAAGAACAGCCTGCCCATCTGTGCAGTCTGGTTAGGACCTTCGCTCCTTGTACACGTCTTGTTGCGATGAGTGATGGACAACTTTCGTCACTGACATCAGGACTATAGGAAGATGCTTTATGAAAAGCTCTGTGCAATAAAGCGCCATTCAGGTCCTGGCAGAACCTCGGTTTACGTGAGACTTGAACACGCAACCCGTGGTCCAAAGGTAGCCGTGCTTACCACTCCGACATGCAGCACGTTTCAAAATGTAAGAACCCAAAGAATCTACATGTACACTTGCATGTGTGCGGTCTGTTTAAAATCTGAAAGAGTTCCGTCATGCTAACGGAAGATGCGTTTGACGGCATACCAACCGTGTGGCACTATTTCGGATTAGCCGAAAACATTTGAGCCGCGACACTGGTAAACCAACAAAGTGTCATGTGTGCTCAGCGAATACTCAGACCAGTCTGGGCATCCGCCCAGTCTGATCAGAGACCTACCTCTCTGTGCACCTAAAGGGTTGCTTGCAGTCTAAACTAGCTACGTGCAGACAGCAAAGATTCAGCCTGAGCATCCTCTGATCAGAGTTTTCGCTGGGCGCATATGCACAGTGTTGGTTTTGTCGTGTCGAGGCTCATTTCATGTTGTCTTTGATTGATTACAGGAGAAGTGTGAGTAGTACAATCATACATGGAAATTTTAAGAAAAGACAATAATATCACATATAATGATGACGATAATAATAACAATAATAACATATCTTATCAGTTTCTTGATGGGAACGCAGTTATCAGTGTCCCTTTAGTGGTACTTACCAATTTTCCCAACATACAGTGGGCCTTTCTTTCTTTTGACACCTATCTACTGATGAAATCGTCTCGATAGGACCAATCTGTCCTGAAATTTTTCATCCAGTTTTACAACAGTTGCCGAATCTCTTTGTAACAATGTTTTAATGACGTATATGGCAGTTTCTTTGCTTGAAAAGCGCGTTTTTCCGGCCTTTTCTCTATATGATTTTTATGATGTGTTGCGTCAAGATGTTCATTTTTTGTTTTAAATATTTTGAAAAGTGGGCAACAGGCATGTGTTTTATGTAGTAAGACCGCCCGCTCATTGTTTAACAAAACTGTGAAAACGCAGCGGCAAAATTATTGAAAAGAAAATGAACTAACGAAACCTTTGCTGATAATTACTTGGTGCCGCTCTAAACTTTGTAGTCAGCCAAAAGCGTGTATTTTTGATAACCATGTAAAGATAATAATAATATCACATATAATGATGACGATAATAATAACAATAATAACATATCTTATCAGTTTCTTGATGGGAACGCAGTTATCGGTGTCCCTTTAGTGGTAATTACCAATTTCCCAACGTACAGTGGGCCTTTCTCTCTTTTGACACCTATCTGCTGATGAAATCGTCTCGATAGGACCAATCTGTACTGAAATTTTTCATCCAGTTTTACAACAGTTGCCAAATCTCTTTGTAACAATGTTTTAATGACGTATATGGCAGTTTCTTTGCTTGAAAAGCGCGTTTTTCCGGCCTTTTCTCTATATGATTTTTATGATGTGTTGCGTCAAGATGTTCATTTTTTTGTTTTAAATATTTTGAAAAGTGGGCAACAGGCATGTGTTTTATGTAGTAAGACCGCCCGCTCATTGTTTCACAAAACTGTGAAAACGCAGCGGCAAAATTATTGAAAAGAAAATAAACTAACGAAACCTTTGCTGATAATTACTTATTGCCGCTCTAAACTCTGTAGTCAGCCAAAAGGCGTGTATTTTTGATAACCATGTAAGCCGAGGGAAACAACCAGCGGATTATCTCAGTGTCTGGCGTAAGGTTTACGAAAATTGAGCCGCGACACGGGAAAACCAACAGTGTGGTTGTGCGCCCAGCGCAGACTCAGATCAGCCTGGGCCTCCGCCCAGTCTGATCAGTCTTCGCTGTCCGCATGAATGTAACTTAGACCCTTAGCTACCCTTTGAGCACTTAACGAAGGGTCTGATCAAATTTGGCGGAAACCTAGACTGATCTGAGTCTGCGCAGTGCGCACGACCACATTGTTGGTTTTGTCGTGTCGCGGCTCAATTTGTTATGCAGTCACCGATATAAGAAAAGATGGATTAGCTTTTTGCAACGAAGTCTATCCCAACTCTAGTTTGAATGCCACTCAGATATCTTAATTGCAATATTGTGTTTGAATGAGAGAAAATGATGAGAAAAATATTTATATGAGAAAAAATATGAAAAAAATAATTAAAAACCAAATTAAAACCCGATCAAAAAGTTTTCATAGTTTATCAAAACTGAGCTAGCAATGGCAGAAAATGATAATCAAAAAGTGCTAGATGATAATTTGTCGACAATAGACTCAAATTCTCTCGTTGAGGAAATGCAAAGACTCGAGAGTCTGCTGTTTCAAATTGACACTCATCCCAAATCCCGCGTTATTCCGTGTCCACAGTGTAAAAAGTTTTTTAATTTTAAACATAACCTGACCAGGCACTCCAAAACATGAGTCAGTAATAGTCATAAAAGAAAGACAGTAAATCACTGTCCTCATTGTGACAAGATATTTATGTCAAACTTGAGTCTTAATCGGCACATACAATCAACTCATGGTCAGCATGCTGAAACAGAGAAGCGGGCGAATTTAAGCTGCTCTGGCAGTCAAAGAAAATTCTCGAGTGTTGCCAACGTAAAGAAACATAAGAAAAATGGCAGCTGCCGACATATATGTTGTCATTGTTCGGAGAAAATAAGCTCAGTCGGAGGTATGCGAACCCACATTCAAGCACACAAGAATAAAGAATACTTCAATGTGCTTCAGCTTCGCAAGCTTAGAAAGCAGCTTTATTCGATGGTATATATAACCTTCCTCACATTCCACTCGGTCATCCCGATTACACTAAAAAAAAACAAATTTAGAGCTATAATGTTCTTTCGCCGGAGTGGCTCTCAATAGCATAAATGGTCATCTAATACAAACGTTTTACAAGAAATACACAGGTATTCTCCACATACATGTTCTTTTTTTCTCTCCTTTTTTATCAGTCTTACACTTTATAAGATGTTGGACATGTCCACCATAACTTGCATTGCAAAGGCCCGCATATTTTTTATTCTAAATTTTCTTTTCGATATGTGGGTGGGTTTTTTATGCTGTCTGAAACATTTGTCGGATCGGTAGTCCATACTGCAGTCCTAACATTTGATTACACTGCAAGTTTTTTGGCAATTGTCCCTTTCACGCACGATACAGCTGCATGCCGTGTACATGCTCTTAGAGAATTGACCCTGACCGACCCGACTTACTGCTATATAAACTCGGGTTAGTCGGGGTATCGATTTCACACGTGTTTCTAATGAAACTGGTCGTATAATCCTCCGGTATACTAATAAATGATACAGAATTATGCAACTTCGCAGCAGTGCCCCAGGTGGTTAAGATAACGCTGTTAACCGATTTTCTCTAGTTAAAAGTAAAACTTAAATATCCCGCATCCTAATCTTAATATAAACTACAAAATCAAAATCCTCGTTAAAAGTTATGTTGTTTAGGCGTTTTGAATGGATTTCTACGTTAAAATTTAAGCGTTTTGTAATGGCACGGGAACCAGCGAAACAGTATTCCCTCTTTTACAGCCTTTATAAAAAAATAGTTCCAGTTGTATTGCAAACTTATTTTCGTGTGATACTTCAAAAATATGTCTTCAAACACACTGATTTTATTTAGAATAAAAGTAGACAAAACTTTATCATGGGATATGCGATTTTCTATAGTATTTTATGAGAGCGTTCTTCAATCGGCGCACTAATACCGTGAATCAGGTGCAGTAGCACCGCTGATAAAAATACTATATGCTTGAATTACCTGTATTATTAACCGGGAACCAGAGATAATGGCAAAAGTAGTTCACAGAGCACGTTTGGCTGATACCTGCAGTGTCCAGATAATTAGGGGATGGCGAAAACATCTGGTCTGATTATCAGTTAGGCATAAATTTTAGGTTATTTTTCTCTAAGAGGATGTACACATCATGGTGTCGCCTTCGTGTCTCTTTTGTGGTGGTGATGTTTTAAACACTTCTGAAAAAAAAAACAAGAGCTAAAGAAGCCCGTGGGGATGGTTGGGTGATGCGATGGGGCCGGGTATAACTTAGTGCCGGGCGTCCTTAGGTTACAGATTTGGATAATAGTAGGGCAAGAGTTTGCAGTATGTACGGATTGGGTTGTTTGTACATTTTTCTCTCGTCTATCATTTCTCTCTCTCTCACTCTCTCTGGGAGACGGCCCGATATAGACTGAAATACTGTCTAAAAAACTAGATCTAAAGACGCCCGTGGGGATAGTTGGGTGATGGGATGGGGCTGGGTATAACTTTTTGAACAGTCTTGGTGGTACTCTAGTACTCCATGCTATTTACCAAGTTTCAAGGCCATAGGTGTATTGGTTCTAGAGAAGAAAAATATTAAAGATTTATACCATATATGGGCTTGGTGGTTATGTCGGTCATGTGACCTGGACTGTTTGAACAAATTTTCATTCAATTAACCCCTGGAGGCTCTATATGAAATGTGTTCACAATTGGCACTTTGGCTTTAGAGGAAATGGATGAAAATGTTAAAGTATGAGCGATCTGGATCAAAGGTAACAAAATGACCTTGACCTCTTGTACTCATAAGCCTTCATGTACTCATTAAGACAACTGTATATACCAGTTTTTAGGCCAAAATCTTCAAAACTTTCCATGAAATCTTATGTTCTACCATTTTCCGATATTTGTCCTTGCTGTAAAAGGTCAAGGTCAACACGAGGTCATAATTTGAACACTCTTGATAGTACTCAAGAACCCAAGGCTGCATACAACGTCTCAAGGCCATCGGTCAGTTGGTTCTGGAGAAGAAGATTTTTAAAGGTATTTATCATATATGGGCATGGCGGCCATGTGTCCAGGAGCGTTAGAATTTTTTTTTATTCCCTCAACCCCTCGAGGCTCTATATGAAATTTGGTTTCAATTGGCCCAGTGGTTTAAGAGCAGATTGTTTGAAATTGTCAAAATTTGAGATTTCTGGGTCAAAGGTCAAAGAATGACATAGATCTCTTGTACTCACAAATCTTCATGTACTCATTAAGATGATTGTATATACCAATTTTTAGACCAAAATCTTCAAAACTTACCATGAAATCTCATGTTCTAGCATTTTCCGATATTTGACCTTGCTGTAAAAAGGCCAAGGTCAACCCAGGGTCATAATTTGAACAATCTTGATAGAACTTGAGTACCTAATGCTACATATTGAGTTTCAAGGCCATCGGTCGACTAGTTCTGGAGAAGAAGATTTTTTTTAGGTTTTTACCATATATGGGCGTGGTGGCCATGTTGGTCATGTTACCTGGATCGTATGAACAAATTTTCATTCCCTCAACCCCTGGAGGATCTATATGAAATTTGGTTACAATTGGCCTAGTTGTTTTTGAGGAGATGGTTTGATATTTCAAAATATGAGAGTTCTGGGTTAAAGAATGACCTTGACCTCTGTACTCATAAATCTTCATGTAGTCATTAAGATGACTGTATGTACCAATTTTAGGCCTAAATCTTCAACAGTTTCCAAGATATCTTATGTTGCAGCATTTTGCCATATAAAAGCATAAGGAAGCTAATTTGACCTTACCGTAAAAAAGGTCAAGGTCAACCCAAGGTCATAATTTGAACAATCTTGGTAGTACTCGTGTACCCGATGCTACATGCCAAGTTTCAAGGCCATCGACCTATTGGTTCTTTTCAGGTTTTTACCATATATGGGCATGGCGGCCATGTTGGTCATGTGACCAGGACCGTTTGAATAACTTTTCGTTCGTAATGTCCCAGGAGGCTCTATATAAAATTTGGTTACAATCGGCCCAGCGGTTTCAGAGGAGAAGTCGTTTGAAAGTGTGGGCGGACGGGCAACGGAGCCTTACCATCCTATAAGCTGCCCCGGAGGCGCTGGCTCAGGTGAGCTAAAAACCTTGTGTACACTGTAGAGTCACAGTTGGCCGGGCCGCGTAGCGCAATCGGTAGGGCACCTGACTCATAAGTCAGAGGTCCTGGGTTCGAAACCCGGTCTGGCCACATACTTTCGTTTCTCCTTCCGCTGATTCAAGAAGGGCAGTTGTCAGTTACTGGCGGAAGTATGTGCACTTAATACTGGTTAACCGCTTAGGAGGTCTAAGCCTGCCCAAGAATAGTGAGGTTAGGTTAACTGACCGTCCCGACATGACCATAGCTGTTTACCGTGGACGTTAAGCATCAAATCAATCCAATCCAAAAGAGTCACAGTTATGATCCAATCTTCATGAGACTTTGTCAGAATGCTTATCTTTATAAGATCTAGACCAAATTTGAAACTGGGCTATATCAGGTCAAAAACTATGTCACTAGGTCAGATCTTAGAAAAACCATGTGAATGATCTAGAGGGCACAGTTTTGTTCCAATCTTCATGAAACTTTGTCAAAATGTTCCATCAATCTCCATCAAATCTAGACCAAGGGTGCAACTGGGTCATGTTAGATCAAAAACAAGGTTACTAGGTTAAACCTTATATAAATATTGTATTTACTCTAGAGGGCAGTTTTGTTTCAATCTTAATGAAACTTTGTCAGAATGATAATCTTTATGAAATGTAGGCTTAGTTTGAAACTGGGTCTTGTTGGGTCAAAAACTAGGTCACTAGAGCAAATCATAGAAAAAACCTTGTGTACACAATTGTGGCTTTCTTTTGCATTGAATCTTCATGAAAATTTGTCAGATTGTTTATCATCATTAAATGTAGGCCAAGTTTAAAACTGAATAATGTCTGATCAAAAACTAGATCGCCAGGTCAGATGTTAGAAAAACATTGTGTACACTCCAGAGGGCACAGTTTTTGATCCAATCTTCATGAAACTTTGTCCGAATATAGATTAGAAAGTGCAAAACTGCTCCAACTGAACCATCATCATGTTATTTCATCATAACTCAGGTGAGCGATTTAGGTCCATGGACCTCTTGTTATCAACAAGGACCATGAAATAAGTGCGGAAAATGAATTATAATGCTGCTAGCTTCAAACAAATTTTCAAGGTTACAGACCATTTGGTTTTGGAGGCCAATTTTGTTTAGGTTTTCATATATAGAATAGCAGGTATGGTAGCTTGGGGATCATTTACTCTCCAGCGCTAAACCTTTTAATGTATTTCAACATATGGGAATGGCAGCCATCTAGATCTTCTTACCCTGCACCAATGGAAGCTCCACATGCATGCATTCAAACCTTTTGTTGATATGGCCTTTTTGTCCCCCGCCTTTTCGAAGAAAAGCGGATGGACATAGTTTTCGGCATTCCGTCCTTCCGTCTTTCCGTCCCCTAGGTACCTTGTATGCGCAACTCCTCCTACAGTTTTATGCTGATTCTTTTGAAACTTTACAGATGTTTTGGTCATGGTCTGAAAATACGCATGTGGTTTGGATGTAATCCTGAGATTATTTTTTGTCACTTTTTCCACAAGTTGAACTTAGTCGTTTTTATGCGTGTTTACTATATTAGGCGTTTTTACTATCAAAGTGACTAGATAGTGGGTACCTTGTGTGTGCAGCTCCTACAGTTTTATGCCGATGCCTTTTGAAACTTCACAGGTGTTTTGGTCATGGTCTGAAGATGTGCATGTAGTTTGGATATAATCCTCACATTATTTTTTATTACTTTTTACACAAGTTGAACTTAGTCTTTTTAGGCGTTTTTACTATCATAGTAACTTGATAGTAGGTACCTTATGTGCGCAGTTCCTCCTACAGTTTTATGCCGAGTCCTTTGAAACTTCACAGGTATTTTGGTCATGGTCTAAAAATATGCATGTGGTGTGGATATAATCCTCACATTCTTTTTTATCACTTTTTTTTTACAAATTGAACTTAGCCATTTTTTATACATTTTTACTATCAATTGATTGATTGATTGATTTGTTGCTTAACGTCCACGGTAAGCATCTATGGTCATGTCGGGACGGTCGGTTAACCTAACCACACTATTCCTGGGCAGGCTTAGACCTCCTAAGCGGTTAACCAGTACTAAGTGCATATACTTTCGCCAGTAACTGACAACTGCCCTTCTTGAATCAGCGGAAGGAGAAACGAAAGTATGTGGCCAGACCGGGTATCGAACCCAGGACCTCTGACTTATGAGTCAGGTGCCCTACCGATTGCGCTACGCGGCCCGGCTTTACTATCAAAGTGAATAGAGAGTGGGTACCTTGTGTGTTCGACTTCTCCTACAGTTTTATGCCCATTCCTTTGAAACTTCACAGGTGTTTTGATCATGGTCTGAAGATATGCATGTGGTTTGGATATAATCCTCACAATATTTTTTTATTACTTTTTTCACATTTTGAACTTAGCCGCTTTTCCAGCTCAAACACTAAGTGTATATACAGTGGAGACCTAGTTTCCAAGGCGGGGGACATAAATTCGTCGAATTTGCTTGTTTCTGTATGTTTCTTCCATTAAATGACACCCTATATAAGAGCGCAAGAGACAAATTATGTCCTTTCCAACAAATAAGTCGAGGTCAAACCACTTGAACACAGGGACATCATTTGAACAAACTATAATAGGCCCAATCCCCTAATTCAAGAATGATAGGTTTCGAGGTGAAAGACCTTTGGGCTCTGGGGAAAGTGTTTTTATCGTTCATGGGCATGGCAGCCATCTTGGTCAGAGGCATTGGTATACTATAAGCACGTAAGTGAGTTTTGGCTAAACTTTATTCTCAGAGATCAGGACTTACTCAATTTAAAGTAATCACTATGTCCTCTCAGGATGATTTTTATGTCAGTCTGTCAGTGGTATTGATAAGAAGGGCGCTAATTTTACTTGTTTCTGGGTCATAAAAAACTTGTATTTTGGGTACCCATTAGAGACAGCTTAAAAGGTCTCAATTATTTAGCACCCACTGTCCACTATTTGTTTTTACAGAGGACTTGCCTGAAACCACCTTCAATTATTATGCAAGACCCACCTGATCTGGGCATTTTTACATCAAAATTACTAGGATGACTATCTCTGCATTGTCTGGTAATACATTGGTATATATATGCGCAAATAATATGAATGCCATTCTTACGATAAACGTTTTGAATATGCTTTTCCAGATGTCAACAGTAGATTCAACAGCTCCAGTCTGTCTGCATCTTCCAGGTTGTACGAATATATATTCTTAAATATAGTCTGTTTGACTTCCAGGCCTTTTTTGCCTCCCTTATCTTGCCTTCTCTCCACATTTTTTCTATTTTTGTGGCAAGACCCCAGATCCATGTCTCATCTGTGGCCTTAGTTCCCAGGGCGAGGTGAGCTTTGTAGTCTTGATGGAGTTTGGTCACGCTCTGAAAGAAAATTACCTTCTGTGAATCCTTGAAGTTTGTGATACACACATACTTTCTAAACATTTCCTGATTCTAGTGAAATTACCGTAAAATATATATTTTTGTTTGTTTGGGTGTATGCTTTACATCCCAGTCAACAAGTTTTCAGTCATGTCAGGACAGAAAATATGTGCCTCAATATTTTAACAATTTATAACTCATTGGAGGACCGTATGGAAGATAGACATACATTCCAAATATGTTGTCCTCTTAACATATAGAAATTATTATTATTATTTTATATTATCATTATTAAACAATGTTTTGCAGGGGGTATGATAAGGGTTTGACCCACTCGATTTGGATGTTTTCAGGCCTAGATTTATTTATTCACACAACCATGTCAGTTTTGTGCCTATATTGCTAAGGCTAATCATTCACGACCCAGTTTTGGATCTTTCTTTTGGCAAATGTCCTGGATTTTTTCAAAACTATTCTTGCATACCCTCCACAAAATCAAATGGTCAACAACAATCTTTCTCTTTCATGTCATAAATGTAAATTCTTGCTGGTTTTGCTAATAGAACATATTACATGTATCAAATTATATTTGAAAAAAAAATGTTGATAGTCGACATTTTTTCAAAGTTTCATCTTCTACCAAGTCAAAAAAAAACATGGCTTAAGAGGAGATTTTGTCTTGGCACACTTAGCAATACAACCAATCGAATCTGCGTTTTGGATGAAACGCATCTGCTTGCTGGTTGTGGAGTACAAGAAAAAGTATACTTACTGATTTATCAAAAACGTTTGCCAACTTTTTCTTCTCAGCCAATACTCTATCGGGGGGGGGGGGTCTATGGGGGGGCAGTTCTGGGGAGGGGAGAGGGGGCAGTTCTGCAGACTGTCCTGAAATGAATGACAAAACGTTCAGCTTCGTCAGGAGAAAACCTGTTTTGAAAGTTTTTGCCCATACTTGTAAGTTGGCATCCTCAGCTATAGAGATTTAGCAATAATTTGACCTTTTTATCTGTATTGAATGATTAAAATTACAGCTATAGGTGGAGTTGATTTGCCACAATACAAATATAGTCTTCTTTGAATTACAAAGTGACAAAACTCTTCCAATACTGACCATTTTAGCACCTATTTTCCTACCACACAGGGAGTGGTTGGATGGTGCGATGGCATTGCGTGTAACTTTCAGGGCCAGTGCGTCCTACTGATTTGGAACATTGTAGGGCAAGGGCCTACTGTGATTGCAGTAGGTGCGGGTGGGGGTTGTTTGGCCATTTTTTCACTCGTCTATCATTTCTCATCTTTCTCCCTCTCTGGGAGACGGTCCGATATAAACTGAAATTCTGTCTCAAAGGGCCGATAAACCCAAAACAATCAATCAATCAATCCTACCACACATACATTTTCTGAGGGTTGCCGAAATTGCTGCAATATTGCCAAATCAAGTATGACGGCAAAATTACAAGACACTGTTGTGGCGATATAGCCATAATATCGCCAAAGATTGATGTGGCAATTTCGCAGCAATACAGGATTTGGCATGCAAATAAGATGGTGGTAATAAATGAAGACTGTTGGAGCAGTATTGCCGAAAAGTTGCAGTAAATATTACCGGAAGTCTTGCATTTTGGTATAAAGGTATCACATTCTTAAAAAGAAAACAAAGAATATGCATTTTTCCAAATCATGACGGTGCATTGACCTTGACCTAATTTATGGCAAGGTCAACTTTGGTATGTTATGCTTTTATATGGAAAAATGCTTAAACAGTTAATTTCATGGATTTTTAAGCCTAGATATAATAATTGGAAAATATGGTTTCCTAAAAAATACATGAAGACATAAGGTCATCAAAGGTCAAGGTCATTTTTTGAACTTTGCTCAAGGTCACTGAGATTTTAAAATTAAAATATGTACACATTTTAAGCTACTGGTTTCAAATTTGTTAACAAATGAGCGAAATGACAAATTGTGACCGTTTACAGAAGGTGTCAGGTGAGCCACAGGACCATTGGTCCTCTGGTTTGTTTTGTAGTGATTATGTAATCGTTTGATACTTTTTAGTGTAAATAAACTCACTATAGCAGCAACATCTTTTTGTTTACCATTTGATATCCAATGTCCCATAGCGGATCTTAGCAGTTAGTTCAGACCCAGATCAGACGCTCTGATTAACCGTGATCATCTACTTGCGGAGTGGATGAGTCCGCTTTATCGCAAGTTAACCCGTTTGTACGGAACCCCAAAAGGGACATGTGCAATATTTTACTTAAATCGTGGTAAGAGTTATTATGTCGTTCCCACGACTTATTATGTCGTTCCCACGACTTACTAAGTCGTGGTTACGAGTTATTATGTTGTTCCCACGACTTAGTAAGTCGTGGCCATGACTTATGTCGTTTCCACGAGTTAATACACGAGTCAATTGGTCAGATTAAGGTATGATTATAAAATGGCGGAACGATTGTGCAGGAAAAATAATGTGGTGAGGGTTTTAACAATTCTTTATACTTTTATTACTCATTCGTTTCTGTTGAAAGGTGAGGATCCGCCTTTGTGCATTCCTTGCCAGGAACCTTTTAGTGTTAAACATTTCCTTTTAGATTGCATGGATTTTCGTATTACGCGTGCTAGGTTTTTCCGTGTCAGCAGTATGAAACAACTGTTTGACACGGTTGAACCAGCGAAAGTCTTTTCATTTTTGAAAGAGATTGGCATATATAGTAAAATATAGTTTAGTTAAGTCGCGGTATTTTTACAACAGTAGATTTAAATTTGTGTTTACTCATCTCGCTGGCCGAGAGTTCGTTTTATGTTATCAGTCTTAAGCTGGCCGTTGATCGGCGTGTTTTACCACATACCCGACTCGATTCATTTTTATACTGTGCATTCATTTCTGACCTTATGCATATAACACGCTTTCGTTTATAGTGTTTTCGGCGCGAAATAGCCCTTTTGTTGCTGATGTGCCGTAAAATCCATATCACTCACTCACTCTTTATACTTTGATTGTATTCTACATGATTTATTTCGAGTCGATCAGATAAAGATACAAAAGCTTAAGTTGAGAAAAGTAAATAATCATAAAATGAACCTCGACCTGGTAATTTGATATGAGTATAGATCAAGTCGTCACAAATGTGAATTAGAACGTTTATTCGGATGGATGGATGACTTGCAATTTTACGTCCTTTCAACAGTATTTCAGTCATATCAGGACGATGGGAGTATGATAATACAGGCTGTGTGCAATGAAACCCCATTTACGGTAGGAAAAGTTATCGCCTCAAGCGGGGCTCGAAACCGGTCTACTAGATCAGTAGGCCAGCGTATATTCGGCCTATAGAATATTTTGGCTCCATTGTTACCCACGGGTTAGGTGCATGCATCACCCTTGGAACTTGCTGGACATGCGCTCTGCTGCTTACATGAAATCGACTTGGTTCGATTCCAGTCAGGGTTGTGTTTTTGTCGCACCTGCTTTAGCAAGGTGCGATATAGGAGTTCACTTTTCCGTCCGTCCGTCAGTCCATCCGTCAGTCCGTCCGTCCGTCCGTCCACAATTACGTCGACCCTAGCGTTCGGGTCCATTATTCTCAATCTATGATACCTACATTCATCAAACCTGGTATAAAGTTTGTACTTAAAATTGTCTCGAGGAACCTTGAACTTATTTTGCATTTTGACCTATTTTTCATGCTCTAATGACTTCGTAAAATTCTGTGCCGTCCGTCCATCCACAATTACGTCGACCCTAGCGTTCGGGTCCATTATTCTCAATCTCTGATACCTACGTTCATCAAACCTGGTATAAAGTTTCTTCTTAGAAGGATCGCAAGGAACCTTGCACTTATTTTGACCTTTGACCTATTTTTCATGCTCTGATGACTCAAAAAAATTCTATGCCAAAAATTACGTCAACCCTAGTGTTTAAGTCCATTTCTCTCCATCTATGATACCTGCAATCTTCAAACCTGGTATAAAGTTTTTTCTTAGGATGGTCCAGAGGAGTGTTTCCTTTATTTTGACCTTTGACCTATATTTTATGCTCTGCTGACTTAGTAAAATTTTACGTCAAAAATTATGTCAACGCTAGCATACTGGTCCATTTCTCTCAACCTATGATACGGTCATCAAACCTGGATCGAACCTGGTATAAAGTTTCTATTTAGGTTGATCTAGAGGATTGTTGCTCTTATTTTGACCCATATTTCATGCTCTGCTGACTTCGTAATATTTTACTTACAAAATTAAATTGACCCTATCATTGAAGACCATTTCTCTCTGACAATCTATTAGAGCTAGAATCATCAAACCTGGTATAAAGTTTCATCTTAGAATGAAATCGAGGATTAATGCTCTTGTTGCAGCCCTTGATATATATTTCAAGTGCTACTGATTTTGTAAAATTTCACATCCAAAATTGTGTCGACCTTAGGGTTTGAGTCCATTTCTCTTTAAATACAATGGGTGTAATTATCAAACCTGGCTGAATATTGTCCTGGGATGCTGCTAGTATTTGTGCCCTTGACCAATACATCATGCTCTATTGACCTTATAAATTTTATGTCAACCTGGCATCCCTGATTATATGGACAAGAGCATTCAAGTCCGTTTCTCACTAACTATACCACCTACAATCATCAGACATGGCATAAAATGTTTTCTTAAGCTGGAATCCTCGATTGTTTGACTGCTTTATACCTTTAACCTATATTTTTAACTCTGTTGACTGTAGAGCTTTATGTAAAGAACTGCATCTAGTTTGTAAGTCCAATTTGCTCAAATTTCTACATAAAATCACACTTTCCTCTAACCATGGTATGTACTACTGAGAAAGCATAGGGCAGGTGCGACATAGCATTCCGCGGAATTCTTGTTTTTATCCCTCATCGACCCGAAATTAATGAAATACTGTTAGGAGGACCATAATACCTCAAACCATTCATACAACCAGGACCACCATTTTATGACCACTGCAAGCATTGAAGTTTGATGTAAACATGACGATTGATGGGTGAGTGTTTAGTGATTTTACGTCCTTTTTTAAAGACAAATACTCTGTACTATATAGAACACACCCTCAGTCTTTATTGGTTTTATGACCCTGTTATGTCATTACCTATATGAGATGGGGTATTTCCTTTGATTAAATAGCAGTGACACTGGATTGTTGCATAATAGGATTATGAGACCCAATATACAAGAATAAATGTCTTTAAGATATAAGTCATATCAGGACGATCAGAGGGTGATAATGAATGGCTTTCTGCAATGAAACACTGATTATGCTTGGAAAGAATTCCGCCTCTAGCCGGTTTCTAACCAGGAACTGCTAGATCAGCAGTCGAATATGTGTTAAAACGTATCTCGGACAAGCAGCTACAAAGAGTCTATGTATCCGCGTAATCACAGAAAAGAATGTACGCTGGACGTAAGACAACGGTTTTCAACAACCAACTAAATGTTTGGAACAACCAACTAAATGTTTTGTACCACTTCAGATACTGAGGGTGAGGTTGGGCCTGTAAAATCGATTTAAGCCCCCCAGTAATTCATTACTGACCGTTCCAAGGCGGTACTTCTGTTGTGGTTCTTTGTTGCCTGTTTTTGGTGTCAGAGATTCTGTGATGTTTTACCTTATGTATGTTCTTATTATTTTTGGTTCGGTTTGGGTTGCTGAGTGGCCACCTTTTGGGAACAAGCTGCTCACTCGGTTGGCCATATGTTCTCTATATCTTGATTATTTGTAATCTTAGTTGTTTCCAACTATGGTTTAAGGGCTGGATTTGGATTTTGATTGTTTCAGTTCCTGGTCTTTGCATACTTTTTACTTTCAATCTGTGTGGGTGGGGGCCAATGGTAATAAGGGCAGAGGACGTGATTTGGCAGAATAATCCATGGGCTGGTGTCCCATTCCTTGCGTTCTGTGCCTATTTGAAAATTCAGACATTTATCTATTTAGATTATTGGAGTGAGGGGGAGGGGATAAGGCCCATATTGACCCCTTCAAACTATTGGGATGAGAGCGCCTGTCTTCTACTGCAACCCGCCCCAAATTCCCAGCTCCTACGCCTATGGTTTTTTTAAGGTTGACATTTTTAGCTCACCTGAGCCAGCGGCTCCGGGGGAGCTTATAGGATGGTAAGGCTCCGTCGTCCGTCGTCGTCGTCCGTCGTCGTCCGTCCGTCCGTCCACAATTTCAAACGACTTCTCCTCTGAAACCGCTGGGCCAATTGTAACCAAATTTCATATATGGCCTCCAGAGGAAGGGGGAACGAAAAGTTGTTCAAACCGTCCTGGTCACATGACCAACATGGCCGCCACGCCCATATATGGTAAAAACCTAAAAAAATCTTCTTCTCCAAAACCAATAGGCCGATGGCCTTGAAACTTGGTATGTAGCATCGGGTACATGAGTACTACCAAGGTTGTTCAAATTATGACCTTGGGTTGACCTTGACCTTTTTTACGGCAAGGTCAAATTTGCTTCCTTGTGCTTTTATATGGGAAAATGCTAGAACATAAGATATCTTGAAAACTGTTGAAGATTTTAGGCTAAAAATCGATATCTACAGTCATCTAAATGAGTACATGAAGATTTATTAGTACAAGAGGTCAAGGTCATTCTTTGACCTTTGACCCAGAACTCTCATATTTTGACAATTTCAAACAATCTTCTCAAAAGCCACTGGGCCAATTGAAACCAAATTTCATATAGAGCCTCCAGGGGATGAGGGAATGAAAATTTGTTCAAACGGTTCAGGTCACATGACCAACATGGCCGCCAATGCCCATATATGGTAAAAACCTTGAAAAATCTTCTTCTCCAGAACGAATCGACCGATGGCCTTGAAACTCGGTATGTAGCATTGGTTACTCGAGTACTATCAAGATTGTTCAAATTATGACCTTGGGTTGACCTTGACCTTTTTACGGCAAGGTCAAATATGGGAAAATGCTAGAATTTAAGATATCAGGGAAAGTTTTTAAGATTAAGGTCTAAAAGTTGGTATATGCAGTCATCTTTAATGAGTACAATGAAGATTTGTGAGTACAAGAGGTCAAGGTCATTCTTTGACCTTTGACCTTGAGCGCTCATATTTTGACGATTTCAAACAATCTTCTCAAAAACCACTCGGCCTATTGTAACCAAATTTCATATAGAGCCTCCAGGGGATGAGGGAATGAAAATTTGTTCAAACGGTTCAGGTCACATGACCAACATGGCCACCATGCCCATATATGGTAAAAACCCTAAAAAAATCTTCTTCTCCAGAACCAATTGACCGATGGCCTTGAAACTTGGCATGTAGCATTGGGTACTCCAGTACTATCAAGAGTGTTCAAAATGATGACCTTGGGGTGACCTTGGTCATTTTACAGCAAGGTCAAATATGGGAAAATGCTAGAACATAAGATTTCATGGAAAGTTTTGAAGATTTAGGCCTAAAAATTTGTAAATACTGTCATCTTAATGTGTACATCAAGATTCATGACTTCAAGAGGTCAAGGTCGTTCTTTGACCTTTGACCCTGAATTCTCAGAATAGTTTGACAATTTCAAACTTCTCCTTAAAAGCCAATGCGGCAATTATAACCAAATATTATATAGAGCCTTCAGGGGTCGAGGAAATGAAAATTTCTTCAAATGGTCTGGGTTACATAACCAACATGGCCACCATGACCATATATGGTAAAAACCTTTCAAAATCTTTTTCTCCAGAACCAATTGATCAGTGGCCTTGAAACTTGGTATGTAGCATTGGGTACTCCATTACTATCAAGATTGTTCAAATTATGACCTTGGTTGACCTTGACCTTTTTTACAGCAAGGTCAAATTTGGGAAAATGCTAGAACATAAGATTTCATGGGAAGTTTTTGGCCTAAAAATTGGTATATACAGTCGTCTTAATGAGGTCATGAAGAATTATGAGTACAAGAGGTCAAGGTCATTCTTTGACCTTTGACCCAGATTTCTCATATTTTGACATTTTCAAACATTTTCTCAAAAGGCAAAGGGCCAATTGTAATCACATGTCATATAGAGCCTCCTGGGGTTGATTGAACGAAAATTTGTTCAAACGGTCCAGGTCACATGACCAACATGGCCACCATACCCATTTATGGTATAAACCTTAAATATTCTTTCTTCTCCAGAACCAATACACCAATGGCCTTGAAACTTGGTAAGTAGCATGGAGTACTAGAGTACTACCAAGAATGTTCAAATGATGACCTCGGTTTTTCCTTAACTTTTTTTTGCGGCATGGTCAAATATGGGAAAATGGTATATATGGTTGCCTTAATGAGTACATGAAGATTTATGAGTACAATAGGTCATGGTCATTCTTTGACTTTTGACCCAAAACTCATATTTTGACAATTT
Source organism: Ctena decussata (assembly GCA_963989385.1). NCBI lineage: Eukaryota > Metazoa > Mollusca > Bivalvia > Lucinida > Lucinidae > Ctena > Ctena decussata. Next base: position 13,088,698 of record OZ022509.1, read on the forward strand.
CAAAACATAAGAAAAAGCCACTTTGCCAATTGTTCAGGTGAGCGATTCAGGGCCTCATGGCCCTCTTGTTAATAGTTGTCTAATTGTATTATTGATTTCAATCAAACTGGGCTGGAACCTGTTAGAGAAATGATCGTGATCTCAGTCCCTGTTTTGCAGACGGCTTGTTCTTATTTGCCAGAGAGCTCGAGAGCTCGATTGGTTAAGCGTTGGCCTGCTGATATGGCGGTCCCGGTCTCTATTCCTGGGTTCAGTTAAAGACAGTCATTCAGTACCATCCTCTGAACATCCCGATATGACTAAATTAATGTTGGAAAACTAAATGTTTGAATTGGCGTAAAATTGCAAGTCATCCACCCCTCTCACCCACCTGACGTGATTTAAGTTTCAATAAGGAGAGACAACATAGATACATGATAGATCTGCCTTTTCTTATCATTTTATTGCTTGTGCAGTTATTGCGCGTAGTCATTTTATGATGGCTAATGCGAAATAATCTGAAAAGTAAACATCACCTTTTCTTTGTACTGATTCCCTCGACTGACATGGTGATAAAATCAGATCACTGAAATTAAGCTGTTGGACGCTATCGGACAATACTGATTCAGCTGTCTGACGTTCATAGTGTATCCAACCATCGACCGATCTGGACGTGAATTTCTGATGGTTCATAGACCGATCTGGACTATTTATTCCCAGTTATACACAGGTATGGATGCATGGAAAGTGATAGTTGTAATATAGTCATTTGACCTATTCCGACGCACGTTTCAGTGGACCGTGCGCTACAATCTAAATTCACTGTAATTTCATTATTTATTTGTCTCAGTAAATAAATAAAAGCCTCTTTTTAAGGTACTTTGTTTGGGTTCACAAATTAAACATTTCTCAGACGGACCAACGTATCACTTTAAGTTCGAACTTAATCACGTCTGTCCAGATAGCACAGAGCAACATTTCTGTATGATTATGGCTCTTTAGGAGCTGATTATTTTTTTTAAAAAAGAGTCTTTTTAATGTGATTCAAGTCCAAGAAATTGGGACTTTAGCGTGGCATATACCCGTACTGGCCTTACCCGTAAGGAAATATCTCCCCCCATACACACACACACACCCTCGGAACCGTAAATGACATACTGGAATATTGAGATTCTGGCATCAAGAGGACTTAGCATATTATTTAAGATTATTAAAATGGCTATTTACAGCTTTAAGGTAGACGAATGGTGAATAAAGATATTGGTGGGGCATTCATTTCATTATACCAGCTGAATAACCCAAAGGGCTATAAAACATTTGGATAAGAAAAGAAAATTTTTCACCGTTTTGTTTTCCTAAAAAACAAACTTTTGTATTTATACATACTTTTTTACACATTTTCCATTAAAATTCATGTCTCTAGCACAAGGATGCACTTTCATTTCTGCAAATCATATAATCTTTAATATAGGGTATTTGAAACAGACTGGTTAGAAAAAATGCAATTATCTTGATTATAAGTATATTTTTACACTTTTTTAAAAAATGCAAGAAAATTGAATTTCATGAAAAACGTCATGAAAAATATATTCAATCGATGGGGCATGCTTATGCATATTGTTTTAGTAAAACTTACATTGTATGATACAGAATAAAACAAAAAAACAAACATTTCACCGTTTTGTTTCCTAGAAAAACAATGTTTAAGGTGGACGATCCCGGAAGAACTCTGTTCTTGCTTGTTTAAAAAACAAACAGAGTTATTGTTCATCATCAAATCGACTAACTGTGGAGTATATACAGTTATAATATACACTTACAATATCTACCGTAAAGACCCTAAGTTTTCGGGCACATAGGTCTGTACAAACAGTGGAAACTGAGATCAGACTGTTCCGTAGGAACCAGAATGATCAAGATCTTCACAGTTTCCATTCCATCTGCGCATTTTTGTCGACATTACTCTATGGTAGAACCGAATAACAGGAAAATAAATAATAGGGCAAGGATCGGCGGTGCTTGCAGCAGGTGCTGAATTTAGGCAGTCTGTTTTGGGGATATTTTGAATTTAAACATTGTTTTTCTAGTAAACGAAACGGTGAAATGTTTGTTTTTTTGTTTTATTCTTTAACATACGATGTAAGTTTTACTAAAATAATATGCATAAGCATGCCCCATCGATTGATGATATTTTTCATGACGTTTTTCATGAAATTCAATTTTCTTGCATTTTTTCAAAGAATGTAAAAATATACTTATTAACAAGAAAACTGCAATTTTTTGTTATCAATTTGTTTCAAATATCCTATATTACAGATTATATGATTTGCTGAAATGAAAGTGCATTCATGTGCTAGAGATATGAATTTTAATGGAAAATGTGTAAAAAAGTATGTAGAAATACAAAATATTGATTTTTAGGAAAACAAAACGGTGAAAATTGTTTTTTTCTTACCCAAATGTTTTATAGCTCTTTGTGTTATTTAGACGGTATAATGGTTTGAATGCCCCGCCAATATTTCTATTCAGTATTCGTCTACCTTAAGTTCAAAAATATCCCCAAAAAACACTGTCCAAATACTGCACCTGCTGCAAACACAGCCGGTCCTTGCCCTGTTATTTATTTTCCTGTTGTTCCGGGTCTACCAGAGAGTAATGCCTCAAAAATGCGCAGATGGAATTGAAATTGTAAAGACCTAGATCACTCTGGTTCCTAAGGAACAGTCTGATCACGGTTTCCACTGTTTATACAGACGTATCTGCCCGAAAACTTAGGATCTTTATGGTAGGCATTGTAAGTGTGTATATATTCCATAGTTGATTGATTCACCATGAACAAGAACTCTGTTATGTGTTTTTATAAGTCGATACAGAGTTATTGTGTATCTAAATACCTTAATAATAAAACCAAGACAGTGATGTATGTATGATGCTACACATCTATAGATTTTCTGTCTGGTTTGTGACATCACATGGTGTATCATTTGAAAACTGTGGTTATGAATATTAGTAAAACCTTTTTCAAAGAAAAGATTTCTGTAACAGCAAATGCGCCGGATAATATACGTTTCAAAAGATTACAAGTTTCGGATCCATGCCTGACCATGCAGAAACGAAATGCATTTTTTCCGCTCGTTGATAATGTTGAAACGACAAACTCATTTGGTAATTTACAAAACTGTTTTGCTGCATCTTTCTCGGGAGGAAAAAAACGTACAGGTGGGACACTGAAGTTTCGAGGTAAATGTGTATTAAACGTTATCATCCTATCTCAATTAAGAGAAGCTGACTGTAAGCATCGAGCATTGGCTGGAAACCCAAAATTTTCTATTTTGCTAAAATTTCCATGGATTAAAGCTCTCGACGAAAGATGAAGATTGGTGAAAAAATTCGTGAAATATGCCATGCGGTTCTCGAGATATCTAAGCAATTACATTTGCCATGGCAACCATTTTCAGGCCGGTCAAATTTTACATATTTTCATGAATTCTAAATTGAAAATGAATGTTTCCTGAAGCATGAATCAAATACTTGACTAGTATGGTGCTTAGGACTAAATGTAATTGTCATTCTCTGTGCCTTTACAGAATCGGTCACTGCACGTTGTTGAAACCATGGCAACTGAAATTACATGTAGTCTGAGAAAAAATAAAATTTCTGAAAAAATAGCACTTTTTCAAATCAAAGTTATTGAAAATGGCAGCCTGACCTGAATAAACCATATACATGTCTTCAAACATCAACATTAGTACGGTACATAACAAAAACAATTAGGTGTAAACTTTCACTAACTAAAGAATAAATGCACGTGCAAATGACTTTCCTCTCGCAATTCCAATTTTACAGAAAACAACAGTTTTCTAGATATTTTTGCCTTTAATAACCACATTACCAGTTTGAACTTGTTACAAAAACAAAACATAATGAGTCGCATTTTAACCGATCTTCGCAAATAACGGCGTAGAAATGCATTGTTTGGTGTTGTTTATATGGTAGCAATTCATAAATTATGTTAAATCAGTGCCAAACGACCATTAATCTATGTAACTCATATACACCTCTTAATCTGAATTAGAATCGATATAGTTTTAAATTTGTTCAGAATTTGGCTTCTGTATCTCTAAATTTTCAAGTTTTGCTTTTTTGTAATAAACAGATTGTGTTGCTGCTTAGATACCCCACCCACTATATATTATGCATTAGCGATACCACTATTTTGGGAAGAGAAGTGTGTACAAATGAAACAAAAATACGTGATATAGTACTAGTTAAGTTTTTTCCTTACAAGTGAATTATCGCTGATTAATACATGATGTTAAGGGCAAATCGCAAATTATTAATTCTCGACGGCGAAGCCAGAGTGAGTTTATAAAGCTGACTGGGATCAAACGAGTGTCCTGATCACTAGTTGAACGTCATATCTGACTGAGCTATACCGGGCTAAGCCTATCGTGCCTGGCGTTCAATAGAACAAGACTGGACAGGATCATTTTAGTAAAGGTTGTGGAAAATTCTACTAGGGCTTACCTTCAGCACAGAAGAAAACTGAATAGCTTGGTGGTGAGTGAAATAAGCGAGTTAGTGAGTGGGTGATATGGGTTTTACGGCACATCAGCACCAAACGGGCTATTTCGCGCCGAAAAAACGTTATAAAAAGAACAAGTGTTTTATGCATAAGCTCAGAAATGAATGCACAGTATAATCAAAGGGCCAATTGCCCTGGAATGACCGATTCTATCAAAATAAAGTCATGGTACGCCGGTTCAAAAGCTCAAGCTGCAGCCCTATTCCTAGTATTGTCCAACTTTGATTATGCTATTTAGCGCAAATCACTTCATGCACCTGTGATTTCTCTCTGATCGGTTATGAAAGGAAGCTGACAGCATTGTGGGATGGCATATACGGTTTTACCATTATGCAATGTTTGACTTTATGCCGATTAAGTAACTTATTCGGCCAAAGGTCAGATAATTGGGCCATTCTGATAAGATTCTTTTTGTTTCGATTTCCAATATAAGAGGTGTTTAATTTGATTTTGATTTTTCTTCAGAATTTCCTGTAATTTAAGGCCAACAGTGTAGGATCTAACTAGACGCTGTATTTTGTGACGTCTGATCTTGGTATACACGTATTCCTCAAGACTTCTTCTATTAGACCATTGACGTCTGATCTTGGTATACACGTATTCCTCAAGACGTCTTCTATTAGACATATGCGTAAATTTTATGAGCGCTTTTAGCCTACTGTGAACAAGTTCAGTAACCGTAATGACCCGAAATGCTGGAACAGCCGGTGTAGATCTAGATCTGAGCAGGGTGCTTTTAGCCTACTGCACACAAGCTCAGTTACCGTAATGACCCGAAATGCTGGAACAGCCGGCGAAGACCCAGATTAAATTTGTAGCATACGGCACATAAATTCAGTTACCGTAACCACAAAAAATGCTGTAACAGCCGGTGTAGACCCAGATCCGAGCAGAGTGTGCATTTGTACATGCTTTGGTAATATATCAGTGTATACCTTGGAGGATGAGTCTGAAATAGAGTGGAGATCCGGATCAGGTTTCAGGAAATGTAAACTCTAGAAGGCTAAAAATGAAATTATTACAGTTTTTCCTCTGTTGAATATTATCTTTGTCGTATATTGAACAGAGGGTAGTATACACGACATTCAGTGTTATCATAACTGGCGTAGTGATATACACAAATTAATGCCGCACTATATTTCATTTCGGATGTACATGTATACTTGGCGGTGAAAGCCAGTTCCAATATTTGGCCTACGACAGTGTCTTCAAGAAGTCGAGTTTCACAAAGGGTTTGAAATTGGGTCCAGTTAGCTTTATTTGATTTCCATCTTGAAACAGGTTCATCAATATCTGGACCAATGTTATTGAGAAAAATTGGAAAGTGATCACTCCCACACAGATCATCATGAACTTTCCAGTCATAATCTAAAAGAAGAGAGAGATAGCAAATGGCGAGGTCTAATGAAGTATAGGAATCAGTGGCTGGATGAAGATATGTAGGAGTTTTAGTGTAATATAGACAAAGTCCGTAGCTATCAATAAAATTTTTAATTATTCTGCCTTTGTCATTAATATCTTGAGAACCCCAAAGGATATGATACCATTAAAGTCTCCTAATAGTATGTAGGGAGAAGGTAGTTGCGGAACAAGATCACCAAGGTCTTTGAGAGATAATCTGGAATTTGGAGGAATATATATAGAACAAATAGTGACCACGCGATGGAGAGTTATACTAACTGCAACGGCTCTTAAATTCGTGCATAAAGGTATTTGACTATGAGGAGCATTATTATTAACAAAGATAGAGACACCGCCAGCGGCTCTCTCATTGTTTATTGAAAAAGTATAGAAAGAGCTGTAATTTTTAATGGAAATGTTATCTGTATCTTTTAGATGTGTTTCTTGAAGACACAGAGCAGCAGGCTCATAATCATTAAGAAGGAGCAACGTTTCATCATAATTAGCTTTTAAGCCTCGACAATTCCACTGTAAAATTCTATTTTTCATTATTGTTAATTATGTCAGATGGAGCGAAATGGTTAGATATATTCTTATGAAGTAGGTATTCTGTTAAGTGTTCCTTTTGGAAGACAGGATGGAGATTCCTCTGCCTCCATATCTTCCAAGACAGATCACTTATTATGCTGCTTAATCGGATCAGTAGATCCTTTCGGCAGCCTGTCCAATTCAAGTACATGTTTCTCCTTTCCCTTTCATTTAGGCTCAGGAGGCTTGTTTGATGTATTCTTGGTAGTATTTCCGTGTTTTACAAGTGTGTCACGGACAATTTGTACTAACTTTCTGTCTGCTTTTTCTGATTTTTCTTTTTCTTTTTGACTAAGTGTTGCTTCAGTAGAAGTTTCAGTTGATGCTGCATTATAAGACGAAGACTGTGGAGCTCCTGTGATAAGGACAGGATCTGTTTGTGTCGAAGCATCAATACATGATACCGTGACACCAGCAGTCTTCGTGATGCTCGCATAACTTTTACCTGGCGCTGCTGTGTAACTTCCTACGATTTTCCGCGCTTCTGGAAAGGATATGTTCCTGGAGTACTTGATTTTGAGAATTTCTTTCTCAGTGTTCCAGGCCTGACATTGCCGCGAATCGGCGGGGTGGTTTCCTGAACAGTTCACACATTTTGCTGTATTTGTACAGTCTTTATTTTGAGTTGTGTTTTTGGTTTCACCACAATTGTTACATACCATTTGCTTTTTACATCTGTCTTCATGGTGACCAAATAACTGGCACTGGTAACAGCGCAGAGGATTTGGAATGTATGGATCGACAGAGACTCGAAGAAAGGCAATTTTCAGCTGTTTCAGCAGGACTAACGTGTTGAAGGTGAGGACGAAGGTATTAGTGTCCTTAAGGGAGCCGGCTCGACGAATCTTGATTCTGCGGACTCCCACAACACCCTGCTCCCACATATTGTCAAGGACCTCTTGTTCGCTGACCCCCCTAAAGTCGGGGCAGCGAACAACGCCCTTGCTTGAATTGAGAGAGCTGTGCAATGACACTTTTACCTTCAGGTCGTGGAACATTTGTAAGCGTAATAGACTTTCTATTTGCTTTTTGTTCGTGTATTCCACGAGGAGGTCACCATATCGTAATTTTTTAATACTTTTTGGCACACCAGCCATGCCATGCAGTACTTTCTCTATAACGAATGGAGAAAGACTGGACATTTGCCTTTCTTCTTGCGAATGAATTACCAAGAAGCGCGGAGAAGCAGTAAACGATGTCGGTTGACTGAGCTCGTTCTCTGATGGGTCATCAGAGTCGGTGTCACGTGGCCGTTTTGAATTATGTTGAGAAGCTTCGGGGTTTGAAAATGGGGGGGGGGGGGCATTAGAAGATAAAGAAAATAATTCATCTCCGGTGCTCTCCACCCGCCGTGGAGCCCAACAAGGGAGCACTTATATAGTGGATATCCAAAACTCCAAGTGCTAGAGATACACTAAAGATATACTCGGATAGGACAGAATGCCTACACGATTGACCTCTCAGCCGCCGCCTTCTAGGAATGAAAAAGATGAGAAAAAGGGTTCATGGTCAGTATCAGAATGATACAAAGATTGGAAGAGAAAGGTAAAGTTGGTTCCCAGAGCATGGCACGAAAAAGCCGATTGATCATATTCGGGCCCATATGACCTCCCGTCTAGTTGAAATCAGGGCCAAAGTGATGTGTTGCAGACTGGATACGCCGTAGGCAGTCTACTCAATCACCAGGATCCCTTCTTCCAACGACACGGGTCACAGCTCACGGCAAACGAGCCGCACCCTATTAGACGGCCTTTTACGTCACGCAGAGGGATACGTCTGGCCTATTCTTCCCGGGACCAGCAGGGGGCGCAAAACTTCGATTTATGTAAATCAGTATAACGATTTTCAATATCTTGATTTTGATATTTTGATAACTTGATTTTCAAATATACTAATTCGATTTTGGATATCTATAATTTATTTTAAATGTTCCTCTTTGTCATTGGTTGGATATCCATAATTTGATTTATGGATATTCTATAATTTGAACTTTTAGACAGCTATAAACCAAATTAAAACTATCACAAAATCATGATGAATATTGGATATCCATGAATTGAATTTGGTGATATCCATAAATAGAAACAAAGAGTAAACTGGTACCTCATAAAAGTAAAAGAAATCCTCAAAATCGTCTACCGGGTCCCAGTGAGAAAGACAGGTTGTTTTTTGTTTTTGTATAAGTTCATTTCTAATGTTAAAGACATTTGTGGCACTGCAGGTTGAGGTATCTTATAAATTAGCTGGAAAGATATTACATGAAAAGGTACTTTATGGTATGTGTCAACAGTGGAAAGCCAGATCAGTTTATATATCTATGCAATATTATCAGAATGTTTCCTATGAATATACAAATTGTCCAAAAATGTAACTGTATAGCTTTTGTTAGTTTGTACAGCCTGGTTTAAGTATTTGCTGTTAGAACCTGACTTCAAAGGTCTCTTTTAATGTAGCAACACAAATTTAATCCACATTTTGTGCATATATGTGAGAAGCATCACATCATTAACGGACTCTTATCTTCCTATGCACCATTGCAGTTTGACCAGAGTCCGCTCTTTTCACATGAACAATAAATGCTTCTAATTAACATCAGGAGAAACAAGGAGAAACATGTCGTATTTGCCTAGATGAACATGCTACATGTAAATGGAGTATCTGCTGGTACACATGACTTAGAGTCCCTTTCATGCGACAACACATTCTTTTAATGGTTAATTGTGAGTTCCGCCATATGCAAATACAGTTTGGCATGCATGAAGATGAAAGAATCTGATCAGTATGTGCATCCATGGTGAAAAGTGAAGACTCTAAACAATTGCTGTTTATGGTTTTGGTGATATATGCATGGTTGAAGGTTTGTTTCTTGCTGAGCTGATCAATACACCTTAGTGGTAAATGGAAAACAAATAATTACATAAAACTATGATACACTACCGTAAAAATTCTAAGTATTAGGACAAATAGGTCTGTGCAGTTACTGCAGACCCGGATCAGACTGCTTATGAAGGAGCAGTCGTACGATGGCCCAATTGCCTCACTTTTCATTTCCATACATTTTCTCAATTCCGAATTCCACATTTTCTCAATTCCGAATTCCGATGGCCCAATTGACTCACTTTTCATTTCCATACTATTCCTCAATTCTGAATTCCGAATTCCGAAATTCGTAGAACAAACTGGACGCTTGATTATTCATACCTATTTCATATCGTCAAACCTTTAAATATAATGATTGATATATACAGCATTTAAGAAATAAGATTCAAAATACAAAATGACTCTTTGGAACTTAATTCAATTAAAAGGTCATGAAACTCTAGATACCCCAAAATAATAAATCGGGGATAGCTCAATAGAAATAGATAAACAAACTAAACGTACGATGGCCCAATTGGCTCACTTTTCATTTCCATACTATTGGAATTCGGAATTCAGAATTTTGAAATAGTATGGAAATGAAAAGTGAGCCAATTGGGCCATCGTACGTTTAGTATGTTCTACGAATTTCGGAATTCAGAATTCGGAATTGTGAAGTATGTGGTATAGGGACACGTGGTTATAGCTAATTTACTTTAGAGGGTATTTAAACTCACAAACAAAAACAACAGACCGCCATGATATAAATTGACAGAAAAATAAACGTTGTTTAATAGACTCGTGGAGTCTATTGATATGACACCATGTGTCATCTTTTCTTGTTCAATTTTCAAGGCAGTCCTCATAGAAGATACATGTAGAGCAAGGTTTATCCGCTTGTTCGGGAAGATGATTTATCTAGAGGATTATCAACGTATAGATGGATGGATGACTTGTGATGTTACATCCTTTCAAGAGTATTTCAGTCATATCAGGACGATGGGAGGGTGCAAATGAAAGGCTGTGTGTAATGGAACCCTGTTTACGATTGAATTAATAAGATTCCCACCTCCAGCGGGTCTCGAACCCAGGACCGTTAGATCAGCAGGCCATCGCTTAACCTACTGAGCTACTTGAACTTCTCATTATCAACTGAACAGATGGAGATATATAATGCTATAACTCACATAGTCCAAAGGCTGGATGGATGTCTTGTGATTGTACGTCCTTTTTTAACAGTATTTAAGATATATCAGGACGATGGATCGGTGATATTGAAAGTCTGTGTGCAAATGGAATCCCGTTCATGGTTGAAAAGATTCCCTCAGGGCTTGAGCCAGGGACCGCTTGATCTGCAGGCCATCGTTTAACCTACTGAACTACCGGGTCTCCTATATACTACAGGCACCACTGCAAGTCTTGTTTTAAGAAAGTATTGCTTGCTAAAAATCGGGGGCGGGGGTATCTACATTTAGGGTCTGTAATGTAAGAGAATAATAGTTTTCTAGTGAGCTGTCCCCGATTTATTATTTTGGGGTATCTAGAGTTTCATGACCGTTTAGTTGTCCCCCGCCTTTTCGAAGAAAAGCGGAGGGACATAGTTTTCGGCTTTCCGTCCTTCCGTCCGTCCTTCCGTCTTTCCGTCCCCCTATTGTAGTAGGTACCTTGTGTGCGCAACTCCTCCAACAGTTTTATGCCGATTCTTTCGAAACTTTACAGCTGCTTTTGTCATGGTCTGAAGATATGCATGTGGTTTGGATATAATCCTGAGATTATTTTTGTCACTTTTTCAACAAGTTGAACTTGGTCATTTTTTAGGCGTTTTTACTATCAAAGTGACTCGATAGTGGGTATCTTGTGTGCGCAACTCCTCCAACAGTTTTATGCCTATGCCTTTGAAACTTCACAGGTGTTTTGGTAATGGTCTGAAGATATGCATGTGGTTTGGATATAATCCTGAGATTATTTTTTGTCACTTTTTCCACAAGTTGAACTTAGTCATTTTTAGGCGTTTTTACTATCATAGTGACTAGATAGTGGGTACCTTGTGTGCGCAGTTCCTCCTACAGTTTTATGCCGATTCCTTTGAAACTTCACAGGTATTTTGGTCATGGTCTGAAGATATGCAGGTGGTTTGGGTACAATTCTCACATTATATTTTATTACTATTTCGCAAATTGAACTTAGCCATTTTTCATATATTTTTTACTATCAAAGTCAATAGATAGTGGGTACCTTGTGTGTGCAACTCCTTCTACAGTTTTATGCCAATTCCTTTGAAACTTCACAGGTGTTTTGATCATGGTCTGAAGATATGCATGTGGTTTGGATATAATTCCAAATTATTTTTTTTATTACTTTTTTCACATTTTTAACTTAGCCGCTTTTCCAGCTCAAACACTAAGTGTACAGTGGAGACCTAGTTTCCAAGGCGGGGGACATAAATTCATTGAATTTGCTTGTTGAAAGTCATTTTGTATTTTGAATCTTATGTCTTAAATGCTGTATATATCAATCATTTCATTTAAAGGTTTGACGATATCAAATAGGTATGAATAATCAAGCGTCCAGTTTGTTCTACGAATTTCGGAATTCAGAATTCGGAATTCAGAATTCAGAAATAGTATGAAAATGAAAAGTGAGCCAATTGGGCACACGGAATTCAGAATTCGGAATTGTAAAAATAGTATGGAAATGAAAAGTGAGCCAATTGGGCCATCGTAGATTAGTGTCTTCACTGTCTGCCATTCCATTTGCATATTTGGATGCATTACTGAAATGTAAAACCTTTTAGAACAGTCACAGTAATTATTTTAATTGTCCCAGTTTTTAGTATGTTTACGGTATATAAAAAGTGCCTACTAAAATTTTCTTGATGCAGTGTGCTTCATCAATAAACATGGGGTGGTTGGGTGGTGCAATGGTGCTGTGTGTAACTTCCAGTGCCGGGGCGTCCTACTGATTTGGAACGTTGTAGGGCAAGGCCTACTGTGCTTGCAGTAGGTGCGGGTGTGGATTGCTCTCGTCTATCATTTCTCCTCCTTCTCCCTCCCAGGGAGACGACCCGATATAGACTGAAATACTGTCTCAAAGGGCCGTTAAACCCAAAACAATAAATCAATTAATCATTAATAAATATAACTTATATGATTCCATGCCTGGCTAAATTCATGAGAACTTCTCTGTTGCTCTGCAAAAGTGTCTCTGGACTGGTAAAGGTAAGTTCACAAAAGCCGTTGCTGACATCTTTCAAAATTTTTGCGGATAAGTTCATTTCCCAGTCACTGCTTTTCATCCCCGGGAATCCTCCCGCCTTGCCGTGGTCCCGAGGCTCAATTCTCATGAGGGACGTCACTCGATTGATAGTTGATGTCCCTTCTGCGAAGAGCTAAGTGGAGGTACCACCTGTTTGCCGTGGGTGGCATCCCGTAAGCCGGATGAAAGGATCCTGGAGGTTGAGACGCACCCCAGGGATCTCCAGGTGCATCAACACACCTCTTTGGCCTCGATTTCGGTGTAGACGGGTGGCTGTGTGGACCCGGCACAGTCAATCGGCTGGTCGTGTCAGCTCTAGGATCTTTTGCTTTCTTTTCCTGTCTTTTGTATCGTTCTGATACCGACCGTATGCCCATTTGTCTTTACTCTATGACTTTCCCATTCCTGGAGGCGGCGGCTCAACGGGTCAATCGTGCAGCATTTCAGTTGTGCGAGTATTTCTTCTGTGTATCTGTTAACACATGTGAGCAGAAGATCCACTCCGTTAAAGTGTTCCCTTGTTGGACTCCAAGGCGGGTGGGGAGCACGGAGGATGAAAACTTCTAAATACAATCATGGGGTTGAACAAACGGAAAAAAATCGAATCAATCCTCACTTTCTTCGTCAAAAGCTGAATGCTCAGCTAATGAACAGGATAATCACAAATTACCTCAAACAGGTCCAACATTTCCGCGCTTCATCATCATAGAATCCTCGATCAAAATACCAGCATTACTTCACTTTCTCCATTTGTCATTCAAAAAGTTATACAAAGTATTGCTGGAATACCAAAAAGTATAAAAAAATTAACGAGATCAAATCAACTATTAACTGAAGTTTCCAAAAAAGCACATGCAGAAAATCTCCTTAGAACGCAGAGTTTTCACAACCTAAATTAAATGTTCGTGTCTATCCTCATAGTTCACTGAATTCCTCAAGAGGTGTAATCCGTTGCCCCGACTTGAGGGGTTGCAGTGAACAAGAAATCTTGGATGAGATGAAATCTCAAGGAGTGACTGCAGTGAAACGTTCATCTCAAGGAGTGACTGCAGTGAAACGCTTTAGAGTGAAAAGAGATGGTCAACTAAAAGATACAAATACATTTGTCTTCACGTTTAATACACCAAATTTGCCTTCAACAATCAAAATTGCATTCCTTCGAGTTAATGTTGAGGTTTACATACCAAATCCACTTCGCTGCTTCAATTGCCAGCAATACGGTCATCATGAAGATAGGTGCAAAAGCCATCCTGTCTGTTCAAACTGTGGTGAACCGGCAATACATCATGAAACTTTATGTAAAAACCAAACTAAGTGTGTCAACTGTGGAGAAGGCCACAATGCTAACTCCAAGGAATGTAAAATTTGGCAAAAAGAAAAAGAAATTCTCAAAGTAAAATTTACGCGCAATGTCTTTTTTCCTGAAGCGCGGAAAATTGTTGAATCACCAGCTCCTGTTCCAGGGTCTAGCTATGCCAGTGCAATTAAACCCACTGTTAAACATGTGTCACTAATCGATGCCACCACACAAACAGTTCCTGTTACTATCCTCGATTCGAGGGAAAGTAACGAACAACAAACGTCTGACCTAAACATTACAAAAACAACACAAACAGTTGAACCTACAGCGAATGAAAAGACAAAAACGGCACCCTCTCTTGCTCAGGGTATCCAGGCATCGAAAGAAGAGCCAGTCCTAAAAAGGCTACCCTGGAGATGATGTAGGACTGGCAGAAACAGCAGAGGAGAGAACGTCAATTAAATACTAAACCGCCCTCTCCAAAAACTAGTACATCAGATGGTAAAGAGAAGTCATCAAAGAAGAAAATTATTTCAGACAGACAACCTAAAGGGTCTAAAGATAAGATTCAGCTTCAAAATAAATATGAAACTTTGAGTGACGAGAGTGAAATGGAAATCGCTGTCACTCAAGAAAACTCACACAATAGTGACACTGTTTCTTGGTCACCTATTCTTCCTCCATCGCCATAGTCTCCAGTCTTACATAAAGATCTTCATCTCCAATCTATAGATAAACATGGAATTTAAAAGTAAGATAATACAATGGAATTGTCGAGGTCTGAAACCAAATTATAATGAAATATTATTACCTTTAACTCTGATAAGACCATCAGTTTTTTGTCTTGTACAATTATATTCATACAGACGGTCAAAAACCGTCCGGTGGCAGTTCTATTTTAATTCATACATCTTGTCCGCAACGAGAAATAAAACTTACAACAGATATGCAGGCTGTTGCTGTTTCAGTCTCTTTAGATAAAGAGATAACTGTTTGTTCTGTCTATATACCCCCTAACTTCAAGTTACAGTCTCAGCAATTAGATTCTTTACTGCAACAACTTCCTGCACCTTACTTATTAGTAGGTGACTTTAATGGTCACAATATACTTTGGGGTTGTAATAAAACTAATACTAGAGGTGAAATCATTGAGAATTTCTTTACAAATAATGATCTTTGTCTAATGAATGATAAGTCCCATACTTATCTTCATCCTGCAACTGGCACTTTCTCTTCTTTGGATCTTTCTTTTTGCCATCCATCTCTTTTACTCGACTTCGACTGGTCTGTTTGTGATGATCAGCATGGAAGTGATCATTTTCCTATCGTGATTGAAAGTGTAAATTCTTCAGTCGAAGATCATAATCCCAAATGGAAATTAAACAAAGCTGACTGGGAACAGTTTCATTCGTTGTGTAATCAGATTTTAAACATTGAAAAGCTTGATAATTCCACTGATCTTGTTGCTGATTTTACTAATTCTCTCACAGAAATATCTAATACATGTATTCCAAAGACCTCGACAAACCCACAGAAAAGCAATCCGTGGTACAATGACGACTGTAAGAAAGCTATTAGACAAAGAAAACATGCTTTATCAAAGTTCTGCAAATATCCAATGAAAGAAAATCTAAATAACGTGAAAAATCAAAGAGCCAAAGCCCGCCGCACTATAAGGTCCTCTAAACGAAATGCATGGAAATCATACGTGTCAAAACTGAATTAGAAAACACCAATTACAAAAGTTTGGAAAATGGTTCGAAAAATATCCGGAAAAGTGAAATCACCAAGTTATACACATTTAAACACCTGTAGAGAAACGAAAGCAACCAATAAGGAGGATACTGCAAATACATTTGGAGAGACCTTTTTGAAAAATTCATCATCCCGAAATTATTTAGAAAAGTTCAAAAAGACCAGAATACATCAAGAAAAGAATAAAATTAACTTTAAGTCTTCGAATAACGAAGAATATAACAACCACTTTAATTTATTAGAGCTTAAAGAAGCGATTAACAAATCTCATGACACTGCTACAGGACCAGATGAAATACATTATCAGATGCTGAAACATCTACCTTTCAGTGAAAACGCTCTTTTAACACTTTTACACATATTTAATGACATTTGGACAACGGGTGTATTTCCAGAGAGCAGGCGTTTGTCTACTGTAATTGAGTGAGTGAGTGAACTCGGGTTTAACGTCCCACCAACAACGAGGTCATATGGAGACGGGACCTCGGTTTAAAGTCTCATCCGAAAGACCGGAGAAGCGGGGGTTCGAACTTGCGATCCCTGGATTGGTAGTCCGGAGTGTTATCCACTACACTACAGCCGCTCCTTTGGCTACTGTAATACCAATTCCTAAACCAGGTAAAGATCATGCAGAACCAACAAATTATAGACCGATAGCTTTAACAAGTTGTCTTTGCAAAACGTTGGAGAGAATAATCTACAAAAGACTCATTTGGTACTTAGAATCAAATGATCTTATATCACCAATTCAGTCGGTTTCCGATCTGAACGCAGTACCAACGATCATTTAATCAGACTGGAAACTTTTATTCGAGATGCATTTGTAAATAGAGAACATGTTGTTGCTGTGTTT
The DNA here is from genome assembly GCA_963989385.1 of Ctena decussata. Lineage (NCBI taxonomy): Eukaryota > Metazoa > Mollusca > Bivalvia > Lucinida > Lucinidae > Ctena > Ctena decussata. Next base: position 13,105,273 of record OZ022509.1, read on the forward strand.
TTTGCCTTGGAAAAGGCGTATGATACCACCTGGCGATATGGCATATTGAAAGACTTGCATGATGTAGGTCTTAAGGGTAGATTGCCTTTTTTATTCAAAGCTTCCTTGAAGATCGAACTATGCAAGTTCGTGTAGGTTCTACTTTATCTGATCTTTATGATCAAGAGCAAGGTGTTCCCCAAGGAAGTAGTCTTTCTACCACTTTGTTCAATATAAAGATTAATAACATTGTAAATTGTCTAGACAGTAAAACTGATGGTTCATTATATGTTGATGATTTTGGAATATGCTATCGTTCTAAAAACATGAGAACAATTGAAAGACACCTTCAACAGTGTATCAATAGAATTGGAGACTGGGCTACGAACAATGGTGCTACGAACAATGGTTTCAAATTTTCCAAGTCAAAAACACAATGTGTTCATTTCTGTAAACTTAGAAGGATTCACAGTGATCCTATTCTTTATTTATACGGATCTCAGCTACCTGTTGTTGAAGAATCCAAGTTTTTAGGAGTAATCTTTGACCGAAAACTTTCCTTTATTCCCCACATTCGATACATCAAAGCGAAATGTTTAAAAGCTTTGAATCTTTTAAAGTTTTATCAAATACGAACTGGGGTGCAGATCGTTCCACTCTTTACATCTATATTGTTCTTTAACTCGGTCAAAGTTAGACTATGGATCTGTTGTATATGGTTCAGCCAGAAAGTCCTATTTACAAATGTTAGATACTTTTCACCACCAAGGACTTCGTTTGGCTTTGGGAGCTTTTCGGACTTCTCCTGTAACAAGTTTGTATGTGGAAATTTAAAGAGTAACTACACTTCAGGAACTGACTGAATCAGATCCCAAACCCTATCCCCAACATCAAAGGGAAAGATTGACAAAGACATCCCAACAAACAATAAATTACAAGTGATAAGCCGAGTCAGCAGCTCTTTCCCAAATAAGTCGAGTCAGCAGCTCTTTCCCAAATAGATGGCAACTCAGCTATCTTTATTGAACTAAATAATTTAGACCAACAGACGGGTTACAAGGGACTAAGCAAATTATATGAAAAACATTTAACAATTATTTTTACCTATTTTCTATTTTTATGATAGAAGGATTAAACTGAGAACACAATAAATTAAACAGCACCGAACATAATACAAATGCAACCGCAACAAAAGTAGATGAACCATCCATGCATTTACGCAGAGAAAAGCTTTCTCTTCAATATGCCATCAGACTTGCCGCTAACCCAGCTAACCCAACCTTCAAAGTCACATTTTTACCACAATTTGTCGAGCTGTACGAGCCTAAACCGCGTGCAATTAAACCGTTTGCTCTTCGAGTTATACCACTGCTTGAAACTTCAAATATCAATCCTAAAAATATTGAAAAACATACTACAACAGAAATCCCGCCTTGGTACATGACGAAACCTAACACTTCGTTTGACCTAAACACAAACAAAAAGTCAGTTTCAAATCCACACATTCTGAAACAAGCTTTCAAGACATTCAGACACGTTATACAGAATTTCAGCACATATATACTGATGGTTCCAAAGATGGTGAGAAAGTTGGATGTGCATTTATATCTAGGAAATACTGCAATTCTTTACGTATTCCTAATGGTTCTTCTATTTTCACTGCCGAAGCAAAAGCAATAGATTTAGCTTTAGACTTTATTGACAGCTGTTACCTTAATGACAAATTTGTAATTTTTTCAGACTCTCTTTCTGTCTTAAAAGCTCTTAACCATACATCTTCGAGGAATTCACAAATTCAAAAACTATTAGAAAAAACATCATGAAATTTCAAGCACAAAAAAAATAGTTTTTTGTTGCATCCCCAGTCATATTAACATAGCTGGCAATGAAACCGCTGACAGAAAAGCAATATAATCTCTTAGTCTAAATGTGTCTATGTTTGAAATTCCGTTTAACAATTTTAAACCCGCTATCAACAAGCACATCTTGTCAAAGTGGCAAACATCATGGGACACAGCTGTTTTTAATAAACTTCACGAAATTAAACCTATCATTGGGAATAACCCTTCATTTATTCGAAGTTTAAGAAGAGAAGAAATTGTTATTGCTCGACTACGCATACGCCATACAAGAATTACTCATTCGTACTTACTAATTCGTGAAGAACAGTCTTTCTGTATAGTTTGTAACCAGCTCTTTACAGTTAAACATATTCTCATTGACTCTGTTGACTTTTCACAAAACAGAAATAGATATTTTCGAGTTAATAACTTGACGCAACTGTTTCAAGATGTACCTGTTGACAGTATCTTATCCTTTTTAAAAGATATTAACCTTTTTAACAAAATATAAACCTTTTCTATATTTTTACCATGTATTACTTCATGTTAATAATGCAAGTTTATTTTTATAAAGTGCCGTACCTTACAGTTCTGTTTATATCTTAAGTAAGATGCAACCATCATGACGCAAATGACCCTGTGGGTTGACGCGTCGTTGAATTTTAAATCATCATCATCACTGCTTTTCATTTGACTTTCTGTAAGATACACGGCTTTAATACCCTTATCTGTCAATTTTTGCATCTGTGCTTTCATTAACGCAGCTAACGGAGACACTACTTTGCAAGCCCAGTCTTTTTGTTTGTTTTCAAAATACTGAAAAATAAATGGTGCCATTTCAAATATTAAACTTTACCCACTGCCTGTAGGAGAACAATAAAGTATGTCATTTCCCTTTACATACTGTTCAATGATATAATTCCTTGATTAGGCAATAGTTCAGAATATCCATTTTTAAGGGCATATTTTACTGCTTCTTTCATAGCCATGATTCTACTGTAATAAAATCCATTCATATATGTTGTGTTGTGTTTACTCTTTGAGTTTCACTGAGGTGTGTGGCTTTCTCATACCAGATAGTATCAATTATCTGTGGAAGCATCAATGTAATAAAGCCCTACTAGCTAACTTTGTAACTGTTAATATCCTCGCAGCATTTAACGAGGTAGCCATCGCGCCATGCTAGGCGAAGAAGTTGAGCCAGAGCAGGGTATAGACTAGCTACAAATACTGAACTTATATATTATGTAAATGAAGAGATAAGGTGAAAATTCTTCTTCGCCTGGTGGCTAGGCTAACAAGTGTCTGGCAAAATGAAATTGCAGCTGCCGAATGCAGTCATTGTAGAAACTGTTAGACCGTGGTTCATTGTGTGGAATGAAAGGCGTGTCTGGGAGCTTCCAGCATGAAATCTACAAAGACTGCATTCGGGGCGATAAGTGCTGTGTTGGAAGAATCAGTAGCGTTAAGAATTTTGGGCAGTCCCTGTACCATATGTCAACAGGAAGACGAATGTTGTCTCCAACTGATACGAAAAGGTTTTACTTTTCGTCCAACGAGTCTGTTAGTTATAGCCACTATCGAATCCGCTTGGTTATCAATTTGTGACAGCAGAAATATTCCAAACAGGGTGTGTAAAATCTGTGGTGTTCCGATAATATCGGGGTAATCCGGATTGTGATGTAATACATAAAATCAGTATGTACCCTGTACTTTCTAATATAAACAGATCCGATCAATGCGAGTCATGATACTATCCAAGGACATTTAATTCAATTTTGCGAACAATCATTTATATGGTCCATATCGACCTGGCACTGACCGTATATATGATTGTACGTCGAGCGGGCTGGCATGAACCGTAGCAAAGCTGATGAGGGCCGGACCTGTTTACAATCGAACTTATGGGACGCGTAGGTTATTGCTAATTGCTAAAATTTTTGGGCGTGTCTGATTGGCCTTACTAAAATGGGTCCTAATTGGTCTGCGGTGCAGATTGGTTAATTGCTAAATTATCATGTGCAACTGAGCGCATCAATTACCATTACTACCAAGCTTCTTAACTGTAAGTGTCATATCTCATAGAGAACCTCAAGCATTCACAACATTATGTATACGCTGTTCAATTCAGAAATTAATCATGGAAAGGCAGAGGAGTTACAGTAGAAAAAGATCGCTGTCGCCGTCGGGATGCGAAGTGATAATATATCACAATGGTGCAGTTCCAAGTACATGCATCAATGACGGGCACGGGATGTTTGTGCAGCTGTCTGCCAGTGCCATGTGTCTGCTGATGGCTTTTGTGATTGATTGATTGATTGAATGGCTTCTGTGATTAATTGATTGATTGATTTGGGTTTAGTGGCCCTTTGAGACAGTATTTCAGTCTATATCGGGCCGTCTCACAGAGAGGGAGAAAGAGGGGAAATTATAGACGAGAGAAAAAAGGTCCAAACAACCCCCACCCGCACCTACTGCAAGCATAGTAAGCCCTACAATATTCCAAATAAGTAGGACGCCCCGGCACTGGAAGTTAAAAATAGCACCATGGCACCACCCGACCTCCCCTCTCCTCATGGCATTCTGGGGTGTAGCCAAGTTACCCGTGAGACGGAAACTGGACTTTGATGTGGAGGGCACTAAGTGTACAAAGAGACATTGTTAACACATCAAATGCGCAGAGGAGGGAGACACCAAAGATGAGCTGGTCTCCTTGGACTTGCCCATGTCGCGAGGGTACATTGGGATGGCTGGATGACGTCGAGAACCACGAAAGACTTACAATGGATCAGCGAATAGGAAATAAGCCAGACATGGACAGCTCCAAAGATAAGTTCTTGTTCATGCCTGGGAGTTTGGTTTAACTCGAAAGTGCACAAAAAGTGTTCATCTTCTGTAGGGCTTATGCAAATACCACCGGAAATAATCAGAATAATTGTGAACAATCTTTCAATATCTGACGTTTTACATCTTTCTCAGTGTTGTAGGTACTTACATACTCTGATAAATACGATGGAATTCTGGCGAGAGAGATTATATAGAGATTTCAGTTGCTATAGTATTTGTATCTGGGAACAACATGAAGGCAGCACAGAACTTTATCGGGTCTGCTATAAATCCATTTTTTCAGACAGACTCTGACATTTTTGATGATGTGAACGAGACGTCAGTGTGATGGATAAGTACCGCAAATAACTTAGCGTCACGTGAAAAGATACCTGACAATAAGCGTGAACAGGGCAGACTCAAATAGTCGTCGCATTCGCGCAGCTTGCTCTGAGCCATCCATGTTCTCATGAATGAAATGTAAGCCCTAGGGAAGACTGCGGTGAGTAAGGGCTGAAAATTTCCTTTACGCAGGCAGAATATGGTTTCTTTTCACGCGACGCCGTTTCAATAAATGTTTGTATGACTTGTACATTTGCGATTTTACATCCTTTTCAACAGTATTTCAGTTATATCAGGATGATGGAGGGCTATGTGCAATGGAATCCCGTACGCCCTTTTCATCAGTATTACTGTTATATCAGGACAATAATAGGCTACGTGCAATGGAATCCCGTTTAGACTTTGTGTATATAACGTTGTACGAGAAAAGGTACCTTTCGACACGTACAACAGCTGATACTGATAGAGCATATCTACTCTATTAGTCCCGAAAAAAAAGTGAAGACTTTGCTCAGTCTGCGCAGATGCGCTGACTGAGGCGAGTGTTCATTTTGCGCACATGACATAGGGTTCCTTTTTATGCTGGAAATGCTGTTAATTTCTATTTTAGTTTAGAGTGACTTTGTAGATACATTTTCGCCTATTCTTGCCTCAAACTGAATATACCTGATGACTTCTGCGAACAGGGAAGAGTCTTATCAGCTTGTATGTCCCAGCAGTCCGATAAGTGTCTTTCCTGTGCACATATACACATTTATATCATAAACTATGAATAAGTCAGACTCTGGACAGTTTTAGCAGAAGTGCAGGCTGAGCCTACTGTATTCGCGCAAGGGCTAGATCATTTTACTGTATAATTCTAGTTTTTATGACTGTATATAACATCTTTATGTTTTTTGTCTGTACATCGCGTAAACTTGATAATTTGTGCATACATGTATACATAAAAGTATTTTGTATTGCATACATGTTTATCATGTTTAAGGCAGGTTAGTTTATATACATGTATAAAAGAAATGAGCCGTTCTCTGTGAAAACCGGTCTTAATGACATTACGTAATAATTACTTTGTGAACGGATGAAAAACTCTAAAATTAATGATTTTTCGGACCTTTTATTCCTTTATTTCAATGAAAATACCTTAGGCGTTGAGATATAACAGAAAGCCTATGAATTCAGACAAAATTCAGTTATAAATATGACATATGTTGCCATGACAACGTTTATTCCACGGTAACCCCAAAGCCTTGAAAACATATGGTATACCATTAAAAAGACCTACCATTTGAGAAAGAATGTTAAATCATGCAAATTGTGATGTGTGTGCTATGACATACATATTGAAAATGAGCAAACACACTTTTTGTCCGAATTATTTTGTGTAACAAGCACCGAAAGCTCGTTCAAACAAAGGTAATGACGTTGACGTCAAAACATACTTACGAGACGTTAATAACGTCATATAAAGATTCAGCATTACCTGTGTGCTTCTAAAGCCTATATCTCAGTAATAAATAATGGTAACCATCTCAAATTTTCAGGAAATGTTTAGAAAAGCTGATACTTTTCAGTGATGCAGTAAGTTATTTTTTTTTATTTTTATGTCATTAAGCCCGGTTTTCACAGAGACTGGCTCAAATATTTGCTATTTTCTAAATTGCATTGTTAAATTATTAGTTTTTTTTTGTCTTAAACACGTTGCGGCGACTGTGTTCGTACTTCAAAGGACATCAAAGAAGGCCTCGAAGAATTTATCTCGACCAGCATGCAGAAAGAATCATACTGGTGGAAATTTTCTTTCGTAGTTAAAAGTATTTGCCCACGTCGCCGTTTACGTTTAGACAAAGAGGTCATTGAACCAATGCATACAAAATTGTACTTCTCGCGCTAAGAACACACGCAGTCTGGGATTTTAACCTGTCTAAAATCCGGACTGTGGTTCTACCCAGGATATTTCACCAATATCGAGCCAGCTAAGGAGTCCGAGTACCAACTATCCACGAACCTTCTAACACATGGCCTGAGAAGCATTCAGATATGTGAGTTTGTACTATTTCGCTTGCAAAGCCTGAATTATAGAACAGACGTGCCTAAAATGATCAGTGAAGACCCAGATCAGAGTATGTGCTCTCTAATCAGAATCTGTACTGGTTGTCAGCACTGGTCTGACAAAGCTACCATATATGGATGGATGGCCTGCGATTTTACGTCCTTTTTAACAGTATTTCAGTCAGGACAATAGTTGGGTGATAGTGAAAGGCTGTGTGCATGAAACCCCATTTACGATTGAAAAGATCGTGTATTTATTTTCGAATGTAAACGGATTCCATCAACACCAGTCAACCTATGAACCATGCCGGTCTATCTAAAAATCATTTCGTTACATTGGGTACTGAAATGACACATCAGTCGACTACTGGGCGTTCCATGTAATAACAAGAATTCCGCGGAATGCTATGTCGCACCTGCCTTATGCTTTCTCAGTAGTAGATACCATGGTTGGAGGAAAGTGTACCCTAGGTCTGATGAATCTATGTAGAAATTTGAGCAAATTGGACTTACAAACCAAGAAAAGAAGTAGTTCAATACATAAAGCTCTACAGTCAACAGAGTTATAAATATAGGTTAAAGGTATAAAGTAGTCAAACAATCGAGGACACCAGCTTAAGAAAACATTTTATGCCATGTCTGATGATTTTAGGTGCAATAGTTAGTGAGAAACGGACTTGAATGCTCTTGTCCATATAATCGTGGATGCCAGATTGACATAAAATTTCCAAAGTCAACAGAGCATGATATAAAGGTCAAGGGTACAAATACTAGCAGCATCCCAGAAGAATCTTCAAGCCAGGTTAGATGATTACACCCATTGTATTTAATGAGAGATGGACTCAAACCGTAAGGTCGACAAATTTTGGATGTGCAATTTTACAAAATCAGTAGCACGTGAGATATATGTCAAGGGCTGAAACAAGTGCATTAATCCTAGAGTCCATTCTAAGATGAACCTTTATACCAGGTTTGATGATTCTAGATCTCATAGATTGTCAGAGAGAAATGGATTTAAACGATATGGTCGATTTAATTTTGAAAGTAAAATTTTACCGAGTCAGCAGAGCATGAAGTATGGTTCAAAGGTCAAAATAAGAGCAACACTCCTCTAGATCAACCTAAGTAGAAACTTTATACCAGGTATGATGACTGTAGGTATCATAGATTGAGAGAAATGGACCAGTATGCTAGGGTTGACGTAATTTTTGACGTAAAATTTTACCAAGTCAGCAGAGCATAACATATAGGTCAAAGGTCAAACTAAAGGCAACAATCCTTTAGACCATTCTAAGAAAAAACTTTACACCAGGTTTGAAGATTGCAGGGATCATAGATGGAGAGAAATGGACTTAAACACTAGGGTCGACATAATTTTTGGCATAGAATTTTACGAAGTCATTATGTCTCCCCCCCCCTTAGGGTCGGGAGACATATTGTTTTTCCCCGGGCGTCTGTCCGTCTGTCTGTCACAAATCGTGTCCGTTCTATAACTTGAAAACCGCTCAAGCTATATTCGCGAAACTTCATATAAATATCAATCAACATGAGACGACGTGCAGACTGCAAGAATGGTAACTCTGGCATTTATACTTTTTGAGTTATTTTCCTTGGAACTTAGTCCATCCCAAAATTGTTTCAATTGTGTCCGCTCTGTAACTTGAAAACTGCTCAAGCTTTATTCAAGAAACTTCATACAAATATCAATCAACATGAGGCGATGTGCAGAGTGCACAAATGGTAACTCTGGCATTTATACTTTTTGAGTTATTTCCCTTGGAACTTTGTCCATCACAAAATTGCGTCTCAGTCGAGTCCGTCTATAACTTTAAAACCATTCAAGCTATATTCATGAAAGTTCATACAAATATCAGTCAACATCAGAAGACGTGCAGAATGCACTCTGGCGTTTATACTTTTTGAGTTATTTCCCTTGGAACTTTGTCCATCACAAAATTGCGTCTCAGTCGAGTCCGTCTATAACTTTATAACTATTCAAGCTATATTCATGAAAGTTCATACAAATATCAATCAATATCAGACGACGTGCAGAATGCAAGAACCATAACTTTAGCATTTATACTATTTGAGTTATTTCCCTTAGAAATCAGTCACAAAATCGTGTCTCAGTTGTGTCTTCTCTATAACTTGAAAACCATTCAAGCTATATTCACGAAACTTCATACAAATATCAATCAACATTAGAAGAATTGCAAAGTGCAAGAACCATAACTCTTGCATTTATACTTCTAGAGTTATTTCCCTTGGACCTTTGTCAGTCACAAAATCGTGTCTCAATCGCTTTATTACTTGAAAACCGGACAAGCTATATTCACGAAACTTCATACAAATGTCAGTCAACACTAGACAACCTGCAGAGCACAGCAACTCTTGCATTTGTACTTCTTGAGTTATTTCCCTTGGACCTTTGTCAGTCACAAAATCGTGTCTCAATCGCTTTATTACTTGAAAACCGGACAAGCTATATTCACGAAACTTCATACAAATGTCAGTTAACACTAGACAACCTGCAGAGCACAGCATTTATACTATTTGAGTTATTTCCCTTGGAACTTTGTCATTCACAAAATCGTGTCTCAATCGTCTAAGCTCTATAACTTGAAAACCGTTTAAGCTATATTCATGAAACTTCATACAAATATCAGTCAACATATAAATAGACGACGTGCAGAGCACTGTAACTCTTGCATTTATAGTTTTTGACAAAAACTAAATATGAATATCAGTCAACATTACATGACATGCAGAGCATAACAACTATAACTTTTGCATTTATACTTTTTACTTATTATGAATCCCTGCTTCAGGGTAGGGAAACATATTGTTTTTCCCTTGGCGTCTTAATGACTGATCCTTTTGACATCAAAAGTGGGGAGACATCTGTTTTTTCGTAGGAAAACAATTCTAGTTAAAGCATGAAAAATAGGTCAAATGGCACAATAAGTGCAAGGTTCCTCGAGAACATACTAAGAATAAACTTTATACCAGGTTTGATGAATGTAGGTATTATAGATTGAGAATAATGGACACGAACGCTAAGGTCGACATAATTGTGGACGGACGGACGGACTGACGGACGAACGGACGGAAAAGTGAACTCCTATATCGCACCTTGCTAAAGCAGGTGTGACAAAAAGGGAACTAACGCAAGGGCAACCAAGAAATACTCCACTCACTCTGCGAAGCTGATCAGGTTGTTCATTATTCCCAAAAGTTCGTTGATTGTGTATGCAAACAGGGACGACTGATCAGGCGCGAAGACATGCAGGATGATCTAAGTCATCCCGATTCCAATATGCAGAAATGAAAACTCTTTCTTGTGACACTGCTCATTAAAGAACAATATATCAATAATTTTTTTTTTGGAATTAATTAATGATATATATTGTTCTTTGTCCCAAAGAGTCATTGGATGTGTATGCAAACAGGGACGACTGATCAGGTGCAAAGATATGCAGGATGATCTGTTGGAAAAATATAATAAGTCTACCCAAAGGGAAAATGTCCATAAGCTGATAATTAGCCGCTGTATGATGCAACACTTTAATCGGCACGCGCCACGGTCGACCTGACATATTGTTACGAAATGAATCGCATCGTCGACTATGTCGTCCAAATCATTTTAATCCTTTCAATAAGTAGGGCTACAGTTTTTAGGGTAACTGTGGTAATAAAACATTTACGGAAATTGTGGCTACGTCATGCACGGGTTATTTGTGCATACCTCACGTGGCAGTTCACTGGACGGCGTGTTGCATGATTTTAAGGTGAATACCTGCACGCTTAGATTCGAGTCGCATAATTTAAAAGTGAGACGTATAGTATTTATACTCCTATTCTTTAATGAAAAATTAGACGTGGCTGTTTAATTCTTATACTGAGGACGTTATATTGTCGTGTGACTAGTTAGCTCACCAGAGCCGAAGGCTCCGGGGGAGCTTATAGGATAGGCAGTGGTCCGTCGTCGTCTGTCGTCGTCCGTCAACACTTTTAAACAACATCTCCTCTGAAGCCGCTAGGCCGATTGGGCACAAATTTCATCTGTGGGATCCTTGGGTAGGGGGATTGAAAGTTTGTTTTTTATGAAAACTGGCCATTTAGTTTGGTTGCTATGGCAATTTAGAGTTCCCATTGACTTATAATGGGGAGAATTGAAAAATGGCATTTTCTGCTAAGCCATTGCAGATATGTTGATAAAACTTCTATAGAAATGTTCCTTGAGATCTCTTCTATCAGCTATATGTTTTTTGCCCCACTGCTCCTATTATGGGCTGCCATGGAAACCAAAATGCCAAAAAAAAGGAAAAAAATACTTAAAAAATTATCTCCTCCGAAGCCACTTGGCCAATAAGGCCCAGATTTCATCTGTGGCATCTTTGGGTTGGGGGATTGAAAGTTTGTGTTTTTTATGATCATCGGGCCTTTAGTTTGGTTGCTATGGCAACTTATAGTCCCCATTGACTTATAATCTTCTATCAGTTATATGTTTTTTGGCCCACTGCTCCTTTTATTGGTTGCCATGGAAACTGAAATGTAAAAGAAATGGAAAAATATACTTAAAAAATTATCTCCTCTGAAGCCACTCAGCGGATAAGGCCCAGATTTCATCTGTGGCATCCTTGGGCTGGGAAATTGAAAGTTTGTGTTTTTTATGAAAATCGGCCCTTTAGTTCGGTTGCTATGGCAACTTAGAGTTCCCATTGACTTATAATGGGGAAAATTGAAAAATGGCATTTACCGCCAAGTCATTGCAGATATGTTGACAAAACTTTTATAGATTCTTCCTTGAGAAGTCTCTTATTAGCTATGTTTTTTTGCCCACTGCTCCTTTTATTGGTTGTCATGGAATCCAAAATGAAAAAAACAAGAGCTGTCGCCTGACAGCATAGCTCGCCTGAATTGGTGCTTGCCCATCACTCAGACGCTATGATGGTGTGGATTGCTATGCATAAAACTTCATGCAAGCATGTCCATAATGAAAACACATTTAAAACAAAAGCTATCTCAGAAATAAGTCTTAAAATAAAATTAGAATAAAAAAAATGAAATGAAATTTCAAAGTCCATGAGCTTGAGGTAAAAAAAACCTGATGGGTGGGGGGGGGGGGGGGCTTTGTGGACTGCTATGCATAAAACTTCATGCAAGCATGTCCATAATGAAAACACAAAAGCTATCTCAGAAATAAGTCTTAAAATAAAATTAAAATAAAAACAATGTAATGAAATTTCAAAGTCCATGAGCTTGAGGTAAAAAAACTGACGGGTGGGGGCACTAGTATGGGGGGGGGGGGGGCACTAGTATGTATCAAAACCCTGAACTATTATCTAACATCAGCCCAAGTATTAGTATCAACTGAGTCCATCATCGTGGCACTGTGAAATTATGTCTTCATAAATATAAAACTTTAACCAAAATCTTTAAAACAAAATTCTAAGTCGATGACCTTGACTTCAAGGTCACCCAGTGGGGTAAGTATAAGGTGTTTTGTAAAAACTCAAAAAAGAGTCTAACATCAGTTCAAGTATAAACTAAATCTCTGCAAAGCATTATGAATCAGTATGCAATTACAAACTTTTAAAAAAGACAAAAATTTCCTAAGTCCCTGACCTTGACGTCAAGATCACTGAGCGGGGTTGGGGTAGTACTCTGTAGATCTAACTACAGTGCAAATATAAAAAGAATTCATCTCTGGGTTCAGGAGACATGTGTCTTTAAAAAACTCTAACCAAAACATCCAATCAATAAAAAGACAATATTCTAAGTCCATGACCTTGACATCAAGGTCACAGAGGGGGGTGGGGGTAGTACCTTCGAAAACTTTAGACCAATATCTAACTTTAGTGCAAGTATCAAAGGAATCCATCCATGGGTTCAGGAGATATTGGGCTTTATAAAACTTTAACCAAAACATCCAGTCCAAAAAAACAACAATTTTCTAAGTCCATGACCCTGACATCAAGGTCACAGAGTGGGGTGGGGGTGGTACCCTGTTAAACCTTAGACCAATATCTAGCTACAGTGCAAGTATCAAAAGAATCCATCTATGGGTTAAGGAGATATAGGTCTTTAAAAAACTTTAACCAAAACATCCAATTCGAACGCCGACGCGGACGCGGACGCTGACGCGGACGCCGACGCCGTGGTGACAACAAAAGCTGTTCCTGAACTTTCGTTCAGGCGAGCTAAAAATGGAAAAAAAAGATACTTAAAAAAAATTTATCTTCTCAGATGCCATTGGGCCGATAAGACCCAGATTTCGTCTGTAGTATCCTTAGGCTGGGGGATTGAAAATTTGTTTGTTTTTATCCCCCGACCGAAAGGTTCGGGGGATATAGCGATGAGCCTGGCGTCCGTCCGTCCGTCCGTCTGTCCGTCCGTAAACATTTTCTTGTCCGGTCCATATCTTGAATACCGTTTGGAATATTTTCATAATACTTCACAGTTATGTAGAACAGTTCATGACGATGTGTCGCGTGCAAGAATGGTAACTCTTGCTTTTGTAATTTTTGAGTTATCTCTCCTTTGGTGAATTTTTGGCAGATTCGTGTCCGCTCTGTAACTTGAATACCCTTTGGAATATTATCATGATACTTCACAGATATGTAGAACAGGTCATGATGATGTGTCACGAACAAGAATGACAACTCTTGCTTTCTTACTTTTTGACTTATTTCCCCTTGATGGTTTTAGGTGTAAATTCGTGTCCGCTCTATAGCTTGAATACCTTTTGAAATATTTTCATGATACTTCACAGATATGTAGAAAATGTCATGACGATGTGTCGCGAACAAGAATGACAACTCTTGCTTTCTTACTTTCTGAGTTATTTCCCCTTGATAGTTTTAGGTGTAATTTCGTTTCCGCTCCATAACTTGAATACCCTTTGGAATATTTTCATGATACTTCATAGCTACGTAGAACAGGTCATGCTGATGTGTCGCGAACAAGAATGACAACTCTTGCTTTCTAAGTTTTTGAGTTATTTCCCCTTCATTGTTTTAGGTGTGATTTCGTGTCCGCTCCATAACATGAATACCCTTTGAAATATTTTTATGATACTTCACAGATATTGAGATCAGATCATGACAGTGTGTCTCATACAAGAATGACAACTCTTGCTTTCATACTTTTCCGAGTCCCCCCCAACCCCCCCCCCCCCCACCCCCCCGAACATTTTTTTTTTTTTTTTCAGATTTGGATTCTTTGTCCAAATTCACTTACTAAAGAAAGAGCTCAAAATTAGATTTGTAGGGCTTGTACTTTAGAAGTTATTCACAAATTTTGAAATGTTGAATGTATCATATGCAATACATTGTCTACATGGTTGCTATTTGAGATTTTACCTCTTTTTAGCAATCTGGCATACTGTTTCGGTCTGAGTGTTAGATAATCATGCATCTGTTAAACAGATATTGTCAATAAGGAGCATAAAAGAATGACAGTATACTATTTATATGTGTTTTGAAGGGCACTGTGTTTACCAAAGCGCAAGGGGCCTTCGGTCGGGGGATTTGCCATCTCCTCTGATGGCTATTTTTTTATAATGGCAACTTAGAGTTGCATTGACTTGTAATGGGGAAAATTAAAAAATGACATTCACTGCAATCAATTTATGGAAAATAGTTATATCTTTTGTTATCAAATCAACAGACTGTCAGACTGAGACTTTGTAGTTGTATATTTTGTATTAGCCTGTACAAATGAGACAGCAATTTTGAGCCTATACAAATTTGATAGCAATTTTGAAGTAGAGATCTGGTGAGCTTTGTGGCCCGTGGGCCTCTTGTTTCAGTGTTAAGACCTGAGGGGTAAGATGTTATTATATTTATTCAGAATAGTTTTGGCTATTATATTTATTCAGAATAGTTTTGGCTAAGAATGAAAAATGTGACTTCTGATTGATATGATATGATTACATGTGTCGACTGATTTTGTTGACAGTGATCATGCTGCGCATGTGTCGACTGATTTTGTTAATAATCATGCTGCGCATAATATTTGTATATTAGGATTATCGACTGATTTTGTTGGTAAAGATCATGCTGCGCATAATATTTGTATATTAGGAAGTTTTGTAAATTACGGAAATAGTTTATATCACTGATTATCGAAGGTCTTCTCCAACACCATGGAAAATCATTGAAAGATTTTCCTGGTATGCCAATTCCTACAGAAAGTATCACTGGTCCTCACGAATTATCCAAAATAATGATGGAGGAATTAACCTACAGAAGAGAAGAGCAGTTGGAAAAGGCCAATGATTGTGAAAACAAATGAATGCAGATCAAACAAAAGTCTACTACAAAGTCATAGAGAATGTGTTGTCAGAAAATACTGAACAGACTTTATTTTTTGTAGACGGACCAGCCGGAACAGGCAAGACTTTTGTTTACAATGCTATACTAGCAAAAATTCGATCAGAAGGTAAAATAGCACTTGCTGTTGCCTCATCTGGAATTGCTGCGGAACTGTTGGAAGGTGGTAGAACAGCACACTCGAGATTTAAAATACCAATACCTATATTGCCAAATAGTACCTGTAATATTTCCAGGCAGTCGGAGTTAGCCAAATTGATAACACAGACTTCACTGATTATATGAGATGAAGCATCAATGCTTCACAAATATGTATATGAATGTGTTCATAGGACATTTTATGATTTGTTAAGAAATAACAAACCTTTTGGTGGAAAGGTGGTTTTACTAGGAGGTGATTTTAGGCGAGTTTTGCCTGTGATTCGACATGCCTCACAAGCTGATATCATCCAAAGTAATCTTCAGAGATCATTTTTATGGTCTCATGTACAGCCTTTCCATTTGACAATTAACATGAGGGTACATGCATCGCTTAATCTTAAAGATGCTGATGCTAAAAGAACATTTGAAAGATATTTACTTTCGATTGGAAATGGAACAGAACAATTATACAATGACATTGGCAATGCGAAAATCAAACTTCCAAAGGAGATATGTGTCCAGCCTGATGACAGGGGAAAAGACAATTTAATAGATAGGGTTTTCCCAGATCTGGAAAAGGATGGCTTTACAGAACAGATGTACACACGAGCAATTTTGACCTGCAGAAATGAAAGTGTTGATAACATAAACAACAAGGTGATGACACTTTTCAGTTCAGATTTTCAGTTCAGATGAATCTAAAGTTTACTTATGTGCAGATGCTGTTAGTGAACCAACACAAACAAACCTATATCCTACTGAATTTCTGAACACGCTGACACCACCTGGCCTTCCGCCTCATAAACTACTTAAAAAAATGCCCCAGTAATTCTACTAAGAAATTTAAATCCAAGAGAAGGGCTCTTAAATGGATCAAGACTTCGTGTCATGAATTTAGGTGATCGCGTTATTGAAGCACAAATAATTACTGGTCGCAAGAAGGGAAGCTGCGTGTTTATACCAAGAATGACACTAACACCATCTGACTCGGGATTACCTTTTGTACTGTCAATAAATAAATCCGAGGGTCAGACTCTGGATTTTGTGGGACTGGATCTCTCATGTGAAGTATTTACCCATGGCCAGTTATATGTTGCCTTATCTAGAGTCAGATCTTTTCATTCAATATCAGTATTGCCCAATCCCAATTCGAGCGATGGTGAAAACTTCCTCACTGACAATATTGTTTACAGAGAAGTTCTGATCTGAGCTGTATGAAGTTTGCAGACAAAAATGAATCAGATATCACAGAACTGGATCCATAGGACATGCTGCATTCATGAGTAGTTTAATATAGTGTGTTTCATCAGTGTTCAGTATTCATGTACAAAGGAACAAATGTATCTTGCTATGCCGTATCTGAGCATTTTCTTGAGACACTACTATATATGGTTTAATTTCGCACAGGCCAAAAGGCTCATCAGTGTCATGTATTAATGCACACAGGTATTGCATTGTGTTTTTGTTGCTAAATGTCTTATAAGAGCTGCATCATGAGAAAACCTGTTACCGCAGTTTTAGACCAGGACAAACACGAAGCTATAAAGTGACGGAACTGGCTAGAAACTAGAACCCATCTAGGTAGTGAAAACAAAGGCACTTATCAGCTGGATGGTTACCACACAGCTGATCAGCTACATTTTTTTTGCATATAGAAACTGCAGATGTTCTCATGACATAGCTACATTATTTAATTTAGCATAGGCTAAAGTCCATCTGAAATATGCACAAGGCAGTAAAATGGTGAAAAATCTTTTCAAAATGTGATCATCCTTAATATTTTACTTTGATCTGGTGTATTCATTATACATAAACTATACTTTGGCGATCTCATCATGATAACACGTCCGTGTAATGTATACCCTCCTACACCCCACTTTTATAAAGTAAAACTGGGATTTACAGGGGTATGCATAATTTTCTTATTTTTGCTCTAAAACATAGACCATGGAACACGTTAGAACCGCCTCAGTGAGGCGGTTCTAACGTGTATCCACGATCTATGTATTGAGCAAAAATAAGAAAAATATCACAATTTTTCATCTGAACATTTTCGTTTTTACAAATGTGAAATATTGCAGTATATTACATAGGCGTGTTTGGGTAATGTCAAATTGTCAATCCATCCTAGAGATTAGAGGTTTACATAGAACTTATGAAAACATTTAAATAATAACCATTCTGAGTTAACTTCTTTGGAAAGATAATCACAAATCTGATGTTTATATGATAGTTCATGTTATTTTGAATTGCATTTATTATTCACACAGATTTGTTTAATGTTTTTATTGTTCCCAAGGTTTGGAGAAGCTCTTTCTCGGTAATATTGATTGCCCGAGATTATATGAATCCATCATGAGTGTTCATGTAGAATAGGGAAATCTCACCGAAGGGGTCGAAATTGCAACCAGGGATGAGCCTTTGCCGAGTCCCTGGTTGAAATTCCTACCCAAAGATTGAGATTACCCTATCCTATATGAACTGAATCAGATATCACAGAAGTAGATCCATATGAAATGCTGCATTCATGAGTAGTTTAATATAGTGTGTTTCATCAGTGCTCAGTATTCAGCTACAAAGGAACAAACGTATCTTGCTATGGCGTATCTGAGCATTTTCTAAAGACACTACAATATATGGTTTAATTTCGCACAGGCCAGAAGGTTCATCAGTGTCATGTATTAATGCACACAGGTATTGCATTGTGTTTTTGTTGCTAAATGTCTTATATGAACCGTATCATGAGAAAACCTGTTACCGCAGTTTTAGACCAGAACCAACACAAATCTATAAAGTGACAGAAAGTGGCTAGCAACTAGAAACCCATCTAGGTAGTGAAAACAAAGGCACTTATCAGCTGGATGGTTACCACACAGCTGATCAGCTACATTGTTTTGCATGTAGAAACTGCAGCTTTTCTCATGACATGGCTACATTATTTAATTTCGCATAGTCTAAAGTGCATCTGAAATATGCACAGGCAGTGAAATGGTGAAAAATATTTTCAAAATGTGATCATCTTTAAAATTTTACTTTGATCTGGTGTATTCATTATACATAAACCGTTGTTTGGCGATCTCATCATGATAACACGTCCGTTTTATGTATACCCACTTACACCCCACTTTTATATAGCAAAACCGGGATTTTCAGGGGTATGCATTATTTTATTTTTGCTCTAAAACATAGACCACGGAACACGTTAGAACCGCCTCAGTGAGGCGGTTCTAACGTTCACTGAGGCGGTTCTAACGTGTATCCACAATCTATGTATTGAGCAAAAATAAGAAATATATCACAATTTTTCATCTGAACATTTTCGTTTTTACGGTTGTGAAATATTGCAGTATATTACGTAGGCGTGTTTGGGTAATGTCAAATTGCCAATACATCCTAGAGATTAGAGGTTTACATAGAACTTATGAACACATTTAAATAATAACCATTCTGAGATAACTTCTTTGAAAAGATAATCGCAAATATGATGTTTATATGATAGTTCATGTTATTTTGAATTGCATTTATTATTCACACAGATTTGTTTAATGTTTTTATTGTTCCCAAGGTTTGGAGAGAATGAAGAGCTCTTTCTCGGTAATATTGATTGCCCGAGATTATATGAATCCATCATGAGTGTTCATGTAGGATAGGGAAATCTCACCCAAGGGGTCGAAATTTCAACCAGGGCTAAGCCTTTGCCAAGTCCCTGGTTGAAATTCCTACCCAAAGATTAAGATTACCCTATCCTACATGAACTGCCTCATAATTGATTATTTTTCTCCCATTTTTACGGTTATTACAGAATACATAATACCTGAAAAAATCAACTTTTTACGCATTGTCTTCGTGCGAAATTTTACTTCACCAGTGTGTCTATCGAGTCCAAAAACGGATGTAAACATAGTTTGCGCATTCAAAATAGCCGGAAAACGCGATTTGAACATTGCTTCTATATTAAATGCAAAATTAAACTGGACTAACCCTCTTGCGTCGCTCACGTGTCGTTGCTAACCACGCCGCATTACGCCAATTTAGTGACGTTATTAAAGTGAAATGACGTCAATAAACAATTTTAAGAACAAAACGTGCTACGTACACAGTTATTTAGAAATTTTTAAATAAATCTAATTCAGTATAATTTAGAGACAATCAATATTTTAGTAAACCCATGTGATAAAACTGTCACATGGTCATGTGAGTAAGATTTCTCTTCTATGAGCTAAAAGCCTCTCTTGGGAGAAAAAATAGATGTACAGTATAACGTTTAGTGCTTGAATCACAATTTTAAAACAGACATTCAATAACGACTATATGAGCTGCATCGGCAGATCTCATAGTTTTCTGACTAGATTGATCACAAACCAACCTGATCTGCTTCACAAATAACCAAGAACCTAGAGATTTTGCATAGAGATACTACAGCAGCGCATGCACTATAGTATCCAGGTCCAATACAATCCGGGCTGTACAACCACTGATAATGGTTATAGTGGCTTGAAGTCAGATTTTTGTAGTACAACAATTGTTCTTAACAAAGGACCTGATTACCTGCCCGGTTACCGCGTACGTTATGTATGCCTTTGTTTTCACATATACATGCAAAAAAGAATGTTTTAGCTCACCTGAGGCGAAAGGCTCAAAGGGTGAGCTTATTGCATACCCATTCTCTCGAGTCCTTCCCTCCACAAATAACCTCCTATAAAGCCGCTTAGCCAATCAAACCAAACTTTATATAGAACCTCCTTGGCAAGGGAGAACGAAAGTTGATAAAAATGGTCCAGGTCACATGACCAAGATGGCAACCATTTATTATGGTAAAAACTTTTCAAAATCTTCTCCCTCAGAACCACATATTCTATGATCTCGAAACTTAGCATGTCGCATCAGGGACTCAAAAGCTCAACAAAATTTATATAAATGATGACCCTGGGTGACCTTGATCTATTTTACGGCAAGGTCAACTGTTGAGTCACTTAGATTTTTCTATAGGAAAAAGTGAAAAAAAGATGATTTTTTTAGAAACAATGCAGTCTGCTACCTGAAAGTTTGTAGATGCATACAACTAATTAGGTAAATGAAGCTTTAGCGAGTATTCATGGTAAAGGTCATATCTTCACCTGGGCCTCAGGCCATTTACATTGAAAAATTAAAACTCGCTTTTTATATAACTTTACCATCATGAAATATTTCCGCGCTTGCGCGGGCTCTTTTCTAGTAGTTACGATGTTTGTCTGACGCTATTATAAGTAGATCCCATTTTAGCGCCAACTTATGGATGGCGGTAATTAATTTTAAGAGCATATGGTAATACCACTGAAAGATCATAACACAGACTGATTGGTTCGACGTCTCTTTTTTAGTTTTATGTCTTATGAGAGATTACTGCTGTCTGATCAGGGTCTCTACCATACTGAAATGTTAGAGACCCTGATCAGAGAGCAGTAATCTCTCATATGACATAACTCAATGTTTATAGCAACGTTATTACGTGCCCGAATGTAGGTTTGTTTCATGGTTAGCATTTATTTG
Organism: Ctena decussata; assembly: GCA_963989385.1. Taxonomy (NCBI): domain Eukaryota; kingdom Metazoa; phylum Mollusca; class Bivalvia; order Lucinida; family Lucinidae; genus Ctena; species Ctena decussata. The sequence continues at coordinate 13,126,316 of OZ022509.1, forward strand.
CGCCAAGACACAATCGAATTTGTTGTTGCATGTTTCATACCTCAAGCGTTATGTTTATAACTTGACCGGTTCCAAAGGTATACCAATAAGAATTTCTAACCTGAGGATAACATCATATTTAACATGATTTTGGCGCCAATATGTGCTTACACACAAAATCTTGTAAAATAAACAAAACTCTTCGTCTAACTAACTGTGTTTTAATGAAACAAACTAATAAAACATATATTACAGGTACGAAAAAGAAAAACTATTCATGAGAATTGTCTAACAACTAATAAACTAAAATATATTATCAATATAAACTAGGCTTTTAGTTAAAAAACAAATAAAAACTATGAAAGAATGTGTCATTTTAGTCAAACTGAAAAACCCACACCAATCAATAATGATTATAAGGGACAAGACTTCTACGAGGTTTTAAACAATCGCACACACAAGTGGTCTAGCAATATCAGTTTAAACAATCTCAAATGTTTTGCAACTGCTAAACTGAACCGTGATGAAAATGGTGATGAAAATGGAGATGAAATTCAAGAGTCAACTTTTATTAATTTCTTATTGCGTTACCATAAAAATCTGGCCGTCTTCTTTCTCTGAGAGGATATCTTCTTTCATTTTTTCTTTTGATTACGTTTAAAAATTTTTGAAATGTTCTTGACTTTGTAAGTCTGTTTATCAAAACCCCAAACAGAATTTTTTCCAGTGTTTTTATTATGATATTTACCATGTCACAGAGACCCACGCCGACCGCAGTAATTATTAAGCCCACTATCACTGTGAGTGAGTGAGTGATATGTGTTTTACGGCACATCAGCACAAAAAGGCTATTTCGCGCCGAAAACGCTATAAAAGGATACGTGTTATATGCATAAGGTCAGAAGTAAGTGCGGTATAAAATCAATGAAGTCGGGTATATGGTAAAACACGCCGATCAACGGCTATCTTAAGACTGACAAAATAAAACGAACTCTCGACCAGCGAGATGAGTAAACACAAATTTAAAACAATAGTTGTGAAAATACATCGACTTATTTAAACTATATTTTACTATATATGCCGATCTCTTTTAAGAAAGAAAAGATTTTCGCTGGTTCAACCGTGTCAAACAGTTGTTTGATACTGTTGACACGGAAAAACCTAGCACGCATAATACGAAAATCCGTGCAATCTAAGAGAAAGTGTTTTACACTAAAAGGTTCCTGGCAAGGAATGCACATAGGCGGATCCTCGCCTTTCAACAGAAACGAATCAGTAATAAAAGTATGGCCGATTCTAAGTCGAGCCAAAGTTACTTCTTCCTTACGATCAATTCTATAAGATGGTTGCCATTCCCCAAGAGAAGGCTTGATAGAATGTAGTTTATTCAAGACAGCAGCATTCCAAGATATCTGCCACTTATCATGAAGATAGGTATTTATGCAAGGTTTAATATCAGGGTAAGGAATTTTAAGATCAGAAATATGAAGAGCTAATGCCGATTTTGCAGCAATGTCGGCCTTTTCATTGCCTTTTATCCCAACGTGACTGGGAAGCCAACAAAATACAATATTGTTCAGCTTAGCTAAGTCATTGTTTCAAAAGGATATCCAAAAGAAGAGGGTTTTCAACATGGCGATTATTTAGGGATTGCAGAACAGAGAGGGAATCAGAAAAGATGATAAAATCTGTATTCCGAGACTGCAATGTGATCCAAGGCTAAATCAACAGCTTTAATCTCCGCTGAAAAGATAGAGGCATTATCAGGTAGTCCACATTTGTATGTTTCGGATGGAGCGACACAAGCAGATGCAGCTGTGACGCCATCCTTTGAACCATCAGTATATAAAGTCTCATAGTTAGAAAAGTCAGAAAGCAGTTAATTAAATTTAGTTCGAAACACAAGAGGATAAGTTTGAGATTTTTTATCACTATGCAAAGAAAATAGAACATGTGGCTGAGTAAATGTCCAAGGTGGTACATCTGGAACTTTGAACTGTTCAATACTGTCTAAATCTAAATTCATATTTTCAAATTCAGAGGCGATTCTAATGCCAATGGAAGGAATCATGTTTGGTTTATTCTCAAATAATGTTTTATATTGGGGCCGAAAAACAGTTTCATACGTTGGATTTGATTTCAACTTAAGGGCATATTGCAAAGAGAGTTTAAGACGTCTGTTATAAAGTGATGGTTCATTTGCCTCTGCTAAGAGACTCTCCGAGGGAGAAGTTCTGAAAGCTCCCAAAGCGAGTCTGAGTCCCTGATGATGAATTGGATCGAGCATTTCCAGATAAGACTTTCTTGCAGATCCATAGAAAATTGAACCATAGTCAAGTTTGGATCGTATAATAGTCCTATAAAGATTAAGTATTGTATCTGTGCTTGTATCTGTAATTATAAAAAATATAAATGATCAGTTGTGTGTCATTCTAGCTTAAATGGTTGCATATGAAATATGATATCGCTGGTACTGTCTGTTCTCTGTCTTCTTTTTTTAATGCAGCGTCTTATCCTTACAATGATGAAACAAATGAAGATGAGCATGACGATGATGGTTGGTATGACGACAATCCAAATCCACCCTAAAATACAAAAATACAATTAACTTGAATACAAAAAAAAAACAGCCGTGACTCTTTCCCAAACTTATGCTCACGCACCTTAAATTCAAATACAATATACATGTATGAAGATTGTATAAGAATTTCTCAAATAAATTAAAGCTGACCATGATGAATTAAGAACCCCTTATTTTAAAAACAGAAATCAGACATTGCATTCAGCAAACAGCATCCAAATTTACCACCTAAGTAAAATATCATGTAACGTCATCATAGATTGGCTCTACTGTAGAACAGTAAATTTGCGAATCATTTGGTTGTAGGTAAATATGACGCATATCAAATGTATTGTTTGGTTTATATATATTTGGTCTTAATACAGGTGGTTTGTGTAATGTTTTTTTCTTACTGAATTTTCGTCGGCGTAGATATATTATTAAAGCAAGTGCTGCTCCAGATAATATAAGTACGCCCATTATAGATGGAACCCAGTATTTAAAATTACCTTCAGAATCTTGAGTAAAAGATTTGTTTGTCGCATGCATTGTCTGATTACCCGTTATGTTTTCTGGAGGCTCTGTTGGTGTCGATTTTTGCCCTGTTGATTGGGCTGTGTGCATCTGTGTCGTTGTCATTGTTTTGTCCGTTGATTGAGCTGTGTGCGTCTGTGTCGTAGTCGTTGTTTTGTCCGTTGAATGAGCTGTGTGCGTCGGTGTCGTTGTCCTTGTTTTGGCTGTTGATTTGTCTGCGTGTGCCGGTGTCCATCTTGTTGTGTGTAATCTGTGTTGTAATATAAATAAATGAAAATTAAATCATTTGTCTCTATATTTGTCTCAAGAAGCAAAATTTTGTAGAAATGACGTATGTACATGCTGATCTGTCCACCAGCTTATTTGAGCCGCGACACGAGAAAACCGACATCGTGGTCGTGCGTCAAGCGCAGACTCAGATCAGACTGGGTAGATGTCTAGGCTGATCGGAGTCTGCGCTGGGCGCACAGCCACATTGTTGGTTTTCTCGTGTCTCGACTCATTTATACACACACTCCCGCACGCAGCCAACACACTTACGTACCCACCTATGCACGCAATCTAAGCACACTACGTTGTTACTAATTTAACCCATTTTGCCTATGACCCACTAATGGAATGCTATGCTTAAATGGGCTAAAAAAGACTCACAAGCATATACATAGTAGAAACCTGAAATCTGAGAGCTGTTAGAGTTGTTTGATGTAAAAAGTACTTACACAATGAGTTGTTGTTCCTGCATCTTGTACTGTAACAGTTGCGATAACTTCAGATTTAACATGTTCGCATGGTGCGAATAGATCAAATTTAGAAGACTTTATCATTTCCTTTACATGCTCCGGCAACATCACAGAGCTATCAGTTAGACTATCAAATTCTACTGATGTAATAACTTCATTTAAGTTAATCAAATTGTACCTGCCCTTATCCGTAATTTACGCTTTGAATATTATCGCCATCTTTACACATTATACATGTATTAATATTTTCACCAGACAAACAACAATTTGCACAACAAGAGGGCCATGGTGGCCCTGAATCGCTCACCTGAGCATTAATCAGTTCACTGGCTCTAGTGAAGATTTATAAGAGTTTTTACCATACATGGGAATTGCGGCCACTATGGTCATGTGACCAAGATCATTTGAAAAACTTTCAATCCTTTGACCCATGTGCAGGCTCCATATGAAGTTTGAGTTTAGTCTGCCCAGTGGTTTCAGAGATGTTTGAAAATGTTTATGGATGGATGACAGAGGCAGCTAACAGAAATACTGTAAGGCTCAGGTGAGCTGAAAATGACAGAGTCGCTTCTCCGAAAAGTTCCCGTTCATGTTGAGTTCCTTTGATGGATTTGAACTAGACTGACTTAGGCAAACACAGATGATAGAATGGTAGCATCATTATCTCACTGTGGTGAAACTGATGTATTCCAAGGAGTTTGTGGATGGCATCATTGCAATATTTTAGTTCTGATTCTTGCAGCATAACTTAATTAAGATTTGACCTAGTGACCTAGCTTTTGAACCGACATGACCCAGTTTCAAACTTGACCTAGATTTTATGGAGATAAAGTTTCATGAACAGTGGATCATAACTGTGCCTTCTAGGGTGTGCACAAAGTTTTTCTAAGATTTGACCTAGTGACCTAGTTTTTGACCTGACATGACCCAGTTTCAAACTTGGCCTGGATATTGTGAGTATAAACATTCTCATACATGTATTATACATGTATTAATATTTTCACCAGACAAACAACAATTTGCACAACAAGAGGGCCATGGTGGCCCTGAATCGCTCACCTGAGCATTAATCAGTTCACTGGCTCTGGTGAAGATTTATAAGAGTTTTTACCATACATGGGAATGGCGGCCACTATGGTCATGTGACCAAGATCATTTGAAAAACTTTCAATCCTTTGACCCATGTGCAGGCTCCATATGAAGTTTGAGTTTAGTCTGCCCAGTGGTTTCAGAGATGTTTGAAAATGTTGATGGATGGATGACAGAGGCAGCTAACAGAAATACTGTAAGGCTCAGGTGAGCTGAAAATGACAGAGTCGCTTCTCCGAAAAGTTCCCGTTCATGTTGAGTTCCTTTGATGGATTTGAACTAGACTGACTTAGGCAAACACAGATGATAGAATGGTAGCATCATTATCTCACTGTGGTGAAACTGATGTATTCCAAGGAGTTTGTGGATGGCATCATTGCAATATTTTAGTTCTGATTCTTGCAGCATAACTTAATTAAGATTTGACCTAGTGACCTAGCTTTTGAACCGACATGACCCAGTTTCAAACTTGACCTAGATTTTATGGAGATAAAGTTTCATGAACAGTGGATCATAACTGTGCCTTCTAGGGTGTGCACAAAGTTTTTCTAAGATTTGACCTAGTGACCTAGTTTTTGACCCGACATGACCCAGTTTCAAACTTGGCCTGGATATTGTGAGTATAAACATTCTGACAAAGGTTCATGAAGATTGGATCAAAACTGTGCCCTTTAGAGTGTACACAAGGTCGTTCTTATATCTGACCTAGTGACATAGTTTTTTACCCAACATTATCTACTTTCAAACTTGGCCTAAATATTGTGATGATACACATTCTGACAAAGTTTCAAAAAGATTGGATCAAAACTGTGTCCTCTGGAGTGTACACAAGGTTTTTCTAAGATCTGACCTAGTTTTTGACCCGACATGACCCAGTTTCAAACTTTGCCAAGATATTGTGAGGATAAACATTCTGACATAATTTCATTAGGTTTGGATCAAAACTGTGACCTCTAGAGCATACACAAGTTTTTCCTAATATTTGACCTAGTTTTTGACCCGACATGACCCAGTTTCAAACTTGGCCTGGATATTGTAAGAATAAACATTCTGACAAAGTTTCATTGAGATTGGATCAAAACTGTGCCCTCTGGAGCGTATAAAAGGTCGTTCTTATATTTGACCTAGAGACCTAGTTTTTGACCCGACACGACCCACTTTCAAACTGTACCTAGATTTCATAAAGATAAACATTCTGACAGAGTTTCATGAAGATTGGATCAAAACTATGCCCTCTATGGTGTACACAAAGTTTTTTCTAAGATTTGACCTAGTGACCTAGTTTTTGACCCGACGTGACTCAATTTCATAGGGGGCTTAGATATATCGACAATAGCTATTTTGACAGTTTCATGAAGATCAAGCCCGTACGCAAGGTTTTTCTAAGATTTGACCTAGTGACCTAGTTTTTGACACGCCATGACCCAGTTGCACATTTGTCATACATATTATAAGGATGAAGATTCTGACAAAGTTTCATGAACTTTGGATCAAAACTGTGCCTTCTACAGAGTACACAAGGTTTTTCCAAGATTTGACCTAGTGACCTAGTTTTTGACCTGACATAACCCAGTTTCAAACTCGGCCTAGAGTTTATGAAGATAAAAATTCTGACAAAGTTTCATAAAGATTGGATCAAAACTGTGTCCTCTAGAGCGTACATGAGGTTTTTCTATGATTTGACCTAGTGACCAAGTTGTTGACCCGACATGACCCAGTTTCAAATTTGTTCTAGATATTATGAGGATAAACATTCTGACAAAGCTTCATGAATTTTCGATCAAAACTGTGCCATCTAGATCGTACACAATGTTTTTCTAAGATTTGACCTAGTGACCTAGTTTCTGACCCGAAATGACCCAGTTTTGAACTTAGCCTAGAGTTCATGGAGATAAACATTCTGACAAAGTTTCATAAAGATTGGATCAAAACTGTGTCCTCTAGAGCGTACATGAGGTTTTTCTATGATTTGACCTAGTGACCTAGTTGTTGACCCAACATGACCCAGTTTCGAATTCGTTCTAGATATTATAAGGATAAACATTCTGACAAAGTTTCATGAACTTTTGATCAAAACTGTGCCTTCTACAGTGTACAAAAGGTTTTTCTAAGATTTGACCTAGTGACCTAGTTTTTGACCCGACATGACCCAGTTTCGAACTTGGTCTAGAGTTTATGGAGATAAACATTCTGACAAAGTTTTATAAAGTTTGGATCAAAACTGTGTCCTCTAGAGCGTACACAAGGTTTTTCTATGATTTGACCTAGTGACCTAGATTTTGACCCGACGTGACCCATTTTCGAACTTGTCCTAGATATTAAAAGGATAAACATTCTGACAATGTTTCATGAACTTTAGATGAAAACTGTGCCCTCTAGTGTGTACACAAGGTTTTTCTCAGATTTGACCTAGTGACCTAGTTTTTGACCCGACATGACCCAGTTTCGAACTTGGCCTAGATTTTATAAAGACTTACATTCTGACAAAGTTTCATAAAGATTGGATCAAAACTGTGTCCTCTAGAGCGTACATGAGGTTTTTCTATGATTTGACCTAGTGACCTAGTTGTTGACCCAACATGACCCAGTTTCGAATTTGTTCTAGATATTATAAGGATAAACATTCTGACAAAGTTTCATGACCTTTTGATCAAAACTGTGCCTTCTACAGTGTACAAAAGGTTTTTCTAAGATTTGACCTAGTGACCTAGTTTTTGACCCGACATGACCCAGTTTTGCACTTGGTCTAGAGTTTATGGAGATAAACATTCTGACAAAGTTTTATAAAGTTTGGAACAAAACTGTGTCCTCTAGAGCGTACACAAGGTTTTTCTATGATTTGACCTAGTGACCTAGATTTTGACCCGACGTGACCCAGTTTCGAACTTGTCCTAGATATTAAGAGGATAAACATTCTGACAATGTTTCATGAACTTTAGATGAAAACTGTGCCCTCTAGTGTGTACACAAGGTTTTTCTAAGATTTGACCTAGTGACCTAGTTTTTGACCCGACATGACCCAGTTTCGAACTTGGCCTAGATTTTATAAAGACTTACATTCTGACAAAGTTTCATAAAGATTGGATCAAAACTGTGCCCGCTAGAGTGTACACAAGCAAAAGTTGACGGACGTCCGTCCGGACGTCCTGACACACGTACGACGGACATTAGGGTATCCCAAAAGCTCACCCTGAGCACTTCGTGCTCAGGTGAGCTAAAAATAAATACTATTAAACAAATAAAGGCCATGACTTCAGCTTGATGATATTAATTATAACGACTTGCTTGCTCGGAACAATAAACGCTAATTGAACTGTGTAACCGATAAATATCTGATTTTGTTCGGGCAGTTGTTATGCAACGGTTTTTTGGTGAGTAGACTGACCGAGCTTGCTGAGGTCAGAAAATACAGCACCTAGTGTGTTAAGCAATAGTATCACTTACTGCTGCTGCGTTTCAATATTTGTCGTATCTTTTAAGTGTCACAGAAAAAAAAGTGACATTACGGACCAGTGAAAACCCAGATCATGCGGCGCAGACCGCAGTGACTGATCAGGGTTTACACTATAAGCACAAGATGAATGGAATCATTCTCCTTAACTATTATATATAAACCGCGTAGAGAGAAAAACATGTCTTCGTATGGTGTGCGACCAGTGAAAACCAAGATCATGCGGCGCAGACCGCAGTGACTGATCAGGGTTTACACAATAAGCACAAGATGAATGGAATTATTCTCCTTAACTATTATATATAAACCGCGTAGAGAGAAAAACATGTCTTCGTATTGTGTGCGACCAGTGAAAACCCAGATCATGCGGCGCAGACCGCAGTGACTGATCAGGGCTTACACTATAAGCACAAGATGAATGGAATCATTCTCCTTAACTATTATATATAAACCGCGTAGACAGAAAATAATGCTTAAGGCAATCTGTGACTAGTGCAGACCCAAACCAGCTACCACAATTTTTCATATAGGTTATCTAATCGTCTTTGTGCCTGTAATATCTATAGACCTTGTACAATACGAACAGGTTTTTCATTGTGATAAATAACAGACACACACACGCGCCCGCGCTAAAGTGCAACCTTGAATGCCACACATGCCTGTTTTGAGTCTACGTTTTAGTCTATGCTTCATACATAAGGTGTAAGGCTTACATGTAAATATATATAAATGGGAAAAGCGTTAATGTGGCGAAAACGTGCCGCTTTTATTAATGCTCAATGGTTGGGGAAGGGGGTAGTGGAAATGTGTGCGTTTGAATCATATGTTCTTTTACCGCTAAATAAATGTTAACTAGTATGGTTTCTTTTCTGTTGCGATTGATAGATTTATCTAAATTGCTAATTTATAATGAACTCCAAGATTTTAGCGGGCTCAAAGCTTTAGCGGGTTCAAAAACGAGGGCTGATCAAAAACGAGGGCTGATCATAAAGTAATAGGCGTTTTCAAGTAAATCTGCAATCAACCATATTGTCTTTAAAATTGAATACTTCAATCAAAAAATTAAAAAAAAATAAACAAATCAAGAAAAAAATAAACAAATCAAGAAATATCACTATCATAAAGCACAGTCCGCCAAAAAGTATCAGGATGAAGAGCGAAACCTGTAGAGAACGAGAACATAAACATTCACTTAACATACCAAAACTCAGTGTGTTCTACTCTGAACATGCCTAAACGGGGTGATTAGCCTGTGACTGCAAGAAAAGCATTAAGCAGCAATGTATTACGCAATACAAAAGTAGATCTAAAACGTTTTGTAGAAGGATATCAACGCAACAACTGCATTTATATCTCTACATCTGTAGCAAGGTATTCGTTCATTTTGATCAACCCTTCTGTGTCATTACAAGTGGAACTGCAGTTTCCCGCTTTCCTTAAGCTGACCCCCCCCCCCCCCCTATATAAAGCCCATTCTATGGCTATTCTACACCACTGCTCTGTAGCATTCAAAATGGCGAAGTATTTTGATCTGTGGAATGTTCAAGATGGATGCCTGGATAAAGTTAGGAGTTACTTTGGGGAGGGACGATTCGTTGTTTCCCTAACTCAGAATTTTATTACAATTACGGACAATAGAAAAAAACAATTCAATTGAAATGCATGTCAACGTCATGCGAGGGTTTTTGGGGTTTGCGAACCACATGATGAACACACAGATTCCACGATTGGTGGAGAGGGAACCAGTTATTCAAGTGGCGACTCTGAATCACAATGGTGTAAGTAAACTTTTCATTATATATAATACATGATGAACACACAGATTCCACGATTGGTGGAGAGGGAACCAGTTATTCAAGTGGCGACTCTGAATCACAATGGTGTAAGTAAACTTTTGATTATATATAATACCTTTGATTGCAACTCATTTAAATACTATTTAAATATGTCTTATGGTAATTTAATATGGTAATTTAATTCTAACTCAATGATGCATGATGGTTATAATATTGTAGATAATTTGCATGTATTTCTATCTTAGTAGTCAACAAAAACTTATAATAATAGGATTTTGAGCTATTGTTATTCTGAAATGCCATAGTAGATTTCATAATAATTTGATTATTTAGAAGTTAATCTTTAGTTACACGTGATCTTTATACTCATAGATATTTTTGGTAGAGTTTCTAAACATTTCCTTACGCCTATAATATAAATGAGGTATTGCTCATATTTCATTTGGTTTATCACTCAACCGGTACCCTAATTTACAGGATACATCAAAGAAAAGGAAAAGGAAACAAGAGGCTCCGGTCGGTGATGATGAACCACCCAGCAAATTAACAAAGCTGGAACCTATGAAACTTGTAAACGATGGAGGGAGGTGGAGAAGAATTGAATCAAAAGCAGCAACATCTGAAAGTGCTCCGTCAACAGAAAGCTCTAAGGGTATGGATGTGAACAGAAATATTTTTGATGATTTGTTTAGCAATACAAATCAACAAACTGAACAAAACCTGCTGGACTTTGAAAGTAGCTTACAAGATCTCTTGATGGATTGTCATTGCCACAGCAACCCACGCCATCAAATGACGCTATAGAGTTATGCCTCTGGTATAGTGAGGTCTTGAGATACAGGGCCAAGAGACTCATAGCAGACGCATATTACTGTAAAGCCTCAGACGTTGAACCCAATGCACAAGAGTATTACACAGTTTTGTATCCGACTGTTTTTAGAAACACACAATCGGGTGAATGTTTGTAGTGTGCAATCCAAGGTTCGTCCGTTTTCTCCCAGTTATACAATTTTAAATCACAGGAGAAACACGCAACTTTATCACCAAAACCCGTCTAAAAGAAACCAGCTTTTGCTAACTGATATTTGTCTGGAATAATCTGTTGAGACCAAGTATCAAACGTCGAGAGTCTATCGTCGTAAACAAGGTAAGATTTGTGTTTACCAACAATGTCAATAATGTCCATGAGGCTTGTATTACTGTCCTTCTAAAAATGATTTCAAGAGTAACACACTCTCTTTTAAATCACAAAGCGACTTAAATAGTTCCGTTGTCAATTTAACTTGTGATTTCCCTTTCTTCAGTATAACAGTTTTTCTCCGTTTTCTTCAAAATAAGTGTATGTTTTTCGTCTATTTTGCACTCAATATGATTTAGCACAGAGGACCACTGAACTGAATTAAACCCTTCGTTTCTCAAATGGTTTATTGTATCCTCTGAGAACTCAGGTTGCGCCTGTGCCATAATGCGTCGTCTTTTAAACGCCAGACTTTATATCAGGCCAGCACTTACACATACCAAACTACGCGCCAGCGAGCGCCTAAATGTAAGAAGATGAACATGATTCGCCAAAATTTAATTCTCGGGATGTAATCATTCAGCAAATTTTAAGTTTGGCGCTCAAAACTGAGATGAGCGCTGACCAAGTCATTTCCCGCTCAAAATTCACTTTGAAAAAGGCGCCTTCGACCACAACTGATCCACAAAAAAACACATGACCTTTATCTGACCTTTTCCGGGCGTTCTAGCACTAGGCAAAGCCCGCCCAAATCCACCCCTATCCACCCGCACTACCTGTATTTTGCTACTACTCCTGTCTATACTATAAGCTCACCTGAAGGCTCAAGTGAGCTAAAAATGCCATCTAAAATGAGGGTCAATGGGATCTTGTGTCCCCTAAAATGAAATTCCAAGAGAATACCCTGTGCTAGACATGCTCTTACTTTTTAGCAAATCGTCTCACAATGTAAATTTCCTCGGGTGTGAATACTTTACAAATAAGAGAGCGGAAAAAATGTTCACAGAGTTAAACGAGGAGTAAGTTGGTTGGTTGGTTGTTTTGGGTTGAACGGCCCTTTGAGACAGTATTTCAGTCTGTATCGGGCCGTCTTGAGGAGTAAGTAAGGACTATGAATAGCCAAAGACACACAGTTCCAATACCATGACGGGCACCGGGTAGCGTGTTGGCTTCATATGCAAGTGGTCTCGAGATCGACCCTCCCGTTCTGCACATTCTTTCATGGATTTTTTTCTTCCTCTACCACTGATACTGTCAGTTACTGTGGAAAGAATTGACACTCAATACTGGTATATACTGCCTCTTGGAGGCTTGCTCAGTAATCGTGTCGTTAAGTAACTGACCATCCTGACATTATATCAACTGTTTACCATGGATCTAAAGCAACAAATAAAACAAACAAATCATACAATTCAGAGTTATTACTCTGCACTTTGTCTAACAGTGTTATATATCTTGCTCTCTGCTTCTGTTAGTTTCATATAATTATTCAGCAACAATGAAAGGTATTGCACTATAGGATCTGACACCAACCATCTACTACTAAATATAGATCCTATTATTATAGTCTACTTTAGAATGACAGGCTCCCTGGAACTCTCTACTTGCAAGGTGACAATTGTTGGAGAGAAAACAAGAACAAATATGTGTTGGCTATTTGTGAGCTCTTAGTTAGAGAAAAAGTGTTAAATGAGGTAAGCTTTAAGGATGTAACATTACAGAATGTCTATATATGATATCACCACCATCCATTTAATGGTATTTAATGAGAACAATATATCACATAATATGATTACGCCTAATTCAATTCTAACATTAAGGCAAGCCAAGTTCTGCTTTTGATTGGTTTGCGAGTAAGGTCAATTCCATTTTCACCTCACCTCAGAATTGTATGACTGAAAGTCAGTGGAACAAATTCAATAGACAATAAAAGGACGGGTTACACTTTGGCCGTTTTTGTGCCCACGACCGATCCTGATAAAATTTATGTTTATAAAAGCTTGGCATGTGGCAGTTTATATAAGCACATTTTTAAGTTTGCGATTTCATAAATAATCACGTGACTTCCGGTTTATTACATATGGGGTGCTGAACGGGGTACACTAACTACCTGCGGTTTTTCGATAAAATCATCTATTCCGCAGACATATCAGCCCTCCAAACTGACAGATATAATACTTTTGGTTCTTATCCACAGTCTAAAAGAGATAGTTTCGCTCAAACCATCTAGTAGGAGAAATTTTATTTGAATTTTTACGATACCTCTGAACAGTAGATTTTACAAGTGTTTATTAACACAATAATAAGCATGTACAGTGTTTGCTTTTGTGAAAATAATGAAAGAAATGAACAGGAAGTCGATTATAACCGACCAATATTGTTAAACAAATGTATTCTTGGCGAAACGCTTTTGCACGCTTGTGTTCTGGCAAGTGCGTGAAAAGGCCATCAACCTTCTTCTATTCACTATTTATACATCTAATGAAAGCTTCTTCATATCAAATATTAATCACGTATGCAATATTACGCATTTATAGATGCTACACAGGTACAGATGTTTAAAATATTAGACAAAATCAGTGAACCAAGAAATATAGGTCACAGGGACCTTTATGTACAATGTAGTACCAAATGAGACGCAGCGCTGAAGTGACTTACTATTCCGAGTCCGATGAAGATTCAATTAAATATTAGTCCGAAATAAAACATTAATTTAGTGGATCATGAAATACAGGTCACAATGACTACAAATAGAATGACGTCACAGTCTGACTGAACCATTGTCTTTTGTATGATATATACTCGGTCAAAAAAGTAACGATACCAACTATCGGCCATATTTTCAAGGAACCAAGTGCATATTGGAATTAATTGAGGCTCATGTATGTTTGTAGAGACGCAAAAGAACATAATGCTCAGAAAATTGTCAACCCATACTTTTTTTTGCATTAGAGTTATCTGGCAATATTCGATAGGAGTCAATTTGAATGCATCTCATTTCTGCGCATGCGCAGGAATAAATTTTGTATTGCGCAGAAAAGTCCATAATGCAGGAAGTTCGAAAAACACTTAAAATGTTTAATGTCTTGTACTCAGGCTTTACAGGCGAGGTTTAGATTCTTCAAATTCTCAGATTATCTCCCTTTTCATTAAAAATATAGCGATTTTCAAGGCTTCATTATTACTGTACCTGTCGGTCTTTTTTCAAAGTTTCTTCATAAACATTTTTGTTATGTCATTGTTTTCATGGCATAATGACAAAATTGGAAGGATTGTTACACGCCCGCTAGCCATTACGATTTCGATTTCCTATGGAAATCCCACTGAAAGTGGCATTTAAACAGTCTTTAAAGGAATCACAGTACCCTGACTTGTGGTTCAAATTCCCGTATCAGAAGCCGTCAAATTTTGATTTCTTTGGCACATAGCCTTACCAAAGGCCTTGCTCTTGTGTATAGAGTGCAAAATCTTGGAAATCATTATTCATAAACCAATTTTAAAAACTGTGAATTTGAGCAGTTTTAATGATGTTACTCTGTGAAAATGAAAAATTACCCCTGTCATATTCAAACGACCCTTGTAGCATGTGTAGTCTTAGGCAACCAAAACAAATAAGCTTGTTCAATAAGCAAATGGATACTCTTTTGAAATTAGTAAACTATATATGCTCTTAATTTCTGCAATTGCCATAGCAACAGAAGAAATTTCATGTATAGGAACTTTTCTGACCTAGTATATATATGATGTTGAATATATAAGGAAAAGAACAGTGAACTTTTTAAATATATGTCACAGTAACCTTCAAATAGTATGAGGATTATTTTGCATCGTTTGACTGACCAACTATTTGTAATTATGTTGCGAATCCAAAAACCGTGTTGAGATATAAGTGAAAATCCTGGTCCATGCATAAAGTTCAAGGACTCAGTGTGCATGGATGCTTTGCAGCTCCTACATTTTAAGGATATGATCTGAACAAATATCAGCACTCCTGTCCCAAACATATCAAAAGAGGTAAGGAAAAAGCTCATCCAAGTAACTTTTCATACAAAGTTAGTGGACAAAATCCAAGGTCACAGAATTCTACAATGCAACAGCTTCAGGCAGAGGGATACATCATCTGACCACGTTGCCACATTATAACAGAGGTTATATCACCACGTCGCCACATTATAACATCAGAAGTTATATCACAACATGATGATGGAGGACATTCAGTCTAACGCCTTACATACGCACATAACGACATACCTATACGCATGCCCAGCGCTGCGCCCCCTCCCCTCCCCCCCCCCCACACACACACACGGAATCCTTGGTTGGGGCATTAGGAACACATTCTACATAGATGAACACTTTGAAAAAGATGTGTTATGTCGAATAATGCCTCTATTTTCTATCAATTACAAAATATACGGATGCGAATTTGATATAAATCCTTTAATCCTGGTGTTGGATACATGAAAATTTACCCAAAAAGTTTATTTTTCGTTTAATCCTACCCTCGTAACCACTGTAATATAACCTGATTATGATGAATATGTTTATGAGGAATAATTATGTATAAAAATTGTAGTGGTTACGAGGGTAGGATGAAGTGAAATTTGGATGCATAGTGGACGTTGGTAGTTCAAATTCCCATAGGCTCAATGTTAAATGTTGCAGACAGTACATGTATTCAACCGCAAAATTAACCTATAAGGCATTAAAATACGGGAAAATGAAATCGTACAGAATAAACTAGAAACATATAGCTAACATTTCTGCATATTTTTTTGGTTATCTGCCTACCTTCGAAAATCGGCCTTTTCAGTGGGCACATTGCAATAGTAAAGTGTAACTCGTCCTTTAAAGAAACAATAAACCAGCACTCACAAGACGGTTGTCGGAAAAAATTATGGAAGTCTGCCTACATGCATGTAAAACGGTAAAATTTTAGGCGTAGATCAGATAAATTAATTGTTTATTTTATTTGTTTTTGTCTTTTTTATTCATTGTACTGTCCTTTTATATTAATATACCAACCAACAAAACCAAGCACCAGTAGGTCAAGTCAGAACATGATGTCAACATCAGGGAAGAAGGAGGGCTCAACCAGGACTACGCCTGGAATCCAGTGGATCACAGAAGATGAGTCTTCAACGAGGTAAAAATGTGTTGTTATTTTAGCAGGCGCGTATGAGGGTTTCATATAATGATGATGATGATTTAAAGTTTAACGACGCGTCAACCCACTGGGTCATTAGCGTCATGAAGGTTGCATATTACTTAAAATATAAACAAAACTGAAAGGTACGGCACTTTATAAAACTAACCCTGCATTATTAACATGGAAGTAATACATGGTAAAAATGTAGAAAAGGTTTATATTTTGTTAAAAAGGTTAATATCTTTTAAAAAGAGTAAGATACTGTCAACAGGTACATCTTGAAATAGTTGTGTCAAGTTGTTAGCTCGAAAATATTTATTTCTGTTTTGTGAAAAGTCAACACAGTCAATAAGAATATGTTTAACTGTAAAGAGCTGGTTACAAACTATACAGAAAGGCTGTTCTTCGCAATTTAGTAAGTACGAATGGGTGATTCTTGTATGGCCTATGCGCAGTCGAGCAATTACAATTTCTTCTCTTCTTAAACTTCGAATAAATGAAGGGTTATTCCCAATGATAGGTTTAATTTCGTGTAGTTTATTAAAAACAGCTGTGTCCCATGATGTTTGCCACTTTGATAAGATGTACTTGTTGATAGCGGGTTTAAAATTGTTAAAGGGAATTTCAAACATAAACACATTTAGACTAAGAGATTCTTTTGCTTTTCTGTCAGCGGTTTCATTACCAGCTATGTTCATATGACTGGGGATCCAACAAAAAACTATTTCTTTAGTGTTTGAAATTTCATAATGCTTTTCTAATAGTTTTTGAATTTGTGAATTCCTCGAAGAGGTATGATTTAGAGCTTTTAAGACAGAAAGAGAGTCAGAAAAAAATTACAAATTTGTCATTAAGGTAACAGTTGTCAATAAAGTCTAAAGCTAAATCTATTGCTTTTGCTTCGGCAGTGAAAATAGACGAACCATCAGGAATACGTAAAGAATGGCAGTATTTCCTTGATATAAATGCACATCCAACTTTCTCACCATCTTTGGAACCATCAGTATATATATGTTGAAATTCTGTATAACGTGTCTGAATGTCTTGGAAATCTTGTTTCAGAATGTGTAGATTTGAAACTGACTTTTTGTTTGTGTTTAGTTCAAATAAAATGTTAGGTTTCTTCATGTACCAAGGCGGAATTTCTGTTGTAGAATGTTTTTCGATATTTTTAGGATTGATATTTGAAGTTTCAAGCAGTGGTATAACTCGAAGAGCAAACGGTTTTATTGCATGCGGTTTACGCTCGTACAGCTCCACAAATTGTGGTGAAAATGTGACTTTGAAGGTAGGGTTAGCTGGGTTAGCGGCAAGTCTGATGGCATACTGAAGAGAAAGCTTTTCTCTGCGTAAATACAGGGATGGTTCATCTGCTTCCACATACAAACTAGTTACAGGAGAAGTCCGAAAAGCTCCCAAGGCCAAACGAAGTCCTTGGTGGTGAACAGTATCTAACATTTGTAAATAGGATTTTCTGGCTGAACCATATACAATAGATCCATAGTCTAACTTTGACCTAATTAAAGAACGATAAAGATGTAGAAGAGTGGAACGATCTGCACCCCAGTTCGTATTTGATAAAACTTTAAGAAGATTCAAAGCTTTCAAACATTTCGCTTTGATGTATCGAATGTGGGGAATAAACGAAAGTTTTCGGTCAAAGATAACTCCTAAAAACTTGGATTCTTCAACAACAGGTAGCTGAGATCCGTATAAATAAAGAATAGGATCACTATGAATCCTTCTAAGTTTACAGAAATGAACACATTGTGTTTTTGACTTGGAAAATTTGAAACCATTATTCGTAGCCCAGTCTTCAATTCTATTGATACACTGTTGAAGGTGTCTTTCAATTGTTCTCATGTTTTTAGACCGATAACATATTCCAAAATCATCAACATATAAGGAACCATCCGTTTTACTGTCTAGACAATTTACAATGTTATTTATCTTTATATTGAACAAAGTAGTAGAAAGAATACTTCCTTGGGGAACACCTTGCTCTTGATCATACAGATCAGATAAAGTAGAGCCTACACGAACTTGCATAGTTCGATCTTCAAGGAAGCTTTGAATAAAAACAGGCAATCTACCCTTAAGACCTAAATCATGCAAGTCTTTCAATATGCCATATCGCCAGGTGGTATCATACGCCTTTTCCAAGTCAAAAAACACAGCAACGACATGTTCTGTATTTACAAATGCATCTCGAATAAAAGTTTCCAGTCTGATTAAATGATCGTTAGTACTGCGTTCAGATCGGAAACCCGACTGAATTGGTGATATTAGATCATTCGATTCTAAGTACCAAACGAGTCTTTTGTTGATCATTCTCTCCAACGTTTTGCAAAGACAACTTGTTAAAGCTATCGGTCTGTAATTTGTTGGTTCTGCATGATCTTTACCTGGTTTAGGAATCGGTATTACAGTAGCCAAGCGCCAGCTCTCTGGAAATACCCCGGTTGTCCAAATGTCGTTAAATATGTGTAAAAGTGTTAAAAGAGCGTTTTCAGGTAGATGTTGTATTTCATCTGGTCCTGTAGCAGTGTCATGAGATTTGTTAATCGCTTCTTTAAGCTCTAATAAATTAAAGTGGCTGTTATATTCTTCGTTATTCGAAGACTTAAAGTTAATTTTATTCTTTTCTTGATGTATTCTGGTCCTTTTGAATTTTTCTAAATAATTTCGGGATGATGAATTTTTCAAAAAGGTTTCTCCAAATGTATTTGCGATATCCTCTTTATTGGTTGCTTTCGTTTCTCTACAGGTGTTTAAATGTATAACTTGGTGATTTCGATTTTCCGGATATTTTTCGAACCATTTTCCAAACTTTTGTAATCGGTGTCTTATAACTCAGTTTTGACACATATGATTTCCATGTATTTCGTTTAGAGGACCTTATAGTGCGGCGGGCTTTGGCTCTTTGATTTTTCACGTTATTTAGATTTTCTTTATGATCTTCGACTGAAGAATTTACACTTTCAATCACGATAGGAAAATGATCACTTCCATGCTGATCGTCACAAACAGACCAGTCGAAGTCGAGTAGAAGAGATGGATGGCAAAAAGAAAGATCTAAAGAAGAGAAACTTCCAGTTGCAGGATGAAGGTAAGTATGAGACTTATCATTCATTAGGCAAAGATCATTATTTGTAAAGAAATTTTCAATGATTTCGCCTCTAGTATTATTCTTATCACAACCCCAGAGCATATTGTGACCATTAAAGTCACCTACTAATAAGTAAGGTGAAGGCAGTTGTTGCAGTAAAGAGTCTAGCTGCTGAGACTGTAACTTGAAATTAGGAGGTATATAGACAGAACAAACAGTTATCTCTTTATCTAAAGAGACTGAAACAGCAACAGCCTGCAGAGCTGTTGTAAGTTTTATTTCTCGTTTTGGACATGATGTATGAATTAAAATAGAACTGCCACCGGACGGTCTATGACCGTCAGTATGAATATAATTATACAAGTTGTAACCTTTGAAAGTTACATTATCATCAGGCTTTAAAAAAGTTTCTTGAAGACAAAAAACTGATGGTCTGATCAGAGTTAAAAGTAATAAAATTTCATTGTAATTTGGTTTAAGACCTCGACAATTCCATTGTATTATCTTACTTTTAAATTCCATTTTTATTTATAGACTGGAGATAAAGATCTTTATGTAAGACTGGAGACTATGGAGATGGAGGAAGAATTGGTGACCAAGAAACAGTATCACTAGTGTGAGATTGTTCTAGAGTGTCAACAAACTCCATTTCACTCTCGTCACTTAAAGTTTCATATTTATTATGAAGCTGAATCTCATCTTTAGACCCTTTGGGTTGTCTGTCTGAATTAGTTTTCTTCTTTGTTGACTTCTCTTTACCATTTGATGTACTAGTTTTCGGAGAGGGCGGTTTATTATTTAGCTGACGCTCTCTCCTTTGCTGTTTCTGCCAGTCCTTACGCATCATCTCCAGGGTAGCCTTTTTCAGGACTGGCTCTTCTGTCGATGCCTGGTTACCCTGAGCAAGAGAGGATGCTGTTTTCGTCTTTTCATTCACTGTAGGTATAGCTGTCTGTGTCGTTTTTGTAATGTTTAGGTCAGACGATTGTTTTTCGTTACTTTCCTTCGATTCGAGGATAGTAACAGGATCTGTTTGTGTAGTGGCATCAACCAAGGACACGTGCTTAACGGTGGGTTTAATAACACTGGCATAGCTAGACCCTGGAACAGGAGCTGGTGATTCAACGATTTTCCACGCTTCAGGAAAAGAGACATTACGTGTGAATTTTACTCTGAGAATTTCCTTTTCTTTGTGCCAAATTTTACACTCCTTTGAGTTAGCATCGTGGTCTTCACCACAGTTGACACACTTGACTGGATTTTTACATTGACTCTCATGGTGTGTTGCCGGTTCGCCACATTTTGAACAGACAGGATGGCTTTTACACCTATCTTCATGATGACCGTATTGCTGGCAATTGAAGCAGCGAAGCGGATTTGGTATGTAAATCTCAACATTAACTCGAAGGAATGCAATTTTGATTGTTGAGGGTAAATTTGGTGTATTAAACGTAAAAACAAATGTATTTGTATCTTTCAGTTGACCATCTCTTTTCACTCTAAAGCGTTTCACTGCAGTTACTCCTTGAGACTTCATCTCATCCAAGATTTCTTGCTCGCTGCAACCCCTCAAGTCGGGGCAACGGATTACACCTCTTGAGGAATTCAGCGAACTATGAGGAAAGACACGAACATTTAGGTTGTGAAAATTTTGTGTCCTAAGGAGATTTTCTGCATGTGCTTTTTTAGTAACTTCTATTAATAATTGATTTGATCTCGTTAATTTTTTTATACTTTTTGGTTCTCCAGCAATACTTTGTAAAACTTTTTGAATAACGAATGGAGAAAGTGAAGTAATGCTGGCATTTTGATCGGAGGATTTTATGATGATGAAGCGCGGAAATGTTGGAGCTGTTAGAGGTAATTGGTAATTATCCTGTTCATTGTCTGAGCATTCAGCTTCTGACGAAGAAAGTGAGGATTGATTCGATTTTTTCCGTTTGTTCAACCCCATGATTATATTTAGAAGCTTTCATCCTCCGTGCTCCCCACCCGCCTTGGAGCCCAACAAGGGAACACTTTAACGGAGCGGATATCCTGCTCACAAGTGCTAGAGATACACAGACGATATACTCGCACAACTGAAATGCCGCACGATTGACCCGTTAAGCCGCCGCTTCTAGGAATGGAAGGTCAAGGAATAAAGACAAATGGGCACACGGTCGGTATCAGAACGATACAAAAGAAAGGAAGAGAAAGCAAAAGATCCTAGAGCTGACACGACTAGCCGATTGACTGTGCCGGGTCCACACAGCCACCCGTCTACACCGAAATCGAGGCCAAAGAGGTGTGTTGACGCACCTGGAGATCCCTGGAGTGCATCTCAACCGCCAGGATCCTTTCATCCGGCTTACGGGACGCCACCCACGGCAAACAGGTGGTACCTCCACTTAGCTCTTCGCAGAAGGGACATCAACTATCAATCGAGTGACATCCCCTATGAGAATTGAGCCCCGGGGCCACGACAAGGCGGGAGGATTCCCGGGGAGGGTTTCATATAAAGCTTTCCTACTGTGACATGTACTACATAAAGAATTGATTGATTGTTTTGGTTTTAACAGTCCTTTGAGACAGTATTTCAGTCTATATCGGACCGACCTCCAGAAAGAGGGAGAAAGAAGAGAACAAGAATACCGTGGAATGCTATGTCGCACCTGCATTGTGCTTCTACAGTAGCACAGGTCATGGAGAGAAGAAACTGTGGTCATGGTGAGAAGAAAGTGAAAGCAAAAACTGAGAATTAGAAAACCTAAATAGTTTCATGCAAGGATTAATCTGACACAAATTTTGTCAAAATCCATAGTGGATCTTTAGGTACTACCATTTTCAAGTTTGTGATATTTCAGAAACGGTAGATGGCCGCCATCTTGGATGACCCATTTTCCATCTATGAAAATTGTAATAGCTTTATGCAAGAATCATTCTGACACAAGAGTGGTCGAAATCCATACATGGGTTCCTGAGATATTGTCATTTGCATGTTTTTGCTAATTTTAGTAACAACAGCTGGCGGCCATCTTGGATGGTATGTTCTCACAAATTTGAAAAACAAACTTCAGGAATCATTCAAATTAAATTTGAGCAAAATCCATTTAGCGGTCTTGAATTTATTAGCATTCCAGCAAAAATTGGGCTCGTTAACCAAAAGTAGGTCACTGTGACCTAATTCCATCATAATTTTTTTTCATTTTTATTATTTTCAAAAACAAGGTCCTACTAATGTTCCATACCAAATTTCAGCCAATTATACTTAGTGGTTCCAGAGAAATTGTTGATTTTATTGTTCTGCTATTTTTAGCAATGGCGGCCATCTTGAATTCTCGACCAGGCCGAATTTCTCTAAACTGAAGCCGTGTAGTCTGGTTATATTCTATATGAAATTTGAGAACCATGCGTGCAGTGGTTTTGGAGAAATTTACTTCGCAAATCTTAACGCCAGGGTCGACGTAAATTGTGAATGTTGATTTTATTGTTTTGCTATTTTTAGCAGTGGTGGCCATCTTGAATTCTCGACCAGGCCGAATTTCTCTAAACTGAAGCCATGTCGTCTGGTTATATTCTATATGAAATTTGAGAACCATGAGTGCAGTGGTTTTGGAGAAATTAACTTCGCAAAATCTTAACGCCAGGGTCGACGTAAATTGTGAACTGACGGACGTACGGTCTGACGGACGGACTGAAAACCGGACGCCTTTATCGCACCTTAATGATAGACGAGAGAAAAATGTCCAAACTTCCACACCCACATACTGCAAGTACAGTAGGCCCTTGCTCTACAATGTTCCTGGCACTGGAAATTATACACAGCGCTATCGCACCATCCTACCAACCCCGTCAACAGAGAAACGCGAGATCGTGATAAGCAGATATCAAAGAGTAAATAAACAAGTAAGTCTCACTAGCTAGCCACAAGTTTTAAACAGTCTCAATTCCTGAAAGTGCTAGACTGGGTAGTGGATTCTACCAGGGATTTGTTGTCAATCCGGCAGAATTAAAATCTTAAAGAAGTTCAAGGGCAGAGAATACATACAGAAGTAGGAATATGGGCCAGACTATGTAGTTTCGGCTAATGAAACCTCGTCAGTGACCCTGACAATATCTGGTGACGAAACAAGAAAAAAGCATACAGTAATTTCTTAATTTTAGTTGGGCAGTCGATTCAAAGACTGATTAGTTCCAAAAGGATCCAAATAATATAAAAGACGATGATCTAGAATAATAGTCTGCTTTGTCTTGGCACATTATTTATTCATGCTAGGCATATCTCTCTCTAATGGTTTCCAGCTTTCCAGGAATCTTGCCTGCTTTACCTTCACGTCTCATATATCCCGTCACGTGTTTTCTGATTGGCACTGTACCACTTGTATGCTGATCAATCGATACATTGTGTCTCAGTGGTCCATAAATGTGGTTCTATGTCTGCTGAAAATGGCTTCCACAACAAAAGTATCAACCTTCAAAGTGAGGTCAACTTTAAACCATCCGATCTACTCGCTGATCCCAAGGCCAAGAAAGCAGCCATGGCGTTATGCATTATTTGCTTTGCGAAATGGGATTCAAATATGCCCCGTCATGCAACTATGTGCTCTGCTAGGGATAGAAATGTTAGCCCGGAAGTCTTGAAGACTTTAGGTGCCACTAGGGACGCTTTTAAAGCTGCAGTTACTAATATGAGGGGAAGTGTAATTTTTAACATGCGGGAACTGGAGTCTTCATATACGCCAAATGAAGTTGGACTCTTTTGGCCATAATGCAGTTATCGCGAAATATGATGCTGTTTATGAACGTATCCCCGTTTATAACAAACTGAATGGGAGGCCTTTTCAGCGGTCAAGTGGTATCAGCCACGCGCTGAAAAACTCCTATTCGAAGTCGGGGACACAGACGAGGTTTCCCCAGGCCTTCTCAGCCACGGCCATTCGGCGAATGATCACAACTGAATCCGACGACTTCAAAACAGAAATCGAGGAAGAGGAGAGAATACGAGAAGAAAATAAAATTCGGCAACACGAAGCATTGCCAGAGACTAACAGACAGGAACAAGTAACCATGCGTGAATTTTAAATTGTAGGTCCATGTCTAGATGAACAGCTAACGACCGATGATTTTGGTGACTTAAACATTGTTAACAATGACGTGCCACAATCTGGTCCATTGCTTCAATCAAGAAGTCGTAAGCGGTTCGTGGTTGACTCGGACGAGGAAACCACGCAAGATAAATCGACAAAGGACGTCACAGGCAAAGATAAAGCACCCGCTAAAGGACCGAGCAAAAAGAAAAAATCACACTGAAGAAAATATCCCTGAAGATGACAGCGGAGACTTAGACGTAGATGAGGACGAAGGATTTGTAAGAGAGTATAACTGGAGAAGTGGACCTACAAGTGTACTTCAAAATATGGGATAGTACAAAATTTCCAAAACATTCTGGAACGATAAAATATTTGACGAATTTAAAGCTTATAACGAGCTCCGAGACAGAAAAGGCAATAAAAAAGAACAATATTGGTAACATGAAGAGGCTTCTATACAGAATGTCGAATGGACAACGTATTTACTCATATGAAACAATTAGTGACACAAATTTATTTAGAGTAACCGAAGAATTAGTAGAACAAAAGGTAAGCTTAAGTACCACTTGCAGTTACTACAAGTCTCTGAAACATTTTATTACGTTTGAGAAGAAAAGACACCAAAGATTAATGACTGAGGAGGGCAAACGTGTAATCACGTTTTTCAAATACGAACTAGAGGAAATCAAAGACATTGGGCATGCGTTAGCGTCTAAGTGTTCTGATGTAAGAAAAGAAAAAAAACTTCTAAAAAACCGAGGTCCAACACCATATGAATGTACGGAGGTACTACGAAGTCAAGCGAAACATAGCGTTGACGGATTTCTGACGCATGCCGAGGAAAATATGCTGAACAGAGACCAGATTGCAAAAGTGAACCGATACCTGATTTCAATAATCCTTTTGGGACTGGGCAATAGGCCATCATGCGCCTCGGAAAATTTGGATTGCTAAACAACCTTGTATTAAATTACGCTAGGCAAGACACTGTCTGCATTAATTCGAAGGACCATAAACCCTCAGACGCGTTTACGGCACGAGTTGTTTTAGCAGGTTTCTGGTAAGACTGTTTTGAAAGGTACGCAAAATATGTGAGGCCAGCAACTGTAAAAAGGACACGTACTCAAAGTAATGCATTCTTTCTGCAATCCGGCGGACAACCATTTACAAAGGCATCGGAAGCACCCATTTGTCTCAAGACTGATTACAGTTGTCAAATTATTAGCAATGGACAAGCCCGAGAATCTTACGAGACAAACGTATAGAAATGCGGCGCCAATTTTTTTATGTCACTCGGCTGTAACTCGAGATAAAAGCTACAAAGTTTACTCGACTGAACGTTCCGTTGAAATGTTTGAATTTCAGCAAGGCAAGTGTCATTATGACTTTGACCGCACCAGACAATACTTACTGGGCAGGTTTCCTGAATTTACAGATGTCATTGGCGAAAGCGTGGAGGCGCAATTACCAACGACACGACGACTAACAGCAAAACATAAGCAGCCTGACATGACGGACGATGACGGGGAATTAACACACAAATACGGACAGACAACGACAGCCAACAGCCATCAACATCAGGAACCAAGATTGATGCTGGACAATCAACTGCAAGACTCACAACGCGACGCAGTACGCCTAAAAAGACGACAAACGAACCGACAAAAAAAACCCAAAGGTAGCCATTAATATCCCATGGACCGTGACGCAAAAGCGCAAGCTATTGCTGATGCTATTATTACAGATTCACAATACAAAGGAACGTAGAGAAATTGCTCGAACACTTAGGTCCATCCAAAACTTGGGCCGGGTAGCGCAATCGGTACGGCACCTGACTCGTAAGTCAGAGGTCCTGGGTTCGAATCCCGGTCTGGCCCCATACTTTCGTTTCTCCTTCCGCTGATTCAAGAAGGGCAGTTGTCAGTTACTGGCGAAAGTATGTGCACTTAGTACTGGTTAACCGCTTAGGAGGTCTAAGCCTGCCCAGGAATAGTGTGGTTAGGTTAACGGACGGTCCCGACATGACCTTAGTTGTTTACCGTGGACGTTAAGCATCAAATCAACCAACCAACCATCCAAAACTCTGCCAGGCAAAAATTTATAGCACATTTCTTTTTAAAGGCCCCATTGCTCTATCAGCATGAAAAATTTTATCGTGAGGTATCGTTGCAAGCTTCTTGTCGTAGTTTCGTCTTTGTAAATGACCGCGTTTGGCCAAATTTAAGCCATTAAAAGGTTCGAAAGTTTAGTTAGGCCATTTTAGTTGCCAGCCAAAATGACCTACTTTCGATTTAAACCAGAGGGCCACTGGCCCTATATCGCTCACCTGAGCACTGAGGTTATGTTGGAAAAACTAAGTTGCCACAGCAACAAAACAACATGCACAACAGCAATAAAACACACCATTTATCTAGAGGATAATATCACAAACATTTATGCAAAAAATAAGCTTTATCCCCCCTTAATGGCTTCTGAGAAGAAGATCTTTGGCAAAAAAAAAAAATGAAAAAATTGAAAATTTGGCCCTTCAATTGCAACAGCAACCGATCCAAATCGGGTCTTTGGGCAAAATTCTCATAGCTGATAGACTACTCTAGGAACATTTCTGTAAAGCTTTTGTCAAAATATCTGCCGTAACACAGAAATAAATACCAAATGTCCACTTTCCCCATTGTAAGTCTATGGAAACTTTAAGTTGCCATAGCAACCAGTTCACATGGGCAATGATAATATGAAATATACTTTAGGTAGAGGCTAATGTTATTAATATGTATGCAATGTATCAGCTTCATCCTCCTCATGGCTTCACTTTCCCCATTATAAGTCAATGGAAACTTAAGTTGACATAGCAACCAAAGTTGTTATTTGGTTGGAAGAAAAAACAAAATTCATGCAGAGGCTTCCGTCATCAACATGTTTGCACAATATCAGCTTCATCCCCCATATGGCTTCTGAGCAGAAGATTTTTTCATTTTCTCTTTTTTTTTTCGAAAATTTACCCTATATTTTGCCATGGCAACCAATCAAATTCAGCGATTTGGAGAAAATTCGTATGAAATATAGAGGACTATTCAAGAAACATTTCTGTAGAAAGAAAATCTAAATAAAAGCCGTGAGACAGCAAAAATTGCCAATTTCCATTTTCCCCATTATAAGTCAATGGAAACTCTTAGTTGCCATTGCAACCAAACTGCTGGAGTAATTGCCATGAAAAATAGTAATTCTATAGAGGCTAGTATTAAGATTCTTTCTGTAAAGTTTGAGCTTTATTGGCCACACAGTTTATGCAGAGATGATTTTTTAATATTTTTCCATTTTTAACTATTCGGTTGCAATGGCAACCAGAAAAATTGCCCAATTTGTATACATTTAACAAGGCTGGTTAAAGACTACTCCAGGTACATTTCTATAAAAGTTTTGTCAAAATATCTGCTGTGGCATAGCAATAAATGCAAATTTTCTATTTTGCAATTATAAGTCAATGGCAACTTTAAGTTCCCATAGCAACCAAACTGCTAGAGCAATTGCCAAGAAAAACAATACTTTTATAGAGGGTAGTGCCAAGATCCTTTCTGTGAAGTTTGAGCTTTATTGGTTGCATAGTTTCTGAGGTGATGATTTTTGAATATTTTTTCTATTTTTAACCATTCGGTTGCCATGGCAACCAGCCAAATTGTGCAATTGACAAAAATTTCATGGGGTTGATGGAGGACTACAAGGAACATTTCTGTAAAAGTTTTGTCAAAATATCTGCAGTGACATAGCAATAAATGCAAATTTTCAATTTTTCCCATACAAGTCAATGGAAATTTTAAGTTGCCATAGCAACCAAAGTTCCGAAGCAATTTGGATAAAAAACAGTTTTATTGGTTCCCCCTGCCTATAGATGCTATATATGAAATTTAGTTACAATGGGCTTGGTAGTTTCAGAGGAGATGTCGTTTGAAAATGTTGACGGACGGACGACGGACGACTGCCTATACTATAAGCTCACCTTGAGCCTTCGGCTCAGGTGAGCTAAAAAATACAACGTACAGCCGTGGAGTCCATTTCATTGTACCGCTTTTGTTTTATTGCATCGCTCAACGGGGAACCAGAAAAGCAAAACCGTTTTTGTAGATCGATTTGTCGTCGTTCGAAAACACGTTCCCCATGCTTTTTTGCCAGGTATATGGATGAATATATGCACATCAACCCATATTTTATCACCTAATGTGCAGGTTGAAACGCTTTATATAATGAGTTGCATTTAGAAGTTTTTATTTTACTACTAATAGGACTATGGAGACTTTAAGGCGAAAAACAAAGACCAAAAAAGTCCAACCTCGTAATTGATTGTTTTGGGTTTAACGGCCCTTTGAGAGAGAATTTCAGTCTATATCGGGCCGTCTCCCAGAGAGGGAGAAAAAAAAAGAAATGATAGACGAGAGAAAGAAATGTCCAAACAACCCTCACCCGCACCTACTGAAAGCACGGTAGGCCCTTGCCCTACAATGTTCCAAATCAGTAGGACGCCCCGGCACTGGAAGTTACTCACAGCACCATTGCTGCAACCATTGACGGAGCAGGACACTGAAAACGATATGGCGGTCTCAAGTTTGATGAAAGAACAGCTGAACATAGCAGCATCAGAGTCCAATGACATGACCAAAGACGAACTGAATGCACGCATTACTGACCAAGCGTGGGAAAACATATACAAGAACACTGGGGATCCGGAAAAAGGGCGGGGAGGGGGAGTATTTTCTGGGATTCAAATATAAAAAGGTTCTGTTGTTTGTGATTATCACGGGGATCAGGTGGACAAGCAGAGGTGAAAGAAGGCTCGAAACACACGAGATTCCAGAATGCAACTACTTATTATTCTCCAGAACGAATGAAAATTCAGACAGACGTAGGTGTATTGACGCATGCGTAAAATGTAACTGCCTCAAAAACGAACAATTTCAGCAAATGCAAGGAATGCACAAAGGCGATTCCTCACCTTTCAACAAAAACGAGTGAGTAATAAATGTATGGCCGATTCTGAGTCGCGTCAAGGTAAATTCTTCCTTACGATCAATTCAACATGGTTGCCATTCACCAAATGAAGGTTTGATAGAATCTAGTTTGTTAAAGATAGCAGCATTCCATGAAGTCTGTCACCTATTATGGAGATTTTATGCAAGATTTAAAATCAGTATAAACAATTTTAAGATCAGAAATCTACAAAAGTTTTGCAGCATGACGGCCTTACGGTTGTCTTTAATCCCAACGTGAATGGGATTGATTGATCGATTGTTTTGGGTTTAACGGCCCTTTGAGACAGTATTTCAGTCTATCGGGCCGTCTCTTAGAGAGGGAGAAATGATAAAAAAAAAGTCCAAACAACCCCACCCGCACCTACTGCAAGCACAGTAGCACAGTAGGCCCTTGCCCTACAATGTTCAAAATCAGTAGGACGCCCCGGAACTGGAAGTTACACACAGCACCATCGACCACCCCCACGTAATTGGGAAGCCAACGAAAAACAATGTTGTTCAGTTCAATCAAATCATTATGTTTTAAAAGGATATCCAAAAGAGGGTTTTCAATATGGCGATTATGTTGAGATTGCAAAACAGAGAGAGAATCAGAAATGATAAAATCTGTATTTCTAGACTGTTCCATATGAGCTAAATCAATAGCTTGGATCTCCACTGAAAAAAATAAATGCATTGTCAGGTTATCTACACTTGTATGTTTGCAGATCCAGTTGTGTCTCCAACCATCAGTATATAAAGTATCATAGTTATCAAAGTCAGAAAGCATTCATTGAATGTAGTTCGAAATACAAAAGGATCAGTTTGAGACTTTTTATCACTATGCAAAGAAAATAGAAAATTTAAAGACTAACTACACTTCAGGAACTGACTGAATCAGATCCCAAACCCTATCAAACATCAAAGGGAAAGATTGACAAAGACATCCCAACAAACAATAAATTACAAGTGATAAGCCGAGTCAGCAACTCTTTCCCAAATAGGTGGCAACTCAGCTATCTTTATTGAACTAAATAATTCAGACCAACAGAAGGTTTACAACAGACTAAGCAAATTATACGGACAACATTTAACAATTATTTTTACCTATTTTCTATTTTATTATAGAAGGGTTAAAATGAGAACACAATAGATTCAACAGCACCGAACATAAAACAAATGCAACCACTACGAAAGTACCGCCTTGGGACACGTGGCTGAGTAGATGTCCATGGTGGTACATCTGGAACTTTGAATTGTTCAATTCTGTCTGAATCTAAATTCATATTTTCAAATTCTGGGGCGATTCTAATGCAAAAGGAAGGACTCGTATTTGGTTTATTCTCAAATAATGTTTTATATTGGGACCGAAAAATAGTTTCATACGATTTGACTTTAATTAAAAGGCATACTGCAAAGAGAGTTTAAGACGTCTATTATAAAGTGATGGTTCATTTGCCTCTGCTATAAGACTCTCTGAGGGAGAAGTTCTGCAAGCTCCCAAGACAAGCATCATCTCTATACTAAAATAGAAGAGATAAGATAGTAAGATAGCAAAGTATTATCAGTGTACGGCTAACTTGTAAATCTCATTGGTAATTAATATTTTCCGAATACATATACACTTGTATTGACTATTGAATTCGCCAGCACGATCACTGACACTGTTTATATCGATACAACCGTAATATCGTTCTACCGGTCAATCTATGAGTACAAAGGTGGGCAAATCAACCAAAAACTTTGAACCATAGAAACAGAATAGCGCATTTATTTTTCAGAAACTTAAAATAAACAATGTTATACGGCTTAAAACTTTAAATTTGTACATAAAATCATTTCCCAGTAGTCTTGTTGGTAGTTCTTCTGGCATTCGTATCACCACATCCGGAGGTTAGAATCTGTCATGTTGTCGCGGCTTACTAGAAAACAGTATTTCGCATCTAAAACACACAAAGCGAATTTTATTGATTGTTTTGAGTTTAACAATTACCCTTTGAGACGTTATTTCAGTGTATATCGGGCCGGCTTTCTGAGAGTGAGAAAGAAAAGAAATGATAGACGAGAGAAAAAATGTCCAAACAACCCCCACCTACTGCAAGTACAGTAGGCCCTTGCCCTACAATGTCGCGAAAATTTAAAAAAAAAAATCCCAGGTAGTTGAGCCAAAAAATATTAGCCCAGTTGCAGGTCCGGACTAGACGATATACCCTAGCCGACCCCCTCAGGCCTATTACAATTGCAATAGGTTGGTAAGGGTTGTAGAAGAATATAAAATTAGACAAGAAAATAAGTGTCGTTTTCTTCTTTTCATTTGCCACTTTCCGGCTTCAATGAGCTAAGAAATCATCAGTTTCTAAGACTCCCATTTCTCATGTGTGTCATAGATGCTACATTCATATTTCGTGCATAGTATTTCGGCTTTAAGCGGGACTCGTTTCTGCTGAATAGCCTTCCGCACGAGGATCATGCTCATCCTTGGAAAATGAAAGTAGCAAAACAATAAACAATTTGTACCAATTGTTATTATCCTTTTAACCTGTGGTATGAGAGAAAACTTACGGTTGGTTCCATGTTTCGCACGATTAACCTCTGTTCGTCACTGCACGTTTTTTCACTTGCCCGGGAAAATATCATTCCTTACTTTGACAGCGAAGGTCGCCTGTCACTGAAGCATTATTATTTGTAGGAAAACCTTCACGGTAATCAACAACTTCTTAAAGAAATAGCCAGGTATTTTTTGCAATGTATAGTTTATTTATTGAAATGTATCCCGGTATTCTCAATTTGCAAATTCTGTATTTATTGAATTTCTCAGTCCGTGTCTAATACTAATAGCCATTGATGACTAGAGTGCAGATTATTGCCCAAACATGTGGGGAGTTCCATATCTTTGTAGAATTCCTCTCTGTGCCTTGTGAGTCTTTGTCATTTTCATAGTCATCCTTCATTTGGCTCGGGGTGCCATAGTGCTATATTTAGCCTGCTGTAGATGATGATGATGATGATTTTAAATTTAACGACGCGTCAACCCACTGGGTCATTTGCGTCATGACGGTTGCATTTTACTTACAATATAAACAGAACTGAAAGGTACGGTACTTTATAAAAAATAACTTCGCATTATTAACATGGAAGAGCCTGCTGTAGAAGTTCTAGGTATTGGGACAGCAAGGTTGGAGCAAAGAGTGCGGACCCGGACAGGACTGCTGTTTAGGCGGTCTGGTCAGGACCTTCACTGTTTGCCATTCCGTTTGCATATTTGCAGTGTTGTAGTTTGAAGCAGGTTCTTTGCTTTAAGTACAGTTAAGGCGATTGTTTTGGTGTCCCAATTTTTATAATGGTTTATGGTAAATCTCCAATTCATCTGAGACTTGTCATGGTAGTTTCATTAGTGTTTTATTGAATATTTGGAAGTCCTAATTGCTACTGATTGATTGACTTGTTGCTAACGTCCACGGTAAACAACTATGGTCATGTCCGGACGGTCAGTTAACCTACCCACACTATTCCTGGGCAGGCTTAGACCTCCTATATAAGCGGTTAACCGGTACTAAGTGCACTAATCTCGCCAGTAACTGACATCTGCCCTTCTTAAATCAGCGGAAGGAGAAACGAAAGTATGTGGCCAGACCGGGTATCGAACCCAGGACATCCGACACGGCCCGGCCCCCAATTGCTACTGCATTTGAATGTCTGATATGATGCTGTTATACATATAGCAGTAAATATTGTCCGTATCGTGCATGTCCTGTAGATAGTGTATTGTTTACTGTGTTTGGTTATGTTGTAGGCACCCTTCGTTGTACACGTATATAAATAATCAACTACAATTGGGTTAATCGTCAATAATAAGAACTAGATGCGCTAGCCCTGTAACATGTGATTAGTTTGAACCTTAAAATAAACACAGCGCTACAAATAAAACGCAATCAATAATGCCTTGTGGCGGGCGGCCAACTAGTATGTCTCATGGAATCGTGGTTACGGTCTGATTGCTTGTTAGTTATTTGTTTGAGTTTAACTGCTCTTTGAGACAGTATTTCAGACTTAATAAGGCCGTCTCCCAAAACGAGGGCGTAAAAAAGACAGAAACGACAGACGAAAGAAGAAAATGTCCAAACAACCCCCACTCGCACCTACTGCAAGCACAGTAGGCCCTTGCCATACAATTATCCACATCCGCTGGACGTCCCAGCACTGGAAGAAGAACATGCAGCACCATCGCCACCCCCCATCGGAAGTTACATGCAGTACCGTCGCCACCCTGCATGAGCAGTTTACAGTGCCACGGCGTCCTGCTTGTTTGGCTGAAACGATAAGTGCCTTCTGTGCATGCAGTAGGTGCGGGTGGGTTCTTGGTTTGGGTTAAAGGGCCTTTTAGACAGTATTTCAGTCCATATCGGGCCGTCATCCAGACATGCTGGACAAGAGAAAAAATGTCCAAACAACCCCCACCCGCACTTACCACAAGCACAAAAAGGCCCTTGGCCTACAGCCGCACCACCAGACCTCTCCAAAGAAGGGGTTGTTTGGACATATTTTCTCTTCATCTATCATTTTTTTCTTTCGTTCTCTCTGTCTGGAAGACGCCACGGTATAGACTGAAATACATGTCTCAAAGGGCCGTTTTACCAAAAACAATCTGAAATACATGTCTCAAAGGGCCGTTTTACCAAAAACAATCAGTAATATAATCGGGGTTCATTTTAACAATGTGTTTATTCGGTTTAGAATCCGTAAAATTCGAGAATTTTTCTATGCGAAGTGTTTACTTTCTTAATTTTCATTTTGTATAGTTTCATTTTAAAGCAAAGACATAACTGAATTCTGCGATACCCTATTATAGAATTGGGTCACGTGCAGGAGCTGTAGAAGTTCTTGGGCTATATGTAAAATCAAAGTTTAAAGGTATTTCCCTAAAACTTGCAATACATTATCAAGGAAATAAGTTAACTGTTATGATAAAAATTGTTCCCAGAGGTAATCTGCCCCTGCACGGGGGCATTATCCTTTCCTTAGCTGTTTGGCATTTTTACGATATTGCTGACTGACTTTTGGAACGACCCTTACAACCCCATATAATCAATCATCTTATTATCCCCTCGCACCACGAAGTGGCGAGGGGATTTAGGTTTTAATAAAAAGCAAATTCATCATCTTTAAACCTGAACTGATCAACTAAACATTTATAGAAACCTGGGGTCGTATTTATAAAACGACTTCAGCGGTTGCTATGCTGCTGCTAAGGCTGAATTTCTATAAAAGAGATTCCCTACAACAATGAAATTTGTTCTGGAGGAACAGTCTTTTTTCCAGACCGTTCCTACCGCCCCGACTTGACCATAGCTGTTTACCGTTGACGTTAAGCATCAAATCAATCAATCAATCAATCAGACTGTTCCTCCAGAACAATTGTTGTTGCTGTAGGGAATCTCAACGTTCCGACATGACCGTAGCTGTTTACCGTGGACGTTAAGCAACAAATCAATCAATCAATCAATGTAGGGAATCTCCATTATGGAAATTGAGCCTTAGCAACAGCATAGCAACGACTTTAGTGGTTTAATAAATACGACATCTGAACACTGCCAGATGAAGTTGACAACTTACACAATTTATCTGATGCTAACAAAAACAGTTTACTGATTTCTCACAAATTTGAGATTGTTCTTCAAGAATATGAGATTGTCAGCTATGTCTTGATCTAGATCTAGACATGACCTGGTAGCCGTTACTATGTCACCAGCAGTACTGAAGACTCGCTCATTTGGTATAGGTGTAACAGGATGCTCAAGTACGCCCCCACTGGGCGTTTGTCCATATGCTGATATTTCAGCATTAGCAGTTCCCTGATTCCCAATCAATGACTTTCCACTGTCGTCTAAAAACTGAGGTTTGGTACTGGCCTTTGTGCCATATAGTTGATCAAACTGATCTTTCTGCGTAAATGATTTACTTTCTGTGCCTGTCCGGCATCTACAACTTCCTTCCACTTTTTTTTAAAACTAAAGCACTTGTTTACTGCCTGAGTAGGATTGATTGGTTGATTGAATTCGGGTTAACGGCCCTGTGAGACAGTATTTCAGTCTATATCGGCCCGTCTCCCAGAGAGAGGGAGAAAGGAAAAAGAAATGATAGAGGAGAGAAAAATGTCTAAACAACCCCACCGCACCTACTGCAAGCACAGAAGGCCCTTGCTCTACTATCATCAAAATCAGTAGGACGCCCCAGCACTGTAAGTTATACACAGCACCATCGCAACACCGGATCACTCCCCACTGAGTAGGAGTGATGTTGCCGTTTAGTGTCTTGTCTACTTCTTTAGCTATAGTTCTCCATATCAGACTATGGTTCTTAGTGCTAATAAACTGTTCATTTTTTTTCGTGACGCAATGAGACAAGAAGGTCCTCCTCGTTACATTTCCATGTATGGATACCGCTATCTGATTGACTGTTGCTTTCAGATCGGCTTGCAAATAACTCATTTTGATCGTCACCAAGCTGATGTTGGCTGTTGTCAGATGGGGGTTGCCAACTGATTTTGATCGTCACCTAGCTGATGTTGGATGTTGCCAGATGGGGGTTGCCTGTTTCATGACTGAGGTTGGCTGTTACCTAGCTGATGTTGGCTGCTGTCTAATGGAGGTTGTCTGTAACATGACCGAGTTTGGCTGTTACCTAGCTGAGGGAGGCAGCTATCTTATGGGGGTTGCCTTTTATATGGCTGAGGTTGGCTGTTACCTAGCTCAAGATGACTGTAGCTCAGCTCAGGTTGGCTGCTGTTTTATGGAGGTTGCCCCTTATATGAAAGGGGTCGGCTGCTACTGAAGAGCCTGTTGATGAGCAACTTTCAATATTAAAAACCAAAAAAGGCAAAACTTCGATGAATCGAACACCAATGGCTCATCTACATTGTCCGACTCGAATAACTAGAGGATTCTTCCAATAGCTCAAAATAAGAAATAGTCTTATTTAGGGATATGTGTACACTCATCTTAACAACCCCAATGCGGTGAATCTATACTCATCAGTGAGGTGATTCTAAAGAGAACACAAAACATACCTATATTTTGAAGATCAAAGGTATTCCTAAATCATCCCCATTATGCCTCCTGGCCTACAGATATGATAATTGATTGTTTGGTTCGGGTTAAACGGCCCTTTCAGACAGTATTTTAGTCTATAACGGGCCGTCTTCCAGAGAGAGGGAGATAGAAGAGAGAAATGATAGACGAGAGAAAACTGTCCGAACAACGCCCATCCGCACCTACTGCAAGCACAGTAGGCCCTTGCCCTACACTGTTCCAAATCGGTAGGACGCCTCGGCACTGGAAGTTATACACAGCACCATCGCACCACCCGACCACCCCCAGCTATGATTTATCCTTAGTTGCTGGAACTATTCCTGGCTAGAACAAATTTCAAGTCCAAGAGGTGTTCGAGCCTTTGAAGTTGGGACTGTTTAAAGTTTTACAGTTGCTAATCAAGAATTTTAAATTTGGCCTATATCAGGGCCTAGATTTCATAAAGATAAACATTTTGACAGTTTCATGAAGATTGGAACAAAACTGTGCCCTCTAGAGTGTGCACATGGTTTTTCTAAGATCTGACCTAGTGACCTAGTTTTTGACCCGACATGGCCCTATTTCAAATGTAGTCTAGATTTAATTAAACTAAACATTCTGACAATGAAGATTGGATCATAACTGTGCACTCTAGAGCATACAAGGGGTGGTCGGTTGGTGCGATGGTGCGGCGTGTAACTTCCAGTGCCGGGGCGTCTTGCTGAATTGGATAATAGTAGGGCAAGGGCCTGCTGTGCTTGCATTGGGTGCGGATGTTTTTTTCTTTCCCTCGTCTATCATTTCTTTTCTTTCTCCCTTTCTCTGAGAGACGGCCCGATATAGACTGAAATACTGTCTCAAAGGACCGTTAAATCCTAAACAATCAATCAATCTAGAGCATACACAAGGTTTTTCTAACATTTGACTTAGTGGCCTAGTTTTGACCCCCACAAGACTCAGTTTCAAAGTTGGCCTAGATTTCATAAAGATTAACATTCTGACAAGGTTTCATGAATATTGGAACCAAAACTGTGCGTTCTAGAGTGTTCACATGGTATTTCTAAGATCTGAGCTAGTGACCTAGTTTTGACCTGACATGGCCCAGTTTCAAACCTGATCTAGATTTTATTTAAATGAACATTCTGACAAAGTTTCATTGAGATTTGATCATAACTGTGCCCTCTAAGGTGTGCGCAAGGTTTTTCTAGTGTTTGACCCGACAAGACCAAGTTGCACCCTTGGTCTAACTTTGTTGGAGATAAACATTTTGACAAAGTTTCATGAAGACTGGAATAAAACTATGCCCTCTAGAGCGTTCACATTGTTTCTCCAAGATCTGACCTAGTAACCTAGTTTTTGACCTGACATGGCCCAGTTTCCAAATTAATTTAGATTTCATAAAAATAAACAGTCTGACAAAGTTTCATGAAGATCGGATCATAACTGTGCCCTCTAGAGTGTACACAAGGTTTTTCTAAGATTTGACCCAGTGACCTAGTTTTTGACCCAACAAGACTCGGTTTCAAACCAAGGTTTCATTAAGATAAACATTCTGACAAAGTTTCAGAACATTCTTCATTCATTTAACATTCGTACATGTTAAACATGGCTTACATGGTATGTTTGGATAAACCGCAACCGCTGTTTTGTCCTATCACACAATAAACAATCACTTCTCAATGTCAAATTCACCTGTTTCTGGATCCCAAACGCCAAGTAGCAGTCTGTAGCATTTTTTAGCGGAGCCACTATATGTGATAGACAACGGAAGGTTAAAGTCCCTGTTAATTCTCCGTATCCAGAACTGTTCCGAACTTATAAATCCGTTAAACACTTTACAGGAGCTTCTAAAAGCAAGTGCTTGTCTGATGTCTAAAAAGTCAAATAATTTGATAATCACTTCGTGTGGCAGACGTCCTAGGGAGAACTTCATCCCGTCCATTTCCTCCTGACTCTGATCACTGTCTATGTCCTCCTCTCGTATTTCTTCATAGTAACCCATGTGCATCTGGGATGGTGGAATGTCAGGGCTACTGCTTGGGATACAATCAATTATGATTGGGCTGTCCGAATTTTATATGGAATCATGTTATAGAGGCTAATGTGCATTATGTTTGTGGTATATTTTAAACACTCAGGAAAAGAGTAAGATATGTGTTTGCAAGATTTTATCGTGTGTTTTTTTTCACTGTGCTTCCATACGTTTAAAATCCGAGCGTATTTTTATTGATGAAATGTAATTTTCTATTTTTTCTCTCTCTGATTTGGTTATACTTCATGACTTGGACTAATTAGAAAGTTCTGCGTCGAATTACAGTGCAATATAAAATAAATGTATAAAAAAATATGATGCTTAAATAAATGCCGCGAAAACTTGTCAATGTGACACCGATAAACGTCATACTAGTTTTCTGGGAACCTTCCATTTCCAAAGTTGCTGCTTTAGCTGCGCAGTACAAAATAATTTAATGACACGCAAAAAAGTAGTTACTTTGTTGTTCTATCACAGAAAAAGCGCAGAGAAAATCTTTTTATATATCGAAAGTCGTCGATCTGTGGAACTGGTAACCGGAAGCGATTCCAAGAGGTGAAAAATACTATCTACGGTGGAATCATAAGGCCGCGATAAAAATATACAAATCAGATCTATGTTAAAAATTCTATGGCTTCAGTTTTCTTTGTTTTTATTTTTGGTTTTATGTTATCTTTCTTTTTCATTTTTATTTTCTTTCTTTGT
Source organism: Ctena decussata (assembly GCA_963989385.1). Classification (NCBI taxonomy): domain Eukaryota; kingdom Metazoa; phylum Mollusca; class Bivalvia; order Lucinida; family Lucinidae; genus Ctena; species Ctena decussata. The sequence goes on from OZ022509.1 coordinate 13,165,617, forward strand.
TTTTATCTTTTTATTTTTTTCTCAAAAAGACCATACTTGAAAAAATTATGTTAAAGCCCGAGCTTCCGCCTGGCTACGAGCCTGAGACTCCTATAACTGAGACTCCTATTACTGCAACAGCAGCTCTCACATCACAGGTCCAGCGGAATACCGGACGTAAAATCGCAAGTCATCCATCCATCCATTATAATAGGTTCTGTAGCGTGCCGCCGAACCGGGAGTACCCTCTATAAAGAATATAAATAATAAGATTCGCTGCCCCACATAATGTCAAAAGAGCGGATAATAGTCCCAGGTCGCTAGGATGCCCAGACGCCTTAACAACCAATGGAGTACAAAGACATACTAACTATTCTAAATTGATTCAGTAATTAACAAGATTTTTCAAAATAACATTCAGATTGTCTTCAAAATCCCTGCCGTAGTCGATATTGGAGTCTGTATTTATCTGTGTTCAACTGTATGAGCCCTGTTCAGAGCTTTGTCTGTAGTCCGTATTAACTGTAGTCCACACGGGAGGGGATGTCTGTGTTCCTAATAAACAAGCACCTCAAAGACCAAAAAGAAGAGTCATAGATCACTGGGTATATCCATTGCGCTTATGCTTCAGGAAGTTCCATACTTGTCCCTCATCTGGGAATCCGGAAAATAAGGAAAATAAGACTGTCACTCAGAGCTGGAGCCCTGTGACTTTGAGGAAAGATCTTGTCAAGGACCTTCTTCAGACAGGCAGAGTGTGACAGCTCTGCCAAACTAAAAAGGTGTATACAACGATCAACGTTGTACCACTAAACTGAAGACCCCAACGTTATGTCAAGGCTCTGTCACGGTGCTCAACTATTACCTCAGGGGGATGCCTGTTAAGGCCAAAATATTGGCTGGTATTTCGCAGACAATATGCCTAATCAGAAAACATCCTAAAATACTGTGAGGGCAAAACGGCACAGCCACGGACCCAGAAGGTACTATGATTTTCCCTCTGGTAAAGTATCTACTGTTTAAAAGTTTCTGTTGCCTTAGAGGTCCTTAGTCGGAAAGTGGAGAGCACCTCATGAGGATCATATCTTTAACCTACAAACCACATCACAAAGCCCTTATCTCTGATACGTAAAGACCAATCGCGATTTGAGGTGCTCCCAATGGTCCCATGCATTACAATTTACAAATGAAAAGGATCTGTGAATGCGTTCATACCTTAAGAACCAAAGGTCTTTATTTCTGTGAGGTTCCTCAGTCTGTGTAAGGTGCCCTCGCTGAGGATACTCGACTTATATCTGTGAACTTAAAGTATCTGTATTTGGAGAACCTTGTGAGGATATGTTTCTGTTTTGAAGGTCAAATTCTGTGTTGGTTTGTCTGTAATGTGATCTGTGTGAGTCACGGATAGTGACTAAAGGTAGAGGTGACTAACGCACCTTTTATACCCTACGGACTTTCACGGATAGCGACTCAAGTTAGAGGTGACTAACGCGCCTTTTATACCCTACGGACTTTCCCATAATGCAACAAGAGAGCAGAACGTTAGAGTCCGAGTATTCCGAACAGCATATCCGGCTTGCAGAAAAGCAAACGAAATGCATAGAATGGGCGGGGAACCGAAGTTTAAATGCCGATTTCGGTGCCCCAGAATGGGAGTAAATAGAATGATCATTAGAAATGAACACAATAACATGGAATTACTTGAACACAACCAGGATCGATAAGAAAATAACACTACACTGTAACCACCAATCGAATCGGGCCCCAGATTCGCTGGTAGATCACCTTGTAGAGATCAGCTCTTTCTGGACTGATCTCGTCATTTCTGTACCATGGTTCGTCTGTGCGGGGTCAAAGACTGCCTAAACTGTAGCGCTGCATAAAATCTGTGGGATATTTACCACTAGATATGCCAGATACATGTATCTTAACAAACCTCGAAAACTAATGACATCAACTAATGTGTCTGTGTTTGTAACACAGTAACGCCTATCGCTGGCCCAGATTTATCTTTATAGCACAAGAAATATGGCTCTATTCCTGCCATAATACCTCTGTCTCACTTTCTCGCTCTGTTAGGCTGAGTACGTAGAACTGGCAAATACCAGGACACAAAGCCCATCTGAGTCAGCCAGCTCAGAGAGCATGAACTTTGGACATTTGCTCAATGTTCGAATAATTCTGTTCACAAGAGCTGCCCCCCTGGTTTCAGTAGAATAACCTTCACAAGGAGACGGCTGTTGCTAAAGGATGGCACCCTCAGACAGCTTAACTGTTTACAGACACCGTTTGTGTCCTTTTGATCTTTTGACAACAAAGCTTATTCGTTAGTTTTAACTATGCATATATTTAAGTAGGCACTATCGGACATGAAATAAAATAAACATCTTTGACATCGGTATAAATGACTAGAAAAGTATGAGTAGACACAAATAAAATGATATCAATAATAAATAAACTTGGCCCCTTTCGGCAGACAAGAGTTCATAGCACTGTTTGCTACACTACCCCCACCCCCCAATACAAAGAGTTTGTCTCAAACTTAAAAAAAAAGATGAGAAAGGAAAAAAAACTGATTCTTCATTTTGTAGAGGGGGACTGTGGCACATCAACAGTCTCGAATATGGCTCCATAATCCAGCTCGTGTTCAGTCGGTATGTTATTCCATTAGGGAATACTACCTCTTATGTCTTCATCATGGAAGCTTACTGTGGTTCTTCGGCGGCCATTGGTAATCGCCCTCCTCCTCAGACCTCTCATGTAACCGGCGATGAGGGAAGGATTGTCCGCGGGTGGGGTGCCCTTGAAGGTCAAGAGAGGATCTGCTGCTATGGCACCGTAATGGGTCCTACTATCTACCTCCAGATGCTGTTGGAGGTACGGCGTTGTTGGAATGCTTGTAGGAACATAGGTCGGCCTGCAGGTTGTAGCCCAGGGGGGCACATACTCCTCCCCTAGACTGGTCGGGGAGAGAAGCCGGTGCTCTCTGGCAAGATTAGATGTAGTATCTACAAGTCGCAAGAATTCCGTTAACAGTCTGGCTATTGATGGAGAGTGTGGTCTGGTTGGCCTTTCCTCACCAGGGGGAGATCTCTGAGTGCTGGTAGAAAGTATTGCTGGATCGTTCGGTGCCTCAGATGGACGATTTCCACTTCCTCTGACAGACTGGTCAGGGACCTGAATTCGACAATCATCTCTACCTGAAGGATCTTGTGTTCGTGAAGCAGGCGAAGAAGTCTCAGCTGCGATAGGAGCTGCAGATTCACCATGTTCCCTAATGGAAAAAAATAAGTCAGTTTCGGGAGTCACTTCTTCATCTGCTGGCAAGGGATGGAAAGGCTCTACTACAGGAGACAGTATTCTAGGTGGAGTGCCGAAATGAATGTCTGGATCATCCGCTGACGAGAAGGATCCAGTTGAGGAGGAAGATGTTGAAGATGAAGAGATGGAGGATTCTGAAAGAGTCCGTACACGTGCTGCCTTCTGTAAAGTTGGTTGTTTCGTACCTTCTTCTGTCAGTGAAATGCGGATTCTCTTTGATTCTGACATCCCGCTGGTTTCAGAGGACCTCCTCTTTCGTGTTTTCTCTTGTTCTGAATCCGCTGGAGTGTCTTTGGATTTTTCTGGTTGAGGCGTAGAAGGGTTTGCAGCACTTGTTTTATGAGGTGATGAGGATTTTTTGGCAGGAGATTTGGGTGGATTTGATGAGGTGATTGCCCTGCGAGGAGTCGATTTCTGTGAAAGCGATCTGTTCCCTGAAGATTTCTTGGCAGGAGATTTTGGTCGATTTGATGAGGTGATTGCCCTGCGAGGAGTCGATTTCTTAGATGAAGACCTGTGTCGTGATGATGGCTCAGGTAGTGACCTGTGCTTGAGTATACATGTAGCTCTTTATGATGGATGAATGAATGTATGATACTGTGTTTTCATCTCTTTCAACAGTATTTCAACATATCGGAACGATGATTGGATGAGAATAAAAGGTTGTACACGCAATAAATTTCCGTTTACGGTTAGAAACGATTTCAACTTTGGCAAGATCCAAACCCGCCAGCTAAGCAGGCCGTAGCCTAACCCACTGAACTTCGGGGCTCTCTCTTTAGTGGTTTTACAAAACCCTTAAATAACCTTGTCATTCACAAGTGGTACGTGACTTTCCTGACACTGATCTGTCTAAAGATATGAAAAGTACATGATCGTATTTGTTCGGTTCAAACATTTTATTGACAAAAGTGTTCATTCAGAAACTATTCTGAAATCGCGGAGTAGATCTATATAATTTCAACTATACTACGGAAAGTGCGCACCGCAAAGACTTAGATCAGCCTGGCCATTCGCGCAGTCTGATCGGAGCCTTCTCCATTCGCATGAACATTCTATTGAAATATCAGTACGCAAAAGCGAGTGATGCTTCTTATACCATTTCGCAAGACATTTTTACACCCAAGATTAAGTGGCCATAGAATAATAATTCATGGCTTTCATTAAAATGAAGCCTTGCTGTTTAATTTATTGTGTTCTCAGTTTAATCCTTCTATCATAAAAATAGAAATTTGGTAAAAATAGTTGTTAAATGTTTTTCATATAATTTGCTTAGTCCGTTGTAACCCGTCTGTTGGTCTAAATTATTTAGTTCTGAGTTGCCCTCTATTTGGGAAAAAGCTGCTGACTCGGCTTATCACTTGTAATTTATTGTTTGTTGGGATGTCTTTGTCAATCTTTCCCTTTGATGTTGGGGATAGGGTTTGGGATCTGATTCAGTCAGTTCCTGAAGTGTAGTTACTCTTTAAATTTGCATAATTATGTCGTAAGAAATTTACATCCGACGCTTCAAATACAATAGTTATTGTTGAAATCTGTTGGAGGTCAAGTGGTTCAATCATATTTACTACCCGAAGAAAATAAATCTCAATTAGGCAGCAGTTACTTAAAACATGAAAGAAACTGTAATCGTCAAACGATCAAAGGCATAAAGGTTCAGCCCAGAGTCCATTAAAATCTTGCATAAATTTAGTATTAAAACGTGCTAGCATTTGTAATTTTAGACCTGTACTAGTAATAGTAATTCTGATGTAATTTATCTCATTTTTACAAAACATACGTTGATGAATCGCTAGATGTGTATCTGAGTTGCCACGACATGTGTTTTCAACGCATGGCTTTCTAGCGAAGGTAGCCGGCGGCCGTGCGATTTTCGTACGGATTCATTGCCGCCGTGGTTTCTAGGATTCTGTTAATTGAAATGCATGGTGACAAATTACTGTCTAGCGTAATTGTGGATTGGTTGAAATAATTTACGTAGCAAAAGGTCAATTTCTTTAGTGAAAAAAAAAATAAATAAAAACAATAGTAATACTAACCAAGCTTACGATGAGACTACTACTTTCCTTATATCCAATGCTTATGCCAGTGTCCCAATTTCAATTTCAAAATGTTCTTGAGGGCCTCGGGGAAGATTGGACTCGCCAACCGAGTTACCCTCACTAAATAAAGACATTACTTACTTTACTTACTTACCTACCCAAACAAGATCCAACCGGAACTTCAATGACAGCAAAAATTTGAATCTTTCTAGGTATTGGACATAATAGAAAAGAATAGAACAGAAACACGCGTTAAATAACAGAAAGCAACCGACACTCCGTTGTTTGCCCCTTCGGCAAACAACTCGTATGTTGGTTGCTATAAGTACGGTAACAGGAAATAATTCAAGCATCCTTTTCTTCTCATTCCTGCATATGAAGCTTTCGCACAACTGGTAAACGCGCAGTTTCATTCCCATCTGAAAATCCAAAATGAAAACTTGTTCCGCTATGACATGTAATTTCAGCTTTGTTAAAGAGAAACTGATGGAGTTCACAAAAACTCCTGAAAGTGGCCAAACCGAAATTTCTGTTAGTTACCAACTTTCAGGAGTTCTGTGAGAACTTCACGAGTTATTTTGTGTGCGCTAATATGTTTTTTACGAGTCGATTTTGGTTTGGCTATATTTGTAAGAGCTTTAATATTTTGTACTTATTTATTTTTAGCGGAATGCGCACGTTCGCAAAAGAACATGCAGAACGACAGTTGAGAAACTGAGATCGCAAAAGAAAATTTCTGTGCCGTAGCCGTCCTAACAAAATCTGTATGAACGCTTGTTCAAACTGAGAGCACCAACCTCAGTTTCCAGTACAATTTCCTTCACTTACGAAACATCGTCCCGTGTTGAAATTTACAAGGAATAAAAGACCTCAGAACCCAACCGATCTTCTACCGAGTATTTGCGAACACTTTCTCCAGGATTGACCGTTTGATTATTCGGATGCGCAGGCTGATCTTGTCTTCCTTGTTCGCACATGCTATACCTCCCATCTACTTGGGTAAATTATATAATGTTACGCTCCATCGAGAGTTTTATTCTAACTGAAAATAGTAAATCCTTTTTTCTTTTTCTTATACCTGCGCACATGTCCAGTTTTATATCAAACTACGCATGTCTAGGATAGCTTGCGCACACGCGCAGTCTTGTCAGGGCCACTTGGACTGAACATGCGTAAGCAGAATGCGCATACGCCTGAATACAGTCACTTACATGAGATTGTCAAACTCTAAAATTTCGAGCACTGACTTACACAATAATGTCTAAAATACAGCAAATATTTTTCTTCTGAGCGAAATTCGTACCGCCTACTCTTACATTCAGATTGATTGACATCTTCGACAGCAATAGCTGGACAGAATATAGGACTTCCCCTCTCACCAAACCTTCCAATGATCACGAACAAAAATAATAGCGGTCGGTTCAAACAGCGTCCGACCGCAATCTAATCTCTTTGAAATCGATGCCGCTTGTCAAATTTTGACAACCAAACTGTTATAGATTTGTGAATGAGCTTAGGTGAAAAAGTCAATAGATTGCGGAATTAGTAGTATAGGCTTTCGAAAAAACTTTGCTGCTCTTGATGAAAAAAATATGACAAGCTTTTCAAGTTATTCACATGTTTTTCTTTTTGGAGCAACACTCTTGATGTTACCGGGATGCTTTGAACCACCTGGCCCTGGACGTAACCCAGCAGGAAAGAAATATCGAAACAGCGCCATATCAACGTCAATACAACGTCAGGGTTCGAGGTTATAAAACTTGAGAATAATCTCAAACTTGAGTTTGAGAATATACTCAAGTTTTATAACCTCGGGGCCTGGAATAGTTACATTGAGATCAATACGACTGTGTTTCAACGCTATGTGTCTGCTTGGAACTTGACAGTGAGCATATATCTGCATGTAGTAAGGATCACAATACTGCGAATGAAAATATATCTACGGCATAACTATGTAAAGTTAGTTCGAATTTTCTTCTTTTGTTGTAGCTATAACTAATTTCAAATGGTGGTGAAAAATGCTCGCATTTCATGATAATGGGACCCCCAAGCTCAAGCGTGAACCGGGACAAAATATAAAGGGGTTGTTAATCTTGCCGAACGTAAAAAATATGTGTCGAAGTACAAATGTATCAGCATCTGAGCAGCGCGACGAGAAATATAAAGCTGAGACTGACATATCAGCCCACTCATATTTGCTCTACATTTTCCTTGACTCTCAAATGAGGACACGAGTAACGCTGACAAGACAGGAAGATCTGAGTCTTCGCTGTTCGCACATGTCCTAATGCACTCCCTTGATTATACTTACATTCAGTTTGTAATCCGAAATAGTTTGCGAGTTGTATGAGTTTAAACCAACTTAATTCAGTTCATGGAGTGAAAATTAGCAGAATATTTGCGCTTGAATAATGAAATTTATTAGCTTCATCCATTCTGAACAAAGTGTTATGTCTGTCTTGTAACGTATAATCCCAATTTAGTTATTTTGTTCTGGCACCATAGGTACTCTATGTATACAAAAATGATTCAAAGCACTTAAACCACCTGCAACGCGTGATCACTTTTCGTGTTTAGAATTGATTATTCATTAATCATAGCTTAGTTGTCTGCAGTTTTTTGTGTGGCATATGGCCATAATCCCTCTTAAGTATCAGACGGTCATTTTACATTATTGACCTGTCAATGTTATACATATATTAATGTGTTCAACCGTAAGAAGCTGACTGGACTTTTATCACTAATTTATTACTATTAGCTCACTTTTTGAGTATTCAGTTAGTTATTTATTACCCCAAATGTTTCGTAATACGGTACATTTCAAGTATAAGATAATTGCATATGATGCAAACTGATTGAAAAGAAATCGTACATGTACCAGTTCAAACGTATTTTTTTTGTTTGAAAGAACAGACTAAAAATCAGCTTTGGGCAGGTACAGGCTTAGCTGAGACCCTGCCGTTCGTTGATGTCGCACAATCGTCTTTCTCGTGACATCAATTATGAACTAATTCGAACTAACGTAACAGCGACGAGAGTCCTTGTAGCGAAGAAACAAGATGGATGAGCCGGAACAAAAGTGAAAATTTTTCAGTATGGGTACAGGTGATATCAAATTACTCTCAGAAGAATTTCAGCAATAACAAAAGGCCGTACAAAATACATTATAAGATCAACTCTTAACCAAAACAAACTGGCCAAATAATGTGGATCCAGACAATACGGTTCTTCCCAAATGGATTTAAAGTCTAGTTCTTTTGTTGTGTGCAAAGAACATTTACTGACCGTTCCAAGGCGGTACTTCCGTTGTGGTTCTTCAATTTTACGTGTTCTTAGGCCCACTTGTCTGTGGTCTTCTAGCAATATGGTCACCTGTAAAGCTTCCTACTTTGCTCGCTCGCTCTCTCTCTCTGTATGTGTGTGATTTATAATTAAAAATGTGTAAAATTAAAAGTTACTGTTGTTTTTTTGATGACCGCCTATTTGGGAAAGAGCTGTTCACGTTAGTGTAAAGAAACCATAATAAATAAGACGATGCAACATTGGGAATAACATCACCTGAAACTGAACGTTAAAACGAATGGGGGAATAGGGAAGATAAAGATCAGCCAGCGCTTCCGCTCAGTCTGATTGCTTAGATAATCTGATACAGGGGAATAAAAGTGAGGATTCAGTTTGATCAATTTACACAGATGTGAACACCGGGATGCATACCGTGATGGCATAGCTTGCATTTTCAGGCGAGGCCTATCATATCGCGAGTGTGTTGTCCATAGTCGAAGTCATCAGTTTAGCTGCATGCAGTCATGCATATAGAGGTTATTTTTTTTACTCTGGGTTGACAAAATTTTTCAATCGTTGGCCGGGCCGGGTTTGAAGCCGCGACTTTCTGTGCAATAGCTATGCGCTCTAACAAATGGACTACGGCGTGACACACAAAACACTAGAAAACTGTGCAGTCCAAAAGTCTGTAACTCTGGTAACACACGTTGGTTGGTTGTTTTGAGTTTAACAGCCCTTTTAGACAGTATAGACAGTATTTCCGTCTATATCGGGCCGTCTCCGAAAGAGAGGAAGAAAGAAGAGAGATGTGATAGCGTGAGAAAAATGTCCAAACAGCCCCACCCGCACCTACTGCAAGCACAGTAGGCCCTTGCCCCACCATTATCCAAATCAGTAGGACACCACAGAATTGGAAGTTATACCCAGCACCATCGCATCACCCAACCACCCCGGTAACACACGTGAGAGTCGTCAGGCTAACAGTAATGCTTTAGCTGTTGTGCACAAAACACAGGGTTGTCCGAGTCACCAATGCCCACATATGCCCTAACGCCCTTTTACGCGTCGGTAAAAGGGACGATGGGAAATTAGCGAGCTGCCCAGTCTGGGATTAGACTCTGCATTCGTACATAAATCCCGGGCTCGAGACGCGTTGGCAGGTATCTTTTCAGTCATAAACAGCCTTTCATTATCACCAACCCATCGTCCTGATATGGCTGAAATTATGTTAAAAAAGGCGTTAAATCGTGATTCATCCACCATCGACAAAAATTAATATCAATTCTCTGTAATCATCAAGAATTTTATAATAGGGGTGGCTCACGCATGGTCTCAGATTTTGTTCAAACTTGCTGACAGTGTCAGATGTATCACAAAAACAAATGAATGACCGCTGTTTCATTCATTCACACTTCCGTTGCCATGGTAACGGCTTCCAAAGATTTTGGCCAAAAATGAACCAAAATTTTTTTAAAATTTAACATTTTAGTCCTTCAAGTATTGATAGAAATTGCAATTATTTGGCCTAAATATGTCTTGTTTGTGAAAATGCAGACCTTTATAAATAATAATAAATTTTAATATCGCCATTACTAAATTGCTGTTGTAGTCTCACATACCATGGAATGTGGGTGGGGTAAGCAGGTCCTGAAAAATGTCATTTTAAGGCATTTTTGAATTGGTACACCAAAGTTGCGCGGGCACTCTGACATACACGCATACTAATAAAGTCTACAGTGTGATTTAAAAAATCATAAAACGAAAAAACATGTATGGGAAGTTACCATCATATGGTCGTAACCATGGCAACAAAACCTCCCCTGTTGAAAAACTACAAAAACACAATATTGTTAAAAAAAGAATTCATTTATTTCTATGTGGTGCGATAAGAACAATTCCATACAGTCAAAATTGTTATTTCAATATCACTCTTTTGTAAACAATCAACAGATACTGTGAAAAAAAATTAATTTTATGCCATTAATGGGCACAAAATGGGGCGAAAAGTGACATTTTCAATAAAAAAACTCATTAACATCTTGTTTCATTTCTAGAAAACCAGAACTAACAACTCAAAAATATGCTTCAAAGCTATTCTGAATATATCATGCATTGTATTATGACACTGTATATGCTCTGGTGCCATTTGTTTTACAGAAAAAGGGGCTCAGAAAGGGCTCAAAAATGGGATGGGGGGATCATAAATGTGAAATATCTCTACGATATTATAATCCAATCATATGTAACCGTTGGATATATTGGCAATATCTTAAACTTTGCATATGAGAATACAGGAAGAAACAAAAGATGCTGTGAACAAACTAATATTAGCCTCTAAGAGGGGCCCCAAAGGAGAAAGAAGGGAAATTTCCACTCAAAACACACACAATTTTTATTTTACTTCTGGAATATATGGGCCGTGAGCCAGATATGGTTTACCTCCCCACCCCCAACCCCCAAGGGGGAGTTTTGTAGACCATAATTTTCTATAAGCCCAGTAAGCCCAGTATCTTAGAAGTATTTTGCAGCATGTTAGCTCTCTGATGAATGTGGCGTTACGCTGTAATAGCCTGTTATAAACGTTACCCATTACAACAATAAACATAGCAAAAAAATTATTGAAAATAATAAAAAAAACTAGTCACTTTCCTATGTTTAAAATTATAGTAGATTCTAGTAGAACAATCCAGTAGCTAAAAGTTATGATATTTAAATTATCACTTTAGCTAACATGGTGTAATATACAAGATATTTGTCTTTACACTCCATCAAAATTGCTATTTCCATCCAAAATATTTTCTTTATGTAAATTATTCCTTCCATATTGGACAATATATTTATTACTGTATTAATGGCAATTTATTCATCTTTTCTGATATGCAAAAAATATAACATCTTACAAATGTTCGATATTACAGTTATCACTTGCAGTATAATTCAAGTGCTTGAATTTCACTGTTGGAGTTGAAAACAACAGCAAAGTGTAATATTGAATATGTCAGCCTATGAAAACAGCAAGGAACAGCGGCACAGTATTTTGAAAGCCTCTCACTCAGCCATAAAGATCGGTAATATACGTTTCCTATGACTATATTCGTTAAAATCATATAATTTTTAGATAAAATCATTTTGTTTTCTTTGGTAGCAGTTTCTTCATAAAAGAATCTTTTAATATTAGAAACAAATACCTTCTGGTTTATTCCTTATCATTAAAGCTATTACTATTAGTGATGTAAATAGCATTAATGTATAAGATAGTTCATTATAATACCTCTAATCAGTATTATTTTTTTTCCATTTTCACATAGAAAACAATAACAAATAATAAATGTATAAGTCTGGCAGTTCTTATGATACTTTGTGTACATGGGCCTATCAACACTTTCATCCGTGATTAGTTTTAGGGATTCATGAGGAGTGTTTTATACGTGATTAAACACAGTATACTTTATATACTTCAAATTGCAATGTTTAGAACGTGACATATTCTGAACATGAAAACCTGGTTCTGCTATTTACTTGGTTATTATACCAAAGATCAAAGTATTTCATAATGGCATTTCTCAGCATCTTTCTTCTAGAATTTTTACAGTTGAGTTTGAAAGATGGTAACATACATGAAATTTTGTTATATAAAGCTGCAAAATGCAAAAAAGAGAAGGAAAAAACAGAAAGGCAGAAAGGCGAAAAAAATAGAGAAGGTAAAGACACTTCTTTTAAAAGCCAGCATTGATTTTGCATATAGGCTTCGAATAAAATGATATACAATAAGTTTGATAACGTTACAACTTGAGCGGAACTTGAGCAGTTTCGTCCTGTTTTGTATAAAACTATAAAATATTCAGTAATCAACAATACGAAATGTGGTACAAGTTGTTTATTGACAGGATTTGGAACAAATTACGTGCACTCTGAAAAACTATAAAGCAGGATAGTAAACCTGAAGTTTGAAGACTTCAGAAACCTGAAGTTTGAAGACTTCAGCCAAAAACAGTTATGCATTAAAACTAACGTGAGTATTTGCTGGCAGCGTATACTTACTTTTGTAAAAGTATTGTATATTTTACATTACCAAGGGAAACAACATTGCTTAGAAAAGCAGAATAGTAAATCTGTAGTTTGAAGACTTCAGCCAAAAACAGTTATGCATTGAAACTAAAATGAATACTTGCTGGTAGTGTATACTTAGTGGAGTAAAACAATCGTATATTTTACGTTACCAAGGGAAACAACATTGCTCAGTTACAGTAAAAACAAAACCTACGTTTGAAATGTTAAATGGTAGTGTTAATACGTTCCTTTATTAAGTTTATTAAACATGTAGTTCCTAATGATAACTCTATACGTGGGGCGAATCCATATCTGGCTCAGTTGCTGCTATCTCCTGGTGGCCCTGACACGTTGATACGAATTTGTGTGAAAAGATCACGAGTCTGTAGTCACTTTTTTGTGGCATGGCAGGTTTTGGCACTATTTTATGGGCGATTTACCATGTCTGGGGTCGCTTTCCGCTCTGGAGGACGGTTGTTCTTGTGTTCACGTCCTGTGCTAATTAAGTTATTACTTTGTTCATGACGCCGAGAGGCGCGCAGTTCCGTTGCATCTGGTTGCTTGCTAGTGGCGGGTTGCGACGCTGGATAAGGATATTAAGTGTGCTATTTCAGGGAACCGTACAGTCGTGCTCATTTCATATTATCTTAATTCTGTTATTTATTAATTTGTTTAAATATTTGTTTAAGTTATACAATAGCCATGTATTGACAAGCATATATAGCACTTGTGGTGTGGGATCACTGCTGGTTCTCTATAAATGTACCAAAGAAGTATTTTAGCAACATGCGTTTTAAGTATGTCTCGATGAAAATAACATTGTAAAGCTACAGGAGCTGGTACACACCGTGTTGATTATTCATTTGCAATAGAAGGCTATGGTCAGTGTTCCATGTGAGTCATCCTTTCGTATCAAAATTATTACTTTAAACCTAAGTTCTATTCGATTTTCCCAGTATATGTATATAGATAGTATCCTCTATTTATTTCCAAAGAATATGCTTCAGTCAGTGCGGAAATCATGCATCCTGTCCGATATTTGGAAGATATGTTGTACGAATTTGAATTCTTAATCTTTTGTTATACACTTTTGTATAACCTTCCCCATCCCACCCTTCTTCTGCCCCTCTGGTCAGTTCTGTACCCTCGGTCTGTGCTCTTGGGTAAGTATCTTCTTATCACTGAATATGAATTTCTTAAAGGTAAAATAGGTAATTTCCTTAATGGATAATAGTCTGAAAGATATTACTACTGTTTTAAATATTAATATTTTATATGTAATACTACAGTTAATTCTTCTGTCTGGTGATGTTAGTGAAAATCCTGGTCCAGACCTTGATCAGAGCAATCAAACCTATAACTTATCAATACTTCACTTAAATATCCGCAGTATTAGAAATAAATTAGAATTTGTTAAGAATAATTTGTCAGACTTTGATGTTCTTTGCTTTACAGAATCTCACTTAAGTGATAATATTTTAAATTCTGATATTTGTTTAGAAGGATTTCAACCAATACCTTTTAGAAAAGATGTTTCGGCCCACTCTTCGGGCCTCTTAATATATGTTTCAGAAGGTTTACTTGCAGTTAGACTTTCCGAATTGGAAGCTAATTTGGAGGAATCAATATGGATCGAAATTAAACATAAAGGTGAGTCATATTTACTTTGTGATATATATAGACCTCCAAATACACCAATGAATTTCTGGCATCGTTTTAATATTGCTATCGAACGAGCATCAGAAATGTCCAAACACATCATTATTATCGGAGATTTAAATGAAGATCAACTAAATCCTCGCATTCATAACTTGAAAGATATAATAATGTTAAATAATCTTGTTAATGTTATTAATGTACCCACTCGAGTAACAAATACTTCCCAAACTCTGTTAGATCCAATAATTCTTTCCGAAACTACTAAAGTATTAGATTCTGGCATTCTTAGTGTACCAGCTGATATAAGTGACCATTCTGCAACATACGTGTTTTTACCAATTAGTTATAATCATTCCGCAGCTTTTAAACGGGTTGTTTGGCAATATAAAAAAGGGGATTTTTGTAAGTTTAATAGATTAATATCAGACACTGACTGGGAATTTCTTAAAAATGATAGTTTAGACAATGCTTGTGATAATTTCACATCAAAGTTTATTAATCTTGCCAAAGAATGTATACCCTGTAAAGAAGTTACCATAAGACCAAATGACAAACCTTGGTACGACTCTGAGATCAGAACTTTTTCAAGAAAACGTGATAGGTTACGAAATAAGGCCGCAAAATCAGGTAGTAATCAAGATTGGCAAAATTATAAAAAACTTAGAAATAAGGTAAATAATCTTAAAACTCACGCAAAAGAACAGTTTTATAGTAACATTGAGTCAACTATTATTGAAGCAAAGAATACCAATCCGAGGCAATACTGGAAACTTGTCAAATACTTTATAAAATCAAATAAAGGTGCTGAAGTTATACCCCCTCTAAAAACTGTTTCTGAGTCTGGGGAAGAAGCTTACTCATTTACAGATCTTGAAAAAGCTAATACATTAAACGAGTATTTCGAATCTATCTCCAATGTTAATGAAGGTAATACTGAGCTCCCAAATTTGGTTCCAAAAACAACTAATTCTTTAGAAAGTATACACATAGAAGAGTCGGAAATCAAAGACATCATTAGAGTTCTTGATGTAAATAAAGCATGTGGCCATGATCTGGTTAGTCATAAAATGCTTAAGATGACCTGTAACACCGTTGTTCAACCGTTACATATTTTAATGAATAGATCTCTTACTGAATGTACATTTCCAACCGTATGGAAAAAAGCTATTGTAATGCCTCTTTTTAAGAAGGGTTCATCCGATACCCCTTCAAATTATAGACCGATTTCGTTGATTAGTACGGTTGGAAAATTAATGGAACGAGTTGTTTACAAGCACTTATATAACTTCTTTCATAGTAATAAACTTATCTACAAGTTGCAGTCCGGGTTTTTACCAGGTCATTCAACAGTATTCCAACTTATTGATATCTATAATCAAATTTGCCAAAGTTTTGATTCCAAACAGTATACATGCATGGTGTTTTGTGACATATCAAAAGCCTTTGATAGAGTATGGCATAAAGGCCTTCTTTTTAAATTAGAACAAAATGGCATCAAAGGGGATGTTTTAAAATGGATCTCACACTATCTTTCCGGAAGAAGTCAAAAAGTGTTTGTAGGTTCATCAATGTCTGAGTCTAAGACACTATCTGCAGGGGTTCCACAAGGTTCTGTACTCGGACATTTGTTATTTTTAATCTATGTTAATGATATTGTAGAACATTTAGTTAGTATAAGTCGTCTTTTTGCCGACGATACATCATTATCGTTTACATCACCTAATATACAGGACATTGAGGGTATCTTGAATCACGACTTGACAATTATCACGGCTTGGGCAAAACAGTGGTTGGTAGATTTTAACCCAAACAAGACGGAAGCTATCTTATTCTGTATAAATAATGCAAATAATCCAAACCTGTACTTTGATCAAGTTCCTGTTAATTTTGTAGATGAACATAAACATTTAGGACTCACTTTTAGTCGTGATGGAAAGTGGCATGCCCATATCAACAATATATTAACGTCTGCTTCAAAAATGTTAGGAGTTATGCGAAGTTTGAAGTTTAAGCTTAATCGTAAAACGCTGAATCAACTTTACTTTTCGTATTTGAGACCCTTGGTTGAGTATGCTTCTGTCGTATGGGATGGGTGCACAATGTATGAAAAGGAACAACTCGAACGATTTCAGTACGAAGCTGCTCGAATAGTCACCGGGTTAACCCGTTCTGTTTCATTAGATAATTTAATGACCGAAATAGGATGGCTTCCTTTGTCCGATCGTCGCCAGTTTCAGAAGTTGATAACTATGTATAAAATTGTTAATGGTACTGCACCGGAATATTTATGTAATATGTTGCCTCCTCTTGTTACCGAGAGAACTGTATATAACCTTCGAAACGCTGAAGATATAACTATTATGAACAGAAGAACTGAAATATTTGCTAAATCTTTTATTCCTTCAGGTTCACTTTTGTGGAATAACTTACCCCTTTCTATTCGATCTGAAACGTCAATTAACTCATTCAAATTAAAATTGAAACAGCATATTTATATTTCTCCGCAAATTCCGAAATACTTTATCCAAGGCAAGAGAACTGAATCTGTATTCGAATGTGTCGAATAAGGAACAGATGCAGTAATCTTAACAACGATCTGTATCAAAACCACCTTAAAGACTCACCAATATGCGACTGTGGGAATAGTATTGAAGATGCTGAACATTATTTTTTTAGATGTGAAAGGTATAGCAATGAACGACTAATCCTATTTCGAGCAACCAGAAAATTTCATCCTCTAGGAGTTCATTTCATATTATATGGCTCCGATGCACTTTCTGTAAAGGACAATTTTATCTTCTTCGGTCATGTGCACCAGTTCATCAAAGAGACAAAACGTTTTATTAATTAATGTGCTCTCAAATTTAGATTTGTCACTATCAGCTTAGTGATCTGGCTATCCTTCATAAACATTTTATATATTTAATGATCAGGCTGTAATCTTATATTCATTTATTTCTTTCAGGTGAATGAAGTTATACCAAACCTGAGTCTGTCCAACAATAGAAGAACCAGTTCGAGGGTACAGAAAGACCGGTTCCATTTCCATTCCCCAACCCATTCTCCCCCCCCCCCCCCCCTCCCCTCCTTACCTGCCTGATATATCATAATGGCTGCTGTTGATGTCAGACTGGATGCTGCTAACTGCATTAGTTGTTGCTACTTTCTTTGTACATGTTTTCTATCTTTCCTATTGTATGTTTGAGCTCTATAGAATTTACACCTTACTTATAGTATGTCTAATTTTTCATGACATTGCCTGTAACTTTGTATTATACAAATGTATGGGGAGGACCGTAATTAATGTTGTAAGAACTTGTGGTCCAACCCAGTTGCTGTATAGATTATTTGGCAATAAAATATGTTTAAACTAAACTAATGATAATTTGTCAACCAGGATTTTGGGAGTATAGTATCAACATTTAATACGGAAAAAGAGAACGGACAGCTTACTCTTGATGTCATAGCAATGTATAACTGCTAAGTTTAAGATAATCTATATTTCTATGCTTTTGTTTCTTGCATTTTTAAGTCTGGCTATATTAAATCATCGCTTAACGAATCGATTCACCGAAGAACATATAGATACGTTTAGTTGGACATTTTTTTTCCAGGGACAGTGTTACATTTTAAACATATTTTATTGCTCAAATAGTAGCAATGGGGTCGGGCTACAAGTTCTCATAACATTAGTTACAGCCCTCCCCCTGGACAGTGTTACAGTGAGCTCTTCCCACATAATGAAATGACAAATGAAAATAACAGAATATATTAATGTTATTCATTGCTGTTCAGATATTAATAAACAAATCTTAATGTTTCTCCTTCAGAATTTACTTATCTACACTGAAGTTATACTTTGCAGCATAATAGTAAAAAAAAAACAAGAAGAGAAAGACGGAACAAGTAATATATACAACTATTCATTAAGAGTTTATAAAGTCTTTATTTTCAATACCCTTGACCAGTAATACAATATTTCTGAACAGCAATAATCACACAATAGAAGATGTGCATACCTATACATGCAAAGGAAGGGCTAACCTAAATAATTTACTGCATGTCATCTCCATGACTTTGTATAACCATTGTTTAGCAATCAATATTGTTGTATACTTCTTATTCATGATATCATATGGTAATCAAATTATTCTTGTCCATTATTTTGAATACTGTTAGATAATACAGCATTTTGGCAATATCCAAACAACAATTTAAGAAGCTAACATACTGAAAATCGTCTGACTGAAATTTGTCTTTCGTAACAGCTTTAGTCATTGATAGTTACAACTAGATATTTGTAGTCAACAGAATGACAAAAAGAACTCAAACAGGATATTGGCAGAATGCTGTTTGCGTTGTAAACAATGTCCATTTCTATAATCCTTAAATTTTCATATTGTTAATATGTTGCAATGTATTTGATGGGGCTGTATAAACAGGTCACGTAGATAACAATTAAACATGCAAGTTATGATCACAGGAGCCACACGTTTTCTAACCTATGCAAAGCGGTTACTGTGCAAAGAGGTTGTTGGCTGAAGAAGCGACTGACAGCATAGCAATAATGGTGTTAATGCCGGTCAACCGAGTTGATACTGCTTTTGATTGCTTCACCTGACAGTCACAATCACACATTTGTATGTTGGGCAGTTGAATGGCTCAATCAATCAGCACAGGTAGCAAAATTGATTTTATCCCTATTATTTCTCTAAACCTAAATAGTGAAAGTTACATCATATATCAACTTATACTTATTTCATTTTTAATGCCTAAAATTAAAAATAAAATCATTTTTATGAAGTCACTTTCACGTGAGACTGAGGTCGAACTGCTTCAGCTGTAACGGTCTATGTGCGTCTTGCTGAACCCTTGTGTATTTCAAAGAGCTAAATTTACCATCTGAATACCAGTGGTAAGCTTATGCTACAACAATGAATGTTTTATGCCGCCCGGGAACTAATATTGTGGTAACAGGTTACATAACAGACATATACAAACATGTAACGTAATGTTACTGTTAGACTGCCTTTCAAATATACACTATCCGAAATTTTTTATAAGTTTGAAAACACATAACAATGATGTTTCTTCATATTAACATGTACAGCAGTGTCAACTTAAGACATACCATAATTCAGATAACTCTGAAAGACTACAGCAGCTGTTGTTAGGTTTCTTAGATTTTCTCGTCATTTTGTAGGTTATATTCTTTTAAAAAAAGATATATTCTGTCCTCATTTTATATTTTCACTGCTAAGTACTACCTAACTTATCTCAGCTGGGCATGATTAGAATAAGAGTGATTGAGCATGTATACATTTCAGTCCGCCAATTCAGCGATTTAGTCTCAATTTGTTTTTTATCATCTTTTTTCTTATTTTTGTTATGGTTATATACGTTACATATTTATTGTGACAGCTGACTAGTGTTGTCAGACTTTAGTTTTTTATGTATTACAATATTAAAATAGACATATTTGCTATCTTAAATTTCTGTACACTTCAATTCTTACAATTTTCTCCTTATAATACATGTATATAGAAACAAAAGGAAAAAACGTAAAATACAATGTTAGCTACGTTATACGGATTTTTCAACTTAACTTTGACATGTCAGTTACTATGAAACAGCGATTTATGTACCAGCATACAAAACCCAACATTATTTAGGGCGAATACTTACACGTGTGTTACAATGCGTATTTTCTATTATAACGTGAAAATATTAATTTGGTCAGACGTAGTTGACGTCGAAGTTAAACATTAATGCCCCAACGTACAGAGGGCTAACATGTGTCATTTTGTTTCTGATATAATGTAGTTTTAGAAAATTATAGGGTACGAAACTCCCCTGGGGTGTGTGGGTTGAGAGGAGAGGGTGAGAGGGGGTCTATGGCCAGCTCAAGGTCTACTAGCTGATGAAAGTGTTCAAAGATACATGTACCATGTACACAAAAGATCATTAGGGCTGCAACTATTTATTTGTTATTATTTTCTAAGAGACAGTATAGAACCTTGATAAGTGGTATTGTAATGAATTATCTTATAATATACGTTAATGTTATTTACATCACTACTAGTAATAGCTAATGACCAAAAACAAACTAGAATGTATTTTTCTTATACTCGAAGATTCTATTATGAAGAAACTCCTAACAAAAGAAACACAAACTGTTCTATCTTCAAATCATATTATTTTAAAGAAAAAAATCACAGGTAACATTTATAAGCGATAGATACGGCCAAGGGGCTATCAGAAATAGTGACAGATATGCGTTCAACATATTGTCCCACCCATACTTGCTGTTTCGATAGGCTGACAGAGGCAATTTTACTTTATACTGTTGTTTTAAATTCCCATATTGTAAATCAAGCATTTGAATAATATAGCAATAAATAATTAAGATATGGAATATTTTGTAAGTGGGTACTGTGTTCAACAGCCTATTTCTCCCAAAGTATAAACGATATGACAATAATATTTGCTGATCTGAAAAGTTGAATAAATTGCCTTTAAGACAGTAACAAAGGTGAGGTCTAAAACGGAAAGGAAAACTTACAAAACGAAAATACCTTGAATGAAAACAGCAATTACTGTAGTGTTGTTTATTCATTTATTTATTCATTCATTTGCAAAGACAAATATCACGCATGTAACGTCACGTAAGCTAAAATGATCTTTAAAAAATCTTAAAGTGTAGCTACTGTATTCTTCTGTTAGAACATATTTTTTTTATTATAATTTTTAACGTGCGAATGTGACTTCCGTTCTTTTGTAACTTTCAATATTTTCATATTATGTTTCCCGTTTTGATGGGTAACGTTTTGAACAAGCTGTTACAGCATAGTGCTGCCATTGCCAGAGGGCTACCATGCAAAATACTTGTAAGACATTGGGCATTATGTAAATCATGATCTTAAAACTTCTTACGGAGAGGAGGTGGGGAGGAGGTAACCATAGATGGCTTGTGGCCCAGCATGTGATAATTGACTTATGAAATATTTTCTAAGAGCGTAGTGTTTTCAACATCCTATTACTCCCAAAGTATAAAAGATAAGATAATAATATTGACTGAGTCGAAAAGATAAATAAAGTGCTTTTTAGACAGAAACAAACCTGTAGTCTAATACGGAAAGAAAAACTTACAAGAATAAATTATTTTGGATGGAAACAGCAATTTA
Source organism: Ctena decussata (assembly GCA_963989385.1). Classification (NCBI taxonomy): domain Eukaryota; kingdom Metazoa; phylum Mollusca; class Bivalvia; order Lucinida; family Lucinidae; genus Ctena; species Ctena decussata. The sequence goes on from OZ022509.1 coordinate 13,187,134, forward strand.
AATGAAGTGTAAAAATAAATGTAACGTATTTAACGCCATGTAAGCTAAAATGATCTTTCAAAGAGCATAATTTGTAGCTACTGGATTCTTTTTATAGACCATATTATGATTTTAAACATGTGAATGTGACTTCCATACTTTTGTAATTTTCAATAGTTTAATATCTTATTTATGTTTTTGATTGGTAACGTTTGTCACATGCTGTTATTGCGTAACCCGACAATCGCTGGCGAGATTACTTGTTGCAAAATACTTGTAAGATACTAGGCGTTAAGAAAACTGTACTCTTCAGAACTCTCGATAGGGGAAGAGGGTAGGGAGTCAACCATATCTGGCTTGTTGCCTATTTTTGGCACAAAATTTTCACCTGTTCGGGCCTCTAAAATGACCCTTAACACCTTCCCATCTGGGCCCACAATCAATAAACTGTAGTAAAGCAAATAACTGACTAATAAATTGTTTTTATCTACTAACATATTGCAGTATTCAAGTGGTGTGGATGAACAAAGGCTTATTTAAATGTGATTCTTCCACTTTTGGTTTTTAAAAGGGTATCATAATTGTTGCCATGGTAACGATAAGAAGATGGTAACTTCCCACACATGTTTTTCCATAATGTTATACATGAAGTACCATTCTTGACAGTGAATATGTAAAAATATGTCAGAGTGCCCGCGGGTCTTTGGAATATTGGGTTAAAAATGATGAAAAACGATGAATTTTAATATCTTCATACCCCACCCACCTTTGAAGCACATGTGTGATTCTACAGTCAACTGAATTCGTTTTAGTAGGCCGCTATAGAATTTATCCAGAGTAATATTTGAAAGAACAATTTACAATTAACGATAAATATATAAAGTTTAGAAGATGTAATTGTGCAAAAATAGTCAATTTTCACTGATATTTGGAGAGTTTCAGGCCAAAAACTATAAATCCCGTTACCATGGAAACGGACCGTAAAAATAGGTAGTTGTATTTCAATATTTACTTTATGAAAGAAAACGAACATGCTCAGAAAGTTTCGTTAAAATCTGTGACTAGGCGTGAGCCACCATTCTCGATGGTTAGAGAGAATTGGTATTAATAGGTTTGATTTTCAACACATTAATCTAATAAAGGTAGCAGATCCGAATTTGCTAGCTTGTCAAAGCAGCTAAACAAATTGATTGACACTTCCGGCTACTGATTACATCTCTCTACCGTTATATTGTCATGTGTACTCAATACAAGAGTCACAGGTCTTTGAGATGTTACAGTTATGTCTGTCACTGACCCGTTAAATCGTCTAGAGAAAGTAAACGTTGTAGACGCTCAGATTTCGTCTATTTATGAAATTTGCCATATCAAGTAGCAATTTTTTTATTTATTTATTTATTCTATGTCATTATTATTATTTTTTTTTTTTTAATATCAATTATTCCTCGATTTCCTTTCGTTTACTGGGCGGTGCAGTTAGAGGCTTGCCATTCAATGTCAAAATCGAGCAGTCCACATGAAAAATCGGTAAAGTAGCATGCTCGTGAGTTGTTACGCATAATTGGCAGATTAAAAATGCCCGGTAAACGCTATCGGTCATCGCAAATGATAATGAGTGTCCCTACAGGCACACTACGTCGAAACGATGTCGGAGGAACGTCGATGCAAAGTTATGACGCTTTATTGACGTGTATACAAGGTTGTTCCGATGTCATAACGTTGCATCGACGTCGTCACAACGTTGTTTAGACGCTGTCTGTATGCTGGGTTGAAAGAACAAAAAAAAAGAATATTGTTGTGCGATCTCCGATCATTCCGTGCCTTTTGTAAGGGTGAGCTTTGTTCTGCGCGAGTGAGCATAAAATTATTACCGCATTATACCTTTTTAGAAAATATACTCGTCGAAGGTAAGGCCAGTGATAAGCACCACCCAGTCAACGAAAGGAAATCGAGGAATATTTGAATAGACTAGATCAGTTTTACAGGAGTACAAAATAAACAATATCTGCATTCAAGAACCAAAATGGGTAGATAGAAACATATTACATACGTCAAGATGAGTTCACATGTTATACATTAAATAAACAATTGAGTTAAAATTTACACATAAGCTAGAATGATAATATGTATATATATATATGGGTGGTTTAAAAAATGAGTCATAAGTGGGATATTAGGGGTCTGTTCACTCTCCCTGATATTTTATAAATTAAAAAGATACAAAACTGCTGAACTATCACACACAGGATAGCCAGATAATATCTGCACAAAGAGATCTAAATTTTTTATCATTTTGGTCTAATAGTTCAAGAGTTATGACCCAAAACGTGTGACAAAAACACATATTTTATTTGTCCTGAGTGTAACAAAACTTCCGATGCATATTATTCCTAGGTCTTTATGGTAAACATTTTCTGACTTCTATTTGTTGCAGAAATTTGACAACATTAGTCTGTTGTGTTACACTTGGGACATTTTTTGCACCAAACCTTATTCAAATGCATACCATGCATGTAACAATATGTTGATCTGAAGGCCCAATAATGTAACTTAATTAAATGATAAAATATATATTTAACAAGACCTGTTCCCGTACAGGATAGCTCGCCTGCAGTGCCTTGCCCATCACATAAAAATAATTTGACGTAAAACTTTAAAGTGTGACGCCAACGCCGACGCTGTCGTCCAAGTGAAAACAATAGCTCTCTGTACTTTCGTACAGGCGAGCTAAAAACAGTCATTTTGATCATACAAAGTGGTAAAGATACATATTTAGTAAAAATGTCACACTTTTTGCGTTACACTCGGGACAAAATTTTTAGCCATCATTTTCTAAGTATTGAAGCTACAAAAGTAAAACTTTGCGCACCACTTTTAAGATCATTGCAAAGCATACCTGACAATAAATAAAGTATACAATAAGCTTTCTTCAGTCAGATACATTGTATGTCAAGGAAACGAAAAAGACTCATTTTTTAAAAAAAAAATCACCCATATATATATATAAATACAACAGGAATATACAAGAATCAAGGTATGTCACAATCTATTGACTTCGGACTTGGGCCGGACTTAGGCAAGGTTAAGATTTATGTTAAGCTATACATTTTAGGGTTCCTGTTTTTGTAGAAACTTGAAATTATGTATGATGATCCATATGTCACAGTCCACTGACTTCTGACCTAGGCAAATTTAGCAAGGTTAAGATATTTGTAAGAGGTAGATTTTATGGTTCCTAGTATTGTAGCAACTTGAAATTTTGTATGAGGGTTTATATCGTTAAGTACAACAGGCATATACAAGAATCAAATCAAGAAGATCCATATGTCATAGTCCACTGACTTCAGACTTTGGCTAATTTTGCAAGGTTAGGAATTTTTTAAAAGGTAGATTTTAGGGGTCCTATTATTGTAGCAACTTGAAATTTTGTATGAGGAATTATATCTATAAGGAAACAGAAATACATGTATACAAGAAACACTTCTGAAACAGGTCATGATGATCTGTATATCATGGTTTACTGACTTCCTACTTTGGCCATATAGTGACTCTTAAACTATATAAAAGTCTACAGTCTGTGTCACATTTCAAACTTCGGACAACCATTGGCCTATTGTGTTTTACATTATACAAGTCTGCCTCTATAAACCAAGTTACCCTACAAGTGCTACTACCTTAATCAAGGTGCCACCTTACTTAAGGCAATAGATGGGGGCATCTGTGTACTGGGGACAAATTTCTAGTTTATCCAGTATTACAGCCTGTCAAGATTATTTCTCATATTCAGCTGGGTCACTCATCAGGTAGATTTTAAACAGGAGGCCCAGAGTTCCAGCAGGTAGTCTTTAGGACCATAGAAAGAAAAGAAGTAATCCTATAATCAACGAAAGGGTTTAAAATTTGTCAAGTGCTAACCCCATGGCCCTTTTACTTATGCACCAGCTTCATATGCTAGTACATCAAATTGTTCCAAGTGTTTTTTTTTCTAAACAACTGATATACATGTAACCTTATATCTTCATGATGAAGAAAATAATTGAGCCGCGACGCGACAAAACCAACAATGTGGTTGTGCGCCCAGCGCAGACTCAGAACAGCCTGGGCATCCGCCGAGTCTGATCAGAGTCTTCGCTGTCCGCATGGATGTAGTGTAGGCCCTAAGCTACCCTTTGAGCGCTTAACGAAGAGTCTGATCAAATTTGGCGGATGCCAAGGCTGATCTGAGTCTGCGCTGGGCGCACAACCACATTGTTGGTTTTGTCGCGTCGCGGCTCACAAAGATGCTGAACCTTTTTCCTGTCTATATTTACCTTTTCAGCCACCATTACATAGAGTTTCCCCTGTCCAACATTCATCTCAACATTGGGGGTGGTCGGGTGGTGCGATGGTGTTGTTTGTAACTTCCAGTACCGGGGCGTCCTACTGATTTGGAACATTGTAGAGCAAGGGCCTACAGTACTTGCAGTGGGTGCGGGTGGGGGTTGTTTGGACATTTTTTCTGTCGTCTGTCATTTCTCCTCTTTATCCATCTCTGGGAGACTGCCCGATATAGACTGAAATACTGTCTCAAAGGGCCGTTAAATGCTACATTCGAGGCATCTGAACACACCGTTTAGAGGTCTATCGTCACACTGAGAAGATTCATGCCACAAGGCCAGATACGGAAATACGGGTTAAACCCAAAACAATCAATCAATCAATCTGTCCAACATTCATCTTAACAATACCCAAGCACCAAACAAATCCCTGTGGGGAGCATGGGACTGAGAGAGTTTTGGATGAGTATAGCAATATCTCCAGACTATCAATGTTGGTATAATTACACTGTTCAAGAATAGACAGCAGATTGGCTTTTCTTTCTGGTTCTGTTTCATTTTCTTTGATGGTTACAAAGCCTTCAAGAACAAGATCTTTGGAAAAACATACTGGGAGGTTACAACTAGATATGAAAACAAACTTGAGCACTTTTTCTTTTGGCAGTTTTGCAATTTTTCTTCACGACAGAGCGAGTCTCTTTACGCTTTGGAAAAGTGGTATTACTGCCTAGAAAATTGGTGCTACTGCGTCGAAAGTTGAAATCACTGCCTCCTGTAGACGAAGTTGATGCAACAGCTAATATAGATGATTCATCTGATTTTCCTTGCATCCCAAATACTGAAGATACCTGCCTTACAAGTCTGTGGTTATTTAGAATGCTCTGTGCTCTGTCTGAAATTGAAGAGTTAAAACATAATTCTTAAAGTACAATAACTATAATTCAGTTGAAAATTCAGAACCCTCAGACCATAGATCCCTGTCTGGACCTACATGTCACAATGAAAATAATAACTAGATAAAAAATAAAATAAAATCATCATCAATATTCTAAAAGTTATAAGGGAATTAAAATTGTGGAATAGGCCAGGGTTTTACAGATACGGAGCAGAGACACAAAACTGCAGCTCAAACTTCCAAAGTGAAATAACTTGGACAGTATGAATGCAAGAGTTGTCATTCATGTATGAGACAAATCGTCATGACCTGGACAGCATATCTGTGAAGTATCATGAAAATATTTCAAAGGGTATTCAAGTTTTGGATCAGGCAGGAAATCACACCTAAAACCATCAAGGGGAAATAACTCAAAAAGTAAGAAAGCAAGAAATGTCATTCTTGTTGGCGACACATCGTCATGACCTGTCCTACATGTATGTGAAGTGTCATAAAAATATTTCAAAGGGAATTTAGTTATAGAGCAGACACGAAATCACACCTAAAACCATCACATTGTCATGACCTGTTCTACAATGGGAATTCAAATTATATAGACTCGCTTTAAAGCAAAAAATCTCAATAATTTTGAGGAATACTATAAACTATGGTACCTATAGTTGTCTCACACCAAAATGTTTCAACATCAAAGATATTTTGTCTTGGCAGCATGGTGAAAATGGTCACTGTAAAACTGCAAATGCTATGCTTTGACATGTACGTTACCATAGTCTGCACAAAAACCTTATATTAATTGGATCTTTCTCACAAAATACTATTTTAAAGTCCCATTGAGTATATCAGCGATATTTTAGAGGTGATATAGTAAATCTATTACATCTGAGCAACGACATGAGAAAACCAACAAAGTGGTTGTGCGCCCAGTGCAGACTCAGATCAGTATGGGCTTCCGCCCAGTCCGTTCAGACACTTCGCTTAACGCTTAAAAGGTAGCTAAGGGTGTAAGCTACCTGCATGCAGACAGCGAAGACTGATCAGATGCCCAGGCTGATCCGAGTCTGCGCTGGGCGCCTAACCACTATGGAAATGGTCTATACAAGCTATGAGCTTTTCATGAATCCTTTTCATGAAAATTGTACTTTGAATGTACCATAAATATTATGTAGAGAATTGAATAAAATATTGTTTAAACCAACCACTTTGTTGGTTTTCTCGTGTTGCGGCTCAATTATTGTCATTTGTAGCGGCGGTAGAATCAAAGGGCCTATAGATTATGCCATTGGTTCGATTGTTTATATTTACATTGCATGGTGCAAAGAATATGAATCCTTTGAACTTGTGTATTACACAATTCCATATAGACTAGGACATTTTCTTTTAATTATGTCTGCATTGACAATTATTTTTCAAATACTTGAGCCGCGACGTGACAAAACCAACAATGTGGTTGTGCGCCCAGCGCAGACTCAGATCAGCCTGGGCATCCGCCCAGTCTTACCTAAATAAATTATCTTGGATGTTTCATCTTCTCCGTACCGTTAAACTTTCGCGTGGCAAGTAGGTCAATCACGGAATTCAGGGATTTTTTTTTTTTTTTTTTTTGGTTAAGTGCACTCGGCATACACACCTATGTAACTCCAGATCGGGTGACGGCATTGCCCGGGTGAATTCCCATGTCGCCTCTGACCGTGGTTCTTCAACCGGGCAATGTGGGTCTTCAAGCAAGGAAAGTGTAAGAGTTGATTTCTTGGCAAAGTATAGGCATTTGAAGTATTTCTACTGGCTAAAAATTTCAATATCTTTGTAACTCGGGCAAATATCCTGAACGTGATCAATATTTTACTGTTATTCTGTTCTATTCTACCTTTTGGGTCATAGTAGGGTCACCAGGACTAAAAGGATATAGCACTTTCATAATATATACCTAATTATATATTATTATTTATTTACATCTTACTTATGTATATTTCTCTTCTATGTTTTCAGGTTGATGTCATGATGTACAGAATGTGAAATTTTGAAATTATGTAAATACGTTATTTAAAAAAAAAAAAAAAAAAAAAAAGGAGAGGAAAAAAAACAAAACAAAAAAAAAACAACAAAAAAAAACAACAACAGAAAAACAGAAAAAAAAAAGAAAAAAAAAACAGAAAAAAAAAGGAATGGGTGTAGGGGAGGAGGAGCCCATTGAAAAAAAAAAAAAAAAAAAAAAAAAAAAAAAAAAAAAAATCCGCCCAGTCTGATCAGAGTCTTCGCTGTCCGCATGGAGGTAGCTTAGACCCTTAGCTACCCTTTGGGCACTTAACGAAGAGTCTGGTCAATTTGTGCTGCTGCCCAGGCTGATCTGAGTCTGCACTGTCCGCACAACCACATTGTTGGTTTTGTCGTGTCGCGGCTCACTTACTCTGTGATTGGTCTTAAAATGAAAGGTAGTCAGAAGTAAAAACCACCAGCATAGAACTGATAATAGCAAGTACGTTTCCATTGACTATTTACATATATGTGGTCCAATAATATGCTTGTGTTCAATCGTTATTTGTTTCACACGATAACACTTGAGTAATCAAAGTTTGCAAGACATATACGAATAAAGTGCATATAAAACTCGTTTTTAAACGTAAGAATATTTCCAAAAGATCCTAGATAGGTAGGTTCAATGTCTCTATGCGTTCAATACACAAGTCGCGAAACATCAAACTACTCCTGTTTGTAACAAGATCTAACATTTTCGTCCTTTCATGGATAGGTAAAGAACATTTTATACTTTTTTTAATGCGATCCCGTTAAAGTTACTTATATTTCACATGCCTATCATTATTTTGTCACAAAATTGTATACTCTAACATGACTCTTTTGCTGAGATATTAGTATAAATACAGAAAAGGTAGTGTACAATTGACCTTTCTAAGTGTTAAAAAGAATAAGGCATATCATTATCGTTTCTGATACATACATTGTACATATAATGCTCCTGATAGTGTATGAAATTACATGCACTGAATTAATAATGTGATACACACTCTTCAAATTTCCTGTCAGAGTAGAACTGATTTTGTTTAAGTGTGTCACTTTTGTCTTTGGCCAAAACATTTTTCAATGTTTTCCTTGTCCAGGCTGCCGATGCGATTCATTCGTTCAGATTTTCCCGTTGCAATTGGAGGAGATACGATGCATACAATATCTCCAGTGTCAACCCACAGTTTATCGGCGTGCCAAGGCCATTGGTATAGATGTCTATGTTCCTCCATAAATGAAATCAGCAGTTTGGTTCTTAGTTCTAGCCTCTATAAAATTATTGTTTTACACAACAATTGCTCCAGCAGTTTGATTGCTATGGTAACTTATAGTTTCCAGTGACTTATAATGGAAACCAGAGGACCAATGGGCTAATACACCGTCATGATTGTACAAACTATGATGGGCCCGAGTCCTCAATGCTACATACCATGCCACGAGGTCATTGTGCATTTTGTTCTGGAGAAGAAGATTTTTGAAGAAGTTTACCATATATGGGCATGGTGTCCATCTTGGTCATGTGACCAATACCAGCTCAACAAAATTTGGTTCTTTTAAACCAGTGAAGCTCCGTATGAAATATAGCTTCAAACAGCCCAGTGGCCTCAGAGAAGATGTTTGAAAATATTTACAGGTAACAGAATCACAGTGACCTTGAACAAAGGTCAAAGAATGACCTTGACATTTAACAACATAATATCTTCATAGGCTCACTTAGTTAGCCATAAATACCAAATATCATATCTTAGACTTGAATGGTTTTTGAGAAATCCACTGTTTAAGCATTTTCCAATGCATCAAAATTGACCTTGCCATTAATTAGGTTACACACAATGCACAGTCCTGATTTGTATAAATTATGATGGACCCAAGTTCCAAATGCTACATACCAAGTTTCAATGTCATAGGCCTTTTGGTTCTGGAGAAAAAGATTTTTGAACGGGTTTTACCATATATGGACATGGTGGCCATCTTAGTTATATGACCCAGATCCCGGGAACCAACTTTTGTTTCCCCATCCAACTAAGAAATTTGGCTTCAATCGGCGAAATGGTTTCAGAGGAGAAGATGTTTGAAAATCTTGACAACAGATGGACGGACAGAATGACCTTGACCTTTAGTGACATGATATCTTCTGGTCACTCAGTTAACCATATATTCGAAATATTGTACCTTAGTCTTGAATAGTTTCTGAAAAAAAACACTGTTCAAGCATTTTCCCACATAAAAGCCTAACAAACCAAAGTTGAAAGGGGGTGGTTGCGTGGTGCGAAGGTGCTGCGTGTAACTGTCAGTGCCGGGGCGTCCTATTTATTTGAATAGTAGTAGGGCAAGGGCTTACTGTGCATTAGACCCTAAGCTACCCTTTAAGTACTTAGCGAAGAGTCTGATCAGACTGGGCGGATGCTCAGGCTGATCTGAGTCTGTGCTGGGCGCACAACCACTTTGCTAATTTTCTCATGTCGCGGCTCATTTGTTCGTTTAGCTGACCATGTATACCAAGTATTGTACCTTAGACTTAAATTGTTTCTGAGAAATCAACAGTTTTAGCGTTTTCCCATATAAAAGCCTAACGTACTCAAGTTGACGATGTCATAAATTAGGTCAAGGTCATCACAAGGCCATCATTTGTATCAACTATGATGGGCCCGCATGCCCGATGCTACATACCAAGTTTCAAGGTCATAGGCCTTTTGGTTCTGGAGAAGAAGATTTTTGAAGGGTTTTTAGCTCACCTGAGCCGAAGGCTCAGAGGTGAGCTTATAGGATGGGAGTCGAGCCGTCGTCCGTCCGTGCGTCCGTCCGTGCGTCCGTGCGTGCGTCAACACTTTCAAACATAAATATCTCAGAGACCAGTGGGCCGATCGCAATCAAATTTTATCTGAAGCATCATTTGGGAGGGGGAAAGGCTGCATTAGGTTTTGGTGCCGATCAGCTCAGAACTCTGGTTTCCATGGCAACAGATAGCCCCCATAGGGTAATAATGGGGAAAACGGCGTCATCACGTTTTCTCGACTGTTTTTGATTAGATCCTTATCATACTTGCAGGTAATGATGACATACACAAGAGCTTGGATGAGTTCGAAATTTGGTCGGATTCGAGCACAGACTACGGAGTTAGTGCCCTTGAGCGTTTGAAAAAAATCCCATAGGGTTATAATGGGGAAAATGGCGTCATCACGTTTTCTCAACTGTTTTTGCTTAGATCCTTATCATACTTGCAGGTAATGATGACATACATAAGAGCTTGGATGAGTTCGAAATTTGGCCGGATTCGAGCACAGACTAGGGAGTTAGCTGCCCTTGAGCGTTTGAAAAAAATCCCATAGTGTTATAATGGAGAAAACAACGTCATCACATATTTTTAGAAAAACTTTGTCATCGCTCTATTGCCTACATTTCTCAACGGATTTTAAAATAACTTCACACAAATGTAGGGCGTGACAATATCTCGAGCAAGTTCGACTTTCAGGATGCTGCGCCCAAGGTCAAGGTCACTGTGGCTAATTTTAGAAAAACTTTGTCAGCGCTCTAGCACCTACATTTCTGAATGGATTTTAAAATAATTTCACACAAATGTAGGGCATGACAATATCTCGAGCAAGTTCGACTTTCAGGGTGCTGCGCCCAAGGTCAAGGTCACTGTGGCTATTTTTAGAAAAACTTTGTCATCGCTCTAAGGCCTACATTTCTCAACGGATTTTGAAATAACTTCACACAAATGTAGGGCATGACAATATCTCGAGCAAGTTTGACTTTCAGGGTGCTGGGCCCAAGGTCAAGGTCACTGTGGCTATTTTTAGAAAAACTTTGTCATCGCTCTAGCGCCTACATTTCTCAACGGATTTTGAAATAACTTCACACAAATGTAGGGCATGACAATATCTCGAGCAAGTTCGACTTTCAGGGTGCTGCACCCAGGGTCAAGGTCACTGTGGCTAATTTTAGAAAAACTTTGTCATGGCTCTAGCACCTACATTTCTCCATGGATTTTGAAATAGCTTCACACAAATGTTGGGCATGACAATATCTCGATCAAGTTCGACTTTCAGGGTGCTGCGCCCAAGGTCAAGGTCACTGTGGCTTTTTTTAGAAAAACTTTGTCATCGCTCTAGCACCTACATTTCTCAACGGATTTTGAAATAACTTCACACAAATGTAGGGCATGACAATATCTTGAGCAAGTTTGACTTTCAGGGTGCTGTGCCCAAGGTCAAGGTCACTGTGGCTATTTTTAGAAAAACTTAGTCATTGCTCTAGCACCTACGTTTCTCAACGGATTTTGAAATAAATTCACACAAATGTAGGGCATGACAATATCTCGAGCAAGTTTGACTTTCAGGGTGCTGCAATCAAGGTTTTTGATTAGATCCTTATCATACTTGCAGGTAATGATGACATACATGAGAGCTTGGATGAGTTCGAAATTTGGTCGGATTCGAGCACAGACTACGGAGTTAGCTGCCCTTGAGCGTTTGAAAAAAGTCCCATAGTGTTATAATGGAGAAAACAACGTCATCACATTTTCATTTTTCATCGGATCCTCTTCATACTTGCAGGTAATGAGGATATGCATAAAAGCTTGGATTAGTTAGCACTTCGGCTAGATCCCACCACTGACTATGGAGTACCTGCCCTGAGCATCCAAAAAATCAATGTCGCCACTTTTTCTTGGTGTCTACTTATCCGATCCTTTTCAAACTTGCAGGTAATGAGGAAATGCATAATATCTTAAACAAGTTCATATTTTCGCCAGATCAGGCCAACCGCTACGAAGTTAGCTGCCCTTGACAGCTCTGTCTATTGTGCTCTTGATCGGATACTTTTTAAACTTGCATATATTAAATGAGGGCATACATAATGTTTTGGATGAGTTTAATTTTCAGCCTGATTGGACCACTGACTGTGGAGTTAGCTGCCCTTGAGCATCTTAAATATCCCTATAGGTTTACAATGTCTCTCAGGTGAGCAATTGTTGCCCTTTGGGCTACTTGTTTTACCATATATGGGCATGGTGGCCATCTAAGTCATGTGACTCAGACCCCGGGTACAAACTTTCGTTCCACCATCCCACTAAGAATCCATAAATTTGGCTTTAATCGGCCCAGTGGTTTCAGAGGAGAAGATGTTTCAAAATCTTGAAGACGGATGGATGGGCCGAATGACCTTGACCTTTAGTGACATAATATGTTCATTTAGTTGACCATGTATACCAAGTATTGTACCTTAGACTTAAATAGTTTCGGAGAAATTCACTGTTTAAGCGTTTTCCCATATAAAAGCCGAACATACCAAAGTTGACCATGTCATAAATTAGGTCAAGGTCATCGTAAGGTCATCATTTGTACAAACTATGATGGGCCTGCATGCTTGATGCTACATACCCAGTTTCAAGGTCATAGGCCTTTTTGTTCTGAAGAAGAGTTCTGAAGGGTTTTTACCATATATGGGTATGGCCGCCATCTTTGTCATGTGACCCAGATACCCCAAACAAACTTTCGTTCCCCCAACCCATGGCGGCTCCATATAAATTTGGCTTTGATCGGCCCAGTCCCTTGGGAGAAGAAGACCTTTGAAAATGGTGGACAGACGGACGAGTTACTACGGAGCATTGCCATACTAAAAGCTCACCTTTGAGCCTTCGGCTCAGGTGAGCTAAATATGGAAATTGGCAACTTTTGCTACCTCACTGCAGTTATTTGGATTTTTTCTGCAGAAATGGTTCAATTTTTTTTATATGAATTTTGTCCAAATCACTGAATTTGATTGGTTGCCATGGCAACATACAGGAAAAAAGTTTTAAAAAAATATATACCGGTAAAAAAAATCTTCTACTCAAAAACCATATGAGGGATGAAGTCGATTCTTTGCATATATGTTCATGACACCAGCCACTACATAATTATTTTGATTATTATTGTTGCCTGTGTGGTTTCATTGCTATGGCATTTCAAAGTTTCCATAGACTTGTATAATGGGAAAAGTGGAAATTGGCATTTATTTGTGAAACTGTAATATTTAGACAGCCATTTTACAGACATGTTCCTGGAGTAGTTCTCTACTATCCATGTGAATTTTGTCAATACCACTGACGTTGATTGGTTGCCTTTGCAACCAAAAGACTAAATTTTCTCAAAAAATATTTAAAGAAAATATTTTTCTTAGAAGCCATGTGGGAAATGAAGATGAATCTCTGCATACATATTAATAAAATTATAGTCTCTACATAAATTTTATTTTATTATTTTTGTTGCCCATGTGCTTGGTTGCTATGGCAGTTTAAAGATTCTATAGAATTATAGTAGGAAAAGTAGAAATTGGCATTCATTTCTGTTATTGCATATATTTTGAAAAGTTTAACAGATATGTTCCTTGAGTCCTCTACCAACCATATAAATTTTGTCAAATCATTGCCTTTGATTGGTTGCCATGACAACCGAAAGACTTATCTTTTTTCTAGTTGCAACATGAAACTTGCTGATTATCTGAAAAAAAGCTTCATTATTAGGGTGTGGTTGGGTGGTGCGATGGTGCTGGGTATAACTTCCAGTGCCGGGGCGTCATACTGATTCGGATAATAGTAGGGCAAGGCCCTACTGTGCTTGCAGTAGGTGCGGGGATGGGGGGGGGGGTTGTGTGAACATTTTTACTCTCGTCTATCATTTCTCTTTTCTTTCTCCCTCTCTTTGGGATACGGCCCGATATAGATTGAAAAACTGTCTCAAAGGGCTTTAAACCCCAAACAATCAGCCAACCAACATCTTCATTATTATCATTATCGGGATAGGCATAAACAAGGGTGACAACCTACGTCGTAGCGCTGACGTCATGATTGTTTTATCAGCGGCCTTAATAAGGTAAATGTTTTGCATAATGAAGGATTGGCAAACACTGAAACTACCAAATATCTAGTTGATCTGGTATCTATACCCACACAGAAAAAACAGGGGGTTTATTTACTACAACTCTGTACTTATTCTGTATAGTATTTTATTAGTATCTTGCAGGTACAGAAATTCACATGCAAATTAGTTAATAATGTATCAATCAGGTACTAATTCTGTACTACCATATATGGTGCCAGGCAAGGAAATGATGTACTAATTCTGTATTGAAGAACAATTCTGTATTAACAATTTACTCAATAAGATACTAATTCTGTACTCATGAATAAATGAGATACTAATTCTGTATTGGCCATACTGTACTAATTCTGTATTCATGAATAAATGAGATACTAATTCTGTACTAATGAAATAGCATATTTTTACCATCAATACTGTACTAATCATGTACTCATGAATAAATGAGATACTAATCAAGTACTCTTTCTAGATGACAGGGACACCATACAAACTAGAAATGTGTGTTTGTAAAACACTATGCCCCAAACCAAATGCATGTCCCTAACAAGGTAAAATGTAAAAAAAATGGAAATTCAAATTTTAATTAACTTCTTATTCAGAAGTTAATCAGTTGAGCTTGTCCTCAACCCTATCAGGCATACAAAGGAGCATAACTTCAAAAAATGTAGGTTGGCTATTTTTCATGAGGAAACTATAAGGCTAGCTTCTATCGTTCAGCTCACAGCGTGTTTTAAAAGTGTGACCCACAGACGCACAAGCCCAAACCAATATGCCCTCCAACTTTTTCAAACTTTGAATGAGCCAGGGTATAAAATGTCCTACAATTTCACATGTGCATGTAGCGAACGATCAATCAGCCTGGCCATCCGTGTGCACAATGGACAGCAAAGGATCCTAGCTTTCCTGACGTGGCCAGTGAAGGCTGATCAGACTGACGGCGTACACATAAGATTGAAAGAAATACTGAACTCCAGCTCAGATACTTTCAGGAGACCCAGTATGACTGAAGTAGAGAACAAGGATTGAGCATTGTCATGAGAAAACCTGCTTTTTGCCTTTCATATGCAAAAGCAAAGAAGCAGATCAGCAGCGCAGAAACTAAGCAGCTGATCCGCGCCTTTATTTTTGCAACATAGATAGTGCATTCCCTTTACTTCCTAAATCTGAAATTCCAAGCCTCTCAGAGACATCATTCGTTGTTGTAAAGCTCAGTTTGAGTACGACCTGGTTGGAAACCCCAAAAACAGGCTTTCTAACGACGCGGCTCAATTGATGCAAGAAACTACAGCTCATATATTCTTCCCCAACTGAAACAATGCCTCATTGTACTAAGCCTTTTATAGTCACCCTCCAATTGTCCTGATGAATGAAATACTGTGGAAAGGGGCGTAAAACACTGCCCATTCATCTGTCAGAACTGGGAAAATCTGATGAGCTATCTCTATCAAATTGCTCAACACTTGTTTCTTGATCATGTAACCACGATAAGTATCTAGTTCTTATACAAACAATTCCTTATACAAACAACAATTCCAATGATGTGCTTCTGATTGGGTTCTCTGTTTTTGTTGTTGTTTTGGTGTCAGTTTTTGTGCGTGTCAGTTTTTGTGCTGTTTTCACCTTCTATGTGTCTAGATGATATTTAGTTAGGTTAAGGTAGCTACGTGGCCACCTTTTGGGAGAGAGCTGCTCATTCGGTTAACCATGTTCTCTTTGTATTTTGACTTATTGTTAATTTAGTTGTTTCCCACTTTGGCTCCGAGGGTAGGACCTTGGTTCTGTCAGATGGCATCCGTTCTGGTCATTGCTTTATTACTCTCAATACTTATTACTAAATATTAACTTATCATATGTAGCCCGGTTATAGTGGGACCCTTATTGGTAATTCAGATTTAATGTATCCCTGCCATGTTCGGGCCTAGAATAAAAAATTGTTTGTTATTGCCCTACAACATTTCACTGAAAAATTGTACTGAAATCTCTTAAAAACATTTACTACTTTCCCTTGACCAAAGACAAAATATTTCTTCTGCGTGTTAATTTGCTAAAAAAAAACAAATAAATTTCATTAACAGTGACTACTGAAAATCAATTAGTGAATAGCATTACAAAAGCACTGACAATTTTAGTTTTTCAGCACAAACACGGAAAGCAATATCAAAAGTGGTTATACTTATTGACAAGAATGTAATGCAAGCAAAGTAAACCGCTGCTATTAAAATAAAATTAAAAAAAAATCAATTGACAGTTTTTTGTCTGGAGAAAGCAAATAATTTCCTAAAGCTATTTTGCTGAATGGGCATTGCAAAAGAAACATTTTTTCTTTTAAATTTAGGCCTTGTAAAGACTGTCAGTAGAAAAACTGTACAGTAAAACTTGCTTTTTGTAGCTATATATACACATGAGCCTCGTCTTAAGAAAAGATGTCATCATGGTTGGTAACCAGGTCCTACACAAACTAGGCTGAGTACAACCACAGAAGATGGCTAGAAGCTTGAAATTTCGGATCTAGAAGAAGGAATTGTACTATGTAGCGAAAACAAATGCGCTGATCAGCTGCAGCTGATCTGCGTCTTTGTTTTCGTATGTGCAATACACTAGTTTCTCATGACGTCGCTCATATCTAAAGTTTATCACTAGTTTTGAGTCTAGCACATGTTGCTCTGCAGGATACAAGTTTCGTATTCCAAACCCTGTTGAACGTTGCGATGTCCATGCTCATCTTCTTCGTTGCGTAAGCTGAAGGCAGAAACAACAGAAAATCTTTTATGTAATTAAATTTGACCTCCATTTATATAAATCAGTCACAGCACAGTGCAGCTATCAGATTTTAACAAGAAAATTAGCCCAGTGGAAGATTCTCTTACAAAAATTAAGCTTTGGTAGAAATTTATCATAAAATGAGGATGAAGATTCACCTTGTGGACAGGACAAGACATTTGCAATAAATTTCAGTTGTTCAGTTCTGAGTTGGTTTACTACATGACGACATTGATGTGACCTTCGTTCTAAAGTTCTATATAATACTGATTCTGTCCTTGCATGCCTGATTTGTGTACATACATTGCATATCATTTCTTTCTCCAAATATCTACATGCTGGCCTGTATATTTGTAAAATTTTCTGTTTAAGCCATATATGTTCTCATTTTTTCATACAAATTAAGTTCGTTACCTTTAATTGCAAGAAACCTTTCATCATTTTCGAAGGCTTTTGTCCCTGCATGTTTTTCAAGGTCCCATGGATCATAAAATCCATCCATCAGTTTCTTAATTGTTTCGGAGTCTAAATCAATCTCTCTCTTTTTCTTGTCCGGATTTTTCCTCCTCTGGTGTGCTGCCCTCTTTTTTCTCTTTTCTAAGTTTCTAGAAACTGACGATAATGTATCGTGTAACCACAATGAATTTATGGCTATCCTCGAACCTGGGGCCATAAGCTGGTACCCTTCTGGCACATTTGTAGGGTCTTCGATTTGTTTCTGAAGAAAAGAAAACCCGAAATGGTAAAACCACTGGTTATATACTAGCATGTACCTTAAAGGTCCTAAGTTACGGACAGTCAGGTATACAGTGCAAACAGAGTGGACCCAAATCATACTTCTGCAGAACATCAGCACACAGTTTAAAATTTTACAATCGGGCAACAATCAGAGGTGTCACCTATCAAAGCCAGGACTATACGCGAGTCAGTAAGCGAAACTCATACACAATAAGATTTGTTGACAAAGGTAAAGTAAAGTGTGGTTTGATTCTTTGGTTTGCCTTTCTTGAAGAATCGGAAACAGAGAATAAATTTGCCTATGTTAGAAAATTCAGACTTGTTAAAAAAGAACCAAGGAACTGGCTTTGTCAGTCCACCAGTGTCAGACAATTTTATGGATATAACCTTGCCTCATTTGAGACTTTTAAAGATGTCTGAAAATGAAAGCTTAATTATTCTTAACAACATACGGGAACTTTGCGTCTGTATTGAAACAGATGATTTTCTAATCGTTTGTCAGGAACCAAACCACCCCGAGAAAAACTTGTAACTGCTAGATACATTTCTGTGCCACTGAATTTGTAACAGGATAAAAAAGCCAATTTCACATGATTATGCTAAGTCAGTTTGAAGTCAATATATAAATTGCATAACTTCAAATGCTAACAGCCTCTTGGATGGTATTCTGTTTATATAGTGTTTTATTCAATCCCAAGTTTTGAGATAGATAGGTCAGGGCAAACAGTGAAGACCCAGATCAGAATGCTCCCTTAGGAGCAACAGTCTGATCAAGGTCTACACTGTTTGCTATTCAAACTGCATCTTTTTAAGGTTATTTCTCTACATGGTAAAAGTACTGTCTTAAATTAGAGAAGAATTTCACTGCTTAATTAATAGTTTTTTCAGGTGTAATTCAAATTGTTTACCCGGACGTTAAACAATAACCAAACCAAAAAATCAGGTGTCAGAGTATTAAGGAAAATTACTAATGGTGAATTGTATTATAAATTAGAATATTTAGCCACATTTGTATATATATATACCGGTATTCATTATCAATTTCTAGATATTTGTATGAATTGTGCTATCTTAAATCTCACTTTTAATGGCTTACATCCAATAGATATTGTTGAAGCTACTACTGAAGCACCAAATTGTTTAGCAGAAACATTAATGAACACAGGTATATAAAATGGTCTGTGACAATGATAATGCTGGTTCCATGCTTTGTAAAATAAGAACAATATATGCATCAAAGCTGTTTGGTGTTGGAATTTCTATAATATACAAGTATGAGTGGTGTGGAAAGAAAACCTCTCTTTTTGGTTTCCAACCAGGTCCGACACAAACCCAACTGTACAGCCACAGAATATGGCCAGAGGCTGGAAGTTTCAGATCTTGAAGGTATAGGGATTGTACTATGTATGCAGGGAAAACAAAGTCGCTGATCTGCTGCGTGAAAGGTTTTCTCATGATGCAGCTCATACCGTTTGTGTCGGTTCTGTACAAAGAATAACCATGTTATTACCTTTAGAAGCTTAGGATGTATCACATACTTACCACAAAGTACACACATACGTGTACCTTCAAGTTTGCATACCATAAGCTGCTTGTGTACTTAATTCTGTGATAATAGGTACATTTTGTGAACGTCTCAGTACTTAAAAAGTTTTCACTAAAGACCAGCGTTTTTTTTCAATTATCATAAAATCTCCAAAAATTCTTATGTCTTGGATGTGTATTAGAATAGCCTTGCAGAGGTGATTCTAATACATATCTACAAGATATGATTTTATGGAGAAATATTGAAAAATGACACCTTTTTATCATTGTGATACCCAACCCCAGATTTCCCCCATTTTTACTGTATGTAGGCTTATTTCCTTTACTATGATATTAAACTATTTAATATTAAGCCTATTATAAGCAATGGTCTAAAGTTTTATGCTGTACCGCCTTAAGGTGGAGGTCATGAACTTACAAGAAAAAATTTCTTTAGAACTTTAAAGAGTTAAAAGGTAAGTATCTTCTGATTCTTTTGATGGAACTTCTCGATTCTTAGCCTGATATTAGGGAATGGTTTTAAGTTTAACGCTGGCCCACCTCATGCTATTACTCTACTTATGTTCCAAACTTCGAAGAAGTTTGGGAAGCATACTGCTTCCACGTTGTCCATCCAATCGCATCTCTCCATGTGTTTGTGTATGTTTGTCTTGCCCATGAACAGTGCAAGCTAGGGTTTTGAAATTTCAAATATGGATTCCTAAAAAGTTTGCGACCATGTTTTTATTTTGGCCGTCATTTTTTTAGCTCACCTGGCCCGAAGGGCCATAGTGAGCTATTGTCATACCAATGCGTCCGGCATGCGTCGTGTGTCGTGCGTCGTCACGGAATGTGTCCGTCAACATCTAAAAACAAATATTCAAACATCTTCTTCTGTAAAACTACTGGTCCCATGGTTCTCAAATTTCACATGGAGCATGACCTGACTCCAGGGTCTCAGAATTGTAAAATTGGGTCAGGGTGAAAATCCAAGATGGCCGCCGTTACAAAAAATAGCAAAAACAACAAAATAAACTTCTTCTCCAGAACCACATGGTATATTTGTCTGAATTTTGGCATGGAACATCAATGAAACCTTGGTATTCAAAATTGTTAAAATGAAAAAAATCTGAAGCGGAGTTTTGTTACAGTGACCTACTTTCTGTTTACGAGCGTAATTTTGCTCAAATGCCAATGTCAAACAAGAGGCCCATGGGCCACAAAGCTCACCAGATCCCCTTCTGTAAATTTGCCATGGAAAATGGCTGAAATCCACGATTAAAATCCACGGAGTATTCGGACGGCATTTTTAAGGTATCCATGGCCGGTAACGGAAAATCAAGAAATAAAAAGTTCTATGGAAGTTGTTGATATGCCGTGGAATTTTTTGGCGAAATCAATGGATGTTAGCCGTAGAATCCAAGGCATTTATCCATGGGAAAGAGCCGTAGAAAGTTTCTACGGAAGTTCTCTATAGATAATTTCCATGGTGTGCAGTATCCGTGGAATCAACAGCATGTTGCCGTGGTTTCTACGACAGGCTTCCGTAAAATCTACGGCAGGTTTCCATGGATTTTATGGCAGGTTTCCATGGATTTAATGACAATTTTCCGTGGCATCTACGGCAGATTTCCATGGATTTAACGGCAGGTTAAATCGAGATGGCTGAATCATAAATTACTTTTCTTCCTAGAGAAGACAAGGGTGATAATATAATGTGAGGCTGAGCAGACCAGTTTGTGGCAGACCTGGTCGGAAACCCTGAAGAAAGTTTTTTTTTCTGATACGGCTAATTTGACAGCAGCCTAATATAGGTTAATCATGATGAGTTGATAGGGATCATCAATGACTTCCTTATCTTACCCAATTGGCTTTCTCAATACTGAACCATGGAAAATCATTGCAGTTGGTAACTTGGTAGCAAGTTCGTAGTTTGCACGTTGAAAGAAAAAGCAGTATATTGGTACGCCATTAGATTAAGCCTGCATAAGAATGTGTAGTTAAGATAACTTACCATCTCGACATGACCCCAGCTGTTTAGTGGATGTTTAGCAAGAAATCCAACAACAAAACCATTCCTGAAGATGGCTTCAAGGAATTATCTTGAATATTAGTCTGAGCACCTCATGAAAGATTAGCAATAAGGAGTATTCCATGCATATAGTCAAAGAAAATCTGTGTTTGGCTTGAGGCTTAACTTCCCTGTCAACGATTTTCCAGTCATGTTGGGATGGTTTCCTGGGTTCAACCAGTACTTAGCAATGGGGATGAAGTGTCTTGCTCAAGGACACAACACCGCGCCCCTCATAAGATTTGATCCCATAACTTTGAGATCAAGAGACTGACACTCTACCAACTGAGCTAATTAAACCTTGACGGTGACAGACAATGACGAGAGTCTTGAAATTATGGATTTAGAAGGCAGAAGTACTGTACTATATCTCTGTAGCTAAAACAAAGGTGCTGATCAGCTGTTCCTGTACTGCTGATCTGCACCTTTGTTTTTGCATATGCAAAAAGGCCAGCTGAAAAAGGCAGGTTTTCCGACCAGGTCAGACTGTAAAGACACCAGAGGTATCACTTTGGTTTAAAAAAGAAGAGGATTTGTAATTACTATCTGATCAGAAAACTTCACAATAATTTCAGATCTCAACATGAGCCTATTACCCACAAAACTTGTCTTCCAAATTTCCGACACAAACAAGGCTATAGCCAGAGAAGATCGTCAGAGGTTTTAAATTTAAGATGTCTTTAAATTTTATCTGTCTTTTTATAAAGATTTTATAAAGATGTCTTTTTATAACACAATGCTCTAGATGGCTTTAAAAAGTCCCTGATCGTCGTGCGTATGGAATCTCTTGGCACGCTGTAGTGCACTGCAACACAATCTGAAATCAGGACAGAATAATTTCTCTGTATAAAACAATGTAGTAGAATGAGTTACATGTAGCTCATGAAAATATACTGAAAGGATTTAAAAACTTCCACTCATTAATTTTGAATATCTCAAAAATGAATGCAGCTACGTCCACCAAAATTTCACAGCATATATATTCTCTTATACCTGATTATATCAATATACCGAATCTGAAATCGTTCTACCGAATCGGTCAGGAACAAGCACGTGCTCCTCGTGTTCTTAGTACCGTTTACATAAGGATGAATAGCTTCATGTATACAGTTTTCTTATGAACCATTTCTCTTACAATATCAAATTGAATTTTAAAAGTTTGAACTCGGTCAGTGGCTTTATTTAGCCTACCGCGCCTAAATATCGCACACAGGTGCAGATTTTTGGGCCAGGTAAATGCTGAAATTTCAGAAAGTGACGTCGCAGTACAATGTTATGCGTTAATTACGGCAATTTACAATCTCAGACGACGTGCACTCTTTACAGGAAGCTCAAAAAACCAACAGAAAAGCACCTAACCGTTATTAAAAACCATAGGTCATGACGTTAACTAACGTCGACGCCGTCTCCGTAATAGGCTTTGCGCGACAACATGATTCGCAGTGATACTTGCAAATCAACGTGGATGACGTCACAATGTTAAGACAGTAAGAAATGGTCGAAAAGAGTGTTGCATAAGATAACGCCGGCATCGCCTTATGCATTTCAGTGACGTAACGCTCTTTTACGACGTCATTTAAGTAAATGATACAAATAAACTGCGTAATCTTTAAATTTGATAAGTTTCAAGCATTTTGTCGTTAAATATTCAGCACTGTCATGAGTGAACAGATCAGCAGCCAGCAATAAAAAGTGGAAGTTTTTAAATCCTTTCAGTATATGACACATTCTTTTGTAGATGATTTGTTCCCTTTTCTGCTGATTCAAAAAGAGGAAGTTTCAAAAGAATGGACACTACCTCCGCGAGGTTTGCCTACTTAAGTAACTGACCATCCCGAAGATGACCTCAGCCCAGTTTACTGTGACCCTAGGGCCTAAAGCAAAATAAAAAAAAATCTTGAAAATGAAGATAATAAAATGTACTTTAATATTCCAGGTTATCTACTGATCCATGGAGCTTAGCAAATTCTGCTGCTCCCTTTCTATAGGTGATTTTGATGTGATTCCTACTTTATGTTGTTTGGAGTAGGTGTTTCACAGGAATTTCATATTCTATTGTTTGTATGTTTTTTTATATATGTAAGCTGTAGGGATCAATTACTTCAGTTGGGCAAGAGAAAGAGCTATTTGTTTTTGCTATTGTTTACTTGCAATTATCATGTGGTTTCTGTTCGGAGGATTTTCTTCCTCTTGGTGCTTGGGATGGGCTGCGTTATTTTATTCAAGCACTCCTTTGGCTTTCATATAATTATTCAGATGAAAAAGCAGGTATCTGGCCAAGCTGGATGGCTCTTCTTTCAAAATTGAGATGTGTGACTACTTTGGTTACTTTAAAACTTGTGCAGTGCCCGGCATAGCCTTTATTTGCCAGGACCCCATATGGCAGGCACATATATGTTACTGAACAGATTCTATTTAAAACTTTAGACAGCAATAATTATCTTTAAACTAACTACTAAACCTTCTAGAAAAGACCATTTTCTTTGGTCAGCTAGCGCTGGCCTCTGACCCCCATTTTTATTTTTCATCCCCGATAGGCTGTGGCCTTCATATTCGTCTTGACGAAATAGCAGCTTGAATGCTGCCACGAGTCCCTTCTTGTATTTAGCGTAAGTGGTCAGTATTTCTAATACTTGGCTCTGTAAAGTAAACAGTAAAATTTTACGTAAACAAAATCTGGTACCAGCTCATATGAGCCGTGTTGTAAAAGAATAAGTCTTAAGGGTTTCCAACAAGGTTCAATTCAAACCAGGCTGTTCAAGTTACAGCTTGAAATTTCAGATTTAGGAATTCGAACTATCATATTCTTTGTAGAGAAAACAAAGATGTATCAACTGCACCCAGTTACTTCCTAGCTTATCTGTTAGTTTGCGTTGAGGTGTAACATCCCAATCGACAATTTTACAGTCATGACAGGACCGAGCCACTGCTTCCTGGGTATTACCAGTACTTTCGGAGAGTAAAGTGTTTAGCTCAAGGACACAACACAGCAGAGATGGGTATCCAACCCCCAACCAGAGTCTGATGCTCTACCACTGAGCCACCCAACTCACTTATATATATATATGCCACTGCATGAGAAAACCTGCTTTTTGCATGCAGGAAAACAAATGCCTAACTTATCCTTTGTTTTCCTACATGCACAAAGTAGGTTTTCTCATGCATTGGCATATATCAATAAACTTCTGCTTTACTCATATGTAAACAGCCGATTTCATGTCATGACACTGAGTCAGTTATCTATCAGTGCCCCCCCCCCAAAAAAAAAAAAAAACAACAGAGGACCAATGGTCCTGTTAAAGCTCACCTGATCTCAGGGCCTACTATAAGTACTAAAATAAGTTTTGCCAAATTTGACATTGAAGTAAAATATTTCAAGGTCAACTCAAGGACATCATTTATATAAACGGGGTAAAGCTTGAGTTCATAATGCTCCATGCCAACTGTCATGATCATAGGACTATTAGATCTGTAGGAAAAGATTAAGGTTTTACCATATATGGGTCTGGTGGCCATCTTGGTGATGTGACTTGGACAAATTATTAGCTCACCTGAGCCGAAGGCTCATAGGTGAGCTTATAGGATACTCATGGTCCTGCGTCCGGCCGTCCGGCATCGTCCACAATGCTCAAAGATCTTCTTCTCCAAAACCGCTTGGCCAATCAAAGCCAATTTTTATGTGGAGTCTCCTTGGGTAGGGGGACCGAAAGTTTGTTCGCGGCATCTGGGTCACATGACCAAGATGGCCGCCACGCCCATATATGGTAAAAACCCTTCAAAAATCTTCTCCAGAACCGGCAGGCCGATTTCCACGAAACTTGGTATGTAGCATCGGGGACTCCAGCCCATCATTGTTTGTTCAAATGATGACCCTGGAGTGACCTTGACCTATTTTACGGCAAGGTCAAATTTGGTAACGTAGGCTTTTCTATAGGAAAAGTGAAAACAGTGGATTTTTCAGAAACTACTGCTGCCAGTGACCTGAAAGTTAGTAGGAGCAGACATCTAATTGCATATATGAAGATATATGTGAGTATTGAAGGTCAAGGTCATTTCTTGACCTTGGCCCAAGGTCATGTACATACAAAAATTCAAACTGGATTTTCTCAGAAACTACTGTGTTGATCTGAACCAAATCTGATGACATAATGCTGGTCACATGACCAAGATGGCCACCATGCCCATATATGGTAAAAACCCGTCAAGAATCTTCTCCGGAACAGGCAGGCCGATTTCCACGAAACATGGTATGTAGCATTGGGGACTCCAGCCCATCATAGTTTGTTCAAATTGTGACCCTGGATTGACCTTGACCTATTTTACGGCAAGGTCAAATTTGGTAACTTAGGCTTTTCTATAGGAAAAGTGAAAACAGTGGATTTTTCAGAAACTATTGCAGCCAGTGACATGAAAGTTAGTAGGAGCAGACTTCTTATTGAATATATGAAGATATGTGAGTATTGAAGGTCAAGGTCATTTCTTGACCTTGGCCCAAGGTCGTGTACATACAAAAATTCAAA
Organism: Ctena decussata; assembly: GCA_963989385.1. Classification (NCBI taxonomy): domain Eukaryota; kingdom Metazoa; phylum Mollusca; class Bivalvia; order Lucinida; family Lucinidae; genus Ctena; species Ctena decussata. The sequence goes on from OZ022509.1 coordinate 13,212,819, forward strand.
CTGGATTTTCTCAGAAACTACTGTGTTGATCTGAACCAAATTTTGTATGAAAGCTTTCAGGTACAAGGAAATGAAAATCTGATGACATGATGCTGGTCACATGACCAAGATGGCCACCACGCCTATATTTTTAGTTTGACTGCACAAAGTGCAGAGGAGCTGTTGTAGTCACCACAGTGGTACGCATTGCCGCTCCCATCACACTTTGTTAAAGTTTTCTAGAAGTATATCTTGACAACCACTTGTCAGAAAGCATTCAAACATGGACCATAGGTACCCTATAGAGTTGGCTTTCATTCCACGACATCAGATCCCAGGGTCCATGCTGGGGGGTGGGGCTAGAGGTCAAAATCTAGTACATCTCCAAAAAACTAGGATTTTTGAGTTAAAGTTTTCTTGGTAACCACTTATCAGAAAGCATTCATACTTGGACCATAGGTACCCAGTAGGGTTAGCTTCCATTCCATGACATCGGACCCCTGGGTCTATACTGGAAGATGGGGCTAGAGGTCAAAATCTAGTACATCTCCAAAAAGTAGTATTTCTATGTTAAAGGTTTTTAGAAGTCTTTATCTTTGCAACTACTTATCAGAAAGCATTCATACTTGGACACAGTAGGGTTAGCTTTCTTCCATGACATCAGACATCAGGGTACCACGCTGATTATGTATAAAATACGGGAGGTCTGTGTCTTGTTTGCAGCCCACAAGGCAATAACTGTCCGAACTAGCAAAATATTGTGGTGTTTACCCCTTATTTTCCTCATGTGCAATCCTATCTCAACAGGTGTTTCGTGGGAGGGAACAAAAATCACAACAACGAGGAAATGCCTTTCCATATCCTTTGGTGTGCAAGGAAACCGATATAAAACAGACAAAATAGCATTCTTATGTTTTAAAGAAACATTCATTTTGGTTCAAATTAACGACTTTCAAACGCAAGGGTTCCTGGTTTGTTTACTTTTTTTGGACCCTCTTTGCGAGACCAGAAGTGCAGCGTGCAGATGTCTTTGCTTACCCACCGTTTATGCATTCAACTGATTGTCAGCCATGAATAAATTACTTTGTAACAGTTTTCCCCATTCAAATGTATAGGTGACCTAATTTGACCTTGCTGTAAAATAGGTCAAGGTCAATTCAGGGTCATCATTTATATATACTTTGTAGAGCTTGAGTCACTTAAGCTGCATGCCAAGTTTCGAGATCATAGGCCTTCTGGTTCTGGAGAAGATTTTTAAAGGTTTTTACTATATACAGGAGTGGCGGCCATCTTGGTCATGTGACCTGGACCATTTATATAAATTTTCATTCCTCTTTCTTGAGGAGGCTCCACATGAAATTTGACATTGATTGGCCAAGTGGTTTCAGAGAAGATGTTTGAAAATCATATAGCCCTGGGGCGGGGGCAGACGACCCCCCTGAGGTCAAATTTTTTTTCAATAACAGTATTATTTAATCAATATACATGTATGTAGTCCTTTGCTGAAAGTTTTCCCCCATTAAATGACTTTGTAACAGTTTCCCCATTCAAACGTATAGGCAACCCATTTTGACCTTGCCATAAAATAGGTCAAGGTCAACCCAGGGTCATAATTTATATAAACTAGAGCTTGAGTCCCCGATGCTACATGCCAAGTTTCAAGACCATAGGACTTCTGGTTCTGGAGAAGAAGATTTTTAAAGGTTTTTACTATATGGGCATGGCGGCCATCTTGGTCATGTGACCTGGACCTTTTATATAAACTTTCATTCCCCCTTCCGAAGAAGGCTCCTTATAGAATTTGGCTTTGATTGGTCAAGCAGTTTCAGAGGAGAAGACGTTTGAAATTGTGAAAGGACGACGATGACAGACACCAGACTGTGGGTATCCTGTAAGCTCACCTATTGGCTCAGGTGAGCTAAAAATGCCGCTTTCACTTTGTGTGAAAAGAGGTCTTACTCTTAGTAAACTAGCTAAACTTTGCTTTAATATAGCGGTCAAAATTAGCCAATCAATACCTTTATTTATCAGGTCGCCTAAAAATACATTGTAGGTCGTTTTGTGGATATTTTTTACACCAGACATGTTTGGTTTTGCCCTGTGGCCGCTCATGGCTTTAGTCTTGGCACATTATAGTCTCTTCAGCAGTCTGTCCTGGAAAATTGTTATGGGACATCAGTACAGAATCTCGTCCGAAAGACTGAAGGTTGGTTGGTTGGTTGATTTGATGCTTAACGTCCACGGTAAACAACTAAGGTCATGTCGGGACGGTCAGTTAACCTAACCACACTATTCCTGGGCAGGCTTAGACCTCCTAAGCGGTTAACCAGTACTAAGTGCACATACATTCGCCAGTAACTGACAACTGCCCTTCTTGAATCAGCGGAAGGAGAAACGAAAGTATGTGGCCAGACCGGGATTCGAACCCAGGACCTCTGACTTACGAGTCAGGTGCCCTACCGATTGCGCTACCCGGCCCGGCGAAAGACTGAAGGAGTGGGTGATCAAACCTTGATGACCCAAGGAATGCAGGGCTAGCAGGCTAACAACTGCCTAACACCCACTCCTACTTTGAAGGGTACAATTTTTACCTTCGAAAATCCGTTGTAGACCTTGTCTTCTTCTTCTTCCTTGGACTGAAACTGAAATCAAAGTGACCTAGCATACAAGTACTGAGGTACAAAGCAACTTAAGCACATATTAGATTAGGTGATTCTTTGTTTGCTGTGCTCTCTTTGTTTGCTGTGCTCCTACCCATCAATATCAGAGTGAGTAGGTATATAGGTAAGTAATCTTTTTTTTTCTGTGATGAAGATATATTTTTTATTTAACTGTGTCAATACTACATGAACATACTTCAAAGGTTGTCTTTCAAGATTATAATATCATGATATTGTCAAACGACTGTCTGCTACAAAATAACAGATTGAGCCTTAGCTGTTGGTGGGATGTTAAACCCTAGCACAACAAGAGGTTTCCTTAGATTGATTTTATCTTCTTGTGACAGGATATCACATTCCAATAGCTAACTCAGATCAGAGGCTCTTGGTGCTTAGGCTTAGTATTTTTATTTTGGTTCTTCTTGGGCCTTCTATATTTATTGCTTTTTGTAACTGGTCTAAGCAGATTCAGCACAGTATGTCAAATCTGATCAGTCAAAACAACATTGGCTCATTCATGTCATCATTATTCTGATTCTTGAGCTGATGTTTGTTCTGTTTTGCAGCTCCTAAAATGAGTTAAAACCTGAACAGTTAGCTATAGCTTTAAGTAAGAGTTATCAATGCTATCAATGCACTTACTTGTGGGCTTTCAATGCTAAAGTTTTCCGTTTCACAACTGGAACTAGTCTCGGCCCTCTCGGGTGAAGCCATGGTCAAATTTGTTTTTGGGGTGCATCCTGGTGGCGATGTTTGCTGCACCTGCACCCCTTGAATGGTTTGAAGGCTTATATGCGCCTTCAGGGACCCAATCTCTTGTTTCATAATCTAAAACAACAAAATAAATATTATATGTGTCCTGGTAAACAATATGCAAAAGTAAATTTCACTGCACTTCTGTGCTTTTCCGTATTTCATTCTTAATTCAAGTCATATGGTGCTTTGTAACATGATTGAATTAACCAATTTAAATTTATACCAAACAATGGCAGGCACAAATAAAGTAGGGGGTGGTGGCCTAGGGTCTCCGGAGTGAGAGGTCTGGGGTTCGATCCTCACTCGGGTCGCTATGTTGTGTCCTTTAGCAAGAAATAATTTACTTCCCAAAAGTACTGGTAATACCCAGGAAGCTGTGGCTCTGTCCCAACATGACTGAAAAATTGTTTACCGTGACATTAAGCATCTAAACCAACAAATAATGCACTGTCCGTCAATTCTAAGTGAATCTAGAAGAGTTTAATGGATTCAAAAAGCAGGTAAATTAGCTCTCTCTTCCCTAACCGAGGTAATTGATCCACTACCGCTTACATATAAATAAACATCAAAAGAATACAAAATACGACATGAAACACCTATTCCAAAAACAGTAAGTAAGAATCACACCAAAACCACCGCCTTAAAACGGTCAGTACCTAGCAAGCTACCGGAGGGCTTAAGGACATCCTCCACTGCGTGCAAACCTTCGCCCTAGATTTATGTGTAATCCTTAGTACAAGAAACAATTAATGTTCGGTTCGCATAATGGTTCACTAACTCCGTCAGTGCATCATCATAGAAACACTTAAATTCGCTAAAACACTATGATGAAACAATAAAGAGGGCTCATGGCTAAAATACCAACACTGCAAGCCAGAGCTAAAGAAAACCATTAGTTAAACCACGGAGGGTCCAGCCAAAGACAATCATCAAGCTTCAACCAACTATTTAAAGCTTCACATCGAAGCCGTCATTGAGTCTGAGGCCTGAACCACCGCCGTGCACCTAAGAGTGCAGCATGGCCTTCAACCATGATTGGGTTAAAACTAGGCATGCAGTCTGCCGCATAATGTCTAAAGTATACCCTGCTCTCTTGAAACAGTTTACAATGCGTTTGAAAAGATCAGAGAAGTTTGGATTTCCAATGATTTTCTTAAATTTATATCCAAATCTCCATAGAATTCTGGATTACAAATACCTTGTTGCATAAGTTTTTTAAACACATGTATTTGTAATCCGCAAAAAAATAGCGCAGGCTATTAGCTATCCATCAAGTTATTAGACTGTGCTGATTCACAGGATGATTGATATGCACAAATGCCACATCGCTTGTTTTTTTAAGTACAAAGGCGATTTTTAACAAGTAGCCCAATGGGCAACGATCGCTCACCTGAGAGCCAGCAAGTATTTTGAATAGTTTTCAAGTAAGTAAAAGATTTTTTCAATTGGTCAAGGGCAGCTAACTCAGCAGTCCATGGTTGGATCTGGCCCAATTTCGAAATCATTCACGACTACATAGTTTTTCTTGTTACTTGCAAGAATGAAGAAGATCCAATCAAAAACTAGAACTGTCAGAGGACCCGCCTATAGCCCTGCAATAGCACTATCAGAGGAGGAAGATATACAGCGGCATAATTGTGTTTGAAAAACTGATGGTGCATAACAATCCCCACATAGATCTTGTCTGTGACTCAGTGATAATGAGAATAAAAATTTGGTTAAATTCTGTTTATTTATTCTCAAAATATTGAGAAAAAAACAAATTTTGACGTCAATCAAGGGTCGTAACTCACTTTACAATCCCAAAGTAGATCTTATCAATGATAATGTGTATACAAAATTTGGTTCATTCTTAAGATATGGAGCAAAAACCAAACTCTTATGTCAGTCAAGGGCCGTAACTCTGTTGCAAATTTGCGAAAAAACAAAGATTTACAATACCAATGTAGATCTTGTCAATGATAATGTGTATACAAAATTTGGTCTCAATCTGTCTATTCGTTCTGAAGATATTGAGCAAAACAAAATCCTGACCTAAATCCCGGGGCATAACTCTCTTGCAAATTTGCGAAAAACAATGATTTACTACGTAGATTTTGTCAATGATAATGTGTATACAACATTTGGTCTTAATCGGTCTATTCGTTTTCAAGATATTCAGCAAAAACTCAATTCTGATGTCTATCAAGGGCCGTAACTCTAGTGCAAAATTTGTCGAAATTCAAACTCATTCAAGCTTTCATGCATGTCCTCGTTACCTGCAAGAATGAAGAAGATCCAATCGAAAATGAATTCGCTAGAGTGGCCACAACATTTCTCCCATTATAAGTCTATAGGAATTTTTCAATTCGCTAAAGGGCAGCTAACTCCGCAGCCCTTGGTCCAATCTGGCCGAAATTCGAACTCTGTCCAGACTTGTTGGTTGTCTTTATTACCTTTAAGAATGAAGAAGATCCGATCAAAAATGAAGGCGCTAGAGTGGCCACAAGATAATATGTTGATTTTTTTGGCGCTCAAGGGCAGATAACTTCGAAGTCAATGGTGGGATCTGGCAGAAATTCAAACTCATTCAAGTTTTTATGCATGTGCTTGTTACCTGCAAGAATGAAGAAGATCCAATGACAAATGATTTCGCTAGAGTGGCCACAACATTTCTCCCATTATAAGTCTATGGGAATTTTTCGATTTGCTCAAGGACAGCTAACTCCGCAGCCCTTAGTCTGATCTGACCCAAATTCCAACTCTGTCCAGACTTTATGGTTGTCCTTGTTACCTGAAAGAATGATTATGAAGAAGATCCGATCAAAAATGGGGGCGCTAGAGTGGCCACAAGGATTTCTTCATTATAACCCTATGGGAGCTATCTATTGCCATGGAAACCAGAGTTCCAATCGTACCTGATCCAAAACCTAATGCAGCCTTTCCCCCACCCAAATGTTACTTCAGATAAAATCTGGTTGAATTCGGCCTGCAGGTTGCGGAGATATTCATGTTTGAAAGTGTTAACAGACAGACTAACAGACAGAAGATGGCTCGACTGGTATACTATTATAAGCTCACCTTGTGAGCCTCCGGCTAAGGTGAGCTAAAAATGAAAGGTTCTTCACACCTCATACAATATGAAATAAATGACAATAGTCAAGAATATAATATAAATTGCTGTGTGTGTGGGGGGGGGGGGGGGGGGGGGGGGCATTTCCTCCTCCTCTTTGGTGCTTTTGATAGGCTACATCATTTGATCATGGCGCTCCCATGGCCTTCCATATATCACATTAAAATTACTACAATAAATGAGGCCTAGATTAGGCTGTGTACAGTAACAGTGTTGTGACACCACAGCTGATCAGTGCCTTTGTTTTCGCTACAAAGGTACAGGTCTACCTCATTATAATGCTATCGCTGGGGTGCATAGAAACAGACTGTGTTATAAGTGAAACTGTGTTATAATGAGGTTATTTACATTAGAACAATAGGAAAATAACCATTTGGGAGTCAAGACATGACCGTGTTATATAATATTATAATAATGATTGAAATATGTGTTATAGTGAGGGGTGTTATAACTAGGTTGGCGCCAGCGAAAAATATTTAGTAGCCAAAATTTTCTAGCTTCAGGACCTGCGACTGTATGATGATATGAAATGTCGCTTAAGTGGGATTAACCATACTTTATTGCAAGCATCTTTATATATTTCTGTAGCCTGTCAAATCTTGAACTTTTATTTATCAGTCTGTAAATTTAGCAGTGGATACATATGTACAATGATTATAACCACTGAAGCTATACAAAAGTGATCAACCATATCAGAGTAAAATGCACATTATTTCTTGAGAGCATCAGCATGCATTTTGTCAGAGCCTGGTGTGCACATTTTAGACTGTTTAGCACCTTGTAGACTGAGCAGACTATTGCACAGGTCATGTATTATGGTATAAATTTCTTGTATACAAATAAACCCCACTTCAAAGAGCAGCTGTTTATGTGCCCAGTCAAAGAAATTGAGCCCTTCTCCATAAAGTGACCAGCCTTTTTGAAAAGCTTTTACTTGTTTCCTAATTTCTCCCTTTGTATTCTCCTTGTGTTTTGTCATCCTATTTGTGTATTGAGACAATCAGTTTTGATCATTACCTACTGATATTTAGTTGATAAGCAATTACCACTGAGGTGTGAAAAACGTCGTCACAGTTCTGTGCACATTGTCCATCGGGTACATCACCTGGTTGCCGATACGCTTCGCGCCTATGGCGATAGCCGGTAACCATCCTAGTGTGTTTACACTGGCAGACATTTGCATTACCTAACAATCACAATTGGGCCTTGTTGCATGGAATATTACCTTACGGCAATAATTAACATCGCAAGCAATGCGCTAATTAAGGTAATTTATCAGTCATTTTGCAGTTTAAGCAATGTGAGAAAGCAAAAGTGAGAAATTTTCACTTCTGACAAACTTTATCTCCCAGAATTTGCGATCGCCAAAATCACTGGTTCTGTATTTTTCAGTCGCCAGTGGCAAAATTCAATCGCCATTGGCGATTTTGGCGATCGGTAACGCCAACCTAGTATAATGAGGTAGACCTGTAGTACAATCTCTCTTTATTGAATCTGAATTTTAATCCTCTAGCCACATTCTATGGCAGTGCAGCCCGGTTTTTGTCTGACCTGGTCGAAACACTAAAGACAGCTTTTGTTGTGACATGGCTTAAATGTAGTTTTTATTATTAATTTTATGAACTTACTGTGATCTCATTCCATGCGCACTGTAGTGACCATTCATTGTTATAGTTTCTTGCAGAAAGGTCTTGATATTCTTTTGTTAATTTCTTGAGTTCTAGGTCCTTTTCTGGGGTCAGGCCTGTTTTGTTCAATAGGTCTAAACTCGAATACACTAGATTTGATTTCGACGGCGTTTTCAATCTTGTAAATGCACTGAAAAATTGAGGTATAAAAATTAGATTCAAAGACAAATGCACTTATGTTCTTATGCTGGTTGGCAGTTGTCAAGCAAATACACCTGAGCCTTCTTATAACACGATTCGTCATAACACTGTTTTGGATAACACAGATCTGAGTGCCTAATTGGGATTTACTGTCTGTTCTCACCCCTGTATTATTAGATAGTACATTCCCTCTAGACTACTTCCCAAAATCTCACTCCTCAAGCCATCTCCTGTGGCTGTACAGTCTGGTTTAGGTTGCACCTGGTTGGAAACCCCAAAGACAGGTTATCTCGGCTCAAATGACGTCTGCCATAGAGATTGGTACCTCTCAGATAAAAATTAGCAAAATTGAAACAACAAAAGGGTAAAATGAAACCAGAGGACCAATGGTCCTGTAAACGCTCACCTAATATATGGGCCTATTATAAGCACAAAACATACAAAACCTGGATAAAATGGCTGAGAAACATTGTGCTTAATTACTTATAATCCCCAATTAACTAATTCAGTTTACAATATTTACCTAATTCCAATAATGTACAAAGATTCCATCATCGTCACATTTTTCCATACAAAAACTTAAGTTGCAAAAACTTGACCTTGTCATTAAATAGGTCATGGTCAACCGGGGGGTGAACCCAGGGTCATAATTTGAACAAAATATAACGGGCTTAGGTCTCTGATGCTTCATACGAATTTCCATTAAATTCAGCCCAGCGGTTCCCGTAAAGAAGATTTTTAAAGTGTTTTAACCATATATGGGCATGGCAGCCATCTTGGTCATGTCACCAGCATTATAATGATGAATTTTCATTTCCTTGTCCATACAAGCTTACATTCAAAATTTGGCTGAAAATGGCCCAGTGGTTACTGATAAAACAAGTTCAAAATTCATGTAAATGACCTTGGGCCAAGGTCATTTCGCCAAGGTCAAGAAATGACCTCGACTTTCATAATGCTCACATATCTTCATTAACTCAATCAGTTTCAGGTCACAGGATGCATTATTAATTTCTGCAAAATCCACATTTTTCACTTTTTCCTACGAAAAGCCTAAGTTACAAAATTTGACCATGCCAGAAAATAGGTCAAGGTCACTTCATGGTCATCATTTGAACAAACTATGATTGGCAGGAGTCACAAATGCTACATACATGTACCAAGTTTCATGGCAATCAGCCTGCTAGTTTCAGTGAAGATTTTTGAAGGATTTTACCATCTATATAGGCATGGGCTGCATGGCATTCATCTTTGTCATGTGACCAGCATCATAGTAATAAATTTTCATTCCAATGTACCTAAAAGCTTACATACAAAATTAGGTTAAAAATGGCACGACGGTTTCTGAGAAAAACAAGTTTTAATTTTCATATGTAAATGGCCTTGGGCCTTTCTCGACCTTCAATACTCACATACCTTTATTATTAAAACTCAATAAGTTGTCTGCAGGCCACATGCTTCAATAGTTTCTGAAAAATCCATTGTTTTCAATTTTTCTGAGAGAAAAGCCTAGGTTACCAAATTTGACTTTGCCGTATTATAGGTCAAGATCACTCTAGGCCGTCCAGGGTCATCATTTGAACTGTGATAGCAGGAGTCGCAGATGCTTCACACAAAGTTTCGTGGGAATCTGCCCACTGGTTCCAGAGAAAAAGATGTTTGAAGGATTGGGCATGGGGGCCATCTTGGTCATGTGACCCAGATGCCGCAAACAATCATTCCTCCTACCCAAGGAGGCTCCACGTAAAATTTGGCTTTGATTGGCCCAGCGTTTTCAGAGATGTTTGAGCATTGTGGACGACAACGACGGACGGACGCCAGACCATGGGTATCCTATAACAGGGTTTTCCCAATCTCTCAAAAAAAGGGAGATTTTGCCAGTGTTTTTTTTTTCAAATGACCCCTCAATTATCTTTCATAAAAGACAAAGATGTCCCCTAAAATTTGCTATTTTTCTGTTAAATGTCATATGATTGTCCTCTTAAATCACCTGACTTATATAAGTGTCAATGGGGACTTGTGTACCCTAAAATAAAATTCCGAGGGAAAACCCTGCTATAAGCTCACCTATGAGCCTTTGGCTCAGGCGAGCTAAAAAGGCAATAAGCTATGCTTATTTGATACCCAGCACAGGAATGGTCAATTTGATTTGGCATCAAACTTCTATATGTAAGTGCCCAATAAATGAATATGTTTAGACAAAATCATAGCACAAGCTATAAACCCATTATCAAAACATGCATGAATATATGTTTAAATTCACATATAGCTGCTTTAGTTAAAAATCAATTTTTAAGCATCAAATTTCTTAGTAAAAGTGCCAAATGTGCCTGTGGTGTTACTATAAGTATTTGTCTTGTTGATATGGATGTGTTTGCAAAGTTTGATGAAATTCCATCAATGACTCTTCGAGATGTTACACGGGGACCCATCTGTTAATCGTGATTATTGATGCGTCTTGGAGAGTTAATGCACACTATTACGGAGTTTGTATGCGTCGGGGAGATTGTTACGTATGCATGATCCACTTCCACTGCCCTTGGACAGTAAGTATCACATGTTTTGCTTTCTTATCATAAAACAAAGTCGAGTTTGCAAAATCAGCATCCGCTTTGATCTGCGAAAATTTCCCATGTTGCCATTGACTGTCAATCGGAATGCTTGCAATCCCTCGACTTTTCAGCTAATGGTTTATAAGTGCGGTCAGTAGGTGCGAAAATGCCACGGAAACATATGACTTTTTGAAATTTCTTTTATTTTTCAATGTTTACATCGTAATCTAGGGAGTGTAACACAGCCCTGCATGACCTCTCATATATTATATATCCAGAAGTCATTGTAAATACAAATTGATTGTCCGAGTGTGCAAAATGGCTAAGATAACCATCACTTGTATGCGTCTAAGATGATGTAATGCATTCCGATTGACAGTCAATGGCAACATGGGAAATTTTTGCAGATCAAAGCAGACGCTGATTTTGCAAACTCGACTTTGTTTTATGATAAGAAAGCAAACATGTGATACTTACTGTCCGAGGGCAGAGAAAGTGGATCAAGCATACGTAACAATCTCCCCGACGCATACAAACTCCGTTATGGGTGATTTTCAAAAAAATGAAGTTTTTTTTTTAATTTAAGCTCAGCTCATAAGCTTTATACTTATTACTTTTGTTTGTGCCTAAAAAGTGTGTTATGTTGATGTAAATCTTGATGCAAAGTTTCATCAAAATTGATACATTAGGTCCGAAGTTATGATACAAAATATACCCAAATTTGTCCCAAGTGAAACGGTTTTTGCGTGACATTTGAAATGTGTCCTTATTTTCATATGCTTTCCAAAACTTGTATGTTCCATTATATCAAACACAAGTGCATGGATGTCAAATACCATTAAGTAAATCAGAGTTTACAATATAATTTGCATGTATTTTGTTCTGTTTACCTGTTCAAAGACAATAAACTATGATAATACCCCTAATAAAAAAAATACAGCGAAAATAACTTCTTTTGACTTTGCACAAATAATTTTTCTCTTATTATTAGCACTAGATGAATTGCATGTTGTTAATGACAAAGTGTAATATTGTTCGGTAAATTACCAGCTGTTTAATAGTTTGAACTCTTTGTAACATTTTAGAAAATAGCTCCTTTAATGTGTTACCCAGATTTGTCCCAAGTGCAACATTCTGTAGTTTTTGATCCACCATACAACCGTTTCCTGTATAATATGTTGTTTTGATTTATTTTGAGAAGAAGCAAGTCGGGACAAAACCATCTAAAGCAATCCTTATCATGCAGTGATGCTATGGTTTCCAACAGGCTGCCAAAACTGATGTCCCAAGTGCAACACAGTTTTCCATGTTTAATTAGTGCAATATGATTGCCTAACAATACACTTTACCTCCAATTTTATCATTTATCAGTATTGCTAAAGCATATATATACTATATAGACAATTAATGCCTTTCAAATATTGTGATAAGCCATTTTTCTGTAAATATTTGAAAATATGTGTGTTTTTTTTTTTTGCTAACTGGAAAGTTCAGAAGAGCTTTTTTTACAGAATACAAACTTTTTAAGGCCATTTTTCTTTCCTTTATTTATTACTTATTGAGAGCTGATGTGAAATCTTTCAAAATTTTTAAGTTAAACTGTTTACTTTCGACATAAGCAATCATTTTCAACCAACCTTCAGGCGTTGCACTTAGGACACAAAAATCTAAAAATGAATAGTATTACTGCAAGAACTATCTTTTTTTCCAGGAATTGAACTGATATAAAGTAAACATGGTTAGACTTGTAAAACTGACAATAAATGACAGCAAGAAACAATTATCTAGCATAACATTTTTTCTTTCTAACCCTAACATGTATATCTTATTATGGTGCTAAAATGTATTCAACTATCGTTTTGTTTTGAACTTACATTTGTCTGCTTAGATTCTAATGTTTAACGTAACTGACTGTTGTTATAAATTATCTCAGTATATAAAATTGGTGTAGAACTTTCAATAATAGAAGAGAAAACACCTGGCTGATTTTGTCCCAAGTGCAACGTTTCACTGTACATTTGTACATCTGATTAAACTTCATTAGAAACCTCTTTTCTTTAATTCAAAATGATTAAAACTGTATTGTCTTGATTTACTTTGTGAAACACTGTCTTATAATAAGTATAATGTCCTGTAGCATAAATATTTTATCCATACTGTAAAATGCATACTGTTTGTTGAAAGAAATCTATTATTTTTGTTATTTTTATGTTCAGAGCTCATAGTTTTGCATGCTGATAGTTATCTGAAATATAATGGCTTAGCAAATGCTAAAATAAGCAATATCCTGACTTATTAGATGAAACAAACTGTTTTTGTCCCAAGTGCAACATAGTTTTCGACCACTTTTATAGACCCACTACAACATGAAATAATGCTTTGACTGAAAAGAAATTTATAGGGTGTTTCAAGAATGCCTTGAATTTTGATAAGAAATAGGCGAGGTCTGCTGACAACCGGTTGTCACCAGACTTTTTGGACCAAAACCGTCTGCTGACAACCGGTTGTCACCAGACTTTTTGGACCAAAAACGTCTGCTGACAACCGGCTATATAATTTCTATTAAATGGTTTTAAATAGAGTTTAATTTAACTGAATTTGTTTTAATAAGTTATAAATATAAACATGATAAAGCTTCTCATAGTTAAAGGTAGGTTCCTGGCCAGCGATAACAATTATGATTACAAAATAATTTTGTCTTTTTCTGGGTAGTATTGAATTCTCTTATTTTTCTGAAACTGTTGCTACTGAGAAAATCGTCAGATGTTGTAGAAAATAGTCGTTTTCCCTTTGGTTTATTTTCTTTTGTTGAAATTCCAGTTCTAAAAATAAATATGTATATATGTCTACAAGTCCGCAGTTTCTGATGTCATTTGCCAACGGTTAATTTTCTCTTGCCGTGAGCTCTTCCAGAGGTCCTGGCATGGCAGATGGGTTAAAACTATCCCAAAATGCAATGCAGCATGACGTCAGCTATGTTATCTATTTTTGGCGCGAACTAAAAATAGCGCTAACTGGTGTGCGAAGCAGAGTTAGGAAATCCCTTGCAAAACGACTTTTCTACGATTTTTTGATTTACACTTTTTAGTGAAACTTATTCATTTCCTCTTTATAAGTGCTTTCCAACAACTTGGATAAAAAATCATCAAAATTATGATGCATTCCAAAGTACAGGAACCTACCTTTAAGGCAAATGACCATTTTTACATCCATGATTCTTGCACTCTTGTCATTGTGTTACATATATATGTGGACTGTTTGTACTTTATGTATGGATAATAGAAAACAATAATGAAATTAAATATCTACACCATTATAAGCCTATGTAAAACATGTGACCCCAGGGCAGGGCATCTGATTGATTGATTACATGTGGCGTTCCCCAAGGCAGCATATTAGGATCTTTATTGTTTATTTGCTATGTAAATGACATGGGAATTAGCATCTGACCCCAGGGCCATAATTTGAACAAACTTGGTAGTGGACAACTAGGTGATGCTACATACCAATTACCAAGGCTCTGCATCTAGTGGTTTTAGGCAAGAAGATTTTAAAAGCCTTTGTAAAAACGTGACCCTGGTCCCAGGGTGATTCCATTAAGGCCCTAGGACCATAATTTGAATAAACTTGGTAGAGGACCATCTGGTGATGATACATACCTAATATCAAGGCTCAAGGCCATATGGTTTCAGACAAGAAGACTTTCAAAGTTATTCCAAAAGCCTATGAAGCAAATTGTTGATGACAAAAAAGGCACAACTCAGGCATGATTGACTGATCACAATAGCTCATCTTGAGCCCATGGCTCAAGTGAGGTAAAAAGATTTTTGAACATTTTCTTCTGCATTTCTATGGTTCAAACATAGGACCTAATGGGGCAGGGCCATTTTGGACCCTGAGGCTACCATTTAAATAAACGTGGTAAAAGACCACTAGGCAATGCTACCTACCAAAATATCAATCATCTGAGCCCAGTGGTTCTGAAGATTTTTGAATATTTTCATATGTATTTCTATGGTTCAAACCTAGGACCCCCTGGGACAGGCCACTTGGGGCCCTAGGGCCACCATTTGAAAAAAGTTAGTAAATGACCACTAGGCAAGAAGATACCAAAATTCAAGCATCTGATTCTAGCACTTCTGGAGAAGATAATTTTATTTTGGAACCCAAAACCCCCTGCTGCAGGGCAGTTTTGGACCCTTAGGGTCTCCACTTGAACAAACTTGGTAACAGTCTACTAGACACTGCTTCATACCTAACATCAAGCATCTGAGCCCAGTGGTTCTGAAGCAGATGATTTTCAATATCAAAGCCCTAGGCCTAGCGGTTTCGGAGAAGTTCTCATCTAAAGCAAATTGTTGATGACCGACAAAGGAAGATGGATGTTGGACATTGACTGATCACAATAGCTCACCTTGAGCCTATGGCACAGGTGAGTTAAAAACAAACTAGAAAATTGTGTCTGTAAGACAAGAATGATGCACCCATGTGGTGCCTGTCACACACCTGTATACATCTCAAAATTGTCTATTATCAACAAATACAACTTAAACAACATACATACTGCCATTTTGTTCTATTGAAATCTGTGAAAGAGTTGAATACACAAGCTCATTCTCTAAAGCACAAAAAGGTGCTGTCAATGACTAAGTTTAAAAGGCCATAATTCTGTCAAAATTTAATTCTGTCAAAATTTAATTCTGTCAAAATTAATCTTATCTCCATCTAAAAGCTACATGCACATTTTGATTGTGTCCACAACATGTGTATAAAGTTTGAAAAGAATCTGCAGACAACTACAGAAGTAGTTGATTACACAAACGCCATATACTGTAATACAAAAAGGCTGCCAAAAATGACTAAGTTCAAAAGGCAGTCATTCTGTCAAAATTAATCTATTCTTCATCAAAATGCCATATGCACATTTTAATTTATAATGTCTGTAACATGTGCATAAAGTTTGAAAAAGATCAAGTGAAAACTGTAAGAGGAGTTGATTTCACAAACTCCATATTCTTTAAGGCAAATAGGCTGCCCAAAATGACTAAGTTCAATAGGCCATAATTAGGTCAGACTAAAATTCAAGCCATCAAAAAGCCACATGCACATCTTCACTATGTCCACAGCATGTGTACAAAGTTTGAAAAGAATCCAATAAAAACTGTCAGAGGAGTTGGCTACAAAAACTCCATACCCCATAATGCAAAAAGCTGCCCAAAATGACTATCTTCAATAGGCTGTAATTCTGTCAAAATTAATATTACCCCCATCAAAAAGCCACATGCTCATCTTCATTATGTCCACAGCATGTGTGCAAAGTTTGAAAAAGATCCATAGAAAACTATGGGAGGAATTGATTACACAGACTCTATATCCTAAAGTGTGATGAATGGATGGACAGACAAGACGAACAGACAGATGGACAGAAGCCAATATTAATGCCCCTGACTGTTGTCACTGGGACATAACATCTCCCTCCCCCCCGCCCCCCAGACGAACAGACAGATGGACAGGAGCCAATAATAATGCCCCTGACTGTTGTCACGGAGGCATAACATCTCAATCCCCCCCCCCTCGTCATGTGTTTCATTGTATTTTACTAACATCAAATGAAGCAGAAATCTTTTCCAGCATGGACCACGGCTGATCAATTCTAGAACCCGGATATGATAGAGTAAGGATGCTGGGGTCTTGATGTTATGGTGTACATATTTGACTCGAGTGACTTGACTATGCTCAATGACAAGAGCCATTTACCTTTCAGATGGATAAGTAAAGATCATATGAATAAAATATGATGCACCAAATTTGGTAAATGCATTAAGAAGCCAATCAGAACTAACTGCTAAACAAACACAACACCTTTGTTAAATATCAAAGTTTGATTTTCACACCTTAATTTTAGGATTTAATTGTAATGGGAGACAGACCATATACTACTATTATCATGCACAGAGTGACAATGTTAGTTAGATAATATATCACAAACAAAAACAGGCAATAAATAAGGACTAAATTTAAAGGCAACATTATTTTGTTTCCATACATCGAAGTACAAATAGTCCTCATCTGTGAGTAACACAATGCCAAAAATGCAAATATGCTAGTAAAAACAGTCATTTGCCTTAACTATGAGAAAATTTATGTTATATTTATAACATATTAACATAAATTCAGCTAAAGGAAACCTAATTAAAAACCATTAAATAGAAAATATATGGCTGGTTGTCAGCAGACGTTTTTGGCCCAAAAAGTCTGGTGACAACCGGTTGTCAGCAGACGGTTTTGGTCCAAAAAGTCTGGTGACAACCGGTTGTCAGCAGACACTTCCTAAGAAATAATTTATGAATAAATATTTGAGTAATTTAAGTGAATTTAAAACAATTTGTAGGTAAAGAAAGCAATTTCAGTGTCAATTATCAAAAAAAAAATGGCGAAAAAATTTTTATTCACAGAAAGTATTCAAATCAATGGCATATAATCATGTCTCGATATATGTCTTGTCAAACTATACCAAAATATTAACTTAGAAATGGCCAAAACAAGTATGGCACTTCTCATATGGGATCTATACCATGTTTTGAAAATACAACAATATTCTCTGAAACATAGAAATTACAAAAATTTGGATGCTTTCATACAGTATTTAATGTTAATTTCTGACACTTTGACATCCTAGGAAGAAAGTGACATGGAAATTATTCAACTCAAAGGTCATCTAATTTTTTACCTCTATGTCACACTTTGACTTCATTTTTTTTAAAATCGCCCTTATAGTGTGCATTAACTTTCCAAGACGCATCAATAATCGCGATTAACAGATGGGTCCCCGTGTGTTAAGGAAACAAAACATT
The DNA here is from genome assembly GCA_963989385.1 of Ctena decussata. Lineage (NCBI taxonomy): Eukaryota > Metazoa > Mollusca > Bivalvia > Lucinida > Lucinidae > Ctena > Ctena decussata. The sequence goes on from OZ022509.1 coordinate 13,230,561, forward strand.
ACGCCAATACGGACGGACACAAAGACAATGTGAAAACAAAGTACCAGCCCACAAACACTGTTATTACCAGCCCACAAACAATACATTTGGTAGCTGTTTGTAAATGCTTAAGTTTCTATAATGTGAAAGCCTGATATGCATGACAAAAACATTTTCAGAATTTCAAGTGTGTTCCTTTGTTAAGAGTAATTGAGTCATTGTGAAAATCAGGGCTTTAGATAAGTTTTTTTTTCCTAATGAGTACAGTACTCGTCCATTCAAACAAAAAAGGAGTAACAGGAAATTTTAATGAGTAACGACTGTTTACCTTTAAATACATACACAAAGAAATGATAGAGCTATATCAACACACAGTTTAATTCAGGCTAGGGTTACTGCTTGATCTTATTCATTTACAAGAAAGCAAACAGTAAACTTTTCTCAGTTCAACTGTACAAGATCAACGCCGGAAAAGAGGTTGTAATGCACCAGTCATTTGTATCCACGCCCCCCCCCCCACACACCTACGGGGATGGGCGGGGATGACTTTTCACTTTTCAGAGCCCTAGTATAAGCCCTGCCCTGTGGAGGGCAAGGTGATGGTTGCAACCCTGCTCTTAGCCCCACCCTGCACAACAGAAAATCTCATTAGGGAAAGGTTCATGATGTTAAATCCCGGCAATTTCCCGGCACTACAGGGACAATCAAAAAGTAATTGCCCTGCACCTTAGCCCGGATACTCCCCGGCTTTCCCCATAGGTGGGGGCCGTGGATACCAATGACTGGTGCATAACTCTGTATATGTGGTCTTTTCAAGCCCGATTGTGGCAATTTAAGAGGGATGAGTTGAACAAATTATTTGTTTATATAAATGATAAAAAGAGAATTGATACCAGGGTAAAAACTAGGCTATCAGGGTCTACACACATTTCGTTAATCGCTGAGTGTTTCGCTGATCCATAAGCTTAATGTTAGTGTTTGCAAACATTTGAGAATATTCTTAAAAAAAGCAGCAGCTTTGGAAATTCTGCCTTACAAAAAACTTTGAACTTTGTTCTTTTTCTTTAAATTGGTGACTAGCTCAGTAGCTGGTGGGTGAATTTTGCATTTTTATATGATACTATATCATAAGCATGCAGCCAATTGCTCATGTATTGCCCGCCAAACACAGGTCGAAACACAATGCGGCAGTTCAAAATTGAATGCAACGCCGGATAAATGGTAATGTTTGAAATTTTTGTATGCCATGCAGCACCTTCAAAACCATATTCTCCTCCTACAATCTTTGCAAATACTTAAGCAAGGCTTATGGGTCATCAAAACATTCAGCCTTTAGCGGTACGTGTCACTGTGTAAATCCGGATAGGCTAATTTTTATACTGGTATAAAGTTTCCCCTTATTATTACATGTATATTCAACTCACCTCTCTAAAATGACTGCAATCCAGCGTAAAAAGACCGCCGTTTCCGGGAGTAACAACCTCTTTTCCAGTGTTACGATTGGACACGGTGACATAGCCCATTAGAAAGTGGACACGGTGAAATAGCCCATTAGAAAGATTCTAAGTTTTCCTACCTATCTCTGTTTGACGATAAATCTGCCAGCGCAAGATTCTCTGCTGTTGTTTTTAGGTCCTTCTGCTGTAGAAAAAAGACACATTAGGGCACTTTAAAAAAAAATGGCACCAAACACATTTACCCATACAACACACATGTGAAAGGATCACTACATGATTTTTTGGTACAGAAAGTTGTCTTTTATATCCAGGTAATATGCCTCCAAATTTCATAAAAATCGGCCAATAAATAAAAATTTGGTGCTACAAAATGTTAAAATTATAATGATCTTCCTCAAAATGTATCAAAATGTTTATATGAGTAAAATGTCAGGAGTGAAACGGAAGCCTTTTTGATCTGGGACATCATCAGTTTTTTTTAATATATTGTTGTATACATAGAAATTCATTATCCGTCATCAGTCAGCAGTAACATTCTGTAATATTGGAAAAATAAGGATGCATTTACCTAAAAAATCCTTTAATAAACTCCTTAATTGTAACAACAATGGATTTAAAACTGTAATTTTCTAAGTTTTAGGAAAACATCTTAATTTTTCAATGGTTTTTGTGTGTAAAATAAGCATATTGTCAATATAAAAAAGTTTGTTAGAGAACTTTTTAATGAAACACTATCCATTTTGATATTGCTTAATAACGTCAGGAGTGAAACAATATTTTCGATAATTGGTAACTTTTTCAATCACTTGGTGTATGAAAGCCGTAAAAGATACACACATATCTTTTTCTTCTTCTTGTTCAGTTTTAACTAAGTTTGATTCAAGTAACATACCTCTGCCTTGTGTCCCTGAGGAAGACACTTTACTCCTCAGGGGAGCACAGTGGCCTAATGGTAAGGGCCTCTGACTCAAGAGCGAGAGGTTTGGGGTTCAATCCTTACTCAGGTCGCCGTGTTGTTTCCTTGAGCGAGAAACATTTACTCCCCAAAAGTACTGGTAATACCCAGGAAGAGGTGGCTCCGTCCCAACATGACTGAAAAATTATTTACCATTTTTGTATGTGACTGTAGCCTGGACTGTTGCTTATCAACTCTTGTTCCCCCTTCCCACACATGCTCATAAACTAATAAAAAACTTACTGAACTTGCACGTTCGAATGTTGCAGCTTCACTCTCAGAACTAGTGTCCAACCTTCTTTTGATAGCTCTAGGTTTTTTAACTTTTTTCTGAAATGGCAAGATTATTTTCTATTACAGAAGGACTGGAGCCACAATGCTCACCCAAATTTACAATTGTCATGCTTTTGTTTGGTTTGGTTTCGGCTTTAGCATCCCAGTCAACAATTGGAATGGTTTCCTAGTAAGCAATGTGGATGAAGTGTATTGCCCAAGGACACAGCACCACATCCCTGTTGGGCCAATGGGATTTCAAATATCATGCAAAATGAACATGTATAATTATCAAATATATAGAAACTAGAGAGTTGAATTTTCCCAAACAAAATTCATTTCTATCCGTATACTTATACTGTGTAACTGTACTAATTCTATATTGTTTAGTATAGAATTTAATAGAGTACATGTGTTATCTCATTTAATGCTATACTAAATACATACTTTTGTTCAAGTATAGAACTAGTATAGCATTTGACTTTGTTTTATAGACAAAATAGAATTAGTATAGATTTGACTTTGTTAAAGGATATAGAGACAGATTAAGTTAACTCAAGGAAGGTTGAAAAAGGTCAAGTATAGCATTTAAAGGTAGGATTAAAAGTCTCCCAGGGGGTTGACATAGGTCAAGTGTAGAATTAATATAGGATAAGAAGTTTCCTGGTTCCATTGCAGTCTTACCTTTACCATTCTTCAATTAAAAGACATATTTTTTCTATGACAAAATCAAATATTAATTCAAAGTTTCTCTGTCCATCAAATTAATTGCTTATTGCTAATGTTACTAGGACAGAAAACTTTCAACTAAGTTTTGAATATGAAATAGTAGGAAACACTGGCACTAAACTGAGTATATTAGCAATTTAAAATATTCATACCGTCACTGTTGTCTCCTCAGTAGTGGTTGCTTCTTCTGTAACAATAGTTGTTGTGTCCTCAACTGCTGTTGTTGCTTCTGTAGTTGTTGTTATTGTATCTTTAGTGGTTTCTGTAGTGGCCTCTGTCGTGGTCTCTGTCATGTCTGTTGGCAGAAGAGAAACAGTTGTTGTTCTACTTTGAACATTGAGATTACTTTGGGATTGAGTTCAACTCAAAGGCACAGGTCAGGTGACTCATTTTGCTTAAAACTGAAATTAATTTTATTATCTAATTTTAATATGGATATATTCGGAACAATTGTTCCATTCAAATAATATTGGTTTTAAATAGTATAAGACTGAGCCCATTTACAAATCTGACCCTACCGAAGTCTTAACGATGATTTCAAAAATAAAGACTGATACTACCAGCTCCTTTGTGTTTGAGTATAACTATAAGGGTATTCCACAAAATGTTTTATATAGTGATTCATAAGAGAAATCATTATATCATGTTTGATTGAGACATATTTTTAACCTACTATATGAGCAAAAAGAAAAATTAAATGAACAGCTAAAAAATAGAGACTTTGAAGTTCAAATCAGCGTTTTCACTCTGAGACTGACGTCATGAGATTCAGCGGACTGCTACATGATGGCAAAGGACTTGGAAGAAGTATGTCTTTGGTTTAATAACTACAACTTTGTAACGGATTAAGATATGTATTGTAACAAAACTAGGTAGGTATATGCATATTACGGGTGGCAACTGTTATGAAAGTTTGAAAGCATTTGAATGATCGAATCAAAAGTTACCAGAAAAAGACCACATACTTTTTGATCACCCCACATATGTACCTATCTTAAAACTTTTTTCATCATAACTGGTATTTTTTTGTTCATTGCTACATGTTGCTTACACAGGATGAGGACTGAGACAGACTTGGTATTACCTAGAGTTTACACAACGAAATCAAAACAGTGACTTTATTCTTTAGAAAAGCAACATCCTTAATTATATCTGAAAAATGGAGGCCTTGATTTGAAAGAAATGCCACACATCTGATCAGTGCCTTTGCTTTGGCTACATAGAAAGTACAATCCCTCTATTGCCTTAATCCTAAATTTCAAGCATCTAGTGGTTGTACAACCTGGTTTGAGTGTCAGATCTGGTCGGACACCCAGAAGACAGGTTTTATGACGCGGCTCAAATAATTTATAAACTAGAAAAAAAGTTCTTACCAGATTTTGCCTTGTCCTTATCAATACTTGTAACTACTTCAGGGTCCAGCTCCTTTCTGGTTTCTAAAGATTTACAAAATAAAGAAATAAACTTTAAATGCATAAAACATGCATCATGCAAAAGTACCAGAGGACCCATGATCCTGTAAACGCTCACCTGATATCTGAGCCTAGTATAAGCATAAATCATACAAAACCTGATTAAAATGACTAGAGCAAACACTGAACTTAATTACTCATAATCCTTCATCATTTAATCATTTAGTTCAGTGATTTTATTTGGCCATTTTTACCTCCTTACAAGGGAGTCATTCCCAATCCAAAAATGGTCTTTATTTTCCCAATTTTGTGTATTTTTGAGATTTTTTCCCCAAATTCTTTGAAAAAATTTCCCAAATGTAAGGGAAAAGGTAGCTTCCCAAAATGCCAAATAAAATCACTGTAGTTTACATGATAAACCAAATTCCTGGTCACTGGATGCAATAATTTCCAAAGTATCCATCATTGTCACATTTTCCCATATAAAAGCCGAAGTTGCAAAGTTTGACCTTGCTGTAAAATATGTCAAGGTCAACACAGGGTTATCATTTGAACAAAATATAATGAACTTGAATCTCTGATGCTTCATACCAAGTTTCATCGAAATCGACCCACTGGTTCCTGTAAACAATATTTTTTTTAAGAATTTATACCATATATGGGCATGGCAGCCATCTTGGTCATGTGACCAGCATCATGTTAATAAATTTTCATTTTCTTGTACCTCAAAAATTACATACAAAAATTTGGTTGAAAATGGTCCAGTGGTTTGAACCGCATGGTATATTTGGTTTAAATTTTGTATACTTGTGTATTTTAACAGTTTCCAGCCACCGGTATGAAAAAAGGTGACGAGGCTTCACCGAGCATCATTTTGGCCGGTCGAGCTCTTTTGGTGAAAATGCTCATAACTCTTGAACCGCATGGTATATTTGGTTCAAATTTTGTATACTTATATATTTTAACATTGTCCAGCCATCGGTATGAAAAAAGGTGACAAGGCTTCACTGAGCATCATTTTGGCCGGTCAAGCTCTTTTGGTGAAGATGCTCATAACTCTTGAACCGCATGGTATATTTGGTTCAAATTTTCAAAAGAGCTCGACCGGCCAAAATGATGCTTGGCGAAGCCTCGTCACCTTTTTTCATACCAGTGGCTGCCAGCTGGACAATGTTAAGAAACACAAGTATACAAAATTTGAACCAAATATACCATGAGGTTCAAGAGTCATGAGCATTTTCACCAAAAGAGCTCGACCGGCCAAAATGATGCTCGGTGAAGCCTCGTCACCTTTTTTCAGCAGTTAACCTAGAACCCATCCCCACAGAATGTGCTGTGAAAAGTCTGTTTTCCATTTTTATGGCCCGGTTAAAGGCATGAATGGTCGAAAGTGCAAGCCTGGGGAAGTTTATTTAGCTTCATGTTTGCTTTTTGTAAATGAATAGATCAAGCAGTAAGCCTAGCCTGAATTAAACAGTGAGTTGATTTGATCATATCAATGTTCATGAAACTTCGTCTTCGTTTTATTTTGTGAATGGACGAGTAGTCGAGTACTGTTCTTTTTTGTAAATAGTTGTAATGGCTTAATGGCTTAAAATCAAAATTTAGCCACCCACCACACCTGAGGTGATGATCAGTAAATGATCGACTCAGTACCATAAGATAGAATGGCCCATCCCAAATGTTGTTCCCAATGTGCAAAAAATCAATATTGGAAATCCAGGTAACCAGGTAAATTATTTGGGGGCGGGGGGGGATTACCTGGATTTTCAATATTGGTTTTTGTGTACCAGAGAACCAGCAAATTAATTGAAGCACCTAGAGTATATAGCCAGTGAGTGTTATATTGGCAAAAGAATCACCACCACCACCACCATTAATGTAAATATGGTGAATTCACATGCCACGGTCCCTCATTTTAAAAAAAAACATATCAGGTTTTTGGCCATTTAGGGGGAAATATGGTTTACCGGGCGCAATAGATTACTTTTAAACTTACTTATTGGGGGCAAGCCCCCACACCCCTAATCAGCGATTTACGTAGATGAACATGTATTTTGGATGGTCTAATTTATCCTTGAGTGCCCAAAAATCGCGACCATAAGACAGTTTTGGTACTTAATAGCTATATGAACATAGAACATAGAATTTTGTTTTCTTGCCTTAGAAATAAAATTTCTTCGAACTTTCATTTCCATCCTCAAAATATTCAGCAAACTATTTAAGTTTATCAAAACATCAACATAACACACATGGTATAAACAATATGGCGGCAAATGGAAAAATCCCAAGGTCGCGACCTCATTATTTTTAGGCCAAGCAAAACAATTAAGAGTTTTAGGTGATTCTAACTGTGAAAATACTAGTGAAGTGAAATTAATCTCTCAATGTCAAAGTAATAATCTTATCTGGAAACAATAATAGTATTGAACAATGGGCTTTCTGGTGTATACCTGGGTAAATCTATCCTTCAAATGAAGGAACACAATGTGTGCAATAAAACTTTTATGGCATTCAGCCTAAGAACTCATAAGTTCTTTACTACAGGTGAAAATGCATATCTTAATGTTTTAATAAATATTACTAATCCTTGCTGATGGGTCAGTGTCTGGGGGTCAGATGAGTTGTTTCACCTTTCTAACAATGAAGTCTATCAAAATTAGTCCTAAGCCACAGTCTGAAATGAAACCAAAATTTTTTTTTTTGATTGGCCTAATTTTTTCTGACTTCCGGCATGTGACCGCCATTCATGAAATCCAAACAAAGCAGACGACATGCTAGCGTTTAGCAAGGCAGTAGTTGTCTTTGTAAAATTCAATCCTGAAGTGGAGCAAAGAGAAGTAATAGTGAAATTACATAAAATGTATATGAAAATTGTGGTTTTGGCGTGTAGATTACCAGTTTGAAAGGCGTGTTTCCTCTTTCCATACAGGAGTGAAAATACTACGATAGTAATTGTTTTACCATGGTCACATGACATGGGATCACGTTCTCACGAGACTACGAGGTAAACAATAATGTCCGCGACTTTGGGGATTCCGCGATTTAAGGGCACTTGACGATATATTTGTAAGAAATGGTAGCATCTGTGATTGATCAGACTAGTGTTTTGTCATACGGCGTACCTCTGCGCCCGGTAAACCAGAAACCACCAGAAAAATGATCAATAACTTACCTCCAAGGGCTAGGATTTTAAACTCCCAGTCCCCCTTGTAACCTTTGGCTCTGAAAAAATCCACTCCGGGGTACTTGGCCGTTCCAATATCACCGGTCTTGTACTCATTCCAAGGCTTTTTGGGACTGATGATATGTTTCAGATGGTGAACTGACGTTCGCATTTCATCGTTGGTCCAAAGCATTAACGCATACATGTTTTGAGACATGTTGTAGTAAGATTACTTCAGATTTATAACTTATCTCTGAGCGGTGGGAAAAATTCCAAAAAAATGGCCGATGTAGTTGTAGGCGCGCGCAAAGTTCAAAAGTACCGATTTGATTGGTCAAATGCCGGCACGTGATTTATCAGCCAATGAGTTTCGTTAATAAAATAGAGAATAGAATAGAATAATTTGTTTCCCTTCATTGAGTCTCCATAAAACGAATTACACATACTATATATAAGATATTTAAGGAAGCGTTCGTTTTCCGGAATGGACCAAATTACTGGAAAAGATGTTAATCTGTGGAACTGAGTGCATCATATAACACTCAGACCCAAAACGTTTGGGTCAAAGGTACACGTGTATAATCACCTACAGTAGCCACACAAAGTAGTTAGCATTTATGCATTTAAAGGTCAGCAAAAATACCTCCTACTATGTGGTTGGAGATAAGAGTGTGGTGATATATTGTAACAAATTCTCAATTCCTTTCTCCAGAATAAATGCTCACATGTATTCTTTTTTCCCTAGAACAGCAAGACTCTGGAATGACCTCCTCCTTACCTGATCGCCAGCCCAGACCTGGAATCATTCCGGGCCAGTTGGTTGGCTCTACACTTCCATTAAAATCCACAACATCCATCACCCTCATCACCATCTTCATCACATCATCCATCTCCATTGTTCATCATTCTCATCACATCTACCTATAGTAAGCTACCCATGAATACTAGTTCCACAACTTTCCAAAACCACACAACCGGACCAAAATTCAAAATTCTACTGATTTTATACGGAAAATTACAATCACCTCTCTCCTTCTCACTTTTTTTTTTTTTTTTTTTTTCCTTTTTTTCTTTTGGCCATTTCCACACGCACTCAATGTAATACTCTCCCTGAGGTGTATGGAGTATCTGGCAGATTCAGATTAATTAATTGGCTCAGATGTTACTTGGATATATATCAGAAGGGTATATCTGTATAGTGAGATCTACCTACCTCCCTCCCTCCCTCTATCCCCCTACCGACCTACATACCTACCTACCCATACATACCTACCTGCCTACACATCTATCTATCTATCTATCTATCCAGTTCATTTAAGCGTTGTTCAAATCTCTTTCTTTGTGAAAACCAACAGTGATTGGAACTGCTTTTAAGACATCTGCATACGCTTAGAGACAGTTAACAGCTTATGTAACTAGCCAATAAGTGCGCACACCCGCGGTAAAAAGCAAAAAGGTATGCAAAGATCAGGAACTGAAGTAATCAGAACCTAACTCCAGCCCTCAAAACCAAAACGGGAAATAATTTATATTACAAGTAAAAAGTATGCAAAGACCAGGAACTGAAACAATCAAAATCCAAATCCAGCCCTCAAACCATAGTTGGAAACAATTAAGATTACAAATAATCAAGATACAGAGAACATATGGCCAACCGAGTGAGCAGCTTGTTCCCAAAAAGTGGTCACTCAGCAACCCAAACCGAACCAAAAATAATAAGAACATACATAAGGCAAAACATCACAGAAACTCTGACACCAAAAACAGGCAACAGAGAACCACAACAGAACTACCGCCTTGGAACGGTCAGTAATGAATTACTGGGGGGCTTAAATCGATTTTACAGGCCCAACCTCACCCTCAAAATATTCAAAATACAAAGAGAACAAATGGTCAACCAAGTGAGCAGCTATTTCCTAACAGGTGGCCACTCAACAACCGAAACAGAACTAAAAATAATATGAACACACGTAAGGTGAAACGTCACCGAAACTCTGACACCAAAAACAGGCAACAGAGAACCAAAACAAGACGACCGCCTTGGAACGGTCAGTAATGAATTACTTGGGGGGGCTTAAACTAGTTTTACGGGCCCAACCTCACCCTCAGTTTTTGAAGTACCGAATACAGATTTGACAAAAGGCTAATCCATATGGCTTGGACAGGGATATCGTGTGTTTGTTTTTGTGTGTTGATGTATAGACCTGACCATAGGGTTATAAAACTTTTTTTTTTCATGCTCAACTCAGCGGAACATGAAATTCGTTCTGCATAAATTTTAACAATTATTAGCAGAATAAATGACTGGCTTTGGTGATTTAAACTTAAAATTTCCATTCATTTTGGCTATAGTATTTCAGTATTTATGAGCAGATTAAATTTCATAGTAACTCCTCTCATACATCCTCTTATATAGTTTGTTCTCATTTATTGATATGCACTTATGCTACCTGCGTGTAGCCTGTTGCACTTATATGGATAAAGGTTTTGTTTGTTAACTTTGTCTGTTTGTTTGTTTACAACAATATGCCTCTGAAAATCAGAATGGTTTGACTTTAATATACTGGGATCAGTGTGGATACTGGTAAACTCGCACTTTCCCTAACCCGTACATAATTTTCTAATTTCTTTTTTTTTTCTTAGTCAGCTCGTACTTTATACCCATACCGTCAAACTTTATAATTGATCAGCCCATACCTTAAACAATTTACACCTCTAAGAGTCAGCAAAGGGATAAAAAAGGGTAGTCTGAATTATCGTATCCAATGATACTCTTGTGAGAGCTAGGGATTAATCGTCCTCGGCCAAGCCCTGGTGAGTTATTGTCATTTTTGCGTTTCACCAGTAAACTATTCTGATTCTGACGATATGACGCAGACAATAGTACTTAAGCAATCAGAAATTTATTTTATACTAAAATAAACTATGTAAATATATACTTTGTGGGTACAAATGTATATAAATATATAGGGTGCATATAAGTATACTGGTCCGGACCTTTTAGCCTCGTGGTTATGACACCTCATTTGGAATCGAGCGACGTGGGTTCGCATCACGGCCAGAGCACTTGATTGGAAGTTTTTATTTACAGGTCTATATCTCCTCCTACTACTGTAACAACATAAAAAAAAAGTTTAAATGGTAATCAAAAGTGCTTAATATGAACATGGAAATGGGCAAGAGCATGATCATCAATGTGTATATCGCACATAGGACTAAATATTAAGCTAACATACCTATGCAATTAAGACACCATCAAAATGGAGTCTGTATGGGGACGGGGGAGGGGGGGGGGCGGACCAACCAAAAAAGAGAAAATAAAAGGGAAAAAAGACACCATCGAGCGGACCAACCAAAAAAGAGAAAATAAAAGGGAAAAAAGACACCATCGAATCCCACTTTTACACAGTTTGCTTTCAGGGGGTTTCGATCGGGAGGCTTAGCAGCTCGACTATATAGCCATTAGTGTGTCTCCAAAGTGCGGCGCTTATACCAGAGCACTGGAAAATCAAAAGTTGTTAGCACCGGTTTTGGTGTAGGCAGTGGTTACACTTGACCGGTGTATTTCGTTACTTTGAATGTGACTTCATGTGAACTTCGTAGTAAATATGCATTTTTGCCAAACCGAAAGAATACTAACTTAGTAGTGAAAAAGAAATGGGTTGATTGATTAATTGGTTGATTGGCAAGCATCTGATGTTACGTCGGGACAGTCATTCATTCTAACCACAATTTTCCAGGGCAGCCTTAATCGGTCAAACAGCACTTAGTGCACACCATAACACCGATAGAGAAAGAGTAGCCGTAGAAAAAAAAATCACAAATGTCCATTGAGTCGAACCCACCAACTGTCGAACGTTTCGCTGGACGGGCTACCAACTGCTCTAACCGGGACGGCAAAAAGTATCCTATAACAGTTAAGCAGCGAAATGCTGAGTGGGATATTTTTAGAAGAGAAGACCCGTTTGTTCATCTAACTTTTGTCGGCAGACTATATAGAATAAAGGATGGGAAAACGTCGTCTCTAATGTGTAATTTTGTTGTCCGTGAGAAAACCAACAACACATAGAATTTATAGAGTTATGGACGTTTCATCGCACGAAAGCCATAGAATCACAGGTACGTTGCTGTTAGATTTTGAAGATGTTAATCTTCAGAACAAAATAGCATTTCGCTGTACAATCACAAGCATCCCCTCACATATCGCTAGCATACCTATGAACATTATGAAGAAAATAACCCAGATTTTTACGGCTATAAAACAACAATTGCTTAATTTTGCTCAAAACACCGATGAGGGTCTGGATGGGGGTTAACTGATTACTGATTTTGGGGCTTTTTTGTCATTGATACTGATTTTTGGCCTAAAATTTTACTGACTACTGATCTTTTGGATGTAGAATTAAACGATTTAAGCCATCAAAATTATCGATTACTGATATTTGGCCTTTGTAATGGTATTGATACTGATTTTTGGCCTAAAATATTACTGACTACTGATTAGCTGACCCCCCCCCCCCCCCCCCCATTGGGGATATATCTTTCAACCACCTCCTTTAGGCAGTTCTAGCGTGTACCATAATTAGGTGCTTTGAAAAAAGATGCTTATGCTTGTACGGCTGTGCTAAAATCTATCTATTGAGTCGATCACATTACACAAACATGCCTACGCAGTTATTATAAGGGCTGAAAATGATAATTTTTAGATAAACAATGATGTTATTCTTATTTTGGCTAAACATAGATTGTCTGTACACGTTAGAATTGCCTCACTGAGGCGGCGCAAACGAGTGCCCTAAATCTATGTTTTAGAGCAAAAAAGAGAAAATAATGTATACCCCTGTAAGCCCCAATTTTCTATATAAAAGTGGAGTGTAAAGGGGCCTACATTATACGGACATGTTTAAAGCAATTCACATACATTTACGTATTTGTTTATAGTTTTTTAAAAGCTTGAAACAGCAGATGCCTTTTTTGTTGTAATAATTTACATTCATGTTTTATACACGTTCAAAAGCTCTTCAGACTTCAGAGCCCATGTTTTCATGCTGTTTTTACATAAAATTACGTATATTATTTTCACTGGAGCTGTGCAGGGAGCCTGGTACATAGAATGCCCGGGAGGGCGTATGACAGTATTTAGAGATGTATATCCTCATTTATCTTCAACAATATCTGGGTGGCACCTGGAACGCTCTGTCTATTGAGGTTGCCTCTTGACTACCTCTGCCGTGTGGGTTGGAGTTAATATTTATTACATTGTCGTTTTGAAACAAAAAGTGCGGCAAGGCGTGTCGGAATGTATAAATGCTTCCAGGTTGTGGTATCCAAGAGTTACTTGACATGTTTATAGGCACTGCCCTGCCCCCCCCCCCCCCCCCCCCAAAAAAAAAAAAGAGAAAAAAGACAGAACGTCCTTTCTTCATTTGTACCGAGTCTAATAACTGGTACCGGGATTTATTATTCCGCATGACTTTCCGGAAGTGAAGCCTTTTCCGGTCTTAAAGTTTGTCCCTCCAAAACTGACAAAACTGTCGCCAATAATTTCTTTAATATAAACGTCTAGAAAAGGTATGAATACACATTGTAATGTCGGCAGAGAAATAGAAGTGAAATCTATTAATGGCATGTACGCATTACTTTGAAACGATGTGGTAAAGATTGAAAAATATCCGAGAAAAAGTAATCGGAAATACTTTAAGATAACGGATGAGTGTAGTTTCTCCCTCATAAGAGGAGGAATCCAAGCAAATCAGGTCTCATACCAATCAGTGATGTCTCACCTTTCTTTCCATATAAACTAATGCATGGTTTGGCCAGAATACAATCTGTCCAAAGGGTTTAAACCGCACAAGGGTCTCGGATTTTTTCCTCTTTCGGCTGGACATCCGTATTTTAGAGAGCACCTGATGACATCGATCATTAGGGTCAATGGACGTTTCAGTCCAAACGGACATTTCGGTCCAATATATTTTTAGAGGGACCTGCTTATTCCGTTAATATTACAAGGCCAAAATCACGGTAAAACTCGACAAGAACTGTAAGTGGTCAGGGAAATGTGGAATCCTTTCTATATAGGGAGGGTTCCACATTTTCAAGGAAAACAACAAAATGCCTGGTCTTAATTTTTTTGGCAATGTCACTTGAGACAAAGTATTTTACTTGTTTCCTTTAAAATGTGGAACCCTCTCTATATAGGAAGGGTTCCACATATTTAAAGAAACCATCAAAATGCCTTGGCTACAAATATGAAGACTTCTTTTGAGACAAGACATTCTATATGATTCCTTCAAAATGTGGAACCCTCTCTATATAGGGAGGATTCCACATTTTTAAGGAACCCAACACAATGCCTTGGCTTATAAATACAGCCAATCGTTATAACATTTACGGAATAAACTGTATCAATCAATATTGAATTTTCGGAATGAACTGACCATGATACTAAATTAGAATGAAACTGCAATCATCAACAAAGAATATTTTTGGTAAGTAGTAAGACTTCTCCAGATCGCCCAGACGCAAAAATCAAGTGCTTCAATTCAAAATGTCTTCTCTTGCGTGAATTATTGACATGGTCTATTTAAGAGCTGTCTGTGTCGTTAGAGTATGCTAAATCTTACCAAAAAACGGTAATTAATATTCTAAAAACATTAGCTTATCATTTTCTTTCCGTTATTTCCTCTGGAAATCACCTGAAATCTTTAATGAGCAGTTTATTTGCCGATGTAGGTCGTCGGCAGCTTTTCGCAAAAATGCACGAACCCTATGCCACTTTGAGCTATCATGGTTCGTAAAATATTTCGTCAAGTTTATCAAATTAGGTGTCGATGTGACGGCTAAATATTCTTCTTCATTTTGGTACCAAATTTATTTCAGTCCCACCTCTTATAAGAGAGGATTGGACCCAAATCTGTTTAAATAAAGTTATGCCAAGTAATCTTCGTAGAAACCAAAGTTGAGAAAATAACAGAGCGAGACGATGAACCTTCGGGGTTCAACATTCTCAGTATCTGAAATGATAGTTGTGTCAACAATTATGTGTGGGTTACTTGTATGACATAAAACTCCGTGTTTTATCTCGTTTTCTAGCTGATGTTTTGGCATAAGTATTTTACATTCAGAAACAGGACAACTCGCCCCAACGACAACTCGCCCCAAGACAACTAGCCCCAAAGAAAACTCGCCCCAAGACGACTCCCCCACATTCTAAAGACAACTCGCCCCATGTCGTATTATTGCAACACCTGTTAGAACGATGCCCCACGTGTATTCCACACAGTATGGTGAGATGCCGAGTAAGGTTTCACCATTGGAGTCTATGGAATAAATAATAAGTTAACGGTGCACTGTTAATATTCTGAAAATAAATTTGAACCTGTTTGGACGACCTGTCACGTTAGCCTATAGATGGGTTTTGTGAAAATTTGTATACAACTATAGATCGTACACCCACCTATAGTTTCCAGCCGCTGCCACGAGGAGGAGTGACTAGGTCTTGCTGCCATAAAACGCTGTGTTAAACCACTAGGAAATAAGCCGTAGCATGAGAAAACCTGCCATTTTTATGCGACGTCATGGTATGATTTTTTGTGCATTTCGACGTGTTCATCTCAACTGAGATTTGCTCAGTTTCGTTCAAATGATTAGTTTGCGATTTAAAGATCCAACAAATTTTTGAGCCATTTCAGAAACTGAGCCCGTAAAGCCACTCCCCAGTTAATAATTACTGACCAGTCCAATTCTTCAAGTTTCATGCAATTTCATTAAACATGAAGAAACTGGGCTTACGAATGAATTCTGAAACACATCCCTACACCTTGAGACATATAAATTATCTTATATGTCTCTGTTACACCATAAATCACACCCTCAGTGGTAAGGGCGAGTTGCCCTATAGATGAGTGTGGGGCGAGTCTGAGGCGAAGGCTCATAGGTGAGCTATAGGGTTTCATGCTCCGTCGTCCACCGTCCGTCCACAATTTCAAACATCTTCTCCTCGCTTGGCCGATCAAAGCCAAATTTTATTTGAAGCCTCCTTGGGTAGGGGGAACGAAAGTTTGTTCGTGGCATCTCGGTCACATGACCAAGATGGCCGGCACGCCCATACAATGTATATGGTAAAAACCCTTCAAAAAAACTTCTCCGGAACTGGCGGGCCGATTTCCATGTAACTTGGCATGTAGCATCTGGGACTCCTGCCCATCATAGTTTGTTCAAATGATGACCCTGAAGTGACCTTGACCTATTTTACGGCAAAATCATATTTGGTAACATAGGCTTTTTCTATAGGAAAAGGTAAAAACAGTGGATTTTTCAGAAACCATTGCAGCATGTTGCCTAAAAAGTGGTAGATGCAGACAACTAATTGAGTTTATGATGGTATATGAGTGTTGAAGGTCGAGGTCATTTGTTGACCTTGGCCCAAGGCCATTTACATATGAAACAGGGTGTGCATTGCAGGCGAAGTTGGGCGATAACTTCGCCTTGGGGCTCAAAACTTCGCCCTAGGTTTCCCGAAAAGCGAAGTTCGAGTCGCCCTGTTTTTCTGGGTCGTAAGATCAATAATTCGTCAAAATGACTGGCGCCAGTATATCAAATTTCAACGCCAATTAACAAAGCCCCCTTTCATTTATCAGCGTTAATCCCCTCACCGACCCTGATTGAGCTTTGATCTCAATAGGTGTTGCCGACATCAAGTTGGTAAAATTAACACCTCGGCAAAGCCAACGGTAGTACAGTTAATCCACTAAGTGACGAGCGAAAGAGCTTTGATCCCGCTACATTTTGCCGACTTAATCTATCCATCTGCTTTGGCGGCAGGTTTAAAGCGCATTCTGATCATGGTCTTCACTGATTTCTTATGTTATGGTATAAATTTTCTTATCTTTCAACTAGGGCGATAACGAGCAGAGTAGATATGACATAACAGTATTCACTTAGGCAGGCTTATAATGATCGTCGCAATCTTCGAAGTTCAGAATGTTAATGCTGGCCGTGTAGACAAGTGCAGGACAGCGCATAAGGTTATTGCGCTGCGTACCAACGCAGTGCTATTTGTGATGAGTTTGGGAAGGCGTTGGGTGTAGATTTGTTTTATTGATTATTGCTATAAGCAACCTAAAAAGTGAACTTCCATGCATATTTTATCACTAAAATTTCGATTATGACATCAAATTACCCGAAACATAACATTAAAATATCTTTTTTCGATCGTTATTATTTTTAATTTTTATATTACGGGATAAAACCTGGAACTATTTTTCTGGTCCTAAATGTCGAAAGGATCATCGGCTTTGATAAACGGATTGTATTTTTGCAGATAAGTCAGCTTTACGACTTTTTTCATTTTTTGCGCTGTAAGTGTTTAATCAAGTTAGCGTTTAGCCTTCATGGTATTGGGTAAAATGATAATTGTTTTAGCGGGAAAGAAAAGTTTAATCGCATATACATATCGTCTTTAACTACAGTATCCTTTCGATTTTTCGGGGTAGTCTCTTTTCATATATGACCTACAAGATTTGAGGTCATCGTCATGCGAAGAAAATCGCGCGATGGAACTCAGCTATTGCGTAACTGCCTTATTTTTAGAATCGGTTTATCCATATCATTACCGTTGATAGATCTGATGTTAGGACACGATCAGGAAACGTGCATAACTTTTACATATCCATCCATGGTTGATCTAGTCTCATTTAACGGAGCTAATCATCTTTTTGGCACTTTAATAACTATTTTGTTGCTTTGTTTTTAATTACATAATGATTATAATATTGATTTAAACATTTCTAAACAACCACAGAAACAGCAGGGCATAGTTTGAAATCTGGAATGGAATGGAGTGGAAAAGATAATTTATTACAAGCAACCCAGCGGGCACATTGCGTCGGAAATACGTCTCATTGACGTTGATGCGACGTCATCACGTCATTTCGACGTCATGTGCCTGCTGGCAAAAATTGGGTCCGTGAAACAGAAAGGGGGCATCTCCTGTTAATATTACGACACGGGATAAATTCCTTCAGCTGAATTGATCCTTTTATTGTCCGGGGTAGAAAACTGTAACTTCGGAACCCTGATATTGTATCATTCTGAATAGCAATGACTGACAGACGGAAATAGCTGTCATAACCTAAGCTTACGGACAGAACCATTAAGAAAAAGTCAAATGAAGGAACATATACTCGAAAAAATATTAAAGGGTCAAACTTTTACCCTGCGATTTCTGGAACATTTCAAACATTTGGTAAAATAAATCGTTTCTACTTTCCAATTAATTCATTTTGCAAGTTTTATACACATGAAGCTTGAACCTATAGCCTTTGTCTTGACCAAGTCCCAGCTTTAAGTCAAACTACCCTTAAAATGAAAGTTGTTTAGATTCCCATAGAGAATTGATAGTGTATGATTTTTAAACTTCTTGTAGCTTGCTGACCTTATAAATGATTAAATTGGATGACTTTCTAGCGATTTTTTTCAAAAAATTCATGAACTGGCAAAATCGAAAATTTTGGTGAATTTTCTCCTTATGGACTTCTGACAACTTTGATTTTGAAGGTAGCGTGAACCGAAGTCTGGACTTGGTCAAGATAAAGGCTACAGTTTCAAACTTCATGTGTACAAAACTTGCAAAATGAATGAAATGAAAGGTGGAAATGATTTATTTTCCAAAAAGTTTGAAATGTTCCAAAAATCGCGGGGTAAAAGTTTGTCCCTTTAATGTTTTTTTTAGTATAGAAATGACCTGGTTCAAAATCTATTTTCATCAAATGAAAATCAATGGGCGAAGAAATAGTGATTTCGTTGAAATCCCAAAGAGGAAAGTTCGAGTCTTTTTTTTCATGCAAGACTTGCCAAGCATGAAACTTGAGATTTCCTTGACTCCATCTAAACCCAATCATAGATTCATGGGGCACTTCTGTCCTAATATTTACAGTCATTACGGGACTTTAAATCGGGGAAAGATCCGAAAATGTACTCGAAACTTTAGGAATACAAAGTTTTGGAAAGTAAAACTGAGGTGAAATAGTCGTTGTCTTATAATCAAAGAGCCATTATGAGAAGCTAAATACAAAACTTGGAAACATTTTCTAAAACTCATATTTGCTAAAATTTTCTGGTTTACGGTACTTTCGTGAGGGCTGTGTCACGCATAAAGTGTGTTAACGGTGAATGGGTACTTTTTTCAGGGGAAGCAACTCATGCCAATGTCATTCTTTTCCTCCCTTCACAGTGGAGATCAACTGAAGAACTTGCCCCTTGAGGAGCATTTTTTCCTTTAACAGTAGACTCCCTTTCGGACAGGCTGCATTATCCAGGAAAACAATCAAGAAGTCACACAAGTTGTTCCCCTTCGCAAAATGATGAAAAACAACAACAACAAAAACAACCCAAAATATAAAGGTATACACATGACCGAGATCAATTCAATACTTTAAATATCTTTCAAAACATACTTAGGTATTTTAGTATTATACAAACTTTTGAATGGGCCTTTAAACTACACGTTATTATTCTATTAATTTTAATGTTCGCTTTAATCTAAACACCGCCAAAATAAATAAATAAAAGTTTTAGAGTCACAGAACAAACAAATAACGCAACGTTTGCAAAAACGCCATTTGACTCACACACAAAATCTTAACTGGACATGTTCTTAGATTATTTTTAGTACAATTTATTGGACAGCCTCAAGCTCAATCTTACAAAGAAAAAAGGTTGTAAAATTCTGTTATAGTTATACGTCACAACACTTTGAGGTTTTTCTACATAAAACACACAAGTAAAACAGAAAATATATTCAATGTAAACCTTTAACTTAAAAGTAAATGTAGGGTGCCTGTCTTAAACTCGGTGCTTTTCATCCAAGCTATGACATTTTTTCTGTTCTATAAATAAAACTGGTAGAAATAGTTTAACTCAAGCTTTTTAAACTATTAGTGAAATTTACCGTGACCGTGCAGAACTTTTGTCCATATGTTTAGGTACTCAAACTGTGTTTGCTTTGTCACATAGTCACTTTGGAAGTTTTGCATGACTGATAGTTTTGGACTCGCAACGAATTAAGTTACCTTACAAATATCCCGTCGGGCACATGGGGTTTGATCAGCGTTGAACCAACGTCGATTCGACGTCATGATATCGAATCGGCGTTGGTTCAATACTGGCTAAGCACAGTGCCCGAAGGGATATTACAAGAAGAGTCACACAGTTCCCTCCAAGCAAAGACAAGGTCTAGGTGGGGTAGGTTGGGATATAGCTCATAGGAAAGAAATTAATAGTTTTAAGTATTAACTATTATTGACTCATATATTATTCTGTATTTATTAAGGTGATATTATGCACTTATTGTACTGCCTGTCACATTGTTTATATTTGTATTGCATGTATGTACATGTATATGCTCAAGGGCTACTTGGCCTATCGCACTTGAATAAACATTCTTCTTAAATAGCCTTATTTTATGTTGTGTTGTTCCAAATTTCAATGCTAATCACAATCCAGCGATAATTAATAATTACGTGTCATTTTTAATGATTTAAGAATATATATTATCGCTACTTTAATTCATTGATACCTCGATAACTTATTTTATACAAAGTTACTAAAAATGGATTATCAAGTCTTAAATATTGTTTTCCGCAGCGCTTCCTCCTTTGCTCTATACTAGAGCAACTTTTTACTTGTGTTCTACATTGTTGTTCATAGAATTTTATGACTGCGAAAGTTCTGCGAACAATGTAACCCCGACGCCGGGCAGCACTTTTCGCAAATGCATTACCCGAGACTTACTCATTCTCGTTGAATCGTAGTCTACGTTGTTGTCACATATTCAGTATCGTTTACGGGATGAACCGGCAAATGAACAATCTCATGTCTCAAAAAAAAAAACATGCAAAAATTGGCGACCAGTGCGAGTTACGTATATAGACCAATGCAAACGCGATTACCGAGCGTAAAACCGGTAGTGATGTGGTTAAAGACGGTAACCATTGCTCGTTAATAGGTCAGACACGTTTGTCTAATCCCACTTGTTGATTTCAGATTCAGATCATAGGACGCCGCCTCTGACACGTGCAACTCAATGTGTCAGATTGAACCGATAGACGGGAGAAGGTATCTTAACCCAGACATACGCTGATAGCAAAGACTCGTATCAGCCTGCGCAATATTGTAATGCTATTGGTGTTTCCTGACCGCTAATAAGGTCTTTGTGAAATGAGCGTCACCGTGACCCTTTGAAAAGCGAATACTTCCGAAGAAGCTTATCAGTCTGCACTCTTCGCATGTTCCATAAGATACATTTTATGTGGTAAGGGTCACGAATTCACCGGACTTCCCATGCAGCGACTGTCCGCTGTGACTAAAAATATTTTCTATGTGTCGGGTAAAATAAGACCTTACGCCATCTGAAACTCAAGTTAATCAGAGTCTTCCTTTATAGATTGTTCATCGAGTTAGTTTTCATCAGACTTTGCGAGTGCGCATGCTAATCTGCGTCGTATGCACACGCCGTTGAGTACCTTTTAAGAGTAGCCTTCGAAGTGGTGAGATCGCTTCCACGCGTATGGCAATGTGGGTGTGAAAACGTCCAAACCAGCTTGCGCAGTTTTATCCTAATGGTCAGGTTTTGTTTCAATATACAACTAGTTGTCTCGGAACAAGACTGCGCTATGTACGTTGCTGGTATAGAAACTCAGACCGGCATTGAGCCGACGAACGAAATCGCGAGTTCTGATCGAAGTTTTTCCGAACAAATAAGCTAAGGATCGGCGGAAATTATATTTTAGAGGAACAAGACTCGGATCAGCCTGCGTATCCTCGCTATCAGAATCTTGTCTTTCACATCAATATCTATGGCTGCTGAGAAATATCTAGCCAAGACATACACTCAGAACAGGCTCTGCAGATGCGCAAGCTGTCGGAGACTTCATTGGTACATTCAGTGTCGCAACAAACTAATCGTAAGCAAACTTCAAAAACACCGCTAGACACTGATAATCGATCGGTGGCACGTGCAGATTTGTACAGGTGTGTCAGGAACAAAGATACTTGATGCGTATGCAAAGAAAACTGACATAGATCAGCCTGCAAATCCACGCAGTCTTATAGGAGTCTTCTGTGCTCACATTAAACGTGCATGAATGAACAACGATCAGTCTGCGCTGATGTGCAATTTATTACGAATTGGGCCGGGAACAAAGTTACTGACAAGGTCACAACTTGTACTTTCAGTTTTGCGTTTTTACTCCGATAGGGCATGAAAAAATAACAACGTCACACTTCGCCTTGCTTCTTTTGAAGTCGCTTGGCTTCAGCTGGAAAGCGACTTGATGTCGCTCGTTTTCTGGGGCCCAGTGCACACCCTGTGAAACTTACTTTTCTCAGAAACCACTGTGCCATTTTTAACCAAATTTTGTATGTATGCTTTTAGGTACATGGAAATGAAAATTTATTAATATGATGCTGGTCACATGACCAAGATGGCCACCATACCCATATATATTATGGTAAAAACCCTTCAAAAATCTTCTCCGGAACCAGCGGACCGATTTCCATGAAAAATGGTCTGTAGCATCGGGGACTCCTGCATATCATGGTTTGTTCAAATGATGACCCTGGGTTGACCTTGACCTATTTTACGGCAGGTCAAATTGTGAAACATTGGCTTTTCTGTAGGAAAAAAGTGAAGAAAGCGGATTATTCTGAAAGTGTTGCAGCTTGTGACCTTAAACTAATTGTTTTAATGAAGATATGTGAGTATTGAAGGTCAAGGTCATTTCTTGTCTTTGGCCCAAATGTCATTTATGGATGAAGATTTAACTTGCTTTTCTCAGAAACCACTGGCCCATTTTCAACCAAATTTTGAATGTAAGCTTGTAGGTAAAAGTTAATGAAAATTCATCAACATATTGCAGGTCACATGACTAAGATGGCTGCACTGCCCATATATGGTAAAAACACTATAAAAATCTTCTTTCCAGGAACCACTGGACCGATTTTGATGAAACTTTGTATGAAGCATCAGAGACTTAAGCCCTTTATTATTTATGCAAATTATGACCCTGGGCTGACCTTGACCTATTTTACGGCATGATCAAGTTTTGCAACGTAGGCTTTTACATGGGAAAACGTGACAATGATGGATTCTTTGGAAATAATTGCATCCCTGTGACCTGGAATTTGGTTAATATAGTAAACTGAACGAGTAAATGAAGGATTATGAGTAATTAAGGTCAAGGTTTGCTGAGCCATTTTTATTTAGGATTTGCATGTTTTGTGCTTTCACTAGGCCCAGATATCAGGTGAGCGTTTACAGGACCATTGGTCCTCTGGTCTTTAAACTCTTGTGCAATCAATTAATTGATAGTCGTTTTAACCACTTTTTCTACAAATTAAACAATCATCGATAATTATGCAAATGATATCAACAGTTACAGCCAGAAAATTGGAAGGGGAAGTTGGCGATTCAAAGACACAGCAATAATTTAAAAATCGCCAAGCTAATAATGGGAAAAAAATTGATTAATAATAAGCAGTTAAGTACTCATATGGTCTTTCATTTTTTTGACTGGATCTTCTTTTTTCTTACAAGTAAGGAGGACAACCATAAAAGCTTGGATGAGTTAAAATTTTAACCAGATTCCCAGGGGTTTACCTAAGGACTGATTTGCCGCTGGCCCCGAAAATCTACTGGTCATTCAGATTTTCAACTCACATGTTGATGTATCAGAAATGAGGCTGTTGGAATGTAAAAATGTAAAGCATCTTTTACTGTTTTGAAGGACAGTTCATAATTTTTTTTTTTACTTAAGTCTGTAATAAAATTATTTTCAGATATTGGTATAAGAGCTCACACATTTTCTTTTCAGATCCATGGTATTAAGTTTTGTCAAATTGAATACCTAAATGGGGAACACACTTGACATTTAATAACAAGAGACCAACAGGGCTGTTCTGTTCCAAAAAGTGGTTGCAATCCCATATAGAGCTTTTGATAAAGGCACAATACTGGAACATCCAATTAGCAGTTGGTCAGAACCCAGAATGGATGTGGAAACTACTACTGATAGTCTTCAAAATGCTGAGAAAAGTCAAGCCAGCTCACAGAAAGACAAACAATTACTGTAAGTTTAATATAGGATATTCTGCTTTGAAATTATTAAAAATATGCACCATATATGTTACCATGTCCCAATGGGGCCAAAGCCATGGTGATAAGGTATACTATAGTCTATATCAAGCGAAGCATTGCTTTTATCCTGTATACGTATGGGAACCCCTTCCTACTGGGATTTTTGCCAGTTACGATAACAAATGTTTATGCCCAGAACTTTAAAAAAAAATTGGTCGTGCATATTGGTGGGTCATGTTTTTATACCTACTGTAACTGGGGCGGATCCAGGATTTCTTGAAAGGGGATTCAAATTTACAAAGGGGGGTTCGTTTTGTTAGTTTTACCCAACTTTTCAAATAAATCCCCATGTGAAAATGAAATAATTTGGCCTCAAAGTGGGGTTCTAGCAAACCCCCTGGGCCCCTTCTGGATCAGCCACTGTTGAAATTTCATTTTTGGATTCCTCATTTATTTATAGCTGACCTGTATTTCTTAGCTCACCTGAGCCGAAGGCTCACCAGTGAGCTTTTAGGATACCCATGATCCGGTGTCCGTCTGTCATTCGTACGTCCGTTAACATTTTCAAACATCATCTCAAAAACAACTTCGCCAATCAAAGCCAAATTTCATGTGGAGCCTCCATGGGTAGGGGGAACGAAAGTTTGTTCGCGGCATCTGGATCACATGACCAAGATGGCCGCCATGCCCATATATGGTAAAAACCCTTCAAATATCTTACTATAGGAAAAACAGTGGATTTTTCAAAGCCTGTTGCAGCCTGTGACCTGAAAGTTAGTAGATACAGACAACTAATTGAGTTAAAGAAGGTATATGGGTATTGAAGGTCAAGGTCATTTCTTGACCTTTGCCCAAGGTCATGTACATATGAAAATTAAAACTTGCTTTTCTCAGCAACCACTGAGCTATTTTCCACCAAATTTTGTATGTAAGCTATGAGGTCCTAGGAAATGAAAATACATTTGTATGATGCTGGTCACATGACTACAGATGGCCACAAAGCCCATATATATAGTAAAAAGCCTTCAAAAATCTCCTCCTGAACCCATTGACCAAGTACAACAAAACTTGGTATGTAGCGTTTGGGACTCCAGCCCATCGTAGTTTGTTCAGATGATGACCCTAGGTTGACCATGACCTATTTTATGGCAGGGTCAAATTTGGTAACTTAGGTTTTTCTATAGGAAAAAGTGAAAACAGTGGATTTTTCAAAAACTATTGCAGCCTGTGACCTGAAAGTAAGTAGATGCAGACAGCTACTTGAGTTAATGAAGGTATGTGAGGATTGAAGTTCAAGGTCATTTCTTGACCTTGGCCCAAGGTCATGTAAATATGAAAATTAAAACTGGCATTTCTCAGAAACCACTTGGCCTTTTTCAACCAAATTTTGTATGTAAGCATTTAGGTACATGGGCATGAAAATTTATTAACATTTTGCTGGTCACTTGACCAAGATGGCTGCCATGCCCATATATGGTAAAATTCTTTTAAGAATCTTCTTCCCTGGAACCAGTGGAATGATTTGACAAAACTAGGTATGTAGCTTCAGGGACTCCAGACCATCATATAGTTTGTTCAAATTGTGACTGTTGGTTGACCGTGACATATTTTTCGGCAGGGTCAAATTTTGCAACTTAGGCTTTTACATAGAAAAATGTGACTTTGATGGATTCTTTGGAAATTATTGCAGCCTGTGATCTGGATATTAGTTGATTAAATGTGTAAATGAAGGTATATGAGGTTCCCTTGATCTTTGCCGAACATCATATAGGCCCAGATATCAGGTGAGCGTTTACACGACCATTGGTCCTCTGGTTTTCTTTTCCGAGTTATCTCCTATTTTGGAGTTATGGCCCTTTGAATTTTTTTTTTTAAAAATCTTGTTGGCAGGATAACTTAAAAAGTATTTAAGCTAGAAGCTTGAAACTTGGTCAGCTGATAGATGATTAGTAGATCACCTGATTGACTTTGAGAAAAATCATGAATTTTTACCGCAGTTATCAGGTTATGGGACTTTGCAATTTTAGCCTAGCGGGTTAAGTGCAGGATTTGTAATCTGAGGGTCGTGGGTTCAAATCCCGCTCCAAACACAAATTTTTTCATCACTTTTTTTTTTTTTTTTTACCTGAAACAATTCAAAATATTTTGATGATTACATTCTGGCTCTCAGAAGAACGATCATTGATCTTTCAGCTACTTGTTTGTTTTACACATGCAAAAAGCAGGTTTTCTGACGATGCCAGTTCATATTATGTTTTTTTATGTTTATATTATTCAGCTTGACAGTTGAGCTTTTGGATGGTTGTCAGAAGGGTGAAAAGGAATGGGTTTGCCCAATTGATGCTTGTGGAAGTTTGCTAAGCCGAAAGCAGACACTTAAACACCATATTTCATCATATCATCTTCATACATGTGAGTATTCTTTCTTATACAGCTAGAACAAGCCTGCCAAATGGTTTAAAGCATAACGGCAGTTAAGAAAAGAAATCCGTATGATGATGAATGAGGACCTTGTTCAGGGTTCAAGGTGACAGTTTGTGTTGCCTGCTGTCTATTCAAATAAAGGAAAAATTGGTGAAAAGGTAAAATTTTCAGTGAATCATCACACTTTTTAGCTCACCTGAGCCAAAGGCTCAGAGGTGAGCTTATAGTATACAGCCATGTGTACTTTCACTTTCGGTCTGACTGTCTCTGCACTTTTAAGCGCATTTTTCACGTTAAGTAAGAACATGTGGACTAAATGGCTACTTCAGCGATGACATCCGCGTTATAACGGCGCTCCAGTGAAGTCATTAGCTTTCGTGACTTTTTTTGGATTGTGTAATACACAGTGTAGTCATTAGTTTTCGTGTCTATTTTGGATTCGTATGACGTCATTGGCCGTCCGGACCGATTTCGATTTCAAAATTTCTGTAGCCCTGTATACATGTATATAGCCCGGGGACAGGGGCAAACAACCCCCTGGTATCAAATTCTTTTCATTAACAGTATTATTCAGTCAATATAGTCCTTTGCTGCAAGTTTTCCTCCATTAAAAAACTTTGTAACACTTTTCCCCATTCAAACATACAGGTGACCCAATTTGACCATGCCGTAAAATAGGTCAAGGTCAACCCAGGGTCATCATTTATATAAACTTTGTAGAGCTTGAGTCCCCAATGCTACATGCCAAGTTTCAAGATCATAAGACTTCTGGTTCTGGAGAAGAAGATTTTTAAAGGTTTTTACCATATATGGGCATGGGGGCCATCTTGGTCATGTGACCTGGACCAATTATATAAGCTTTCGTTCTCCCAACCCAAAAAAGCTCCACATGAAATTTGGCATTGATTGGCCAAGTGGTTTCAGAGAAGAGGATGTTTGAAAATAACGGTTATGTACATGTATATAGCCCCGGGGCAGGGGCAGACAACCCCCTGAGGTCAAATTTTTTTCATTAACAGTATTATCCAGTAAATATAGTCCTTCACTTTACATTTTTTTCCATTAAATGACTTTGTAAGAGTTTTAACCATTCAAACGTACAGGTGACCCAATTTGACCTTGCTGAAAATAGGTCAAGGTCAACCCAGGGTCACCATTTACATAAACTCGGTAGAGCTTGAGTCCCTAATGCTGCAAGCCAAGTTTCAAGATCATAGGACTTCCGGTTCTGGAGAAGAAGATTTTTAAAGGTTTTTACCATGTATGGGCATGGCGGCCATCTTGGTCATGTGACCTGGACCATTTATATACACTTTCTTTCCCCCTTCCCATGGAGGCTCCACATAAAATTTGGCTTTGATCGGCCAAGCGGTTTTGGAGGAGAAGATGTTTGAAAATGTGAACGGACGACGGACGACATACGACGGACGACGGTATACCGGTAAATATGTACCAGAAGAATTCTGTTGCTTCAAGCATCATTTCTTGTCTCTTCATTAAATAAAATAATATAAAAAGTACCATAAAGATTTCAACTATCTGGAACAGATAGACCAGAAAATAGTGCAGGCCCAGATCAGGTTGCTCATAAATGAACAATCTGATCAGGGTTTACACTGTCTGCCATTCCATCTTCATCTTCAAATCCAAACTGTTCCATATTTAAGACACATATGGTAATTATTTTAAGTGTCCGATTTTTATCATTTTTACAGAGTAATAATCATTTATGGTTACACTTCTTTTAATTAGTGGACCAAGCAGTATTAAAACAAGGTGCCCTTAAATTTTCTGATCTTTACAAATGTATCATGTTTGCTGCGGCAGTCTGATCTGGTTTTGCACTGCACTGGCAGTCTGATCAGATTCTACACTATTTGTCTGGGAAGCAGTCTGTTCAGAGTCTATAATGTTTGCTCATGGAAGCCTTGATATCTTATTTCTTTCTAGTACAAACAAATAAAAATAATGCATTAAGAATGTCAGATGTAATTTGCAGGGTTACTAGTAATAGATAACAAGCTTGATTTATGTTAGCACTAGCAGACCAAAATTATATCTGTTGCTTTCCATTTGAACAGTCAGAAGGCCCAGATCAGTAGTCTAACCAGCATGTCAAAGTTTTGCTTGGGCAGTCTGATCCAGGTCTGCAGTGGTGTACACTGTTTGCTTGGGGACAGCCTGAGCATGGTTTACAATGTTTGCTAGTGACAGTCTGATCTATACTGACAGTCAGATCTGGCTCTACACAGTTTCTGTTGCCCAGCAGTCAGATCAGAGTTTATACTGTTTGTTGGGACAATTTCTACACTATTGTTCTGGTGGTCTGGTCAGGGTCTGCACAGATTGCTCTTTGCTGTCTGGTTGCTATGGCATATCTACCTTAATATTGATAAGCTCTAATTAACTGAGTCACAGCACAAGAAAAGAAGTCTGATGTCACATGCAAACACCAGATACTACATATAAGACCATCCTGCACTTAAATGCAGATGTGCAGACTGATCAGAGCTACTGCCTTTTGCTATATGTATTCTTCCAACATAGTATTTTTTTAGATGATAACTATGCATACAAGCTAAAAAAAAACAAAGAAAAACAACAGACCTTACAGTAACTGGTCCATTTTTACTTTGGGAGTTTAGGCTATCATATTTTATTGGAAGAACCCTATGGTAAGAATTCTAACTATTGGGACAGACAGGGCTGAGCAGAATGTGCAGGCCCTGATCAGTCTCACCAGGAATTATACTGCTTTCCATTCCATTTGCATCTTCTGAACACATATCACTGCTTTGTAAGCCCAAAATGTCCGAATGTTAGGACACTTTTGGTAATTATTCTAGGTGTCCAAAATTTCAGACTTTTTTCATTATGTTTTTTAGAAATTAAAATCTCAAACTCTGGCACTGATAAGTTTTCCAATGTCATTACTGTTTTAAATCAATGAATGAATAAAAGATACATCATTAGACATGGCAACCTGGGTGAATAATTACACATCAGAAATATGTTACAGTGAATCTGACATTAGCCAAAAGGTAAAGCATGCAAATTTTAACTATAGAAACTTACTTAGCTGTAATTTTTGGTATTAATTCACATACTGTGCAAGATCCATTTATTTATTGTCCAGAATATATTCCAAAACCTCAAAACATTAATTAAACTTTATGCAAGAAAGTTTGGTTAAAAACATACAACTGTTTTAAAACTTAGCTAAATAATTGCGCCAGAGTTTAAAACTAACTCTGGTGTACTGAGAGACTGACAGGAAATTACTGATATATAGTTATTGCTATAGAAACCACATTCTTTCTCTAGCCCCAAACCTTGATAATTACCATTTAAGGCCCATTTCCCTGTCAATCAAATTCAATAGAAAATAAATGGTTCAAATAATATCATTTTGTCATGGTAGACATTTCTGTTTAGAGCTAGAAAATAGAAAATTGATGGATAAAAAAATGGCATAGCTGTATAGAATCCCAATTTTTATACTATTTTCTGCGAAAATGGAAATATAATTGCCTATTTGCAATGGTTTTAAGGAACAGGTATGAAATTTAACTTGTTAATAAAGAGTGTAACAATGGAAAATGGTGAAACCATGGTGAACTAATAGCAAATCAATGTAAAAAATCCATTTCATTTTGCTAAGGGTACCTTTGTTTATATGTTTCTATCCTTTGGAGCGATCTCGAGAGTTCCCGGATGTGCCTTTGGAACAAAATACCGATACCTCCTTTTGGAGCTCATTCCAATATTTACCACCCGTGAGATGGATCCAGCGCCAAAGAGCTAGTTACCAACTTAATGAGCTTGTTACCAGTGCTCTCCTCTGTGGCTTATTATATAAATCAAATGTTACAGAAAAGCAGATTATCCCATCCCAGTACTTATTTTGTGTTTGTTTGTAGATATTCCCTCATCTTAGGCTGCATCTTTAAAATTGCAATTGTTTGACTCTGTTTCTTTCAGCTATCATCCCAGCAAAGAGGTACAAAGTCTATGAGACAGATCCAACTGCATCCATACCTAGAAGTACGCTTTATGCAAAAAGGTTTGTATAACAGCTTTCATTGTCCTTTATAGATTTTACTCTACTAACACTAGCATGCAGTGTTTCACCACAGAGAAAACCGCAGCTGATCAATCTCTAACCACAGACCAGGTTTATAGCGTACCGTTTTGTTTAGAAATTGCAGTAGATATATACACAGTGTCAAAAGTTAAGCACCACCCGAATATTACTTTGGAGATGTCTTCGTGTACGATTTTCTTCAGAAGAGCAATCATTTTTTTAAGATTTTGTTACCCAAGTCTTTCTTTGGCCTGTCAAACCGATCAGAATGCCATTTGACACTTTTGCGAAAGTTCTAAGGTTCCTGTATACACTCAACCAAAGTTATAAGTGGTCACTTTTCAAAAAAAAAATTCTGACTTGGGCTAGTAAATTTTAAATTTTTAGGGTGCATTTACCATGCCTGGCTTTTTAGCTCACCTGAGCACGAAGTGCTCAAGATGAGGTATTGTGATCGGTCTTTGTCCGTTGTCCGGCGTCAACTTTTGCTTTAAACGACTTCTTCTCCAAAACTGCTAGCCGGATTTCAAAATAATTTCACAGAAATGTTCCTTGGGGGACTCTCTACCAAAATTGCTCAAATGGTTCCGCTCCGCTGAACAATATGGCCGCCAGAGCTAAAGATAGAAAAACCTTTAAACGACTTCTCCTCCAAAACTGCTGGGCCGATTTTGAAATAATTTCACAGAAATGTTCCTTAGGAGACCCTCTACCAAAATTGCTCAAACGGTTCTGCTCCGCTGAACAATATGGCCGCCAGAGCTAAAAATAGAAAAACCTTTAAACGACTTCTCCTCCAAAACTGCTGGGCCGATTTTGAAATAATTTCACAGAAATGTTCCTTAGGAGACCCTCTACCAAAATTGCTCAAACGATTCCGCTCTGCTGAACAATATGGCCGCCAGAGCTAAAAATAGAAAAAAGCTTTAAACATAATCGTTTCTAAAGCCAGTGGCTCGATTTCAAAAAAATTTCACAGAAATGTTTTACTCATGGCTCTAAACAAAAATTGCTCAAACAGTTCCGCTCCGCTGAACAAAATGGCCGCCAGAGCTAAAAATAGAAATAAATCTTAGAATGACACAGAGGGCACAGTTATGATCCAGTCATCATGAAACTTTGTCAGAATGTTTATCTTAATGAAATCTAGACCATCTTTGAAACTGGGTCATGTGGGGTCTAAAACTAGGTCACTGGGTCAAATCTATGAAAAACCTTGTGCACACTCTAGAGGGCACAGTTATGATCCAATCTTCATGAAACTTTGTCAGAATGGTTATTTATATAAAATCTAGGCCAAATTTGAATCTGAGTCTTGTGGGGTCAAAAACTAGGTCACTAGGTCAAATGTTAGAAAAACCTCATGTACACTCTAGAGGGCACAGTTATGATCCTATCTACGTGAAACATTGTCAGAATGTTTACTTTCATGAAATTTATACCAGATTTGAAACTGGGCCATGTCAGGTCAAAAACTAGGTCACTAGGTCAGTTCTTAGAAAAACAGTGTGAACGCTTTTGAGGACACAGTTTTGTTCTAATCTTCATGAGACTTTGTCAGAATGTTTGTCTCCAACTAATCTGGACCAAGGGTGCAACTTGGTCATGTTGGGTCAAAAAGTAGGTCACTAGGTTAAACCTTAGAAAAACATTGTGTACACTTTAGAAGGCACAGTTTTGATAACTTTGCCAGAATGTTCATATCCAAGAAATCTAAACCAGGTTTGGAACTGGGTCATGTAGGGTCAAAATCTAGGTCATTAGGTTAAATCTTAGGTACACAATAAAGGGTTCATTTTCCATTTAATCTTTGTGAAACTCTGTCAGTCATATGGATGTCTCTGAGGTTAAGTTCACAGGATACTCAGGTGAGCGATCCAGGGCCATCATGGCCCTCTTGTTACATTAGTGATAATCGAATCCAAACTTGCTGTAAATTGTCACCACTTTATCTGTTTTCATAAATGTAACAAGGAAATATTCATGTTTGGAAAGCTTTGCTGTTTTTAGCTCACCTGAGCCAAAGGCTCGTAGGTGAGCTTATAGGATACCCATGGTCCGTCGTCGTCGTTGTCCGTCCGTCCATTCACAATTTCAAACGTCTTCTCCTCTGAAACCGCTTGGCCAATCAATGCCAAATTTTTTTTGGAGCCTCCTTGGCAAGGAGGAAAGAAAGTCTATATAAATGGTCCAGGTCACATGACCAAGATGGCCGCCATGCCCATATATGGTAAAAACCTTTAAAAATCTTCTTCTCCAGAACTGGAAGTCCTATGATCTTGAAACTTGGCATGCAGCATTGGGGACTCAAGCTCTACAAAGTTTATATAAATGGTGACCCTGGGTTGACCTTGACCTATTTTCAGCAAGGTCAAATTGGGTCACCTATACGTTTGAATGGTTAAAAATCTTACAAAGTCATTTAATGGAAAAAATGTAAAGTAAAGGACTATATTTACTGGATAATACTGTTATTGAAAAAAATTAGACCCCAGGGGTCGTCTGCCCCTGCCCCGGGGCTATATACATGTACATAACCGTTATTTTCAAACATCTTCTCTGAAACCACTTGGCCAATCAATGCCAAATTTCATGTGGAGCCTTTTTGGGATGGGAGAACAAAAGCTTATATAATTGGTCCATGTCACATGACCAAGATGGCCCCCATGCCCATATATGGTAAAAACCTTTAAAAATCTTCTTCTCCAGAACCAGAAGTCCTATGATCTTGAAACTTGGCATGTAGCATTGGGGACTCAAGCTCTACAAAGTTTATATAAATGATGACCCTGGGTTGACCTTGACCTATTTTACGGCATGGTCAAATTGGGTCACCTATATGTTTGAATGGGGAAAAGTGTTACAAAGTTTTTTAATGGAGGAAAACTTGCAGCAAAGGACTATATTGACTGAATAATACTGTTAATGAAAAGAATTTGATACCAGGGGGTTGTTTGCCCCTGTCCCCGGGCTATATACATGTATATAATCATTATTATCAAACATCTTCTTCTCTAAAACAGCTGGGCAAATCAAAGCCAAATTTCGTATGGAGCCTTCTTGGGAAGTGGGAAAGAAAGGTTATATAAATGGTACAGGTCACATGACCTAGATGGCCGCCATGCTCATTTTATGGCTAAAACCTTCAAAAATCTTCTCCTACAGAACTAATAGTCCTATGATCATGAAACTTTGCATGGAGCAGTATGTACTCAAGCTCTACAAAGTTTATATAAATGATGACCCTGAGTTGACCTTGACCCATTTTAAGACAATGTAAAATTTGGCGAAACTTGTTTTTATACTTACAGTAGGCCCAGATATCAGGTGAGCGTTTACAGGACCATTGGTCCTCTGGTTTTTTCTAGGACAATATTTAGGTGACCAGTGCTTAACTTTTGAGGCCCTGTATATACATGTATAGAATGTGTCAAACCTGTATGCAATTCGTTTGAAATGAGTGTACAATAAGTACTGGTAAACTGTCTGTGGGAGGCTTGCCCAGGAACATTGTGGTAAGGATAACTGATCGTCCTGACATGACCTCAGCTGTTTACAGTAGAGGTAAAACAGCAAATCAAGACAAAACAAATTGGCCAGGTAAACTGAAGCTTGGAACTTTTGTGTATAGAATGTAGACGTATGAAACTATCTATATTCTGAGCTGAACAGATTTAGCAGATGTGCACATTGATGCAAGACAAAGGTCCACAGTCTAAATCAAACTTTTTAGCTAGACTGCACAAAGTGCATAGAACTTGTAGTACTGGACCTCAGTCTTTCAAGAGTTTGCATATAGGTAACTCCTTGGTAGAAAGCATTAATACTTTAACTATCATTGAAAGTTGGCTTTCTCTTGATGGCATGGAACTCCTTAAGGTCATTTCCAAGGGGTGGGCTAGAGGTCAGAATCTATGCAAGTTTTTCATAAGTTCAAAACAGTTACTTTTCAGAAAGCATTCATATTGAGACCATGGGTACATTGAAAGATTGAATCTTACTGTTTGGCATCTGACACCAGGGTCTAGGCTTGGTGGAGGGGGTGCTTAATGTCATAATTAAGAACACTTAAAATACTTGTATAGTTTTAATGCAAGTTTTTAGCTCACCTGAGCCAAAGGCTCATAGGTGAGCTTATAGGATACTCATGGTCCGGCGTCCGTCCGTCCACAATTTCAAACGTCTTCTCCTCTGAAACCGATTGGCCAATCAAAGCCAAATTTTATGTGGAGCTTCTTTGGGAAGGGGGAACGAAAGTTAATATAAATGGTCCAGGTCACATGACCAAGATGGCCGCCACACCCATATATGGTAAAAACCTTTGAAAATCATCTTCTCCCGAACCGGAAGCCCTATGAACTTGAAACTTGGCATGTAGCATCGGGGACTCAGGCTCTACAAAGTATATATAAATGGTGACCCTGGGTTGACCTTGACCTATTTTACGGAAATCTTGCAGCAAAGGACTACATGTATATTGACTTTTTAGCTCACCTGAGCCAGCGGCTCCGGGGGAGCTTATAGGATGGTAAGGCTCCGGCGTCCGTCGTTGTCGTCCGTCGTCCGTCGTCCGTCCACAATTTCAAACAACTTCTCCTCTAAAACCGGTGGGCCGATTGCAACCAAATTTCATATATAGCCTCCCGGGACCTTAGGAACGAAAAGTTGTTCAAACGATCCTGGTCACATGACCAACATGGCTGCCACGCCCGTATATGGTAAAAAGCTTTATAAATCTTCTTCTCCAGAACTAATAGGCCGATGGCCTTGAAACTTAGTATGTAGCATCTGGTATGTGAGTACTACCAAGATTGTTCAAATTATGACCTTGGATTGACCTTGACCTTTTTTACGGCAAGGTCAAATTTGCTTTCTGGAGCTTTTATATGGGAAAATGCTAGAACATAAGATATCTTGGAAACTTTTGAAGATTTTGGGCTAAAAATTGATATCTACATTCATCTTAATGAGTAAATGAAGATTTATGAGTATAAGAGGTCAAGGTCATTCTTTCACCTTTGACCCAGAACTCTCATATTTTGACAATTTCAAACAATCTCCTCAAAAGCCACTGGGCCAGTTGAAACAAAATTTCATATAGAGCCTCCAGGGGTTGAGGGAACAAAAATTTATTCCTACTGTCCAGGTCACATGACCAACATGGCCGCCACGCCCATATATGGTAAAAACCTAAAAATATCTTCTTCTCTGGAACCAATACGCCGATGGCATTGAAACTTAGTATGTAGCATTGGGTGCACAAGTACTACCAAGACTGTTCAAATTATGACCTTGGGTTGACCTTGACCTTTTCTACGGTAAGGTCAAGTTTGCTTCCTTGTGCTTTTATATGGCAAAATGCTAGAACATAGATTTCTTGGAAACTGTTAAAGATTTTGGGCTAAAAATTGGTATCCACAGTCATCTTAATGAGTACATTGAACTTTATGAGTACAAGAGGTCAAGGTCATTCTTTGACCTTTGACCCAGAACTCTCATATTTGGACAATTTCAAACAATCTCCTCAAAAGCCACTGGGCAAATTGTCCTTAAATTTCATGTAGAGCCTCAAGGGGTTGAGGGAACAAAATTTATTCATAAGGTCAAGGTCACACAACCAATATGGCCACCACGCCCATATATGGTAAAAACCTTAAAAATTCTTCTGCTCCAGAACCGATTAACAGATGGCCTTGAAACTTGGTATGTAGCATCGGGTACTTGAGTACTATCAAGATTGCTCAAATCATGACCTTGGGTGACATTGACCTTGTTTACAGCAACTTCAAATATGGGAAAATGCTAGAACATAAGATTTCATGGGAAGTTTTGAAGATTAAGGCCCAAAAATTGGTATATACAGTCATCTTAAAGAGAACATGAAGATTTGTGAGTACAAGAGGTCAAGGTCATTCTTTGACCTTAGACCCAGAACTCTTATATTTTGACAATTTCGATAATCTCCTCCAAAACCGCTGGGCCAATTGTAACTTAATTTCATATAGAGCCTCCAGGGGTTGAGGGAATGAAAATTTGTTCAAACGGTCCAGGTCACACGACCAACATGGCCGCCATGCCCATATATGGTAAAAACCTATAAAAATCTTCTTCTCCAGAACCAATCAACCGATGACCTTGAAAGTTTATGTAGCATTGGGTACACCAGTACTATCAAGATTTTTCAGAATGATGTCCTTGTGTTGACCTTGACCATTTTACGGCAAGGTCAAATATGGGAAAATGCTAGAACATAAGATTTCATTGGAAGTTTTGAAGACGTTGGCCTTAAACTTGGTA
Organism: Ctena decussata; assembly: GCA_963989385.1. NCBI lineage: Eukaryota > Metazoa > Mollusca > Bivalvia > Lucinida > Lucinidae > Ctena > Ctena decussata. Next base: position 13,267,472 of record OZ022509.1, read on the forward strand.
TATACCATTGTCTGAATGTGGTCATGAAGAATTAGGAGTACAAGAGGTCAAGGTCATTCTTTGACATGATCAAGATCTCTCATATTTTGAGACATTTCCTCAAAAGCCAAAGGGCCAATTGTAAACACATTTCATATAGAGCCTCCAGGGGTTGAGGGAACAAAAATTTGTTCAAACGGTCCAGGTCACATGACCGCCATACCCATTTAGTTTAAAAACCTTTAATATTTTTCTTCTCCAGAACCAATAGACTTACGGCCTTGAAACTTGGTAAGTAACATAGAATACTACCAAGACTGTTCAAATGATAACCTTGGGTTTACCTTGACTTTTTTATGGAAAAATGCCAGAACATAAGATTTCATGGAAAGTTTAGAAGATTTTGGCCTAAAAATGGTATATATGGTTGTCTTAATGAGTACATGAAGATTTATGAGTACAACAGGTCATGGTCATTCTTTGACTTTTGACCCAAGACTCATATTTTGACAATTTCAGATGTAAGAAAAACCCACTTTGCCTATTGTTCAGGTGAGCGATTCAGGGCCTCATGGCCCTCTTGTTTAATACTGTTAATGAAAAACATTTGACCCCAGGGGGTTGTCTGCCCCTGCCCCGGGGCTATATACATGCACATAACCATTATTTTCAAACATCTTCTTCTCTTAAACCGCTTGGCCAATCAAGCCCAATTTTCATGTTGAGCCTTCTTGGGAAGGGGGAAGGAAGGTTTATATAAATGGTCTAGGTCACATGACCAAGATGGCCACCATGCCCATATATGGTAAAAACCTTAAAAAATCTTCTCCTCCAGAACTGGAAGTCCTATGATCTTGAAACTTGGCATGCAGCATCTGGGACTCAAGCTCTACAAAGTTTATATAAATGATGACCCTGGGATGACCTTGACCTATTTTACGGCAAGGTCAAATTGGGTCAAATGTACGTTTGAATGGGGAAAACTGTTACAAAGTCATTTAATGGAGGAAAACTTGCAGCAAAGGACTATATTGACCGAACAATACTGTTAATGAAAAAATTTGACCTCAGAGGGTTGTCTGCCCCTGCCCCGGGGCTATATACATGTATATAGCCATTATTTTCAAACATCATCTTCTCTGAAACCTGTTGGCCAATCAATGCCAAATTTCATGTGGAGCCTCCTTGGGAAGTGGGAAAGAAAGTTTATATAAATGGTACAGGTCACATGACCAAGATGGACGCCATGCCCATATATGGTAAAAACCTTTAAAAATCTTCTTCTCCAGAACCAGAAGTCCTATGATCTTGAAACTTGGCATGTAACATTGAGGACTCAAGCTCTACAAAGTTTATATAAATGATGACCCTGGGTTGACCTTGACCTATTTTACTTGTTTTTGTACTTACAGTAGGCTCAGATATCAGGTGAGCATTTACAGGACTATTGGTCCTCTGGTTCATGGGTTCTAATCAAGAGACAATCACTGATCAGAAACTTTGATACTTGATCCAAAGGTACCCGTGAGGACCCTACGGTGTTTAACCCCTGGGTGCATGTCCGGCACTGGAGCAAACAGTTAAAATCTAGTACAATAGATTTTCTAATTTGGTTTCATGAAAACAACTTTGGCAAATAATTTGTCAGTCATCGCTCAACTTTTAACTTTGATGTGTGGGTTGAAGACCAGCTTGACTTACTTTTCACAATCCAGTGGCTTTGCCTTCTATCTTGATAACTTTTTTTGGCGTGAACATGATACCTCCTGATGATTTAGCATGATATGAGCCACATCACGAGACAACTTGTCTATGGGGTAACCTATCAGGTCTGACACAAACCGGACTGTTCTGCCACAGAAGACAGTAAGAGGCTTAAAATTTCAAATTTAGAATGAGGGATTGTCTTATCTTTGTAGCAAAAACAAAGGCGTTGAGCAGCTGCATGTTTGCTGTCTTTGTTTTCGCTTTAAATACGCAAAAATCATGATGCCGCTCATACTGTGAATTTACCCCAAACTCATCGGGTAATAATGATTTTGCCTCATTTTAACATATATTCAAGACAATGTGATATGTGACTTCACGTCATAATGTGTGGAATAATAAGTATGGATTATGATTCAATATGGTACAGTGTTAGACCCCAAAGGTCGAGGTCACCGTGACCCTATATTATATAGTTTTCTGATTTTGACCTGTATCTTCAAAATCTTTTGAACTTTGAACAAATAATGCTTAGTGGTCAAACTGTCTAACCTCGAAATAAATTTAGATCACTGACCTATATTTTTTAATTCAGTTTTATTTTAAAACCACCTGATCTATGAACATCATTCTTTAGTCCTCCATGAGATCATACACCTGATCCCCCAAATACAGGTAACTGTGACCTGTGTTTCATGGTTAAGTGATTTTGCACATGATCACAATTTATCGTAATTGATATAGCCAGATGCAGTCTATGAGCTATTCTGTCTCATGCAGCAGATCTTATTTTCTCATTTAATATTGATACTTAACATGTATGTTCTAGCTAAATGTTACAGTGTAGAAACCTGTTGATTACAGGGATGTGATGATGTCCACAATTTTTATTATGCCCTCAACTTTCATTAGTAAGACCCAAATGAAGATCATGGTGACTTATTTAGTGATCAGTGATTTTGATTATATTGTAAAACATGGGATAATTAGCATAATGTTTTTGGATTATGGGTAATTTTGACCAATTGCTTGACCCTTGAACAAGGTCACTGTGGCATATATTTAATAGATTAATGTTTTAGCCTTATACATTTACTACTTTTGGGCCATTGGCTATATGGACAACATTTGCGAATGAGTCAGCAAGGCACCATCTTTGAACCCTGTGGTTATCATATGTGATATAAATTTGCTGAAGTATGGTCACAGAAAGCCTGGACTTTATTCTACTAGCCTTACACCATCCTTTAGAAACTGCCTTTATGCATATCACCATGTTCTGAAACATTTCCAGAAAACTGTGATCTTGTTTTCCTGTCATAAAATTTGCGCAGAAATTTTGACAAACAGTCCATTAATAAAAAAGATTACTCCCAAATATGATCATGACTTGCATGTACAAGGGAGGTAATCAAAAATCTTTAAACTTGTTTTAGTGTTAGGACAGTTAAACAAATTTTACTATTTTCGGTTGTGTTGCAGCATTTCAAAAGAAAATAACTTATATGTTTTTTTCTTGGAAAAAATGACTTTCCTTGCTTTCATTATTCACAATGGAAGTGCTCTAGTCAAGATTAGTTTTGGGTGTAAAATTTTTATTTGCAAGCCAATTTCAAAATTTATGAGACACTTTTTAAGACTTTTGGAATGCAAAAGGATGACAAGATTATATTTTTCTGGAGACTTTTCAGAACAAGGTGATATGCAAAAACACAGCAAAGAATGGTCTATGGAGAGTATTAATAAAGTGTACTTAATGAAAAAATGAAAGACCAGTCATCATGACTTAGGTCATAGTCAGGTCTTTGAAGCCATGGTTTCATCCCTTCCATTATATTTTGTTGTAGAAAGTTGGACAACTTGGCAGCTACTAGCCCCAAAGGAGCTATTCCAACAGACAGCATTGCAGAGTTGGGCCCGGATGTACACACAGATTTTGTAGATGACCCATCAGAATCAGCAGAAACTTTAGAAAGTGATATGGAATTATCAGCAGCAACATCAGATTCAGATTTAGATTCTGACAGTGCCATACAAGACACCAAAAACAGCAACTCTTCCACAATTACAGATGTTGTTGATGGAGTGGAGTATAAGAAGTTGAAACAGAATGGAATGTTCTTAGAAGATCACAATAACATAACATTAACAATGTTCACAGATGGGGTACCTCTTTTTAAAAGCTCCAGTACATCATTGTGGCCTGTATACCTCATCGTAAATGAAATACCTCGACAAGAACGCTTCCAACGCAAGAACATGATCTTATGGGGCGTATGGCAAGGATGTGGAAAACCACACATGACCACATTTCTCAAACAATTGATAGAAGATCTTCAGAGCTTATACAATACAGGAATTCAGCTAGATATTGATGGTAACATAGTTGTATGTAAAGCTATGCTTACAATAGTAACTATGGACCTCCAAGCCAGAGCTGCACTTTTGAACATGACTCAACACAACGACGAGTTTTCTTGTGTTTTCTGTTACGAGCAGGGAAAGGTTGTAAAATCTGGAAAAGGTCACTGTCGAGCGTTTGCTTATAATGAGGAACCAATCATGAGAACAACTGATGAGATTAGACAAGATGCAAATGAGGCACAGAGAACACAGAAAAAAGTAAACGGCTTCATAGGAGATAGTGTTTTAAATTATCTGTCTGATTTTGATTTAAATAAGAACATAGTGGTTGACTATATGCATGGATTACTCCTAGGTATTACAAAGAAACTACTCAATTTGTGGTTTGACAAAAAATACTCAAACCAACAGTTTTATGTAGGCACCTCTGAGAAAGTGGTAAACAAGCGTCTAAAGTCAATCACTCCGCCTCAACGTATTAATAGATTGCCAAGGAATCTAGATTCAATGAAACACTGGAAAGCTTCTGAGCTGCGTTCATGGCTGCTGTTCTACTGTTTGCCTTGTCTGCAAGGCATCCTGCCAGAAGAACATCTAAAGCACCTGAGCTTACTCGTTGAAAGTACATATATTCTTTTAGCCGAAGGAATTACTGAAGCTGACTTGGAAAGAGCTGAAATGATCCTCAAAATATTTGTTAAAACAACACCAGCATTGTATGACATAAGCATTGTGGGGTTGAACTTTCACAATCTCTTACATTTGACTGAGTGTGTGCGAAGATGGGGTCCAATGTGGTCCTGGTCATGTTTTTGTTTCGAGTCTTTTAATGGTGAGATAAAAAAAAAGCATCCATGGCACTGGAAATGTTTGTCGCCAGATATTTTGGTCCCTTCAGGCTGGAAAGCGGATAGAAAATATTTCAAATGAGCATCTGAGTGATAGAGTCACATCATTTATATCATCAGTTACTGATGTAAGGCTTAACAGTGGAAACAAGGAAGCATGCCAGTGCATAGTTAAGAAAATGTATCGTATGCCACCGGACTTCAATTTCACACCAGAGGTGAAAAACAAATTAAGCAAATGGGTCAGTGAAGTTGAAGTAGACAGTTTTATGAAAGCTAAGAGGATTATTAACAATGGCTGTCTGATGTATAGCAAGCTCTGTAGTAAAGTTAAAAAGAGGAACACGTACACAGTATCTGTGAGTGAAAGTATTCAAGATAACAGAGTACTGGAAATCCACTATTTTCTGGTGCATAAGGAAACCTCACAGGTGTTTGCTATTGGAAAGCCACTAACTCTGATCGGTAGACTTCTTCCAGCCAATGCACCACATCTTCAAAAAGCAGAATTCAGTAGGTAAGTGAAATCATAGTGTTTTGATACCCTAAATTAAAATGTGTTTCAAAGTAAACTGCTTTACAAGACATTCATTCTGATGCAAGAATTTTCAAAATCAGTGGGAAAATTAGAAAGTTATGAGCAATTTAATGTGACAAAATTGGTGGAATGGTCGCAAGCCATTCATTCTGGTACAAGAATTAGGACAGTTACAGTGATTTTAATATATTCAAAATGGCCGCCAAGAGCCTACTATATTCTAGACTTTTTGATGTAGGAGGCTAAATCGATATTGGAAAAAAAATCGTTTGATAATGGTTGTTTTTTAATATTTTTGTAATACAATTTGGTATTTGTTTATTTCTAGTGACAACCAATCATTTTAATCTTGATTTTTACTTATTTGTGTAACCGCAGCAAATATTTATTGGGCCAGATCCAACCATGGACTGGAGTTAGCTTTTACTTACTTGAGAACTATTCAAAATATTTTGATGTCTTGCTGGCTCTCGAGTGAGCGATAGTTGCCCATTGGGCTACTTGTTGTTTGTTGCATTTATTGCTTTAACTCTATCCTAAACAGCTGATTTCATGTTTGGATGCTCCCTTAGCCTAACATGGTTGCTGTTCCTGGGCAAGCTCCGGTAAAATTCTTTTTAAAATGAATGCGTTAAGAGCGAATGTTTAAAACTTCTAATAACTGATAATTTCGATGTGAAATGGTGGTATTTCGCCACAGCAATTGAAAAAAACAACGCCATATTGATTGAAATAATGGCGATAAACATAGTTCAGCCTTAAACGACAGACTTAAAAAAAAAACAAGAACTACTGGTACATGTATGCAGTATCAGACCCCCGGACACCGTAAAAAATTTAGAGTCGGGACCAAAAAAAAAAAAGAGGGTTAGTCGGCTTTCCGGAAACAAGACATTTTTTTCCTTGGCCTAATATAACATCTACTTATAACACGGGGTGCAACGTAGGATGATTTCAGTGGACAATTTTTTCGTATTTTTGAGATTACTATTTTTTGCTTTGTTGTTGCTATATGTGACCTAGTGCACGATGTGGAAACTATATTTCACATTTCTTATGTGCTAACAGCATCTGGAAATCTTTTCTGAAATATGAGTGATGCCCGTGAAACTGCAATTATTATCAAATTGCAGTTTCACGGGCATCACTCATATTTCAGAAAAGATTTCCAGATGCTGTTAACTCTAAAGGAAGGCCATACGTAGCCTCCACAGCGTGCACTAGGTCATATATACCAACAACAAAGCAAAAAATAATAATCTCAAAAATACGAATAAATTGTCCACTGAAATCATCCTACGTTGCACCACGATGGGGAAACTATATTTCACATTTCTTATGTGCTAACAGCATCTGGAAATCTTTTCTGAAATATGAGTGATGCCCGTGAAACTGCAATTATTATCAAATTGCAGTTTCACGGGCATCACTCATATTTCAGAAAAGATTTCCAGATGCTGTTAACACTAAAGGAAGGCCATACGTAGCCTCCACAGCGTGCACTAGGTCATATATACCAACAACAAAGCAAAAAATAATAATCTCAAAAATACGAATAAATTGTCCACTGAAATCATCCTACGTTGCACCCCGTGTATAAGAGTTTTAAGGAGATTACATGCTTATAGATAAACCAAGGCCCAATAATTAGGTGTCACATACAAAGAAAAACAGATGCAAACTAAACCCTGATTATAATAATTGAATACATGATATTTATGTTTCAGTGATAGCCTGACTGCTGAAAGAGCTGTGACTCTGCATTAGGTGTTAGTAAGCTTTGAGGTGGAGACAAATAGAATCATCACCAGAATGCCGAACAATACAGAAAGAGATTAACTAAATAAGTTTGATAGGAAAGGCCATGTGATCGGCTCTCAGATCTATACATTCATGAAGAGACACAAATTCTGCACTGAAAAACTTCTTAAACTTGTTAAAATAAAGGAAATCAGTACTTCAATAGAACCTTGTAAATCAAAGATTAGCTGTTGCATTACAAAACCGGTCTTTGGAGTTTCAAACAAGGTCATACATAAACTGGGCTGTACAATTACAAATATAAACGGCAGGAGGCTTGAAATTTCGGATGTTGGAAAAAGAGGGATTGTATAATCTATGTAGTAAAAACAAAGGCCCTGTGTGGATACTGCAGACAGATCTGCAGCTTTGTTTTCACATATCTAAGAAAGCAGGTTTTCTCGGTGTCACTCAAATGTCTCTCAGTGAATGCACAGCCAAATAAGACTTAAAGCTTGCTGCTCAGCTTTAGAAACTAGGTATCATTTAAAACTTACAGGTATTAGGTACTTTGAAAATAACAAAGCACTGTTCAAAAAGGGCTGCAGGCACTGACCTGTGGCTTCATTGGAAGCCAAAAATCAAGTTACTTAACATTATGTTTGGTCATTTTTGGATGAATGGTCCAAGTTTTTTTTTATTTCATATTGATTGGACTTAAATGGTTACTTTGGTTACAGAAAATGGCCGCCATATAGGTAAATAATAGAAAAAATATCATTTTGAGCCAAAATCTGGAGGTTTAACAACAGGCAGCTAACATAGAGCAAAAGTAAATACCAATAAGATATTTAAATGAATGATGAATGATAACAAGATACATAAAACAAAATATCTTTTTAGTATTTAGCTGTGCAGAAAGCTAATTTTTAAAATCACTGTCTTTAAAATCTCCAATTTGTGGTCCAAAAGTAAATGTTATCTATTTTAGCGTATATTGGTGGCCATTTTCTGTAACCATAGCAACTGTTAAAGTCAAATTAATATGAGCCAGTCATCTAATAAAACAATCTGTTGAGAAATTGTAAAATAACGCAATTTTTGGACCTCAGAGGAGGCCAGAAACCCTGCTTAATGCACATAGTCCTTTATTCAGTTGATGCTCTGAATATGCTAGTTTCAAATAAGAGCACATCGTCATGAGAAAAACGGCTTTTAGCATACACTATGTGAAAATAAAGGCGTTGATCAGCTGCATAGTAAGCTGATATGCGCCTTATTTTCGCATATACATGTATGCAAAAAAAGGGTCTTTGTTTCCACATATGCAAAAAGCTACATACAGCGGTAGATAGTATAATCCCTCTACTTCCTAAATCTAAAATTTCAAGCCTCTAGCTATTTCCTGAGATGCAGCTTGGTTAGTGTTGGATCTGATCAGAAACCCTGAAGCCCACGATGCAGCTCATTTTGTGGATGGCTTGGTTAAGTTTCCGAATTGTCTGTTAACATTTGAATGGCATTGACAACACCAAAAGTATCATGGCAAGAATTGAGCCTTGTCATGAAAAACACTGTCTTTGGGATTTTTAACCATGTCTGATACAAACTGGGTTAGAAGCTTGAAATTTTGGAATTAGGAAGCAGAGGAAATGTACTATCCATATAGCAAAAACCAAGGCTGATCAGCTGTGCAGTTACCGCAGAGCCGATCTGCACCATTGGTTTTTGCATATACAAAAAGCAGGTTTTCTCATGAAATGGCTCAAATATGAAAATCCCCAATTGATATAATATTGAGCCGCGTCATGAGAAAACCAACATTCTGGTTTTCGACCTGGTCCGACACAAACCAGGCTGTACAGCTACAGAAGATGGCTAGAGGCTTGAAATTTTGGATTGAGAAAGAAGAGGGATTGTACTATCTATGTAACGAAAACAAAGGCACTGATCAGCTTCGCGGTTACTGCAAGGCTGATCTGCGTCTTTGTTTTTGTCATATGCAAAATGTTGGTTTTCTCATGACACGGCTCAATTATCATTACGATGAAACGCCCATGCAATATACTGCTATCTTTCACGGCTGTAAAAATGAAAAAAATTCAGATGAAAAATTGTGATATTTTTTTTTACCTCACCAGAGCCGAAGGCTCCGGGGGAGCTTATAGTATAGGCAGTTGTCCGTCGTCGTCGTCGTCGTCTGTCGTATGTCGTCGTCTGTCGTCCGTCAACACTTTTAAACAACATCTCCTCTGAAGCTACTGGGCCAATTGGGCCCAAATTTCATCTGTAGCATGCTTGGGCTGGGGGATTGAAAGTTTGTGTTTTTTATGAAAATCGGCCCCTTAGTTTGGTTGCTATGGCAACTTAGAGTTTCCATAGACTTATAATGGGGAAAATTGAAAAATGGCATTTACTGCCAAGCCATTGCAGATATGCTGACAAAACTTTTATAGAAATGTTTCGTGAGAAGTCTTCTATCAGCTATATATTTTTTTGCCCACTGCTCCTTTTATTGGCTGCCATGGAAACCAAAATGCAAAAAAAGGAAAAAAAAACTTAAAAAATTATCTGCTATGAAGCCACTTTGCCAATTAGGCCCATATTTCATCTGTAGTATCCTTGGGCTGGGGGATTGAAAGTTTATGTTTTTTATGAAAATCGGCCCCTTAGTTTGGTTGCTATGGCAACATAGAGTTTCCATAGACTTATAATGGGGAAAATTGAAAAATGGCATTTACTGCCAAGCCATTGCAGATATGTTGACAAAACTTTTATAGAAATGTTCCTTGAGAAGTGTTCTATCAGCTATATGGTTTTTTTGACCCACTGCTCCTTTTATTGGTTGCCATGGAAACCAAAATGCAAAAAAAATGAAAAAGAAGTACTTAAAATATTATTTTCTCTGAAGCCGCTTGGCTGATAAAGCCCAGATTTCATCTGTAGTATCCTTGGGCTAGGGGATTGAAAGTTTGTGTTTTATATGAAAATCAGCTTTTTAGTTTGGTTGCTATGGTAACTTAGAGTAGCATTGACTCATAATGGGGAAAATTGAAAAATGGCACTTATTGCCAAGCCATTGCAGATATGCTGACAAAACTTTTATAGAAATGTTGCTTGAGAAGTGTTCTATCAGTTATATGTTTTCTGGCCCACTGCTCCTTTTATTGGTTGCCATGGAAACCAAAATGCAAAAAATGGTGGGAAAATGCTTAAAAAATTATCTCTTCTGAAGCCACTGGGCCAATTGGGCTCAGATTTTATCTTTAGTATCCTTGGGCCGGGAATTGAATTTTTTTTTCATGAAAATCAGCTCTTTCGTTTGGTTGCTATGGCAAATAAGACTTACGTTGACTAATGATGTGGAAAATTAAAATGGCATTTACTGCAATCATAATGTGGGAAATAGTTATATATTTTGTTATCAACTCAGCAGACTGTCAGACTGAGACTTTGTAGTTGCATATTTTGTACTAGCCTGTACAAATGTGACAGCAGTTTTAAGCCTATACAAGTTTGATTGCAATTTGTGCTAGAGATCTGGTGAGCTTTGTGGCCCGTGGGCCTCTTGTTTATTTTTGCTAAAAACATAGATTGTGGATACACGTTAGAACCGCCTCAATTAGGCGGTTCTAACGAGTAATAACGATCTATGTTTGAGCAAAAATAAGAAAATTTTATACCCCAGTAAACCCCAGTTTTACTATATATAAAATTGGGCTGTAAGGAGGTGTAAATTACACAGACGTGTTAGCATGATGAAGAAGATTTATGTATTTTCTGATGATATTTAATCTTAAAAAGACCTACATTTGCTCACACTGTTTTTACTGTTAAGGAAATTCAAAGCCATTTCTTTTTTTCTTTACAAGTGCAAAAAAGACTTAACTCCAGATTTTATGTTTTTTGGAACTAATTTTTCGCGATAACTTCTAAAATATTGATCGAATGAAAATATGTCTATGATAAAAGATATTGAGGACGATCTCCGCCAATTTCTGACATGTGTTTCATTTCGTGACACTTTCTGAACAATGCTGCAATTAGATGCAGCTGGCGTCTTTCTAACTTTGCACCATTTTTATCCCCCGACCGAAAGGTTCGGGGGATATAGCAATGAGCCTGGCGTCCGTCCGTCCGTCTGTCCGTAAACACTTTCTTGTCCGCTCTATATCTTGAATATCCTTCGGAATATTTTCATGATACTTCACAGTTATGTAGAACAGGTCATGATGATGTGTCGCGAAAAAGAATGGTAACTCTTGCTATTGTACTTTTTGAATTATCTCCCCTTTGGTGATTTTTTGGCAGATTCGTGTCCGCTCTGTAACTTGAATACCCTTTGGAATTTTTTCATGATACTTCACAGAAATGTAGAACAGGTCATGACCATGTGTCGCGAACAAGAATGACAACTCTTGCTTTCTTACTTTTTGAGTTATTTCCCCTTGATAGTTTTAGGTGTGATTTTTGGGCACATTCGTGTCCGCTCAATAACTTGAATACCCTTTGGAATATTCTCATGATACTTCACAGATATGTAGAACAGGTCATGAGGGTGTGTCGCGAACAAGAATGACAACTCTTGCTTTCTTACTTTTTGGGTTATTTCCCCTTGATCATTTTAGGTATGATTTCGTGTCCGCTCTATAGCTTGAATACCTTTTGGAATATTTTCATGATACTTCACAGATATGTAGAACAGGTCATGATGATGTGTCGCGAACAAGTATGACAACTCCTGCTTTCTTACTTTTTGAGTTATTTCCCCTTGATGGTTTTAGGTGTGATTTCGTGTCCGCTCTATAATTTGAATACCTTTTGGAATATTTTCATGATACTTCACAGATATGTAGAACAGGTCATGACGATGTGTCGGGAACAAGAATGACAACTCTTTTTTACTTTTGGAGTTATTTCCCTTTGATGATTTTAGGTGTCTGCTCCATAACTTGAATACCTTTTGAAATATTTTCATGATACTTCACAGATATGTAGAACAGGTCATGACAATTTGTCTCATACATGAATGATAACTCTTGCTTTTATACTTTGTGAGTTATTTCCCTTTGGTAGTTTGAGCTGCTGTTTGTATAACCCTGGCCAGCTCCAGAATTTGAATAACCTTGTACCTTTTAGAACATTGATGATCATGCTGTGATATCTTATCAGTGTTCCTAACTCTCTCTGACCCCTCCACATGCCTGTGCCCCGTCCCGCCCCCCCCCCCCCCAAAAAAAAAAAAAAAAAGAAAAAAAAAAAATTCCAGATTTGGATTCTTTGTCCAAATTCACTTACTAGAGAGCTCTAAATTAGGTTTGTAGGGCTTGTACTTTAGAAGTTATTCACACATTTTGAAAGTTGAATGTATAGTATGCTATACATTTGTGTATATGGTGGCTGTTTGAGATATTACCTCTTTTTAGCTGTCAAGCATACTGTTTTAGTCTGAGTGTTATATAAGCATGCATCTGTTAACAGTTAATGTCAAACAGAAGCATAAAAAAAAGACAATATATTACTAATATGTGTTTTGAAGTGCACCCTTTTTACCAAGGCCCATGGGTTCTTCGGTCGGGGGATTTGCCATCTCCTCTGATGGCTATTTTTCTATCTCAACAAGTCCCGCCTTAATTGAATAATTTGTTGATATGTCGCCTGCTGAACTGCATAACGGACAACTAAACCACATGCAAAGGTATATTATTGCGCCACACAGAACACTTATTGGTCATTCTTCACGCTGAACGCTTCGGTATCTGCACGAGACAATTCCATATATGGTAAACCACTTGTAGACCCTTGTAAATATTTACATTTCAGTGGTGTGACTGACATGTTCGGACTTAGTTTTTGTTTTAAGTTTGAATCCTCCATCTAATTAGGGCAAAATCCATAGAACTTTGAAAATTTATTCCTTTATGAAAAGTTGGAGGAGTTCGTCCTCTATAACTTTTATCATAGACATAAAATCATTCGATCAATATTTTAGAAGTTATTCCGAAAAATTAGTTCCAAAAACATTAAATCTGGTGTTTAAGTTATTTTCCGTTCTCAAAATTGGCTAAGTTATTTTTTCCGTTAAATTTTGGCTCTGAAAATATTCTAAGTCCATTTTCCATGGCATAAAATCTGAAATCCGTGGCGTAAAAGCAATAATCCATGGAAAAAAAAAGAAACTACGGAAAAAGTGCCATTATTTCCGTGGAAAAAAAATCCATGGAAAACATTTTCTACGAAAATTTCCTTATTCCGTAGAATTCATGGCAGTTTTCTATGGAAACTATGGCAAATTTGATGATTTTCGCGGAAAGTTGTCCAGATTCCGTAGAAAAAGATAAAATGCCATGGCAAATCTAGAGACGGGTCTCTAGCTCAAACCTGCTGTCGAATTTGAATAGGCTCAAAATTGCTGTCACATTTGTACATGCTTATACAAAATATACAACTACAAAGTCACAGTCTGACAGTCTGTTGAGTTGATAAAAAAATATGTAACTGTTTTCCTTATTTTGATTGTAGTAAATGCCATTTTTTTTATTTTTACCATCATAAGTCAATGCAACTCTAATTTGCCATAACAATCAAATGAAAGAGCCGATTTTCAGAAAGAAAAAAAACACAAAAAAAAAAAAAAAAAAAAATTTCAATTCCCCAGCCTAAGGATACTAAAGATAAAGTCTGAGCCTGATTTGCCTAGTTGGTTTCAGAAGAGATATTTCTTTAAAGTGTTTTTTTTCCTTTTTTTTTGCTTTATGGCTTCCATGACATCCAAAAAAAAGTGCAGTGAGCCAAAAACATATAGCTAATAGAAGACTTCTCAAGGAGCATTTCTATAAAAGTTTTGTCAACATATCTGCAATGGCTTAGCAGTAAATGCCATTTTTCAGTTTCTCCCATTATAAATCAATACAATTCTAGGTTGCCATAGCATCCGAACTAAAGAGCCGATTTTTATAAAAAACACAAACTTTCAACCCCCAAGCCTAAGGCTACTACAGATGGAATCTGGGCCATATCTGCCTAGTGGCTTCTGAGGAGATAATTTTTTAAGTAGTTCATTTCCATTTTTTGTATTTTGTTTCCATGGCAACCAATAAAAGGAGCAGTGGGCCAAAAAAACATACAGTTGATAGAAGACTTCTCAAGAAACATTTCTATAAAAGTTTTGTCAACACATCTGCAATGGCTTGGCAGTAAATGCCGTTTTTAGCTCACCTGGCCCGAAGGGCCATAGTGAGCTATTGTCATACCAATGCGTCCGGCGTGCGGCGTGCGTCGTGCGTCGTGCGTCGTCACACAATTTGTCCGTCAACACCTAAAAACAAATATTCAAACATCTTCTTCTGTAAAACTACTGGTCCCATGGTTCTCAAATTTCACATGGAGCATGACCTGACTCCAGGGTCTCAGAATTGTAAAATTGGGTCAGGTTGAAAATCCAAGATGGCCGCCGTTACTAAAAATAGCAAAAACAACAAAATAAACTTCTTCTCCAGAACCACTGGGTATATTTGTCTGAATTTTGGCATGGAACATCAGTGAAACCTTGGTATTCAAAATTGTAAAAATGAAAAAAATCTGTAGCGGAGTTTTGTCACAGTGACCTACTTTCTGTTTACGTGTGTAATTTTGCTCAAATGCCGATGTCAAAAAATGACCTATTTAAACAACTTCAAACAACTTCTTCTCTAAAACTACTGGTCCCATGGTTCTCAAATTTCACATGGAGCATGACCTGACTCCAGGGTCTCAGAATTGTAAAATTGGGTCAGGTTGAAAATCCAAGATGGCCGCCGTTACTAAAAATAGCAAAAACAACAAAATCAACTTCTTCTCCAGAACCATTTGGTATATTTGGTTGACAGTTTGCATGGAACATTAGTGGGACCTTGGTATTAAAAATTATAAAAATAAAAAAAATCTATAGCGTAATTAGGTCACAGTGACCTACTTAGCGTTTACAAGGCCGATTTTGCTCAAATGTCAATATCTAAAGAAAATGCAACCAATTCTGACCAGATTTGGTCAGAAATGGTTCTTGAATGGAATTATTTCAATTTTGTGCCAGTTGACTATCCAAGATGGCCACCATGGGGGCCGTTACTAAAAATAGCACAAACATAAAAATGACAATTACTCACGAACCCTTGAATGGAATTGGACCAATTTTGTGTCAGAATGTTCCTTGCATGAAGCCGTTTCGATTAATTGCCTTTTGGCATTCCAAGATGGCCGCCATCTGGTGTTACTAAAAATAGCACAAACATAAAAATGACAATTACTCAAAAACCCTTTAATGGAATTGGACCAATTTTGTGTCAGAATGTTCCTTGCATGAAGTCGTTTTGATTAATTGCAATTTGGCATTCCAAGATGGCCGCCATCTGCCGTTACTAAAAATAGCACAAAACATGAAAATGACAATATTTCAGTAACCACTGAATGGATTTTGACGAAATTTGTGTCAAAATGATTCTTGCATTGAGATGTTTAAAAAATATCTAACTGTAGACCATTCATATTGGCCTCTGTTACTAAAAATAGAAAAATGTAAAAATTAGAAAATCTCAATGGAGTTGGATTAATTTTGTGTCAGAATGGTCCTTTAATTAAGCTTTTTCGATTTTTTGCATTTTAGCATTCCAAGATGGCCGCCATTTGCCGTTACTAAAAATAGCACAAAACATGAAAATGACAACATCTCATTAACCGCTGAATGGATTTTGACGAAATTTGTGTCAAAATGATTCTTGCATTGAGATGTTTCAAAAATATCTAACCGTAGACCAGTCATATTGGCCTCTGTTACTAAAAAATAGAAAAATGTGAAAATCAGAAAATCTCAATGGAACTGGACCAAATTTGTGTCAAAATGGTCCTTGCATGAAGGCTTTTCGTTTTTTTGCATTTTAGCAATCCAAGATGGCCGCCATCTGCCGCTACTAAAAATAGCACAAAACATGAAACTGGCAATATCTCAGTAACCCCTGAATGGATTTTGATGAAATTTGTGGCAAAATGATTCTTGCATTGAGGTGTTTCAAAAGTAAATATATAAAGAACAGGCAAGTTGGCCTCTGTTACTAAAAGTAGCAAAATGTGAAAATGAGAAATTCTTAGTGGAATTGGACCAATTTTGTATCAGAATGGTCCTGTTGCACAATAGCCAGGTGAGCGATATCAGGCCCTTTTGGGCCTCTTGTTCAATTTTCCCCATTATAAGTCAATGCAACTCTAAGTTGCCATAGCAACCAAACTAAAGAGCAGATTTTCAGAAAGAAAAAAAAACTTTCAATCCCCCAGCCTAAGGATACTGCAGATGAAATCTGGGCCTTATCGACCCAGTGGCTTCAGAGGAGATAAATTTTTTTAAGTATTTTTATCCATATTTTTGCATTTTGGTTTCCATGGCAACCAATTAAATGAGCAGTGGGCCAAAAAACAAACAGCTGATAGAAAAGTTCTCAAGGAACATTTCTATAAAAGTTTTGTCAACATATCTGCAATGGCTTGCCAGTAAATGCCATTTTTCCATTTTCCCCATTATAAGTCTATGGGAATTCTACGTTGCCATAGCAACCAAACCAACAGGCAGATTTACATAAAAAACACAAACTTTCAATCCCCCAGCCCAAGGATGCTACAGATGAAATTTGAGCCCAATCGGACCAGTGGCTTCAGAGGAGATGTTGTTTAAAAGTGTTGACGGACAGACAACATACGACAGAAGACGACGACGGACAACTGCCTATACTATAAGCTCCCCCGGAGCCTTCGGCTCTGGTGAGCTAAAAACGACATATTCAAACAACTTCAAACAACTTCTGCTCTAAAACCACTGCACCCATGGGTTTCAAATTTCACATGGAGCATGACCAGACTGCAGGGTTTCAAAATTGTAAAATTGGGTCAGGTCAAGAATCCAAGATGGCCACCGTTACTAAAAATAGCAAAAACAACAAAATCAACTTCTTCTCCAGAACCATTTGGTATATTTGGCCGAAAGTTTGCGTGGAACATTAATGGGACCTTGGGATTAAAAATTGTAACAAGAGGCCCAAATGGGCCTGATATCGCTCACCTGGCTATTATGCAACGGGACCATTCTGATACAAAATTGGTCCAATTCCACTGAGATTTTCTTATTTTCACATTTTGCTACTTTTAGTAACAGAGGCCAGCTTGCCTGGTCTTTATTTATTTACTTTTGAAACATCTCAATGCAAGAATCATTTTGCCACAAATTTCATCAAAATCCATTCAGGGGCTACTGAGATATTGCCAGTTTCATGTTTTGTGCTATTTTTAGTAACGGCAGATGGCGGCCATCTTGGATTGCCAAAATGCAAAAAATCGAAAAGCCTTCATGCAAGGACCATTTTGACACAAATTTGGTCCATTTCCATAGTAATTTTCCAATTTTCACATTTTGCTATTTTAAGTAACACAGGCCAACTTGATGTATCTATATTTGTTAATTTTTGAAACACCTCAAGGCAAGAATCATTTTGCCACAAATTTCATCTAAATCCATTCAGCGGTTACTGAGATATATTCATTTTCATGTTTTGTGCTATTTTTAGTAACGGCAGATGGCGGCCATCTTGGAATGCCAAAATGGAAAAAATCGAAAAAGCTTAATGAAAGGAACATTCTGACACAAAATTAGCCCAATTCCATTGACATTTTCTAATTTTCACATTTTTCTATTTTTAGTAACAGAGGCCAATATGACTGGTCTACAGTTAGATATTTTTGAAACATCTCAATGCAAGAATCATTTTGACACAAATTTCATCAAAATCCATTCAGCGGTTACTGAGATATTGTCATTTTTATGTTTTGTGCTATTTTTAGTAACAGCAGATGGTGGCCATCTTGGAATGCCAAATTGCAATTAATCGAAAGGACTTCATGCAAGGAACATTCAGACACATAATTGGTCCAATACCATTCAAGGGTTCTTGTGTAACTGTCATTTTTATGTTTGTGCTATTTTTAGTAATGCCAGATGGCAGCCATCTTGGAATGCCAAATTGCAATTAATCGAAATGGCTTAATGCAAGGAACATTCTGACACAAAATTGGTCCAATTCCATTCAAGGGTTCTTGAGTAATTGTCATTTTTATGTTTGTGCTATTTTTAGTAACACCAGATGGCGGCCATCTTGGAATGCCGAATTGCAATTAATCGAAACAGCTTCATGCAAGGAACATTCTGACACAAAATTGGTCCAATTCCATTCAAGGGTTCTTGAGTAATTGTCATTTTTATCTTTGTGCTATTTTTAGTAACGGCCCCCATGGTGGCCATCTTGGATAGTCAACTGGCACAAAATTGAAATAATTCCATTCAAGAACCATTTTTGACCAAATCTGGTCACAATTGGTTGCATTTTCTTGAGATATTGACATTTGGGCAAAATCGGTCCTGTAAACGCTAAGTAGGTCACTGTGACCTAATTCCGCTATAGATTTTTTTTATTTTTACAATTTTAATACCAAGGCCCCATTTATGTTCAATGCAAACTTTCAACCAAATATACCAAACGGTTCTGGAGAAGAAGTTGATTTTGTTGTTTTTGCTATTTTTAGTAACGGCTGCCATCTTGGATTCTTGACCTGACACAATTTTACAATTTTGAAACCCTGCAGTCTGGTCATGCTCCATGTGAAATTTGAGATCCATGGGTTCAGTGGTTTTAGAGAAGAAGTTGTTTGAAGTTGTTTAAATAGGTCCTTTTTTGACATTGGCATTTGAGCAAAATTACACTCATAAACAGAAAGTAGGTGGCTGTGACAAAACTCCGCTACAGATTTTTTTCATTTTTACAATTTTGAATACCAAGGTTTTACTGATGTTCCGTGCCAAAATTCAGACAAATATACCCAGCGTTTCTGGAGAAGAAGTTTATTTTGTTGTTTTTGCTATTTTTAGTAACGGCTGCCATCTTGGATTTTCAACCTGACCCAATTTTACAATTCTGAGACCCTGGAGTCAGGTCATGCTCCATGTGAAATTTGAGAACCATGGGACCAGTAGTTTTACAGAAGAAGATGTTTGAATATTTGTTTTTAGGTGTTGACGGACACATTGCGTGACGACGCACGACACACGACACACGCCGGACGCATTGGTATGACAATAGCTCACTATGGCCCTTCGGGCCAGGTGAGCTAAAAAAAACGATTTTATACCTAAACATTATAGAAACAGGAAAAGTTTTTTATAAAGGTACCTCACACCATATATTCTTCAGTTATGAGACAGGTTGTTCTCTCCCAAAAGAATTAAAATAATCTAGATCCATCTTGTAAGATGGATCTAGATTTTCTTAAGTCTTTTGGAAGAGAATATAACAATCCATCATGAGTGTCCATGTAGGATAGGGAAATCTCACCCGAGGGGTCCGAATATCAACCAGGGACGAGGCTTGCCGAGTCCCTGGTTGAAATTCTGACCCCAAGGGTGAGATTTACCTATCCTACGTGGACTGGCTCATGATGGATTATTTTTCTCCCACTGTTAGCGGATTTTATACCTCAAGTCGGATTAGGCTTCAGAACAGGAAAATTCTAACTTTTTAACCAATGATCTGAAGTAAATTTTGACCAGCCCAGTGTGTTTATCGGGTCCTAAAATGGGTGTAAACAAGTTTGCACCTCAAAATTAGACAGAAAACACGATATGTGGACTATTTTATCTTCAAGAGGGCAAAAACAAAATGCAACTTAGCCTCTCACGTCACGTGCGTCAAGTTAGCTAGCGACGTTTTTAACCGGTTTTAGTGACGTCATTAAAAAATTGAGTGACGACACAAACCCATGATCTGCTATTAAACGTCATCTGACATGCTTGCGTGTCCATTTTGTTCATTTAAAATTAAAATATAAGTCAAAAAATAGCCATCAGAGGAGATGGCAAATCCCCCGACCGAAGACCCCCATGGGCCTTGGTAAAAAGGGTGCACTTCAAAACACATATTAGTAATATATTGTCATTCTTTTATGCTTCTGATTGACATTAACTGTTAACAGATGCATGATTATCTAACAGTCAGACAAAAACAGTATGCTTGACTGCTACAAAGAGGTAATATCTCAAACAGCCACCATATACACAAATGCATAGCATACGATACATTCAACTTTCAAAATGTGTGAATAACTTCTAAAGTACAAGCCCTACAAACCTAATTTTGAGCTCTCTAGTAAGTGAATTTGGACAAAGAATCCAAATCTGGAGAAAAAAAAAAATTTTTTTTTTTTTGGGGGGGGGGAGGGGGGGGGGGTGCGGGAATGTGGAGGGGTCAGAGAGAGTTAGGAACACTCATGAGATATCGCAGCATGATCATCAATATTCTAAAAGGTACACGGTTATTCAAGTTCTGGAGCTGGCCAGGGTTATACAGATATGGAGCAGAGACTCAAACAGCAGCTCAAACTACCAAAGGGAAATAACTCACAAAGTATAAAAGCAAGAGTTATCATTCATGTATGAGACAAATTGTCATGACCTGTTCTGCATATCTGTGAAGTATCATGAAAATATTTCAAAAGGCATTCAAGCTATGGAGCAGACACCTAAAATCATCAAAGGGAAATAACCCCAAAAGAAAGCAAGAGTTGTCATTCTTGTTCGCGACACATCATCATGACCGGTTCTACATATCCTTGAAGTATCATGAAAATATTCCAAAAGGTATTCAAGTTACAGAACGGACACGAAATCACACCTTAAACCACTAAGGGGAAATAACTCAAAAAGTAAGAAAGCAGGAGTTGTCATTCTTGTTCGTGACACATCGTCATGACCTGTTCTACATATCTATGAAGTATCATGAAAATATTCCAAAAGGTATTCAAGTTATAGAGCGGACACGAAATCATACCTAAAATAATCAAGGGGAAATAACTCAAAAACTAAGAAAGCAAGAGTTGTCATTCTTGTTCGCGACACACCGTCATGACCTGTTCTACATATCTGTGAAGTATCATGAAAATATTCCAAAGGGTATTTAAGTTATAGAGCGGACACGAATCTGCCAAAAAATCACACCTAAAACTATCAAGGGGAAATAACTCAAAAAGTAAGAAAGCAAGAGTTGTCATTCTTGTACGCGACACATCGTCATGACCTGTTCTACATAACTGTGAAGTATCATGAAAATATTCCAAAGGGTATTCAAGATATAGAGCGGACAAGAAAAATGTTTACGGATGGACAGACGCCAGGCTCATCGCTATATCCCCTGATCCTTTCGGTCGGGCTATATCCCCCGATCCTTTCGGTCGGGGGATAAAAATGAACAAGGGCTTCACAAGTGGCGCATAATCTGCCCGTTTCAATGTCCTAAAGGAGTTACAGAATGAACAAGATTGTTTACAAAAGGATAGACAGGCAGACAAACAGGGGCAACCACTCTATAATTAACTAGAACTGTCAGTGAATCTGACTATACCCCCGCTTAATTGTTTAAATCAAATAATGCTATTTTCGTAACAAAAAGGATAAAGAGGGAGAGAAATCATTGTTACCATGTATACCAAATATGAATGGTTGCTGTGAAATCTGTTACAAAAAATTACATTATTCAAAGTCAAGAGAGAAAGAAAATTGGAAAAATATAGGGAAGAATAAGCAGGAGAAGACTGGTTATCAATCCCACAATACAACAAGTTATCATCAACCTGCATACAAAAATCCCTCCTCTAACTTATAGATGCCTAGAAATCTTTTGCGAAAAAAATGCATTATAAAGAGAGAAAGAAAATCGGACAAATACAGGAAATAAAAAGAGGAGAAGTCTGGTTCTCAATCCCACAATACAGTAAGTCATCATTAACCTGCATACCAAATATGACTAATCTAGCTTGCATGGTTGTGGAGAAATCTTTGATGAAAAAGTTCATTATTCAAAGTATTGAAAGAAAGAATATTGGACAAATACAGGGAAAAATAAGCAGAAAAAGGCTGGTTCTCAATCCCACATTACAACATATCGTCATCAACTTGCATACCAAATAAGACTACTCTAGCTTGCTTGGTTGTGGAGAAATCTTTGACGAAAAATTTCATTATTCAAAGTATGGAAAGAAAGAATATTGGACAAATACAGGGAAGAATAAGCAGAAAAAGGCTGGTTCTCAATCCAAAGATACAACATATCGTCATCAACCTGCACACCAAATATGACTACTCTAGCTTGCATGGTTGTGGAGAAATCTTTGATGAAAAATTTCGTTATTCAAAGTAGGGAAAGAAAGAAAATCGGACAAATACAGGGAAGAATAAGCAGGAGAAGGCTGGTTCTCGATCCCACTATACAACATGTCATCATCAACCTGCATAACAAATATACTCTAGCTTGCATGGTTGTGGAGAAATCTTTGATGAAAAATTTCATTATTCAAAGTATGGAAAGAAAGAAAATCGGACAAATACAGGGAAGAATAAGCAGGAGAAGGCTGGTTCTCAATCCCACAATACAACATGTCGTCATCAACCTGTATGCCAAATATGACCAGTCTAGCTTGTATGGTTGTGAAGAAATCTTTGATGAACAAGAGGGCCATGAGGCCCTGAATCGCTCACCTGAACAATGGGCAAGGTGGCTTATACTTATCATGTCTGAAATTGTCAAAATATGAGTTTTGGGTCAAAAGTCAAAGAATGACCATGACCACTTGTACTCAAAAATCTTCATGTACTCATTAGACAACCATATATACCATTTTTAGGCCAAAATCTCCAAAACTTTCCATGAAATCTATATTCTAGCATTTTCCCATATTTGACCATGCCGCCGCAAAAAAGGTCAAGGTAAACCCAAGGTCACCATTTGAACAGTCTTGGTGGTACTCTAGTACTCCATGCTATTTACCAAGTTTCAGGGCCATAGGTGTATTGATTCTGGGGAAGAAAAATATTAAAGATTTATCCCGTAAGCGGTAATGGCAGCCAAGTTGGTCATGTGACCGGGACCGTTTGAACAAATTTTCATTCAATCAACCCCTGGAGGCTCTATATGAAATGTGTTCACAATTGGCCCTTTGGCTTTTGAGGAAATGGTTGAAAATGTCAAAATATGAGCAATCTGGATCAAAGGTAAAAAAATGACCTTGACCTCTAAGTCTTGTACTCATAATTCTTCATGAACTCATTAAGACAACTGTATATACTAATTTTTTAGGTCAAAATCTTCAAAACTTTCCATGAAATCTTATGTTCACCATTTTCCCATATTTGACCTTGCTGCAAAAGGTCAAGGTCAACACAAGGTCATAATTTGAACAATCTTGATAGTACTCAAGTACCCAATGCTACTTACAAAGTCTCAAGGCCATCGGTCAATTGGTTCTGGAGAAAAAGATTTTTAAAGGTATTTACCATATATGGGCGTGGCGGCCATGTTGGTCATGTGTCCAGGACCGTTAGAAAATATTTTCATTCCATCAACCCCTCGAGGCTCTATATGAAATTTGGTTTCAATTGGCACAGTGGTTTTATAGCAGATTGTTTGAAATTGTCAAAATTTGAGATTTCTGGGTCAAAGGTCAAAGAATGACCTTGATCTCTTGTACTTAAAAATCTTCATGTACTCATTAAGATGATTCTATGTACCAATTTTTAGGCCAAAATCTTCAAAACTTTCCATGAAATCTCATTTCCCATATTTGACCTTGCCGTAGAAAAGGTCAAGGTCAACCCAGGGTCATAATTTGAACAATCTTGATAGTACTTGAGTACCCAATGCTACATACCGAGTTTCAAGGCCATCGGTCTACTGGTTCTGGAGAAGAAGATTTTTAAAGGTTTTTACCATATATGGGCGTGGTGGCCATGTTGGTCATGTGACCTGGACCGTATGCACAAAATTTTCATTCCCTCAACCCCTGGAGGATCTATAAGAAATTTGGTTACAATTGGCCTTGTGGTTTTTGAGGAGATTGTTTGATATTGTCAAAATATGAGAGTTCTGGGTCAAAGGTCAAAGAATGACCTTGACCTCTTGTACTCATAAATCTTCATGTAGTCATTAAGATGACTGTATGTACCAATTTTTAGGCCAAAATCTTCAACAGTTTCCAAGATATCTTATGTTGCAGCATTTTGCCATATAAAAGCATGAGTAAGCAAATTTGACCTTACCGTAAAAAAGTTCAAGGTCAACCCAAGGTCATAATTTGAACAATCTTGGTAGTACTCATGTACCCAATGCTACATACCAAGTTTCAAGACCATCGGCCTATCGGTTCTGGAGAAGAAGATTTTTTCAGGTTTTTACCATATATGGGCATGGCGGCTATGTTGGTCATGTGACCAGGACCGTTTGAACAACTTTTCGTTCCTAAGGTCCCAGGAGGCTCTATATGAAATTTGGTTACAATCGGCCTAGCGGTTTCAGAGAAGTCGTTTGAAATTGTGGACGGACGGACGACAGACGACGACGGACGACGGAGCCTTACCATCCTATAAGCTCCCCCGGAGCCTCTGGCTCAGGTGAGCTAAAAATGAAAAAAATCTATAGCGGAATTAGGTCACAGTGACCTACTAAGCGTTTACAAGACCGATTTTGCTCAAATGTCAGTATCTCAAGAAAACGCAATCGATTGTGGTCAGATTTGGTCAGTAATGGTCCTTAAAAGGAATTATTTCAATTTTGTGCCAGTTGACTATCCAAGATGGCCACCATGGGGGCCGTTACTAAAAATAGCACAAACATAAAAATGACAATTACTCAAGAACCCTTGGATGGAATTCGACCAATTTTGTGTCAGAATGTTCCTTGCATGAAGCCATTTCGATTAATTACAATTTGGCTTTCCAAGATGGCCGACATCTGCCGTTACTAAAAATAGCACAATCATAAAAATGACAATTACTCAAGAACCCTTGAATGGAATTCGACCAATTTTGTGTCAGAATGTTCCTTGCATGAAGCCGTTTTGATTAATTGCAATTTGGCTTCCAAGATGGCCGACATCTGCCGTTACTAAAAATAGCACAAACATAAAATGACAATTACTCAAGAACCCTTGAATGGAATTCGACCAATTTTGTGTCTGAATGTTCCTTACATGAAGCCATTTCGATTAATTGCAATTTGGCATTCTAAGATGGCCACCATCTGTCGTTACTAAAAATAGCACAAAACATGAAAATGACAATATCTCAGTAACCACTGAATAGATTTTGACGAAATTTGTATCAAAATGATTTTTGCATTGAGATGTTTCAAAAGTAACTAAATATAGACAAGTCATAATGGCCTTTGTTACTAAAAATAGAAAAATGTGAAAATAAGAAAATCTCAGTGGAATTGGACTAATTTTCTGTCGGAATGATCATTTCAATAAGCTTTTTCGATTTTCTGCATTTTGGCATTCCCAGATGGCCGCCATCTGTCGTTACTAAAAATAGCACAAAACATGAAAATGACAACATCTCATTAACCGCTGAAGCGATTGAGACGAAATTTGTGGCAAAATGATTCTTGCTTTGATGTGTTTCACAAATTAACAAATATTGACCTGTCAAGTTGGCCTCTGTTACTTAAAATAGCAAAATTTGAAAATTAGAAAATTACAATGGAACTGGACCAATTTTGTGTCAAAATGGTCCTTGCATGAAAGCTTTTCAATTTTTTGCATTTTGGCATTCTAAGATGGCCACCATCTGCCGTTACTAAAAATAGCACAAAAAATGAAACTGACAATATCTCAGTAACCCCTGAATGGATTTTGATGAAATTTGTGGCAAAATGATTCTTGCCTTGAGGTGTTTCAAAAGTAAATATATAAAGACCAGACAAGTTGGCCACTGTTACTAAAAGTAGCTAAATGTGAAATTGAGAAAATCTCTGGAATTGGACCAATTTTGTATCAGAATGGGGACCATTCGGATACAAAAGCCAGGTGAGCGATATCAGGCCCATTTGGGCCTCTTGTTTCTTCTTGAATAATATTCCTTAAAAATGAACAGATAAATCTTGAGGGTCATGAGTTTTAATTCAGCTTGGGTCCATTTTTCCATTATTATTGAATCATTCATTTTTCATTTTTGGTCAATGGATTTTTTTTCACTTCTTTTTGACTGGATTGTTTTGCGAACAATGCCACATTAGGGTCATGTATATTAATTATATGGTTTGGGGCACAAAGTTTTGCAAGTACTCATTTCAAGTTACATAATCAAGTAGTATGAACATGTTAATTCAACTGTAAGTTAATTCTGTACTAATTCTGTACAATACAGAATGCTTGAAGTTAATTCTGTACTAATTATGTACTGTGCAAAATATTTTTAAGTTGACTCTGTACTAATTATATACTGGATCTTGAGATTAGAGTTAATTCTGTACTAATTCTGTATTTTTACAAAAAAAGGCAAGAGTGCATTATTAGTACATGATTAAAATGAAATACTAGCAAGATACAACTCTGTACTATTTAATACATAATTAGTACTGAATTAATACTTTATAAGTACAAAATCTTTTTTTTTTTGTTTGGGTATAGATGTTTTGAACTCAAAATTACCAGAATTCACCATAAAATACTTGCTTAATCTGAAAACACTTCACTATAGTGATCTGTATCGACTCTGCCTTAATGCATGTTTATCTCAGCTGTCCACATCAAAAATTGTAGTGAGGTATTTTCCCTTAGCAAAATGAAATGGATTTTTTACATTGATTTGCTATTAGTTCATCATGGTTTCACCATTTTCCATTGTTACACTCTTTATTAACAAGTTAAATTTCATACCTGTTCCTTAAAACCATTGCATATAGGCAATTATATTTCCATTTTAGCAGAAAATAGTATAAAAATGGGGATTTTATACAGCTATGCCCTTTTTTTATCCATTAGTTTTCTATTTTCTATCTAAACAGAAATGTCTACCATGACAAAATGATATTATTTGAACCATTTATTTTCTATTGAATTTGATTGACAGGGAAATGGGCCTTAAATGGTAATTATCAAGGTTTGGGGCTAGAGAAAGAATGTGGTTTCTATAGCAATAACTATATATCAGTAATTTCCTGTCAGCCTCTCAGTACACCAGAGTTATAGTTTTAAATTCTGGCGCAATTATTTAGCTAAGTTTTAAAACAGTTGTATGTTTTTAACCAAACTTTCTTGCATAAAGTTTTATTAATGTTTTGAGGCTTTGGAATATATTCTGGACCATAAATAAATGAATCTTGCACAGTATGTGAATTAATACCAAAAAATACAGCAAAGTAAGTTTCTATAGTTAAAATTTGCATGCTTTACTTTTTGGCTACTGTCAGATTCACTATAACATATTTCTGATGTGTAATTATTCACCCAGGTTGCCATGTCTAATGATGTATCTTTTATTCATTCATTGAACCAATGATTTAAAACAGTAATGACATTGGAAAACTTATGAGTGCCAGAGTTTTAGATTTTAATTTTTAAAAACATTATGAAAAAAGTCTGAAAATTCGAACACCTAGAATAATTACCAAAATTGTCCTAAAATTCAAACATTTTGGGCTTACAAAGCAGTGATATGTGTTAAGAAGATGCAAATGGAATGGAAAGCAGTATAATTCCTGGTGAGACTGATCAGGGCCTGCACCTTCTGCTCAGCCCTATCTGTCCCAATAGTTAGAATTCTTACCATAGGGTTTCTTCCAATAAAATATAATAGCCTAAAATCCCATAGTGAAAATGGACCAGTTACTATAAGGTCTGTGTTTCTATTTTTTTTTTTTTTTTAGCTTGTACGCATAGTTATCATCTAAAAAAAATACTATACTGGAAGAATACATATAGCAAAAGGCAGTAGCTCTGATCAGTCTGCACATCTGCATTTAAGTGCAGGATGGTCTTATATGTAGTATCTGGTGTTTGCATGTGACATCAGACTTCTTTTCTTGTGCTGTGACTCAATCATTATTAAGGTAGATATGCCATAGCAACCAGACAGCAAAGAACAATATGTGCAGACCCTGACCAGACTGCCAGAACAAATAGTGTAGAATTGTCCCAGCAAACAGTATAAACTCTGATCTGACTGCTGGGCAACAGAAACTGTGTAGAGCCAGATCCGACTGTCAGTATAGACCCTGATCAGACTGTCACTAGCAAACATTGTAAACCATGCTCAGGCTGTCCCCAAGCAACCAGTGCACACCACTGCAGATCTGGATCAGACTGCCTAAGCAAAACTTTGACATGCTGGTTAGACTACTGATTGTTCAAATGGAAAGCAACAGATATAATTTTGATCTGCTAACTAGTGCTAACATAAATAAAAGGCCATCGGCCAAGTGTCACCCGACGTTTGAAATGTGTCACAAACTTCAGCCCTTTATTCTGTTTTAGAGTAAATGTATGGCCGAAAAAAGAAAATATATATATTATAGAACCTGGTAAGCAAATGATAACTGAACATAAGCAAAGACATATACCCAATTACTGGGCCTCTTTATAAGTTCTTAACTTAAGTTCAGAACGGGGCATATATGTGTAAAATCAGGTTACTGAAACTATAGGCCCTTACAAAATGACCAAAACATCAAGACTGTATACCCAATGACAAAATAACAAGAGCCATAATCCTGCTTATATGAATCTGATGAAAAATGAACAATGCATTTATGAAAATTCAGCCCATTAATATGAATAGTTCTGGAGTTATCCCTTTACCTTTAAGTGAAAGTCTATTATCTATGAAAGGGGAATAACTCTGTCACTTATAATTTAGCACATCCTAACAATAATCAGAATAACCAATTTACCAAATGCTAATAGCATACCAAATTTCAGCTCTCTCGGTCAAACGGTTCAAAAGTTGGAAAAATGCCAAAAAACAACAAAGGGCCATAACTTTGTAAAAAATAGGACAATTGAAATTCCAAAATCACATGCACATCTTCAGATCATGATGAAACATTCTGCACAATTTCAAGTCAATCTGATACAAGATGTTGCAGGAGTTGCGGGGACAAGGTCTAAGTCAGCAAGGGCCGTAACTCCATTAAAAATGGCCGAAACAAAAATAAAAAACCACTTGCACATCTTCATATCGTAAGAATACAATCTGTAAAATTTCAAATCAATCCGATGAAAGATGTAGGAGGAGTTGCGGGGACAAGATTTCGGAAGGTCTGAGTCAGCAAGGGCTGTAACTCCATCAAAAATGGCCGAAACAAAAATCGAAAACCACATGCACATCTTCATATCATAAGAATACAATCTGTAAAATTTCAAATCAATCCGATGAAAGATGTAGGAGGAGTTGCGGGGACAAGATTTCGGAAGGTCTGAGTCAGCAAGGGCTGTAACTCCATCAAAAATGGCCGAAACAAAAATCGAAAACCACATGCACATCTTCATATCATAAGAATACAATCTGTAAAATTTCAAATCAATCCGATGAAAGACGTAGGAGGAGTTGCGGGGACAAGATTTCGGACGGACGGACGGAAGGACGGACGGAAGGACGGACGGACGCACACACGGACGGACGAGGGTCATTTCTATAGTCCCCCTCCGCCTACGTCGGGTGACAATCAAGCTTGTTATCTATTACTAGTAACCCTGCAAATTACATCTGACATTCTTGTACTAGAAAGAAATAAGATATTAAGGCTGCCATGAGCAAACATTATAGACTCTGAACAGACTGCTTCCCAAACAAATAATGTAGAATCTGATCAGTCTGCCAGTGCAGAGCAAAACCAGATCAGACTGCCCCAGCAAACATGATACATTTGTACAAATACTTTGTAAAGATCAGAAAATTTAAGGGCACATTGTTTTAATACTGCTTGGTCCACTAATTAAAAGAAGTGTAACCATAAATTATTATTACTGTGTAAAAATGATAAAAATCGGACGCTTAAAATAATTACCATAGCTGTCTTAAATATGGAACAGTTTGGATTTGAAGGTGAAGATGGAATGGTAGACAGTGTAAACCCTGATCAGATTGTTCATTTACGAGCAACCTTATCTGGGTCTGCACTATTTTCTGATCTGTCTATTCCAGATGGTTGAAATCTTTATGGTATTTTTTTCATTTTTTTTCAATGAAGAGACAAGAAATGATGCTTGAAGCAACAGAATTCTTCTGGTTCATTTTTACCAAATTTTAAGGCTTTTTGTCAGTGCTTCTGGAAAATATACTTTATGCTGCATATAGCAAGGGTTCAGGGTCTTTGTTAGTACCTTCATGAAGGACTTTTGGAGTCTAATTTTCACACAGAGTGCACAACAAGGACACTTTACAGATTGTGCAAATTTGCAGGCTTGTCTGAGTTACTTACATAAGATATATTTTATTAGAATATAGCACATGATCATCCCATGAGAAATGTATTATTTCATCACTATAACTGCATCATTTAAATGGTAGCAAACCATTTTAACTAACATTCTAGCCATTTTTATGATGTCATTTCAATGTTTCCATGCAAAATGGAAATTATTGTTTCACCATTTCCATGATGTCATTTCAACAGCAGCCTAATTTGCATATTTCGTCCATTTTCAATGGTGGTCCAATGCTGCAATAAGGGTGATCCAATGGAAGTTAAATGATTAAGACAAATTGCCTTCTATGGAATTTTTCCATTGCTAAGCCTTGCAATGAAATGATGAATGAATGAAAAATTAATGGTTAGAAAGAAATGGAAACTGAATAGATATTAAATGCATTTCTTTTTGCTAAGGGTTATTATTTCTCACCATTTGAAGAATCATGCCCTATATATATCTGATCCATATGTACATGTAGGCTCTGACTCACCTTTTTATCTTGTGTTAAAATCCTGTCTCTTATATATTGCAAACGGAAAATCTGTCAGAGTTTCCTCAAAATGGCCATCAATTCTGTCACACGCTATGACGTAGTTTGTTACCCCTGATAAAATTTCTGACAAATTTGAATTTGGGCTAGATCAGACTATTCATTTTGGAGTTACTTGCCCTTACAGACCGAAACATTTTCCCATAGACTTACAATGGGGAAAATGTTGTCCTGGGCATAGCAACTTTATTTCTTATTGAAACTTGATCAAACTTGCTGATAACTGGGACATGCATAAATTTGGCTACACTGTATATTTTGCCTTGAGTTACTTGCCTTTAAGCATTTAAATAGCACATATTTGACCTTATCCCGGTCACAGCGATAATTGTAACTTCATCAAACTTGCTGATATTAACTAGGACAAGCATAACAACAGAGACACATTTGAAATATGGCCATATTGTGCAAACTTACTTTAGAGTTACTTACCCTTGTGTGCTGAGGCTGAATGGACTCCGGTGAGCTACAGGACCAATGGTCCTCTAGTTTTATGAGGGGACAGGAAGAAAGTGGGTGACATCTGTTTTTGTTTAAAAAACAAACTTCCAGTACTTACAATAAATGCAGTATTATCAAAATAATTGTTCTGGCTGGCCCTGCCCTAAAATATGCATTATGTCTTTTATCATTTGTAGAAAGGCATTTTCTTGTGCCATGCGTATAATTTTGCTCATCCAATTAAGTACTTTGATCACCTGACATATCAAGATGAAAGCACCTCTAACCCACTGCATTCTGGGTATTTTTGTCGTCTGCTGAAATCGTCATCTGCATCAAAAATCAAGAATAATTTGACAATATTGGTCTAACTCTTGTAGAAATGTCTAGCCAGCAAACAGTTTGGATCTCATATCAGGCCCCACATGTGTGGGGCCTGATCTGGATCCAAAATGTTTGCCCATATATCCCTAAATGGGTATCCCGAATGGAGTGGGATAAACACTCAACCAAGGTGCCTCTCTATGGTTAGGCAAGTTATAAAATGAATGTCTTTCGTCTTATTTAGGGTAGAAATAAAACACAAATTAAGCCTGTATATAAAATATTTAAGCATACATTTGCATATAATCTATACCAAAAAATATATGTATAAGGATCACAAAAGGAAATAATCCCAGAAATTCAAAATAAAGTGTAGATTCAATGTCATTTGACAGCTGTGATATGTGGATAAGCAACAAACATAAACTAGTAAATTAAAAGCACGATCCTAATAGAATCTATGATAGGTTTGAGGCTGAGAAAAGGAAATCTCAGGCTAGTTTTCAGATTATTTAGTCTTATGCGAGGCTTGCCTGAAACGAGTCTGAGATTTCGTTGTCGAGGCCTCAATACCATGATTGATTATTTTTCTCACCCATTATACTTTAAAGAACAGACTCTTCACTGAATATCTTAACTTCTTGTTGAAGCCATTCCTGTAAACTTCAAGCTAGTTTTCTATTAATAGCTCTGATGTGTGTTTATTTCACCTTGTGCATGCATTTTTCATGACTGACAGCTAATCAGAAATCTACAGTAACACCTCATGCACATCACTGGCTGTCAATTATATTTTGCATGCAATTATGGTTACTGAGTTATGGCGCGTACAAGAATGTTTACGGATGGACGGACAGCACCACAACATAATATGTCCGTTTTTTCAAAACGGGGTAAAAAAATTCCAATTATTGGGACAGAAAGGTCTCAGCAATAAGTGCGGACCAATCAGTCTGATCAAGGTCTACACTGTTTACTGTTCCATCGTCCTCTTTTACTGGAGGGGTGTTTGGGTTAGGAGAGTAGGACACCCCGGTACTGAAAGTTATACCCAGCTTGGTATTACTTTCAGTACCAAGGCGTCCTACTAATCTGGATAATAGTAGGGCAAGGGCTGTGCTTTCAGCAGGTGCGAGTGAGAGTTGTTGCCTATTGTATCTTTTCCTTTCTCCATCTCTCTGGGAGACGGCACAATATAGACTGAAATATTGTCTCAAAGAGCCGTTAAACCCAAAACAACCAACCAACTTTAACTCAGAGCTCTAGATAAGAGGGGTATTTGATGATAATTGAGGGATAATTTTTTTTATTTCTCATTGAAACCATATGTTGTGACCCCTCATCTGAACCGTCTCATCGAGACGGTTCAGATGAGGGGTCACAACATATGTTTTTATGCAGAATTAGTAAAAATTATCCCTAATTATCACCAAATACTCCCTCTTATCTAGAGCTCTGTTAACTGCTCTTTAAAGCCACACTTCCATTTTTAGACAAATTACCAAAATTATTTAAGGTGTCCCTCTTCTAAAATTCCTATAGTAATGTACGACAAAAATCCTCAAAATGTTGTCTTGCCAAAATACCGTAATGTGTGTATGTATTGGGACACCTAAAAAAATAATTATACTAGGTGTCCCAAAATTTATGCACATTACAGTATGTGCCATAATAAAAGGAAAACATAGCCAAAATCCATGGCATCATGATAACATTCCGCAAAGAACTACCGTATTCTACCTAATTAGCGCACATGCACCTATAAACGCACACCATGGCTATTTGTGAGACATAGGACTATAGCAGATACCGTATTCTACCTAATTAGCGCACATGCCCCTATAAACGCACACCATGGCTATTTGTGAGACATAGGACTATAAATGCACATATTTTTTACTGGTTTATTCCTTTGTTTGCTTGTTTACAAGAGCTGAAAATGCAACAGAATATATCATTTTTTATTTCTAAAGCTTCTCTATGAATTTAAAGGTTAAGCATCAGAGAAAAGCTGCCTATAAGCAGCTTTTCTCTGATGCTTTACCTTTAAATTTGTTCCTTTCAATATATAATAACCTATTAAAATGTGCGCTAATAAGAAAGAAAGTTTACTACAAGTATTTGCCGCCATTTTGAAAAAGTTAAGTGCACAGGGCGCTAATAAGGTCGATTACGGTACTGTACTTTTACAAATATTTGCCATGTATTTATCGCGCCTGGTTAACTACGTATATACAAGGATTGTTATCAAATGATAAAGAGTTACGAAACAAAGAAGAGACATAGTTTCCAAACCACCTGGTCATCGTGGCTAAACAAATTTGTTTAGCCACAATGACCAAGTAGTTTTGGAACTATGACTTTTTTGTGTTGTAACAGCTCTTTTTTGTTTTGTAACAGCCTTGAAAACATTGTTAACCAGGGGTGTTTATGGTGGCAATTTTCACACTCAACAAGTTTGCATAAATTTAGCTCACTAATACCATTAAAACTGTAAATATTGGGACCCTTGAAGTAACAACCCTATTTGTCCAAAATCTGCAACAGTTTGGTTTCACACTTCAGTAATGCATCCAAAAAGGATGGAATGGCAAACAATGTAAGACCTGACCAGACTGTTTTAGGAGTAGTCTGATCTGGGTCTGCAGTGTTTGCTCAGACCGGTCTAATCAAATACATAAAATTTTTATGGTAGAATGATTTTACAACAATGAATCTTTGGAGAAAATAAAGCGTGATTATTTGTGCCATGAAAGTAAAAATTGCAATATCATGACCTTTTGCACCACAATGGAAATCTCAACCAAAATCTATGCACTACTAATGAAAGTATTGCCATTAGAAAAGAAAATGATGGGAAAAAAGAGCAACCATTTTTATACTCGAATAAGCAGCTAAAACTGTTTAAATTGTAAACATTTGTCTTTACAATAATACATACATTCAACTGCACTTACAAATGTAACAGGATGTCTGATTGGATAAAGTCAACAATTGCGATAAGATAGAGATATATATACACAGTTCCGAGCCACACCCAGAATGTCACACAAAACCACGTGATAGCGTATACTTAGCCAATGCAACGACAACTTAGCACGTGACATAGTCTCACAAACAAATCGCACGTGGTCAATATACAGAAGTCCGTGATTTTACCTTACAGTTAATTGAGGGGTGTAAAGAAAACCCACACCACTTTTAATAAACTTACCCTGCTTTGCAAGAACAGAACGCATTGGCAAGGAATGATGCATCAGCTTCCATGCGTAGGTCATGAGGATGCCGATTCTTCGCCATAGATCGCCAACATTTAGCAGACACTTGCCTTTGTCATTTGTTTTCTGCCATCTTTGTGTAAAGCTTGTGAGACGTAGTAACAGTAACTAAGTAGGCGGAGCTTAGTGGCTATTCTCGGAACTGTGTATTGTTGGAAACCAGATGTTATGAAATATGGCTACTCATTGGCTGGCATCTGGTATTGTGTCGCTGAAAGGGCTCTTTTGGATACAAAGTAGCACACTTAGAAAGCGCGCAAATGCAAAACTGCACATTAGGCTGGGGATAACTGTACTGAAAATTGTCATCTGGGAAAGCAAATTTCTATTTTGAATACAGTTATCCTGTAAATTACAGTAGTACTTATATTTTATAGTTGCAAATTACATTTTACAGTGACATGTCAGGGAAGCCCCCCTGACAAGTCACTGTAAAATGTAATTTGTGACCATAAAACCCACCATTTATCTTCACAAATGACAATTTTGAGTACTGTAACTCACAGAAGTACTAAGTCTTATAAATGAAAATTATCAGAAAGACAAAAAAAATGTATTTCAGTGAAAGATACTTAAAAAACTTATCCAAAGTTAAATAATCATGAAACTGTCTCCATACAAAATGACTTTTTCCTTAACTCTTTAAGCACCAAAAAGCACAAAATTTACGTCTGCAAAAAATTCAAAAAATGCCTTGTCCATGACATTTCATATGGAGAATTCAAAGACTAGAAGGCAGACAGTGTAGATCCACATGAGGCGGCTCATTATGAGCCCCTTCATCAGGATCTACGCTGTTCGCAAATTATGCTGTTTTCGTCACTGGTGCTTAAAGTGTTGATTTACATTTCAGGTGTATGGATTCACCTCCATGTTTTATCTTCCATTTTTTTTTCAAGATAACTTTTGTGACTTCTTGTTTGCTTCCCTGGATGATAAAACCCTGTAAAAAAGGATTTTACACTTTAAGGTAACACTGGGTTCCCAGAGCTGCGAATTCTTTCCTTAAAGAGTTGACCGCCACCCTGTTGGGAGGCAAAACTCGAAATGGCAGAGTTACTACCCCTGAAACTATTTCCACTTTTCTTAAAGGGCTACTGCACTGTTTTCATCTTTATTCCAGAAATATTCCCAATTAACAGGTATTTATGAGAGAAACAGATTTTCTGAAAACCCTATCGAAAAATTCTAACCCAAACTGTAATAAGTGAGAATTAAAGTTTAAGCAAATTAGATTTTAAGCCCCGACACTTTTTCTTTACTACAGCTTTGCTTGCATAATGTAATTTGGATTCCTTTTAGTATCACCTTATTCTGATGCAAAATATTCAAAAAAGTTTTCATGAGATGATGTAACTTGTCACACTGAATCTATTTTAGGAGAAAAAAATGTAAATAACAAAAAAAAAAAATAGACTTTTATTAAAAATTCCTTTTAACTTTTTAAACCTTTGGAATTTTTCCTTGCAGTTTTTGACATTCTTTTGGATAAAACAATACCAATTATTACCAGTGAATTCAATGCATGTTCAAAAACAGTACAGTAGCGCTTTAAGCTCATCCTTGGCTCTACCTTAGTTACAAAAATCAGAGGTGTATGGATACATCTCCATAGTTCAAGGGAGACAACTTCCAAAACAGTATTTGAGCTACATCGTGACAAAACCAACAGAGTGACATGTGCATCCAGTGTGCATCCAGTAAAGGCTTAGGTCACCATGGGCATCTGCCCAGTCTGCCAAGAGTCTTTACTGTCTGCATGGAGCTAGCTTAGATCCTTAGCTACCCGTTCAGCGCATAACAAAGACTATAAACAGACTGGGCAGATGCCCAGGCTGATTTGAGTCTTTGCATATCGCACATGCCACTTTGTTGGTTTTGTCAAGTCTTGGCTCATTTGGGACCACTCATTTGCTTCCTTTGTAGGTGAAACCCATCTCCATCTGCTCTTCAAGTATGAATGGATGGAGGACTTGCAATTTTACATCTTTGTAACAGTATTTCAGTCATATAAGGACAATGTGAGGGTGCCAATGCATGGCTGAGTGCAATGGAACCCTGTTTATGGTTGGAAAGATTTCCGCCTCCAGTGGGTGTCAAACAGTTAATCTCTACAGAAACAAACAAATCTTTTGTCAAGGTAATGCTATTACAACTATTAACATGAATACAGCTAACAAACACCCATGACTCCATTTTACATGTACAGTCAAAACTGTTTCAATGGGTCACCCAAGGGAAGGACAAGAATCGACTGCATAAGATAGGTGACCCCTTGATACAGGTTTATATGCACAGTATTTTAGCTTAAGGGACCCAGAAAAGGTGGCAGCTTAAGAGATTCTTTAATAGAGGTAACCACATATGCAGGTTTGACTGTGACTCAGTCTCAAAATAAAAGGGGTCTAAATGATGAGTCTTGAAAAAAAATATGGCACAAGAGTAAGGCAATTCAAACTAGAACTGTCGGAGAATCCGACTATACCCCCGCTCAACAGCTTTAGTAAAATGGTGTTACTTTCATTACCTGGAGCATAGAGAGAAACAAATCATTGCTAATATGTATATCCAATATCAAATATTCTATTTTTGGAATAAGAAATTTCACATGGACAGAATAAACGAGTCATTGTCAACTCATATACCAAATATGATGATTCTACCTTGAGCAGTGCTAAGAAATCTTTTGCGTAAAATTACAGTACTGAATGCATGGAGAGAATATATGGAGAGAAAGAAAAGTGAACAAATACAGGAAAGAACAAACCGGAGACTTGTCATTGTCAATCTGTACACCAAATATGAACCTTCTGTCATTGTCATCAACCTGTATACCAAAAATGACCACTTTTATTTTGCATGGTTGTGAAGAAATGTTTGATGAAAAATTTTATTATTCAAAGTATGGAAAGAAAGAAAATCGGACAAATAAAGGGAAGAATAAGAGGAGAAGGCTGGTTTGCAATCCCACGATACAACACATCATCATCAACCTGTATACCAAATCTGACCACTTTATCTTGCATGGTTGTGGAGAAATCTTTCATGAAAAAATTTCATCATTCAAAGTATGGAATGAAAGAAAATCGGACAAATAAAGAGAAGAATAAGCAAGAGAAGGCTGGTTTGCAATCCCACGATACAACACATCATCACCAACCTGTATACCGAATCTGACCACTTTATCTTGCATGGTTGTGGAGAAATCTTTAACGAAAAATTTCATCATTCAAAGTATGGAAAGAAAGAAAATCGGACAAATAAAGGGAAGAATAAGCAGGAGAAGGCTGGTTTGCAATTCCACGCTACAACACATCATAACCAACATGTAAACCAAATATGACCATTCTGTCTTGCATAGTTGTGGAGAAATCTTTGAAGAAAAATTTCATTATTCAAAGTAGGGAAAGAAAGAAAATCGGACAAATAAGGAGAAGAATAAGCAGGAAAATGCTGGTTTGCAATCCCACGATACAACACATCATCACCAACATGTATACCAAATATGACCATTTTAGCTTGCATGGTTGTGGAGAAATCTTCGACGAAAAATTTCATTAAAAGGGGACGGACGGCAAAGACTCTGCTCAGACTGAGTGGATGCCCAGGCTGATCTGAGTCATCGCTGGGCACACATGCCATTTTGTTGGGGTTGTGGGGGGGAGGGGGGGGGGGGGGGGGGGGGTTGTGTCATAGCTCAAATCTCATTTGAAATGACCACAAGTGTAAGATTCTGTTTATTATATGACATTTAAAAATGGGATTTTATTGCTTTCAAAATGGATATTATTTCAATAAGAAAACGTATTACTGACACGGTTGTTATTAATGACGAACATGAATCTCGATTTTTCGATTTTTGGGATTGTGTTGGAAGGGTACAAATGCTATGAGATGGATCTAGATTCTGGGACTGTTTTGGAAGGGAAAAAGACCAATCTTACAACCAAAGAAAAACAGTAGTAACTAGCTATCTGTAAAAGCTAAAGCAAGCCTGACTGATCATTAACATGCCATCTCCTAACAGCCCAAGTACAAACTGCTACATGTATAGACAACTCTCAATATTTCAAAGTCGAAGTCCATCCCAAACAAATGATATCTCAAAGTAAATTTTCTGGGCCCAGAAAATTTACTTTGAGATAACAGTAATTTGAGATTAAAGTAGTTGAAATGACAATAAAAACTGGAAATGTGTCCAACTATTGGGGGCTTCAAGATGTCTGTGTTGGAGTTATCGAGAGTTGACTATATTGTTAAATACAAATATTTAAAAATTTCAACCCTTTAAAATTTAACGAAAACCAAACTCATCACAAAAACTTTTTCTCACAAACAA
Source organism: Ctena decussata (assembly GCA_963989385.1). Taxonomy (NCBI): domain Eukaryota; kingdom Metazoa; phylum Mollusca; class Bivalvia; order Lucinida; family Lucinidae; genus Ctena; species Ctena decussata. The sequence goes on from OZ022509.1 coordinate 13,306,887, forward strand.
AACAAGAGCTGTCATAGGGCCAGGATAGCTCGCCTGACAGCGCCTTGTCCATCACATAAAAAACTTTAACGTAAAACTTTAACATTTTGCTAATGCCGATGCTGACACCAACGCCGGGGGTAGTACAATAGCTCTACCTGAACTTTGTTCAGGCAAGCTAAAAATGTACAAAAATAAATATTTGTATAGATTCAATAGATATCAGATCAATTCACATAATACATGAACAGCAAAACAGGATTGTGAATAGGTCTTAATTGACCACAAAAAAAAGTAAACATACAAAGGCATCCTGACTTACAGTGTTGTATTTTATCAAGTACTAATCTGGTATGTTTTCTGTAACTTTAAGGGTAATGGGTACACACCTCCATATTTATACAGATTATACAAAGAGGAATAATATTTCAGAGCTCTAGATAAGAGATGTATCTGATGATAATTGAGGGATAATTTTCTTTAGTTCTTACTGAAACCATATGTTGTGACCCCTCATCTGAACCGTCTTGACGAGACGGTTCAGATGAGGGGTCACAACATATGGTTTTATCCAAAATTATTCCTAATTATCATAAAATACTCCCTCTTAACTAGGGCTCTGGTATTTTCAACTTCTTGTTTGCTTCTCTGGAAAAAGCAGCCCTTCCGCAAAGAAATCTACTCATAAAGGAAAAATTTGCTCTTTCCTTATAGAGTTAACCCGCTCTGAAAATAAAGCTTCTCCCATTTTTTAACAAAAACTATTAGCATATTTGAGATATTGACGTTTGAAATTTTAACGAAACGATCACTAACGACGTCGTTAGTTCTGAACAGCCGGGCCCTGAATGGATGGATAGTGAAATGGAAAGATTAAATTTGAAAATCATAAACCAAAGTTGTTTCAAACAAACAACTTTTCTCAGATAATTTTATGCACCAGTCATTTGTAACCACACTCCATAAACCCACCCCTGGGGAATAGCAAGGACTTTGACTTTTTATCCAGCAAATGCCCATTATAAGCCCACTGCTGGGACAAACAGTTTGTAAAACCACTGTTGTTTGACCCCACCGTCTGTTATGTTTTTCTTTAACTGCTATTTCTGCCTGAAAGACATAGCCCCAGCATCTTTCAAGCACTGTTGGGATGATGCAAATGTAAAAACACAGCTCATTTCACCCTCTATTCCCCATCCTGCCCCATGGGGTGGGTGGGCGGTGTTTACAAATGACTGGAGCATATTTCAGTGTTTTGTACAGCCTGACAGAGCTCCAGATAAGATGAGATTTTGAAAATAATTCTTAGTTCATTTTCTTATTTCTCAATCTAAACATATGTTGTGACCCCCTATCAGAACCGTGTCAGTGACACGGTTCTACTGAGGGGTCACAACATGTTATATGCAGAAATGTGGAAAATTATCCCTAAATTATCCCTGTTACCCCTTCTTACCTGTAGCTCTGGCTTAACTTGTGTAGCTGGTAACATATGTGACTGTGACATGTATGTACTGATCAGGGCTACAGAAATTTTGAAATCCAAATCGGTTCGACGTCCGATGACGTCATACGAATCCAAAATAGACACGAAAACTAATGACTACACTGTGTACCGTAGAAAGGCATGTACTACCCGCAGAATTATGCCTCAGATTTTAGAACTGAAACAGCGGTGCGGGTTGTACAGCAGAACAAGTTTTTTGAGGGAATATTTTCGAAGATTCTCTAGGAGAAATTCACTGTTTGAAACACCGAGTTGGTGTTTTCATCTCTCGATAGCTTGCAACGGTCAATCAAGAGAAGTCTAGCCCATATAAGTTATATTACCTATAAGCCAATGCACGTTTGTACGGCTGATCAAACTATCAATGTCAATTTTCATCTTTAGAAACAGCAAAATAGATTTTCAACACGTTTTCAAATACGTCGAAAGTTTTACCAAGTCACGCGCCCTTCCTGTCAATCAATCTATTTTTAGCCCTGACTGGTTGCGGTATAATTTGTGAAACGAAATTCGGGTATGTTGCAAAGCTGATGCCGAATTGGATGCGGAACAGTTCCCCTTCGTAACCTATCTCTCTCGTACATCCGAATCCAGAATCGGCTAATTTGACAAATCTTTATACCAAAATGGAAGAGTCCATTTAAGATGTGTCTGGGCGATAAGAGACCGTATGCCATGTGCGTATAGAGGATATACATCAAGCCAGCGCAAATGTGCTTGCCAAACAGCGTCATCAAATTTTTACTAGATAGAGTCCCCAGGATTCCTTACAAGCGAACAGGAAGTCCAAGTTCACAGAGAACATGCGCAGGCTGATCTTTGTTTTTCCGATAGTTACTTTATCTTGCGAAGCCAATCACACCATGTAAGTTCTTAAACTACTCAATTAACGCTTATTATCACTGATTGTGCAATTGTCAAAGTCTTTATGCTAATCAAATTTTATTGATCTTTTCATGTCGTACGGTCAAGCGATAATATATTTTTTCCAGTGACTGGTTTAAACCGGTCGATCAAAGTACCGCCATTAGGTCAGGTGCGTCAGGTGTGAAATATGAATTATGGGTTTGATTTTGTAAACGATCTTTTCAGTAGCTTTAAGGAATTAGAAAAATGAAAAAAAAAAAACTGTTAATACAGCAATAAACTATGTTACGGCTTTTATGTCATGTACTCTGAATGTACCGGTATATATGACGGCGCGTGCAAGAACGCGGGCGGGCGCGCGCGGGAAAAAAAAAGTACCGGTACCAAGGACAAAAAACACTGCTGTTCAGACAAAAACGTATAGTTTTGCAACTTTTATAGTGTTTTTCAAACCTTGGTAAAATTGGGCTTTGTAGATGCGGTTAATACACCAGAAATACTTTTTTTCCCCAAAATTTCCTCCAAAATCTAGGTGCGGGTTATACGCAAATGCGGGTTGTACACGCCTTTCTACGGTATTCAACAATCCAAAAAAAGTCACGAAAACCAGTGACTACACTGGAGCGCCGTTATAACGCGAATGCCATCGCTGAAGTAGCCATTTAGTCCACATGTTCTTACTTATCGTGTAAAAATGCGCTTTAAAGCGCAGAGACAGTCTGACCGAAAGTGAAAGTACACATGTTGACCAATCGGACATCCTCGCGGATCTTCATTTACTGAATTGGCCGAAGTATTTCGATTGACATATTTTACTGTATTCGAGTTCATTCCCTTGAAACATGAATACTCGTATACACTTGCAAAAAGGTACCTTCGGATGAAGAAAAAAAATTCTGCGCGAGAAATGACGTCGGCTAAAAAAAACCTGACCAGACTACACATAATCAAGTCCAGTTTAAATGTTCTTTTTTGCAAGTCAAATTCTTCCCTTATGCTATCTTTGAAAGTATACAATAGTCAGCAACCTTACGTTGCACAGCCTTTTTCCGAGCATCGGCACGTGTATGTGAGTATTACGAGTTGTGCAAAACCTTCGCCGCTGGCCAAAATTGTGACATGTGCTAATTATCGAAGATTTCTGAAATTCAGTAGTGTTCACACCTTGGCAAGACAATCGACACTTTGTTTATCTGTGATAACTTTTGACAGCAGTGCGTGATTATTGGATTAATAATATGACACATGGCTAAAATCCAGGTAATTATGTCATCATACATCGCAAATTGTGTTTTTTCGGACCGAAAAAAAAGTGCCTTATGCCAACTGAATCGGTTTTTCGACTCAAAATCGGTCCGGACGGACAAAAAATCGGATTTCTGTAGCCCTGGTACTGATACACATATGGATGCATATCCTCATTAAAACTGACCCTGGCCACGCCAATGGCAGGGAAATAAAAATCTATGAAAAATAAAGGCATTTCTATATACATTATCACAGTTAGCACCTTATTTCATGCTATTACAGTATCAATTCAGTTATATGAGGGGACTTTTACTCCCAAAACAACCCACAAAGACAAAATGTTTTGTAAGAACAGAACTCCCCAAGTTTGGTTTTGACATGAGGGAGAAAATCCCATCTTTTAGCCAAAATGTTATGCATTTTCATAAAGTCAGATCAAGTGTAACAAATCCTACAAATTTCAATCTATGTTTGCAGAATTAATCAGTCAAACACACTTAAATACCAGTAAATACATCCAACTTTTTAATACCATGTGCTATCTTTATTCAGCTATAAGACAAGGTTTGTTTCCCTGCCAAAACATTCAAAGAAAATCTAGATTTGACCTACAAGGTGAATCAAGACTTTTGGAGTTGTTTTAGCCGGGAAAAACAAAATACAAACTAGAAATGTTTTTCAGAGAAAAACTGATGTCCCCCCACCAGCCCATTTCCCGTCATTAGATATCATGGGTACAAGAAACTGTCATCTAAGTCCTCCAATGACCTTTAAAATAAGGTCAAGGTTACCAATAGCTCATAGACTTGTCCCAATGATGTATCCATGAAAGTTTGGTGAAATTCCATCCATTAGTTTAAGGGAAATCGTGGGTATAAGGAATTGTCTTGTAAGTCCTCCAGTGACCTTGAAAATGAGGTCAAGGTCAACAAAATCTAATCAGCTATTAAATGTGTCCCAATGATGTATCCCTGCAAGTTTTGTGGAATTCCATCCATTAGTTTACGAGTAATCATGGGTTAAGATATTGTCATCTAAGTCCTCCAGTGACCGTAAAAATGAGGTCAAGGTCAACAAAATCTAACCAGCTCTTAAACTTGTCCAAATGATGTATTCATGAAAGTTTGGCCAAATTCCATCCATTGGCTCAGGAGATATAGTGGGTACAAGAAATTGTCATCTAAGTCCTCCAGTGACCTTGAAAATGAGGTAAAGGTCACCAAAATCTAAACAGCTCATAAACCTGTCCCAATCATGTATCCAGGAAAGTTTGGTAAAATTCCATCCATTGGTTCAGGAGATATAGTGGGTACAAGAAATTGTCATCTAAGTCCTCCAGTGACCTTGAAAATGAGACTAATCAGCTCTTACACTTGTCCAAATGATATATCCGTGCAAGTTTGATGACATTCCATCCATTGGTTCATGAGATATCGCGCATACAAGAAATTGTCATCTAAGTCCTCCAGTGACCTTGAAAATGCGGTCAAGGTCACCAAAATCTAATCAGGTCTTACTTTTGTCCCAATGATATATCCATGCAAGTTTGGTGAAATTCAATCCATTGGTTCAAGAGATATCGCGCATACAAGAAACTGTCATGCCGACACTGACGCTGACAGGATCCTCACTGAAAACAATATGTCCCCCCTCACTTTTGGTGGGGTCCCCCCTCACCTTTGGTGGAAGGACATGATGATTTCGATTTTGTATCAGGTGTCAATTTTGAGGTAGAAAAAGCCCTTGCCCTGTAGCTGCTGAATAAATACGAAACTTGGATTTATTATTAGTAAGATACAATCTGGAATAATATTTGAAAATCTGGGGCTGTATTTATGAAACGACTTAAAAGGTTGCTATGCTGTTGCTAGGGCTGAATTTCTATAAAAGAGATTCCCTACAACTATGAAATTTGCTCTGGAAAAACAGTCTGAAAAGACTGTTCCTCCAAAGCAAATTTCATAGTTGTAGGGAATCTCCTTTATAGAAATTTAGCCTTAGCAACAGCATAGCAACCACTTAAATCATTTATAAATATGGCCCCTGATCTTAAAACAATGTTGAGGAATTAGTGTAAGTCAGTAATTGCATATACATAACTGATGCTGAAGAATCTTATCTCATAACTGCATACATAACTGCCACCGAATTGTTTACAGAATCGAAATTGTTTACTGGTGACACATCCAATCACAGTCATTCACCAGGCCTACATAATCTGGCCTAGGTATTATTGCTGAGTATTGCTAGCAGAAGTATCACAACACTATCCCAATATTAGACCACCAATATTCTGTACCATGAAATCAGTCCAGGTACCATGTTTATTCCGATATAAGAGAATTTTTCCCCCCTTCCGAAACTTTTTCCCTTCCAAAACAATCCAAAAATATCTAGATCCATCTTATAAGATGGATCTAGATTTTTGAGATTGTTTGGAAAAAAACCCCTATCTTATAGCATATATAGAATATCGAGTCCAGTAGCGCTTGCTCTTGAGTCAGATGCAGCACCGACTGCACTACGCGGCCTAGCTTAAATTTCAGCAGTAGACTAAGCTAAACAATATGAACTTGAAGTTAAAGTCTGGCTTATTCCTGACTGACTAAAGAACCAGACTAACATAGTTAGACAGAACTGAATTTATTGCAGGAACTAGCAAATACTTCAGTAAACTCAACTTACCGTAATCAACCCATTTACCGCTCATGCCCCTATAACCACACACCAAGGCCATTTCCGGGAAAACTGCACAAGCGCAAACCGCTTTTTTCTCTGAAACTCTTACAACACCCAATAAGTAATGGGATTCAACGGGGAAGGCTTTCATATCATGAAAAGTATAAACACACGTTATTTCCAGTCCTACCTCATGTTGCGTCTTTCCAGACACCCTGCATTTCATTGTTCTGATTAGATACAATTTTAACCACACCTTTTTGTTGCGATTTTGAAAAAGTTAAGCGCACTGTGCGGTAAATGGGTTGATTACGGTATTTTGTAGGACCAGTCTACACAAGTTCCAGCAGTATACTCAGCAAAACATTTGTATCTGAAGAACCAGTCTGAATTATTCCAGACTGGTTCTTCGGATATAAATTTTTAGATTGGATTATTCAAGACTGGTTCTTCAGCAAACACTCCAGCACCAATCACAACTGTTATAGGTTCAAGTTAAATATCCAACTTCTTGTAAGTTCCTGCTAAACAGTCTACTGCAACATTTGAGCTGCTTTCCTTGAGTCCAGAAGATTTTATCAAACCATACTTTGCCTCGGCGTCAAACTCTGCATCACTGTCATGTAATACCTTGGCCCACTCCTGTGAAAGGAAAAATAGGTGATAAGAAATTTTAAGACAAGACATGTCTGCACACAGGATAGCTGGCCTGGCAGAGCCTTACCAGTCACATAAAAAACTTTGTCGTTGAACTTTTTTTAAGTGTGACGCTCATGCCACTGATCTGCGTCTGCGCTGGGCACACAACAACATTGTTGGTTTTCTCATGTCGTGGCTCAAATGTTGTTTAGCTTTATAAAAATGGCAAAAAGAACCCCAGCAAGGTACACCCATAGATTAAAATAACTATCTACAGAAAAAAACTATCTGACCACACCTGGCATCACAGGCCCATCAGTGATTTCCCAACAAACCTAAATGCAAAGGATAAATGAGCCACAACATGATAAAACCAATAAAGTGGCACGTACACATAGCAAGACTCAGGTCAGTCTTTGCATCTGCCAGTCTGATCAGGCTCTTCCCTGTTGGCATGCACCCTTTAAGTGCACAGCAAAGACTCTGATAAGACATGGCGAATGCCCTGCTTGATCTGAGTCTTTGCTGGGTGCATGTGCTACCTACTTAGTTTAAACTTTTTTCGTGTCAAGGCTCAAATGGGTTTCTACAATAATCCTTGTTGGGAAAAGAAAGCTTGAAGTCACTTTGACTCACCTGACCAAGATAAATAGATGGACAGGTGGGCTGTGAATTTAGCAGAGGTAGGTCAAGGTCAAGGAAGCAAACAGGAAGTCACAAACATTATCTTCCTTTGCAATATTTTGTCAAACTTGAAAATGTGTTTATGAAACACTATGCCCCCAACCATATGCTTGCCTCTAAAGAAGGTTTATCCCCAAATGTTTAAGTCAGAAAGGGGTGGAGTTTTAATCCGTTCATCTACATCTGAGCCTGTAACTGTATGCCAAATATAAGAAACATAGCTTAGCGATTCTTCAGATATTTTGTTATTCATATAGCTTCTTCCTATTCAAAATGCCCATGTCCGAAAATGGGAAAAATTCTATCAAACATCTATGAAATAGGCTCAAAAGTTAATCAAATCATCTACACCTTAGTCCAAACCTGCATGCCAAACATAAGGATCCTAGCTTATTCAGTTCTTCAGATACTGTATTTTGTTCACAAGCTTATTCCTATAAAAATGCCTCTGTCCAAAAAAGGGGCGTTACTCAGTCAAAAAATAGCCATCAGAGGAGATGGCAAATCCCCCGACCGAAGACACCCATGGGCCTTGGTAAAAAGGGTGCACTTCAGAACACATATTAGTAATACATTGTCGTTCTTTTATGCTTCTGATTGACATTAACTGTTAACAGATGCATGATTATCTAACACTCAGACTAAAACAGTATGCCTGACTGCTACAAAGAGGTAATAACTCAAACAGCCACCATATACACAAATGCATAGCATATGATGCATTCAACTTTCAAAATGTGTGAATAACTTCTAAAGTACAAGCCCTACAAACCTAATTTTGAGCTCTCTAGTAAGTGAATTTGGACAAAGAATCCAAATCTGGAGAAAAAAAAATTTTTTTTTTTTTTTTTTTGGGCGGGGGGGGTGCGGGAGGGGGCACGGGAATGTGGAGGGCCAGAGAGAGTTAGGAACACTGATAAGATATCACAGCATGATCATCAATATTCTAAAAGGTACACGGTTATTCAAATTCTGGAGCTGGCCAGGGTTATACAGATATTGAGCAGAGACTCAAACAGCAGCTCAAACTACCAAAGGGAAATAACTCACAAAGTATAAAAGCAAGAGTTATCATTCATGTATGAGACAAATTGTCATGACCTGTTCTGCTTATCTGTGAAGTATCATGAAAATATTTCAAAAGGTATTCAAGCTATGGGGCGGACATCTAAAATCATCAAAGGGAAATAACTCCAAAAGTAAGAAAGCAAGAGTTGTCATTCTTGTTCGTGACACATCATCATGACCTGTTCTACATATCTGTGAAGTATCATGAAAATATTCTAAAAGGTATTCAAGTTATAGAGCGTACATGAAATCATACCTAAAATAATCAAGGGGAAATAACCCAAAAAGTAAGAAAGCAGGAGTTGTCATTCTTGTTCGCGACACACCGTCATGACCTGTTCTACATATCTGTGAAGTATCATGAAAATATTCCAAAGGGTATTCAAGTTATAGAGCGGACACGAATCTGCCAAAAAATCACACCTAAAACTATCAAGGGGAAATAACTCAAAAAGTAAGAAAGCAAGAGTTGTCATTCTTGTTCGCGACACATCGTCATGACCTGTTCTACATTTCTGTGAAGTATCATGAAAATATTCCAAAGGGTATTCAAGTTACAGAGCGGACACGAATCTGCCAAAAAAATCACCAAAGGGGAGATAATTCAAAAAGTACAACAGCAAGAGTTACCGTTCTTGTACGCGACACATCGTCATGACCTGTTCTACATAACTGTGAAGTATCATGAAAATATTCCAAAGGGTATTCAAGATATAGAGCGGACAAGAAAATGTTTACGGACGGACGGACGGACGGACGGACGGACGGACAGACGGACGGACGCCAGGCTCATCGCTATATCCCCCGAACCTTTCGGTCGGGGGATAAAAATAGCCATCAGAAGAGATGGCAAATCCCCCAACCGAAGACCCCCATGGGCCTTGGTAAAAGGGTGCACTTCAAAACACATATAAGTAATATATTGTCATTCTTTTATGCTTCTGATTGACACTATCTGTTAAACAGATGCAAGATAATCTTACACTCAGACTAAAATAGTATGCCTGACTGCTAAAAAGAAGTAATATCTCAAACAGCCGCCATATACATAAATATATAGCATATGATACATTAAACTTTCAAATTTGTGAATAACTTCTAAACTACAAGCCCTACAAACCTAATTCTGAGCTCTCTAGTAAGTGAATTTGAACAAAGATTCCAAATCTGGAGAAAAAAAAAATTTTTGGTGGGGTGGGTTGGGGTGGGTTGGGGAGGTGGGAGGAGGGGAATGTGGAGGGGTCAGAGAGAGTTAGGAACACTGATAAGATATCACAGCATGTTCATCAATATTCTAAAAGGTATAAGGTTATTAAAACTGTGGCGCAGGCCAGGGTTATACAGATATGGAGCAGAGACTCAAACAGCAGCTCAAAATACCAAAGGGAAATAACTCACGAAGTATGAATGCAAGAGTTGTCATTCATGTATGAGACAAATCGTCATGACTTGTTCTTCATATCTGTGAAGTATCATGAAAATATTTCAAAAGGTATTCAAGCTATGGAGCGGACACCTAAAATCATCAAAGGGAAATAACTCAAAAAGTAAGAAAGCAAGAGTTGTCATTCTTGTTCGCGACACATCGCCATGACCTGTTCTACATATTTGTGAAGTATCATGAAAACATTTCAAAAGGTATTCAAGTTATAGAGCGGACACGAAATCATACCTAAAACCATCAAGGGGAAATAACTCAAAAAGTAAGAAAGCAAGAGTTGTCATTCTTGTTCGCGACACATCATCATGACCTGTTCTACATATCTGTGAAGTATCATGAAAATATTTCAAAAGGTATATGAGTTATAGAGTGGACACGAAACAACACCTAAAATGATTAAGGGGAAATAACTCAAAAAGGAAGAAAGCAAGAGTTGTCATTCTTGTTCGCGACACATCGTAATGACCTGTTCTACATATCTGTGAAGTATCATGAAAATATTCTAAAAGGTATTCCAAGTTATAGAGCGGACACGAAATCATACCTAAAACCATCAAGGGGAAATAACTCAAAAAGTAAGAAAGCAAGAGTTTTCACTCTTGTTCGCGACACATCGTCATGGCCTGTTCTACATATCTGTGAAGTATCATGAAAATATTCTAAAAGGTATTCAAGTTATAGAGCGGACACGAATCTGCCGAAAGATCACACCTTAAACCATCAAGGGGAAATAACTCAAAAAGTAAGAAAGCAAGAGTTGTCATTCTTGTTCACGACACATCGTCATGACCTGTTCTACATATCTGTGAAGTATCATGAAAATATTCAAAAGGGTATTCAAGTTACAGAGCAGACACGAATCTGCCAAAAAACTCACCAAAGGGGAAATAACTCAAAAAGTGCAATAGCAAGAGTTACCATTCTTATAGGCGACACATCGTCATGACCTGTTCTACATAACTGTGAAGTATCATGAAAATATTCCAAAGGGTATTCAAGATATAGAGCGGACAAGAAAATGTTTACGGACGGACGGACGGACGCCAGGCTCATCGCTATATCCCCCGAACCTTTCGGTCGGGGGATAATAAAAATCAACAATGCTTTTCAGAACTTAATCAGGTCATCTACACCTTGAGCAATGTCATCCTGCAAAAAAACATGATCCTAGCATCAGGGGTTCTTGAGATATTTTGGTCACAAGGTTCCATAGGCTTACAATGCACTAAGTTAAAAAATAGCCATCAGAGGAGATGGCAAATCCCCCGACCGCAGGCCCCCTGCGCCTTGGTAAACAGGGTGCACTTCAAAACGCATATAATAGTATACTGTCATTCTTTTATGCTCCTTATTGACACTATCTGTTAAACAGATGCAAGATAATCTTACACTCAGACTAAAATAGTATGCCTGACTGCTAAAAAGAAGTAATATCTCAAACAGCCGCCATATACATAAATATATGGCATATGATACATTAAACTTTCAAATTTGTGAATAACTTCTAAACTACAAGCCCTACAAACCTAATTCTGAGCTCTCTAGTAAGTGAATTTGAACAAAGATTCCAAATCTGGAGAAAAAAAAAATTTTTGGTGGGGTGGGTTGGGGTGGGTTGGGGAGGTGGGAGGAGGGGAATGTGGAGGGGTCAGAGAGAGTTAGGAACACTGATAAGATATCACAGCATGTTCATCAATATTCTAAAAGGTATAAGGTTATTAAAACTGTGGCGCAGGCCAGGGTTATACAGATATGGAGCAATGATCCTAGCATCAGGGGTTCTTGAGATATTTTGGTCACAAGGTTCCATAGGCTTACAATGCACTAAGTTAAAAAATAGCCATCAGAGGAGATGGCAAATCCCCCGACCGCAGGCCCCCTGCGCCTTGGTAAACAGGGTGCACTTCAAAACGCATATAATAGTATACTGTCATTCTTTTATGCTCCTTATTGACATTATCTGCTTAACAGATGCATGATTATCTAACACTCAGATCAAAACAGTATGCCAGATTGCTTAACAGAGGTAAAATTTCAAATAGCAACCATGTAGACAATGTATTGCATATGATACATTCAACATTTCAAAATGTGTGAGTAACTTCTAAAGTACAAGCCCTACAAATCTAATATTGAGCTCTCTAGTAAGTGAATTTGGACAAAGAATCCAAATCTGTAAAAAAAAAATTTGGGGGGGGGGGAGACTCGGAAAAGTATGAAAGCAAGGGTTCTCATTCTTGTACGAGACAAACTGTCATGATCTGACTTCCATATCTGTGAAGTATCATAAAAATGTTTCAAAGGGTATTCAAGTTATGGAGCGGACACTAAATCACACCTAAAACCATCAAGGGGAAATAACTCAAAAAGTTAGAAAGCAAGAGTTGTCATTCTTGTTCACGACACATCAGCATGACCTGTTCTACATAACTATGAAGTATCATGAAAATATTCTAAAGGGTATTCAAGTTATGGAGCGGACACGAAATCACACCTAAAAACATCAAGGGGAAATAACTCAAGAAGTAAGAAAGCAAGACTTGTCATTCTTAATCGCGACACATTGTCATGACCTGTTCTACAAATCTGTGAAGTATCATGAAAATATTTCAAAAGGTATTCAAGTTATGGAGCGGACACGAAATCACACCTAAAACCATCAAAGGGAAATAACTCAAAAAGTTAGAAAGCAAGAGTTGTCATTCTTGTTCGCGACACATCGTCATGACCTGCTCTACATATCTGTGAAGTATCATGAAAATATTCCAAAGGGTATTCAAGTTACAGAGCGGACACAAATCTGCCAAAAATTCACCAAAGGGAGATAACTCAAAAATTACAAAAGCAAGAGTTACCATTCCGGTACGCGACACATCGCCATGACCTTTTCTACATAACTGTGACGTATCATGAAAATATTCCAAACAGTATTCAAGATATGGAGCGGACAAGAAAATGTTTACGGACGGACAGACGGACAGACGGACGGACGGACGGACGGACGGACGCCAGGCTCATCGCTATATCCCCCGAACGCTATATCCCCCGAACCTTTCGGTCGGGGGATAAAAAGGAGCATAACTCGGTCAAAAATTCACAATTTTTTTTCAAAAGTTGATCAGATCATCTACACCTTGGGCAATATCATCCTGCAAAAAATAGCCATCAGAAGAGATGGCAAATCCCCCGACCGAAGACCCCCATGGGCCTTGGTAAAAAGGGTGCACTTCAAAACACATATTAGTAATATATTGTCATTCTTTTATGCTTCTGATTGACATTAACTTTTAACAGATGCATGATTATCCAACTTTCAGACTAAAACAGTATGCTTGACTGCTAAAACGAGGTAATATCTCAAACAGCCACCATATACACAAATGTATAGTATACAATACATTCAACTTTCAAATTGTGTGAATAACTTCTTAAGTACAAGCCCTACAAACCTAATTTTGAGCTCTCTAGTAAGTGAATTTGGACAAAGAAATCTGGAAAAAAAAAATTTTTTTTTTTTTGGTGGGGGGGCGGGGGGGGGGGGGGGGGGGGTGCGGGAGGGGGCACGGGAATGTGGAGGGGTCAGAGAGAGTTAGGAACACTGATAAGATATCACAGCATCATCATTAATATTCTAGAAGGTACACGGTTATTCAAATTCTGGAGCTGGCCAGGGTTATACAGATATGGAGCAGAGACTCGAACAGCAGCTCAAACTACCAAAGGGAAATAACTCACAAAGTATAAAAGCAAGAGTTATCATTCATGTATGAGACAAATTGTCATGACCTGTTCTGCATATCTGTGATGTATCATGAAAATATTTCAAAAGGTATTCAAGATATGAAGCGGACACCTAAAATCATCAAAGGGAAATAACTCCAAAAGTAAGAATGCAAGAGTTGTCATTCTTGTTTGCGACACATCATCATAACCTGTTCTACATATCTGTGATGTATCATGAAAATATTCCAGAAGGTATTCAAGTTATAGAGCGGACACGAAATCACACCTAAAACCATCAAGGGGAAATAACTCAAAAAGTAAGAAAGCAGGAGTTGTTATTCTTGTTCAAGACACATCATCATGACCTGCTCTACATATCTGTGAAGTATCATGAAAATATTCCAAAAGGTATTCAAGTTATAGAGCGGACACGAAATCATACCTAAAATGATCAAGGGGAAATAACTCCAAAAGTAAGAAAGCAAGAGTTGTCATTCTTGTTCGCGACACATCATCATGACCTGTTCTACATATCTGTGAAGTATCATGAGAATATTCCAAAAGGTATTCAAGTTATAGAGCGGACACGAATCTGCCGAAAGATCACACCTAAAACTATCAAGGGGAAATAACTCAAAAAGTAATAAAGCAAGAGTTGTCATTCTTGTTCGAGACACATCGTCATGACCTGTTCTACATAACTGTGAAGTATCATGAAAATATTCCAAAGGGTATTCAAGATACAGAGCGGACACGAATCTGCCAAAAAATCACCAAAGGGGAGATAATTCAAAAAGTACAATAGCAAGAGTTACCATTCTTGTTCGTGACACATCGTCATGACCTGTTCTACATAACTGTGAAGTATCATGAGAATATTCCAAAGGGTATTCAAGATATAGAGCGGACAAGAAAGTGTTTACGGACGGACGGACGGACGGACAGACGGACGGACGGACGCCAGGCTCATCGCTATATCCCCCGAACCTATCGGTCGGGGGAAGTATCATGAAAATATTCCAGAAGGTATTCAAGTTATAGAGCGGACACGAAATCACACCTAAAACCATCAAGGGGAAATAACTCAAAAAGTAAGAAAGCAGGAGTTGTTATTCTTGTTCAAGACACATCATCATGACCTGCTCTACATATCTGTGAAGTATCATGAAAATATTCCAAAAGGTATTCAAGTTATAGAGCGGACACGAAATCATACCTAAAATGATCAAGGGGAAATAACTCCAAAAGAAAGAAAACAAGAGTTGTCATTCTTGTTCGCGACACATCATCATGACCTGTTCTACATATCTGTGAAGTATCATGAGAATATTCCAAAAGGTATTCAAGTTATAGAGCGGACACGAATCTGCCAAAAAATCACACCTAAAACTATCAAGGGGAAATAACTCAAAAGGTAATAAAGCAAGAGTTGTCATTCTTGTTCGAGACACATCGTCATGACCTGTTCTACATAACTGTGAAGTATCATGAAAATATTCCAAAGGGTATTCAAGATACAGAGCGGACACGAATCTGCCAAAAAATCACCAAAGGGGAGATAATTCAAAAAGTACAATAGCAAGAGTTACCATTCTTGTTCGCGACACATCGTCATGACCTGTTCTACATAACTGTGAAGTATCATGAAAATATTCCAAAGGGTATTCAAGATATAGAGCGGACAAGAAAGTGTTTACGGACGGACGGACGGACGGACGGACGGACGCCAGGCTCATGATCCTAGAATCAGGGGTTCTTGAGATATTTTGGTCACAAGGTTCCATAGGCTTACAATGCACTAAGTTGAAAAAGGGGCTTTGGTTGGTTTTGGTTGATTTGATGCTTAACGTCCACGGTAAACAACTAAGGTCATGTCGGGACGGTCAGTTAACCTAACCACACTATTCCTGGGCAGGCTTAGACCTCCTAAGCGGTTAACCAGTACTAAGTGCACATACTTTCGCCAGTAACTGACAACTGCCCTTCTTGAATCAGCGGAAGGAGAAACGAAAGTATGTGGCCAGACCGGGATTCGAACCCAGGACTTCTGACTTACGAGTCAGGTGCCCTACCGATTGCGCTACCCGGCCCGGCATTGAAAAAGGGGCATAACTCGGTCAAAAATTCACAAATTTTTTTCAAAATGTAAACAGGTCATCTACACCTTGGGCGATCTCTTCCTGCACAAAATCATGATCATAGCATCAGGGGTTCTTGAGATATTTTGGTCACAAGGTTCCATAGGCTTACAATGCACTAAGTAAAAAAAGGAGCATAACTCGGTCAAAAATTCACGAATGTTTTTCAAAAGTTGATCAGATCATCTACACCTTGGGCAATATCATCCTGCAAAAAATCATGATCCTAGAATCAGGGGTTCTTGAGATATTTTGGTCACAAGGTTCCATAGGTTTACGATGCACTAAGTCGAAAAAGGGGCATAACTCGGTTTAAAATTCCATGATTTTTTTTCAAAAGTTAATCAGGTCATCTACACCTTGGGCAATGTCATCCTGCAAAAAATCATGATCCTAACATCAGGGGTTCTTGAGATATTTTGGTCACAAGGTTCCATAGGCTTACAATGCACTAAGTCGAAAAAGGGGCATAACTCGGTTAAAAATTCATGAATTTTTTCAAAAGTTGATCAGGTCATCTACACCTTGGGCAATGTCATCCTGCAAATAATCATGATGCTAGCATCAGGGGTTCTTGAGATATTTTGGTCACAAGGTTCCATAGACAAAGTCGAAAAAGGGGCATAACTCTGGAAGTATGTGACTGGCGGAAAAAAGAAAAATATGGGTCTGCTTATTTTTCATGTATATGCCACATATAAAATTTCAAGATCCTAGCATAAGCGGTTCTTGAGTTTCCCAACTGCCAAAAAGCGTCATGGACGGACAGATGGACGGACGAACAGACGGACAGGCCCAAACCAATATGCCCCCTCAACTTCTCCGAAGTTGGGGGCATAAAAAAAAACAAATAAAGCCAAAACCAAAAGTCAACAAAAGTTTAACTGCCATCCCCAGCACCTGCAAAAATAATACTAGTCATGACACGAGAAAACCAACAAAGCGGTTGTGCGCCCAGCGCAGACTCAGTTCAGATATGCAGCTGCCCAGTCTGATCAGACTTTTTGCTAAGCACTTAAAGGGTAGCTAAGGTTCTTAGCTACCTTCATGCAGACAGGGAAGACTCTGATCAGACTGGGCGGATGTCCAGGCTGATCTGAGTCTGCGCTGGGCGCTCAACCACTTTGTTGGTTTTCATATGTCGCAGCTCAATTATGTGTGTCTCCCTTTTGCAAGTTGCAGATGAGACTATCTAAAATTAGCAGAAAAACATGGCACTGTACTTAGGCCAAAAGAAAACAAGGGCGTTGCAAGCGGCGCATAATAAGCCCGTTTTAATGTCATAAAGGAATTATAGCATGAACAAGATGGTTTACAAAAGGGCAGACAGGCAGACAAACAGGGGAAACCACACTTTAATTACTGACAGCAACATTATTTAAATATTTAACACATCAAATATTATTAGTATACCAAAAAGCAGCTTCCAAGGTGAAGTGGCTCCTAAGTTGAGTAAGTCATACAAGGGAGATAATTCATAAACTAAATAAACTAGATAAACCATTCTTGGTTCTAATACATTCCCTTCACAATATACACATCTCCATAAAGTTGTGTTAAAATATTCTAAACGGTTATAAAGTTACATAGTAAACAGGAAATTTATGCATGGGCAGATAATCTAGAAAGCAAGCCAGAGCCGTGGTTCTTGCTCAGGATACATTGCCCCATTATTACACACATTCCTACAAAATTTCATTCTAATACTTCAAAGGTGAGCGAATGGAAATGCCTAAAAATAATGATCAAAGGGAGGTTTCTCCAAAATTAAGAAAGGGGGAGCAACCATTCTTATATGTGACACATCATCTTGTGATCACATTGCTATAAAGTTTCATCATGATATTCCAAACAGTTACCGAGTTAATGTATGCACAACATAAGTATACACAAAAATAGCCAAAAAGAACTAATAAAAGGGATGTAACTCAGAAACGAAGAAAGGGAGAGCAACCATTGTTGTACAAGACACATCACTGGGACTTCATACACATTGCTATGAAGTTTCACAAAGATATCCCAAACAGTTATCTAGTTATGGCGTGCACAAGACCTGCAGGGTAAAAAACAATCAAAGGACCATAACTTGAAAACTAAGGAAGGGGGAGCAACCATTTTTGTATGCGATACATTCCCCCTACCTACTAAATATGCCTACAAAATTTCATGAAGATATCCCAAATGGTTACTGAGTTATGGCACATACTTTACTCCAAAATTCAGAAACTGGGAGCAACCATTCTTACATGCAACATATTATCTTGTGATCATGCACATTGCTATAAAGTTTCATCATGATATTCCAAACAGTTACCGAGTTAATGTATGCACAACATAAGTATACACAAAAATAGTCGAAAAGAACTAATAAAAGGGATGTAACTCAGAAATGAAGAAAGGGAGAGCAACCATTGTTGTACGCGACACATCACTGGGACTTCATACACATTGTTATGAAGTTTCATGAAGATATCCCAAACAGTTATCTAGTTATGGCGTGCACAAGACCTGTAGGGTAAAAAACAATCAAAGGGGCATAACTTTGAAACCAAGGGGGAGCAGCCATTCCTGTACCCCACACGTTCCCCCTACCTAATACATATGCCTACAAAATTTCATGAAGATATTCCAAATGGTTACCGAGTTATGGCACGCACAAGAATGTTTATGGACAGACGGACAGACAGACGGACGAACAGCGCCACGACATAATACGTCCATTTTGTCAAAACGGGCGTATAAAAATGTCTTGTTTCCCGTTATGTCTCCAAAATTTGTAGGGTCGGTAGGTGGGCAAACTTTTTCTTTGATAAAAACTTTTTTGTATGCAAAATGTATAAAATTCCTTTAAAAGAGCGTAAAAATAGACTTTAAAATCCCATAAGGCCATAAAACAGTTTGAGTTGGCCCTAAAAATATAGGGTCTGTAGGGTGACCGGAAACAAAAGATTTTTTTTGGCCTTATACACCTTAAATTTTGCACACTTTACAGTACCTGATTTGAGTAAGGTGGAGCCATCCCTCCGTAGTCTTCAGGTAAATGTTCTACATCAATATACTCTTGTAGTTCTTTGTAATTCTTCCCATGGAAATGTATCTGACAAAGAAATTTATAAAGGAGGTTTAAGAATAAGACAATTTTTCTTATTTCTCAAGGAAAACTTATGTTATGACCCCTCATTAGAACTACCTCAGCAAGATGGATCCTCATCAAAACTGCCTCAGTGAGATTGTTCTAATGGGGGTTACAACATATGTTTCCTGTATAAATAAGGAAATTATCCCAGGAAAATAAACCCCATGGAACAAATTTTTGTCATGACAGGACACTTCATTAATCCGATCACCTGCTACAAGTTACTGACAAACCACTTTTCCACTCAAGAGATTCTTTTAACTCTGATCATTTGCTGTAAGTTTTTATTACTCTGGGCCCAGTTGTTCAAAGCATCATTACCTTAACAAAGTCATTAGCCGAGGATTCGTTTAGTCTTACAGTGCTGACAAAATCAATTGTGGTAATATTTTTTGCTGAAAAATGCCAGGAGCTTTTGCATTACAAGCTCCTCACATTTTTTTCAGCAAAAAAATGGCAGTGTTTTTATGTATAATATGTTTGAAAATTTAATGTCTTGTAAACTAACAACATCATCAGTTTTGAACAACTAGGCCCTGACCACGTGCTGTAGGTCTCAGAAAAACTGCTTTCAACTGCAGATTTTTTCATGATTTTATACATGTATTCTGCCCCAGGGCAGAGGCAAACAACCCCTTGGGACAAAATTTATAATGATACAAAGCTTTTGTTACCGTGATATTTTTGTGAAGTTTCACAATGATACTCCAAAAAGTAAAGAAACTAGAGATTAAAAAACATTTTTTGTACACTGACAAGTGCCATAACTCTGTCAGAAATTATCAAAATTTGCCCTTTAAATTATCTATAGCCAGACATTCTTGATACAAGTGCATATACAAAATCTGAAAGAAATGTGTTGATAAATACTTAAGTTATCGAACAAAAGCCAAGTGCTGATGGTTGGATGGACAGACTTACATACAATGGACAGACAGACATACAGAAGGCCAACACCCACAACTAATGTGTGGCAGGGTAATGACAATTCAAACTCACAGGCCAACCTTCAGACTGCAGAGAAACCTTAAGCATGCTTTCAAGTCACTCTTTTTTCCATCATTTCATCTCTAGCTAATTATTAAGAGCCAAAATATTTCAAATAGCTGAAATTGCCTAAGTACTGTAAACCCACATAATTTTGCAAGCTATTTTTGCAACTTCTACAGGTAAGAAACTTTTCTAACAACAATATACTGAGAATATTTTTATTTGGAAATATTTCAACATTTGAGATGAACCAGAATCTCCTAAAATTTATCACTGCAAAAAAATGTTGCCACTGGCAAAACATGAATGTTCATTGCAAGGCAAATAAATAGATATACAGTAACAACCCCCTTTCTGGAAGAAGAGATGTTCAAGATAGGAATGAATATATTGATGTCTATATGCCGGCAAATCACTCACAAACAAAATAAAGCCCAAAAGGCTTTATGTTAAGTTTGTGAGTGATTTGCCTGTGTTTACACATCAATAAAATCTACAGAAATAAATTTCATTTCTGATAATTCCAACTCAGTCATTTTTATCTAAAAAATTTCAGCTATTCCGAGTACTTTAGAAACTGCTACAAAGAAAATAGTCCAAGTAGTTCCCGATTTCTGGTTCTGTGGATTTGTCGAAGTATAAATGCTGTTTTCTGTATGCTCTTGACCAATCAAATTGCACTAAATTAGCAGTAGAAAATTGAATTGGAATTATTGTGTAGTTTAAAACACCATATTTCTTCTAATAAATGCCCCGGGCCTTGCAGTGGGTGGGGAACTTACTAGAGAGATGTTGTTTTATAAGAAGAAATGCTGCAAAATACTCACTCTTTGTAAGATCTTTTCTTTCATGAATGGTCGCATAATGGCAAATATACCGTCAAATATAACTGGTTCGTTGAGATAATGAATACCTTTAAATCTCATTGGAAAGCAGTCCTGTAATTAGAAATTAGAAAATCAATTTCTGGAGTCCCATGAAGAAGGAGTAACAGGGATAATTTAAGGATAATTTTCCATTTTTTCCCCATAAAAACATAATGATGTGACCCCTCATTGAAACCATCTCTCCGAGACCATTCTAATGAGGGGTCACAATGTATGTTTATGTTATGAAATATCAAAACTTGTCTCAGAATTATTCTTGTAATCCCTCTTTATCTCCTTTTCTGAGTTTCCTCACCACAATGAACCCACTAGCATATTATCTGCTTTGGAAAACTGGAAAAAAAAACAGTGTTTATCTTTAGTTTTCCAAAGGCGAAAATAAGCACTGGAGTTAAATGGTTGGTAGCTTTCATCATTTTTTTAACCACATTCTATATTACAGGGAAGTTCTTTTTAACATTAATTTGATGGGGAAAACATTATACTTTATCCTCAAATTAGATTCTTTGTAACAAAAGATTCAAATCTTTTGAATGACTGCTACCATTATAGAGTCTCAGTCTAATAATGGTTTGTATAGAAATGATATAAAGGTTTACAGCGAATTAAAGCATTCATAGTCATGAAACTCAAATGAGAAATTTGCAGAATGCTGTGTCCCGCATGCCTATGCCTTGTCATAAGGAAGCCCATATGCTTCTAAAAGGGACTAAACCAGAAAACCTAACAAAAGTTTATGCCACCAATGCCAAAAGGCAATACCTGTGTCTTGTTCTCTGCTAGTTGTAGCAATACAACTATTGTAATACCGATTCATTATTCTGTAATTAAAATGTATATTCTACCCATGATACTTTTACTAAAAATTTATACCAACAGATTTTAAATGAATTGCATTTAAACATAGGTGCAACCAGAGTTCAATGTATGAAAAGACCTCTATGATGGTATTGCCTTTTTCTCCATAAGAAAATATTTTCTGGCTCTTATTAAGGGGAATGGGTATACTGCCAACTTTTCCCACCATTTTTTTTACCAGTGTAAACAGCTTTTGTAACTTCTTGTTTGCTTCTCTGGAGGGCAAAACCCTTTTGAGAAAGGGTCTACTCTTAAAGGAAAGAATTTGCTCCCAGAGTAGCAAATTCTTTCCTTTAAGAGTAAACCCTGTTGAGAAGGGAAGAAAAATGTAAATGGTGGAGCTGCTTCCCTTGGAAGTACCCATTCACTTTTAAACAGCCTCAGTGAGGTAGTTCTTATGCTCAGAACTGTCATTAAAATCAACCTTTGTCTGCAGATCTTACTTTTTAATTTCTACCTTTCAAAAAAATAGTAACATTTCTCCCCATTTTTGACATAAGTATGGCCCTTTTGTAACCCTTAGTGATTTTATATCTGCCTCATACCTTAACATTTTAGTTTCTGACAAAGTCCCAATCATTTTCTGCTTCCTATCATAACCCTCCACTAAGAGTTACACAAACAGGCCATAATTACATGTATGTCTAAACTTTGATTGGGAGTAATGTTACTGTTCTTTTTTTTTCTTTTTTCTTTTTTGTCAGAACATTGTCTGATAATTCTTTGTATTGGTACAAGGTTTCAAATTACAATTTTTCAGTGTTAAAATGTTCAGAAGAGGAAAGAAAATTAACATATGAAATATACGAAGGGGCATAATTCTGTCAAAACTGGAAGCTTGTAACTAGTTCTGTTTCTTTGCACATTGTCTGGTGGTGCTTTATATTTGTTTTAACTCTTTTGAAGCAATCATAAACAGTTTTAATGATACGGAGCTGACACAGAGTAAATATGAACTCACAATAAGAAAAGTATAAAGTGGTATAATTCTTTCTCCCTGCAAATCATCTGATGATGCTATATATTTATATATATAAACTTTTATGAGAAAATCTTATAACCTTCCAAACAAAAAGCATTACCATTTCAAGCTTGACTTCTAAGTGTGACCTTATCCTTTTCCTGACACTAATAAATGTGATTTCTGCATATTGTCTTGATATGGTGAACATTTCAAATTTCAAAAACATCTATCCAAAGGTTCAAGAGATATGGAGCAAATATTAACAGTTAACAGATGGACAGGTGGGTAGACAGACAACACCACAACATTATATATTCAGTCCCGTGAATCAGAGCTCAAGATAAGAGGGGGGTGGGTGGGGGGACTAAAGATAATTAAAAGATAATTTTTCTTATTTATCAACAAAAACATATGTTGTGACCCCTCATTAGAACCGTCTCGAAGAGACGGTTCTTATGTTGGGTCACAAGATATGATTTTATGGAAAAATAAAGAAAATTATCCCTTAATTATCCCTGTTACCCCTTCCTATCTGGAGCCCTGAATTGACTGGTGTATTAAAATCACTTAACTTCATATCAGTTTTACTCACCTACCTGCAACAAGCTCATTATTCTTTTAGCATAAAATGGTGAGACATGTTTAGCTATTTTCCAACCAAGCCCTTTTAAATCTGTTATCATAATGATACCCCTTATTTGATTTTCTTCTTCCTAAGTCAGTTAAACAAAAGAGAATAGTATAGAAAAGGGAAAATTGCAACCATGGTGACAAAGCAGAAGGTCAAGGTCATCTGCTGTGCAATACAGACAAGGCTGTAAGTAGTTACCGTGGTGATAATATGAGGTAACTGTTATCTGCTACTACATTAAAGACATGATTGAAAATAGTAACCATGGCAACAATACGAGGTCAAGGTCATCTGCTGTAATACTGACTTTTTTCTACAGAATTGCTGGAAGGGAGAAATATGTGAGTATTCACAGGATTAAATATAACATATATAGAAAAACTACAGTAATAACATGTTGCAACTAATTTTACATGTCATTACATGTGTTATCTGATCTCCAGATCACTAGATTGGCCAAATTTTGGAAAAAAAACAATAAAGCTTGTATCTCATTTTACTTTCTGGCTCAATTTTCAGACCAAATAAAACTCCCAATACATGTATTTGATATGTGCTGCAAATAATACAACACACTCCCCACCCCCACCCCCACCCCCTCAAGGATTTTGTTTATCTGGAGCACATGACGTAGGGTGTTAGTAATTTATGCATACTGATCATCCATGCGTTCAAAAATGCAACAAGAAGGCCCCCAGATAATGATGTACTTTGACAGATGAGTCCCGACACGAGAAAACCAACAAAGTGGTTGTGCGCCCAGCGCATACTCAGATCAGCCTGGGCATCCAACAAGTTTGATCAGACTCTTCCCTAAGTGCTTAAAGGGTAGCTAAGGGTCTAAGCTAGCTCCATGCGGACAGCAAAGACTCTGATCAGACTGGGCAAATACCCAGGCTGATCTGAGTCTGCGCTGGGCACACAATCACATTGTTGGTTTTCTCACGTCACAGGTCAGATCGTTTTCTTATTTTTACCATATTTATTCTGCTATACGATGGGGGTTTCTCCTCTAAAACAACCCCAAAACTCTGGATCCCCTGACTATAAAACAACATACTTTTTTGTTGAAAAATAAGAAAAATTACTGTATCTCTGAATTTTCCTCAAAATCCCATCTTATCTGGAACTCAAATATTCAGTCGTTAAGCTCTTAGCAATCATGCAAATGCACAAAATTTTTGTAAAAACTTCTTTTCACAAATATTACCTGTGAAGCCCGATGCTTGCAAATTAAAACAAGAGGGCCATGAGGCCCTGAATCGCTCACCTGAACAATTGACAAAGTGGGGTTTTCTGCAACTGTCAAAATATGAGTCTTGGGTCAAAAGTCAAAGAATGACCATGACCTCTTGTACTCATAAATCTTCATGTACTCATTAAGACAACCATATAAACCATTTTTCAGGCCAAAATCTTCAAAACTTTCCATGAAATCTTATGTTCTGGCATTTTCGCATAAAAAGGTCAAGGTAAACCCAAGGTCATCATTTGAACAGTCTTGGTAGTACTCTAGTACTACATGCTACTTACCAAGTTTCAAGGTCATAGGTGTATTGGTTCTGGAGAAGAAAAATATTAAAGTTATATTGTCTGCAACTTTTAATCATTTTGACAACTTTTACACAATTATTTTTACCTATTGTAAAAGCTGAGTAAAAGTAAGTTTTTTATCATAAATCTATTCATTTCCCCTGAAAATGCATGAAAACTATGATGACCTTTGGGTAAACAGGAGCCTTTAGCTTTCAAATAATTTAGTTCGGACCGAATGAAATTCTAGACAGCTAATAGTTTACCTAAATTACTGTTGTTTGTAGCAGTAACCGGCCCAGGTTTGTTACTTTTATGAGTGTTTCTTGGCCATCTGGGCTCAATTATTCTATTTTTGAAAATTATAAACAATTATTCCCAAAAAAAATTGTTAAAAGTTGCAGCCCATATCACTTTAAAGGTTTATAGCATAAATGGGTATGGCGGCCATGTTGGTCATGTGACCTGGACCATTTGAACAATTTTTTGTTCAATCAACCCCTCTGGCTCTATATGAAATGTGTTTACAATTCGCCTTTTGGCTTTAAAGGAAATGTCTGAAAATGTCAAAATACGAGAGATCTGGATCAAAGGTCAAAGAATGACCGACCTCTTGTACTCATAATTCTTTATGACCTCATTAAAACGATGGTACAATCCAACCAGTATTAAGCAAGCACCTAAGGGATTATCAAGATTATTAAGACAGGTGCTTGCTTAATACAGGTACATTTCAATGTATGTGCATGTTTCGGGAACTGACTACATTCTTGCTTAAATACAGGTTGCTTGCTTAATTGAGGTGGCCACTAAGACAGGTTTTACTGTATATACCAATTTTTAGGCCAACATCTTCAAAACTTCCTATGAAATCTTATGTTCTAGCATTTTCCCATATTTGACTTTGCCGTAAAATAGTCAAGGTCAACCCAAGGACATCATTCTGTAAAATCTTGATAATACTGGAGTACCCAATGTTACATACCAAGTTTCAAGGCCATCGGTCAGTTATTCTGGAGAAGAATATTTTTATAGGTTTTTACCATATATGGGCATAGTGACCATGTTGGTCATGTGACCTGGACCGTTTGAACAAATTTTCATTCCCTCAACCCCTGCAGACTCTATATGAAAAAATTAAGTTAAAATTGGCCCAGTGGTTTTGAGGAGATCGTTTGAAATTGTCAAAATATGAAAGTTCTGGGTCAAAGGTCAAAGAATGACCTTGACCTCTTGTACTCACAAATCTTCATGTCTCTTTAAGATGACTGTATATACAAATTTTTAGGCCTTAATCTTCAAAACTTTCCATGAAATCTTATGTTCTAGGATTTTCCTATATTTGACCTTGCCGTAAAAAAGGTCAAGGTCAACCCAAGGTCATAATTTGAACAATCTTGATAGTACTCGAGTGCTCAATGCTACATACCAAGTTTCAAGGCCATCGGTCAATCGGTTCTGGAGCAGAAGTTTTTTTAAGGTTTTTACCATATATGGGCGTGGCGGCCATGTTGGTCATGTGACCCAACCCATATGAATAAATTTTTGTTCCCTCAACCCCTGGAGGCTCAATATGAAATTTGGTTCCAATTGGCCCAGTGGCTTTTGAGGCGATTGTTTGAAATTGTCAAAATATGAGAGTTCTGGGTCAAAGGTCAAAGAATGACCTTGACCTTTTGTACTCATAATTCTTCATGTACTCATTAAGATGACTGTAGATATCAATTTTTAGCCCAAAATCTTCAACAGTTTCCAAGATATCTTATGTTCTTGTGTTTTGCCATATAAAAGCACAAGGGAGCAAATTTGACCTTGCCGTAAAAAAGGTCAAGGTCAACCCAAGGTCATAATTTGAACAATCTACGTAGTACTCGCACACCCAATGCTACATACCAAGTTTCAAGGCCATCGGCCTATTGGTTCTGGAGAAGAAGATTTTTTCAGGTTTTTACCATATATGGGCATGGCGGCCATGTTGGTCATGTGACCCAACCCGCATGAATAAATTTTCGTTCCCTCAACCCCTGGGGGCTCTATATGAAATTTGGTTCCAATTGGCCCAGTGGCTTTTGAGGAGATTGTTTGAAATTGTCAAAATATGAGAGTTCTGGGTCAAAGGTCAAAGAATGACCTTGACCTTTTGTACTCATAATTCTTCATGTACTCACTAAGATGACTGTAGATATCAATTTTTAGCCCAAAATCTTCAACAGTTTCCAAGATATCTTATGTTCTTGTGTTTTGCCATATAAAAGCACAAGGGAGCATATTTGACCTTGCCGTAAAAAAGGTCAAGGTCAACCCAAGGTCATAATTTGAACAATCTAGGTAGTACTCGCACACCTAATGCTACATACCAAGTTTCAAGGCCATCGGCCTATTGGTTCTGGAGAAGAAGATTTTTTCAGGTTTTTACCATATATGGGCATGGCGGCCATGTTGGTCATGTGACCAGGATCGTTTGAACAACGTTTTGTTCCTAAGTCCTCAGGAGGCTACATATGAAATTTGGTTCCAATTGGCCCAGTGGTTTCAGAGGAGAAGTCATTTGAAATTGTGGACGGACGACGGACGACGACGCCGGACGCCGGACGCCGGAGCCTGCCTATCCTATAAGCTCCCCCGGAGCCTTCGGCTCAGGTGAGCTAAAAACTCCAGAAATAGAATAAAAGAAACCTTAAAAGAAAGGATAAAAAGTATCTCATGACTATTTTTATGAATATATCTGCAGGTGCTATATCCATGAAATTAAGCCTTCACAAAAATTTACATTTTTACACCAAGCAACAACAGTTCATGCAAAAGCTGATCTGCAAACAGAAATTAACAAACCCCTCACCAAAAGCAGTAAATGCAGGAATAGGTTATTTCATTTGTCTACTCAAAATCTTCACAGCTTCTGTAATTTAGCAAATTTTGGTACTGTCTTGGAATGAGAAATTTTGTCTTTTACCGTATGCCTGAAGGATTGAGCCACGGCACGAGAAAACCAACAAAGGGGTTGTGCGCCCAGTGCAGATCAGTCTCAGTCTCAGATCAGCCTCCAGGCATCTCCCCAGTCTGCTAAACCTCTTTGCTATACCCTTAAAGGGTAGCTAAGGGTCTAAGCTACCTTCATGGGGACAGCGAAGACTCTGCTGATCTGAGTCTGCGCTGGGAGCACAACCACTTTGTTCGTTTCCTCATGCCGCGGCTCAAATGTCAAAAGACCAACTGCCATAATAAAACCCATAGAATTACGAAGTAAATAATAGTCTGTTTTTCCTTAAATTTAAAGCCTGTAACCATCTACTTTGCATATTTGTAACTGTATTTCACTTTTGCAAATTTGTGTCTGCTATGCAGTATGATTATAATATTGGCTTGCTCATTAAAACAGAGTACCATGCAAGGCAGCAATGGTTTCCATCCTAGCGGCACCATTGCAAACGATATGTCCACACTTTACACAAAAAGCTGGGAAATTCTGATTTGAGAAATTTTTGCAGCTACATTGTATTTTTTTTTTCAAGCTTTGCCCATCATATTTATCCGAAACTTTATAATCCAGCAAATTATTTCCTTTAAGAGTCAACCCCTACCGAAAAGGGAGGTAAAAACAGTTGAGCTGCTTCCTCTGAAAGTATACCCATCACCTTTACAGGGATTTCGCTAAGAACTGAATGGCTGATGGTCCACAGGACCAACTTATCCACAATTTAAGTGGTTCTCCAGATGTTTTGGCTATACTTTGTTATCATGTGTTTTCATTTAATTTCAAAATCAGTTGGTCTGCAGGACCAGCTACCAAAGACATCAACTGGTCATGCCCAAGAATCACTGGTCCAAGACCAACAGACTAATGGTTAATAAAACCTTTGCTTTATATTGCTTATTATAGGTAGTATGGCGGTGGCTGATATACTATACTTCAAGCTCTAAATAACGCCCCTTTTCGCAAAATGCAACATCCCCGGGGCATTTAGTAGGATAAATACGTTATATGTGTGTGATCAAGGTAAAGTTACGAAGTGGCATACAATAGCCGTGAAAATAAAGTAACATTCTCCATAAAGCTTTAGTTCTGGCCCAGAGGTTATAAAACTTTTATAAAAATAAAGCACACTGATTGGCTGCTTCTGAGAACATGCTCGAAGCAGCCAATCAGTGTGCTTTATTTTGAGTTTGAGATTATTCTCAAGTTTTATAACCTCAAACCCTTAGCTCCATTTAGTTTTGAAGAGTATGGATACACCAACATATTTTTTCCACCATTTATACAAAGGGAAACAACTTTTGTGACTTCCTCTTTGCTTCTCAGTGTGACAAAACCCAGTCCCAAAGGGGGGCTCTCATAAAAGCAGGGATCAAGCTAGACTCAAAGTTTAGGGAGAAGTGACTTCTCCCTCCAGCTGAAATAGGGAGAAGTGACAGCCGTGAAGGGAGAAGTGGTATTGCACGATTATGACATTTTTCATTCAGTTTTAAAGAAAAATAGCTATTATGCATACTATTAACATTAAATTGAAAGATTAATAAGCTGCAATGGGTTTATAGGGTAAATTGTCATAACAGCTTGTTTGTGGAATGATCTGATGAAAATTCTACCCCCAAAAAAAAAAAAAAAAAAAAAAATTTTTTTTTTTTTGGGACACTCCCACTTCTCCCGAAGCCCAATTTAGGGCGAAATTTCGGCCCCTAGGGCGATTATTTCGCCCAAATCGACCCCTAGCTTGATCCCTGTAAAAGGAAGAATATGCTCCTCCAGAGCAAATTTTTTCATTTAAGAATTAACCCCATGGGGGAGGGTAGCATAAACAAAACTCCCCTGAAAGTGGATCCATTAACCTTAATAGGTGTTAGCTACACTTCTGGCTGAATGAGCTCCAGATGTCAGATATTTCAGGTACTGTAGTTATTTCAGCTATACCATGGCGGAGTTCTTCTTCCCAAAGTACCCCAAATACCGTATATGCGGTAATTTTCGCAGGTTCAAATTTTCGTGGTTAAGGGCCGAAAACATAAACATTAATTTTAGCTGTTAGCAACATGCGCAAAAAGCAAACCTTTTTTACTTGAGCCAGTTCTTTCGTTAACCTGCGGCAGGGATGCCGCAGGTTAATGAAAGAACTGGCTCAAGTGAAAAGTACCAGCAATTACCGAAGTAAACAGAAACGAAACATATGAACACTGTGTCTACAGAAGATACTTTGTAAAAAACAACAGGATATTATTTGCGATTTTAATATTTAAAACCTTAAAATTTTGCCTGCAATTTTTCTACCAATCTGGAGCTCTGACATACAATAAACTGTGCAGCTGGTTATTAAATGCCGGTTGTTGCAAACTGTCGGCATTTTCCATGGCATACCTCAGCACACAGGCTTGTTATCAAATTCAGTGATACAGCAGACGAAATCAAAATTAGGAAAATTCAAACGTGACAATAAGTGCATGAAAGACAAATGATGGTAACCAGCTATACAGCAAGTATATACATTTATTAGCCAACCAAACGTATAAGCTACAGGGATCAAGTTTGGTCAGTTCTTGAGTTTTTTCTTCTAAGCTGCACCCCCAAGACCTGCTCCCCCCTGAAATAATTAATGGACTCGGCTAACTCTCTTACTCTATAACGGAAGCATCAATCATGAAAAAATTCAGACCAGGGCCTGATAAATCCATTGTCCGGCTT